>CM046468.1:6092281-8509781 GCA_025506415.1 Flaveria robusta | reverse complement strand
ATTATATTGCTCTCAAGTTCTATTACAAGTGTTACAAAGCATATTTTTAAAATAAAAGGACCTGAGATACTTTATATTACATCCTACAGCCGACCATACTTTGAAGGCCGGAAACACTAATCTAGACAACAAGATCAATGTAAAGTCAAAAGGCAGATTGCCTTTTGACCGGTGACTATGACATGCCATAGCTCACATCCTAATGTAGTACAAAAAGGATAAAAGTACATAAAGTAGAAAGTTACAGACTCAAGACCTTAATTATAGCTTCCTAAAGCATGGACCTTTTCACCAACTTGTATAAGTTGGTGAGTCTGTAGAGTGACAACGGAAAGTTGGTCAGCTTTTCTAAAAAGTTGTTGATCACAGAGAGCATGCCTTCTCTGTTTTCAAAAGAAATCAGTCTTCTATCTTTGAGGCTTCGGAAGACTTTGTCTTCTAAGCTTCAGAAGACTTCATCTTTGGCTTCGGAAGAATTGGTCTTTTGCTTTAGAAGATTTTACACTTAGAGTAATTTCTTTGTAGTGTGTAAAACTTCCGAAGTAACTTCTACCATGCACAAAGTGCATGCATGTAGGAGACTTGTTGACTATTTTGTGTGCATCAGCCTCTTTCAAATACCTTACAAACTCCCCCTAGGCTGATGCTACCAAAACAGAGAGGATGGTTAGCAGTTTGCAGTCCTCATGTTTTGATCAGCAGTGTACAATCAGGACATAGATGCTCATCCAGATGCAAGAGGCTCTACTCTGAATGGAGTTGATTGAGCAGCATCTTAATGCACTTTCTCAGGATGTTATTACTCATCCTGAGATGTTGAGGAGGATGCCTTGGACTTCTTTTTCTCCCTTTTGTCCCTTCTGGTGGCCATCCTTTTCCTCACTCTATACTTCAACTGAGGAGTTTGGCCTGCAGCACCAGATTGGCTTTCTGTGCTCTCCTCAGTTAGGTCCTTATTCCTCATTTGATCAGTAGGAGGGGTTTTAGAACCCTGCTGTGGGTTAGAAGATGAAGTTGGCTTGGGTGTAGCTTCAGGTTCATGTTATGTTGTCTCTTCAACCTTCACCTCAACTTCAGGTGCAGCTGGACTTGGTGGAGAATGCAAGTCAATCAGCTGACCTTCTTTGATCTTCTGCTTGATCCTTCTGATATGCTCATCCATTGTGGATAGAGACATAGGACCAAGTCTCCTTCCAGAGAACCCATACAGCTTCAAGAAGCCTACCATCTTTAGTCTGTAAGCAGACTTTTTTTCTTGAGCTCTGATGGTGGCTCTTATTTTAGCAGCTTCCTCTATCATTTTTCTCTTTACTGCTTTTCTTTGAGCTTGAGCCTCTTCATCAAGCTGTTTGAGGTACTCAAACTCAATATATTCATATGAGAGGGCACTCAGATAAGCTATCATTTTTTGTCTTTCTTGTTTCCTGCTTATCTGAGTTTCTTACTCTTCAACTGCCACAGAAGTCTTTTCAGGACTTTCATGAACTGGAGAGAGGATAGGAGCTTTATGTTGTTTCTTTCTTTTTCTTTCTTCTTTGATTTTGAGGAGCAGTTCTGTTGCCTCAGCCTCCTTCCTTTTTTTATACAGCTCCTTGTCTGCCAGTTCATCTAACTCTGCCAAGGGGAGAGAAATTATTTCATCTATGTTGTAATTCCCAAGTCCCAGATAGTTCAATATGGCGGCTGCTCTTAAATCATCATTCTGAGTATCAGGCCTATGAGTAGCCCTGATTGCAGCTTGCATGAAGCTTGGGACTTCACCAGATCTTTCTCCCCTTGCCTTCCTCTTCCTCTCTCTCTTCTCCTTCTCAATCTACTCAGGAGTCATTTTTCTTTTCCCTTTGTCAGTTGTTGGCCTATATGACTTAGGATGGAGAGAGCTTTGGCCTACTGATGATTGTGATGAGCTTGAGCTCTGGCCAGAGAGAGGTTGTGATACTCCTTCACCTGCAGGTGTGTCACTGAGGGTACTGGGTGCTGAGGGTGAGCCTGTCTCAAAGTTCACATGTTCTTCTGCTGGGCCTTCAACTGAGATTTTCTCTTTGAAGCTAATCTTAGGGTCTGCCTCAGTATCCAGTTGACCAACAGTTTTCTCTGCTAGCCTCTGTCTATATAGTATTGCTCTTTGTCTGAATTCCTTCAGCATCCATTCTTGAATCACCTCAGCTAACCTGCCAGCCAGTCTGTTTTGGCTTGGGTTGATGAAGGGAAGGTTAACCAAGTTCATACCATCATGGAAACTCAGGTCTAAAAGTTGAAGAGTTCCTGCTGCCCCTGAGCTCTTGATAGCACCAATGCCATTCTTGAGTTATCATACCACCATCCCATTATTGGATTTTCAGCTAAGTGGGATGGGGCAGGCATGGACATTAAAATTCCTTCCTCAAACAGTTGTTGAAATAAGGCCTCCAAATCAGTGTGAGCCTGAGGAAGTTGTTGAGTCTGGACAACTGCAAATGAGGATGGTGAGTCCTCATTGTCCATACTCATGACAGAACTCCCAGGTTCTGTGGTTGTAAGGACTTTTTCCCTCTTTTTGGTAGCATCACCCACTTGCATAGGGGAGCAGGAGGTCAAATCCACTACTTCCATAAATTCTTGTGAACCTGGTTGAGTTTGTCTTAATGGTCTCTCAGCTAGCTTGCCCTTGAGATCGGTGATCTTAAGTTGCTGGTCATTGACCTTCTTCTGTAAGGTAGTCACTTGAGATTTCAAGTGACTGACCTTGGAGACTAAAGAGGTGCATAAGTCTTCAAGTTGTTGCACCTTTAGTTTCAGACTTCCCTCATCTTCAGATGAAGAATCATGGGGGGATGAGAGAATTGGACTGATGTCTTCTTACTCATTACCAACATAGTATTCTTGGCTGCTGGATTTCCTCTGCTCACTGACAGCTTCAAGTGAAGTGTCAATGGGCTGAGTTGCCATGGTTGAGGTCTTAATGATGTAGTCACTAGCAGTAGTGAAAGCCTCTTCTTGTTCAGGGAGATCCACCTCAGTTTGGGGTGGATGATATGGGCTAGACATGGGATTGGCAGGAGCACTCATCTCTCCTTGAGCAAGGGTGGAGAAGAGAGACTCATGGTACTCACTAAATCCCATGTCTTCATCATCATAGAATTCAAGGTTTGGGATTGGTTGGTTGAGATCAAGAGGCTGGGCTGAAGGTTGTTCACTAGAGTTTTGGACTCTGAGTGAAGGCTTAAGGCAGGTGTGGTTGTGAGCTCATAAGGCTGAGCATGAGTAACCTCAGCACTGATAGTATGAGAGATGGGAGTGGTTTGCTCCTCAAGGGAAGTGGGAGCTCCAGTGTCCACTTCCTCTTGCATGGGTGATAATATGAGGGCCTGCTCAGACTGAATAGCTTGAGCAGGGGTTTGTTTGTGTTTTCTGGAGTAGGTGATGGTTGTTGTAGGTTGAGATGGTGGTTGAGAGACAACAAGTGTGGGTTCAACACTAGCTGGTTATTGCTAGGTTGTCACCTTGAGCAATGAGCTCTAACATTTTGGGGACAAGGGCTGTTTCTACCCCAGAGAATCCCACAGTTGGTTTTCTCATTATTTTAAAGATGTCGGGCTTCATCTGTCCCAATTTAAGAGTTTTACCTATTCCCCTGAACTGTGAGCCCAGTTCACAGTTAAGAATATGCTGGACATTTCTAGGGAACATGTAATATTCTAAGGAGTCCAAGTTTGAAAGCAGATTAAGGTAAACAAAGTGAGAATACCTGAGCTTGACCCCTTGAACCAGTCCATGGACTATGAAGGACAGAGCCTCAGGAATCTGGTCCTATCCTCCATGCTTGTTGGACAAGCTGTGTATGATGACATGGAGGAGGTACTTCCACTGGGAAGAGACCTTTCCTATCCTGAAGGTTCTAAATGAAAAGTCTCCTTCATACCCCATCTGCGCAAAAGACTGATTAACAACAGATTTAGGAAAGGACAAATCACCTACTACATCATCCAGCCGAAGATGAGTGTTGATGATGGCTGGAGTAATGAAGATTGTCCTCCTTTGCACTGTGGCAGACAGTGCCTTCTCCCCATCCATGATAACCTCTTGGCAGGTCCGCCAGAAGTCCAGCAGATGATCATCATAAAGAGGAGGATCAATGGTGAGGGAGGTGAAGTAGTTCGTCAGAGAAAGGAAACGGCAGGCATTTAGGAAACCAGGATCTTTCTCAGAGTTCAACAGAGCAACCTGATTGTGTTGACTGTGAAGTTGCATGTAGAAATTGGGTTGGTTTCTCCGATTTAGGTTGGCCATTTCAGAGAGCTTCGTCAAGATGGAAGATAAGAATAAAGGCGGTTTCTGGGTGAATTTAGTCTAGCAGGATATTACAGATGAAGAGAGAAAAGTGAAAGAGGGGGAAACCGTTGAGTATATATATGAAATGGATTTGAGACAAAGTTAATGCGAAAGGATAAACTTTGAAATCCGGATGTCGGTCCCACCTCTGAAAAAGTGCCCAAAAGTAGTTTTCTTGGAAGTCGAAATTCTTCCGAATGTAATTTGGCTTCGGAAGATATTTTTAAGAGTTTTGAAAATTTTGCTTCGGAAGAAAAATACTTAGAGTATTTCTTTTCTCTTTACAGAGATAAGTACTTTCGGAAGAAAATTGCCCTTTAATAGCATATAAGTATTTTGGAAAAATTGGGCTTCGGAAGATATTTGGAGAATTTCTTCCGAAGGTAAATTGTCATAAGTAGTTAGTTGATATTAAAGACCTAATTTTCTTCCGAATGTAACTTAGTTTCTTCCAAAGAAAATGATGTTCAAAATTTTAAAAAATCTAAGGAATATTTTCTAAAAGAATCTTCTTCCAAGATAGTTAGGGGCTTATGAAGGTGATAAAATAGACAACTAAGGACACACAGATTTTAGAAATAATATTGAATTTTAGTATAAGAAAAAGCTACTGAAAGTTAATCATCCTAATAGCTGATATGAGATACTTAAATCTCTGTTCATCAAAAGCTTTGGTCAACAGATCAGTATATTGTTCATTTGTGTGAACTTTGACTATTTTGATTAACCCCTTTTCAAAATTATCTCTAATTAAATGATACCTGATGTTGATATGCTTGGTCCTTGAGTGCTGCACAGGATTCTCTGTAATAGAGATAGCACTGTTGTTGTCTATGTGGATGGGAGTCTCCTTGAAGTTGAATCATAGTCCAGCATCTGATTCTGAATCCAAAGCACTTGAGCACAGCAGCTGGCAGCAGCAATGTATTCAGCTTCACCAGTTGATGCAGATACACATGATTGTTTCTTGCATTGCCATGAGACTATCCTTCCACAAAGAAATTGACATCTCCCTAATGTAGACTTTGCAGTTATGTTACAGCCACCATAGTCACTATCTGTATATGCATACAGATTGAAGTCAGAATTCTTTGGATACCAAAGGCCTAGTGATGGAGCACCTTTGAGGTATCTTAAAATTATTTTAACAGCAACCAGGTGTGACATCCTGGGTTTGGCTTGATATTTAGCACAAATACATGTAGCAAACATGATATCAGGCCTGCTGCTAGTAAGGTACATAAGAGACCCAATCATAACTCTGTAAAGATGCTCATCTACACACTCCCCCTTAAGGTCAGGTCCAAGGGAGTAGTTTCTGGCTATGGGAGTCTTTGCAACCTTGCAGGCAGTCATGCTGAATCTAGTAAGTATATCTTGAACATACTTTGACTAGCTTTTGAAGTTGCCATTGTCAACCTGCTTCACTTGAATTTCTGGAAAGAAATTGAGTTCCCCTATGGCACTCATTTCAAATCTATTCTTCATCAGCTTCTCAAAATCTTTGCAGAGCTTTGGATTAGTTGACCCAAAGATAATGTCATCAACATAAACTTGAACCAGCATCAAGTCATTTCCTGTTCCTTTGATGAAGAGAGTTCCATCTATAGTACCCTTCTGTAACCATGCTGACATAGGTACTTAGATAGAGTCTCATACCACTTTCTTGGAGCTTGGTGCAATCCATATAGAGCTTTATCAAGCTTGCAGACATACTCTGGATGATCTGGATCTGCAAAACCATGTGGTTGTTTGACATACACCTCTTCAACAATTACCCCATATAAGAAAGCACACTTGACATCAAGTTGATAGACCTTGAAATTCTTGGATGCAGCAAAGGCTAGGAATATCCTAACAGCTTCAAGTCTTGCTACTGGAGCAAAGACATCTGTGTAATCAATCCCTTCCTCTTGAGTATACCCTTGAACAACTAGTCTTGCCTTGTTCTTGATGACAAGTCCTCTATCATCTTTCTTGTTCCTGAACACCCATTTGGTTCCTATAGTAGTCTTCCCTGGAGGAAGAGGACATAGGTTCCAAACCTTCTGCCTTTTGAATTGAAGCAGCTCCTCCTGTATAGCTTCAACCCAGCTTCCATCCTTTAGAGCCTCCTCCATTTTCTTTGGCTCTACTTGGGACCGAAAACAAGAGTAGAGACAAACATTTTTGTCATGGGTTTGTCCTCTTGTTCTTACCCCCTTGTCAACTTCACCAATGATGTTTGTGGTGGGGTGAGACTTGTGGATCCTTAGCTAAGGGATCACAGCAAGTTGGTTGGAGAGATCTAAATTTGAAAAATTTTGATCAGGCAAAGTAGATTCACCCACCACATCAGCACACTTATCAAGAGAAACTTGATCCAATGAGTGTGTGACATCAATGAAATTGTCTTCCATGGAATGATTATCAGCATCAAGGAATTCTAGATTACTATCACCATTACCACTTTCTTCTACAATTGAAACTCCTTCCCTTTGGTTTTGTGTCTCTGAGCTGGAATTTGAAGGCACTTCAGATGTATCAGCAGAATTTATCATTGTTGTGCTGATAGGAGCTCCATCTACAGAATTTGTTACTACTGGAGCTGAAGTAGATTGATTTGAAGGTCTTCTCAGCTTAAATCTTGGGTCAGGATCTTCTGTTGATAGGTTACCTATAGATCCTGAAACATTCTCACAAGACTTGTTAAAACAGTTAGTAACTAAATCAAGATCAAACAGCCAATCAGGACCAGAGCCTCTCACACAAGGAGTGTGTTCATTGAAAGTCACATTGGCTGACTCATCAACTATTTTAGTTTTGAGATTGTATACTCTATAAGCCTTGGCTTGAGAAGATTATCCAATAAAGTATCTATCATCTGATTTCTAATCAAATTTGGCTATTTAATCTCTGGTGTTCAGGATTGTGCAAGGACATCCAAATAATTTGAGGAAACCAATGAAAGGTCTTTTTTTGTGCCACAGTTCATAAGGAGTCTTACCATGAGTCTTAACTACTAAAACTCTGTTCTGCACATAACAAGCAGTGTTCACTGATTCTGCCCAGAAGGTGATAGGTAGTTTAGAGTCAGACAACATAGTTCTTGCAGCTTTAATTAGTGTCCTGTTTCTCCTTCCAGCAACACCATTCTGCTGAGGAGTCCTGGCAGCACTATATTGTCTTGAAATACCCTTTTCATCACAAAATGTATCAAGGATTTGGTTCTTAAATTCAGTTCCTTGATCACATCTTATGATCTTGACCTTGTGATCAGATTGATTCTCAATCTTCAGAATGAAATTCTTTAATATCTCAGGAGTCTCATCCTTAGTTCTAAGGAAAAAGACCCAAGTGAATCTAGTAAAATCATCTGTGATCACTAAACAATATGAGGTCCTTCCAAGACTCATTACACTGGTGGGGCCAAAAAGATCCATATGTAACAAATGTAGGGGAGTAGTGATGGAGTTTTTTTTTTTTGGCTTGTGAGATACCTTATGCTGCTTCCCTTTCAGGCATGCAACACAATGATTATCACTTGTAAACTCTTTCTTTGGCAATCCAATTACCAAATCATTCTTAATTAATTTATTCATGTTTTTAAAGTTTACATGGCACATTCTTTTATGCCAGAGAAAAGACTCATCACTATTTGCTTTAGACAGAAAGCAAGACACTTCTCCAGAAGGAGAAGTTTCATGCAAGTCCATCTTGTACATTTTTTCTTTCCTAGGGGCTCTGAGCAGGATATGCTCTAGAGGAATTCACTCATGCTCAGTAAAGAGCATGTTATGCTTTTGATCACAAAATTAGGATACACTCAGTAGATTGTACCCAAGCTCCTTGACAAAGTTACCTTCTCAATGCAGAGCTTACCATTTGTGACCATGCCCCTTCCAGTAATGTAACCTCCTGCATTTCCTCCAAAAGCAACAGGCCCTCCATCAATTTACTCAAAATTTTGGAGGAGAGAGCCATTGCCTGTCATGTGCCTGGAACAGCCACCGTTAATGATCTACACATTCCTGTTGGTCTTTAGCTGTTCCTGCACAAAAAGAGATGATTAGTTACATTTGGAAACCCAAGCCTTGCTGGTCTTGGGCTCATTTATATGAACAGAAGACAATGCAACAGTAACTGATCATATATTCAAGCTTTGAGGATCAACAGCTATTGTTGATAAAGAACTTTGAGTCACATGGTCTTTCTTTGACCTCCACACCACCTTTGGAAGCTTTGACTTGACCTTCAATACTTCGGAAGTTTTGACAACTTTGGAAGTTTTGGAGACTGGACCTTCGGAAGATCTTGCTTTCACTGCAGCAGGCTTCAGTACTTCGGAAGCATGCCTTTCTTCCGAGACCAATTTTTCTTTCGAAGGCAAGTTTTCATTTGTCTTCTTCTTCACTTTGGAACTTCCGAGAGGAAAAGTTTTTCCTTCAGAAGTTGGCTTCTTCTTTATCTTCTCAAAAGATTTCTTCTTGATCATGTGGACAGTGCTTTTAGGATTGTAGATGCAATCCTTAGCCAGATAAGAAGTACTGCCACTCATGACACAATCAATCTGCATTCTTCTGGAAGTCTTCCTTTGAGAGCAAGACTGATCTTGATCACTTTCCATTTCCTTCTTCTTCTTCATAGATGAACTAGCAAGCCTTTTAGGGAGTGAATTGCTGCTGGATATGGATGGTTCAGGTTGTGCAGCAGTGGTACACAACAAATCAGCCTTCTTCTTGTTGTTGTTGGGATAAGATTGACAAGAACTAGAACCCCTGGCACTAGGATTCATAGTTGAGTCTTCAGCCTTCACCACTTCAAATCCTGCAGAGATGAACACTTGTTTCTGCTTAGAGTTGAAAGTGGCCTTGATCTCTTGAGCTTTTTTAGACTTTCTCTTTGCTCTTCTGATCAAGTTCTTCCTCTTGGACTTTGTCAACCCAACAGGATTCCTCTCCTCAGGAGATAGTGACCCTTCTTAGGATGATCTTCTTCACTCTTCTCAGATCCATCCTTCACTATCTCTTCTTCATCCTCTTCACTTATGGGGTCTATGAAGGGAAGCTCATCTTCACAAGTTCCACAGCTTAAAGATCTTACTGATAGTAAGAAGTGTGGAGGAGCTATCTCAATAGATCCTAGTCCCTGCTTATTCTGATAACAAACTTTGGCATGCAGAGATGAGGATATCATGTTCTTGAAGGTCTCTTCTTCAAGAATACATTTTTTGCCGATCACAAGCTCAGCCTGGCATTCAGTTAACTTAGTGATGAGATCTTTGATTTGAGTCCTGTAGTTGGTGTGTTTATGTTTAAGAGTGGAAATGGTTTTCTCTAAATCCTCTATTTTTAGTTAATATCCATTTTCAGCTCTTTTGAAATCAGATTTTAAGATATTTAAGGACTCAAGATCAGATCTCATTTCTAAGTTATAGGGCCTGTATCTATTTACTTTAGCAATACATTCAGGAGTACAAAGATGTTCCAATACCTTGGCTTCATCACGATCTTCCATCAGTGCTTGGTTTGGAGATGCATCTTCAACCTGAAAGCTCCAGTCAAAGCCTCCTTCTTCAACAGCAACTGCAGCTTGCCGCTTTGGCTTCTTATTCTGGTTGGCTCCTTCAGTGTAGTTTGGTCTGGTTTGTGCTTGGCCACCATTTGTTCTAGGTGCCTTGCATTCCCTAGCAAAGTGTCCCATTTGGTTGCAGTTGAAACACTTCACCTTGCTTTTGTCCAATCCAAACTTTCCATTGGCTGCATTGCTAGGAAACTTCCTCCCTGTCCTCTTGTTGAACTTCTTGGCTCTATAAGTAAGAAGAGCCATCTGCTGGGCTATCTCCATGTACTCCAGATCATCTGGATGGATACAGTCTAGATCTTCAAAAGTAAAGAGAAAGTTGCCTGAACTCTAATTAGAAGACACAAAGGCATGAGAAGAGCTTGTCTTTTGGAATGGACTTCTTTGGATGTAGCTCTCCCTTGGTGTCTCAGGAAAGATGATGAAAGGACCCTTTTGTGAGTTGTTAGGGTAGCAGATGAGATGATGTTGTGGTTCTCTGCAATCCCTTTCAACCATATAGAGGGCTGAACTCTGCTGATTACTGGAGTTACCAGATGGATTTTACATGTTCATCTCCATCTGGTAGCCACTGAGGATACCATACAACTCTGTAAGAGTGAGAGTCTTGAGGTTCTCAGTCCTCTTGATAACAACATAGTAATGGGTCCACTGTCTGGGAAGAGAGGACATGAATTTCCTCATAATGTCCCTACTCTCTAGAGTTACTCCAACATCCATTAGAGTATCCACAATCTCAACATACCTGAAGTTTTGTTGACTCATGGTTTCACCTGTCTTGTAGGTGAAGTTCTCAAACTGCTGCTTCAAGAGGTCCTTTTTGTTATCTTTTGCTTCAGAGAACCCCTCATATATGAGCTTTAGTGCACCCCATAGCTGCTTGGTAGTTTTGCACTTCTTGAAGCCCCCATAAATGGAGTTAGGAAGAGCAGTTTGGAGGGTAGTCATGGCATCCTGATCGATATCTATCTTCTTTCTATCTTTTTCAGAATAGTCAGCCACCTCTTTTGGAATCATGCCACCTCCAATAGCAGCTGAAGAGGTGCATGGAATGTAAGGTCCGGAGACAACAGATTCTTACATCCTTAAGTCTTGAGACTTGATGAAGCCTTCCATTCTTTGACACCAAGTATCAAAGTCTTTAGGAGTGATCAATGGGGATTTTGTCATAGTGCCAGTTTCCATATCAGCCTTTGAAAGAGCTGCCATTTGAGTTGTTAAGTGTTTTTTGAAAAACTAAGAGATCTAAGATGGTGAGATCTTACAATCAAGAGCCTGGAATGCTTTGATACCAATTGCAGGACCTTTTGAAGGTGTTCAATGCAAATCAATTTCACAATGAGGAGAGACTTAGAACACTTAACAGATCAAATAGGGAACTCGAACCTTTATGGTGATACTAGGAAACACAAGTAAACAAGAGACAGAAAAATCATGAACAACAAGATTGGTTTTCAAGGATAAATTATATTGCTCTCCAGTTCTATTACAAGTGTTACAAAGCATATTTTTAAAATAAAAGGACCTGAGATACTTTATATTACATCCTACAGCCGACCATACTTTGAAGGCCAGCTGGAAACACTAATCTAGACAACAAGATCAATGTAAAGTCAAAAGGCAGATTGCCTTTTGACAGGTGACTATGACATGCCATAGCTCACATCCTAATGTAGTACAAAAAGGATAAAAGTACATAAAGTAGAAAGCTACAGACTCAAGACCTTAATTATAGCTTCCTAAAGCATGGACCTTTTCACCAACTTGTATAAGTTGGTGAGTCTGCAGAGTGACAGCGGAAAGTTGGTCAGCTTTTCTGAAAAGTTGTTGATCACAGAGAGCATGTCTTCTCTGTCTTCGGAAGAAATCAGTCTTCTATCTTTGAGGCTTCGAAAGACTTTGTCTTCTAAGCTTCAGAAGACTTCATCTTTGGCTTCGGAAGAATTGGTCTTTTGCTTCGGAAGATTTTACACTTAGAGTAATTTCTTTGTAGTGTGTAAAACTTCCGAAGTAACTTCTACCATGCCCAAAGTGCATGCATGCAGGAGACTTCTTGACTGTTTTGTGTGCATCAGCCTCTTTCAAATACCTTACACACATACACACATACAAACCTTAAAGTTTGTCCACTCACACAAATGCACACCCCCATGCACGGCTAAGCACACACTCATCACACATGAACTCACAAATAACACACATTCAACCACCATGCATAATCCACCAGTGCATACATAATGCAACACACTTACATAACCCTGACTACACCTCCACGGATACAAAACAATTAACCGAGATTCACCACCATCAACACCCTGACACAACTCATCCAACTGAAATGCTAAAATACACATACCCACAATCCACAAATGAAAACACATACAAACACCTACCCTCTGCATCACTTGACAGCAACCTAAAACCACCCCAATCGACACGACCCTTCACAACTACAACTTGCATAAACGTCTGCATAGACACACACGCACCCCCAAACCTCTTCTACATATATAATCGTATATATATATACAAACACACCCGCATAAGCATGATGATACAACACAGCACACACATATAAGGATACCACACCCTTCACCCCGGTCAAAATCACAGTTGGGTTACCCCTCCACAATGCATCCGATCACGCCCCACATCCACACATAGACACTCACACACAGTTATATATCATACTCATAGCACCGCTCGACACCACTCTAGTTCCCACACGAACTAGGTCGACATATAACCCACGACCCGAGAAAACAAACCAAAACCCTAACGAATACGAGTACAGAACCAGGAGAACCCATACCGAACACGACTGATGCGATCTACTTTCGAGGTTGCCAAAGTGGTTGTTTGACTGTATGTGATGATGGTTTCTAAATGAGGCGACGACAGCAGTTGAAGTCGAAAGGGGAAATAGGGTCCCCCGAGTTACGATTGTTATTATTATTATTATTGTTGTTGTTGTTGTTGTTGTTATTGTTGTTGTTGTTGTTATTGTTGTTGTTGTTGTTATTATTATTATTATTATTATTTATGAAATGAATTATCGAGTTTTAAAATCATTACTTAAATTACATTCAATGTTAATAATCATCACCTCTATATATATAGGTGATTATTATTATACAAAGTGTATATTTCGTGCAAAACATACGAAGTCACTAGGGCGTTCCACGTGTTTTTTGGCGGATAAGTAGTTGCGTCTGCACCACAATTACACATATAAGATACATAATTATGCAAGTTATATTAATAATTACACAAATTGTATCTATTATACCAATTTATATTTATTATTACACAAATTAAAATTACTCACGTTATCTTTCTACTTTAATAAAATGGTAACTAAGGAAAACACGTGGCAGCATCATATTTTTTTCAGTAAAATTTCTCACTTATCTATTACATCAAATAATCATATTAATTACTAACTTTTAAACATATTGATAATAATATATATTATATAATTCTTTTTTTGATTAAAATAGTTATTTAAGAAGTTAAGAAATAGATATTTGCATTAATGTTATTCTAAAGAAATATACTTTTATAAAATAAATTTTTTCTAAAACATCAAACTATTTTAAAAATATGAAATGTTTTCTAATTGATGTTTTAAAAAACGTAAAAATTTTATAAACAAAATAAAATTCAAATTGGAAGTTATAATAAGAAAATTTTTTAAAACATTATTTTTTAAAATTTTGTTTTGAAACAAAATTTTCATTCTATTTATAATACGAATATTTTAATCATATTTTATCTAAGATTACAGTTTTATAATTAATAAATTTCCATTCTCTTTACCCGTGTACTACATGGATTTTAATCGTTATTTCATTTTAAATCCAAATTGCTTATCTATTAGATCAAATACTGCTATCACTTCGTACACTTCGCACAAATTAATTAATTTTCTACCATATAATTTTTAAATATTATATATATATATATATATATATATATATATATATATATATATGTATGTATGTATGTATATATGGGATGAGCTCATGTGAGAACTCTCCCTTTTCGGAAAAACTCTTTAACCTAATTAATCACCTTCGACTTAGCATCAAAATACAATATTCAATTTGAATGGTGAGGATTAGATTAAGGGTAAAATTGTAATCTACAAGATGTCATTTACCATATACTATCTCTCAATCTCTATGTCTCTACCATTGTATTATCTTCGAATCACACCCATAAATTATATATTTTTACCCAAATAAAAGAACCTAGATCATTTGCAATCTCATTCACCACCATAATCCTTCTACAACTAGAAAACCTCCAGAATACACTCCCACGATTGTCAAGCACCGCCTTTAATCCATCGCTGGTCCTTTGGTAACAAGCAAAAAATAATGAAATGGACATGTGGTCTAATCACCTCTAACCAACACATGCCTCCAATCGCATCATCAACCGCCACCACATTGCCACTACCATAGTGTTTGGAGATGCAGATGAGTTTTCGATAGCATATCATTTAGATCTAAATCTTTGAAGTTACTTGTTTGAATTGATTATAAACACTTAGTAGTTAAAACCCAGATATTAGTATATTTTGTTCAAAATTGCCATCTAGCTATGGTGGCCCTTGATTTTAGTCACCATCTTTTGATCAACAAGTTAGAGTTTCGATTTTGATATTGGACTTGGGTGTTAGACGAGCATTACTTGTAGATTGAAGGTTCTGATTTGATGTTTTGAAGTATATATTTATATATTTTAACTTATAGTGGTGTGCTTTTGATGTATTTTTATCTATTTAGGGTTGTAGTTTAATGTTTTAAGGTAGATATTTGTAGATTTCAACTTATAGTGACGCATTTATAGATTTTTATTAGTTTAATTTGTTTAATGTATCTAAGTTTTTTTTTTTTTTTTTTTTTTTTTTTGTTATTTTCAAATCTTGGTATATTGAAGCATATTTTTTATATTTCATGTAACACCTTTTTACATTGACGTTACACTATCTTACAGTGGTGTTACACTTATTTATATTAACGAAACACTAAGTTACATCAATAAATTATCTCATATTATATTATTTTAGTAGCCGAGAATGGATCTTTGTACGTTTGATATAATTGGGGATCTTCGTTCCAACATAAATTCGTCCATTTTCAGATGTTATGATTACAACGAGTGGACTGAAAAAGATGACTCTTGTTTGGCCTGTTTTATTTTCTTCTGTTGTAATTTAAAACATGCTTTAGATAATAGTAGTGTAATACTGTAATGTAAACTTGAAAATATAATACCGTGAATCAGGTATATTGTATTGTAAGAATGTACTTTTTGTTATTGTAGTGGTGTAATTCTATTTTTGTTTGGTTTTTGTAGTGGTGTAATTTACAAGTTTAAGGTTATAGTAGTGTAAAACTGTAACTTGATGCATTCTTTGCAGCTTTGCTACAGCTTATAACCAGATTTAACTACGTACCGGTGAAATTTCTTTTGTAATACTATAATAGAATTAAAGATCAAAATATGATGAGTTTCGTGGTGCAATTTTATAAAAAAACAATTTATAAAAAAATTATAGATGTTTAAATAAAAATAAATAAATTTTTTTAAAGAGACGGAACCTTTTTTTACAATAAGGGAAAAATGAAATGAATTACAAGATGGAAAGTGGTGACACTTGTCACCACCATATTAAATCTAAATTTTTGACTTTTTGAGAGATATGTAAAATGTCTAAATGTCCATTTCAATTAAAAAAAAGTATTATGACACATGCCATAATATTATCCATCTAAAAGTAAATCAATGGATAAAAAAATAGTATTCTCATTTGAACCTTAATATATAAGAGGTTCAAAAGGAAACACCAAAAAAAAAAAAGAGAAAACTAAAAACCAATCCTAGCCATACATTTTAATTCCAAAAAAAAAAAAAAAAAAAAAAAAAAGGGGCACACATTCTCTATAGGTTTAATGTAAAACAACACATTCTATAATGTTTTTATATGTTGCTAACATGTAAAACAACACATTCTTTGTTGTTTTCACGTTCTGTGTCGTTTTCATGTAAAATAACATGTTTTGTGTTGTTTTCATATAAAATACGATGTTATTAGTTGCTTTGATGCGAAAAAGCACATTTCGTGCTACTTTCACGTATAACAACATTTTTTCTTATATTTTCACATAAAACAATGTGTGATTTGTTTATTTAACATAGAAACAAGATGTTTTTAGCAGATTTACGGTAAACCTGCAGGTAAAAACAACATGAAACATGATGTTTTTATGTGGTATTTTGACATATAATGCATCTTAAAAATGATTGTAATACTGTTAATTTTGAACATTCGTGATCCTATTTAAAGACATAGTATAAATTAAGAAGGTAAAAGTTTAGTAGATCAAAGTGGTTCTTGAGAAATAAAGGACTCCACTATATAGAGGATGATATTTCTAACTCTAAATATGAATAAAATTTAACGAAATATGTATGAAAACAAGATACATCTAGGTTTTGAATAAAATAAATAAATAAATGCAACATTAAACTACCTTTATTCTAAATTCATGATGAAGAAGATAAATTAGCTCAAGAATACAATGATCAAAATACATAGATCTAGAAGAAGAAATTAATTTTATATTGAAATTGAAATGAGTTTTGATTAAATAAACTAAAAAACCTAAAGAAAATTTCAATAAAATCAATTGAGATGAAAAGCAGACTAAAGAAAATAGGAGAAACTAATTTTGGTGTTGTTGATATGTTAGTGATTCCTAAAGACAATATTACTATTCCTATTTAATTCTAAATATTGTTATGTGTCAATCTCATATTGATTCTTAATTTTTTTAGGAAAATAGTTTTTTTATTTGAACCAATGTTTATACACACACACACACACACACACACATATATATATATATATATATACGCACACACATACACATAGGGGATGGTTCAATAGAAAACACCAAGAAAAGAGTAATGTAGGGAACCAATTCCACCCACACATTTATTTCCAAAACTTTTTAAGAAAAGATAAAAAAAAGAACTCTTATTTTAACGTATTTAAAAAAAGCCAAAAAAAACTTCACATTGATTTTACTTGTGAAACAAATTTTTTTTTTTTGAAACACATCGATTTCACTTGTGAAATATGATGTTTTTTTTTTTTTTTTTTTACTTTTTTCCCCTTAATTTTTTGAAAATAAAATGTGTGGCTAGAACTGCACCCTAATTTCATCTTATTTTGGTATTTTCTTTTAAACCTTCCTCTATATACATATTTGTATATATGTATATTGGTAGAGTTATAGTAAAAAAAGTATTTAATCTAAAAAGCTTAAGAATGATTGTGGGTTTGCACACGTGCTTTTATTATTTTAAAGAGGATATTTTGGTCATTAGGTCAAATAAATCAGCTCATTATATCATATAAGTTCATTGTGTCAAATATCACTTTATTGTATCATATATTTTACATCATTTCTTATATGTATAATTTTATGGTTTATATCATTTTTGTTATTTTTTTAATTGTTTCTATAAATTATAAAAACTTGTTATCTATCAATTACAATTAGAATTGTACAATGATATACTTTCAACAATGTATTTCTCAAAACTCATAGTAATGAAAATAACACAATATGTTATTTTTGTCATTGTTTCTTATACATTATACAAACTTGTTGTTATTTATTATTTTGTTTTACAATTAGAACTACACAATGATCTTATTTTGCCAATATATTTTTCAAAACTCATAATTTTCAATATAACACAATAACGATCAGAAAAACACAATAATACATTGTGTAATTTTATCGTTGTTTTTAATTTATTAGATTAATTAGTTATTATATTATTATATTTTACATATTAGAGAAACACAACAATATTATTTCACTAGTATATTTTTTTAACATTCATCATTCTACAAAAACGCATAGTATTTAGAAAAACATAATAACTTACAAAAAGACACAATAAACTGCATTAAAAGGTACAATGATAAGATATGAGCTTAAAAATATAAATAAATTATTATCTTTTTTATATAACAATACTTTACTTGTTTTAAAGATAAAAAACACTCGTTATATAGTTTAATTTTTATAAAAATAATGTCGTATAAAAAAGTTATGAACGTTAAAAAAATGATAAACTTACAAAAAGTCAACAAAAATCGCTATTGCTAAAATGGCACTCTAACAAATTTTTCCTACAAATTACTTTTAACCATTGGTTAAGGAGATGAATAGTTAAAATTACTTTCTTAAACTTTTTAGTTTTTAAAGCCCCTTTAATTTGAACATTTCCCCCGTGTATGTATACACACTAGTTTTAGTAAAACCATGTAAAATACGAGTTAAATAAATAAAATATTAATATAATAAAAGTTTATTAATTATAAAATAATATTCTAATATATGATATGATTAAAATTACATATAAGTAAAAACTATAACTTTAATAAAACAATGATATCAACTTTTAAACTTTTAATTTTAGTTTTTTGTTTAAATTATAAACATTTTGTTCTAAATCAAACGATAAAAAAATAACATTTTTTTTTAAATTTTCTTATTATAACTCTCAATTATAATTACTTTATGTTTTTAAAAATTGACTTTTTTAGAAACACAGATTTTGAAATATTTCGTATTTTAAAAAAATTTGATGTTTTAGAAATACGTTTTTCTATTAACTATGTTTCTTTAAAAGTAACATTAGTAGAAAGATCTCTTTATTATTTTATTAAAAAACTATTTTTAATCTAAAAAATATTAAATAATATTATTATTAACTAAGGTAACTATTTAATATAAGAGAGTAGCGGGAGAATTTTATTAAGAAGGATTGTGATGTTCTCATTCGTCATCCCAGATTACTCTTTCATTAAAATAAAAATATATTACATATATACGTATGTTCATATGTGTATAAGTACATATGTAGATACACATATTTGTATGTAGGTACATACGTATATAGGTAGCTACGTACATACATACATACGCACCTGCGTACATACGTACCTACTATACATACGTACCTATATACATAGGGAGGATGTTTCCGGTACAAACCTAGTGCTACCTAAAAACAGTGAGAACAAATCTCGATCGTTGATTTAGTGATCATATGGCTATGATTGATTACATTTTATCATTTAACAAATACATTAATATTGAATGAGATATAAGGGTAATTTAGTAATTAATGCTATTTAATTATTAAAAAATCTTATAACTCGTTAGTTTTTACAAAAAAGAGGAAAGAATCTTTCACTTTTCACTTTTTTCAATAAATACTAATTTCATCATTTATAAAACTAAAATAGCTTTTATATACTCTCAATTTTTTTAAAAACAATTATACCATTATATCAAGCACTTTTTTCACTTTAATATGCATATAATATTGCTATTTTTTTAATTAATAATAATATTTTTATAAAAAGTTTCAAAAGTAGCGCTTAATAAACACATATGGTGCTACTTTCTTAAAAGTATACAACTATGTTATTATTGAGTTTTATAAAAAAAACTATTGAACAACAAGTGAAAAAACACTTACAAGAAGAGTATTAAAAATAGCACTACAAATGTCAATACAACAGTAAAAAGTTTTTCAAAAGTAGCACTTAATAAATATCTATTTTTCTACTTTCATATAAGTAGCACTTAATATAAATGACACTTCATAATATCTAAATGACACTGATAACAGCAAATAAACACTTAACAAAAGAAAAGTAAAACTTCAATATATTTTTTTGGAAGAGCATTGCTCTAACAATAAAAAGACATCAAATTTTACCTAAAAATTAGCATATACAACTAAAATAGCACATTAACCTTAAATAGCAAATTAAAGTAAAATAGCACATTAGACCAAAATGATGAGATCGCAGTTTTGAATGTGAATGCAAATGAAGATGAATTATTGAATTAATATAAAATTGTATTTTGTGATGATTAACTTTATGTGAATTAGAAACTTAATTTAATAGTTATTTGAATTGCATGAAATAAGAAGTTACTAAAACAAACTTAAATTACTATGACAGAACTAAGGGGGTGTTTGGTATGCAGGAATTCGAAGGAATTTAATGAAATTGGAATTTGAATTCCATTGGTTATTGTGTTTGGTTGGTAGGAATTTGTTGGAATTGAAATTCGAATTCCAATCATAACGTGTTCGGTTGCGAAAGGAATTGGAATTGATTCCCTCAAATTCCTTCAAAATGAAGGATTTTAAAATCCTTCCAAATTTTGAAGGATTTCAAATTATTGACCCTCGCATCCGCCACCGACTGCCACCTACCACCCCCACCCACCACCAACCAATGCTACAAACGACCTTCGTCGATCGCCGCCGCCCAACCGCCCCCGCCGTCGATCGCCACTCCCGCCGCCGACCCTGACCGCCGCCTCCCTGACTGCTGCCGCCCGACTGCCGCTACCTAACCACCAACAGCCGTCAATAACCCAAACCCCGCCAATAACCGATCGTGCTGTCATCGTTGTCGACAATCGACGGTCGCTGTTAACCACACCTGAGCCTATAAACGGTCGTCTCCACCGATCACGCACGCATTTGACTACCAACTGTCGTCGTCGAACCGTGTCGGTTTTAGACGCGCTCAACAGCAAGTGTAGGTTTTTAATAGAGTGCTTGACCGATTGGTGGTGACGGTTGGGTATTGTCGGTTGTCAGCAACGGGCATGGTCGTTGGGCACGGTTGGTGGTCGCGGTCAATTGTTGGTGGTGACGGCGGCTGTCGATAGTATGTGGCGGCGGAGATTAGTAATCATGGAGGTGGTGGTGGTTTGCAATGAGTGATAAATTCTAATTCTCTTATAAGTGTTTTATCATTAATAATACTTTTGAAATTTGAATTCACTTTATAAATTCCAATTCCCTTGAATTCCAATTTCTTTGGAAAATATTGAATTCCAATTCTAATTCCTTCTAATTCCAATTCAAATTCCAATTACAATTACAATCCAATAAATTCCATAAACCAAACGCACCCTAACCCTCCTTCCTACTAAGCAAACTGTCCACGTGTCAAAATAATATATGTTCTCACAGTTTTTACAAAATAATATGTTTGTACATGATGTTACTCCGGTATATAGGTACATATGTAGATACGTACATTTGTACGTAGGTACATAGGTATATAGGTACCTATGTACACACGTACCTATGTACATAGATATATATGTATTTGTATACATATATAGATATATTTATGTATCTATATTAAATACCAATTTATGTTGTGAGATGCATTTCTATAGCTAAATGTACTTATGGTGCAATTCTTATTTTGCTAAGTGTTTGGTGGATTGGCTATCAACCAGCACATCACGTACCACATTTAGAGAATGGAGGGAGGGAGGGAGGGAGGGAGGGAGGGAGGGAGGGAGGGAGGGAGGGAGAGAGAGAGAGAGAGAGAGATAGAGAGAGAGAGAGAAAGAGAGAGCTAGAGAGAGAGGTGAAAATGTGAGGCGTGTTGTTGTGCAAGCAATGGTGGTAAAAAATGACATTGATTAGAAGTTGCATAAATTTTCAAAACTAGATGGAGAGAGTATAAATAAATAATTAGGTAAAACAAGAAATTAAATGTATGTGCACCTATTGATGAACAACTCAAGTGTTTGAGTTTTTTTAAGTGTGGTATTCAATCTTTATAATTTTATAAAAGAGTAACTATGAGAACACATTCTTCCTCATCAAAATTTTCCCTCTTGTCTATTCTATTAAAAAATTAACTTAATTACGAATAAGAATATTTAACTTTTTTTAGTTCAAAAATAATTTTTTAATAAACTAAGGATAAGATGTTTTTATTAATTTTATTTCTAGAAAAATAATTTTTCATAAAATATGAAAATTTTATTTTAGAAAAATGAAATATTTTTAAAATTGGCGTTATTAAAAAGTAATTTTTTATAAATAAAAAAATAAAATTGAGAGTTATAATAAGAAAATATTTAAAAATGATATTTATAAATACTGTTTGTTTTAAAACAAAACGTGCAATTTTTTTTTTGGCAGATGTTTAAAAACAAATGTTTATAAAGCTGAAAATATTATTTTATTACTTAATATCATATATAAAAATATCATTTTATACTTAGTAAAAAATTATTTTTTAATATTTTATTTATTAATTCTTTGTAATACATGGTTTTATTAAAATTAGTTGTAAATATAATTCATTAACTCTAAATTTTACTCATTTCAAAAAAAAAAAAAAAAAAAAAAAAAAAAAAAACAATCTTTAACTTTACAGAAAAAACAAGACTCGACCTTTTGTTAGCAAAAGTAAAAAAAATGTACTAGCAAATGTAATAGTAGCAACATCTGTCTTTTGTAAATATAAAACATTATGTAAATCGTACTGCAACATATTAAATTTCATGTTTAAGTGTGGGTAAAATAATAGTATCTTTATAAATAACAAAAGACCGTTAAAACTTTTACAAAACAAATTGAACTTTTTTGTATCTAATCAGGTAGCTTCCTAATAAGTAGCTTATTTTAATCACAATATCCCTCATATTCTTGTGAATAGGTCGTTTATATGAAGATGGCTGATGACGAGCGCCGATAATATCCAAGTTATTTGATTTGTGATCTACGATTATGCGCTCCCCCTTTTCTAATCTCTCTTAGAAAGTTAGAAGTATAATCTAATTTGACCTTCGAAATATATTATTCAATATCTAGTAGTGAATCAAATAATGTATAAGTGATTACTTTTAGAAAAGGTTGTGATTTATTTTGTTATAAACCATCTTAATTGTAAATCTTTGGATTCAAATTGCGCGGAGTTAAAGAATAACGAGACCTTTTAGGTTTTTATCCATATTAGGGTTTGCAAGAAACCGAAATAACCGAACCGTAACAAAAATAATCGACGCAACCGAATAAAAAAAAACCAAAACCGCTAAGAAACTGACGGTTTGGTTTGATGATTTTCTAAAAACCAAAATTTTTGGTTTGGTTTTGGTTTTGCTTGTAACAAAAACCGAAAAAACCAAACCGAAACATACAATCAAACTTCTAAATTTAGAGGTATAATCATACACTTATAAATATTATTAGCCTATTAGTTACTTGTTTAACTTATATTATCTACTAGAGATTGAATATTTAGGTTTCAAGAATAATCTTTAAACTTTTTTTGTTTGAATTAATATATTAAAATGTTTTATTAAACTGTGTTATTATATTTTATGGATTGTCACTACAAGAATTAATAATTATCGCGACGCCGTAGGTGGCAAAAGTCGTCACCATAGGCTATGGCAACGACATGTCGTCGAGATAGGTCCAGTAGCCATAGTGTCGTCGCGATAGGTCAAAATCAAGTCGTCGCTATAGCCATTGTCGCCATAACTGTCTATCGCGACGACATGTCGTCGATACAAACATGTCGGCATTATTTTAATCGTTATTTTTTTAATTCAAAATTAAAAAATAAATATACTCTGTGGCGACGACAAGCCATATTTTCTTTAATATAATAAATAATAAAAATAAAAAATATTTAAATTAATAAATTAGTTTTTAATTTGACCTATGTCGTCGCCACAAGGTTTTTTAATATAATAAATAATAAAAATAAAAAATATTTTAAATTAATACATTAATTTTTAATTTGACCTATGTCGTCCCCATAGGGTCTCTGATTTATTTTTTTCTAGGTTTTTTTACCTAAAATTTGATGTTTTGAACATAAATCAAATACACAGAAATAAAAACTAAATATTACCTAAAAGAAGATCAAACAATTCTAGTTAATTACATAACAAATAAAACGAAAAGTAACAAAGTAAACATATGTTTAGTTTTTACAACCCAAACAAAATAACTCCCTAATTGTCGTCCTTTTCATCATCTTCATCATTATTGGGATTATGCTTTCTTCTTTCATATTCATTCATCCTTTCTTGCATTTCATGCATTTGTTGCTTTAATGCTTCTATTTCTTCATCCCGATGTGATGATAACCCGCTTGATGGTTTATAAAGAAAGATATTTTTTACTTTTCGTCCAACACCCCTCGTATGACCACGCATTTGTCCTAGTGCAAGCTCTAAACAATCCATCTCATTAACGGGTGAGTCTCCCGCCTCCATTTGCATTTGGGCTTATTGATTTTCAATTTTTGCCAACAATTTTAAAGAATCAAAATGAAAAGGTATTAAGATTTTTATGAAATTTCGGCAGCATAACCGTTATAAAATAGAAAAAAATCATGTTTAATCATAAGCACATATAACATAAAATTCTCAAGTTTCAACATATAAACTAACAACTTATCAAAACCAACAATTCTCAAATTATCTATATAGACCATATTCTTTAATTATAAGCACATATAACATAAAATTCTCAAGTTTCAACATATAAACTAACAACTTATCAAAACCAACAATTTTCAAATTATCCATATAGACCATATTGTTTATATAAGCACATTTAACATAAAATTCTCAAGTTTTAACATATAAACTAACAACTTATCAAAACCAACAATTCTTAAATTATCTATATAGACCATATTGTTTATATAAGCACATATAACATAAAATTCTCAAGTTTCAACATATAAACGTACAACTTATCAAAACCAACAATTCTCAAATTATCCATATAAACCATATTCTTTAATTATAAGCACATATAACATAAAATTCCCAAGTTTCAACATATAAACTAACAACTTATCAAAACCAACAATTCTCAAATTGTCCATATAGACCATATTGTTTATATAAGCACATATAACATAAAATTCCCAAGTTTCAACATATAAACTAACAACTTATCAAAACCAACAAATTCTCAAATATGTATAGCATATAGACTATATTGAGTCAAGATCACCAAACATAATATATTAAAAACATATGAACACATTATAATAGCATTCTTTACATATTAAGCTTACCCAATCTTCTTCTGCCCTTTGATTGACCCATCCTGACCCTTCTCTGTAATGCGACCTCCTCCACGTTTCTATGTGACTTGGGGTCCGGTTTGTTGCTCCTAAAAATATTAAAAACAATATTCATAATATTTGAAAAGAATTAATAATACATATTTAAATAATATATGTTTTCTTACCTGAAGATATCGTTTTGAGCATATGATTGACTACCATACAAACTTGGATAGAGTTGTTTTGCTCTATACTCTACGCATTTTTTAGAAAGGCGTTTATGTTTTTCACTTGAGAAAAACTCATCCACATGCTCCCATGCTTCTTGACTTTGACCTTCAGGTGGATTATTTACAGCCTGCTCACTTGAGAAAAACTCAACCACCTGCCCCCATGCTTCTTGATCATCAAATTTCGCGTCTAAACTATATCCATCCTCATTTATGTTTTCTTCATTCTCTACGATAACATCTTCGATTGCATCAAACATCTCATCATTTGATATATTACTTGTTGGAGGAGTACGTGTTATTGTAGCAAATTGTTTTGCTACATCAGAAGAACTAGAGACCTTACCATGATAAACCCATTTCGTATAATGTTGAGCAAAGCCACGATCATGTATGTGGGCATTAATAATTTTTAAATCATTCCGAAAAGCATTCACACAATCTCTACACGGGCATTTTGTTTTGCCATCACTGTCAACAAAGTTCTTAACATACTCTATAAAGTTCTTAAGACCTTCTAAGAAAATCGAAGACGTTCATACACGTAAATAAACATGAACATGAAATAAATATAAATACATTGTACATTATAAACATAATCCAGCTCATTCAACATAATCATTCTATCAAAACAAAACAATTAAACATTATACATTATAATTCTGTAACATTATATCTTAAACTATAACATTATCATTCAACCAAAATAATTCAATTAAACTTTATATTTTAACCTATAACATTATCATTCAACCAAAACAATCCACTTATACTTTATACCATATAAATCTAACAACCTACAATTATATTGTATCAAAATAATACATTTAAATATTATATCTTATCATTGTGATAACTTTCAACATTATCATTCTATCAAAACAAAACAATTAAATATTATACTTTATATCCTTTAACATTATATATTAAACTATAACATTATCATTCAACAAAAAACAATTCAATTAAACTTTATATCTTAACCTATAACATTATAATTCAACAAAAAACAATCCAATTAAACTTCATATCTTAACCTATAACATTAACATACAACAAAAAACAATCCAATTAAACTTCATATCTTAACCTATAACATTAACATTCAACAAAAACAATTCAATTAAACTTTATATCTTAACCTACAATATCATCATTCAACCAAAAACAATCCAATAAAACTTTATATCTTAACCTATAACATTAACATTCAACAAAAACAATTCAATTAAACTTTATATCTTAACCTATAACATTATCATTCAACCAAAACAATCCAAATATACTTTATGTCTTAACCTATAACAATATCATTCAACCAAAACAATCCAAATGTACTTTATATCATATAAATCTAACAACCTACAACTACATTCTATCAAAATAATACAATTAAACTTTTATCTTATAAATCTAACATCCAACAACATCATCAAAAGTATAAAAACGAAAATGTTAACTACTTTAGAAAAATTATGTATACTAACCTTCAATTTAATGTTTTGAACACAAATTTCAACAATGATGGTGGCTGGAACCCTAACAAGTCTTGTGCGATGACAAACGGTGGCTAACTTGTAGTGTTGGTGGCTGATTTGGCGGTGGTGGTGGCTGATTAGGCGGTGCTGGTCGCGGTGGTGGGTGACGGGGATGAAGGTCGTGGTGAGTGGCGGGGAAGAAGGCTGTGGTGGTGCGATTGAAGGTGGGTGGGTGGGTGAAGGAGGGCTTTAATTTTGTGATTTGGATAGGTTGTGGTGGCTTGGAATGGTGTTGGAGGGTTTTAATTTTGCGTTTTTGGGTGAAGGAGACGAAGTTATGAGGTTTGGATAGGGTAAAAGTAAAGCAGAAATTGATTTGTCGTCACGATAGGTCGATTTCAAATTTATTTTTTTTGGCAAATAATTAGGCGGGGATGCGCGGGATATGAAAATCCTATGTCGTCACCATAGGGTTATTATTGTTATTATATTATTATTATTATTATTATTATTATTATTATTATTATTATTATATTATTATATTATTATTATTATTATTATTATTATTATTATTATTCTTATTTTATTATATTATTATTATTGTTATTATTATATTATATTATGTTATGTTATGTTATGTTATGTTATGTTATGTTATGTTATGTTATGTTATGTTATTAGTACTATTATTATTATTAATATTATTATTATTATTATTATATTATTATATTATTATTATTATTATCAATATTATTATTTTATTATTATTATTATTATTATTATTAGTATTACTACTATTTATATTATTATTATTATTATTGTTATATTAAATTAATAATATTAATAATCTAATCTATTGCGACAATTGTAATTCAGTTAAAGTTAACTTTTGACGTATGTAATCAACCCTAATCGTCATAAGAGAACCTTTGAGTTTGTTTGATACTCATTAATGATAATGGACCATAAACAAACTTAATGTACATTTACGTGTATAATTCAACAATGATCTTTATAACTGGATCATAGGTAAACTTTAACATATGTAATCACCCTAACCATCGTAATCGAACATATTTAACATTGTTTGACTCTCACTGATAATAATTAAACATAAACAAATTTAACTTACTCTTAATAAGAATAATTTCTTGTAAATTATCATCATATATAATGTATAATTGAATACAAATGATCATAATTGGATCATAACTAACTTATGACGAATATAATTGATGCTAATCATCGCAACCAAACATATTTAGCATTGTTTGATATTTATTGCTGATAGTTAAGCATAAATAAACTTAACCTACAGTTAATAAACATAATATTCCCATAAAATATTATCAATGTGTATAATTTAACATCAATAATCATAATTGGAGTTAACCTTTAATGCATGTAATCAAAACTAGCTATCATAACCGAATATATTTGATTCTAACTGACACAAATTATCTATAATTATAATTAATAAATATAAAATTTGTTAATATTATTATTATGACTTATAATTATAATAATACCTATAATAATACCAATAATACTTTTAATACTAGCAATGATATGTACATAAATTATTATTAATAATGATATTAATAATTTTTATAAATATTATTAATAGATGTTTCATAAAATGCGGGCATATTTCCCTCCAAGTTATTTAGATGAAAGAAAAAATTGTTTTTACCTGTCGTCGCCATAGGGTGCACATCACCTTTTTTTTTTTGTCTCGCACGATTTAAAATAAATCAAAATTAAAATAAAACGACCTATGGCTACCAAATTTGACGACGACCTTTTGTCGTCGCGATAGGGTGCCCCTAAGGCGACAACCTGTCGTCGCCATAGGGCTGCAGTAGCCAAAAATCAAACTGACTCTATGGCGACGACATGTCATCGCCATAGGGTGACCTATAGCGACTACACCATGTCTCGCCATAAGTCTAGTCGCCATAGACTCTTTTTCTTATAGTGTGTATTTAATTTTTAATGTAAACTAATTTATAAGAATATATAAATTATATATAAAGATCAACAAAATAAAGTAAGGCCAAGGTTTTTAACTTAAATTTATTATTATAAAACAATTTTTTCTTTAAAAACTTGAAGTTCAAATGCTAAAACTGAAAAAAACCAAAACCGAACCGAAACCGAATTGAAAACCGAAAACCAAAAACCAAAAAAACCAAAACTGAACGGTTTTAAAAACCTAGAAACCGAAATATCGGTTTTTGGTTTCGGTTTTAATCTAAAACCGAAACAAGCCAACGATGCTCACCCCTAATCCATATTATTCAAAATATAATATTATTTATAATTCAAATTTTGTTTTTGTTCTTTCCAAACGTAAGTGCCGAAACTAGAATTATGATATACTACTTTTGACCTTTTTTAATAGATTAATCATTCAAATAATTAAACAGCTCTATTAACGACATTTTAATATTAAAAGAAATTTAAAAGCGACAATTAGTATTAATTTTGTTCCATTTACATTCGTACTCATAGTAAGAGTTGTTGAAAAATCATAAAATGATAGAATATACTCAAAAAAAAAAAAAAAAAAAAAAAAAAAAAAAAAAAAAAAAAAAAAAAAAAAAAACCTGTAGTCATTTCTAAATTTATTCAGAAAGAATATAATTAAAGAGTATATAATTTATGAAATAACAAAAAAATTCTAAATTTATTACAATGTGATTTTACAATCTGTTTAGAGTATTATTTTCATTTCAGTCTATGGTGATTTGAATTTTTCCGAATAGGATATGATAAAAGCTTTAAATTTGAGTCATATTGTCGTTTTATGATCTTTTCGTACATAATGCTTTAGGCATTAGCATAAATCAACACAATCAACATCATACGATAAAAGTGTTGTCAAAATTTATTATAATATGATCTACAATCTCTTGTTTTATTAGGCGGGTGATTATTCAAAGAAATATAGTTAGACAATATTTCCTATTTTTAATACTTTTCTATGTTATATAAGAAAATTAATAACCATAATTATGAGAAGCGTGATTATGATGATGCTGAAGATTGTTATGTATTACTTAAAGATTAGTAGTTGATAGTTTTATGAATGATTAATATTTGGTGATTAACATACAAAAGATTGACATAGTCAGGGGCAGAAAATGACACATAAATAAACGTCCAACTCCTAACGGTTTTAGAATCAACTATTTTCCATTATAAATATCCAAACACCGCCATCACTAATCAAAACTTAATCTACTTTGATGAATCATTAAAGTACACACTATTGTTAGGTAAAGTATCAATTTTTCATTAAGAAATTATTGTTTGGAGAATAAAATCGAGCACAAAAATTAGATCCAAGGTGTCGATCAATTATTAATTCATAACCTATGTAGATTTAAGTTGTTCTGGTTCAATTTATAATACGTTGTATGTGACTAAGAGAATACACATTAAACTCTTATCATTGTTACAAACTAGGTAACATGCCCGAGTGTTGCGGCGGATTGTTTTCTACATACAGTAGCTAGCAAACACTAAACGGTGGAAAATATCGTCTTCATAAGTATCGTATAAAGATTGCAAAACCCTAATGTAAACCAATGTGTTGATGAGAAAAGATTAATAAAATTATCCATTCGTTTATAAAATAAGTATAATGCAACGACATTAAAAGCAATATAACTGTTAATACCAACAGAAAACTAGATAAAAAAAAAATAAAAGAATTCTAAACTTTTGTACTTGTAACAAAGTTAGATATACTCGAAAACTTAGATAACATTATATTTTGAAAAATGTTTTGCACTTGTAACAAAGTTCTTTAGCAGCATATATGTTGCAACAATCTATTTTTGATTGGTTGCATCGTGTTTAACAAAATTTCCATGATTCCATCTTGTTTGAATTTGGTTTATATAATAAACTAGGTTAGTCCCTGTGTAATACACGTATTGAGTAAATAAAATATTAAATAATCATTAAAAAAAATTTACGCATTATAAAATCATGCTTGAATATAAAATATGATTATAATTACGTATAAATAGCTAAATAAATAAATAATAATGCATTTTTCTTAAACTTTTGTTTTATAAAAAAATTGTTATTTTTAAATACATTGTTTTAAGAAAAATGATTTTTTTTAAAAATTTCATTGTATTATGTATTTTATAAAATTTTTGTTTTTAAAAAGTGTTTTTTAATAAAAAATAGGTTTTTAATTTATTAAATTATGAATTTTTTAATTTGAAAATGGTATGAGTATTATTATTAGTATTCAATATAATTATTAATAATATAGAGAAATGAGAAAGTAAGTATAATGAGGTTTACAATTGATTCGCGCTTATTTTAGATTTTTTATAGATAGATAGATAGGCTAAAAACCCATTAAATAAATAAATTAAATTTTAATATAAAATATATATGTAAAATGAACACGAATAGTTACAGTATAATATTTTAATGTAAAATATAATTAAAATTATATATACGTAACAGTTCAAGAATTAAAATTAAACAATAATACGATTTTTTAACTCTCTTGTCTAAATAGTTTTATTCTTAAATATTCGTTTTAAGATTTTTTATAAAATATATTTTTTTATAAAAATCTTGTATTTTAAAAACTCTGATTTGTAATTATTTTGGTTGTTTTAATAAGACTGTTTTATAATATTTCACCAATTTATAATTTTTTTCAAAAACAAAACGATTTAAAATATTTTGTTTAAAAAATGTTTAGTGTTTTAAAAAATTTCATATTATATAAAACTTTAGCTTTTTGTTATTTAGATTTTAATTAAAAGATAAAAAGATAGTTTAATTTTAAAAAACTTTAAATAAGAGAGAAAAATATGGCAATCAATAAAATTCATTTTTATTAAAAGAGAGAAATTTATATGATTATTTAAATTACTATAATACCATTTTGGATGAAAAATTGATATGTGCATGTGTAGAAAAATGACAAGTGACAAAAGAAGCATTGTTTTATTAAATGTTATAGATTATAGATTATAGATGTATTTATTCATAACCAAGTTATTTCTGGTATTAACCGGCTAGTAAACAAAAGCATATAAATGCATTTATTGCATGTTTTATTATAATTTTTTGTTTATAAAGTAACGACTGGTTTGCCACGTTTGCAAAAAAGAGGCAAGTGCAGTGACTCGAACTTGAGCAGCGAAGTTATGCAAAAATTTACAGACACCATTCAGCCAGATAAAAAATATAAATTGAAGCGCAAACAAAAGCTATAAATTGTCTACTATACATGAAAAGTCAAGAAAAGAAAATAAAATTACTTGAAGGCACACATGGACCAATCAGGCATAACCACCGTTCACAGCAACTTATAATTGTTATAATTTAAATATTAGATCGTGAAACTGCATCCGATAAGTACCTTGTCATACACATTACACACATAAAATAATATGAAAGTGATTAAATATGTGATTTTGTTCTTTTTCATGGATATAATTAGTGTTTTTTCCTTTCCTACACGCGCGGGAGTTTGGCTGCTTTCCCTTATCTTACACAACGTGACTTTGTTCGTTTTTGGCTCAGTTCATTGGAAACCACAAAAGCAAATACCAATACCTTTCCGATAATACTTATATAAGCAACGATGATGTTCACTTATAATTGGTTCGGTTCATCGTAGTACCGCATGACTTAAAACTTGTAGTGACCGTATCTAGTTCTAAAAACAATCTTTGAAATGTCTTCATCTCAAACTCTCAGTTCATGATAAGCGAATCTTAAGTCAATTTGATTCCTGAAGCTGATCAAACAGATCATCAATGCGAGGTAAAGAATATCGTTTTTTAACTGTGACCTCGTTAAGCTCCCTATAGTCGATGCACATGTAGAAAGTCCTGTCTTTCTTCTTGACAAAGAAATAGGGGCTCCCTACGATGATGAACTCGGTCTCATAAGTCCTTTGCCCAGCGGCTCCTATAGTTGCACGAATAATTCTTGTAGCTCATTCGGTGCCAATAGGTAACGTGCTCGTGCTATTAGAGTTGCTCTAGGGTTTGATCAATCTAAAATTCAACGTGGCGATGATGCGGGAGTCTAGGCAGGTCTTCCGGGAGAGACCTCAGGAAAATCCATGACAATGGGACTATCTTCTAACATTTTCTCTTTAAGTTGCTAGTCGGTTACAAGAGCTAATATGGCTAGACAACCCTTATGCAACCATTTCTAGGCTTCATAAAAAAATGATGCCTATGACTGTACCATTTTTTTCACTTTTAACGGAAAAAAAATTCTCCGCCAGGGAGAGGAATACGAATGATTCTGTCATGACAAATGACTTCAGCTTGGGTTTCCGACAACCAATCAATGGCTACAACTACATCAAAACTTCCAAAAGTAACCAACATTAGGTCTATGTCAAACTTGTGTTTAGACAATTCTAGCTGACATCCCTTAAGAATTTGCGTTCCTTGAATTTTTTACCATCAGCTACGTAACATCTGACCCATTTTCAAATTATAAACCTAAACCCGAATCCATTTTGACTTTTTTTTGTCATTTAATTATTTGATGATTCAAATGCAATAAATATGTTAGTTAATCAATAGTGTAAGTTAATTTCATTTATTAACCTAATTGAATCAATTTATAATAATTTTGTAATTTGTAAAAAATAATTTTATAAAGTTATAAAACTTCTTTTGTCATTTATTGAGTTTTAATTATTAAAATAAAATAAATAAATAAATCATCAAGTTGTTACAAGATTTGTAAAATTTATAAAGTTTTTATAAATAATAAAAAATTGATTTATTTTTAAGTTAGAGTTTAAAAGTCAAGGGGTCAAATTATAATTTTTGTAAGTTGATTACTAACTTTTTACATAAAATAATAACCTCTTAAAAGTACAACGACCTACTATGAATTTTTAAAAAACAACCCCATCCCCATTGTAAACTTCCCCTATTTTTCTGGCCAAGAACTCCGGCAATTCTCTAGGGAGCACCAACCACCCTAACTAGACCATTTACACCAAATCAAACCGTTAATCCTTGATAGCGAATATGACTCGAACCGATAACCTCTTTTAATTCAATTAATCAAGTCATTGAACCTCTCAATTGAAACCGAGATTTCCAGATTCAGACTCAAATCTGTTTCAACTCCAAACATAGTCAAATAACTCTGGTTCTTAGCTTGAAACGCATCTTTTATCATTTAAAATACAATTACACAGTTAATTGCATTCGAAACTGTGATTTTGTAATCAAATCCTACTTGAAACTCCCAAATCAAACCCATTACTTGTTGGGATCGAAATAGATGAAATTGAAACTATATAATAGAAGGTAAACATTATAATCGATTCATTCAATCTCTTTGAAGACCCAGTTTCTCTTGAAACACCTGCCATATCACAATCGACTATCATCTTCATCTCGCACCTGCAACCCAATCAAATTATACATTCTGGAGTTTATTAATTGCAATTAACATAGGCCAATTAATTCTTATCATTCTCAAAACCTCACACGTGATCAATTTGATTATCATCATCGTTTGCATCTCAAATCGGATTCACCTCAGTCGTGAGCTATTCTTCTCCTAGTGCCACCGAATTACACTTCAATTTTGGTAGTTAAACACTCACACACACTCGGTTTTACATGGAGAACCAAAGCCCTATGTTAATCTTAGTAACAATTTCAATTTCATGTTCAATTGGAATCAATTCAAAACTAGGGTTCTTTGTGGATTGGGTATTCATTTAATTAAGGTTCTGAATATACTTTTGCGGATTCGAAACAAATATAGGGTTCTAGCCCAACCGGTTAAAACACTACACATACATGGGAGACCCAAGTTCAACCCTCGGCACCCACACTCTATATTTACAACCTTTTTCTCAACCATTTTTAATTCTTGAAAATTTTCACATATTATTAAATCGATATAAAAATTACCTTGTTTATTAAAACTGACTTAAAATTTAATTATTTATTTTGGAAACATTTCAAAAATTATAATTTTATATTTTCTGTATTTTTTAATTGTTATAAAATATATTGGTAGGTTTTAAGTTTTATAAAAAAATCATTATTTTAAATCAAACATAAATTATTTTAAATTATTTTACAAATTATTTAAATAATTAATCACTCAATTAATTAATTTTTCGACCAAGTTATTTAATAAGCAATTTTTCTCACTTTAATACTCAAACTCTATTATTATAAATTAAATATTTAATCATATTTAATAATTTTAATTCATTAATTATAATTATTTATTTATTATTTTCAAATATTTAATCAATTCATTTTATCTTCTTTAATCAAGTTATTTATATTAATTACACTATTTCAATTGAACTATTTACTAAACCCAAATCCCAATCGAAACCCTAATCCATTCATAGTCCTTAAATCATACTATTATCTAAGACACCATTCCATAGGTTAATCTGTGAGTAGGGCTGCAAAGGAACCAAACGTTCAGCGAACAGTTCGTGAACTCTTCGGCAGTAAGTTCGTTTATGTTCGTTCGTTTATTAAATGAATGAACACGAACAAGAAAATTTCGTTTGTATAGTTAAACGAACGAACATGAACACAAGTCACGTTCGTTCATTTATGTTCGTGAACGTTCGATAACGTGTTCGTTTGTGTTTGTTAATGTCCGTTCATGAATGTTCGATAATGTGTTTTTTTATGTTCGTTAATGTGTTTGTTTTTGTCCTTAATTTTTATGTTATGTATATTTATGACAATTATATCAAATATTTTTTGATATATTTATGACAATTACTTATTTGTTATTGATAGATTTTGTGTAATATTTGTGATAAAAATGCAAATTTTATTCTAAAATAAATATATGATTATTTGTATTTCATTTTTATAAACTTCTTTGTGTTCTTATGTTCATGAACATTTGTTTGTATTCGTTTGGTTTTGTTTTTGTTCGTTTGCATTCGATAAGTGTTCGTGAACAGTTCATGAATATGTTCTTTTTCTTAATGAACGAACACGAACAAGAAATCATGTTCGGTAAGCGTTCGCGAACAGTTCATGAACATATTTATTTCTTAATGAACGAACACGAATAATGCCATGTTTGTGTTCGTTCGGTTCGTTTGCAGCCCTATCGGTAAGGAATCTTGGTGTCTAATTCGGCACTTTAGCATTCAAACCTTATTCAAATACCAACTGAGTATTAGTAGCTCATTTTTCATGTTTTATATTTTGAAGAAATCATGTGATTCTATATTCAATTATTGTTTTTTATTATTATTTTATTTCAATATTCAATTCAAGACATGTTATGTTATTACTTGCAATTATGTGTGTATAGTTAGATAAACTTGATGATAATATAATCATATATTCATTCTAGTCATGGTAAACAATAATAAATCTATTGGTTTGACAACCCACCCTATATGAATATTGGAGTGGTGATTGGAACCGTTTTAATCAATCAATCATAAGGTTTCGTCTGCGGATCGATTCAATTCAATCATTTGGTTTGATTGTGTTTGGTTTGTCCTTATGTTACACTATTACATTTATAAGTCTTGACATTGCCATGTGAATTTAATTGCTTTTCAATCATTTTAATCAATCTATATATGTATTCAAAACTATGTTTACTCACTGGCTAATTCTTTAGCTGACTAATTACTTTTTCATATGATTTCTGTACAACAGTTTAAAATACTAATATATGCACATTTAGGATTGGACTTAGTCAATTAATGACAAATTTTATTATTTTATTTTTGTTTATATTTGATTGTAACATAATGTTTGATTAGTCTTATTTAATGGAAATGGCATTTAATATTATTTCAATTAAATTAAATTACATTTGCTATGAACAATCGATTCACATTTTGTCTGCCCTGATAATTCCGCCATCGGTTGGGGTGTGACAAGCTAGTTCTGCCGTGTACTTTAAATTCAACACGAAAGGGGTATCACTTAGCAGGTTACTAAAATTAGCGGATAAAATCTCCTATTAGCTCTAGTATCAAATAAAATAGTAGCATAATGACCATTTATAGGAAATTTACTAGTAACAGTAATAGGGTAATCTATAGCCTCACCTGAATTCATAACTAAGGTTCTTTTCTTAACTCCACCATTGCTGCCACCACCATTTCAACCATTATTGTCCCCATTATCGTTGTTATTACTACTATTTCCATCATATCCATTATTCTTCAGCTGTGGGTTGATTCTTTCGAAATGACATTCTTTCTACATTCAAAACATCATTTAGGTGACTCTTGTGTCTATTGATGATAGTTGCACTTGTTGCACTAAGGGTACTACTCTATGCACACACCTTTGTTTTGATTTGATGTAGACAACCGATTGAAGTTTTGAATGGGCCTAAACTTCTTATGATTTTGCTGTTGTGATTGGTTGGATGATTAAGTTCCTTTGTTGCTGAAATAGTCCCACTTCATTTTGTTATCTGGTTTGCTAGACATAGCACCACGCTTTGGCTGTTTCCCTTGTTTCACTGCCTAATCGGTCAACTTGTGAGCAAGGCCGATTGCCTGCTAAATGGTAGTAGGGTTTGAAGAAGTGACCAAACTTTGAATTTTTGTTACCAAACCATGTAGATACTACTCAATCCTTTTGTATGGCGGTCCACCATACCTCGACATAATGTAGCCGACTTATTAGAGCGTGTATGGTATGCCTCAATTTCGAACCCTTCCGTATTGAGTTGCCAAAAATCTGCCTTCAACTCATGTATCCTTGTAGTAGATAGATGTAATTGGTTCTGATATTTACTAAGCTGGTAGTAAGACCTGCAACTTAAGTCTCTAGAGCTCTGACTACTTCAGTTGCTCGTTGTGATGATTACCTAGATTCTGCCATAAATACTCAAGAGCATCTAACGACATGCTTGTATATCTCTGTATGTCGCGTCATCCAACGATCTCGCTCGCTACACCATGTTGCTCGCGATCATGAGAATACAGTATGGCAGCAAATGTTAGGCATAAAGGACAGCATAGGATAGGTAAGACAAATGCAGTTTTTAGATTAGGGTTAAGGTCAAGAGTGCGTAAGATGGAACATTATCCATGCGATTCATCTTGATGATCGTGCTAGGATACCACATCGGGTCAGAAATATCTCACGCAATAAAAGGCTCTCCACGACAACGTTTTTTAGATGTAGTATGTGAAGGATGAGTATCAGAGTTCTAAGATGCTAGTAGGACATCATGAGGTGTTGAGGATGACGAAGACTTATCTACAACGCATGTTATGTACGAAGATGAGAAGACAAAGTAGTTGTGCAAACAAGTAACTAATGAACTATGTGCGTTATAGTCTAGTGTGCAATGTAAGATAGTTCACTGTAACCAATGGCTCTGATACCAATTTGTCGCATGCTTAAAATCCACATGTTGAGTTTTATCGTGAGGCGCTTGAACAAACTAGTATCATCGTCATTAGTTATTCTGGACGACCATTATATGCGTTTTTAAAACAACCATCAGAGTTTAAAATTCAAGTGTTGCGAGAGCGTAAATCAAAATATTCAAAAACCATTTAATGTAATTGTAAATGCGCAATACACGCACCCAAAACCCATAGTTTAAATGTGAGTAATAATTAATGTTGTTGAAATGTTTGAATGTTATAAGACGATGTTGTTCTTCTAAGTGCACATAGAGTTTAGTGATCTGATAAATACATACTAAAGTGTCAATACAGGGTTGGTGAGTTTATGAGTTTGTAATCAAGCAAAACATTTGAGTCATAAAAACATAAGCAAAGTATAATAAAATAGATAGCTAGTCTATAACAGAAGCATATGTAATAGTGTTTTCACAATCGAAGCTGACAATGTTCGATTGTTTGCTTTCCATCACGACTTACCAAGTTGTGATATTGTGTTTATTGTTAAAAACAACGTTGCACCCGCTTGACCTCTTGTTGTACTGGTGGGTTTGTTAAGCCTAGTACAACCCAATCTTTCTTGCTAATTAACCTTAATTAATGATCCAAATGAGTAAGGACTTTCAATGTTATAATTACACTTTGCAACATACAATACACAAACTTATAAATTAAAGCGTTTTAAGTATGTTTTCTCCTTTAAAAAGAGTAGATAAAGTGGGATAATAAATTCACCTTATGTGTATGCAAGATAATTAAATAGTGCTAGACTGTAAGGTGACTCATCACATGCTACCTAAAGCATGTGAGTACATTTATACATTAAGAAGAGGTTAGTTTATAAAACCCTACATGTCCAATTAATCCTATTGATTTACGTGTTTTAGAAATGTTAACTAAGTTTGACCTAGTTTGACCTGATGACCCGTTCATGACACGTTAAATGAAATCATGTTTTTTTTATAGTTAACCAGTCCGTCATTCACAAGTTTAGTTTAATATATTCACGTGTCACACATAATGACTTCTAAACCCTAGTAAGTTTCCATACTAGTTAAACCTACCATAAAACACATAGGAATCCAAATAACAATCAACGGTACATTTTAGGTTATCAAATAACTAATTACTTAAAGTTTCTCCATGTAATAACTACCTATGCTGCAATCATGCAATCTAGATACGCATAGGGTTGAGACCACTTACAAGGTTCCAACATTTAAACCATTTTACCAACTTTATTCTTGTCAAGATAATACTACATTATCATCTAGCATACATATAATTTTAATCATCCTATTCTCACAAGTTCATCAAATTCAAGTTTTCTCCAACATGACTAACATACGCATCCAACACATTTAGCATGGCAAACACATATTATCGTTCTCGATAACCATTCTAGCATGATCCTATCCTTCTATGCATGCCCAAAATACTAAATTCCAATAGTCACATTACCAAAGTTTCCTCATTAGGAGGATGTGGTCTAAACAATCCATGTTTAATCAAATAACCAATAATTCATCAATAATATGTTCCATCTATTCTATAATCATCATCACAGCATACAAAACATCATTAGATATCAAGATCCAAAGTTCTTGGAAACTAAATTTTTCTCTTGTAGTAAATTAGAAGTACACATCCAAAGCACGAATTCTTGACACAATTCACGTAAACTATCGACAGTAGAATCATTCTAGACTAACTACAATATTTAGTTTCATCAATATCAATTTATAGGATTGAGTGGATGAACTAGGGTTTATGTGTAACCAAAGTTCATGAAAACGATAAAAGATTGATGATAGTCCTTCCCCGAATTATATAGTGGATCACAAAAGAGACTCCTAACCATGTTGTATGATTCGATTAAGCAAGAAACAAAGGTGTGTGGTGTGTGTGTGTGTGTGTGTTGGTCGAAATTACAAGGGAGAGGGGGAGGGGAGGTCTACGACTCAAATGGGGAGACGGTAGGATTTTTGCTTTTATTATTATTATTTTTTTCATATTCCATAACCCCCACTTCAGTTAATGACTTATAAAAACCTATTAATTACTTAATTTATAATAATCAACCTTAAATACAATTGCTAAATATTTTTTTTACCAACTTAAGTTATATAACCCACTTACTAAATATTTGAAGATTTTAAAATCTTGACTAATACTATTTAGTTCTCGCAACTATACAATAACACATAAATCATAAAAATAACACGTAACACGTTGATTTTACATAATCATATAATGACCATATAATTATTTATTAGATTAGTATTGTACAAATTAATATTAACCATTTTTTAGGTCTCCAATATTCAAGGACAACCTTATGTGTGATTACGTGATTTGTATGCATGACTCGACAGATATAATAGAATTTCGTTAATAGAGTTAACTTGAAAGATACCGGATGTCAAGAAAAAACGTTTTCTAATACGTAAACTATCACAGACCATTCATCGAGTAGGTCAAAACGATTTTAAAATGTGTTTTCGCAACATCTCACCGACTATGTACTCAAAATAGTCAAATATGTTTAGTTACTCACAACTGTACATAACACCAAATCTTTCTACATGACACAGTCTAAATACTAGAGTTTAATATGTGTAAAATGTTTTGGGCTTCGTGAGAAAGCCAAGATATACTTTGTTGTATCACAACAATAATCCCTCGTAGGATAATCTCGATTATAAAATAAAGGTGACATACTAAGACCCTGAAAACTATCCACAAGCTCGATCTTTTGATGACTCGCCAACTATCTTTACACGAGACAGTCTCCATAATATAAACCGAGCAACAAGGTTCTTCAAGACAATTATAGTGTCTTGTCGAGCCATGAGTCGAACCAAAACTCCCCAATCATCGAGCACCACTAGAATTGGGAATTACCTCAGCCATTTAGCCAAGGCTTCATGAACGGATGTGTACCAGATCAGTTATTGGTGGGTGCCCCTCCCATAGGTTCCTCCATAACCGAAAGCATTATATACAATGATATACATAGATAAATTTCTCAATACTCTATTATTGGTCCGCAACACAATGGCTTTTACACACTGGGTTTGTCAAACCCGACAACCTCTAGGATAATTCCCACATAACTTGTTCTAACCTTCCATTACTTAAATAAGTATACGATCTCATATTACATTTAAGTAAGCAACTACGGTGCATGGGTGAAAACAGTATAAAGCATTAAAAGTAATGCATATGCCTAATTTGAGAAATAAATTTAAATAACCTAACCTTTACCAGCTGTTAGTAATCAGACAATCGCACATACTTTAGGATTAAACTCCTCGGACACAAGTACTATATCCCAGATATTACAGTGTCACTAAATGTCTACATTACTCTGACCAGATGCACTTATTACACAGGTTACATAACCCTATCTCGGGTGTCTAACCCGGTTGTTTTAGGTACTCAATCAATGGCTACTTCCTAGGCGCTAGCTCATACCCTTCGGGTATCCTACCCGCATACCTAATGGGTTCTCGACCCATCCTTTCCCCAACAAAGGAAAGAGGAAGAGAATTTACCTCACCATCCATCGATCTTCTTCAAGGCAGACCCGCTCTGAGTTTTTAAATCTCAAATGAGAAGCCAAAGGCTTCTATTTATAGGCAATCCTAACCGTCGATATGCCCAGCATCAGAAATTCGATGTGTTTCGTAACACTTTAAGGCGACAACTCGGGACACTTGCTAGTTTTTTGAGCATGCTAGAACTGCCTTTCTAGTACGCCCCTGATGCGGGTTAGATTTCCTGATGAGAACCTCATCACATTTTTGGATGAGTGTCGCATTTTTGGATGAAAACCCCTCTTATTGTCTTTTCTAGCAAGAGCTAAAGTAGCTCAAAAAAACACTCTTATTATCCCTATCAAAGAGATAAAATTTATTATGTGTGGTATGACTATGAAAAAAGACATAAGTACAGCTACAAGAAAATTTTTCATTGCTAACGTCGTAGTAGCATGTATAAGGGCCAAAATAGGAGTCGGCCCTTCCATTGCATCAGGTAACCACACATGAGAGGGAAATTGCTTTATCATTCCCATGTGGTTTCATACCTAAAAATATATCAATTGATGGAACTATATACTCCACACGAACGAGTTTGTTCCTCCATATCTTGTTTGATTCTTAATTGTTTCCCTCCTCCACTTGTACACTTGCTCATTTGAGGTTTTAAGCATGTTATAAGGTTAAGTTTTAGGGTATCCCATGGCATTACGTAGGATATATTATGATTTCTCCCATGTTATATGAAATATGGTGTCTTATCAACCCTCTTGCTTGGAACTTCGTTCACAACTCGAGTAGTAGTTTCAAGAGTATAAGACGTAAAAAAGTGTGGTAGTCAGTTTGACTTATCTTTGATCGACCTAAAAAAATGTTGTGTGATTTCTCATATTAGAAACACCTTTATGGTGTGGCATTCTCGGTAGATTCAACTGTAAAATAGTTCCACTATGTTTCAAAAGCGCATTGATTTCATAAGTTATATATTCACCACGTCGATCTAATTGAGTGCCTTTTATCATTTTACGGAGTTGTTTTTGCGTTTTATTCTGGAAGATTTTGAATACTTCATAAGATTTATGTTTATGTTTCATTAAATAAGCATAACCATATCTATTGTAATCATCGGTAAATGTTATAAACTACTGTTCATCAGATCTTGATATAGTCCTAAAAGGTTCACATACATCAATATATTTCAATCCTACAGGAATGAGGCTCTTTTAGCAATACAAGCGAAATGTGCCTTAGTTATCTTGCATTCAACCATGATGTGCGTACCTCTAAGGTCTTTGTAAGAAAGGATTTCGAGATTCATCAGTCTAAAGTTTGGATAGGCGTTTCTTGCTTATGTACTCAAGTCGAAAATGCAACATATATGTCTGATTAAAGTTTTACTTTGATGTTTTGGTGCTTTCCGTCTAGAAATTTCTAATTGCATGAACTACTTACAACAATCTTATACATTTCATCATGAGGTCGAGCCTAAAATAACACATCATGCATGTAAGCAAGAATGCCATCATCATCACTGAAAACATAATTAAATCATTGTTTGCATAGCAAACAAGACACTTAAATAACATTTCTAGCCAAACTAGATACATAGTCGATATTGTCTAAAATTAAAGAAAGACCACTTGGTAGAGATATTCTACACTTTGCAATTGCTTTAACTGCAACAATAGCTCCATTTCTAACATGGGCATCCAAGTCATCTACTCCTAGCTCTCTAACATTCCTTAGTTCTTGAGAATCAATTTAAAAATAGCTAAAGTGCCAATCCTTGAGACTTTGCTCTTCTTCAACTGAACAATATATTCAAAACAGTTCATCTTCAATGATGTGTCTACAAATTAAATCTATGGAAAAAAGCAATCGAGGAACTGAAAGGCACGAAAGGTTGTGTGCGACTGAAAGCATTTCAAAGACATGCACTGCATGATGAGCGGCTTGATGCTTATCATGACCGACACTAGCCTGGGTTCATTCCTTGTCCCCTATTTAGCTAGATATTTTGTTACCTGTTGAAATTTTTATGTATATATTACCACAAATTTAGTTGAAAAAAAAAATTTCATTTATTTAGAATGTGCTATTTCTATTTACAATAAACTGTCAATCTTTTCTTTATTCTTTTTATATAAAACTATATTAGTAGTTCGTGCATTAAACGGATTGAATATATAAATTGTGAAATAGTTAATAACAAAAATAAATTATACAATGGTAAATTGTGAATTAGTTAATAACAAAAATAAATTATAAAATGAGAACTTCAGAAATAGTTAATGACAAAAATAATATGATTGATATTATGTATAAGTAAAAACTTTAATTTCTAAAAGATGATATCGTTTTTTAAACTTTTGTTTTTTAAATTTTTTTAAAAGTTGTTTGTAAATAATTTGTTTCAAAACAAACTATTTATATAAAATGCTTTGTTTAAAATTTTTCTTATTAAAATTTTGAATTTTAATTGTTTTTTATTCATAAAAGAATTTATTTTTAAAAACATAGGGTTTAAAATAATTTATGTTTTTTTGAAAGAAGTTTGATGTTTTAGAAGAAAATTTGTTTTTATAAAACATTTTTTTCTTAGAATTTGTATTTATAGAATGATCTCTTTTTTAATTTATTAAATAATATACTTAATTTGAAACAAAATAATACCATTAGTAATCATTATAATTATTTTATAGGATAAAGAAATGAAAAAATCGATTTAAGATGTCTAGAATTGAGTCAAGTGTTTTAAAAAATATTTTTATTAGTATAAATATATAAATAGTATATCAATCTGTCTATTACACATAAATAAACTTAAATAACGTATTTACATTAAGTTTTATGTTTTACTAGTTTTAACGTTTTAGACGTTCAACAAACAATTACTTGATTCGAATAGGTATAAACTACTAATAAATTAGGTAATTTTATAGGATAAAGAAATAAAAAAATTCATTAAGATATCTACAATTGTTTCATGTGTTTTAAAAAATATTTTTAGTAGTATAAATATATAAATAGTATATCAGTCTATCTATTACACATAAATAAACTTAAATAACGTATTTACATTAAGTTTTATGCTTTACTAGTTTTAACGTTTAAGACGTCGACAAACAATTACTTGATTCGAATAGGTATAAACTACTAATAAATTAGGTAATTTTCAAACTGAGGAAACGAATCAAATTATTTTATTGTTGATTTCCTGTATTCCGCCCAAACCAACCTTTAGCATCCGGTGCATATTCTAAACAATCTTTAATCTTATTATTTTATAAAAATTCTCTTGCTCAAGATTTAATTGAACTTAGAAAAACCTTAACCCGTGATACTTTTTATAAAAACCCATAATTTTATCAAATTCAGTGAACGTTTGTTATTCCACATTATTGGTAAGCTAATTAATTACGAATCTCAAAAAAATCTATCTACTCTAATAAAAATATAACTAAGAAAACACGTTACAACAACATATTTTTTCTTATCAATTTTTTCTTGATTTTCTATCCTATAAAATAATCATATATTACTATTAATATTATTTAATTTTTTAAATTAAAATATTTTTTTTTTAAATATGTTTTTTTATTAATGTTATTTCTAGAGAAATAATTTTTTATAAAATAAGAAAATTATATAAACTATCAAACTTTTTTAAAAATACTAATTTTTTAAAAATTAGTTTTTAAAAGAGTAAAACTTTTATAAACAAAAACCACTAAAATTGATATTTATAATAAGAAAAATATTATAATGATATTTTTTAAAATATTTGTTTTGAAACAAAATTTTTAATCTATTTATAACTAGGTTAGTACCCCGTGTATTACACGGGTTGAATAAATAAAATATAAAATAATTAGTAATAAAAATTTATAAACTATAAAACCATATTTGACGATAAAATATGATTATAATTACATATCAATAGTTATTTTAAGTAAATAAATAATAACATATTTTTCTTAAACTTTTATTTTATATAAAAATATGGGTTTTAAATATTTTGTTTTAAGAAAAATGAATTTACTTTAAAAAAAGTTTGTTGTATTCTGTATTTTATAAAACTTTTGTTTTTAAAAAGTATGTTTATAATAAGAAAATAGGTTTAACTTGATTAAATTATATAATTTTTTAATTTGAAAATGGTATGAGTAATATTATTAGTATTCAATATTAATAATAATAATAATAAGAAATAAGAAAGTTATTATGATAAAACTTGCAATTGTGTAAAGTCTTATTTTGGTTTTTTTTTTGTTATAGATAGATAGATATACAAAAAAATGAATAGGCTAGAAACCTATTTATTAAAGAGATTATAGTGATTAATAAATACGAAAAGTTATAGTACGATATTTTAATATAAGATATGTTTAAAGTTATATATATGTAATAGTTCAATAAATAAAACAATTATACTATTTTTTTAACTCTCTTATCTAAATAGTTTTATTTTTAAACATTCGTGTTAAGATTTGTTTTATAAAAAAATTATTTTTTGTAAGAATCTTGTTTATTAAAAACTTGAGTTTCTAATTATTCTGATTGTTTTAATAAAAATGCTTTTAGAAAATTTCATATTTTTATAATATTTTTTAAACAGAACTGATTTAAAATATTTTGTTTCAAAAAGATTTAGTCTTTTAGAAAATTTCATATTATATAAATATTTTATTTTTTTTATGATTTCTATGTTAATAAAAAGATGTGATTTTTTTTAATAAAGTTTAATTTTAAAAACATAACTTGATTTTAAAAAATATAGATGAGAGAGAGAAATGCATTAATTAATAAAATTGATTTTTATTAATAGAGAGAAATTAGTTTGAATGTTTAAATTACTATAATACCCTTTTGGAGGGAAAATGAAGTGTGGATGTTTAAAATAATGACAAGTGTCAAAATGATAGTTTAATAGAGTGACAAGTGGCAAAAAAAACTTTATTTTATTAGAGACTATAGATAAGAAAAGATTTCAATCACATTTTATTTTAATATATCGATTTGTAATTAATAAATTCATATTATACTTAATAATTTTATAATTAACCCGTGTAATATACGAGTTACTAAAACTAATATCCTAATAGTTAAGTAGTTTAAGCCATATACGATTTAAATTTTGGTATATTTATGCTATAAATTTCAGGAATTACGGGTAAGGAAAACAAATTCATTACACTTTCTTAATCTTTCACTAGTACCGTATAAAATAATGTAAAATAACTAGTAGAATTTCACCGCATGTTACGATGAGAACTTAATATTAAAATAACATGTAAGCAACAACATATTAAAACATAAAGTTGCGAGCTATTTATGTTATTGTGAGTTAAAAAAAAAAAAAAAAAAAAGTGTTGTAGTGAAGACCAATTTAGATAACCAAAGATTATTTGTGTTTTGAGTGATCATAACTCCTTGGACGAACGGAATGTATGCTAACAGTAAAGTTATTGTGTATTCTTTGAAAATTATTTATTTGGCGGGTATTGATTATGTAGTGTTAAAGCTTATAAAATTATATTACAACATAAATAAAAATAAGCATGACATAGTGGTATATTCATGATTTTTTTAAAACATTATATATGAAAAGTTATAAATTGAAAACCAAGTTGTACTTGAAAATAGAAATAAAAAGCAAAATATATTTGATGGGTTAGTTTTAAATAAAATTTTCAACATATATAAAAATAATTTCATAATTATGTATCTTAAATTTTCTATAAAACGATATATTTTAAAAATAATAATAAAGAAACAAAATATATTTAATTATAATTATAATATTAAAATCTTAAATTGAATTAGTCATGAGAAATGTAGCTTTTGTGCTTCATTCCCTTTTACAGAGTTGTTTAGTGTTCTGTATATCATAACTATTTTTATTTCCCTATCACACGGTGGGAGTTTTATCATTCTCCACCGAGCTACTTGGCATCTATTTTTTCGGCGCACTACACGCGGGGTTGTTTTTCATCATAAAATGTTCAATTCGTCATGATATAGCAACAGTATTGTGCTCACACTATACAAAATTTTCGACCATTAGTGGCGACAATTATCGCTGCTACTAATGGTCAAAATCGTCGATATTAGTTCGTCGCTATTTACTAATTTTTCCCCGCTAATGATGTCGCCGCTAAAATAGTCATTTGTGGCGACAATGTCGCCGCTATTTGGTTAAATAAAAAAAATTAATGGAAGACTTTTAGCGGCGACAAGTTGCCGCTAATGGTCATTTTTTTTTAATATATTTTTTAATATTTTTAAATTTCAGGTTTTCAACCCATTAATATACGTATAAAAAAAATCTAGATTTCCCATAACACAAAATAAACTAGTGTTCATAAACGACATAAATTTTTCACGCCTACATAAAAAATATTAAGTATATTAAGTAATCTAGTCATAAAACTAAATATAAGACTTAAACATAAGTAGATTAACCCTAAATTACTCAAAAACAAACTTAACTTACTCATTAATTACGCTATTCATCCCCCTCATCCGAATCATCTTCTTCGCCTTAATTTGAAGCCTTTAGCGAAGCAATAATCTGTGTAAGTTGTGACATAAAATTTGGATTTTGAAAGACACTTGAAATTTGATCCTACAAAATAAAATACACATTATAAAGTAGATAATTTAAGTGTCAAAAATGAACATGTCAAAATAACTGTAAGGATTGCAGAAGAGGCTAATGCACCCAAAACACTCAAGATGCTTTCTGCATGCATGCACTTTGTGCATGGTGAAAGTTATTTCGAAAGTTTTACACTCTGCAAAGAAATTACTCTAAGTGTAAAATCTTCCAAAGCCAAAGACCACATCATCCGAAACTTAGAAGACAAAGTCTTCCGAAGCCATGAAGATAGAAGATTCATTTCTTCCGAAGACAGAGAAGACATGCTTTCTCTGATCAACTTTTTCAGAAAGCTGACTAACTTTCCGCTGCCACTCTGAAGACTCACCAACTTGTGTAAGTTGGTGAAAAGGTCCATGCTTTAGGAAGCTGTAGATTATGGTCTTGAATATATAACTTTCTACTTTATGTACTTTTATCCTTTTTGTAATATATTAGCATGTGAGCTATGGCATGTCATAGTCACTATTCAAAAGGCAATCTGCCTTTTGACTTTACATTGATTTTGTTGTCTAGATTAGTGTTTCCAGCTAGCCTTCAAAGTATGGCTGGCTGTAGGATGTAGTATAAAGTATCTCAGGTCCTTGTATCTTATTTTTTATGCTTTGTAACACTTGTAAAAAAACTTGAGATCAATATACTTAATCCTTGAAAACCATTCTATTGTTGTTTTTAGTTCTGTCTCATTTGTTTGCTTGTGTTTTTTAGTATCATTCTAAAGGTTTCCCTTTCTTATTTGATCTGTTAAATGTTCTAAGTCTCTCCTCATTGTGAAACTGATTGCATTGAACCCCTTCATCGGTCCTACAATTGGTATCAGATCTTTCCAGGCTCTTGATTGTAATATCTCACCATCTTAGATCTCTCAGTATTCACAAAACACTTAACAACTCAAATGGCAGCTCTCACAAAGGCTGATATGGAAACTGACACTATGACAAAGTCCCCACTGATCACTCCTAAAAACTTTGATACTTGGTGTCAAAGAATGGAAGGCTTCATCAAGTCACAAGACTCCAGGATGCGAAAATCTGTTGTTTCTGGACCTTACATTCCATGCACCTCTTCAGCTGCTGCTGGAGGTGGCATGATACCAGAAGAGGTAGCTGACTATTTTGAAGAAGATAGAAAGAAGATTGATATCGATCAAAAAGCCATAACTGCCTTCCAAGTTGCTCTTCCAAACTCCATTTACAGGGGCTTCAAGAAGTGTAAAACTGCTAAGCAGTTATGGGATGTACTGAAGCTCATGTATGAGGAGTCCTTTGAAGCAAAAAGAGAACAAAAAAGACCTCTTGAAGCAGCAGTTTGAGAATTTCACCTACAAAACAGGTGAAACCATGACTCAACAATACTTCAGGTATGTTGAGACTGTTGACACTCTAATGGATGTTAAAGTAAATCTTGAAAACAGGGACATTGTAAGGAAGTTCATGTCCTCTCTTCCTAGACAGTGGACCCATTACTGTGTTGCTATCAAGAGGACTGAGAACTTCAAGACTTTTACTCTTACAGAGTTGTATGGTATTCTTAGTGGCTACCAGATGGAGATGAACATGCAAAATCCATCTGGTAACTCTAGCAATCAGCAGAGTTCAGCCCTTCATGTGGTTGAAAGAAATGCAGAGAACCACAACATCATCTCATCTGTTACCCTGACAACTCACAAAAGGGTCCTTTCAGCACCTTCCCTGAGACACCAAGGGAGAGCTACATCCAAAGAAGTCCATTCCAAGAGACAAGCTCTTTTCATGCTTTTGTGTTTGCTGATGAGAGTTCAGGCAAGTTTCTCTTCACCCTTGAAGACCTGGACTGTATCCATCCAGATGATATGGAGTACATGGAGATAGTCTAGCAGATGGCTCTTCTTACTCATAGAGCCAAGAAGTTCTACAAGAGAACAGGGAGGAAGTTTCCTAGCAATGCAGCAAGTGGAAAATTTAGACTGGACAAAAGCAAAGTGAAGTGTTTTAATTGTACCCAAATGGGACAATTTGCTAGAGAGTGCAAGGCACCTAGAACTAATGGTGGCCAAGCACAAACCAGACCAAACTACACTGAAGGATCCACCCAGAATGAGAAGCCAAAGCAACAAGCTGTAGTTGCTGTTAAAGAAGGAGGCTTTGACTGGAGCTTTCACATTGAAGATGCATCTCCAAACCAAGCACTGATGGCTGATCATGATGAAGCCAAGGTATTGAAACATCTTTATAATCCTGAATGTATTGCTAAAGTTAACAGATATAGATCCTATAACTTAGAGATGAGATCTGATCTTAAGTCTTTAAATATCTTAAAATCTGATTTTAAAAGAGCTAAAAATGAGTTTAAACTAAAAATAGAAGCTTTAGAGAAAACCATTTCCACTCTTAAACATGAACACACAAACTACAGGACTCAGATCAAAGATCTCATCACTAAGTTAACTGAATGCCAGGCTGAGCTTATGATCAGCAAACCCGGGCAGAAAAATGTGTTCTTGAAGAAGAGACCTTCAAGAACATGATATCCTCATCCTTGCATGCCAAAGTTTGTTATCAAAATAAGCAGGGATTGGGATCTATTGAGATAGCTCCTCCACACTCTTTACTATATGTAAGATCTCCAAGGTGTGGAACTTGTGAAGTTGAGCTTCCCCTTATAGACCCAATGAGTGAAGAGGATGAAGAGGAGATAATGAAGGATGGATCTGAGAAAAGTGAGGAAGATCATACTAAGAAGGGTCATTATTCTCCTGAGGAGAGAAATGAAGTTGGGATGACCAAGTCCAAGAGAAAGAACTTGATCAGAAGAGCCAAGAGAAAGTCCAAGAAAGCTCAAAAGATAAAGGCCACTTTCAACTCTAAGCTGAAACAAGTGTTCATCTCTGCAGGATTTGAAATGGTGAAGGCTGAAGACTCAACTATGAATCCTAGTACCAAGGATTCTAGTTCTTGTCAAACTCATCCCAGCAACATGAAGAACGCTGATCAGTTGTGTACCACTACTACACAGCCTTAACCATCCATATTTAACAGCAAGTCACACCCTAAAAGGCTTACTACTTCGTCTGTGAAGATGAAGATGGAGATGGAAAGTGATAAAAATCAGTCTTGCTCTCAAAAAAAGACTCGCAGAAGAATGCAAATGGATTGTATCATGTGTGGCAGTACTTCTCATCTGGCCGAGGATTGCATCTATAATCCTAAGAGCACTGTCCACATGATCAAGAAGAAAACTTCAAAGAAGATCAAGAAGAAGCCAGCTTCTGAAGGAAAATCTTTTCCTTTCGAAAGCTCCAAAATGAAGAAGAAGACAAGTGAAAACTTGCCTTCGGAAGAAAAATTGGTCTCGGAAGAAAGGAATGCTTCTGAAGCACTGAAGCCTGCTGCAGTGATAGCAAAATCTTCCGAAGGTCCAGTCTCCAAAACTTCCGAAGTTGTCAAAACTTCTGAAGTGTTGAAGGTCAAGTCTAAGCTTCCAAAGGTGGTGTGGAAGACAAAGAATGACCATGTGACTGAAAGTTCTTCAACAACAATAGCTATTTTTCCACAAAGCTTGAACATAGGATCAATTATTGTTGCATTGTCTTCAGTTGATGTTAATGAGCCCGAGACCAGCAAGGCTTGGGTTTCCAAAGGTAACTAATCATCTCTTTTTGTGCAGGAACAGCTAAAGACCAACAGGAGTGTATGGATCATTAACAGTGGCTGTTCCAGGCACATGACAGGCAATGGCTCTCTACTCCAAAATTTTGAGAAAATTGATGGAGGGGCTGTTGCTTTTGGAAAAGATGCAGTAGGTTACATTACTGGAAGGGGCATGGTCATAAATGGTAAGCTCAGCATTGAGAAGGTAAATTTTGTCAAGGAGCTTGGATACAATCTACTGAGTGCATCCTAATTTTGTGATCAAAGACACAACATGCTCTTTACTAAGCATGAGTGCATTGTTCTCAAGCCCAGGGTGGTTATTTCTCAGCAGCACATACTGCTCAGAGCCCCCAGGAAAAGGAACATGTACAAAATGGACTTGCAGGAAACTTTCCCTTTAGGAGAAGTGTCTTGCTTTCTATCTAAAGCAAATAGTGATGACACTTTTCTCTGGCATAAAAGAATGTGCCATGTAAACTTTAAAAACATGAATAAATTAATTAAGAATGATTTGGTAACTGAAATGCCAAAGAAAAAGTTTACAAGTGATGATCATTATGTTGCATGCCTAAAAGAGAAGCAACACAAAGTATCTCACAAGCCAAAGGAAAGAAATTCCATCACTACTCCCATACACTTGTTACATATGGATCTTTTTGGCCCCATCAGTGTAATGAGTCTAGGAAGGACCTCATATTTTTTAGTGATCACAGATGATTTCACTAGATTTACTTGTGTCTTTTTCCTTAGAACTAATGATGAGACTTTTGAAATCTTGAAGAATTTCATTCTGAAGATTGAGAATCAATCTGATCACAAGGTCAAGATCATAAGATGTGATCAAGGAACCAAATTTAAGAACCAAATCCTTGATACATTTTGTGATGAAAAAGGTATTACAAGAAAATATAGTGCTGCCAGGACTCCTCAGCAAAATGGTGTTGCTGAGAGGAGAAACAAGACACTAATTGAAGCTGCAAGAACCATGTTGTCTGTCTCTAAACTGCCTATCACCTTCTGGGCAGAAACAGTGAACACTTCTTGCTATGTGCAAAACAGAGTTTTAGTAGTTAAAACTCATGGTAAGACTTCTTATGAACTATGGCATAAAAGGAGACCTTTCATTGGTTTCCTCAGATCATTTGGATGTCCTTGCATAATCTTGAATATCGGAGATCAAATAGCCAAATTTGATAAGAAATCAGATGATGGATACTTTATTGGATACTTTTCTCAAGCTAAGACTTATAGAGTATACAATCTCAGAATTAGAGTAGTTGAGGAGTCAGCCAATGTGACTTTCAATGAACACACTCCTTGTGTGAGAGGTTCTGCTCCAGATTGGCTGTTTGATTTTGATTTAGTTACCAACTGTTTTAACAAGTCTTGTGAGAATGTTTCAGGATCTACAGGTAGCTTATCAACAGAAGATCCTGACCTAAGATTTGAGCTGAAAAGACCTTCAAATCAAACTACTTCAGCTCCAGTGGTAACAAATTCTGTAGATGGAGCTCCTATCAGCACAATCATGACAAATGCAGCTGATACATCTGAGGTGCCTTCAAATTCCAGCTCAGAGACACAAAACTTAAAGGAAGCAGCTTCAAATGTAGAAGGAAGTGGTAGTGGTGATAGTGATCAAGAATTTCTTGATGCTGACAATCACTCCATGGAAGACAACATCAATGATGTCACATACTCATTGCATCAAGTCTCTCTTGATAAGTGTACTGATGTGGTGGGAGATTCCTCACTGCCTGATCAAAATTTCTTAAATTTAGATCTCTCAAATCAACTTGCTATGATCCCTTAACTTAGGATCCACAAGTCTCATCCCACCACAAACATCATTGGAGATATTTAAAAAGGGGTAAGAACAAGAGGACAAGCCCATGACAAAAATGTTTGTCTCTACTCTTGTTTCCTATCCCAAGTAGAGCCAAAGAAAGTCGAGGAGGCTTTAAAGGATGGAAGTTGGGTTGAAGCTATGTAGGAGGAGCTACTTCAATTCAAAAGGCAAAAGGTTTGGAACCTATGTCATCTTCCTTTAGGGAAGACTACCATAGCAACCAAGTGGGTGTTTAGAAACAAGAAGGATGATAGAGGACTTGTTATCAAAAACAAGGCAAGACTAGTTGTTCAAGGGTATACTCAAGAGGAAGGAATTGATTACACTGATGTCTTTGCTCTAGTAGCAAGACTTGAAGCTGTTAGGATATTCCTAGCTTTTGCTGCATCCAAGAATTCCAAGGTCTACCAACTTGATGTCATGTGTGCTTTCTTATATGGGGTGATTGATGAAGAGGTGTATGTCAAACAACCACATGGCTTTGCAAATCCAGATCATCCTGATTATGTCTGCAAGCTTGATAAAGCTTTTTATGGGCTGCACCAAGCTCTAAGGAAGTGGTATGAGACTCTATCTCAGTACCTATGTCAACATGGCTATAGAAGGGGTACTATAGATGGAACTTTCTTCATCAAAGGAACAGGAAATGACTTAATACTAGTTCAAGTTTATGTAGATGACATTATCTTTGGGTCAACTAATCCAAAGCTCTGCAAGGACTTTGAGAAGCTGATGAAGAATAGATTTGAAATGAGTGCCATGGGAGAACTCAATTTCTTTCTAGGAATTCAAGTGAAGCAAGTTGACAATGGCATCTTCATAAGTCAGTCAAAATATGTTCAAGACATACTAACAAGATTCAGCATGACTGACTGTAAGGTTGCAAAGACACCCATAGCAAGAAACCACTCCCTGAGACCTGATCTTAAGGGGGAGTATGTGGATGAGCATCTCTATAGGGCTATGATTGGGTCTCTTATGTATCTGTCACACCCCAACCATAGCGGTTTCCCGTGGGGCGTGATCATCATGGAAACCGTAGTCATTGATCGACCACTACATGATTTGATAAAAGCATACGTTGCAAACACATTGAAAGATACATAATTGTTTCCAGAGTTGCATAGTGGAAGTAGTAGCAAAATATAAATTGTTTTTCAAACAAGACCATTCAGAAATAATGTCCCAAAAGCATGCGTGAATCCTAGAATGAAATAAGCTTCAGACAAGCCTATCATCGGGCAAACCTTAATTTCCTAAGAAAACATGCATGAAATATGTCAAAATAAAGTTGGTGAGCTCACAGGTTTTAAGTAACAGAAATCAGTATAATGGACCACAAGACTTTCTTTGATTTGATTGTCGATCATACAATACTACAATATTATATAAGCACTGCAACCGAAGCTATACTGTAAATGTAACAGATTGCCCCTACCTGTGCCTACCGTAAGCACAGGGATGAGCAGGCTAATAATGCACCCGTTTAGACCTCCAGTCAAGGTTAGGGTAACTAACCCAGGTGGAGGTAGTCAAACCCAATAGTACTATCCATGATTACCTCGCTTTGAGAAATAAATTAACGGTCTGATAACAGGGGACTTTATACAGTAAGTAAACAACTTATATAACAATGTGAAATCATTGACAAGTAAATGTGTCTATGAAAATAGTAATTTGCATGTAATCTCCCCCAAAATAAAAATAAGTAAAAATGGGGCCGTGAAACTCACTTGACAGTAGTGAACGAGGATGTAAACTTGTAAATATCCAAAGTGCTCGAGGACACCGACCTAAGTTCGCCCTAGAATAATTAAGGCAACTTATGTCTAAGTAATTGTTCCTACATGTAATGTGAGCATGTAACCATTTCATCCACATAACTTGGTAACAAAATATTTGACTTGACGACCCGTTGGTGATATAGGATGATAACTTGAGAAATATATATTAACTCATTAAAATAATTATTTAATTATTTTCTTAGTGGAACTATTCTTTTATTTTATTTAGATTTTGAGAACTTTAACACATTTTAAATTAAGGTTTCTTCATTTAAGAAATCCTATCATGTTATCAATTAATGTTTCCTTATATGAAATACTTAACTACCTTAGTCATCTTACCAACTTGTGTTAACTCATCATTTTAAATGCCTTAAAAGTTGAAGTAAAGCCAAAGTTTTGGGAAGCAAAGTTTCTGACACGGGCATGTAGGCACCCCTACATGGCCATGTCGCTGCACAGCATGATAATTCTTATGTTAAAATAAGTTAAGTCATATGTCATCTTTTACTCTTTGTAAAAGCTCTCTTAAAGTACACAATACTCATAGTCATAAAGTCCATGCTTTGTCATTTAAAGTTTCATGTTTATGTTTTTTTTCATTTAAGTCCCATGTATATATATATATTTAACTATCCTTGTAAACTTTGTCAAATTGACATCTATTCATAAACCAACTTTTGTAATAATATACTACCATTCATCAACTTAGTATAACTTGAAGAATATGTATAAGTATTCATAATAACACTTGTAAATAATTAAAGTTACATAACCATAATATGACCCTTTTGTAGTTTTTCTTGAGTTTTGACAATTTTTATAACTTTTATAAAATCATCAACTAGTAATTTTGTCAAACATGGATTTATGAACATTTAAGGGGCGTTTGGTTGGAAGGAATGGAATGGAATGGAATGGAATTGAGAAACTAGTATAATTTTCAAGTAAAATTGTGTTTGAGTGAGCAATTAAAAGTAAACCCAAGGGAATGTTTCACCTTAAATTCCCTTGGTTGTGGGATTTCAAAATCCTTCCACCTAGAGAGGGAATTTGAAATCCCACAACCAAGGGAATTTGAGGTGAAATATTTTCTTGGGTTTTACATTTGAACACACAAGATTTGTAGAAAAGAAGTTGGAAATAAAATGAGATGGTGATGATGGTGGTTTGGCCGAATTTTAAGGGGAGGAGGAGGGAGGAAGATGAGTGTGATGAAATGTGTAGGTGAATGTGGTGCATATGCTTGCCTTTCTAACTCTTCTATTTATGCTTAAAGTGACAAGAGATGAGATGACTAGATGTGGTAAGGGGGCAAGGTTTTTTTTATCATCAAAATGGAGATTCACAAGAATGGAAATCCTCAAATCTTGCATTAGTCAAAGGATTGTGTGGGGAAATGGTAAAAGTAAAAGTTGATGGAGAAAGGAGATGGGAGGGGAAGAGTGGATGGCTAGGAGATGGGGATGGGGATTTTGTTTAATTTTTTAGTATTGGTTATTTGGATGGTATTTCTTGTACTATATGTATTTTTACATATTTTTATATTTTTACTTTTAAGTTTCTAAAATACATAAAAATATTATCAGAAATCATATAATATCATACATTTTAATATTGATGATATGTAAATAATAACTCATTTATCTAGTAGTTGCGTTACACGCGTTTTATCCGGGTAAAATATCAATTTACGCATTAAGGTTGTTCTTAAATTTTAAACTTTTTCAATGTATTTAATTTGGAATCTAAGATACTTTAAAACACTTTAAAGTATTTATTGACACACACATATATATATATATATATATATATATGTTAATTATCACCAACGTTCGTGTGTGCTTGTATCGCGTGTAAAAATGGTAATTACACCGAATTACCGATGCATGAAATGTTATGCGTGAAATTTTGCAATGCATAAAACGACTTTAATAAATGTAATCAAATTGAAGATCAAGTATTATAGGTGTAATTATAACCAAATCAAGGCCGGGTATTGACCTGAAATTGTCGGTTGTCACAGTATCACACAGCCAGTAGGCCTAATATCATGTTTGCCACATGCATTTGTGCCAGATATCAAGCCAACCCCAGGATGTCACACCTGGTTGCTGTGAATAGAATTCTAAGATATCTCAAAGGTGCTCCATCTCTAGGCCTTTGGTATCCAAAGAATTCTGACTTCAGTCTGTATGCCTATACAGATAGTGACTATAGTGGCTGCAACATGATTGCAAAGTCTATATCAGGGGGATGTCAGTTTCTTGGTGGAAGGATAGTCTCATGGCAATGCAAGAAACAATCCTGTGTATCTGCATCAACTGCTGAAGCTGAAAACATTGCTGCTGCTAGCTGTTGTTCTCAAGTGCTTTGGATTCAGAATCAGATGCTAGATTATGGATTCAAATTCAAAGAGACTCCCATCCACATAGACAACAATAGTGCTATCTCTATTACAGAGAATCCCGTGCAACACTCAAGGACAAAACACATCAAAATCAGGTATCATTTAATTAAAGATAATTTAACTTGTCAAAGCTAACACAAATGAATAATTTGCTGATCTGTTCACCAAACCTTTTGATGAACAGAGATTTAAGTATCTCATATCAGCTATTGGGATGATTAACTTTGAGTAGCTTTTTCTTAAACTTAAATTTAATATTATTTCTAAAATTTGTGTGTCCTCAGTTGTCAATTTTATCACCTTCATAAGCCCCTAACTATATTGAAAGAAGAGTATTTTAGAAAATATTCCTTAGATTTTTAAAAATCTTGAACATATTTCTTTTCAAAAGATACTATGTTGCATACGAAAGAAATTTTTACAATATCTTCCCAAGCCAAATTTACTCATAAGTACTTATATGCTATAAAAGAACAACTTTCTTCCGAAAGCACTTATGTCTCTGAAGTGAGAAATACTTTAAGTATGTTTTTTCGAAGGAAAATTTTCAAAACTCTTAGAAATATCTTTCGAAGCCAAATTACCTTCGTAAGATTTTCGACTTCCAAGAAAACTACTTTTGGGCACTTTTTCAGAGGTGGGACCGACATCCGGATTTCAAAGTTTATCCTTTCGCATTAACTTTGTCTCAAATCCATTTCATATAAATATTCAATGGTTTCCCCCTCTTTCACTTTTCTCTCTTCATCTGCAACCTCTTTGTAACCTAAATTCACCCACAAACCGCCCTTGTTCTTATCTTCCTTCACGACGAAGCTTACTCAAATAGCAGACACGCAAAACAATCAGGTTTCTCTGTTGAACTATGAGAAAGATCCTGCTTTCTCAGAGGTATGCCGTTTTCTTTCTTTGACCAACTACTTCACTTCCCTCACCATTTATCATCCTCTCTATGAGGATCATCTTCTAGATTTCTGGCGGACCTGCCAAGAGGTCACCATGGATGGAGAGAAGGTACTGTCTGCCACAGTGCAGGGGAGGACAATCTTCATCACCCTGACGATCATGAACTGTCATCTTCAGCTGGATGATGCAGAAGGTGATTTGTCCTTTCCCAAATCTGCTGTAAACCAATCCTTTGAGTAGATGGGCTATGAGGGAGATTTCTTAGTCACAACCTTCAGGAAAGGGAAGGTCTCTTCTTAGTGGAATTACATACTCCATGTTGTCATACACAACTTATCCAACAAGCATGGAGGATGGGACCAGCACATTTTTAACTGTGAACTGGGCTCACAGTTGAGGGGAACAAGTAGAATTCTTAAACTGGGACAAATGAAGCCCGACATCTTTAAAATCATGAGAAAACCAACTGTGGTATTCTCTGGGGTAGAAACAGCCTTTGTCCCCAAAATGTTAGAGATCATTGCTCAAGGTGACAACCTAGCAGCACCAACTAGTGTTGAACCCACACCTACTGTCTCCCAACCTCCATCTCAACCTACAATAACCATCACCTACTCAAGAAAACACAAACAAACCCCTGCTCAAGCTATTCAGTTTGAGCAGGCTTCTATATCACCACCCATGCAACAGGAAGTGGACACTGGAGCTCCCACTTCCTTTGAGTAGCAAACCACTCCCATCTCTCATATTATCAGTGCTGAAGTTCCTCATGCTCAGCCTAATGAGCTCATAACCCAAACAGCCTTAAGCCTTCACTCAGAGTCTCAAAACTCTAGTGAACACCCTTCAGGGAACAGTTACCATCCCCAGCCTCTTGATCTCAACCAACCAATCCCTAACCTTGAATTCTATGATGATTAAGACATGGGATTCAGTGAGTACCATGAGTCTCTCTTCTCCACCCTTGCTCAAGGAGAGATGCGTACTCCTGCCACTCCCATGTCTAGCCCACATCATCCACCCCATACTGAGGTGGATTTCCCTGAACAAGTTTAGGAGGTCCATATGGAAGAGGCTCTCACTATTGCTAGTGATTATATCATTAAGACCTCAACCATGGCAACTCAGCCCATTGACACTTCACCTGAAGCTGTCAGTGAGCAGAGGAAATCTAGTAGCCAAGAATACTATGCTGGTGGTGAGGAAGAGTACGTACATCAGTCCAATTCTCTCATCCCCCCATGATTCTTCATCTGAAGATGAGGGGAGTCTGAAACTAAAGGTGCAACAACTTGAACAACTATGCACCTCTTTAGTCTCCAAGGTCCGTCACTTGGAATCTCAAGTGACTTCATTATAGAAAAGGGTCAATGACCAGCAACTTGAGATCACCGATCACAAGGGCAAGTTAGCTGAGAGACCAACAAGACAAACTCAACCAGGTCCACAAGAACCTGTAGAAGTAGTGGACTTGACCTCTAGCTCACCTATGCAAGTGGATGATGCTACCAAAAAGGGGAAGAAAGTCTCTACAACCACTGAACCTAGGAGTTCTGTCCTGAGTATGGACAATGAGGACTTACCACCCTCACTTGCAGTTGTCCAGACTCAACAACTTTCTCAGGCTCACACTGATGTGGAGGCCATAATTCAACAGCTATTTGAGGAAGGAATTCTAATGGCCATGTCTGCCCCATCCTACCCAGTTGAAAATCCAATAGTGGGATGGTGGTATGATAGCTCAAGAATAACATTAGTGCTATCAAAATCTTAGGGGCAGTAGGAGCTCTTCAACTTTCAGACCCTGAGATTCCATGATGGTATGAACTTAGTTAACCTGCCCCTTGTCAACCCAAGCCAAAACAGACAGGCTGGCAGGTTAGCTGAGGAAATTCAAGATTGGGTGCTGTAGGAATTCAGACAAAGAGCAAGATTATATAGACAGAGGCTAGCAGGGAAAACTGTTGGTCAACTGGATACTGAGGCAGACCCTAAGATTAGCTTTGAAGGGGAAACCTCAGTTGAAGGCCCAGTAGTAGAACCTGTGAACCATGAGACAGGCTCACCCTCAGCATCCAGTACCCTCAGTGAAACACCTGTAGGTGAAGGTGTATCACAACCTTTCTTTAGCCAGAGCTCAAGCTCATCACAACCATCAGAAGGCCAAAGCTCTCTCCACCCTGAGTCATACAGGCCAACAATTGACAAAAGGAAAAGGAAAATGACTCCTGAGGAGATTGAGGAGGAGAAGAGAGAGAGGAAGAAGAAGGCAAGGGGAGAGAAATCTGGAGAAGTCCCAAACTTTATGCTAGTTGTAATCAGGGCTGGTCATAGGCCTGACACTCAAGATGGTGAGTTAAGAGCAGTCAGATTGAACTATATGGAACTAAGAAACTACAATATAGATGAAATCATCTTTCTCACATTTGGCAGAATTAGATAAAATGGCAGACAGAGAGCTATATAAAGAGAGGAAGGAGGCTGAGGCTGCAGAACTACTTCTCAAAATTGAGGAAGAAAGAAGAAGAAAGAAACTTCAGAAAGCTCCTGTCCTCTCTCCAGTTCAAGAAAGTCCTGAGAAGTAGTCTGTGGCTGTACAAGAGGAACAAACTCAGATAGGCAAAGAACAAGAAAGGCAGAAGATGATAGCCTATCTGAGTGCCACAGGTCTCTATCAGGCAGCAGCTCTCAACCCTCTCTCATATGAATACATTGAGTTTGAGTACCTCAAACAGCTTGATAAAGAAGCTCAAACTCAAAGAAAAGCTGTCAAGTGGAAGATGAGAGAGAAGGTTGCTTAAACAAGAGCCACTGTTAGAGCACAAGAAAAGAAGTCTGCTGACAGACTACAGATGGTGAGCTTCTTGAAGCTGTATGGGTTCTCCGGAAGGAGACTTGGTCCTATGTCTCTATCCATAATGGATGAGCACATCAGAAGGATCAAACAGAAGGTAAGGGAAGGTCAGTTTGTTGACTTGCATTCTCCACCAAGTCCAGCTGTACCTGAAGTTGAGGTGAAGGTTGAACCACAAGAGACAACACAACCTGATCTTGAAGCTACATTCAAGCCAACTCCATCTTCTGACCCACAGCAGGGTTTTGAACCCCCTTCTTCTAAACAAATAGGAAATAAGGACCCAACTGAGAAGAATAAAAAAGCACAACTGGCACTGCAAGCCACTCTCCTCAGTTGAAATATAGAAAGAGGAAAAGGATGGCCATCAGAAGGGACAAGAAGAAGAAAAAAAAGTCCAAGGCATCCACCTCAGTACCTCAGGATGAATCAGAGCATCCTGAGGAAGTGCAACAAGAGGCTGCTCAATTAACTCCAATTCATGTAGAGCCTCTTACATCAGGAAGACCCATCTTGTCCTGGACATTTGCAGTAAATCCAGACAGATGGTATGTTATCAGAGATCAAGGTGGTCAAGATGTCTATCTCTGGCAGGACATGCTTGATCTACCTCTGCATGATCTTTTTGATATGAGAAGATACTATGAAAGTCTGAAGGATCCGGATCAATTGATGAAGAAAGGAATGCTTCTGATCCTAATCAGGACTGTTAACTACTGAAGAACTTCTCTGTTTTGGTAGCATCAGCCTAGGGGGAGTTTGTAAGGATTTCAGAAGAGGCTGATACACGCAAAACACTCAAGGTGCTTCCTTCATGCATGCACTTTGTGCATGGTGAAAGTTACTTCGGAAGTTTTACACACTGCAAAAAAATTACTCTAAGTGTAAAATCTTCCGAAGCCAAAGACCAAATCTTCCGAAGCCAAAGATGAAGTCTTTCGAAGCTTAGAAGACAAAGTCTTCCGAAGCCATGAAGATAGAAGACTGATTTCTTCCGAAGGCAGAGAAGACATGCTTTCTCTGATCAAATTTTTCAGAAAGCTAATCAACTTTCCGCTGCCACTCTGAAGACTCACCAACTTACATAAGTTGGTGAAAAGGTCCATGCTTTAGGAAACTGTAGATTATGGTCTTGAGTCTGTAACTTTCTACTTTATGTACTTTTATCCTTTTTGTAATATTTTAGGATATGAGCTATGACATGTCACAGTCACTAGTCAAAAGGCAATCTGCGTTTTGAATTTACATTGATCTTGTTGTCTAGATTAGAGTTTCCAGCTGGCCTTCAAATTATGGTCGGCTGTAGGATGTAGTATAAAGTATCTCAGGTCCATGTATCTTATTTTTTATGGTTTGTAACACTTGTAAAAGAACTTGAGAGCAATATACTTAATCCTTGAAAACCATTCTGTTGTTGTTCTTAGTTCTGTCTCATTTGTTTGCTTGTGTTTAATACACTTAACATATCAAACTTTAAGTTATTTTGAGCCGTTTAATCTCAAATCATGTCACTTTCATCCGTTTTGACCCGTTTAAAAAAAACATAAATAATTTAATTATATTTTAGCCATAAATAGTCAAAATAACCTAAACTCACTTTGATACACTTAACACTTAAGCCATTTTGACCCGTTGAAACTCAAATCATGTCATTTTCACCCATTTTAAGCCGTTTAAACTAAAACGTAGATAATTTAAGTCTATTTTAGCAATAAAGAGTCAAAATAACATAACCCACTATAATACACTTAACACATCAAACTTTAAGTTATTTTGAGCCGTTTAATCTCAAATCATGTCATTTTCATCCATTTAGACCCGTTTAAACGAAAACTTAGATAATTTAAGTATATTTTAGCCATAAATAGTCAAAATTACCTAAACACACTATTATATACTTAATCCTTAAGCCATTTTGACCCGTTTACACTTAAATCATGTCATTTTCACCCATTTTGACCCGTTTAAACTAAAACGTAGATAATTCAAGTCTATTTTAGCAATAAAGAGTCAAAATAACATAACCCACTATAATACACTTAACATATCAAACTTTAAGTTATTTTGAGCCATTTAATCTCAAATCATGTCACTTTCATCCATTTTGACCCGTTTTGACCCGTTTAAACGAAAACTTAAATAATTTAAGTATATTTTAGCCATAAATAGTCAAAATAACCTAAACCCACTTTGATACACTTAACACTTAATCCATTTTGACCCGTTGAAACTCAAATCATGTCATTTTCACCCATTTTGACCCCGTTTAAACTAAAACTTAAATAATTTAAGTCTATTTTAGCAATAAAGAGTCAAAATAATACAATTCACTATAATACACTTAACACATCAAACTTTAAGTTATTTTGAGCCGTTTAATCTCAAATCATGTCACTTTCATCCATTTTGACCCGTTTAAACGAAAACTTAGATAATTTAAGTATATTTTAGCCATAAATAGTCAAAATAACCTAAAGCCACTTTGATACACTTAACACTTAATCTATTTTGACCATTTGAAACTCAAATCATGTCATTTTTACCCATTTTGACCCGTTTAAACTAAAATGAAGATAATTTAAGTCTATTTGAGCAATAAATATTCAAAATAACATAACCCACTATAATACACTTAACACATTAAACTTTAAGTTATTTTGAGCCGTTTAATCTCAAATCATGTCATTTTCATCCATCTTGACCCGTTTTGACCCTTTAAAACTTAAATAATCTAAGTCTATTTTAGCGATAAAGAGTCAAAATAATCTAAACATACTATGATACGATTATCTGTGTAAATGACTGTGGTGTTTGTTCCTGATCATGAACAAAACAAGTTGACCCTGCACATGATGATGGTTTACGACCAATCCCCCTGATATGTCCACGTCGTTGTCCCAACACCGACTCAAAAATATCAACTTCATTCGGCGTTGACGAAACACTTTCTTTATTTTGGGATTGAGTTAACTCTTAAAACAGTTCCTTTAATCAGTTCTGTATTAATTAGAAAAATAGATTAACAAATCTATACATATACATATATATATACATTTGAAAACTATACTCTTTATAAATGCTTACATATTGTTGTTCTACTACCTCGCTATCAAAGGTCTCATTTTTACCTGTATGAGCATCATGAAACATTTCAAATCTGCTCTTATTCCATTTAACATTAAAAAGTATACTATATATTAAAAATATACTTATATATAATACACAAAGATATAAATTTAAAGCCTTACCTTCTTGTAACAATAACTACTATATGAAGTAGTCCCACCACGGTTTGTGTATTTTTGTTGTTGACGATTTGTTTTGTTTGAATTTGATGCATTTCTAAATGCGTCACTCATGAAATAGTCAACAGTTTTCCTCCAATTTTCATGATTCATGCTCGTTGGAGGGTTGACCCTTGCTTGTTCTACATTTTCATATCCTCCAACACGGTCAAAGTGTTGTTTTTTAATATTTTTCTGGTCTCTGAATCGCTTGAGAAAGATCAACTGAATGCCACCTTATATCTGAGCGCGTGCACGATCTCGCAAAATCTCATTAAAGTCAAAGCGTCACTATATTTAAGTTAAACAAAGAAAAAGTTAGTTAACTAAAAACAAATAAAAATCATTTAACTTATAAAACGCCGCCGCTATTGGCCCTCGTCACTGCTAATAGTAACATTTTTTGTAGTGACATACTCAGTTTTAAGTACCATTGCGTATTCAAAAAAATTAAATCATAACATTGATGATAAAAAAAACAAAAAATATTTCATTCAGTTTCTTAAAAAAAGTTAAAGTAAATTATAAAAAAAGAACATTTATTTTTTTAACAATTTTCACTTTTCAACCTTTATCTTTACTAATTGCATTGTACAACCTTTATGTATATAATGTGTTTCATCATTGGTTCTTTAATCTAACAATTGTTACTTTGCATTGTTAAGTTAGGTCAGACGATTATCACATGGTGGTATATGTGTACAAAAAACATATATGTGGCATAATCCAAAAAAAATCAACGTATTAGGCAAATATGATTAGTAAAACGTTGAAGCCGACAAGAAAAACCTCAAACAAATTATATATATTTTTATCATCACTTTTTCTAAAGCTTATTTATATAAAAGAAACGATTTAATCATATGATTTATATATTAATAATAAATTAACTTTAAAAAATTAATGATAAAAATATATAAAATTTGTTTGAGATTTTACTTGTCGGTCTCAATGTTAACTGATCATATTTTCCTAAATAAATTCGCGTAGCCTACATTCTAATTTCTATGCATTAATTTTTAGGGCTGTGCAAATATCTCACGGCTCAGAGCTCGATCAAAGCTAGCTCGGGAAAAGTTCGAAAAAAGCTTGTTTGAAACGGCTTGGTTTAATACTGAACCAAGCCCTGGCTCAGTATGAAAACGAGCTGAACTTCGCTTGGTTTGGCTCGCTTGTTAGCTCGACTTGGTATGATTTGGATTATTTTACTTGTACTATATATTATTTTTATGTAATGTTACGGATTTGATTCTATTAGTTCGGATGTTGATGAAATTATTTTGTATTTTGTTTAAGTTGATTTTAGCTTTTATAAATGTGCTCAATTTATTTTGCATTTGAAGTTTGTTATTGTGTTTATGAAGTTAAAACCGAGCCATAACGAACCGAGCGAAAACAGGCTTGGTAAAAAAAATAAGCTGAGCTCGGCTCAAATTTCCAGCTTGGTTTTAAGTTCGACCCGAGTTCGAGTTTGTCCTGGCTTGACTCAGTTCAGCTCGTGAACAACCCTACTAATTTTATTATTGATTTATAAATCATATGATACAATCACTTTTTTATATAACTAACTTTTATACATAAAATTTTGTTTGAGGGTTTTGGAATGCCTATCAAACATTTGTAGGATTCAAGACTATAGTTCTCTAGTCCATCAAAATTTCAGCAAAGCAATTGACACTGCACACAAGAACAAGTTGTTATGTAAACACAATCATATAAGAAAGCTAAACACTTCAATTGCACGCTTTCTTCCTTGTCGAATGCATTGCCTTTTCATCTTTAAAATTTTTATCTTTTAATAGTTTCTATTTTGAGATCATTATAACTTTCATGTTAAACCATGGTTGTTGTGTTTAAGAATTGTAACAAAATTTGTTCAAATATTGAAGTATGGGCAATAACTCCGTTGATTTTGAAGGGTCGATGGTGACATGTATATAATAACTAATTCTAATACACACGCTTCATGTTACCCAGGGTAATATAGATTTCATATACCTCAAACGCACATTCCCACAAAATCACGTATGTAAGACACATTATTAAGAACATGAAAAGCACACAAAAAATGTCATCTGTGAAGTTGTTGAGTTCGCAAGTTTCGAATAAAAGTGAATTTAACAATTTTAATGTCAATTAAACAAATCCATAAAAACTTTGCGCCTAATCACCCAATTCCTTACGTACACCATTTGACCCGAAATTTTTGACGTACATCTTTAGCTTTTAGGTCTTCTGATTCAAATAGACTTTTTTTGAAATTTTGGTTATCCATTAAATCTTTTATGGACAACAGTCCCATTTCAGCAAGCTTCCCGAAATTGGTGGCTTTTAATTTGATAGTTTCATGTTTTCTAAATCTTTGGCTTTTAAATTTGCAATCCACCTTGTGACCTCATTTTTCTTCTCCTTTAGTTTACTTAACAAGACCACGTACTTCTTAAGATTCGACACAAAGTGGAGGAACCACAATCACAACTTTTGAGCCTATGTTTCTTGACATGGAGATACTTTTACCGGCCGAGTCACCAAAATGTTTCCACAGGTCGGGTCATCGAAAAACTCACTTAGATGATCGATTTGATTTAGTTTGTATTGAATTTGAAGATGATTTCAATTGTATTAATTGATGTGATTTTAATGGTGAATTCAATTTAGATATTTGTTTATTAAGAGCCATGAACATGTTATATTTGATAATGGAACCAAAGAAAATCATATTTTATAATGAAGTAAATAAGCTTTGTATCATATTTTAAATCTTGGACCGTTATTTGGTTTTGCTTGCAATTGCAGCTCTTTTCAAAAGTATCAAAATGCAATATTAAACCACTAAACCACAAGAACAAGAAGATGTCGATTCAAATGTATCGGAACTAAATCAACACAAGATGAATATGATTCTGAACTAAGAGACAACCAGATAATCTAAACCATTGATGTAATGATTAAGATCTATACAAACCCAAGATGATTAAAGAATTCTTGAATCTATAGAAACCCTAATGGGACACCAGATGCTATTCGAGAGAAAGAGTGCATGTAGTTTTAGAAATCAGAATCATTCCATTAAACACACTCAACCAATATACATGCAGCAGCACCGAAAGCCCTAAGGAAGCTAACACAGCTACGAGCCCAGCAGAAGTAAGCCCAACAGCAACAGCCCAACACAGTTACCATCCCAGAAGCCCAGCAACCTAAGAACAAGGAAACCAATAAACAAGTCCAATCAAATTGACAGAAAATATAACAAAATAAAAAAAATATATTTTTCACACACCCCCCCCCCCCCCCCCCTCAATTTGATGGTGAAAACACATCATGCATTTTCAAGGCTTCATATAAAAATTCATGTTGTTGAATAGGTAACCATTTTGTAAAGATGTCTGCAATTTGGCTGACAGAAGTGGTAGACACAGGTTTTAAAAATCCTCCAATATTTTTTCTCGTAAAAAGAATAAATCAAATTCAAAATGCTTTGTTCTATCATGAAAAACAAGGTTATTGGAAATAGATAATACAACATTGTTATCACAGTTTAAAGGCACAAGAAGATCAACAGAAATACCCAATTCTCTAAAAAGATTTATTAACCATAATACTTTACAAGAAGCACCACACATGGCCCTATATTCGGCCTCCGCTGAGGACCTAGAAACAATAGATTGTTTCTTGCTTTTCCAAGAAAATAAGTAGTTACCAATAAAAACACAAAAACCAGTCACGGGTCTTCTAGAATTAAGACACTTCGCTCAATCTGAATGAGCATATGCAGATATGTTAAAAGAACTACTCTTAGAAAACAGTATTCTTTTCCCAGGAGCTCCTTTTAAATATCTCAATAAACAAAGAGCAAGTTGCAAATGGGAGTTTGTGGGAGCATGCATAAACTGACTCAAAAACTGAACAACATAAGGGATGTCAGGACGGGTGTGAGAAAGATATATTAGCTTTCCAATAGTTTTTGAAATCCAGTAATATTTTTTAAAACTAACTCATCCTTTTTACAAAAATTTGTAACTAAAAAATGTTGCTCAATCGGAGTTGGAACAGGTTTACATCTTAAAACCAAATTCAGCAAGTAAGTCCATGCAGTATTTTCTTCGAGAGAGGCAAATCCCTAGATCAGATCTTATAACTTCAATGCCTAGAAAGTATTTTAACAATCCAAGATCTTTAATAAAAGATTTAGAATTCAGAAAGCTTTTTATACTATCAATTTCCACAGAATCATTTTTAGTGATAATAATGTCATCCACTTAACTAGTAAAGTAACAAACACATTGTTTTTTGATTTTATAAAAAGGGAATACTCACACTTGCTTTGAACAAATCCTAATTCCAATAACACTCCGACTAACTTTTCGTTCCATATTCTCGGAGCTTGCATAAGACCATACAAGGATTTGTTCAATTTACACACTTTTGACTCTTTTTTAGAAAAATAACCCTCGGGTAAGCACATATACACATCTTCATTTAAATTTCCGTACACGAAGGCATTATTAATGTCTAGCTGAATCAAAGGCCAATTTTTTTGGAAAGCTAAGGCTATAACACATCTAATGGTCACCATTTCGACAACCGGGGAAAAGGTCTCGTCAAAGTCCAACCCTTCTTTTCGGCTAAAGCCTTTGCGACAAGCCTAGCCTTATATCTCTCTACCTCCCCTGTTGATTTATACTTGATTTTGAAACCCACTTACACCCAATTGGCTTTCTTCCTAAGGGTAAATCAACAAGAGTCCAAGTGTTATTTCTATTTAAGGCCTCCATCTCCTCGTTCATGGCATTAACCCATCTTTGATCAGTCTTTGCTTCATAAAAATTATGTGGTTCAATGTTTTTGGTTAAAGTAGATAAGAAACATCTGTTTTTAACAAAAAGTTTGAAATAGTTAATGACTTTTTCAATTCCATATTTTACTTTTCCTTCAACAATAAAGTCATCAAGCTTGCTTTTTTGGAAATTTGATGTTTCTAGTAGATTTTCTAAGTGGAACATATGGATCATTAATACCCTCAAAAATACTATTTTTGTCATTAATTGACTTGCTACTATTTGCCTCCTCAGTGCATCACTTCTAACAGGTGGTTGCTGAATTCCAGCCAAGTCAGACCCCAATTCTCCTAGGGACCCGGGAGACTGCTGTAATTCAGCCTCTTCAGAGCTATCAGAAGAGTTGCATCCGGGCTGCATATCAGAAGTGTTCATCATCGGGTGTTTCACCATAAAGTTTACTTGACTGACTTAGGTCCAAATCATCAAAAATTTAAGCTGTTTGTGTTAGACTCAAGTGTTTTTTCATGTGCATCCGAAACATTAGAATTTTTAAATTGAAAAACATTTTCATAAAACTTTGCATCTCTAGAAAAATTACTTGCATTTTTTCAAGGCTCCAAAGTTTGTAACCTTTTTTAAAAACAGAGTAACCAATGAAAACACATTTCTCAGCTTGACTACAAAATTTGTTGTTGTTATTTAGAATTGTATAGAAGCAAAGACAGCCAAATACTTTAAGGTGATTTAAGGAGGGTTTGAATCCAAACATAAGTTCACAGGGAGTTTTACCATTCAGAATGGAGGAGGGAGTCCTGTTAATTAAGTAAGCAGCAGTTAGACCAGAAACGAAGAGGAATACCTCCTTGAAATAAAAGAGTTCTAGCAACATTGAGAAAATGCTGGTGTTTCCTTTCTAAAATACCATTCCATTGCGGTGTATAAGCACATGTTGTTTGGTGAATAATTCTGTTTTTTCTTACAAATTCTACCATTTGGTTATTAACAAACTCAGTCCTGTTATCACTCCGAAGGACTTTGATAGATTTTCCAAGTTGAGTTTTTATAAGATTAAAAAAAATTTCAATATTTGAAAAAACTTCATCTTTACTCTTTAATAAGTATACGCAGACAGACCTTGTAAAGTCACTCACAACAGACAGGATGAATCAGTAACCTTCTTGACTAGAGACACGATATGGGCCCCATACATCCAAATGAACTAGATCACCTATATTTTTTGAGTTCTGGTCACTTAGAGGAACGGGTTCCCTACGCTGTTTAGCTCTACGACAAGTATCACAAGGGACTAATTCACTTTGAGGTTTCAAAATAAGATCATTTTTAAAAACAAGTAGGACTTTATCCGAAGGGTGGCCTAACCGAGAATGCCAAAGGTTTAAAATACTACTACTATTGAAACACACCTTAGCAGAATTAGAAGAATCACCACACGAATACAAACCATCTACTTGATTACCAATCACCAAAACTTTCTTTGTGAGAGAATCTTAAATAAGGGACTGTTTGGCAGCCTCTTAACAGCCTTTTAATGGTTTAGATGTCTGAATGGTTCAGCATTTAATGGTTGAGACTGTTTGTTTCGCGAGCAAATGTGTGACTGATTCAGACATTTGCCTCTGAATGGTTAAGCATTATACTAATGCTGAATGGTTAAGAGGTCTAATGTTGAATGGTTAAAACCTCTTATCTAAATTGGTCAGACATTTGCATTTGAATAGTTAAACGATATACTAGCTCTTAATGGTTCATACCTCTTAATGGTTCAGACCTCTTATTGGTTCATGATGACCTGTCGTTGGGCTCATGCAAAAACCTAATCAACCTAGGTAGCTAGGGTAAGTCAGGTATCGTATCCAAAGAGAGCATGTGGTTAGTGTTACACGATTCGTTTGATTATTTACTTAAGTTACTTAACGAAAACTAAATTAGTGAATTACTTATACTATTGCCTCTTGGCTGTGAAAATTGGATGTTGTAATGATTAACAAATAGACTATGAAAACAAATTGCAAATAATTAAAATTAATTAAGAAGATAGTTATGAGAAAGAGTAATCCACCCCGAGATCAAGGTTTGGTTTTCGGGAATTGCTTTGTTCAACTTAGTGGAAAATCCTTAATGGGGATTCTATGCGTGTAACGATTAAGTGATAGAGATAACTAAGACTTAGCGGGTCTTAGTACACTATACCAATTGAATTAACAACCAAAATCTTGTAATCATATAAGTTGCGCAAAATCATATGACATTCAAATCAAGATTCACTAAAATAATTCTTTAAACAATCAAGACACAAGTTAAACTCAAATAAAGAACTTAAAGGGTTCTAAAGTTTAATCCCAACACAAATTGAACACGAACAAAAACCTAATAACGCGAAACCTATTACCCGAGGTAGATCACGAGCGATTTACCTTGCATCTTCACGAATTCGGCAACACAATCGGATTGGAACATGATTTGATGGATTGGAATGAGTTGAAAAAGTGGAAGAATCTTCAAGAATGGCCAAAGTTCGTTCCTTTTTGCTCCCAATGCGAATTAGGGTTTTTAGAATTGATAACCCTCCTTAAATATGGTCAAAATCCGAAGAATTATACCAAAATTAAGTAAACGACGTAATTTACGTCCTCCTCTTAAAATACGTGGTTAGCCTCTATCTTACGTCCCAAAAACTGCTCTTTTTTAGAAATGATGTAGCTTACTTTCTTTAGGACGTAAGTTACGTCGTATGCTCATTTTGCACCAATTTCTTCATTTTCTTCATCTCTTTTCATCCATATATCATCCAATCTTCGTGCAACCCTTAAATACATCATTTAAGCTCACTAAACCTGCAATTCAAACATAACACAAAGTGATTACGCTCGATAGGAAAATAATGTTAAAAACATATATTTAAACACTTAAAACACATATAAAACATGAACGCATCACATCCCCACACTTATCATTTGCTTGCCCCCAAGCAAACTTGCTCATAACACTACAACTATCATTAGACAAATACGATCTAGCCATGTATTCACCTTCTGTTAGCTAAGGTCCCAAGTCATACCCAACTCACAGTTTCATATATCAAGCTATAGCTTTGTAATCAAAGATATTACTCTTTGAAATATGATCTATCTAACCAGGCCTAATAAGCTTTCTAATCTTCCCTATGCATGTAGTCACACCTTTCACAGTTTCACTCCCCTCAGTTTAGTATCTGATCTAGCAAAAGATGTGCTAGTATATCAGTGTAGTACTCTCAACCAAGAACAACTCATAATTACCATAAGCTTGCATAATGATCGCACTTCACCAATTAACACAAACCATGCACACATCAAAAGGTCTTGAAAGGTTGTAATGTAAGGCTTAAGGCTTGGGTGCGGATAAAGGATTTGAAGTGGCTAAAGGTGATGAAACCCAAATAAGAATGTTGAAACACATTGAACAATAAAGCAACACTACACAGTGAATTTGGGTAAACTTGACCCATATTCACAAGTTATTACCACTGAAACATGACATTGATATTATGGTCATTTTGATCTATTATTTCCTTAATATTTTTTTTCTTTTTTTTTTTAATACTGATTATATCTAAACACTTCACTGCTTCTAACAATACTATATCAAAAATTCAAGCAATACTTCTCTCATTTCACCACACGGGCTTAAAAAGTAAAAAGGTTTGAAAAGGCTAATGGGTTGATTCGGGTTTAAACAAATAAAAAGGTTGGGGCTCAAATTGGCGACTAGGGGATCATTTTAGGGTAGGATAATACAATTGAAAATAGCTAGTACAAAAGTTCATCCTAATGCTTAATCATTTATGTGAAACAGTTTGGTTCATGATCTCGAAGCGTATCAATTATGCAAGTTCTAGAATAATGCAATTGTTCTGGTAAACACACATGAAAGGAAAAATGAGCAATTAACCTATTGATGTTCTAATCTCATGTGTTGGCTCAATTCTCACAGGAAATGATGGTAATTAGGTTAACGATATGAAAACATGCATAAAAGTCCATTATCTAGCTTGTTACCCCCGGTTAGACATCTCTACCAATCATTAGGAATTACTTTTTCAAGTGAGCTAACCATGACTAAGGACCACTGCTTGTGCATAGGTTAAACATACTTTCACGATTTACAATGAAAAAAAATTAAGCTTTCATGCATTATTGAGTTGTTTTAGGGGCATTTTGAAAACTTTTGTTCATTCAATTTTTTTTCTCAATTTTCAACCTTCCCCTCATCCCCACACCAAAACTTTACATTGTCCTCAATGTACATTTTTAAATTGTTGTGTGAAACAAGGGTACTATCAAACATCCTAACATTTACCCAAGTGAAGTTACAAGGCTAACTTTCCAAACACGCATTATACCTACCATGATTGTACTAATGACACCAAACTAGCAAAGCTTTAAGATACGAAAAAAGTACATGGACCTGATTCTAGAAGATCTGAAAACGCCTCATCAACAATATATGGTGGTTATGGATCAACTCAGATAAGTTAAGTCACCCGGACACACATTCCTTTATGCTCCTAAAGATTCATGACCTTCCCCACACTTAAATATTTGCATCCGGTGCTTAGAGCTGAAAAAAAAAAACAAAGACTAAAAGAAACAAGCTAATATGTACCCATTTCCCCACTTAAAGCATTGCATTGTCCCCAATGTAATATTTAATCTAAAACTCTATAAAAATAATTACTTAAAAAAATTATAAATTATAGAAACAAATGAAAACAATAAATTTCTAAACTCACTTTCGTAGGAATCACGATTGCATTTAGCATATGCAACAAGCCTTTTAAACCCCTCGGTAGGCCCAAGTGGACGACTAAAGTCTCGTGAGGGTTTGTAGTGAACATACCCACAAAGTTCTTCGGGCTGCCTCCCGAAAAACGCTAAGTTTTAGGTCTTCAGCCAGACCGTACCTGACATTCATTATGGTGGTTTAAGCGAACATTTGCCTACCGAATTTCCAATAAATGCTTGGTAGTTGACATGCCATTTCAATAATAATTTCCTACTGATTGACATGTAAGTGAAATAGTTGTTGCGAAGCCACTTCTTGAAAACTCGTCCAATGTCTATTGGTGTTACCTTTTTCATATTTGTCTTCAAATCTTCTTTCCCAACATTAGTGGTTGGTGTAGTAGGCATAGCAGAAGGTGGATCTACATTAGGCTTTGACTCCTCCAAAAAAGTTATGACTTGAAATAAATGTAAACAATTAGATTCAAGCTCAGGAAGACCCGTAACCTCTTCACTATCAGAAAGACCCATAAGCTCTTCACTATCAGAGAGACCCATAACCTCTTCACTATCAACCACGATATCACTAGCCAATGAACCTTGCTCTCGTTTAAGTTCAGCCACATCCTCAGCAAGTTGGCCAACCTGCTTAACTAAAGCCTCGAATGTTTTGTCTCTTAGGTTGTCTTCTTTCTTCATTTCCATCATCATGTTCATGCTTGCATCAAGCTAGTGTTTATTGAATCTTTAGGCTCCTCGTATGCCAACTGGGGGTATTTAGGGTCGTAGTCATCGTACTCCTCTTGATGACTTGAGAAATGTGGCATCTCAGGTTCATAGTTGTTAAAATTTCGCTCATGGCCATAATGGTAATCCATGTCTACATGATAATATTCTTGATAATTTAATGATGGATGTGGTTCAGAGTATGAATAATATGAGGATGTATCTTCATCTTCATGGTATGCTCTCACATATCCTTTTTGTCGTCTATATTCAGAACATCCTCTCTCTATGTTTCCATATTTGCTCTCAAACAGTAGACAATCTTGAACTGAGTGACAATGGCTCCCGCAACAAATGCATGGATCATAATCATCATCACAATCCCAATCCATGATTCTACAAAGCCTGCAAAGAAATTACCCCACACAAACAACTACAATACCAGGGTAAAGACGAACAAATAAAGCAAAACAATAAAAATAAAAAAAAATAAAGAAAGAAAGAAAGAAAGAAAGAAAAAGAAAAAAAAATATAAATTTAAATAAAAATTTTTTTTTGAAACTTAAACAAATAATAAAACAAAAACCAATAAATCCAATAACACTAAGCGCACTAGCTCCCCGGCAACGGCGCCATTTTGATGACCTGTCGTTGGGGTCATGCAAAAACCTAATCAACCTAGGTAGCTAGGGTAAGTCAGGTATCGTATCCAAAGAGAGCATGTGGTTAGTGTTACACGATTCGTTTGATTATTTACTTAAGTTACTTAACGAAAACTAAATTAGTGAATTACTTATACTATTGCCTCTTGGCTGTGAAAATTGGATGTTGTAATGATTAACAAATAGACTATGAAAACAAATTGCAAATAATTAAAATTAATTAAGAAGATAGTTATGAGAAAGAGTAATCCACCCCAAAATCAAGGTTTGGTTTTCGGGAATTGCTTTGTTCAACTTAATAGAAAATCCTTAATGGGGATTCTATACGTGTAATGATTAAGTGATAGAGATAACTAAGACTTAACAGGTCTTAGTACATTATACCAATTGAATTAGCAACCAAAACCTTGTAATCATATAACTTGCGCAAAATCATATGACATTCAAATCAAGATTCACTAAAACAATTGTTTAAACAATCAAGACACAAGTTAAACTCAAACAAAAAACTTAACGGGTTCTAAAGTTTAATCCCAGCACAAATTGAACACGAACAAAAACCTAATAACGCGAAACCTATTACCCGAGGTAGATCACGAGCGATTTAGCGTTGCATCTTCACGAATTCGGCAACACAATCGGATTGGAACATGATTTGATGGATTGGAATGAGTTGAAGAAGTGGAAGAATCTTCAAGAATGGCCAAAGTTCGTTCCTTTTTGCTCCCAATACGAATTAGGGTTTTTAGAATTGATAACCCTCCTTAAATATGGTCAAAATCCGGGGAATTATACCAAAATTAAGTAAACGACGTAAGTTACTTCCTTAGGGACGTAATTTACGTCCTCCCCTTAAAATACGTGGTTAGCCTCTGTCTTATGTCCCAAAAACTGCTCTTTTTTAGAAAGGACGTAGCTTACTTCCTTTAGGACGTAAGTTACGTCGTATGCTCATTTTACACCAATTTCTTCATTTTTTTCATCTCTTTTCATCCATATATCATCCAATCTTCGTGCAACCCTTAAATACATCAGTTAAGCTCACTAAACCTGCAATTCAAACATAACACAAAGTAATTACGCTCGATAGAAAAATAATGTTAAAAGCATATATTTAAACACTTAAAACACGTATAAAACATGAACGCATCAGTTCAGCACTTAATCATTCAGATATTGCCAAACAGCCCCTAAGACACTTATGTTCATTAAACACAACTTCTAGTTTATTTTCTTTGGCAAGTTTATGAACAAACATGAGATTAACACAATAATTGGGGACAACAAGCACATCAGATAAAATGACACCTTCACTTAATTTTAAGCTTCCAATCATTGTGACCAAAGCATCAGTTCCATTAGGATGTTTAACCTCAAAATTATATTCAGACACATCAACTTTATTTACAAGACACGCATCATCCATTATCATGTGCTGGTTAGCCCTAGAATCTACAATCCATCTTGTTAGGAAAGGGTAGATTGACTAGAAAAATTATATACAGGTGACTCAAGAAGGCTAGAACATAGGCTGCTAGAACCATTACCTCCAAAGTTGGAGTTTTGAGGGATGTCATCTGTTTTCTCATTCAATAAACCTAACAACTTAGTAATCTGATCAGCAGACAAAGAGGGTGAACTAGATGAAGAAGCATAATTAGAAACAGCAGATTTTTTTGATTGATTATTTATTTGTCCAGGTCGGGTTTTGTAGCCTTGACGATAACCAACAATTTCAAAACACCTATCAATAGTATAGCCTAGTTTGTTACAATGAGTGCATTTCAGATTTGGGTTGGGACCTCGTGGAAATTTGTTTTTACTAGTCTTAGAAGCGAAACTAACGTTTTAATTTTTTTCAATGGAACTTGAACCTCTATGAGACTATTCCCGTGATATTATTGAAAACCATGATATTATTGAAAAAGCAGTTTTTATTGTGGAAAAAGGATCATGTGTTAAAAGATTTGTTCTTACAGGTTGATAGATGTCATCAAGACCCATTAAAAACTACATTAACTTGATCAAATGATTAGTCATTGAATTCTTTTGATGCTTGACATGTACAAGCAGGTAATTGCACCATTCATCAAACTGTTTCCACATACATATAAGTTTATGATAGTAATCAGACACGGAAGAGCCATTTTGTTTAACAGAATATATTTTCTGATAAAGCCCAAATACCACCGACCCATCAACCTTATCATAAGTTTCTTTTTAAATCATGTTATGATCATTTAGTGTTGGCCGCGGTGGTGGACCCATAAATTCTTTTAATGGGGTTCATAATATTTTTAGAGTCGATTGTGCATTATTATATATCAGAAAAAAGTTTTGGTTCGGTAAGAAATGGGTCGTGTCGGGTCGCATCATAAAAAAATAACTAAATTATGTATATCATATTTGAGAGATATTCTTAAAAACAACATATTTATCCACATGACTTGTTAATATAAAAAGTATGAGCATTCTCAGTGTAAAAAAAAAAAAAAGGATAATTGGATTTTAAATTTCCCGACTTTCATTTATTGAAAGTGATTAATCTCAACTCAAAAAATATTTATAGACACTCTTAATTTTAAATTTATTTTCCTACAACAATTATTTACTAAATGACAATTAACCCTTGTTAGTTATATTAAATCTACTCCTAAATCTACTTCAAACAATTAAAAACATGTCATAAACGGAGCTTGAACTTGGATCTCAGCAGAAACATTATCGCTTTAGCTTTAAATAGTTTTCACATATAAGACCCAAGTGAAAATAAAGTTAAATATCATTCATCAACGATAAATTTTATTAATTAATGAAAAAAGATATATATAGAAAAGCATCAATAGTATAAAAAAACTTACCATAAAAGTTAATATTTGAAAAAAAAAAAAAAAGAGAAAAGAAATTTTGAGAAGTGAAGAAAGAATAAAAACCATCATATCAGAGTGGACTATTGAATTTTAAGATTTTATTAAATAAAAAAGCGAGACTTTTCAAAAGACAAAAATTTGTTATGGGCCTCTGACTTTTCACAAAACAAAAAGTTTTGTTATGGGCCTCGTTCCTGCGATTAATGGGATCCACAAAGCACTAACTAGAGTTGGGGAAAAAAACCGGGTACGGACCCGACCCGGCCGACCCAGACCCGGACCCGGTTCCGGGTACAACCAGGTATAGGGTGTACCCGGGTTGAAACCGAAAAAAACCGGTGGGTAGGAACCGGTTTGGGATTTTAGGATTTTCCAAGAACCCGACCCGACCCGACCCGAACCCGATTGTACCCGGGTAGTACCCGGTTTTTACCTTTTTTTGGATTTTTAAGAAATCTAGCCGTTTTTAACGGCTATATAGCCGTTGCGACCATCTTGTGACCGTTTTTTTGTATTTTTTGGCTCATAAATTAGTATAAATAGGTGTGGGTTAATATGTTTGATTACCCAACTCTCAAACGCAAAAACATACGCAAAAAACGCAAAAAATACTCTAGTTTAAACTCGTTTTATATTTTCACTCTCTCGTTTTACATTTTCACTCTCTTGAATCTTGTTATGGCTCAATCACAATCTTCCGTTGGTCAAAGTTCATCCAACGCTCCAACCGTCGTTCGTGTTCTTCCACACAATCGTAACATGGATGTTTGGTGCAATTGGGATATGGTTGAGTTGAGTGACGGGTCTGTAAAGGCTCGTTGCAAGTTTTGTGGAGCTTTGCTTGCTAAAGATTCTAACACGACTTTAAGCAAACACATTAGCAAGAAGTTTTGTAAGTCGTTGAAAAGTAATCCGGATTCGCAACAAACACAATTAGGTGGAGACGGTGGAATCTTTAATTACGACGTTAATAGGGTTCGAGATCAAATGGCGAAGTTCGTGATTTAAGAAGCTTTGCCTTTTAGTCACTTCGACAATCCTCGTTTGACGAACTTAATTCGAGAGACGCTTCAACCTCGTTACAACCATGTAAGTCGTACTACCCTTAGACGTTATTGTTTAAAATTATGTAAGCAAGCAAAAAATGATTTAATTCTATTATTTGAAAATTTAAATACCGGTGTGAACTTAACTAGTGACGTTTGGTCGGCTCCACACGGTTTACCCGAATCGTACCTTTGCGTCACCGCTCATTGGATAGATCCCAAATCATGGCAATTGATGAAACGTACGATTGCGTTTGATCTTTTTCCGTATCCACACACCGGAGAATTTTTGTTTTACTTTTTGGATAATGTAATAACTACTTTTAATTTACAAAATAAAATTTTTTCAATGGCATTTGATAACGCTTCCAACAACACAACCGCGGTTGAAAAATTAAAATTAAAATATCTTCCGATTGCAAACGGTGATTTTTTCCATACTCGTTGTGTTGCACATATTATTAATTTAGTAGTGCAAGACTGTCTATCCATGCAATTTGTTGATAACTTTATTAAAGCTTTTCGATTTATGTTACATGACGTTTATAAAAAAAGTAGAAAAAGATATCAAGATTATAAAAAACTTTGTAAGGATACGGACTCTATAATTTTAGGTCCTAATTGGGATGTACCTACTCGGTGGAATTCGACTTGTCACATGTTTAATTGTGCTTTAAAACAAAAGGGAACTTTTAAAGCTTTTCATAATAGTCTTTCGGATAATGGTGAAGCCGACCCATTTCCGGATGCGGGTTGGAAGAATGTTCAAAGTCTATCCGATTTTCTTGAGGTGTTTAAAAACTCAACAACAAAATTATCGGGGGTTTATTATCCAACTAGTTATTCGGTGGTTCAAGAATTATATTTCATGGCTTTGAATTTTAAAAATTTTCAATATAAAAATGATATGTTTACACAAATGATAGAACCAATGAAAGAAAAGTTTAAAAAATATTTTGAGGAGTTACCACCCGTTTTTACTTGTGCCGCCGCTTTAAATCCATTTTTAAATGTTGCTGGGGTTGAATGTTTGATAGACGAGATAAATGACAATTTAGATATGCATGACGAAAACCCCAATTTTTCAAGGGATGCCAAAAAAAAGTTTTAATGCAAGCTTGAAAACAATATATAATTTTTATTTAAATAGATATGGGCCTAACGTAAATATAACCACACCAAGAGAATCAACCTCAAATGCTAGTACCTCGATGAAAGACCCGGTTATAACCATGTTGAATGTTGTTCGGGATGTGACGGCTAAACGACAAAGGGGTAACACCCCAACAAGCGAGTTCGGTAGATATAGTGCTACGGATTTTATTTCCACTATGACTACCGAAGATTATCGTGCATTCGATATTTTGACTTGGTGGAAAGGAAAGGAATCTCAATTTTCGATTCTTTCCGCTATGGCCCGTGATTTACTAAGCGTCCAAGCTTCTACGATAGCTTCAGAATCTGCGTTTTCTCTTAGTGGCAGGGTAATCTCATTACGGAGAACAAGACTAACTCCAGAAGCGGTTGAGATGTGCATTTGTTTAAAGGATCACTTAGACGCGATGGATCGTATACAAGACCAAACAAGCCTCGAAGATGAAATTGCACTCGAAACTAAAGTACACGATGAAGAGGTAGAAGAAGGAGTATCTTCTGGCATATCGGACGAAGAATTAGCATTTGATCAAGCGTCTCGTAGTAAATAAACATTAGACGATAACTTAAATAAAAGTTTTATGTTATTTTTTATTGATCGATTTATATATTTTTAAGTTGTTTAAATAAATAAATGAAAAATTAATGTTTATTTAATATTGTTAAATAAAAACAACATTAATATTATTCATAATAATAACAATAATAATATTATTAATAATAACAGCAACAACAAAAACAAACAAAAACAAAAACAACAATAATATTATTAATAATAATAACAATAATAACACTTATAATAATAGTATTAATAATATTAATAACAACAACAATAATAATATTGATAATAACAACAACAACAATAATAATAATAACAATAAATAATAATAACAATAATACTTATTATGATTTATAATAATAATAACAAAAACAACAACAACAAGTCAATAATAATAATAATAATAATAATAATAATATTATTAATATTAATATTAATAATGATTTATATTAGTAAAAACAAAAAAAAATTAAAAAACCCTATTATACCCGGGTTCCGTACCCGACCCGGACCCGACCCGACCCTAACCGGGTATGTCGGGTAGGGTAATAGCTTGGGTGAACCCGACCCGGGTTCGAACCCGGTTCCACCCGTACCCGGGTACGAAAAAAACCGGTTGGGCCGAACCCGGTTTCGGGTATTGGGCCGGACCCGGTTTGCCCACCTCTAGCACTAACCAGATATCTATCCTATCTAATGATAACTTTCTCAAATTAAATCATTTAAACTAAACCAAAATTGATAAATAAATAAATAAACATATATATATATATATATATATATATATATATATATATATATATTATGTATGTAGATGTTCAAATAAAAAATATTTTTTTCTTAAAAAATCTAAGAATCAATACTAACTTGACATGTCCCATAATCCAAATTTAAATTTTAAGCACAATTCTGTCAAAAAGAAATTTTAATATTTTTTTAACAAAATATAACACATATTCTTGCATCTCTAATATCAAGCAAAACTTTTCATTATTTTATAGCAACCGCAAATATAAGTACTTGTAGAATTGTAAACACACCAACCATGACGACATGTTGTCATCTCAAGGTCTTACGTCGCACGCATCAACCTTTGGATATCACAAAATATGTGCTAAATTTCATAAAATAAAGTAAAAGATGTGCTATAGACGCAATACAACATAAAACTGTATTGTTTGACGCAAAACAGTAAAGTCTTATGCTATTTTCACTAAATGACATAATGCATCACAAAAACAACATATGATATTTTGTTATTTTAACGAATATGTTATGTAAAGTAGCATAAAACCGTGTTGTTTGACGCAAAACAGCACAAAAATGTGTTATTTGACGCAAAATAGCACAAAAATATTTAGTTTGACGCAAAACATCACAAATATATGTTAGTTGACGCAAAACAACATACAAAACCATGCTGTTTTAACGAAATACAGCACAAAAACGTTAAAATATAGCAAAAAAAATATGTTGTTTAACGCAAAATATCATTTATTTTTTTAATAAAAAATATAGCAATACTATACTCAATTTAAAGAGAAAAAAATGTTTGATTTTATGGTGTAATTTATTTTAAAAATGAATATATTATTAAAAAGTTATAAACGTTTAAAAAAAATTTGGCGAAACTTAAGAAAATCAACAAAAGTGATTATATACCCAAAATATCCTTTCACATTTTTTTTTATTTGTATATTAACTATTGATTGAAAAATAGAAGAATAAGATTAAGGTTTAATACATTTATTTTTTAGCCTTGTTAGGCAAAATATATTTTTTAGCGAAACCTCCCTATATATATATATATATATATTATATATATATATATATATATAGGGGATGGTTCAAATGTAAACCAAGAGAAATTGTTCAAATGTAATGAGCCATTGATCTTCATAAATCAAAGGTGGAGATTTGGTTTATTTGTTTACACAATTTCTCTTGGTTTTCATTTAAACCTAATATGTAGGGGAATGATCAAATGAGAACTCCTTTTTTTTGCAAGAACTCTAAAAACCAATGTGAGTCACTAGTTTTCAATGGCAAAATGATAAATAATATAAACATAATATAAAAAATTATAAAACAAAAAATAGTATGAAAATGAAAAAAATAAATACACAAAAATGTTTCTCTCGTTTCCCTCTTTTATAAAAAAAATTAAAAAAAAAACTCGTTTTTTTTTTCGAAATTCTTATTACACATGTGTAAAACCAGATTTACACATGTGTATAACAGGATTTACACATGTGTAAATAACAGTTAGGTGACTTTTAAAAATATATATATATCAATATGGTAGGCGTTAAAAATATAAAAAAAATACTGAATTTTATGGTGCAATTTTTTTGAAAAAATAATGTCGTGAAAAAAAGTTACGAATATTTTAAAAAAAGGTGGAAATGGCATGTGAGTTGCATGTGACTTAATTTGTGTGACTAAGATTGGTTCCTAGAGTTCTCACAAAATAGGATGGTTCTCAATATAACCCTACCATATATATATATATATATATATATATATATATATATATATATATATATATATATATATAATATATATATATATATATATATATACACTAGTTTTATTAAACCCGTGTATTACACGGGTTGAAAAAATAAAATATTAAATAAAATAAAAAATTTATTAATTATTAAACGATATTTTAAAATAAAATATGATTAAATTTATGTATGAGTGTGGATTATAAGTAATAAAATAATGATATCAACTCTTAAAATTTTTGTTTTTAAACTGTTTTTGTTTTTCTTAAATATTTTGTTTCAAAAGAAACAGTTTGAAAAATATATTTTTTAAATTTCCTTATATAGCTCCAAATTTTAATTATTTTAGTTTATAAAAAATTTTCTTTTTGAAAATATAAATTTTAAAATATTTCATAATTTTTGTTTAATGTTTTAAAAAGAATTTCTTATGTTATAAAAATTTATTTCTCTAAAAATAACATTAATAAAAGGATTTTTTTTAATTTATTAAAACACTACTTTTAATCTAAACAAAATAAAATAATATTATTAGTAATTATGTAATTATTTGATAGAATAGAGAAGCGGAAAAATTTTAGTGATAAAGAATGTGGAAATAACGTTAATAAAAAGACATTTTTCCTAATCTATTAAAAAATTAACTGTAATCTAAAAAAAATTAAAACTATTTGATCTTTCTTAATTTAGGTAATTATTTAAGAGGAGAGAGAGCCGGGAAAAACAAAATTAAGTAGGTCTAAAAATGTGACAAGTGTCCCTTAAGTTACTCTTTTACTATTATATATAAATATATATATATATATATATATATAACTAGCCTAAACACCCGTGTGTTACACAGGTTGAAAAAGTTAAATTTAAGATAAAGTAATTTACATGCATAGTACTTATGTTATGTAAAAATTTTAGATATGGTATTTAAAGTTTAAAAGTTTTGAATATGATTCCTAATATTTTTTTTTCATCTGTGGTCCCAAGTTTTATTAGTTAACAATTAATAATATTAAAATTTATGAAATTGACATTTTACATGTGTCGGACCATCAATTTAATTTACCTTTAAAACTATAGTATTATCTTTACTAAGAAAAGCTTTATATTCTTGTTTTTCAAAAGTTTATTAATGTTTAATATTTTGATTATTTCATCATTAATATAGTTATTATATAATAAAATACATTTTAAATACAAGAATAAATTTTTTAAAAATATTTTATAAAATGTTCACTTTTTAACGTGTTCAAGGCGTCCATTTTGAAATGTACTTTTAATACCTTTTGATATTTTTAAATATTTTTATAAAACTATTTTCTAAAATTTTTCGTAAACTATTTATATTTTAAAGCATCCTTAAAGAACAACCACTTTTTTAAACACTCACATGTATTTTAAACTTTTTAACGATATTGTTAAAATATAAAAGATTTCAAAATTTAAAATTAATAATCCAAAATACTCAAATGTATTTTTACCAATATAATTTAAAATTTGTGAGATACGTATGCTCTATTTGAATATTCAAATTGTTAGTGTTAAATTTTAAAATTTTAACAAATTTAGTTAGTTATTTTTAAATAAAATCTTAGATTTAATTGCAGATTGAATTTGAAATTTAAAAATTTAAAGTTTTTAAATTTCTTGTTTTAATTATTAAATTTTAAAATCTAATTTTGGAATGTTGCTTAATTAGACATTAAATATTATTTAAGCATTTCCTTTTAAAACCATATGGCTAATAAAATGACACATAGCATTTGTATATTGTGAAGATATCATGTGACAATGCATTAGGTAAAATCTTGCCATGTGACAAAACCTATTTTCTTTTATTATATACTAGGTTAGAACCCGTGTGATACACGGTTGATGAAAACAAAAAAACGTTGTTAGGAAATTTGTAAAACAAATTATGTAATATGTTATTTTACATGACAAATAATAGAAGTATAATTACATTGAAAAATATAAACACTTCTCATAAATTTCTATATCCGGAATTACAATTTACATTATATTGGTGCTCTGACTCGACCAGATGTCAGAATAACTCGTTTATAAAACTCATAATCTTAAGCTAACCAAGGAACTCAGTGTGCTTTTGTTTAATTGTAATTGGACTTGTGCAAGAAACTCCTGTAAATTATGAAGGTTATTATCAGAAGAAATGATTTTTCTTCCTATACATAAAATAAATAGGGACACCAAGAGCATGCGATACATATTGCTAGAATCTGATGTCATAAAAAAATTTATAAACCAACTTTTAGTGAAAAGTATAAACTTTCTTGTAAATATAATTAAGATATAATAATCCATTTGGTATTGCATTGTAAATGACCATAAAATCATAACAAAATTACCCAAGAGAATCATTAAAGACAAAAAAAAAACATTGCAAACATGATTGTTCATTGTGCCTGTCTATAGCTGTTAGGAGAATTTACCAAATGTATTAGATATATAAATATTAGTGACTTAAGATATATAGGAGATGGTGTAGAATATAACCTCCTCATGCTTAGATCCCTATTTAGCTTCTCTTTTGTAATCAGCAAAAATATTGTAGTAATATGATTTCTGTCAAACTCATAAACCAATGAGATATACATATCATCATAAATTTTAAAAGTGGTATAATGAGTAAAAAACGATAATTTGATAGAGATTGACCTAATATAATTTTTGTCCGAAATTTTAACTTTTTTATCAAAATAGTCCGTGTGTAAAATGTAAAAAGAAAAAGGGTGAGGTTCTATTAAAAGTACACTTTAGTGAACTTTCAACTTGTTTGACATATATCATTTTTAACTCATTTTTATTTTAAAGTTTAAACATGTGACTCGTTAAAGATAAAATGTGCCTAAACCGACCCATCAAGAAAATGATGACAACAACTGCCTAAAAATGAATAAATAATAACAATTGAAAGTAAGAGCTATCAGTTCTTAAAACTGGAGTATTGTTTGGTGTGAAAAGATCTTATACTGTTACAACAACCTAAATATTTGAATAAAATGGTTTAGGAACTTGTATGCACTAAATTACACTTCGAGCAACTATAAACTCATTTGATTTGACTTATAGTCTTATATGATCATTTGACATATTCCTTTTTAAGAATAAATTTTACTTAAATCAACCCAACCATAAGAAAATATATATGTAATTGAGTGCAAATGAAAGAAAGACATACCCGAATAGAGTGTCGAATGATGAAGATGATCGGTTGATAATCATCTCGTCTTCTGCATGCTCATTAAAAATGTTTGTAAAGTCCAAAATTTACATAGAACCAAGGATTGCTAAAAGCACATGGGAGGTCGAAAAGCTTCAAAAAATATAGATTAATATCAAGTTAGCCGATATGATAGTTATTATGCAAGTAAGTTCATAAGCCTTTGAGACAAAATCATAACCATTATGTAAAAATGAAAAATACTGTGAATCAATTTTATAGGACTGACGTTTACGTACCACATTTGATAGTTATTATTATGATATTGTAAACAGGTCAAGTGTATCTTGAATCTTATCTTTGCTTTTTATAGTATTGGTCATGACAGGTCAGGACATGTAGTTTCATTTCAAACCAACCACATACAATAACAAAAACTTTGGGCATCTTCCATGTTACAATGTAGTTAACAAAGCTGTATATCATAATAATATGTTTGCATAATCTGAACCATAAGTTCAAAATAATATGTTCATAAAAATACTACTATATAAATAAGTAGTTACTGATTTTCAAATACAAATTCAACCTAATTAAGTGCACGATAACATATGAGCTACTACCTTATTTAACTGCTTTGTAACATTGCTAGCTCTTTGTGAATGATTGCAAATTTTTGAGGATGGTCCGGTGGGAAATAAGGTGCAAAACAAATTCTGGTCGGCATTTTGTCCTCAAAAGCTTGCAGGCTGCAAATGGTGATTTTGAACATAATTCCATTTGTTAAGCATTTGATCTTGCTCTAAGATTATTAGATTCTATTTTCTACAACACCAATTGGCAAACAATTGAATAAAATATAAAAATCATGATCATAACAGTAAAAGTAGTAAAAAAACCATGATTTGTTTACTCAAATACTTGAAATCAAGCAGGTTGTAGAATGTAGATTTGATTATTTTGAAATTAGTAAGAAAAAAAAAGAAATTTTAAGTAGATCAAACATGTGAATCATTGCATCAGTGAAACATCTACAAATATCTTTCTTTTATGGTTGAATCTTAATAATTAATAGCAGGTGGATCTTTCACAAGAGGAAGGATTGCCTTTAATAATATCCATAAAAATAGGAGTATGTTATCACCTTTTGGTGCCATTGCAGTGATACACTACCATTGTATAATCCCATACTTGAGCTTTATTCTTGTATATATTGTCTGCTACAATGATGATTGAAAAATCAAAGTAAATATGAATTATATAACTAAACCAAGCTTATGAAGTACACTCATTCTTGAATATAACCTGCTAACCGCCATATGGCACATGAGCTGAAAATAGTTAACATACACCCAAACCACAAGACCAACCTTTTTTGACCGTTTAACAAGTCTAGGACCACCCTCTCTCCACATAGCATGATAGCAGTTGCATTATATGCGATATTTAATGATTTTTATAGTCCAAAAAAAATTACATAACCAAAAGGGCAATTTGATGATTTCCATTGCAGTATCTATACTAATCTCTTTAGTTATCTTTTACTAATATGATGGCTCTTTGTTTTAAATCAATCCACAAATATTGAATGACAAATGCAATGAGAATCCTTCATTGGTTGTAACTCATACACCAGTCCATGAAATCTTCTATGAAGTGTTCAGTAAAATCTTTTACATTTTGTTAAAATACAGCATTTCTACCATCAAGGAGTTTAAGAAAATAAAAACAAATCATGCGACAAGTTCACTAATATTATGTTAGATGACGAAGGTGGATCAGATATATAATCATGCACCCATGTGCTGTCAAGAACAACCAAGGATCAACAAAACATATAGCAATAACTCTATTAACCCAGAGATTAAAAACATGAATCAAAGATATTAGATTTTGTGATTGAATCAAAACGACTAAATTGGGGAAACGATTAAAACAACAAAATTAACGAAATCACTAACATGTTCATACACCAAATAAAAGATACAAAGGTTACGTTAGATATACACAATACGTGTAAAGTAACAAAGAATTAATTTTAGGATGAACGACCATAGAATCGAACTAAATTGGGGAAATCACTAACCTTGGCTTCTCATCAAAACACATAAATGACCAGAGAATCGATTAGCAACAGACTTCATACAACAACAGATTATTAGTGAGCAAGGAAAACCATATAATCGATTAAAACGAAATTAAAGATCAGCGACATTGATGAAGATAATGAAAGATTCAGGGAAGAAGCTAACCTGGTTAGATTGATTTGGTTTCACGCAAACGATAGAAGATGTTTGATCTAGGGTTTCGGTGAGAAAGAAGAAAGGTTAGATCGATTTGGTTTCAGGGAACAATGGAAGATGGCGCCTCTAGGGTTTTGGTGAGGAAGAATGACAAGGGATAAGCGACATCGGGTTTTATCCGTGGGTAATAGATTCGCGTGAGTATTAAAACAGGTCATCTATTTTAGGCGGGATTAAGGAAATAAAGGTGGGGTGAGAGGCTGCCACTTGTCAGTTTGATGGTTTAATAGATGGATATGTGGCTCAAAAAACCTTCTTTTATTAGAAGTTATAGACTAGCTTAAATTCCCGTGTGTTACATGGGGTTCAAAAAATACATATAAAATATATTATTTAAAAATAAATAATATAGAAGAATGTGAAAATTAAAAAAAATATGTTATGAATTAGTTACCAAAATATTGGATCGTTTTTAAAAATTAAGATTATGCTTATCATAATTTTATTTAAATTTCAAATTATATATATAAGATTTCAGTTTTAAATTTAGAAAAACAATTAAAAGAAAAATATAGGATTTTATAAATTAATATTTTCATGTTTACATTGATTTCTGATTTAACATATAAATAAAAATAATACATAAATTGGCCATTTAAATTTTTTCATGTTACTTAATTGACTTATATTAGTCGAAAATATCATAGATAATTTATATTTTTTTTATTAATTAGTTATATAAAATTTTTAAATATTATGATAAAAAAATGAATGAAAAATATATGAAGTAATAAATCTTGAAACATATTGATTTAAACACAAATGAACAAATAATTTGTAAAAGCAAAAATGGAAAAACTAAGGGTTATTTTTTGTGCTACTTTTAAATGTTCAATACGCGTTGATTGAAATGTAATATTTTCAATCTTATGTACACATATCTATGTTATGAATATATAAAGGTCAAAGCTAATAAATTGTTAAAGAATAAAATTGATAAAATATTATAACAAATTTAGTTGTAAACGTGAAGAAACATATTAACTTAAATTGTATAGTGATTTTATATAAAATTAAATTCTGAAAAACTAATTCCTTAACATTACGTTTGAAAATTTATATTATATTTACTATAACTTCCGTTTAAGATCATTGTGCATATATTACAAAATTACTTTTTATTTTTCAAAAATAAATTATAAGTGTAGGAGTATACAAATATTTGTTTCCATTTGAAATTTATTTGAATTTAAAATTTAAATGCAATTAATTCAAATTTTAGAAAACTTTTTATTTTAGGAAACAAATTAAGAGAAAATTTAAGAGTTTACAAAGAGTGCTTAATATGATGACAAGTAGCAATATTTGTTTAAAAATTTGACATGTGGCAAAGGGTGGTTAATATAATGAGAAATGGCAAATCCATTTTCTTTTATTATATACTAGGTTAGTGCCCCGCGTATTGCACACGGGTTGAATAAATAAAATACTAAATAATTAGTAATAAAAATTTATGAATTATAAAATTATGTTTGAAGATAAAATATGATTATATGAATACCTATTTTAAGTAAATAAATAATAATATACTTTTCTTAAACTTTTATTTTATAAAAAAATATAGGTTTTAAATATTTTATATTAAGAAAAATGAATTTATTTTATAAAAAGTTTGTTGTATTCTGTATTTTATAAAACTTTTATTTTTAAAAAGTGTGTTTTTAATAAAAATATAGGTTTTAATTTATTAAATTATATAATTTTTAATATGAAAATAGCATGATTAATATTATTAGTAGTCAATATTAATAATAATAAGAAGAAGAATAAATGAGAAAGTTAGTATGAAAAAACTTACAATTATGTCAAGTCTATTTTAAATTTTTATTTGTTATAGATAGATAGATAGATATATAGATAAATAGATATGCTAGAAACCCATATATTAAACGGATTATAAGTTAGTAATAAATACGAATAGTTATAGTACGATAATTTAATATAAGATATGATTAAAATTATATATATGTAATAGTTCAAGAAATAAAACAATTATACTATTTTTTTAACTCTTATCTAAACAGTTTCATTTTTAAACATAGTTTTAAGATTTTTTTTATAAAAAAATTTGTGTTTACAAAAAACTTGTTTATTAAAAACTCGGGTTTCTTATTATTCTGGTTGTTTTAATAAAACTGTTTTTAGAAAATTTTATATTTTTTATAATTTTTTTTAAAAAAGACTGATTTAAAATATTTTGTTTCAAAAAGATTTAGTATAGATGAGAGAGAAATATTACAATTAATAAAATTTACTTTTATTAAGAGAGAGCAATTAGTGTGATTGTTAAATTATCATAATATCTTTTTGGAGAGAAAATAAAATGATAATGCTTAGAATAATGACAAGTGTCAAAAATATAGTTTACAAGAATGACAAGTGGCAAAAGAAATCTTATTTTATTAGAGTTCATATATAAAGACTAGGTTAATAAACCCATGTAATACATGGGTGGAATAAAATTTAACATGTTAAAATTATTATTTTTTATAAAAGTTTTGTATCTTACATGTTATTACTTATTAGTTATTGGTGTAATTAAAGTAATAAATATCTAAGAAACTATAAATAAAAATAATAAAAATTAAAAGTTTTAATATTATATTTTAAGATAAGATATAATATAAATTATATGGTTTAGTATGTTTTTATAAATTATTAGAATAAAAACATTTATAATTTAAATATTGTATAGTATATTTTACATATTTAAATTAATTCTAATTTAATAGGAGAGAGAGGCGGGAAACATAATTTTACACTTAACCAGAAATTGCCAAGTGTCAAATTTAAATCTTCTTTTATTATAATAGATAGATTAAGATAATAATCCAATCATTGTAACTACCAACATATATAAATAATAGTATATATATATTTTAATGTATCCTACATAATCCATTCCATTGATTTGCAATTCTACTACAAAATGCGCTTATATTATGCAGCATTTTATTGCAACACTAGGTTACTGACTTGTGAATTACCTTGGTTAAATAAGAGGCCAATTATTAAATGAAAAATATATTAATGATATGATCTAATTCACATGTATAATAAAAGTTCTAATATCAAGACAAAAGTATGTTCATAATATGATATAACAATATTTAATATCAGTAATATGTAAAAGCAAATAAGATACATATGTCATGAAATACAAAATTGTTATGCTCCAACAAGATAAATGATAATTATTAAAAAAAAATAAAAAAAGATCACATACTACATTAATTTATAAATACTTCTAATAAATTGATTTAGATACAACTTAAAACTAGTTAAATAATACATAAAGAAAACACAGTTACTAAATTGTTTTACTTTCTGGATCATCTTTTAATATAACCAAAAGGTTTGTTTACTTTATGTTCAAACCAAACTAAAAAATTTGAAGTGTTTTATAAATATAATTTTTAATAGGTGATAGTAATGTAACCTTTATTCATGTTTTAATAAAATTAAATTAATAAATATTAAAAATTGATGTGATTAAACAATAATAAAGAAAGATTTGATAATAAATATACATTAAAAGTTGATAATTGAATATTGATAATGCATAAAAATTAAAAATATAGAAAATATTTATAAATTTGGGTAAGTTTGACATGTTAGATTGATTAGTGAGATAATAAGGATTGATATGGTGATGACATGTAATAAATCCTACGTAAATTCTAGGTAAACTGTCTAGAAAAATGTCATGTAGACAATAATTATTCTTTTATTATAAATTATAGATTTGTTTGCGGTAATGCTAATATGTAAAGTATAGGAGATGATAAGATTTCTGTTGCTGCTTTGATTATTTATATTAAATGCACTCATTGGTGTTTCAAATCCAGTCTTTATTATAGCAATAGTTATGAGTTTTTTGGTGTTTCAAATTTCATCTAGCTCATGTATATATAATGTGTTTCTACACATTTGAATACATACAGAAAAACACATGTTTCTCCCTTATAATCATCTATTGTTTTTAATTTACGAGCCAAAATAATTGGTTTCATAGTTGCTACAACATAAGTGATTATCTACGGGTGAAATATAATATCTAGAGTTAAATGCATTTTATGTCCCTGAGTTTTTATAAAAATTACCATTTGAATCCAAAAATTTAAAATATTGCCATTTACATCTACAGGTTTCACTAAAATTATCATTTTAATTCATTTGGGTACACCTAACTAACATGGTTAAATTTTTCCATTAAGTTTCCAACATGAGAGTTATTTTAGTAAAAAAATTACAAAATAAAGAACCAACTTACGTGAGGGTTTTTATATTTTTAGCTTCTTTTGATAATTACAGTTATTATTTGACTATATAATAGTCTTTTATTGTTTTATCTTGTTACTGTATTTTTGTTTAGTGATAGTGTTACTTTAGCCATTTTTATTAAACATAGATTTTTTTGGTTTAAAGTTTAATTATGCTTACGATAATTGATGTTTTATGATTATTATTCATGGGCAGTTAATGTCATATTATTAATTATTCTTATACTTATATGATAATTTATGTTTTATGGTTATAATTTAAATAATTTATGTTATATGACTTATTTGTTTATATATATATATAATTTAAATAATTTATGTTATATGACTTATTTGTTTATATATATATATATATATATATATATATATATATATATTTGTTTTATATGTTTTATAAAATTATAAATGAATCACTTTTAATTAGTTATACTTATATTTTATTTTATCTAATAGGATGTCAAGAGATGCCTTTCTTAATAAAATGAAATAAATACTAACCTATCATTCCTGGTAAATTAAAATCGCAGTGGTGATACCAAAAGAGACTGCACGCTTAAAACTTATCACGTAGAGCTGATTTTTTATTTTGTAATTGTTTTGACTAAAATATCTCTAATTTAAGAAACTTAATGCAAAAACTTAATGACGTTTATTAGGAGTAGTTTAGTGGATTCAAAAGGTAATTTTTGTGAAAGTTTTGGATGCAAATGTCAAAATTTAAACTTTTGGATTCAAATGGCAATTTATATGAAACCTAAGGGGTGTAAAACGCATTTAACTCTAATAACTATTTACCATTTTCTTTAACCTAACTATCATCTTTAAGATAAAAAACCCATCGGTGCAATAAAAAGAAAAAAAAAACTATTTAGCCTTTAAACACGCATAATTTTTTTTTCATACACACTTATTTAACACAATTATTCGGGTTTTTTTCTATTTGTCCATATCTTTTCAAAACAAAAGCATTGTTAAAAAAAGAAGAAAATGTTGAAAATAACTGACAAATAATAACCGATCTTGAACCTATTACGTGTAGTAGAAGGGGCAAGGCGCTGACCGTTGTTTTGGCCAACTCCTTTGTTAAAGTTTATAGCAGTGATACTCATTTTTACTTTGTTTATAGAAAAGAAACCATTTTGCTACACATGTCAACCCCATAATCTCCCTACTCTAATAAAAAGTTATCTAGGAAGGACACATGTCATCACCATATTTTTGCTCAACAATTTTTTACTGCTTCTCTCTACTATTTAATAATCACAATAATTGCTAATATTATTATTTATTTTTTAGATTAAAATAGTTTTTAATAAATTAAGTAAAAGATATTTTAACTAATTTATTTCTAAGGAAATAATTATTCATAAAATTAGAAAACTTTTAAAACATCAAACTTTTTAAAAAATATAAAATATTTTATATTTGGTGTTTTAAAAAAGTAAAATTTTTATAAACAAAAAATACTTATTGAGAGTTATAAGAAAAATGTTTTAAGTATGATATTTTTTAAAACGTTTGTTTTGAAATAAAAATTTTATTTTAGTTATTATAAGAAACATTTCAGTTATATCTTATTTTAAAATATCGATTTATAATTAATAAATTTTTATTCTATTTAATATTTTTTTATTCAACCCGTGTAATACACAGGTTTACTAAAGCTAGTCAGTTATAAGCAAATACCAATCAATTAGCATCATTCATAGTAGATAATGATTGCATTTAATATAAGATTAATTTTATAATAAATCCACCTCTAAAAAGTTACTTTCTATTCATCCTTACTTCATAAATTAACAAAATAACAAATATAAGATTAAACATGTGGTAATACAAAAGTGATGCATGCATATGTTAAAAACAAAGATAACATAAAAAAATTGGTTGCTAAACATAACCAATCAAAAAAGTCCGTTTAGCAACTTGGGTTGACTTTTTATATATGTAATAATATCTTAAGTCGTAGGTATAAAATGATAAATTCTCTTTAAAATATAACTTCAAAGAATTATAAACAATTTGTAGAACTAGTGTGTATCAGGTCACAAAATATCATCTAGAAGAGCTTTCCATAAAATTCTTGAAAATTCAATGAACCCAAGCACACTATCTAAGCTATAATAAACTATAACTATGAAACTTTATGCACATAAAATTCTTGAAACTTCACATACAGTTTCGCATACTGCAAAACTTTATGCACTATGGCATGAGACACTACCGGGCGAAACTACAGTTTCGCATGCAGGTCCGCATGCCACAGAATACAAAACAAGACAAAATGAAACTAGATCCTATTACATTAAAATCTAAGCTATAATAAACTATAACTAAACAAAAACAAACGACAAGGTGAATACCACCCTATTCTTGATCATCAAAGTATGCGAAACTGTATGCGAAACTAGGTCCTATATATATATATATAAATATATATATATAAATATATATATATTAATATATATATGTTTTTTTGTTATTCATTATGTAACTTTTGGAACTTTATTGATATTACACATTTGAGTTCATTGATTGTTTGTGTATTGCTAGGAGTTTATATTTCATACATTTGAGCATTATACTCTTAAATCTTCACAAATTCTCTTACAAATGTGTCTTATCCTTGATTCGTGTTCATATTCCATCAATACATGGTCCACAAGTTATTAGACTTAGTGATATCTTGTGGATTTTAGTGTTAAATCTTTATCAAAAGCACGTTTAAACGATCAGTTGGACCTATAATATGATATCAAAGCCATTGTGCTCTTGATTGTTTGTGTTTTTGGGAAGTTTTGACATATTCATCTTCTCAATCATTTTGGAGCTGTTTTACGTGTGTTATCCATGGCCATTGTGCTAAGAAGCTTCGACACCCGCTCTGTAAAATGAAATTTTTTTTGTTGCACTTTAATATATTTTTGGGGGGAGAATAGATTATAATCTTATCTTATCTTTGGTATAGGTTTCAGGAAGCTTGAATAGTGTCTGAAGAAGGTCAGAGGCGTGGTATTGGGATATGTCGGTAGGCCTAACGGCTTAAAACGAAGTAGACAGTGATTATGTGACTTAACTAAAGAATCGGCCTCAGTGATAAGGTTTCTTCCCATGTCATCTCGGCTTGCACAAAGTTAAAAGTCTCGTCAAAAATTGTGTTGAGAGTGGCTGATTTTTGTTTTGATCTCTTTTCCCTCACCCTTATGTCATGAATATATTACATGTATAAATCCTCTGCTATGCGTAAGCATTGATCTGGAGTGATGATCTTCTCTATTATACGCAAGTATAGACCTGAAGCTCTCATCATCACGCTCAAATGATGATCTTCTCTGTTATACGTGAGTATAGACCTGAAGCTCTCATCATTTTCCCATCATACATCATTATGTATATCCTTGGATGTCAAATGATCTGTATTTTGTCCATCACGTAAATTTTCAAGTAGAATCAATGATTACACTCAATAAACCATGATGACGAGATGAGTTCTTTGCCGAATGTCTTTGGGAACCAAGTTTCTGGAGCTTTCTTAAGCGAACCCAAAACATGATAAAATATGTTACAAGTCTCCGTTGAAAAGAATACGACATGGGTTTAAATGGACAAACATATTGACAATCCCACCAATCGTTGATTCTCTTGATGATTTCTTGAAAAAGCATGTCTGATTCCTTTACTTTTTTTGTCTTTTCTTTTATTTTCTCCTTTAAGTCTGTCTTGTGGGTAGAGAAGTCTTCTTTTTACATATAAAATATAAAAAAATTTTGTTCTTGTGAAACTGTTATTTCGCTGCGCGAAACTATTGTTTCGTCGTGCAAAACTACTGTTTCGCTGAACTGGTTCTGCATGCGAAAATATAGTTTCGCTCGTAGTGTCGCTTGACATAAGTTTAACCTAGATCCATACGAATCTATAGTTTCGGTCTATGCGAAACTAGTGTGTATGAGTATCAGTTTCCTCCTTTGTTTCGCCACTTGTGAAATAACCCTAAAAATTTGAATTCGAACCGACTTCCCACAAGAAAAAACAAAACCGTATTTTGAAGTGATTTCTTGTGAATCCAACCGGTAAAACTTCTTTATAATCATGTTTCGAACCGTGGAATGGGCTTAGATTGGGTTTTAAGACAAAAAAAAATTGAATCGGTGACTTTTGGGTTTCGCAAATTCAATGTGCGAAACTAAGGTGTCTTGTTGCGAAAGTGAAAGAAAGTTCAATGATCTGTACGAAACTGTCTAGTCATGCTGCCCGTGCGCACTAAACAGTTTCGTCCGGATCCTGCGACTCTATAGTTTCGAAGGGCATGCGAAACTATTGTTCCCAATGCAAAACTATAGTTTCTCAACCTCTTGCGAAACAATAGTTTCTTTGATGCGAAATTATAGTTTCACTAGTGTTCTTTCATCAATCAATTTCGCGTGTCTTGTGTGAACCTATAGTTTCGTACACCTGCAAAACTATAGTTTCTCTGTGCGAAATTATCTGCGAAACTTCTTAAAAAAATTTAATTAATTTGTAATTATAAACAAATAATAATTATAATTATAATATCTTAAATGTTTAGTAATTTCTTGTGATCTAACAAACTCTCGGTTTCATATATAGTCATTATGGGGAGCTTGAAGTTTGATCCCAGATCAAACGTGATGGCATACTTAAACAACAGAGATCCAAAGTCTGCGGGTTACAGAGATGCCATCGATTGGCTAAAGAGATCTCCCATCTACTATGATGTTTCTCACTCTCCCAATATAAATGAGAAGGAGATCAGAGAATTCTAGAGAACGACCAATTATGACACCAAGCAAAAGATTATTAGAGCGTCAGTTCAGGGAAAACTATTTGAGATATCTGCTGAGATAATGGCTAAGGCCCTGGAAGATGACATAGGGGAGAGTATAGAGATGACTGACTCAGAGGTTATTAAAGCCTTTAAGGACATTGGATATGAGGGAACTGACTTTGAGAAACGAAAGGAGATCAAAAAGACATTTCTGTGGAAGGAGTGGAGGTTTATCGATCATGTCTTTATCAGCTGTCTAGATCATAGGAAGGGAGGATCAGATGGTCTAAATCTGAGATAACCAACAGCTATGATTTTGTTTTGTAGAGGTGAGAAGGAAAACATAGCACAGATCATCCATGACTATTTGTTAGAGAATATCATGGCATTGAAGAAGGATAAGTGGCTGTTATATCCAAGATTCATTCAGATCATTCTAGATTACCTAAAGCCAAACTTACCTAAGCTTGGAGATGAACTGAGGCTGACTGCGATGAACGCGAGAATCTTTGCTGACTGTGCTGCCTTCAGGCATGATTTCTTAGGGAAGATCACATATCTGCCGGAGGGTATGTATACAGAGGAAAGATGAAACTATATCAAGACTCTAATCCCTCTCAAGGAAAGAAGAACAGCAAAGACCGGAGGAAATGTGGTGGAGATTAAAAAGAGAAAGAATTACACGAAGGAGACCGATATGACATTCGAATAACAACTAGATGAGATAGAGGAGGAGTTGAGGAAGAAGAGAAAGAAGAAGGGAGTAGAGAAATAGCCTTGCCACGATAGAGTTGATTCTCCTATTTGAGAAAAAAGAAGCAAAAGTAAACAGCCTGTTATCCCTGAGACTAGATCTGCAAGAGCATCTGAGAGACCGAGGATGGATACAAGATCAGAGCTTGACGAGGATGTGATCAGAAATGTCAACACTTCCCTATCAAATGAGCTGAGCGTGATAAAGACCAAGCTGATAAACTCAGAGGAAAGGGAGAATTGGAGGGATTTAGAGATTGATGAAATGAAGAAAGTGATATTAAGCCAACAGGATTTTATAAGAAGATTGTTAGAAGAGGTGAGTGAACTAAGGATGACTGCTGATGCTGCTGATGTACCAAGTGTTGAGCAGATCAGGGAAATGACTGACACATCCAAGTTCCCTTCTATTCACAAGACATCAGGAGCGGGTATTAGTGGTGTAGGATGATCGGGAGCTGGTGGTAGTGGTATTGGAACCTCAGGAGCTGGTAGCAGTGGTGTAGGTGGTGCTGAAGCTGGTGGAAATGTTGCTGGTGGAGCTGATGGTGGTGGTAGTGGTGTTGGTTTTGATGCCGGAGCAGGAAGTCGTGATGGAGTTACAGAAGGAGAGAATGCTGATCAGGTGTTTGAGGCTGGATTTATCAATATGGGGTTTGATTTAGATGCTGATCTAACCAGGAATGAGGTATTTAGGGAGGAGAGCCAAGGAGTGGAAAAAGGTAATGTTGAGCTGAATTTGATAGATGAGGAGGAAGAAGTGGAAGAGCAACTAGTGTACTATGATTCTGAGCCAGAATTCTATATAGTTGATCAAAGTTACTGACTTATGTGGCTTAGAGGAGTTTAGCTGAAGGCGATGTTGTTGAGATGGATAAAGAGGACTGGTTCTATAAAGAGGAAGAGCTAGAGAAACTAAGCCTACTCTTCCAAAACATTTGAGAACCGAGGAGGAAGGAGTCGGATAAGAGGATTGTAAGCTGGAAATACAACTCAAAGCTGAAGATGTTCATGATCAAAAGACATGGAGGTGAAATCTCATACTTGCACAAAAGGAAGGCATTTTAAAACCCTTCCTAAGTGGGATCTGAGAAGACTAGCACAGATTCCCCTCCTGAATTCGATTTTGAGCGAACGTGCCTTGATGTTAGGACATGAGATCCGTCAGGGCGTTCATGACAACTTTGAAGCTTTTGGATTTATGAAGCGTGAGAGAAGAAGGTCGAAGAAGGATTTGGATTGGGTGATGGGTAAAAGGGAGATTGTTCTAAAGTTAAAGCCCGCCAAGACGGTCAACAGGGTGAGGATACAAGATCAACAGCCTTCAAGACTGCAGAAGTTTGAAAAATGGTTCTATGATAACCAGACAGGAGAAGCAGTAGTGAGGGTGAAGGATGGAGATGAAATAAGGCTGTTTGATCTAATGGAGGTATTCTCATTCAATGACGAAGATCTGAAGGTGCTGTGTGAGAACCAAATTAAGTTTGGGGCTGGAGAAGAGACGAAGATTGAGGCCAACTTGTTTGAGAGGGTAGCAAACAAAGCTCGGGGTGTGAGATTGGAGATTAAGCAGCTCGAAAAGAGCGTGCAGGAACATGAGGATCTGGAGGTAGATGTAAGAGATTTGGCTAGAATGATGGAGAAAGCGAAGGCTGGAGCTGATCCTGAAGACCCGGCAGGTGAATACCCCCTAGGGGGAGTATTGATGATCAAGAATAGGGTGGTATTCACCTTGTCATTTGTTTTTGTTTAGTTATAGTTTATTATAGCTTACATTTTAATGTAATAGGATCTAGTTTCATTTTGCCTTGTTTTGTATTATGTGGCATGCGAAACTGCATGCGAAACTACATTTCGCCCGGTAGTGTCTCATGCCATATTGCATACTATTTCGTAGTATGTGAAACTGTATGCGAAACTAGGTCCTGTATATATTTGTTTCTTTGTTATTCATTGTGTAACTCTTAGAACTTTATTGATATTATAGATTTGTGTTCATTGATTTTTTGTGTATTGCTAGGAGGTTATATTTCATATATTTGAGCATTATTCTCTTAAATCTTTTCAACATTCTCTTACAAATGTGTCTTATCCATGATTTGTGTTCATATTCCATCAATACTTGGTCCAAATGTTATTAGACTTAGTGATATCTTGTGGATTTCAGTGTTATATCTTTGTCAAAAGCACGTTTAAAAGATCAGTTGGACCTACAACCATACCTCCCGAGTTCGCAACTCGGAGTGTTACCATGTTGACGCTTATTACATTTATCCATTAAAGTATTATACAAAGAAAACATTTGATCACTTGAACTTTCAGTATGTGTTGCATGCCTCATTGACTAATTAATACTTGATTTTTCATCATATTTTGCTAAGTGCAAATCAAACGTGTTTGATGATTGTTGATTAAAGTTAACTTTTAAAGTTTGAGCATAAAATAAGTTTTTTCATCTACATCCAAATCAAGAGTAATTTTATCAAGTAAAGTTTCAATCCCCTATAAATTTAAACAAGTGTTTAACGTAGTGACACAAGTAATAAATGGAGGCATTTCTTTAAAATATTTTATAAGTTTTTCTTTCATTGGAAGAATCATATCCGATTAATGTCTACCTCTAAATGATAGCTCAAATAATTTTGAAGTAATTAAGAATATTTGGTGAAATACTAATGGACTCGTTGGATAATAAACTCCGGAAAAACAAATAGTTACTGTTAAAAAGAAACACAAGAACACTCAATTCGATCAGTAAATTGAGGAAGACGATTATGCACAGATGTGAAGAAATTCAAGAATGATTATTATTGAGAGATGATTATCTCGGCTCTTAACCACTTCTTATAAATCACTACTAACCGAAACCTAACTAGCTCAATAGAGATTGAGAACTTGACAGATTATACCCCTAAACTTTAGACAATATACACTTTTGACCTTTACATTTGACTTTTATCATTAACAATCTCCACCTTAAAATCAAATGAGTGTAATCAACCAATTCCCAAAGCATCTAAACAAAACAGAAACTTTGCAGACGGTAGAGCCTTAGTAAGCATATCAGCAGGATTCTCACTTGTACAAACTCCATGTATCTTCACTTTTCCATCATTGACAACATCTCTAATAAAATGCAATCTCACATTGATATGCTTTGTTCTTTATGAAACATACTATTCTTTGATAATTGCACAGCCCCTTGATTTTCACAAAACACCATGGCATCTACAGCATCAACTCCCAACTCAGCTACAAATCCTTGTAACCACAATGACTCTTTCACTGCCTCAGTCAAGGCAATATACTCTGCTTCAGTAGTAGAAAGAGCTACTACATGTTGCAACTGAGCTTTCCAACTAACCAAATTTCCCATAACTTTGAAAACATAACCAGTTATAGACCTCCCCTTATCTAGATCCTTTGCAAAATCAGAATCAGTATAACCACATACAACATTCTCCTGCTCCAGAAATGAATGACTAAACCTCAAAACAAACTGTCTAGTACCATTCAGATATCTAAAGATCCATTTCACAACAGACCAATGAAGCTTACCTGGATTAGATATGTATCTGCTAACAAGACTTACAGCATATCCTATATCAGGCCGTGTACACACCATTAGGTACATCAAACTTCCAACAACATTAGCATATGGTACCTTCATCATACTTTGCAATTCAGCTTCTGTTTGAGGAGAATCTGCACTAGATAATTTGAAATGAGTAGCAACTGGCTTACAGTTATCCATTCTGTAAGTTGATAACACTTTCTTTAAGTATGACTCTTGAGCCAGCTTTAATATTCTATGATCTCTATCTCTAAAGATCTCCATACCCAAAATCTTCTTTGCTTCCCCTAAATCTTTCATTTCAAACTCAGACATTAGCATCTGTTTAGTGCACTCAATTTCATGTAGATCTTGACAAGCAACCAGCATGTCATCTACATACAATAACAGATAGACAAAGCTAGAATCATTCAGCCTTTTGTAATAGATACAACTGTCATAGCTGCTTCTGTTAAAACCATGAGTTATCATGTGTTCATCAAATCTTTTATACCACTGCCTAGGTGATTGTTTTAACCCATATAAAGATCTTCTAAGGAGACACACCTTTTCTTCTTGCCCTGGAACTTCAAATCCTTCTGGCTGCTTCATGTAGATCATTTCATCTAGCTTCCTATGAAGAAAAGCTGTTTTAACATCTAACTGATGCAACTCCTAGTCCATAGAAGCAGTCAAGGATAACATTACTCTTATAGAAGAGTGCTTGACTACTGGAGAGAAAATTTCATTATAATCTACTCCAGCCTTCTGAGTAAATCCCTTAGCCACCAACCTGGCTTTGTATCTAGGGGGCTCTCCTTCTGAGATTCCTTCTTTCAGTTTGAATAACCATTTACATGACACCAATCTTTTATCCATGGGTTTTTCAACTAACTCCCATGTATTGTTCTTATAAAGTGACTGCATTTCTTCTTCCATAGCAGCATACCACTTTGAAGCTTCCTTTGAGTTAACAGCTTCAAGATATGTAAGAGGTTCATAAACACTTTCTTCAGCAGCAGCTAAGAAGGCTAAAGCAGATAGATCAGTATCTTCTCTATATCTCAAGGGAGGTACTACCTGCCTTCTTTGCCTATCTCTGTCCAACTGGTAACCTCTAGATTCTTCTTCAACTCTACCTTCACCAGACTGATTCACATCTGTAGGGATCATACTAGGCTGCTCCACCTTAATATGAACTTCTTTAGAACTAGATTCTCCCATACACTTCTCTGTACGAATATCTTTATACAATATATCTTCTTGGAACACAACATCTCTACTAATGATAACTTTAGGCCTATCATTATCAAGCTTCCATAGTTTGTAACCTTTGACACCCTCTGGGTATCCCAAAAATACACATTTGAAAGCCCTTGGTTCCAATTGACCTTGACTTACATGAGCATATGCTAAAGACCCAAATACCCTCAGATTATTACAATCTGGCTTTACTCCAGACCACACCTCCAATGGAGTCTTCATATTCAATGCAGATGAGGGAGACCTGTTTACAAAGTATGCAGCTGTAGTTACTGCTTCTGCCCAAAACATCTTTGGTAGCCCAGAGCTAGCTAACATACATCTAACCTTGTCTAATATAGTTCTATTCATTCTCTTTGCCAACCCATTCTGCTGAGGATTACCTGGTATAGTAAGATGTTTAGCAATTCTATAAGTTTTGCAAAATTGATTAAACTCATTACTGCAGAATTCCAGTCCATTATCTGTTCTCAACTTCTTTATTCTTTGCTCAGTCTGAGTTTCTACAAGCACCTTCCATTCTTTAAATTTCATGAAGGCCTCACTCTTATTCTTGAGCACAACAACCCATACTCTTCTTGAGTAATCATCAATTAGTGACAAGAAGTACCTTGCACCCCCCCAATGAATCCACTCTAGCTGGCCCCATAGGTCAGAATGTATGTATTCTAGTGTCCCTTTTGTGGTATGCTTTCCTTTACTGAACCTTACTCTTTTGTGTTTACCCAAAATACAAGTTTCATAGAAGCCAAACTCATAGTGCTTAAGTTCATTAATGACATGTTGTTTCTGTAATTCAGCAAGTCCTTGTGAACTTATATGCCCTAGCCTTCTATGCCAAAGTGTAGCATTTGAACTATTACTACTAGAGGATATATTAGCACTTGAGTCATTCACCACACATCCATCAAGTAAATAGATATTGTTCTCACATCTATTCCCTGATAACACCACCATAGAGCCTTTTAATACTCTAGCTTTTCCATCTTTTAAGCTCACATGATAATCTGATTTCTCAAATAGTCCCAAAGATAACAGGCTTCTTTTGAGACTTGGAATACATCTCACATCATGCATATCCACTTCGATACCACTGTTTGATTTAACAGTGACAGTCCCAAGACCAACAATCTTACATGGCTTGTCATCACCCAACTTCACTGTTCCCAAATCTTGGTTCCTTAAGTCTTTAAAATATTCTTTCACTGGGGTCATGTGATAAGAACATCTAGAGTCCATCACCCATCCACTGCTACTCCCATTACTGGTTACATTTAGCACATCTGTACTTTCATAGCCTTCAGACAGATCATCCTATACAATATGACTTGTATGACCCTTTGAGTTGCTGGATTCACCCTTCTTCTTTCTCCACTCAGTGCAATCTCTCTTCAAATGGTTCTCTGAACCACACACATAACACCTTCTTTTAAACTTGGTCCTTGACTTTGAGACACTTCTTGGCTTAACACTTCTCTTATAAGATCAACCTCGAACTGCCAGACCTTCTCCCCTTTCTTCTTTGTAATCAGTCCTTCTCTTCAACTCTTTCGAGTTAAGCGCAGCCAGGACTTCCTCCATGGTAAGTGTTTCTCTACCATACATGAGCGTATCAACAAAGTGCTCATATGAAGAGGGTAATGAAGTCAAGAAAATGATTGCTTGATCCTCATCATCCAGCTCTACCTCTATATTATCAAGATCCAACACTAACTTATTGAATTCGTCAGTGTGATCTTCAATTGACTTACTAGGCATCATTTGAAAGGTGTACAATCGCTTCTTCAGATATAATCTGTTTGCTAGAGACTTGGTCATGTATAGCCCCTCCAATTTTGACCAGATACCTGCTACTGTTGTTTCTTTGGACACCTTCTAAGTACCCTGTCCCCTAGGTTTAAGATGATTGAGCTATGAGCCTGTTCAAGCATCTCCTTCTTCTCTTTGTCTGACAGATGGTTTGGTAATCTTGCTTCACCAGCCAATGCATCAACCACCCTTTGATGACCAGGCTCTGAGACCAATTGTTAAAAAGAAACACAAGAACACTCAATTCGATCAGTAAATCGAGGAAGACGATTATGCACAGATGTGAAGAAATTCAAGAATGATTATTATTGAGAGATGATTATCTCGGCTCTTAACCACTTCTTATACATCACTACTAACCGAAACCTAACTAACTCAATAGAGATTGAGAACTTGACAGATTATACCCCTAAACTTTAGACAATATACACTTTTGACCTTTACATTTGACTTTTATCATTAACAGTTACGGTTTTGAAAACATGAAGCATTTTGTTAATTTCTCTAATAGTAGCCCAACCCGATGGATGATAAGTCATAGCCTTCCTACGACTCACCAAATATTATGAAAGACTATTAAAATTTCTTTTTGCTCAATAGCCTTTTCAAAAATATTACAAGTCGAATTCTATCTAGTTAGGTACGTTCTAATTTGGAACTAAACATTTGTAATTTGCATCTTTACAAAAGGATACTTACTATATTTTTAGTTATTGTTAAAAACGTTTCATAACATTCTTTTAAAAAAAATTTTTGTTTGTTCAATCATTTTTAAACCATATTCAACGGTTAAGTTTATGATATGCACAACACATCTACTACAAATTGTACTATCGCACTCATATTATTTGACGTATTATCATAAGAAATTGAAATTTTTTTTTTCAATTTATACGTTTTAACAACTTTGTCAAAGAGATAAAAAAATATTTTAATTGGTGTGAGGATAATCAAACAATTTAAATGCAATCGTATGTTTTATCATTTGGCACGAATCAGGTTCAACCCAATGGGCGGTGACACAAATGTACGAGTCCGGTGAACCGTGTGGAGTAGAACAAATATCACAAGTAAAATTAACACCCGTTTCTAAATTCTTAAAATAACAAATTAAATCATTTTTAGTTTTTTCCATATTTTAAACAATCTTTCGAATAGTAGCACGACTTACATGGTATAACGCGGTTGAAGAGTTCGATGAATGAGTCGAGTCAAACGTTCGTTGTCAAAATGTTTGAATGACAAACTTTTTTATATTACAATTTGCGCCATTTGCTCCCGAACCGCATCAACGTTATAAGCGCAAACATTTTCTTCGCCTGACATCGAAGCTTGAACTCGAGACCGTTTACCTTTTAATGCCTTACAGTATCTCAACGAAATTTGGTTTCTCAAGGTTTTGTTTGCTTTTTTTTTTTTTTTTTGAAAATTTATTACAAAACTTACAACTAGCTTTGTCAAAACCGCTAGACATTTGACATAAATTGTAGGTACACCATATTTCGGGGTTCCTATTCGTAGGAAGAATTGCTACCACTACGTTGTTTAAATACGCTATACAACCAACGAACGATTGACCACTTGATAAAGCCATTTGGGAGTTTTTTTGAATGCATGATTTCATATTTGAGCGTTTTTAAGATTTTTAAAAGTATAGAGTTTTGTAAGTTGTTGTGTTTAAAACAAAACATTCATTATATATTTATACAAACTCAAGGGGGTTATAATGATTAAAAAAAACCCAAAAATGGTCCCAACGGTCTAAGAACAGCTACATGGCCGTTGTATAATGGCTATTTTTTAAAACTGATTTGAGAACCGGACCGGTTTTTGTAAGAGGGGGTCCAAACCTATCCCAAACTGTCGGATTGAGCCAGTTTGAAACCAGTTCATAACCAAATCGACTTGGGTCCACATCGATAACAGTTTGAGAGCCCAAACCGGTTTTTTTTTTCATCTCTATCCATCACCATCATGCTATTGAGCCAGAAAACCATTCACTAAAGGATAGTGGTTTGACTTGAAAGGGGAGTCCTAAATGGTCTCACTCATAATCCGACCAAACAAGCCCCTAAGAATATGATCGGGTCCAAAATCTTTTTTCGATATTCTCGCCCTTCCCAAATAAGAACAAAAGCATCTCTAATATAGTAACTAACGCTATTTCTTGTATGAAATCAGCAACAACATTTACATTAATTAATTTTAATTTCATATCGCCGGCCAACCAATGGACATACACCTTATCTATATAACCAATTAAAAGCCGATTGACCCCTTTCTTCCTAAAATCCCCCCAAACACTTTACTCTCTGGCTCGTTTGTATCATCACCATGAATGATTTGCTCAGTGTAAGTTCGATTCTACATCTTAATTTTCAACTATGAGCTTAATTCAATGAGTTTTTATTTCGTTTACGTGTTCATGTTGAGGGATTTGTTTGATTGCTTGATCAGTGATCGGAAATTATGAAAGCGAGGTGATTTTTTGTAACGGATTTGATCACTTGTGTTAGGGTTTTGTTTGATTGATGATATTACGTAATTATTGTTCATGTTCATCGAAATTGAAGTTTCTTTATTTAATTTGTGAATGTAATTATATTCTTTTCTTCTGGTGTTCGTGTTCTAAATCTGTACTAGCGTTATTAGAAGTTGTATCTGGTTATCTTCACTCTGATTGATAATAATTTCTTTGTTTGATCGTGATTAAGATAGAAATCGAATTCGGAATTGTTTTTCATTTGTTTGTTTTCATATATCTTTTGTGTATTTTAATTATTATATCTTGACATTTGTATTTGCGAATTATTACTAACTTGGTGTAACTAACTTTTAACCACTAACTTGTCGTTAAAAACTTTTTTGTTATATCTTGTGAAATTATAATCACACTTCTTTTAATGGTAATGTATGATTGTGTTTCAGAGAATATGCGTAATTTTAATCAGGCCTAATTATCTTTTTCTTAGCTAAGACCGCACCCCCAACTCTTTTAGAAGAAAACCTATTACTGGAAAAACTCACTGTCTTTAACTCTTAGCGTTTTTGCTTAGAGGATGACTCAAATCCATGATCTTCGTATTTACATATTATGGGTAACTTATCTTAATTATAATCACACTCAACTTTAAGCAATTTAGAAAAACTCATTCAAACATTAACGTGAAGAAAAACTGATGTCAGAGACTAAACTTCACAACTGACCTTTTTAGTACTAGCTAGAGGTGCACAAACTGGTTTTTGTATTCAAATTGGTTCGAGTCCAAACTGGTTCGGGTTTGGTCAACAAAAGTCAAAATAGGTTTTATGATCGTAGAATTTGCATGTTTTAGGAATCGTTTGCGAGTGATGCCCGAGAGCTTCCTCCAAGGGATACGAGCATTCAGATGAGTTCAAGGATGCCAAGAAGTAATTCTGACATGGGAATGGAATCCTTTAACAAACAGGTATACTATACTATCATCTCTACTATACTTTACAACACATTAGTTTATAGCTTATTTGTAGCTCAGTTTAATAATTTCTTGTTCAAATGTAGATACAAGATATCGAGAAACAAGTGGACAAGCTTTCCAGTTTATTGAAAAAACTTAAGGTATGAATCAACATACGACGTTTTAAGAGATGAAATGGAGCTTATGAAATCTTGATGATCGTTTTTCAGGATTCGAATGAGGAATCAAAATCTGTGACAAAGGCGTCTTCAATGAAAGGTTGGTTTTTGATCATCGTCAATGATTTACATATTTTAGGCATTTGATTATCTGTCATGACAATCACATGGATTTCAGCTATTAGGAAACGTATGGAGAAAGATGTTGATGAAGTTGGGAAGATCGCGCGTAATATAAAAGCCAAAATAGAAGGCATAAATAAAGAGGTATTGCTCTTTAATGGACTAGGTAAAATGGACGGGTTAGGTGTTTAATGTGTCAAACAGGCTTCAAGGTAAAATGGGCAGGTCAGGCGTTTAATGTGTCAAACAGGCTTTAGGGTAAGATGGGCGGGTCAGGCGTTGAATATATCGTTAATGTCCATTATCTTCTTACAATAACTTAAGTTTCTGAACAAGGTGTTATAGATCATTCTAAGTTTAATAATGACATTTTGTCGATGTTTGATTTGACCCTGTTGACCGATTTCCTTCATATTATTCGACTAATCTAAGATTAAACTTTGTTCAAATCGATCATTTCATAAATAAATGGATCAAAATTGTCACCTTTCGTTTGACTTTATCGTCTCACTTACTATGCCTGCAGAACTTAGCCAACAGACAAAAACCAGGTTGTGGTCCTGGGACTGGCGTTGACCGCTCCAGGTCAAATGTGACAAAGTAAGTTTCATTCATCATTGGTTTACATACACATTAACATGAAAATTCATAGGTCATGAGCTGAGTTAGCCATAAGTTGACTCAGCCAGTCGAGTTTGAGGATTGTAAATCGTTATTAATCAGCTAATTTTTGTTATAAATTTGCAGTGCTTTGACCAAGAGGTTCCGCGACATAATGACAGAATTTCAGGTACAAAATAATATCTTTTTATGCACTATGTTTTTTAGTTGATCATTCATTTGTATCATGTAAATGTACGTATTCTTCGTCGTATTCAGACCTTACGGCGAAAGATTGACGATGAATATCGTGAGGTTGTTGAAAGAAGAGTCATTACAGGTTTGATTTATATTTACACTCAAGTCAAACATTTGACATCAATGAATTCTTACGTTAGAATTTTTATAGTTCATATTTTATTGATTAACCATATGGTTTTCTATGGTATTTGGTCATTTGAACTCAAATAACTGAGCAGTTACGGGTACTCGGCCTGATGAAGAGGTGAGCCAGAATTCAGAACTAAAGTTTATTATTTAGTATGCATTTATCTGTGTTAGCGTTACGGATTGTTTTATGTGCTGCAGACTATCAACAACCTTATAGAAACCGGAAATAGCGAGCAAATTTTCCAAAATGCAATGAAAGAAATGGGTCGAGGACAGGTAAGCCCGTTGTTTGAACCACCAGGTTTCATTCGGTTTCAGTTTTGCTTGCTAAAATGCTAAGTTCGTATATAGATCAGATATCTGCATTTGCATTTAGAGGATCATTGACCCATTTGACCCGTTTAGTGCTAAATTCTCTATTCTATCCTTTTGATCTCTTGAAACTAAAACTTGGTTTTAAGTTTCATTTTTGCAGTTCCAACCCAAACCGACCCGTTAACATTATTCTCAGTTATTTGAGTTTAATAACCTCGCGTTACCAAGTAAATGGGTGGAAATCGCCACTCTGGCATATGCGAGTGGAATAATGATTTTTTTTTTTTTAGTATCTTTTTACATTAGTATTGAACTTGGTTTTCACTAAAGGTACTAAACACATTGGAAGAAATTCAAGAAAGACATGATGCCGTGAGGGAAATCGAGAAAAAACTTCTCGAGCTCCATCAGGTAACTTATTCAACCTAAACCCGATAGCTGACTCGGGTCCTCGACGTGTTGACCGCCTGTATGGGCCTTATTTTGCTGATAAAAGACTTGTTGACATTGGCAGATATACCTTGATATGGCTGTTCTTGTGGAGGCTCAAGGAGACCTATTGGATAACATTGAAAGCCAGGTACATTTTCGCATTACGAAAGCCTTTTTTCGAAGAATTAAGTATCAAATCCAAGTCTACCATGCTTTGTTGACTTGTACATTGTGCAACGGTAGTTGTACACTGCTTCGGATTTGTCAAATAAAGCTCCAAGAAAAGGCCTAAACATCATTTTTCATTATCAATAAAGCAACACCTACTTCAGCATAATGCAATAAAACTTTTCCTCTGCTTAGTCACTTGTACCTAGTGCAACAAAAGTTGTACCTTTTTCTTGAACTCTACACTTGAAGCTCTATTAGAGGGCTTGATAACAATTTACGTCGTTTTTGGACGACGATCGTTGATTCAGGTAACGAATACAGTCGATCACGTCCAATCGGGGACAAGTGCGTTACGAACCGCAAAGAAACTACAGATCAAGAGTCGAAAATGCATGTGTTTTGCTATTATTTTGCTGTTAGTTATAATAGCAATAGTTGTTGTTGCTGTTATTAAGCCATGGAAAAGTGGCAAAGGAGCTTGACACTTTTAAACACATGTCCAGTCCAGTGTGTGATTTTTTTATTAACTTTCATAAATAACTAATGTATCAGTGTGGCTATAAAGTTTATATTGTTACATAATAAGGTTATCTTTAAATAATGTCACCTATAAGTGTCAGATATTATATTTGAATGGTTTTATAAAGCGGTAACTTTGTAAAATATTAACCAACTTTTAAATGTGTTCCAATTAAGTAACTCAAGTTTTAAAAGTGTTTCAATTAAATCACTCAGCTTTTATATTTTGTATAAATTAAAAGTCTTAACATGTTTTTTAGCATGTTATTCTTTTTGTGTCAATTAGAAAAATATTTTTTTTCATCTTTTGATGTTGATATGAAACGTTGACGTAAATTTTTGGTGTTTTTTTTATTTTTTTCATAATTAACATGTTTTTTTATTTTTTAATATAATTTTATATATTAAAAATTCTGACCCCCACGTCTTTTCTCCACCAGTACTTCCTTAACATAAGAAAATTTAATGATGACTCGATTTGATTGTTTAGTGCTCCAATTTGAAAAAAATATGTATGAGTGACTAAATCAGAACACTTTTAAAACTTGATTACTATTTTGTGTCATTTTCCGTTTTATAAACACCAAAAAGTGCTAACCCGGGTTTTTAATCCATTATAAACTTAAAGAATTAATATAGTCATGATTTTTTCAATCTTGACTTAAGTGCTATATATAACGTATATATTTTTTTAATCATGTCACATGTCGATATTATCTCTTTTGTAGGTTCATTCTCTGTGATTATTTATTTACTAAGCACCATATAACATTCTAAGGAACAAACTCTAAAGTAATTAAATAAATAATTTACTTGCATAAATAGTCCATTTATGATCACTATAGCCTTGGCTATTATTCATATAACAACACTTACAAATTTTACGTTATTAGTAAACTTTTATCCTTTTTAAAATCTGTTTAAGCACACACTTATATAGGCTTTCATGTTTTTCTCCTTCATCGCCTCTGCTTTTATTCTCCCTTGCACCCACAAGTACGGTTCAAACCTTCAACATCACACTTTCATGAAAATTTCAACGGTTTGTTTTTAACATTTCTCATAATTTGCTTCCATGTATTTGGATGTGATTTTTTTTTCAATTTATACATTTTACATGTTTTTACTAACATGAGAAATGGGGCTATGATTAACTAGCATATTTTATTTTATAACCATTATTGGACAATTTATTATTATATTTTTGAAAAAACGTTGGGTTAATTTGATTATTATCTACGGTTATGATTATTAATTTATTTATTTATTTATTTTTTTTTTTTGTGTTTTCATATACTAGATGAAATATCCATTCAAGTTTTAGTTAGATGGTTTCGTTCGCATTTGTTTATTTTACTTTAATAGGATAAGTAAACGAATTATTTTGTTTGTTAAAGAAGTAGCGTTATACTAGTGTCAACTAATTAAACAAACATAAATGAATTAATAAATATGTCCTGTAGTTACGTATGAACTAGTGAGTTAAGTTCTAGCTTAAGCTTGACATATTTTAAACTCTATATCTATAAACTCGAACGTTGCTCTCGGGAGCAACTTTATAAGTTTGAGTTTAGTTTTTGTCTATCTCCTATATTATGTATTAAATATTTGATTATTTTATATCTAATATATATTTACAGTGATGATAATATATAATTTGATGTTTACGTTACATATAATATTATATATAATAGTAACAAGATCATTATAGAATTATTTTTTATTTTTTAAAATCAAAATAACCATTAATTTACACAAATGCAAATTAAGTTTGGTAATATTTGAATTGTTTTACGTATATGTATATCAGACATCAATATTAAACAATTTAAAATAACTAAATATCACCAACCTTAAATTATTTTTATGTAAATCAACTGTTTGTAATTTAAATTTATATAAATTAATAGTTCTTTTGGTTTTATAATTAATAGTGGTTCTGTAAAAATTATAACCCATATATAATAATATATATCATATTATATAGATACTATTATACTTGTATTAGTAGCAAACTTTTTATTGAACTCGAGTGAAGCTTATTTAAGCTTGTTACAATTTTTGAGATTTTCAATCTCAATTTAATGATGGTTCAATTTGTTTAGACCATAAACATAGCTAGCTAGTGAAATGTATATTTTTAGTATTTAATAAAATAATTTTTTTTTTTTTTTTTTTTTTTTTTTTTTTTTTTTTTTTTTTTTTGCCCATTGTTATTCTCTTAACCCACATTTTTAACACTTGTCATTATTTTAAACATCTTTACTTTATTTTCACTCCAAAAGGGTATTATAAAAATTTAAATACTCAACCTAATTTTTCTTTATTAATAAAAATCAATTTTATTAATTGATACATTTCTATTCTCATCTTGATTTTTTAAAATCAAACTATGTTTTTTAAAAATAAGTTTTATTAAGAAAATTAAAAATCACATTTTTTATTAAAATAGAAAAAATAAAAAAACAAGATTGTTATATAATATGAAATTTACTAAAACACTAAACCTTTATGAAATAAAATATTTTAAATCGGTCCTTTATTAAAAAAATTATAAAAAATATAAAATTTTCTAAAAGCAGTTTTAATAAAATAAACAGAATAATTAGAAACCCGAGTTTTTAATAAAAAAGATTTTTATAAACAATAAATTTTTTATAAAAGAAATTTTAAAATGATTATTTAAAAATACAACTATTTAGATAAGAGAGTTAAAAAATAGTATAATTATTTTACTTCTTGAACTATTATGTATATATAATTTTAATCATATGTTATATTAAAATATTATACCATAACTATTTGTGTTTATTACTAACTATAATCTGTTTAATAAATGAGTTTCTACACTATTTATTTATCTGTATATCTATCTATGTATAACAAAAAAATATAAAATAAAACTTTATACAATTGTAAGTTTTATATATCATATTAACTTTCTTATTTCTTGTTTATTATTATTATTATTATTAATATTAAATATAAATAAATTACTCATATTATTTTCAAATTAAAAATTATATAACTTAATAAATTCAAACCTATTTTTTTAACTAAAAGCATATTTTTTAAAAACAAAAGTTTTATAAAATACAGAATACAACAAAATTTTTTAAAATAAATTTATTTTTCTTACAATAATATTTAAAACTCACATTTTTATTAAATAAAAGTTTAAGAAAAATACATTATTATTTATTTAATTAAAGTAGTTATTCATATGCAATTATTTATTAGTATAGATTTTTTTTTTTTGAAAATAAATGATAGAGTTAATGTGATGGTGATATGTGTCCACCCAATGTAATCATTTATTAGTATAGATTTTTTTAAAAAATATAATTTTTAATAAAAATCTCATTATCTCAAAACTATGGGTTTTACTTATTATTGTTTTATAAATAATTTTTCTATTGAATAAAATTTTTATTTGACAAATATCATTTTTATAAATATTTCATTGTTTAAAAACTTCGAGTTTTAGTTATTTTTTTTATTTTTTTAGAAAAAATTTTTCATATAAAACCTTTGTTTTTAAAAAAATATCGGTTTTATAATATTTCATATGTGTAGAAAGATAAGTTGTTCAAAAAAATTTATAATTTCTAAAAAATTTCTTTTCAAAAAAATATATTTTTAATCAAAGTGTTTAATTTTTAATTAATAAAAAATATGTTTTATAAAAAATATTAAATTTAGAAATAATTGAAATGTTTTAAATGAGAGAGTGAGAGAGAGAGAAGGAGAGAGGTAAATAGAGAGAGAATTTAGCATTAGTTACTTTAGCTTTTTAAAAATTGATAAATGATTCACGCGGGAAAACAAATGATAGAGTTAATATGATCGTGACATGTGTCCATACAATGTAATCATTTATTAGTATACATACTTCATTTTTATTTCAAAAAACTTAAAGATAACAAAACACTTTTGTTATTTATTAATAATCATTTCATAAAAGTCCCCATGGATTTTTTTTACGACCTCATGCCTTGGGCAGGTCACAAGGGCGTTTGGTTGGAAGGAATGGAATGGAATGGAATGAAATTGAGAAACTAGTATAATTTTCAAGCAAAATTATGTTTAAGTGGGTAATGAAATGTAAAACCCAAATGAATGTTTCACCTCAAATTTCCTTAGTTGTGGGATTTCAAATTCCCTCTCTAGGTGGAAGGATTTTGAAATCCCACAACCAAGAGAATTTGAGGTGAAACATTCCCTTGGGTTTACTTTTAATTGCTCACTCAAACACAATTTTACTTGAAAATTATACTAATTTCTCAATTCCATTCCATTCCTTCCAACCAAACACCCCCGGGGCTGTTTGGCAATATCTGAATGATTAAGTGCTGAACTAATAAAAGGTCTAAACCATTAAGTGCTAAACTATTAAGAGATCTGAACCATTAAAAGCTAGTATATCGCTTAACTATTCAAAGGAAAATGTCTAACCAATTTAAATAAGAGTTCTTAACCATGCAGCATTAAGCCTCTTAACCATTCATTATTAGTATAATGCTTAACTATTCAGAGGCAAATGTCTGAACCATACAGACATTTGCTGAATCATTCAGACATCTTAACCAATAAGAGGCTGATTAATAAGCTGCCAAACAGCCCCTAATATGATTACAATACTATTGTAAAAAGCTTAATTAATTTTATCGTGAAAATTCAAGAAAACCTCAAAAATTATTGTTTATAAACTTTTATTTGTAAGCTATATAATTTATATATCATTGATGTTTAATTATGTAGGTGGCAAATGCGGTGGATCACGTACACATGGGTGCAGACGCCCTAACAACAGCTAAAAGCTTACAAAAGAGATCAAGAAAATGCATGATGATCGCCATCACTTTGCTCCTCGTGATAGCAATCGTCATCATTCTCTCCATCCTTAAACCATGGAAGAAGAATTAATCTATCAACAGCTCTGTTTAAAAAAATTAATTAATTTTCATTATTTAAATAAGGTTTTCAACTTAAATCATTTTTTTAAGATTTTGTAGAGCTATTTGCTTATGTTCTTTAGCTGTATTTTACAACATACGGAATCTTGGGGTTTGCAAATCAAGCCTCTTAATTTGTTACATTCTTTTATATAAAACATACAATATTATGTAGATGCAAAATGCCTATATTCATAAAATTTTTTGTTAAACTGAAAATAGAGTAAGTAATAAGTTACGGTTTTCGTCCCTTTAGTTTGACAAAAATAACATATTTGGTTAGATAATTTTAATTTGTCTCAATGCTCTTTCTTTTTCATTCAATTACAAGTAGATGTAATTTTGCTAGAACATTCTCTCCATCTTCAAAATGATAATCCTTTTGACACAACTCTTGTTGTTGATTTGAGCATTGATAATAGTTTCCTTGGTAAACTATTTCCGATTGGTAATATCCTCTAGAGTAAGGTGAATATCGATGGTCCATAGTATAAGTAATATGATGATATCCCTTCATCTTGATAGTGTGTCATCATATATTAATTCTTCCTAATAGTGATCACATCCTTAAGCTTTCCAAATTCTCCATTCCTTAGTCTCGGCAATGATTATGCACATGAAATAGACATCAACATTCATATGAATGGAGTTGACATGAATTTAGCACGAATTTAAGTGTCGTAAACACTTGGCACATGTACATGAAAAGTCAACTCCATTCATGATGATATCCAAACACTCGAGATTCTAATATTAAGCACGTGAGAAAACGCCGTGCATAAACAAAAGAGAACACTGAAAGTAAAAACAAACAAATAAAGTAATTAATTAATAGAACAATATTTTTGTGTTCTAAGCTTTTGATTAAAACAACAAAGACAAAATGAAACAAACAATATTCTAAATGAACTAGCTCCTAGGCAACGATGTTATTTTGATGATCAACATTAAGTTATTCAAACACCTAAATAATCTAGGTAGTCAAGGTAAGTAGTATCATATTTAGGATAATCATGTGGTCATTGTTGCATTTTTTATTTTATTTCTTGATTATAAATGCAAACTATTGATTGAAGATCAATGTAAACATTAAAACTAAGAATCAAGAAACAAACAAGAAATGGAAGAACACAAGGTGAATTGCAAATACAAGAAACAAAAAATCAAATATAGGCTCGATTATTGTTATGAAGTTGTAAACTAAAGATCAAATCTAGGCTCGATTATTGTTATGAAATTGTAAACTTAACTGATCATAACAATTTTGATTTGAATAGAGATGCAAATCTTGTTTTATTTTCACCACTAACCTAATCACAACCTATATACTTACATATCCAATGTCATTCTTTATACTATCTAGGGTTGGTGGCATTTGAAAAACTGTCTCTCGAATTAACGTGGAAGCAAACGCACATAAATAGTTACTCGCATTCACGTAGTACTTACAACTATTAATATGCTTAAACATAATATCATTTAATAAAGTTGTATAACCACTTGTTAACTTGAAAATGATAAGAATATTCAATCTATTACAAAGACATAACATAAAAACATAGATTTAAACATAAATCTATGTGTCATAATTCAATACAATATCAAATGTTAAATATGATCATCGATCAAAGTCAAAAATTAACATTATAAATCAAACCGTAGTTTTGATTGTGAATACCGTGTGTAATCTGGAGATGGACCGTTGATATTTGACAATCATGGTGGTAAAAAATCCTTCAACAATTCTAGACACCAATAAGAAGAATAAGAATATATGTCGTCGATGCTTGTTCAAATCTTATACTTGTTGCTTCTAAATGTGATTTGATCTTGTATATTGTTGCTTCTAAATGTGATTTGATCTTGTATCTTGATGTTTCTATATCAAATCTAACATTAAAGAATGCTTTTCTAGGTGCTTTGAAGCCTCAAAGAGACCATAGGCTAAAGCCAATGTTTAGAAATTGAGATTCCTCCCCCCCTCCCCTCGAAAAAAAACACTAGACCATTTCGCCTTTTAAGGATCTAAAAATTGTTTTTCTCGATCTAGGTGTTGATCGACACCCGTGGGGCGTTGACCATAGCCCAAATGTGCCCAACTATTATATAACGCTCGTTTAATACTCTAGAGCATGGTATATGTGTGCCCCGACTTTGACAGACACCCGCTGGGAGTTAACCGGCGCTCGACAACATTATTGTCTCGTTTCTTATGCATTTCATCACCAATCTTTTTCTTATTCAGCTCGAGTCTGACCTTGTACCTGCTACGTCAACTTCTAATCAAAAGTAGCTAATTCCATGTGTCATTTGTTCAATTAAACATAATTAACACATACTTAAGATTTTTATAAATTGACTTGATCACTCGACCATCATTAAATATTGTCTAAGGTAAGGGGACAAAAACATATACAAGACAAATAGGTGATGGAGGTAACATACCTTGGTCACATGCTTTCAAAGGTATTAAGAGCATCAAAAATACACCATTGGCCTCATCTCAAAATGCTACCAACCCGGTCATGTTGATCCCACTATTTTGGGTGAAACAATTATTGATCAGGAATTGAGATCTTAAGTAAGTTATCTCATGCCTATGATGATCTCAAGTCTAAGGTATGTGGAATCAAGGATTCCGTCACCAAAATAAGTAACACAAGTGTGCGACAAATCACCATGTTAAATCAAACACAAGATGAAATGTGAGAAACTAGTTTCCTATTGAGAGAGCCATCAATATTAATTATAGCAAACTACTCATATTCCACATCATTCAGCCTTTATATTGCTTCTTTCATTGAACAAGCTCTGAATGAGCAAGTCGTCTAGTTTTATAACATCAATAAAGCTTATCTTTATGCCTTTTGTTACTACTCAAGAATCCATTTTATTTAAACGCCTTTAAATAAAATATTTTGGCCGTAAAATATTAAACACAAGAGGGCATCTAGGTTATCATACTAGTATTGCTTCCGGTGGCGGATCTAACGAAAAAAATCAAGGGTATCTCAAAAAAAATTTTTTACGATACATTAATTCAATAATGAAAAAAAAATCAGTATATTTGTTTAATAGTAAATTTTTTTTATTTTGCGGTGCCTTTATTTTAACTAGGTTTTCATCCCTACGCGTTGTGTTGCGGATCGCGCCATGATTCCAACTATCAAAATGCAGTTGCAAAAAACATGTCTCAACGGCTATACTCCCATTTAAAACACCAAAGCGTCACTCGTTGTAAGAGCTATTATCACTCCATAGTGTTACTAGAACAATGATGACTATATCATACGTCACTAAAAAGATCTTTCATTTTAAATAAAATTTATATTGGAATATTTTAAAAAACTAAAGATAAACGCGCATTATATTTTTCATAGAAAAAAATTTAACGAACAAAAATTATTACAGATAAATAAAAATATTAGAAACTCAAATGAGTTAAAAATATACACTATATATAATATAAGGACTGAAAATAAAAATATAAAATAAAAATAAATTAGAAATAAGATATGACTTTAGTGATAAAAGTGTTATCCCAATAAAGTTTTAACGCAAAAATCTAAATCCTTTAAACTTTCATATAGCAATCATGTTCTTCAATATATACTAGTGAGATTTCACCCACGATATGCAATGGAGAACTCATACCAACATATTGCATTTAAAAAGTTTAAGATATTTGAGACGGTGTGCATCAAAAGAAAGCTTATATTAAAACGTAAACAAAAATAGACACTTCGCAACATTATATTTGAAATTCAATAAAAATTGCACATTAAAGTCAAAAGCATACATTATTTGACCCGGCTCACTTTTAAATATATACAAAAATATAGATAAAAATACGCAGGACTTCACCATTGGTTATGATCACGCATTGTGCGTACTCGGTACTAAATATCATATAAACGAGCGTATAATATTTATACAATACTCTTTATGTGTATAAAATAGAGGTGGTCAAATTATAGAAAAATAAACTTTAGTGAACCAACTTAAAAGATAAATAAATTTATTGTTCCTAAAACTTTATTTTTATATAAAAAACATAGCTAATATAATTGAAATGAATGAACTTTTAATTGAATAAGATGTTAATCTTCCTTTTATTTGAGTTTTTAATCTTATGTTAATTTGAGTTTTTCATATTTGAGGGGTATCATAATTTTTACTCAGGGGTATCCCTATACATACAACAGTTAAAACGAAAAAAATTGCACTGCGGGACAAGAGTTTAGGGGTAGCCCGGGCTACCCTTGCCCTCTTCATACATTCGCCTGTGATTGCTTCACCTTGAGGGAAAAGATGATGAATGCTTGAAGAAGAGTAGCAAAGGATGTACATAGAAAACATGTGCTTTTAGCATCAAAAGTCAAACCAATAAAACCGAATATACCAATGGAATTTATTTGGTCATTTGATGAAAGATATGTAACATTTGACTAATGTCATATTATAAACTACAATGTTATCACGTCCAGATCGGACCGGCCGCTCCAACCGGGATTCGATGAGGTGAACGGTCCAAACCACCTTGATTCGTTTAGGATGAACGAAACCGGCCGGTTGGAAGCGAGTTTGCGGTTGAATCGGAAAACCGGCAACTTGTGGTCGGACTTGTTTGAACGGAGAGCCTTAAATCAACGGTTGCTGCTCTACTTGTGAAAAGATCTATACTACTGTAGGAAGAAAATAGATGAAGATGAAAATGATGGTTGATTTTTGTGGGATGATAATGACCGCTTGTTGCATGTCGATGATGGAGATGTGGTAGATGATGGAGATGAAAACTGAAAAGGAAGTTTTATTTTAAAGAAAACAAATATGAAAAGAGTTGATGATGGTAAATTTGAGAAAGTGAAAGTATAATGTAATTATCATTTGGATGGGAAATGTAAAAGAAAAGAGAGCAACATGTGAATCTTGAAAGTATAAAAAAGAAATAGGTCTAATCAATATTAAAATTATTTAATTTTTATTTTAATTATTGTACAGATAATACTAATTAATTCCTGTAAGTTTGCACGAGAACATCAACATTCTTTAATTCTTATTTTTCATAGTATAAAATATTGAATTAGTTATAATGTTTAAGTATATTTGATATTTATTTTTCATGTTTCAAACTTATTTGAAGTTATATATATAATATATTTATTATTTCATCCGGTTTCTTAATCCGGTCCCACAGGTGAACCGATAATACGACCGATCCGATGTCCGATCCGGTCCTAAGAACATTGATAAACTGAACCCAACTGGTTTATTTGTGTAATTGAATATTCATTATCAAATTATTTTATTTATTTTGGTGATAGAATAATTGTATAATATATTCAAATTTTATAAATTGGAAAATAATTTTAATAAATTTATAGAATTAAAACTTTAATTATGATGTTTTAAGTATTTAATTAAAATAAATAATTTAATTACAAGCTTTATAAGATTTATAAAAATTATAAAGTTTTATAAACTATTAATTTGATTTATTATTTAAATTAAGTTGTATTAAGTCTAGAGATTAAAATGTCATTTTAAAAACTCAAATTAAAAACTTTAAACGTGAAATAATAACTTTTAAAACCACAGGAACCTAAGTGCAAACCTTTTAAACCAACTCTCTCCCCAGTTGTTACTCCTATATTCCAGCCAATTTTCCGGCAAAGCCTCCAACAACAACCAAACTACAAGATGAATCGATTTTAACCTCAAATTTAACCGTTCCTTATCTTTCGTGCATTGGATTCTATCTCAAGACCATTTTAATTTGAGTTATTATGTTGTTAAGGCAGTGCAATTGAAACCTAAACCTCTTTTTAAGAAATTGAATCTATTTCAACTTATTCATAGTCAAATGAATAAGATAAATTGAATTAAAACGTCCATGTGATATTTGCGAATTCAAATATTCACATAATGTTGTTTAATTCATGTAAATTTATTTGAATCAAAATAAAAACACCCGAATAGTTACAATTAACTCGTTCAAGTCGAAACAGTCTTAATTGAGACTATATAATTGAGAGGAAACCTTCTTTTCGATTTCTTTAAACTATGAGTGACCTTAATTTCAATTAAAACATACACACACGTCGCATTCAAACTTCTGTGTTCTTTAATTACTAATTAGTCGAGCACCATTTTCGAAGTGTTTTAAACATCAGTTGATTGTGAGTTCGTGTTCAACATCATTACCCAAAGCTTCTCAGGAGAATGATTTGATTATCATCATCGTTTACCTCTCGAACTTGATTCATCTCTGTTGCGACTATCCTATTTTTGTTCATCCTCAATTCGATCTTCAATCAAGTAATTCAAATCACACACACTCTTTATAATGTGGGGAATCAAAGCCCCTTATTCAATTCGATTATTAACATCAATTTTATGTCCAATTTGATCGAAATCGAATTAGGTTTTATATCAATTTGGGAATTAAGTTAGTTGTTATTTAAATTTATTTCTCAAAGGGACTTAAGTTAGTATTGGGACCTTGGCCCAATGGTTATAACTCACCACCTATACGTGGGAGATCCGCATATTATTTTTAAAGTTTAATTTTCAACTTATTAAAAATATTGTCATATAAATAAGAATATTATTTTGTTAAATAAAACTAATTCAAAAATTAATTATTAAATTTTGAAAACTTTAAAATTTATAATTTCACATTTTATTATATTTTAATGAATATTAATGTTATAAAAAATATTTATAACTTATTTATAAGTTTTAAATTCTAGATAAATTATTTAAAACAAACATAAAACATTTTAAATTAATACTTTGTAAACCATTCAAATAATTAATTGTTTTCATCAATATATTTAATAATTAATTATTTAATTTTTTAAAATTAACTATTTTCACACTTTGAAATTCAATCGCTATAGACTAATATTTTTTTCATTCTATTTTATTTATTATTTATTTTTTTTCAAATCTAATCATTTTAAAATTATAAATCAATTTGTTAAGCCCCAAATCTCAATTGAAAACCCTAATCCATACTTAGTCTTAAATCATACCATTTTAACATCAAGACATTTTTTCTTAGTTTAAAACCGTGAAAAACTATTTGGTGCATAATCTAGCATATTAGAATTCAAATCACATATATCAATGTGAGGATTCATAGCCTATTTTTATGTTTACTATTTGGGAAAAATCATTTGATATTTATTCAATTTTCATTACTCATTTGTATTTAATTTTAAAATTCAATTCTATACATGCTATGTTATTTGTTGCAAATATGTGTTCATAGTTAGAAAAACTAGATAATAACACAATCATCAATTCATGAAACCACGTTAACAATGATTGATCTATTGGTTTGATCAACTCACCCCATATGAATATTCGAGTGATGATTGAAACCAGATTCACATATCCTATCATAAGGTTTCGTTTGCAGACCGAGTCAATTCAGTCATTAGGTTTGATTGTGTTTGGTTTGCCTTTTATATTACACTATTGTATTTATAAATATTTACATTACCATGCAAATTGTATTGTTTCGATAACTTTAATCAATCTTTATATGTATGCATAACTTTTGTTTGCTTACCGAGTAATTTTTTTAGCTGACTCGTTATTTTTTCACATGGTTTTAGAAAATACAACTTAGTTGGATTACATGCAAGTTTACACCTAGGATTTCTGTACCTAGATTAATAAAAGATGATTGTTATGTTTGTTTGATTATTATTTGTTTGTAATTAATGTTTTGATTAGTATTTATCGATGATAATTTGAATTTAATATTATTTCAACGCATTTACTACCATTTCTATGAGCAATCAATTCACACTCACCCGCACCGATAATTCCATCATCGGTTGGCGTGAGACATATTGACATCAAATCCATAGTTATAGGGAATTAGGTTATTAGAAATAGAATAATCTAGACTATAAATAAGTACCTCACACATGAGTCATCTCATGTACCTTATATGCTTAGACAATATTATATGTTATGTTCCGTATGTGTTTATTTCTTATACCTTGATTACAATCAATGCACACACAATTCTCAATTCATATTATAAGACATTGTTCCTAAATCAAATGATCTTCAAATTTTAAATTTTGAATTGTTATTCTTGATTTTCAAATCAAGTCAAAGTTTGTGTCTCATAACTAAAAATTTGCAATGCTAGAAAAGTGTGATGGCTATATCTTGAGGTGCTCAATCCAGACATTTGTAATCATATAAATTCAAATAAGCCAATGGATCCGTTTACCTTACCTAGGAATCTTGGGGTCAATGTACTCTTATAGGTACGCATGTCTTCATTAAGGTTGTGGTTGACCTAATATTTTGGTAGCTCAATGCATTCATATTGGTTTGCGAACTTAACGTTTACACATGGAACATCTCATTGTTATTTTGAATTAACATATCCTTGATTTTTTTTTTAAATTTTAAAACTCATTATCCAGTTCTCATAAAGTTTCTTAATAATTCTCTCGAATGCTTTCTTGTGAAAACCGTTCCCGTTCTAGAAAGCCCATTACAATTGAACCTATTATCTCAAATTGTATAATCTTAGTGAGCATTATTTTTCTATCGACCTTACACCAATGAAACTTGGAAGTATCAATGTCATAATAGGCATGGATTAGTTATCTAACAACCATGCTGAAGTTGTTTATTTTGAGAAATTCATTAGATTCCTCTCGTATTTGAAGCGCCTTAAACATCTATGGGGAAAAGCCTTCCAAAGGTCTTAAACTCATGTCATGTATCAAAGCTCAAAAGTACATACGCAAGCATTACGTGGCCTTCTTATTCCATTTTGTGAAAACGGATGAGAAATCAAAATGATTAAAGATATTCTGAATATTCTATAACTTTTTGAAGCTTTTTTGGAGGACTTAACCGGACTTCCTCCCATTTTTCAAGTCGAGTTCCGTACTGATCTTGTTCCTGGTGCTACACTTATGGCAAAATCTCCTTATCATCTTGCGTCGTTAAAGATGCAAAAGCTTGCAAGCCAACTTTAAGTGTTTTCTAACAAGGATTCCCTATCGAGAATTGATAATCTGTTTGATAAGCTTCAAGAAGCTTTTCATTACTCAAATATTGATCTTCGTTCAATTAGGTAAATTAAAGTGTGCGTGAGCGCACACACACTCGTTATAACGTGGGTAATCAAAGCCCCATATTCAATTCGATTATAACATCAATTGGATGTCTAATTTGATCGAAATTGAAATAGGGTTTATATCAATTTGGGGAATAAGTTAGTTGTTGTAAAAATTTATTTCTCAAGGGACATAAATTAGTATTGGCGCCTTGGCCCACTTGTTAAAACTCATCACTTATATGCGAGAGACTAAGGTTCGTGGGTCACCGGCATATTATTTTCAAAGTTTATTGTTCAATTATTTTAAATTCTAGAAAATTATTAAAAATATTGTCATATTAATACAATAATTATTTTATTAAATAATATTAATTCAAAAATTATTAAATTTTGAAAACTTCAAAAATTATAATTTCATATTTTATAATCTTTAATGGAATATAAATGTTATAAAAATAGTAAAACGTTATAAAATCATTATTAACTCATTTATAAGTTTTACATTCTATAAGAATTATTTAAAACAAATATAAATTATTTCAAATTATTTTAAATTAATACTTTGCAAACCATTTAAATAATTAATTATTTTGACCAATATACTTAGAAATCAATTTTTTTAAATTAATTATTTTCATACTCTAAAATTCAATCGCTATCAACTGAATATTTTTCATTCTATTTTCTTTATTATTAATTTTTATTTTCAATCTAATTATTTTTAAATTATGAATCAATTTGTTAAGGCCCAAAATCAATTGAAAACCCTGATCCACACGTAATCTTAAATCATAATGTTTTACATTAAGACATTTTTTCTTAAGTTAAAACTGTAAGAAAACTATTAGTGTATAATCTATCACATTAGAATTTAAATCACATCCATCTATTTGAGTATTCATAGCTCATGTTTTAGTATTTGAGAAAATCATATGATATTTACTTAGTCATTGTTATTCATTGATATTCAATTCAAAATTTAATTCTATACATGCTATGTTATACGTTGCAAATATGTGTTCATTGTTACATAAAATAGATGGTTACACAATCATCAATTCATGTAACCACGCTAACAATGATAGATCTATTGTTTTGATAAACTCACCCCATATAAATATTCGAGTGGTGATTAGAAATGGATTAACATATTCTATCATAAGGCTTCGTATGCAGACTAAGTCAATTAAGTCATTAGGTGGGATTGTGTTTAGTTTGTCTTTTGTGTTACACTATCTTGACATTGCCATGTGAAATGAATTGTTTCAATCATTTGAATCAATCTATATATGTATGCAAAATGATTAATCTATATATGTATGCAAAATCTATGTTTACTCACTTGCTACTTTTTTTTAGTTGAGTCGTTACATTTTCACATGATTTTACAAAATACAGCTTAGTATTATTTGTTTGTAATGAATATTTTGATTAGTATTTATAAAGGATAATTTGAATTTAATATTATTTTAACGCATTTAATAACTTATTCTATGAGCAATCGATTCATATTCGTCTGACTTGATAATTTCACCATAGGTTGAGGTGTGACAAGAGAAAGTTTATGGTGATGTTATGTATGCTAAACAAGAGACAGTTTAAGATGATGATTTGCAACCAATTTCTCAATACAACAAGCTAACTTGTATGAAACTCTTTTTACAATATGACGTATTAGGGTAAACTTGATTTTGGCTTTTCTAGACCTATGACAATATGTCATTGTCATAGGCTAATCTATCCAGACAAAAAAACCGTCATCGCCATAGAAAACAAATAGTCATCGCAATAGCCCTTTTTTTTATTAATTTAAGTAAAGGTCGAAAAATAAAAAAAATATGTATACTCTATGGTTACGTGTCATTGCAATAGCTGAAAAATCTTTTTATTCCTGAAAAGCCTCGAGGGAAATTACCGTGCCATTATGAAAATGACGACCCATAATATTATAAGTTTTTTTAATTAAAAAAAAACTATATTTGTTTTAACTAATAGTAATAGTAGTAATAATTATTAATATTAATATTATTCTTATTATTCTTTATTAATCATGATATTGTTATTAACCTATATATGAAAAAACAAGTTTGGGGAATAGTGGGTTTGGGGGTTTTGTATTTGACAACTGAAGTTTTTGTTTTTACAATTCTCTCCCTATGAGTGTAGAGATATATAAATTAATATCATTTGTTTAGAGAGAGAAAGAGGTTTTTCTGTAAAGGGGGAGGCAGGCTCTTCTTGCTGCCACCGCAAAGCATCGTCGTCCGCCGACGCGAAGCTCCACCGACTGCCTCCCCCGAAGCGGCTGGTTCTGGTGCCTGGTTTATGTCTCTCGTCTAGGGCATAACATTATCGGTATGGGGCATTTGGTTGGGTTTGTGGTATCTGACTAAAAAGGGGTTGGGGGTTACCGGCGTGTGGAGGCTGTAGGCTCTCCTACATTCCCGACTACTAGCTCCACTGTCGCCATTGGTCATGTGATATGCTTCCATTGGTGAAGGCCGAGAAAGGGAGAGTTGGATTCGAAAGTGAAAGAGACATCAGGTTTCACCGCCACGTTGGGGCGGCGGTCGCCGCTCAAATCCGGCTTTATTCTGGTATTTTGAGGCGGTGGTGTTGAGATGGCGGTAGACGCTCTTCTTTGCATGTGTATAGACGAGCAGCTACGTCAGTTGCCCCTCTTTCCGCCCCCATTTCGATCTCCCAGGGCCTCCGATGGTGGTTATGTCGACATTGATTCATTTGAACTTTCCGGTTCTTCCACAATTTCTCTTTTATTTTCATCTTTCGAAAACCATATAGGTGATGGCCGCCCGCTAGGATGCCGACCTTTTATGGGTCTGTCGATGTCCTCTACTGAGCTCATTTACTACATGGATTGTTTGTTTATAGATGGGTCTTTGTTGGCGGGGTGTTTGCTTTTCGAGTTTTGCTTGATGACAATGCACGTTAGCGCATCTAAGAGCTTATGGGTACAAACCCTTTGGTTTTTATATTAGATCTACTATTTTTGATCTGTTAACATTGTGGATTCTTTGGTGGATTTTGTCATCTGGTTTGTGTTTTTTCTCCTCTATGATAGTGAGATTGGCTTATCTGAGAGTTGGCTGCTGAATGTAGTTGGCTATCATGATAGGTTAAAACATGTTTGCGCCACAAGGTAAGTATGGACGGTTGGAATGTACTGTATCCATAGGCGATGATGCTAAACAAACAAATACCATGATTGTACAGGCGTGACAATCCTTTGGATTGCAGCCGTAACATGGTTGTGTTTATAGGCATGCAAATAGCTTTATTGAAGGTTGTTCATGGTTGGTGAAGATGTATTTGATTACAAAATGGGCATGACCCTCCATTTACCGAACACAACATGGTTGTGCTTCGTTAGTTTTTTGTTCTCCAGCGGTTATGATGACACCCCAAACTTAGTATTGGTTGCTCTAGCTTGCAGCTGTTTCTGGTGTGCAAAGGCAACCGGCCATTTGTTCTGATCCGCGCTCCAATAATTACAATGACTAACACGATGAAACGGTTAAGTTATGGCTATGATGGCGGGCTATCTATGCCTCGGTTTCTCCCGTCTTTAAGACGCGCAACGCGCGTATGGGCATAACACCTAGTTCTTATTATTAAAATTATTATTATAAATAAGGTGACAATAGTAGGGTCTATGGCAAAGATTTTTGTCGCTGCTATAGTTCTGGTTTGTTGTAATGAAAAGCATATGAAGATATTGCTGGTAAAACCTCGAGTTAAGAAAAAAGTCTCGACAAATGGTCAAAGAACACCTCGCACAACTAAAACTCCATTTGCAGATGGTCGTTTGGCAATCCTCACCCTCTCAGATAAAAATTAGTGAAGATGCTTTAATAATAATAATAAATGGGTCCCGATATTGGGACGCCTCATGTTTTAAATCAACGCCCCGCAATCTTATACGCGTTGTATAGTATAATATGAGGCGTAAATGGCTAAAAATCATTCCCTGTCAATCTCTTACGTACGAGGCGTCACGCCATGTGGCAGCTGAAGCTATGAACCTATACGTATGACTTAGTTTTTTTCAACACCACCAACATTTTGGCTAAACTTTACACTTATACGTCGGGATGTTCGTCCTACCCACGACAGCCATATGTGTCAGATCTATACGTGGCATATGATGCTATACTCCATATATAGCTTTTTTGAATAACTGATTTGATAAAACCCAATTTTATCATCTAAAAAGGCTATACGTGACTTATGGTATGACACAACACATATAGGTTTTTTGAAATAGACTAGTTTGACTTGGAATGTCGGGTATTAATTTACCGGGATCTGTACGTCGCGTATGATGCTATACGTAACATATAAATGAGTGTCGACGTATTAGATGAAATGCCTTAATGCTAGGTTACTTATAAATTAGTCTAACCAAATTAAAAGTTACAGATAGCTACCATTCCGTTTATTTTCTGGCGAGATGCCCACCGCCGTTTGAAAAGAATAGGTGGTATTCAACATTAAATGCCCATAACTATTTAAGACTATCTTTTTCAAGCCATTCTTACGTTTCTTATCATCTCTTTACTCAAATAATGCCAAAATTCACCGTTATTTTGACGTTGAAGCTTTTGCCGTTCACTACTTGTTTCAATCTTTTGTAGCCCTACGAATTTGAACTCTTAATTATTTTTTATATTTTATTCTTTTAATAGTTTAGAAACCATAAATTACATGAAATAAATTCAACATTTTCATAACAATAGTTTTATAAATGTTTCGTATATTACATATCATATCATCAGTCATCAATGAAATAAAAAACAAATAAATATTTTAAAAAGTTATAAATAAAATAATATTTTTTATAAATTATAAAATTACTAAGATAAAACTATATAGCTTAGTATGTGTTTAAAAATTATTAAAATAAAAGCATTTATATTTTAGATATTTGATTATTTATTTTACTTATTTGAAACTATTATCATTTAATAACAACGAGAAAAAGAAAACACAAATTTAAAGTTAAACAGAAACCGTTACGTACTCTTAGCTCTCTTATCTTTTATTTATCATATATACATATATAGATTATAGTTTATGGACAGAGATTGACGTAGTTCACCGACGCCATGTTTGTATCTATAACTCTCAAGATCGTGGATAAGTTTGTTATTCCAAGGAAAAGAAGTAGTTCCTTAAATATAAAAAAGCCAACACATTCATCAACGTAATAAATAGTTTATACTTTAATTAATATAATATAAAACTTCAACATCATAAGAAAACACAAAAAAAACATTTGTTTTCAACACCCGCCCATGCCCATGCACTAAACGTACCCCGACATTATTCACCACTTCAACAAACATCAACGTAAAATATTAATACTAAAAATAACAACACATTCAAACTTTGACGATGTTCTTGTGTAGATATCCGATTGATCCATGAGCTTCCTACATCCTTGATTTGGCGATCACGACGCTCCCGTCTCCCATGTCCGTCGCCCCGGTCCTCGTCCACGTCTCCTTGAATTGCTCCTCGGTAACTCCTGCACGTACAAAAAAAATTCGACAATTAGCGACAGACCTTAGCGTCAAGAATTGTATACTTGTCGTGAAAAGCTATAGAAGAATAATAATATGTACCTTTGCCCATAGCAGCAGTTGAAGTAATGCCACCTTGAACGGTCCTAAGCACCCTATCATAATAATTGGCACCGGACCATTTTTGATGAGCCAATGTGTCCACCCCGTTGTTTCGTTCCTCTCGTTGGATCCTCTCGACGTAAGCCAGCATTCCTCTTGTCGCGAAATCTTTCGCGAAAGTGTCGATGATCAAGGCGTCCGCGTGGAAACCCGCAAGCGTTATAAACTGCCAAACGTATCCCAACTTGGCTATTTTGGGGATAAACTCCATCATTTGGCGGTCGGTCATTCCCGAGGCGTCCCAGTTGAAAGAAGGGGAGAGGTTGTATGCTAACATGGTGTCGGGCCTCATAGACTTGACCCCTTGAGCGAATTTGGTGCACTCGACCATGTCGGGGCTTGCGGTCTCCATCCATATGATGTCGGCGTGGTTTGCGAAAGCCCAACCGCGGACTATAGCGGCTTCAACCGAGCCCTTGAACCGGTAGAAACCTTCTCTAGTTCTTGGCAAGTCCCAGTCCCAGAAGAAGTTGGTTAGTCCTAGTTTCGTGACGATTTCTCTAGCCTCCTCGTTCGATAAACACTTCTCGTAGCTCGAGTGGTTCATCCATTCATTCAACTTTCTTCTCTTTTCGGTTTCTGAAACGTTCATTGACCCGATAGCATCCACAACAGCATCTGAAAACGTTTTCAAATGTGCCATGGATAGCCATTCGTCTTCCAGAGCTTGAAGCTCTGGTCCACTTTTCCCCGCAGCCATAGCCTCAGATAAGAGTGTGGCCAACCCTTTACCTTTGAGGTTTGGGTTGGTCACACCTAGAATGAACTGATGGTCTCTCGTATCGATGTTGGTTTGGATCAGGGTTGCACCAACCGCATCGGTACGAGCGACCAACACTGTTTCAGTTCCCATTATGTCAAATTGCAGTCTGGCGGCTACAAGCCTATTAATATGTTCGCTAACCGCTACCAAAACTTTTCCTGCCATATGGCCACATTTCTTGGTCACAGAGGACTGGTCCTCTATGTGGACTCCAGCAGCGCCACGTTCCACAAAAAGCTTACAAAGCTTTACGGTGGCGGTGGCACCACCAAAGCCGGTGTCGCCATCGGCTATGATGGGCTTTAAGTAGTCAATGTAAGGGGTCCGAGCCCGCTCCTCTTGACTCATGCTCATTCGAGCCTCCCTTTGTTTCCGGTCATGATATTGTTGGGCAAAAAACAAATGCTCGACTTTGTTGGGAACCGTGTCGTACGGGTAGTCAGCTAGATCCGGTCCAGGCTCATTTGTTGACGTGTGGGTAGATGAGCACTGCCACCCTGACACATAAATGGTGTCGAGATGCTTAGCCATCATGGTGACTTGGACCGGATCTAGTGCACCAAAGGTACGCGAAGACGTGCCGTTAGCTTGATGGGCCTTGAGGGTCCTCCATAGTTTCTTGGCTAATTCATTTGAGCCATAGGACTGGCGGAGGTTGCCACGGAGCGACACCACGTCACGGGCGGAGTATGGGCGGCGCGTGTGTCTGAACCGCTCTGAGTTCCACCATGCTTGCACCTCTGCTACCTCTGCTTGAAATTTTCCTTCCTCTTCCAAAATCTGTTCATTCATTTTAGAATTTCGTTAGTCTAAAATTGCTCTAGTGTCAATAATATTCATAACTCAACAACAAATACACTGAAAAACACTAAAATGAAATAAACTCAACCCTTTCTATTACCATAGTTTATTATGAAGTATTAAAACTTGGCACAAATTTTAACTTGTTGAAAAAGTGAACATGAATATATATAATTTTAAAATAAACAATTTATTTAATTGAAATTCACAAGACTATAACCTATCAAAGATGAGCTTATATATTCAGCCAAAACTCAGGCTTGTATATTAACAATTTTTATCTCTTTTGTTTTCGAAGAGTTAATTCCTAACTACTTTAACATAAATACATCATAACTTACACTTTTACACCTAACAAAAATTTATAATGAATCTTTTTAATTATAGGTTACACCACATAACTACTAAGTGTTTCCATAGAAAAAATAACAAGTTAGCTACCTTGACTCTAACTTATTTAACCTTTTCGGTTAGCGTCATAGTATGTGTTGAATTATTCGCAACACATACTATATATAACGGGTACATATTTATAAATATACGTATAAGCATGTAGACATATATAGAGATAAGAGATGAAGATATATACCATTGAAGGAACGGAGAAAGATGCAGCCATGGATAGAACAATAAGTTTGAATGCTATACAACTACAAGCAAAGCTATTTGATGAGTGTGGTGTCTCCCCAACTTCTTCAATTTATAGCCTATTGCAAGAATGGGTTGGGAGGTGGACATGGGTCACGACAATTTAGGATAAGATTGAAAATAATATTTGTTTTACAAATACCACATCGGTACAAACACCAAATGGAATTTTAGTTATTTCCTTTTTTTGTATGTATATGTATGTTTATCTTTTTTGTTTAAAATTATTATTTTTACGTATTGGTTTTCGTGAAATGATTGTTCATTTATCTCAGAGTTTGCATATTTTATCGGTTTCTAGTAATACGTCCTAAATTGAATTGGTATTATGAAACTTAGAGAAACACTTAAAAAATAAAGGAAGCTAGCGCTATGGTAAAAGTGCGTAAGTTAAACTATATGTTTCCATATAATAAGCTATTGCATTTAGATTAGGGAAACATAAATGTAACATGTTTAAATAAAAACGCTTCTTAAACTGAAAAATATAAGAAATAATTTCAATTATAAATCATTTTTAAAATAATTATAATTAAATTATAGTAAAAAGTTTGTTAGAGTATTAATATTTTAAAAATAATTAAATTTGTTTACTTATTGTAAGTTTTTTCATTTTTTAAAATGTTTATAACTTTTATGTACGATATTAGTTTTTTATAAAAATTACACTATAAAAACGAGCATTTTTAAATCTTTAAAAAGAATTCAATATTGTTATATAACAAAACATTAATTTTTTTATATTTTTAAAATTATATCTCGTTATTGTGTCTTTAATGTAGTTTATTGTGTATTATTGTTAGTTATTATGTTTTTTTTTAATACTATTGTGTTTTTCTAAAATAATAAATTTTAAAATATTACAATAATGGAATAATTTTATTGTATATCTCTAATATATAAAATACAATAATAAATTAACAACTAAATAATTTAGTACATTAAAAACAATGATTAAATAACACAATGTCTTATTTTATTTTTTTGATTGTTATTGTGTTATATTGAACTGTACGAGATTTGAAAATATATTTGTAAAATAATATTATTGTCCACTTTTTATTACAAATATATAATATATAAAAGATAATGATAAAAATAACAAATTTTATTATTTTAACACTATGAGTTTAGAAAAATACATTGGTGAAAATATATCATTGTTTATTTATAATTGTAAAAAACAATAATAGATAATAAGTTCATATAATCTATATAAAAAATAACAAAAATAATATAAAATGATATAAAACATAAAACACAATGATAAATAACAAATGATATAAAATATATAATACAACGAACTAATATTTGACTAAATGAATGTATAAAACACAATGTACTGAGTTATTTAACAAAATATTTGTTAAATGCAAATATTTTAAGTTTCATAAAGAGCATTCACAATCCATCCCTCATCCCTATTCATATAATTTGACTAAAAACGTTTATTTTTTCTCTCTGTTTTTCAATTAAATAATATTTTTTCATACTTTAATAATTACTTTTTCTCTCTTATCTATTCACAACCATTTTTAAAATATTAAAAAATTTATGAGGGTTGTAGCGTGATTCCTCAAATATGGGAAATTACGGTACAACCTTCATAAATTTTATTTTTCGTTCACTCACAACCATCACCTATAATATGAGACACCCACTCACATAAAAATGGGATACGGGCTGTGAATGATATAAGATATAGAAGTTCATTGTTAAACCCAAAAATTTGTAATTTCAAATTTCAAAATCGTAGTTCATGGTAAATTGCAATTTTGTTGTCAGAAAACATGTGAGTTGTGACGACTTCACCGTTTAGAAATCGGACTTTTGCTATTAATTTAATTTAATTTAATATTTAATAATTCAATAATATTGCCTCTATGTAACTTGATTTGACATTGAAAGTTCGTTAATCTTTTAAGGCGAAGGGTGGTCGGGGCATCATGTGGCACTCCTTAAACAGCCTTCGGCGGGTTGTGGTCACCTGTAATGGAGCTCAAAGAAAAAAGATGAACTAGTCGTTGTTTTTAGAAAGTTAATTTGACTGTTTTAGAATCTTTGTTAAGAATACCTAAATTTCTACAGTAATTTTTGTTGAATATAAATAAATTTCTACTCTATGACTTTAGATACATATCATAAGTTTTTTTTAACGCACATAAAAATTTCATCCAAACTCTACAAACATTTCTAGCTACATTCTTAATTACTCTAACTTCAATATTTTTACTACAAGATGAATGGTGAATTGGTGAAGGAAAATTATACATTGCACCCACTATTCGGATAATCTATTTTCCAACGATAGTAGCCTCTAATTTCTCATGATGTTGTCGTCCAAGCTAAACGTACTCGAAGATATGGCAACATATAAAAAGAGATATGTGCCACGTGATCGCTTTAAAGCACATGAAATTCTAATGATCATTTCATTGACAACCCGATATATGACGACGCCAAGTTTCAAGCAAGGTATTGTATGTCCAACATTTGTTTTTAAACATTGTTGGTGATATTGAAGCAAGATATGAATCGTTACAAGAGACCCTAAATGTGAGGATGAAAGATAGTTTTATGGTGTTTCCCGATCATTATGGTGTTTCCCGACTGAAACAACAATATCAGTGCTGTACAACAATATCTATTATTTCTCACCAAATAGAATGAAACATGCGCCTCAAAACATGGATACACACTTACTGAAGATATATACCCTACTTGGTCAACGTTGTGAAGCAGTTTTCATATGTGACTGATCCAAAGGAAAAGTAGTTCAAGAAGGTTCAGGAACTGGCAAGAAAAAATATGGGATGAGCTTTTGGCGTTATAAAGGCAAAATGGGTGTACTTAAGCCACCCGCTGAGGCTATGACTGTACAGAAGATTAGGAATGTGGCAAATGTGTGAATTATATTACACAATATGATCTTAAAGACAACAAATATTCAATATCACCCGTCTACATAAGAGATTCTCCAGTCGAGCCCGTTTTTGACGATAATGTTCTTTCGGATTTGTGAGATGCAAATTTACATTTCCGACTTTGATGATCTTGTAGAACATCTTGCAACTCTAGATCTACTATACATCAAGTTGGACTAGAAGTAGTTTAATTCTATATCCACGTATCCTTTTATGTTTTTGTATCTTTAGTTTTTTATTTGAATTATGTAATGTTTTTGTTATTTATTTTAATATATGCTAGTTTTATTTGTGTTTAAATACAAAATATATCTTTGGTTAAAAAGCAAATGATTAAGGGTGCTTGAAAAAAGGGAGACCACTAACAAAGGTAGTGATGGTAAAAATGAGCTGTAGTGTAGGATTGTTTGGAATTTTAAGTGTACTTGAGGGTACTCTAAGAGTACGCCTCCACCCTAACATTTAACATATTTCAAACAAGTTAAGAATAACCCACAACTAACAAGGTGATATTCAATAGGTTATAAAGTTATAATATGTCCCTCGCACATTTAATTAAACTTACTATTTAAACCTTATACTTTTCATGTAGTTTTTTTAAATTTCTTTTGCACAACCATATCCTGACAATTGTCTCACTCATAATCTATTCTTTTTTTCTATTATAGTTTTTATAATATGAGTCCATATAAAATTTCAAGTATACAATCGTGATAGACTTATTTTTATTAACGTTTTGATGTAAGTTTTGCTTCAAATGAAGTTGTTTGTGATAATGTACAATATCACACACTCATTGATAGCGGAAACACAGGAATGCGATGGATTTGATTATCATAGCGCATTGGGGGTCTAAGAGAACCACTAAAAGAATTTGCCATCATGATGTCGCTCGACACATAATAATTAGGGTCAAGAACAATCAATAACATAAGTTCAAAACATGAACATTTAATCCCAATGTTTCAAAACGGAACAACTTAAATACAAGTACATAATCCAAACAAACATACAATCCAAACAATTAGAACATAATCCAAAACCAAACAATTGAAAATGTCTATTTCTGCATAAAAGTGGTATCATCTATAATCCAAAGTCCAAATACTCAAGCATCACTATATGAAAATATATAATGTTGATAAGTTTAGAGATTTAAAAACTCCAAATACTTTGTCCTATAAGTACAGTACAATTATAATGTGTGAATGAGAACATAAGAAGTCACTGACATGGACATAAGCTAATGACCAAACCTAATGATGAACAAAGTACAAGTTGAAGTCCAAGTCCAAAACAACTGGATTATATTCACCCAAAAGCATATCAAGGCCAAGTCAGTCTTAGTTAGAATACTAACAACAAGGATGGGACGTCAAGCCATTATTACTATCAATAACTCTAAATGGCTTCGAGACCAAAGGTAAATAGTCATGATATGAACATAAGGACTTTAAGCACTAGTATACACACTCATGAAGGAACTTAGATTCGATCTTATGACCCAAACCAAACACGACAGTCTAGTCCAAGTTCAAAAAATAAAGTAAAAAACATGGCACAATCCAAAGCCTTTGAAAACGTTTTTCCCACAAGTAAATCATATTAATAAAAATTGTGAAACTCACCTCAATGATTGCACAGCCTAAATAGTCCACAAAATAGACTCAACACGTAACAATAGTTAATAGAACAATAATTTGATTACTAAAGGTCAATAAGACCAAATTGATTGTAATCCATGCAGTTCGGTCCTTAAAGTCCAACCAAGTACTTATTTGAATAAAAAATGTTATTCATTTATTTTCCCAAGTCCATTGTTCATCCTATAAGTTTCCAACCGTAATTTATTTAAGTTCCATATCCTTGTCTTGTTCTTATTGTTATGCACGTCCTATATTGTATATGTATTACTTCAAGTTCATTGATTAACTAACCTTAGGTTTTATTATCATTAAACGTCTTAGAATCAATCAGTGAACATGTCTCTTAGCTTGTTATGGATGTTTATTCATTAACCTCGAAGTCATGTTTTGGTAAAATATTTCAGCATGTAGAGCTGATCGCGCACTGATCTTGTGTTACTGTTTGGAGGTTGAAACAGAAACATCGTGTATCATGTTCCGTTTAAAATTGAAGACCTTAAACTAAATTCAAGAAATAGATTAATCTCAAATGGGTGGAGTATGAGTGAGATATGACGTCACAAATATAGACCAACATTCTGCCCAAATTTCCTAGATTTGATCTTTAGTTTTGTTAAATGTGTTTAGAGGACCAATCGATGTCGAATTAGTCCAAGACCATCTAGGTTAGTTATAAGGCTATCTAAGTTTACTTTTATATATAATGTTCACCCATTTGGACTCCGTATGACCAATTTATCACCTATAGTTGTCTCTAATGGATGAAGTGTAAAATAGAGTTTTACAGGCTTGTGACGATCCAAGTCCCAACACGTGCAATCATTCGCAATCGTATCCATAATATCAAGATCTAATGATTATTAGATGATGATTTTGATTATCAATGATGAATATCATCAAGAACGAGAACAAACAAGAACCAAATCATCTAAACAAAGCGATTAACTTACCGAGATGGGTAGATGATTAGAGATTGATTAAAATCCAATCTTGAGCACTTGAAATAGACCATAATTGATGAACATGAATATAATCTTGGCTGATTATGACGAAGAACAAGTAGAGACAATGGTGGCTAGGGTTTTTTATAGAGAGAATAAACTTGGAGAAGAAGTTTTTTAAATCTAAGGAAGGGTGGCCCCCCTTTGTGCCCTTGGAATGTCTTGCCTAATTCAATCTCGTCATGATCCGTGTCTCATCCAATTTTTGTGTTTTTGAATTCTTTGTGTTTTAATGATTCCAACGATATTATATTGACATATAAATTACTTAATTTATATTTTTGTCCAAATTAATGCTATCTAGTAGACTTTAGGTAAAGTCTACCGCTGTTTGACATTAGTTTCTTTTTTAACATAAATTTTATGTTTTTAAGTTTCATAAGCGCTTAATCCAGTGCAAGCATAGAATTCTCATTCTAAGTAGAATTCGGTGAACGTTCCATTATCACTAAGTCTATGGCTCGTTAGTCCTTTCTAGACCTATAATATATAGTTAGTTTAAATACATAATGTTTGTAAAATACTAAATACAGTTTATGTCAATGTTAAGTCAACTTTCAAGTTAATGTCCACATTATAGTCAAAATCAAAACGTAATGTCAATGTCAAAGTCAACGCACCTGATTTGGTGATGAATGTCACACAAAAGTCATCGAATCATGGATAAAAAAGTCGTCTAACGTTTCTTATGTACTTTTTTCTTTTCTTGTTTCTAATTTTTTTATAAGTTTTTCTATGCTTTTACAAATTTACTAAACATATATAAAATGTTATCAATCACATCTAGGTTTCTTATGTTTTCCCTTAAACAAGTGGGTCACGACTATATTTTAACGTTAGTTTTGTTTAATTGTTAACCCTGCTTCACAACTCTTAGTCTTTTTACTAGTTTACCTATATATTAATTTATCAAGTTCATCAGCAGTTTGTTTTAAGTTGATAATAGTTTGGCCATTAAAGTTTCCTAGGTTAGCATATCACCCCTTCCCCCAAATGTGTTTATAGAAACAATAGTGGGTTGGTCACCCATTTTAGCCTCGGATCTATTTCTAGACAGAGAGGATTCATCGGTGGTGTTCACTAGGTGTATCGCCTCGGCCGTCTGCCGGCCACGTGAGTTCCATGTCGGCGGGTGGTTGGTGCTTTTGTTTGTCGGTGGCGGTTCCAATGGACCTGTGTATCGCCGCCTCGATGAACGGTGGTGCATGTTGAAATCGGCTTAGATCTGTCGATTTTGACTCCGCCGGTGGTTAGTCGACCGCCTTTGTTGGCGTCTAAGTGAAGGTGACATCTGGTTCTTTTCATCTTTGGCTCATCCTCGGCCGTCTGCCGCAACGCGAGGTCAATGTCGGCGGGTGGTTGGTGGTTTTGTTCTATGGACGGTGGTGCTTGTTGGAATCCGCTTAGATCTGTCGATTTTGACGCCGCGTCTATGTGATCGTGACATCCAGTTCTTTTCATCTTTTGCTCGATGATGATTGCACGTTTCATATATGAGAGCCCTAATCTGGTTTGTGATGATGTGCTTTGTATAGAGAGATAGGTTTCGATGATCTTGCAACGCTTCGACCGCCGGTCGATGTCCATGGGCGGTGATGTGGTGGTCATTGTTGTTGTTTCTGTTTTCTTGGTGCTCCTTGCTCCGACCTGCCTTTGTATAGACAGTAGCCACCGAACCACCGGTGGCGATGATCTGTTTCTTGTCGGTAAGTCCAGGCGGCCGCCGGTTAGGCAAGGTTGCGTCCCTATCCAATTCTCTCTCTGATTCTCTCTGTTTTCTATGTAAAATGGGAGTTATAGGATCAGTGGATCGACAATGGTGGTAGGGAGACAAAGCCTTCTTGTAAGGCTGTCTCTCACGTTCTCTGGTGTCCCGACATATTATAATCCTTGGATTTGTCAATGACGATGACATAGGGCTCATTTGAGACTTTACCTTGATGCTTTTGGGTTTGAACTGTGGTTCAAAACCCTAACTGAGGTTTCTAAACTTGAATCTCCATATTTGTTATTCCGGTTCATATTAGGTCTATGATTTTGGGGTTTTCTTAACCGGAATCTTAGTCTTTTGTTGGATTTCATTTGAATTCAAGGGTTTCCCTGATTTTGTTGGTTTTTCTAAGTTGGTTGGTCCATGAAGATGAGAACCTGTTCACCTAAGATCTTTTTTTGGGTCTATTGTTTGATTAAGATAAAGTTAGACCCTAAAATGTTTTTTTGTTACTGATTAGTTTGTCAATGGTGCATATACACCTGAGTAATACGTCATTGATGCTGTGATTCGAATATTCTTGATGTTGTCGGTGATTATTTGTAACTAGTCGATGATGTTGAGTAGTTGTTCAGCTGAGGCTTATCGTCAGGTCCATGATGTGGAGCACATGCTCATCTGAAACGTAATAGAATGTGGTTGTGGATGTAGCCTCATGATGTTAAGTTGTTTTGTTGGCTAGGGTGATTCTCGGTCATATATTCATAGGAGGGTCGATGATGATGAGTGTAAACACATTTGAGACTTTAAAAGCCCTATTTCATGGCTTTTCCTGTGTCACCTAATTTTGATTTGTAAGCGGTTGGAAACTATGCAAGAAGCCGATGATAAGATGTACCATTGTATACATATACATGATGCACATACCACTCGTACAGGGATGTTCATTTCGTAATATTATATGTATCATTTAGCCTGTGAATCATATTTTGTTATCATAGTACACATTGATGTGACAAGGCAGTAATGATGCATAAAAAGCGCCCGTCGTTTGGCGTGGCATTATTTTCGGATTGCAGCCATAACGGGTGACTTATTCTGAGCCTTAGATGTGTATGTTGAGTTATTCTTCATGTTGTGTTTCCTGTTTCTACATGTGTTATTGTTTATGATTAAAAATAAACATGGTCCGATGTTACATGCCAAATGCTCGCGCAACGCGCGAGCTTGAATATTAGTAGTTCTATTATATTAGTAAGATCATATCTCTAATAACAAAGATCATCCCTCTACCAAATCAGTATATACATTTCTAGACTATTTCCTGATTTGTGCCTTTCTAATATGCTTTATGTAGTTTTAAGACCTTAGTGTAGATCTAGCTATTATTTTTCCTTAAGCCATTTAATGAATAAAATACAAGTAGATATGTCGTGATTCACCAAAATTAATAAACAGAACTAAACGAGCGAGATTATATGGTTGGATGACAGACTTTTGACACTACTAAAGAAAGCAGCATCATCGACTCTAAGTGAAGATTTCTAGTGAATACCGATGGAATTCTGTTAGTACACATCTGTCGGAGAACTAAAGGCTGCTTTACCCACAGTCATTACTAAGAAATCACTAACACGCTGCTTTACTAACGAACTAGCAATTACCGATGACTTGTCGGTGATAGTGCATCACCTCAATAATCTGTTATTGATCGATGTCGAAGGGTCAATAAAAATAAGTCATAAACAAATGTCTTATTCACTTGCTCGCTACGATAAGCAGGGTGTGAAAACATATGAAATTAGTGGTCGGTGTTGGAAGTATATTTGATTTGTTATTCTATTTATTAAATATTGTCTCTTTATTAGTAAAATGGTTTGGAAGATGTTTGAGAAAACTAAAATTGAAATAAACTTGAGATTGTAAAAATTGAGAGAAACTTGAATACACCTAGTTCAAGATAATTCACCCAACCAATAACCTAATAACTATCACACTTTTTTATTAATTCAGTATTTACCAGTTTAACCTACATTCAATCACAAAACTAGAAGTTACCAAAGCGATCGAAGTTCGGTGTAACGCATGCCGGTATTGTCGTAATTTACGCTGTTCTGTCTTGTTTATGCTGATTTTTTGGTGATACATCATCCTTACCCTAGTTATTACTCCGGAAAAGTATGGTACGCTACAATTGTGTATTGTATGCTAGTCCATGCCAATTTTTTATATTTCCTATTTTTGTCACTCAACTTTCTTCATTTTATCATTCTTCACATATAGTGTGTAATAATCAAACACACATCTAAGTAATTGTATTGTAGTGCCATAAAACAATAAAATACCATAGTTAAGCACTTTAAACACATAGAAATACCTTGGATATTACAGACCCACTCTTATCATTCGCTTGCACTCAGGCAAACTCTTTTCCAAGACTACAACAAGAATTGAGAGAATACACAAACTCCTTAATAGAATGTGAGTTGTCCAATGTCATACCCAATTCACAAGAGTTAACCCTCTCCATAGATTTACATCCAAACAAACAAAATGATATGCAATGTAACCATGTTAATCCAAACTAAGTTTAACGTGATTCCAATTATAGTACATGTAATCACACCTTCACAAATAATCACCCCATCTTGCTTGCATCTGGACTAGTAAAAGGTGTATTAGTATCTCTACAACACATAAAATAGTTATGTACTATTAATCATATATCCACCAACTACATACTTATAAAACAAAGGTCAAGTTAGGCTTGGGCTAAAGGCATGAAAAGGGATACATAAAGTGGCTAAAGTGTTAGAAATCCAGTCTAAACTTACTAAACACTTTATTCTTTTTTTTTCATATTTTTTATATTTTATTTAAGTCACCTTGACCTCATAACTACTACTCTTTTCTTTCATTTTCTCATTCTTTTTAATGGTTGCTTGTTTTAGTTTATGGCTACTTATTTGGGTTCAATAAACGAAAGGTTAGGGCTCAACGGTATGTCTAAGAGAAAATGCTAAGGTAGGGAAAACAAAGAAGAAGGTTTAAACAAAAAGAATCATCCCAATGCCTTAATCGTATGTATGAAAAGAAAAAGGTTTTAAACACTAATACATATCAATTATAATTCTCAATGCTACATACACAAGTCCATATAACATTCAACTTAATTTGCCTTAGCATTTGACATTTATTCATTCTACATGACCCGAGTTAACTCCTGGTATTATGTTTTGACCCATTTCAGTTAGCTGATCACAATGCATTAGGAAACAACTTCATTATCATGTATCTATCAACTAATACGCCACACAATAAATCCATAAAGATTATCATGGGATTCAAACCTAACAACCTCGATCCCCACATCAAAATTGCACAATGAGCTCACAAACATTGTATTGTGGAAACATGGATTTTAACATACAAAATCATCAAGCTATGACATCTTAAACATGTGTAATACCAATATAATGCTTTATAAATTCATGCACTAGTTAAATCTTCATGTAAACTAGCAACTTGTTTCATCCACACTTCTCAATTAATAGACACTATTATTATCAACTCTTTTCCTACAGTTGCAAATATACTAAATATTATCATTTTCTAGCTATCCATATATATAATCAAACACATTGCCAACTTGTGATATTTGCACCCATACCTCAAAATGCAAATTGATTCATTGACTCAATGATGACCTTAAACCCATCTAAACATGTAAATTTGTGGTTTCTACATAAGCATTTAACCGTATACTCATTTAAATCCCAATGTGATACTTGGCACCAGGTTCTGCATTGCACCCATAATTCCATATTTCACCTTTTTTATTTTCTAATTTTGTTTTTGAGGATATACAACTTCAGCCCCTTTAATTAAATTTAGTTTTAAACATGAACCATAATATAATATTTAACCCCACTAATTTAATCATAAAGTTTCTGCCGTAACAAAACGTAAACCCTATGTATGTTATCATGGGTGTTCAACAAAGATTTCTTTTAACAACTCTTACAACTTTTATAATTAAGTAGACTGCAATAATATATATCATATTCATCATTTTATTATATATCCAAAATATTGAGATGTAATAACATGGAAATTACAAAAGAACCATCCGGTTCAGATTATAAAATTATATTTATTTGACCGTGACCAACAATTATACGGAAGTATGAAAAACAAAACTTGTCACATGGACTTTGTTGAATATGATCGAAGAAATGATTATACTAAACAACTGAAGGAAACGTTACCTAAAATGATAGAAACACTACTTATTAGTTGCAAATGATCGATGAGCACAACAACCGATGGACTAATGAAGTGCAACTAATCAACTAAAAACGATGAGTTGCATATCTCATAATTACAAGAATGATTGAGCATCCACTTATAACATACAAAGGATGAAGAACACTTGTTGATCATGTTGTAGTGATGGAGCTTATAGTCAAGAACAACTAATCATTTTAACTTAATAGTTGATTACTTTTTAACAAGCAGTGAATACATAGAACAACTGATATGTCAAAACATTGAATATACTTCCTCCAATCTACATTAACCTAACTGTATGCATGCACCAACGGTTATTGACACCTTCACTCGTTTTGCTGACGTAACAAAAGTTTGTTAGAATATGTTAGATGTCCAGACCGAGTACTCAAAGGCGTAGAACGAGTTTTATCATCATCATTGTTCGTTTAGCATAAGGTTTTCATCATTGTTCAATGTGCTCTGTCATACATATGCTTAAACCTGAGTGGCAAGGTATGGTTATGATCATCATCATTGTTCGTTTAGCATAATTAAGGTTTTCATGCTTGTATCATGTGACTATAAACCAAACATATTTCAAGTGTCCCGATTCATCTTTAATTTTCCAAAATATAATTTTTGAAAGAAAATTTAACATAGCCCTATAGGGAGTTCGTTTGATGAAGTTTATTTATCTTGACGGTAGTCAAACTTGACTTAGGTTAATTTTCTCGGCCTTGCAAAAGTTGTTGTTGGTAAGTAAGTCCAAAAGAATACCAAGTGACATCAAATGAGCTACTTTTAATTTAAATCTTGATTAGTTATAGATGGTTAATTTGAAGGAATTGTGCATGATTTCAAGAATATGGCTCGTAATTACATTCAAAAGGTGGATCACAAAATTAGTTAGTTACTAGAATAGAGTGTATAATCATCAATTTCATTTATTTAATGAAATTTTCTTGATGCAGCTAAACTGTATTATTTTGCAATTTCACATGGTAATCAATATTAGGTTACATTAGATGTGACGAAAATGTCTCATGAAGTTGAACTCACAGGTACACAAATGCATTTCTATTATTTGCAAATTTGAACATGTAAAGTTACTTTAGAGTTGAAACTTATAAGATTTAAATGCTATTAGAGTGCTTTACCAAATTTGATTTGATGCTTATTCATATTTTCTTACTTTTTTTAGATTTTAGAAGGAAAATCTTGCCGTAAAATTCCCATGGTTTGGGACCATTGATTGTTCACCACAAGATATTCATAAAAGGGTTTTTATGGTTTCTGCTGCACGTACAAAATCAAAATACAATTCTTCCACCAAAGAATACAAGCATCTGGCTTCAAGAATGGGTTTCAAATATCTTGCATAATTGCTCTAAAAGGTTAAAGAATCTCTAAATTATAAAGACATGTTCTTGAAATGAATCTTTTCGTTGATATATGACTGGATTTGCTATCTCTGCATTTTGGAAGGCTTTATAAAATCACAAATTTCAGGCATGCAGTTATCAATCAATAAAACTTTACCTCATATTCAAGCTGAACTAAGCCATCTTGAAAAGTTTATTTCTACTTTATGTTTTTATTTATTTATAACTTCTCAAAGGATCGAATTTTGATTAGTGTAATCTAATGGCAGGATTATATAGTGTTGGTGAAGGGGTGAGAGAAAGTTCAGCCATGGGAGCATACCAGCAGCCCATGTATTAGAAAAGCCTTATTGGTTCATTAGATTCAGCACAGTATGCTTAATTGGATCATCTCTTTTAACACTATAATATATAAAGACGATATATTAAGTAACATCAAAGACTGTAGTTTCAGGAGGAAATGAAGAGCATCAAAAGCTATTGATATTTTATCTTCTCTTGTCAATGTTGAGCAAGTCGATTTTGAGATCATGTACGGGTGTGGACTCAATGAGGTTGCTAGTGATGGACGTCTCTGTATCCTCTTGATTAGCATTTCCATTTGGTCGGCGGGGCTTTACCACACTCTTAAGCATGCTGCCGATGGATCGAAAGGGGTGAGTCACTCCATCTTTGAGTTTTAAGATTATAGAAACCTCTGATATCTGCCAAGTAACTGTTAGAACAATCATCACTGAAAGAAGACAGTGTGTTATCAGATTTTGTCTTTGAACTTTCTTAAGCTCTTTAACAATCCTTTCTTCTTCTTCTTCTTCTTCTTCATCATCTTCTTCTTCTTCTTCTTCTTCTTCTTCTTCTTCTTCTTCTTCATGTTCTGGTCTTGAGATGTTGGTGGTGTTCACTAACTCAGGTGAGCCCCCCTCTGCTTCAGCCTCCAACTATGTATACATATGTATGGGAGAAAAGAAAATTTAAATTAGAGATGTCCTAAAGTATTATTATTTGTTATTAAGAGATAAAAGCAAAAGTCAGTTGGTGAGCCCTTACATTGATCATACAAATATGTATATAGGGAGAGAAGGTTTCAAGTATGTTAACGTTGGATGAGGTATTATGGTATAGAAAAAATGAAACGTTATCAATAAATGGAAAATGATATGGGTTAAAGCATAAAAACGAAAGTGACGGCACTTTCTTATTAACTACTATATAAGAATTTTATTATAAATTTATTTACTAATGCAGATGTGACTAGATCATCCCCACCGAATCACATGTTTCTAAAAGACTAACAGGAACAATCATTTTTTTATTTTATTTAAAAACTTAAAATAGAAATCTTTATATATGTTTCGTAGATATATATGCACGCAAAAGTAGATCAGTTTCTGACGATACGTATGGGAAGAAAGCAAACCACGTGTGTTAATGTTCTCGTGACACCTGTAAATGTATTTCTAACGTGTCAGTTGCATGCATGCAGCGTAAATGCTTACGAGGGAATTTTGTATATATGCCCCCTCACTTTTCATCACCATTGATACTTTCATCCTTTATAATATGAAAACTAACTCTTAGTCCTTATAAGAAATTATAGGAATTGTTACGACTATTAGTATTGTTTGTATGATAATATTCATTGATTTTAAAACCGGACTGGATAGCGAATTGATCATCTTATCGGTTCACTGTTCTAACTGGTTGAATTGATCATCGGATCGGGGTCAATGAACCGAATGACATGGATATATTAATTTAACAAAATAGCCTGATTTGAATACGTTTTATTTATACATATCATAAATATAATAGTTATAAGTTTGTAAGCTAAAAAGATAGGATTATCATTGGGTGATTTTGTTACAGAGTGGGGGTTTTCTATAAAATTTTATTATTTAGTATTAGAATTTTAATTTTTTATAAAGAAAAGTGGAATAAAAATATGTGTTTCTATTTTAAAACTCCGCTGTGATTGGCGACACAAAGTTACATATTTTGTTCACACTAGTTAAACGTCAATTCCTAATAGTTGAGATGGTAAATTATATCACTCTTTGAAACCGATGATAACAAGTTCGATCTTTGTAACACTAAAAGTATTGGTTTTAACAAAATTTTCAGCCTTATAAACAATAGAAATTGCAGACCCAGGAAATTTATTTGTTGTGTGTTGGAAAAGTTTCAGGTCGTTTGTTTGTCGTTAAATATTAATTTTTCGGTCCAATTTAGTTCGAGCCAGGTCATACCATGAAATATAAAACCAAATTGAATCCCAAATACATAATAAAGTACGTCAATTCACTTCAAAATTTTAGACCAATAGTGGCGACAAAAGTCGCCGCTAATAACTGTCAGAATCTGCATATCGCCGCTATTACTTGTAGCGGCAACATGTCGCTGCAAATAAGTCGCCGCTATTAATTTGCCGCTAACGACTAAATTTCGCCGCTAATAAGTCGCCGCTAATAGTGTCGCCGCTAAAAATGTTAATAGCGGCGAAACTGTCGACGCTATTTGTTTAAATATAAAAATTATTGGGTAGATTATTAGCGGCAACATGGTAGCTTTTTTTATTTTTTAATTACCAGTTTTTCAACCAATTAAATCTGGATTTTCTAATAACATAAAATGCAATAGTGTTCATAAACGACATACAATTTTCATACGTACATAAACAATAATAAGTAATCTAGTCATTAAAATTAAACTTAAAACTTAAACATTAGTAGGTTAACCCGAAACTACTTAAAAACAAATTTAACCTAGTCATCAAATACGACATTAATTTTTTAGTAATTTCTTATTATTGTTCATTACTTTACAAGTTTAACTCAATTTAACACCAATTTATTAAATAAGTTTCACTTAAATTAACACATAATTACTAAACAATTTTCAACCAACGAAACACCTAATTTAACACCAAATAACTAAATACTATTAACAAAATAACACAATTAAATAGCAAACCAAGGAATATGTTTATCAATTAACACAACCAGTAAACCATTTTCCACCAATACATTATTTACCAAAAACACAACTTGTTGCCCAATAACACAACTAATTTAGCAGATTCACACAACTACCATAACCTGAGTAATCTAGTTACTAAACACCATTAACATAATAAGTTTCAACCAACAAAGATACGATAACAACTACCATAACCTAAATAATCTAATTACTAAGCACAATAACCTTAATAATCTAATTTAGTAAATGAACTAACATAACCTAAATAATTTACCAAATACAGCAACTAACACCCAATAACAAAACTATATTAAAAATTCACACAAGTAGCATAACATAAATAATATAACATAATACCTATGAAAAAAGAGATGAAAACCTCAAAATGATGCAAGAAGCGAGTTGGTGGTGGTGGCCTTTCTGTTGGTGAAGGTCGGTGGTGGCCGGCGACGGTTCGCGGGAAGCCCGATTGGTGGAGCTCGGTAGTGGCCGGCGACGGTGGGTGTGGTGGTACAGGAGGTGTGGTGGTACCGGCGGTGGTGTGGTGGTACCGGTGGTGGTGTGGTGGTACGGTACCGGCGGTGGTGTGAGGATTCACGGGTTTGAGAACTCGATCTGTGGTGTGGTGGTACAGAATAGATACTGTGGAGGGAAATAGGACCGCCATTTTTTTAGCCATTAGCGGCGAGCTGTCGCCGCTAATGATCTCGCCGATAATGGTTAATTGTACGATCAGATTGTGACCATTGGATCTGGAAGCTAATCAATGATAAGTTTTGCTTTAGGCGTGCTCGATTGGATTGTGACCCATTAACGGCGACACGTCGCCTCTAATGATGTTAGTGTTAATGGATCGCTGCTAATGAAGACATTTGTTGTAGTGATCGTCATATAAAAAATATAATAGATATACAATGTTGTATGATTGTTTCTACGGGGCCTTTTTTTAAATCTAATCATTACACTATTCAAGAAAACATTCCAAAGCTTAAATGTTCAAATAGTTAGTGGGTATATTAGTAATTTTTTAATAGTACAAGTAATAAATATGTATATTTGGACTTACAAAAATAAAAAAATTAAAAAAATATATAAAAGCTAATGTATTTATAACTTTTTAAGATGCGTGATAATAAGTTTATATAGGTTTATTATTACAAAATTTAAAATATTTAATTAACTTTTTGTGTCGTTGTCCATATTGCTTGGGTGTAAATCGATGCAAAAATTTTCATTAGAGTCAGAGTAAATATTTTATGTGGGTCGGCGTTGATATTTGTTGGGGGTTGCTCGGGATTAGATTGTATGTATACTAACCAAACTTTTGTTTATCATGGGACACGGCAGATCCTCAAGTGTTTACTTGGGTCCGCCAATACCTATAAAGGCATTCTGATCCCACATCACTACATTAGTGAAAACATCGATCTCTCGTCAATCTATAAATTTAAACGTAAGGAGTTAAAACTTTTGTCAGGTCCAACCATACAAATGGTTTTGTGGTTCAACCCAGTTTGCACAAAAACCACTCGATTTGACCGCTTTAAGGTTAAAACCACCAAACCGGGAAAAGGTTTAGTTTCTAGTTTGATCGGCTGTTGGTCCGGTTATCAAAACCTTGGTAATATTATGCAAGTTAATTATTCAAACAAAAAAAAAAATAAAAATATTTAAATTTTATAATTCAAACTATAATTAATTGGTCTATAATGTACATATGATTTAACTAGTAAGACTTTTAACTTTCCCTTGCAATGTCAAATACAATCTTACTAACATAATCACGTAGATTTATGGTTGATTCACACTTGATTACACCTACAATGATATAAATGAAATGTAGAAGCATACGTCTAATTTAAGCAAAATTAAGTGAAAATTTAATGACAACAAATATATGAACTATGCAATTAATTATAGCACTTAGCAACAAAAGTAAAAGTAGAAAATAACGATTGTTAGATTACCAATTCCATAACCATAAGCAATAAAGTAATATCATAATATCATGTAGGTGCCACTAGCTAACACACATTGCTTGCTAAGACCCGTATAAGAGAGATCTAAGCCTCTCCTAAACGCCCTAAACTTTTAATCATATGTCTCCACATACTTTTCTCCTAAACCATATTCTTAGAGAGATGCAATGGTAAATCTTTCCAATACTTTCCTTTAAAGTTAGTTTGTATTATCCACTACTCCACCCCCTTAACATTAAGGGTCTCTAATACTTTAACCTTGAATTGAAATTTGTCTTCTTTTTACATGCTCAACCCGTCACAATCTTTATTTTTTATCTTATCCATGATACTAGCTACTCCTAACTTATGTCTAATAACCTCATTCCGTATCTAGTTTTGTCCTATGTACCTGCACATCCATCGTAGTATATACATTTCCACTACTTCCATCTTAAGCGCATGTATTTAATTAATGGCCCCAATAATGTGTTTCGTATAGCATAGCCTGACGTACCACTTTAATCTTGTCCCGTCGTTCTACTTTAATTTCCCTTCATACTTAATACCCTTAGGTCGCCCTCCACCCATACTAGTCTTTTTGAACTCAATATGTAACATCAGTATCTATCTCCATATCACCGTGTATATATGATTCTAGATACCTGAAGTTAGTTGATTGTGACAAGGCCTTCAATCGTGATCTGTGTGTCATCGTGATCACCTACTCCACTAAAGTCGCAATAAAGGTATTCAGTATTAAAATGACTGAATTCTAGCTTTTTTCCTTCAAAAGCCTCTCTCCATTCTTTTAATAGAACATTCAAAACTTTTACTTTTGTCATCTAGGACAATATCATTAGCAAAAAGCATGTATTATAAAACTATGCCCCTATATCAACCTATACAACTCATTCAGGACTACCACAAATAGAAATTGACGTAAAGTGGACATTGGTGGCGGCCAACCTCAAAAAAGTAGGACTCAGTATCTTCTACAAGAACACAAAATGTAGTTTGGATCTTATCATAGATATCCATTTTTATGATCATAAACAAACCTGGCAGCCCTATATCCTCTAAATTATCCCAAAAGTCTACAAAGTACGTTATCAAACACCTTTAATAGATTAAAGGAAATCATATGCACAACCTTTTTCTTCCCCGTATACTTTCTATCGACTTCTAATGCATGTGTATATATGTACATGTATATATATGTATGTATATGTGTGTATATGTATGTATATATATACATGTTAAGAAAATTACACAATTTTAGTAATAAATATGGCTATATATGTATTTATGTGTATATCTGTATATGTATGCATATATATACACACATTTTAAGCACATTACACGATTTCAGTTTTAAAATATGGTTTTTACCATGGAACTAAACTACACAAACAATAGACAACTATATCTATCATATTGTAATATAAATCTTGGTAAGAAAGGATATCAATCCGTGGACATAACCTATTAATAATTAACCTTTAGAATCTTCTAGCTAAATTATTTGATTGATTGGTGATTAAGCTATACTGTCATGCGAATAATAAACAGTAACCAAAGAGAATGGTAAAGACAATCATTTAAAAAAGATATCATCAAACTTTAAATTTAGTTGACTACAAACTGATAATAGTTATGGAATGATGATTAGGTCTTAGTAAACATACAATAGATTAAAATCTCTTTAAGGTTACATAGTTATATGTCCTTTTGAAAGGTTGAAGTGATGGTATATACTACAACCACCAATGAACATGCAATAAAGCAATAGGCATAGTCATTCAAGATTCAAAAATACAAATTGGACTTCTGTCAAGATTATTCAACCCCGTTAACTTTTAGGAGAGCTAGTAAGGATACACACTTATCTATCTATCATAAACATAATATCTTGATCAACAATTCCGAATGAATTTCCATAAAATGCATGCAAAGGTACAAGCGATGTATTTTAAAGCAATTGGTTTTCCAACTTCTTGTGGTTAAAAATTCATAAGATCATAATGATAAATCTATATTGATAAGCATACATATGCATTGAAGAATACAATTGAAATTGTCATAACATTTGCATAATTAGCACCTAAGATTTAATGTATATAATGTTAATGTGAACCAAGCTTCATTTTAACCTAGATGAAAAAAAATAGTTTAACAAATAAGGCCCGTAGCAACAACATTAATACTTGGATAATTAACAGAATTAATTTTAAAAAATATGAGATTGAAACCCAAAACCAAGTGGAATATGTTTTAGATGCTTCTTGGTCCTTCCTTTATGTTGTTCAGCGTCTAAACCTTGCTAATAAACCTTCAAATTTTTAGGAGAAGTTCTACAACAACAGGTTTTCACATAAAATCTTTGAAACCTCTAATTAAGAATTGAGGCCTTTTCTTGGCAGAAAGTCGGCTAGAATAGGCAAGCTTGGGAGGGCATGAGTGTGCCTATTGTAGACCACCACTGATCTTCTAATGTCCTGAAGTTTGTATTCAGGTTGTATAGCGGTTAACACATAGCTCAATTTAAAAAATGTTGGCTTGACGACGGCCATGTTGGCTTGAGCATTTTCTTGACATGTGCATGACATGACCATGCTAATCCTTGATCTCGGAAATACTAATCGGCACGACCACGCCATAACCTTGCAAGGCCATACTTGGCTTCTTTTTGTATAGAATTTTGATGAAAATTTTCCTTTCCAATCGTTTGTTGTTGGGAAGCTATATAATCATGAAAATTCATATGTGAGAGGATTTAAGAATCGATATGAATGAATTCACGCATAATAAGCATAAAAATATGGATTAATATGCATGAATAGAATGTGTGTTTAATGGCATATCAACCTCCTAAATATGTGTTTCACTTCTATAGCTAACTACATTAGCATGAAGCCAAATTGAGTTCACGTTGCCTCCTCTCACTTCTAATTCTAGCCTTTATTAGTATGTCCTTATCGCTTAATCCCTCTATAATTCCTATAACATTAGGCTCTCCTTTGTTCTTATAGAGGGGGACTACTAGACTAGTACTCCATTGATCTGGCATTATACTAGAGTTGAATATAATGTTGAACAAGGTGGTTAGCAATCATACTCATTGTCCTAAACTTTTTGACACCTTTATAGTATGCTGTTCCAACCAGCTAGCTTAGCATGGATTGCATTTCATGACTACTTGATGGGTCATACCTAGATTGTACCTCGTAAGGAACTTTAGGTGTAAGTGGCATATCTTCAGGTTGTGTTGGTCTAAGCATGTGCACTTCATGTATAGCTTTCCTGCTTAATAAGTTTATTGTTTTTACGTGGATGTTTTGGTTGCTCTAAGTATTGCTTGGCAAACCTCCTTGTTATCTTTCTAGGAGCAATTTAGCGATTTGACCATTCCACTTCTCTAATGTTTATAACGAGGCTTTTTGATTCTATAGTTTAGTTTCATGCATTTGGAATCATTCTTCATATTTTTATGGTGGCTTTCACTAAGTTAAGTTTGTGATTTAGTGGTAGATTTTAGGTGTGCCGTCATTTCTTCCAAAGTTACCCCACTTGAGGTTTGTGAACTACAGCCATGCGTTGACTTAAGAACTTTGTTGACTGCTATTGAGGTGGAATTTTGGGTGATTTTTCCATCCTGGGTTTTACGTATTGATGTGTAGGTTATTTGTAGGCTTGGTTTGTTTAACAATATAATCAATATGCAAAGTGTAGCATTTTAAAAAACCCAACCCTTTTACCCCCATTCTCATATGAGGTTAAATACTCAAAATCTATCCGATATAATTCAAATTAACTGTTCCTTATTATTCGCACATGAGATTCAAACCGTGAACCTGTTTCAATTTGAATTCCTTAGCTGTTAGTGTTGTTCAATCGAAATTGATATACCCCAATTCAAATTAAATCAGTTTCAATTAAAAACTTGATTAAATGGATAATTCTTTTAAATTACAACATAATTGCAATATGTACAAAGTTAATCATCAAATCAATCGGGTTGTAACCGTGCCATGATTACCAAATCAAATTGAAAAACCCGTATAAAATCAATGAATTTGTTCGAGCTGAAATGTATGAAATTGATGCTATATAATAAAAGGTAATCCTTCTAATCGATTTTTAACTCCATGTGAACTCAATTCCACTTGAAACACACACACGTTCATACCAAACCAGCAACTCAATCAAAAGCCACCTTTATAAACCTTCTTGATTGTAATTGATCTAGTGTTAGCATCATTATCATCTCGAATTGATTTTACCATGTGTCACATTTGTCCTTTTTCTTATTATTATCAATCCATCATCAAAACAGGTAATTACACACACCCACACACGCGTTATTTCATGTATATCAAAATCCGTAAAATTATTTTCATAAATAAATTCAAATCGGGCTTCAATTCATTTGATTTTGATCTAGGGCTCATTCAATTTGGGGATTGCATATAACTTTTGTATTTAACTATTATTATCTAGATTTTAATAAGAAACGGGCTTTCGCCCAATGGATATCACATTGCACTCATACAAAAGGAACCCATGTTCGACCCCGGGCACCCCTATATATTTTAAAAATCAAAATTTTGATTTTTATATAATTCTAGAAGATATTATTATATTAATATATTAATATAAAAATTATTTTATTTTTTATTATTATAACAAAAATTAATAAAAATAATTTTGAAATTTCAAAAATTGTAATTATACATTTAAATACTTTTAAAAGCTATAGGAATTGTATAAAAAGCAATAAAAAGAATTATAAGTTTATTTATAAATCCTAATATTTATAAAATTCCTATAAAACAAAATATACAATTTCATATTGTTTAAAATCAAAATTTATTATAAACATATATATATATATATATAGATATTTATTTATTTAAATAATTAATTATTAAGTTTATTATTTTTTTACGGAATCACGCTTTATTATTTCAAGTGTTAATTATTGAACAATTGTAAATTCTTAGCTGTATTATTCAAATAATGTAATGCTATACTTGAAAGGCTGATGCAACCATTGTAACCAAAGAACTTCCTGCTTGAATGCATGCACTTAGCAGAAGTTAATTTAAAAGTTTTACACTCCTCACAAGAAAATATTCTAACTGTAAAATCTTTCGAATCCAAGATCAAAAGCTTACGAAGCCAAAGATGAAGTTTTTCGAAGCTTAGAGGGCAAAGTCTTCGGAAGCCAAGAGAACTGAAGATTAATTTCTTTCGAATACAGAGAAGATATGCTTTCTCTGATCACCTTTTTAAGAAAACTGACCAACTTTCATTGCCACTCTGAACACTCACCAACTTATACAAGTTGGTGAAAAGGTCCATGCTTTAGTAAACTGTAGATTATGGTCTTGAGTATGTAACTTTCTATTTTATACCTTTTATTCTTTTTATAATAGATTAGGATGTGAGTTATGTCATGTCATAGTCACAGGTCAAAAGGCAATCTGCCTTTTGACTTTACATTGATCTTGTTGTGTAGATTAGTGCTTCCAGGCTTTCAAAGTATGGCCGGCTGTAGGATGTAGTATAAAGTATTTCAGGTCTTGTATTCTTATGTATGCTTTTGTAACTTTTGTAACAGAACTTGAGAGCAATATAAAGCATTCCTGAAAACCATCTTTGTTGTTTTTGTGTTCTTTAATTTAATTTCTTAGTTTCCAAATATCCGGTTCCCTATTTGATCTTGTAAGCATTTAGTTAGTTCATTCTCCAACAATCTATGAAAATGTTGCATTGACCTCCCCTAACCGATCCTGCAATTTGTATCATAGCTGTCCAGGCTCGTGATTGTAAGATCTTACCATCTTAAATCTGCCCAGTTTCACAAAGCACTTACTTGCTCAAATGGCAGCTCTCTCCAAAGCTAATATGGATACCGGCACAATGACAAAGTCTCCACTGATCACCCCTGATGACTTTCATACTTGGTGCCAAAGAATGAAAGGGGTCATCAAGTCTCAAGACAGGAGGATATGGAAATCTGTTGTCCCTGGACCTCATGTTCCATGCATACCCTCAGTAACTGCTACTGGTGAGATGATTCCAAAGGATGTGGCTGATTATCTTGATGAAGATTGGAAGAGAATAGATGTAGATCAGAAGGCCATGACCGCTCTTCAAACTACTCTTGCCAACTTTATCTAAAGAAGCTTTAAGAAGTGCAAGACTACCAAACAGCTCTAGGATGCACATAAGCTGATACATGAGGAGTGTAAGGAAGCCAAGGAGAACAAGAAAGGCCTCATGAAGTAGCAATTTGAGAACTTTACCTTTAAGACTGGTGAAACCATGAGTCAGTAGTATTTCAGATATGTTGAGATTGTGGATAGTCCGGTGGATACTGGTGTCAAACTGGAGAACAGAGAAATCGTGAGGAAGTTCATGTTCTCTCTTCCTAGAGAATGGACTCACTACTGTGTGGCTATTAAGAGAACTAAAAACCTCTCAACTCTTACCCTTACTGAGCTGTATGGTATCCTAAGCGGTTATCAGATGGAAATGAATATGCAAAATCCATCTCACAGCTCATCAAGTACCCACAAGAGTTCTGCCCTCCATGTGGTTGAAAGGGATAGCAGAGAACCTCAACATCATCTTCTCAGCTACCCTGACAACTCACAAAAGGGCCCTTTCATCACCTTCCTGGAGACACCAAGGGAGAGCTAAATCCATGGAAGCCCATTGCAAGAGACAAGCTTCTCTTAAGCCTTTGTGTCTTCTGGTAAAAGTTCAAGCAACTTTCTTTTGTACTCTAGAAGACATGGACTACATTCATCCAGATGATCTGGAATAAATGGAGATTGTGTAGCACATGGCTCTCCTCACTCATAGAGCCAAGAGGTTGTACCAAAGGATAGGAAGAAAGTTTCCTAACAATGTATCCAGTGGAAAGTTTGGGTTGGATAAGAGCAAATTGAAGTATTACAACTATAACCCAATGGGAAACTTTGCTACGGAGTGCAAGGCACCAAGGACAAATGGTGGCCAAGCACAATCTAGATCAAACTACACCGAGGGAGCTCCAAAAGCTGAGAAGCCCAAGCAATAGGCCGTAGTAGTTGTTGAAGAAGGAGGCATCGATTGGAGTTTCTAGGTTGAAGATGCTTCTCCAAATCATACCTTGATTTCTGATCATGAAGAACCTAGGGTAACTAAACATCTTTGTACCCCTGAATGCATTGCTAAAGTTAGCATGTATAGGTTCTATTACTTGGAAGTAAGATTTGATCTTGAGTCTTTGAATAATTTAAAAGCTGATTTTAAAAGAGTAGAAAATGACTATAAACTTAAAATAGAAGATTTAGAGAAAAAAATTTATACTCTTAAACATAAGCACACAAATTACAGGACTCAAATCAAAGATCCCATAGCCAAGTTAACTGAATACCAGGCTGAGCTTGTGATTAGCAAAGCAAGGGCAGAAAAGTATGTTCTTGAAGAGGAAACCTTTAAGAACATCATATCCTCATCTTTGCATGGCAAAGTGTAGTATCAAAACAGGCAAGGAATGTGATTTAGTAAAATAGCTTCTCCACACACTTTAATATCTATAAGACAACCAAGGCGTGCAACTAGTGAAGATGAGCTACCTCCAGAAGATCCAGTTTAAGAGAAAGATGAAGATGATGATGATGAAGAGGGGATGGTGAAGGATGAAACTGAACTGAGTGAAGAGGCTTTAAGGGACACCATTCTCTTGGAGAGAGAAGAAAAAGACAAAGATGGCCAAGTCTTCTAGAAAGAATCTGATTAAGGCAGCCAAGAGAAAAGCCAAGAAAGCCCTAGAGATCAAGCCCACCTTTGACTTGAAACTAAAACAAGTATTCATATCTGCTGGGTTTGAGGTGGTGAAAACTACAAACTTAACTATGGATTCTAGTACTAGAAGTCCTAGTTCAAGTTCAAACCATCCTTGTTGAAAGACAAAGGTTGATAAAAAGTGCACCACTGTTGCACTGCCTGAACCATCTAGTTCCAAAAGCAAGCCTATCCCTAAAAAGCCTGCTGCGTCATCTACAAAGGTGAAGAAGGAATTGGAAAATGATATAGCTCAACCAGTCTCTCAGAAGAAGTCTCTCATAAGCAGCTCAACTACATGCATCATGTGTGGCAGTATCTCTCATCTTCATAAGGATTGCATCTACAATCCTAAGAGTGCTGTCAACATGACCAAGAAGGCTTCTGAGATGAAGAAAAAGAAGGCAGCATCAGAAGGAAAGTCACTTGCCTTGGAAGCTCAAAAATGAAAGCTTAGAAGATATTTTGGTCTCGAGAGAAAGGAATTTTGGTCTCGGAAGGAAGGAATGCTTCCTAGTGGATGCAAAAACTTCTCGAGGTTTAGTTTGCAAAACTTCTGAACTTGTAAAAACTTCCGAAGCATTGACGGCCAAGTTTAGTCTTTCAAAGATGGTATGGAAGATGAAGGAAGGCTAAGTGACTTAAGTTTTCTCATCATGAACAACTCAAAATCCCTAAAACTTAAACATAGGATCCATAATTGTAGATTTATCTTCTATTAATATTAATGAACCTAAGACTAGTAAGGCTTGGATCTCCAAATGTAACTAACCATCTCTTTCTGTGTAGTAACAGCTCAAGACCAAAAAGAGTGTATGGATCATTGACAGTGACTGTTCTAGGCACATGATAGGCTATGGCTCCTTAATATAAGACTTTGAGAAGTTTGATGGCAGGGGCAAGGTCACAAATGGTAAGCTCCGCATTAAGAAGGTAAACTTTGTTAAGAAGCTTGAGTACAATCTTCTGAGTGTATCTTAATTTTGTGACCAAAAGCATAACATGTTCTTCACTGAACATGAGTGCATTGTTCTCAAGTCCGGGGTTGTCATTCCTTAAGAGCATATTCTACTCAGAGCCCCCAGGAAAGGGAACATGTATAAGATGGATTTGCAAGAGACATCTTTTTCTTGAGGAGTTTACTGCTTTCTGTCTAAAGCCAATAGTGATAAGTCTTTCCCCTGGCATAAAAGAATGTGCCATGTAAACTTTAAGAACATGAATAAATTAATTAAAAATGATTTGGTAACTGTAATTCCAAAGAAAGAGTTTACAAGTGATGACCATTGTGTTGCATGTCTGAAAGGAAAGTAGCACAAAGTGTCTCACAAGCAAAAGAAAATCAACTCTATCACTACCCCCCTTCACTTGTTACACTTGGATCTGTTTGGCCCCACAAGTGTAATGAGTTTAGGAAAAACTTTATTTTGTCTTGTGATCACAGATAACTTCACAAGATACACTTGGGTGTTCTTCCTTAGAATTAATGATAAGACTCTTGAAATCTTGAAGTCTTTTATTTTGAAGATTGAGAATCAATCTGATCACAAGGTCAAGATCATAAGTTGTGATCAAGGAACAGAATTCAAAAATTATATATTTGATTCATTTTATGAAGAAAAAGGTATTTCAAGACAATATAGTCCTAGCAGGACTTCTCAGTTAAATGGTGTTGCTGAGAGGAAAAACAGGACACTTATTGAAGCTGTAAGAATCATGTTGTCTGACTCTAAACTGCCTATCACCTTCTGGGCAGAGGCAGTTAACACTGCCTGCTATGGGTAGAATAGAGTTTTAGTTGTCAATACTCATGGTAAGACTCCTTATGAGCTATGCCACAAAAGGAGACCTTTTATTGGTTTTCTCTAATCATTTGGTTGTTCTTGCACCATCTTGAATACCAAAGGTCATCTAGCCAAATTTGCTGAGAAATCAGATGATGGACACTTAATTGAATACTCTTCTCAAGCTATGGCTTATAGAGTATACAATCTCAGAAGTAGAGTAGTTAAGCAGTCAACCAATGTGACTTTCAATGAACACACACCTAGTGTGAAGGGTTCTGGTCCTGATTGACTATTTGTTCTTGATTTAGTTACCAACTGTTTTAACAAATCTTGTGAAGATGTTTCAGGATCTACACGTAACATATTAACAGGAGATCCGAACCTAATATTTGAGCTGAGAACACTAAGTATGAAAACTACTTCACCTCGTATGGTAACTAACCCTACAGGTGGAGATCCTATCAGCACAACATTGAAAAATTTAGCTAATACTTTTGAGGTGCCAACAAATTCCAACTCAAAAGCATAAAACTCAAATGAAGGACCATCCAATATAGGAGGAAGTGGAGATGGTGATTCTAACCAAGAATTCCATGATACTGAAGACCTCTCCACTGAAGATAACATCAATGATGTCACACACTCATTGGATAAAGTCAACCTTGATAAGTGTGCTAATGTGGTGGGTGATCCTCAATCACCAAATCTGAATTTCACAAATTTCTATCAAATCAACTTGCTGTGATTCCTCAGTTGAGAATCCATAAGTCTCACCCCACCATAAACATCAGTGGAGATGTTGAGACAGGAGTGAGGATAAGATGACAAACCCATGATAAAATTGTTTGTCCACACTCTTGTTTCTTGTCTCTGGTAGAGCGTAAGAAGATTGATGAGGCTATGAAGGATGGAAGTTGGGTTGAAGCAATGTAGTAGGAGCTGCTTCAATTCAAAAGACAAGAGGTTTGGAACCTATGTACTCTTTCTCATGGGAAGACTACTATAAGGACCAAATAGGTTTTTAGCAAGAAGAAAGATGATAGAGGACTTGTCATAAAAAACAAGGCTAGATTAATTGTTCAAGGGTAGACTCAAGAAAAAGTAGTTTACTAAACTGTTGTTTTTGTTCTAGTAGCATGACTTGAAGCTATTACGATATTTCTGGCTTTTGCTGCATCCAAGGACTTCAAAGTCTACCAACTTAATGTCAAGTGTGCTTTTATATATGGTGTAATTGAAGAGGAAGTGTATGTCAAACAATCACCTGGCTTTGCAGACCCGCATCATCCTGATTATGTCTACAAGCTTGACAAAGCTCACTATGGTCTCCATTAGGCTCCAAGGAAGTGGTATGAGACACTATCACAGTACCTTGTCCAACATGGTTTCAAAAGAGGTACCATTGACAGTACACATTTCCTTAAAGTAACAAGGAATGACTTGATTTTGGTACAAGTTTATGTAGATGGCATCATCTTTGGGTCACCTAATCCAAGTATCTGCAAAGAGTTTGAGAAGCTGATAAAGAATAGATTTGAAATGAGTGCCATGGGGGAACTCAATTTCTTTTTACGAGTTCAAGTGAAGCAGGTGGACAATGGTATCTTCATAAACCATGCACAGTATGTACAAGGCATACTAATCAGATTTCATCTAACTGACTGTAAGGTTGCCAAGACTCCCATAGCAAGAAACCACTCTCTAGGTCCTAACTTTGAGGGGGAGTGTGTTGATAAACATCTCTATAGAGCTGTGATTGGGTCTCTCATGTACCTTATAACTAGTAGGCCGGATATCATGTTTGCCACATGTAACTATGCAAAATATCAAGCCAACCCCAAGATGGTGCTCCTAAGCTAGGACTTTGGTATCCAAAGTGTTCTGACTTCAATCTATATGCATATCCAAATAATGACTAAGGTGGCTGAAACATGACTTCAAAGTCTACATCAGGTGGATGTCGGTTCCTTGGTGTAAGGATAGTCTCATGGCAATGCAAGAAACAATCATGTTTGTCTGCATCAACTGTTGAAGCTGAATACATTGCTACTGCGAGCTGCTGTGCTTAAGTGCTTTGGATTCAGGATCAGATGCTAGACTATGGATTTAATTTCAAGGAGACTCCTATCCACATAGACAACAACAATGTTATCTCCGTTATAGATAATCCTGTGCAGCACTCGAAGACAATGCACATCAATATCAGGTATCATTTGATAAGAGATAATTTTGAAAAAGACTTGATAAAGCTAGTCAAATTTAAAACAAATGAACAATATGCTGATCTATTCACTAAGGCTTTTGATAAACAGAGATTTAAATATCTAATATCAGCTATTGAGATAATTAACTTCGAGTAGTTTTTCTTAAATTAATATCAGAATTATTTTCTAAAATGTGTGTCTTTAATGTTGTCTATTTCATCACTCATATAAGCCCAGATATCTTGAAAGAAAATTTTTTAAATTGATATTCCTTAGATTTATAATAATTTGAAGTATGATTTCTTTTGAAAGACATTAATATTAATTTTGGAAGAAATTCATGTCTTCAACTCAAATAAGTGAATTACCTTCGGAAGAAATTTGAGAAATATCTTCCGAACCTTAAAACACTCATATGACTTAAATAACAATTTTCTCCCAAAGCAAATTAGTCTTGGAAGATTTATTCTTGAATAAACCTTCTGGTGCTTAATGTCTCCCAAAAGAAACCATACTTCGGAAGTAAATTTTCTCTAAGTAATTTCTTCCGAAGGAAATTCCTATAACTCATAAAAATATCTTCCGAAGCCAAAATTGGCTTCAGAAATTTTTCCAAAATTTTTGAAGACAAAATACATTCGAAAGATTTTCAACTTTCAAGAAAACTATCTTTTCGGGCACCTATTTTAGAGATGGGACCGACACGCAGATTTGAAAGTTTATCCTTCCACATTAACTTTGTTCCAAATCCATTTCATATATATGCACTCAACGTTTCCCCTTTGCACTCTATCTTCTTCATCTGCAAATTTCTCTAACCTAAATTCTTCCAAACCGCCTTTGATATTATCTTCCTTAATCTCAAAGCTACCTCAAAATGGCCAACCTCGGTAACTAACCCGCCTTTGATATTTCCCCTTTGCACTCTATCTTCTTCATAGGCAACATAATCAGGTTGCTCTGTTAAACTCTGAGAAAGATTATGGTTTCTCAGAGGTTTGTCACTTCTTATCTTTGTCAAACTAATTCACCTCCATTACCATTGATCCTCCTCTCTATGAGGATCAACTTCTAGAGTTCTGGAAGACCTACCAAGCGGTCACCATGGATGAGGATAAGGCACTGTCTGCCATAGTGCAAGGCAGGACAATCTTCATCACTCTAGCTTCCATAAACACACATGTTATGCTGGATGATGTAGAGGGTGATTTGTTCTTTTCCAAATCTGCTGTTAACCAATCCTCTGGTCAGATGGGCTATGAGGGGGATTACTCAGTAAGAATCTTCAGGAAAGAAAAGGTGTCCTCCCAGTTGAAGTACCTTCTTCATATGGTCAGTCACACTCGATCCAACAAACATGAAGGATAGAACCAAATTCTCGAATACCTTTGCTACATAGTACATGGAATGGTTTAGGGGGTCAAGTTCAGGCATTCATAATTTGTTTATACTAATTTGGTTGCAAACTTGGACTCCTTAGAATATTACATGTTCCATTGATATATCCAGCACATTCTTAACTATGAATTGGTCTCACAATTAAGGGATACGGGTAATATTCTTAAATTGGGACATATTAAGCCCAACATCTTTAAAATCATGAGAAAGCCTACTTTGGGCTTCTCTAGGGTAGAAATAGTCCTTGTCCCAAAAATATTAGAGCTCATTGCCCAAGGTGACAACCTAGTAGCACCAGCTACTGTTGAACCCACACTTTCGACCTCTTATCAACTTTCTCAGCCTCAAATAACATCACCTACAAAAGAAAATCCAAACGAACCCCTTCACAAACTATTCAGTCTATGCATGCCCATATATCACCACCTATGTAGGAGGAAGTGGACACTGGAGCTCCCACTTCCCCTGAGGAGCAAACCACTCTCATCTAACCAATGATCAGTGCTGAGGTTACTCATGCTCAGCCTAATAAGCTCATCACCCCAATAGCCTTAAGCCTTCACTCAAAGTCTCAAAACTCTAATGAACAACTTTCAAGGGATAGTTACCATCCTTAGCCTTTGGATCTTAACCAACCAATTTCCAACCTTGAATTCTATGATATTGAAGACATGGGATTCAGTGAGTACCATGAGTCTCCCTTCTCCACCCTTATTCAAAGAGTGATGAGTGCTCCTGCTTCTACCATGTCTAACGCACATCATCCAAACCAAACTGAGGTGGATCTCTCTCAACAAGTTCAGTAGGTCCATATGGAACAGGCTCTCACTTAAGCAAGTGATTACATTTTTAAGACCTCAACCATGGCAACCCAGCCCCTTGACACTTCAACTGAAGCTGTCATGGAGTAGGGGAAATCCAGCTGCAAAGAACAAAGTGCTGGTGATAAGGAAGAAGTCTTAGGTCCCATTCTCTCATCTCCCCATGATTCTTTATTTAAAGATGAGGGGAGTCTCCAACTAAAGGTGCAACAACAGACTAAAACCTGTACCTATTTAGTATCTAAGATTAGTCATTTGGAATCTCAGATGACTGCCTTACAAAGGAGGGTTAATGACCAGCAACTTGAGATCACCGATTTTAAGGGCAAGTTAGCTAAAAGACGATCAAGACAAACTCAACCAGAGAACTGATGTGGAGGCCACACTATAGGAACTCTTTGAGAGACCCTCAAGACAAACTCAAGAAGCAAGTGCGTGATGCTATCCAAAAAAGGGGAGAGTATGGATAATGAGGATTCACCACACTCACTTGTAGTTGTCCAAACTCAACAACTTTCTAAGGTTCACACTGTTATGGAGGCCATACTGCAGGAGCTATTTAAGGAAAGAATTCCAAGGGCCATGTCTACCCCATCATACTCTGCTGAAAATCCAATAGTGGGATGGTGGTATGATGCTGTAAGAAAGGCCTTGGTACTCTTTAGGTCTTAGGGGCAACAAGAAGTCTTCAATTTTCAAACCCTGAGATTCTATGAGAGTTTCTATCTAGTTGATCTGCCACTTGTCAACCCAAGTCAAAACAGACTGGCTGACATATTAGTTGAGAAAATTCAAGACTGGGTGTTGTAGGAATTGAAAAGCAGATCAAAATTATATAGACGGAGGCTAGCAGGGTGTTGTCCACAATCTGTTGGAGGTCCAGCGGTTGCGAGGACGATAGCCATTGTTTCCTGCGTGCTACCGTGGTGTCCTTGTTTGGTCACACTTTTTGTGCCTTAATGTTGCTTTGTACTTGAACTCCTTGGTGTGCACTAAAAAGCCTTAAACACGAAGACAAATGCATCATGCTGAGAAATGCCGCTAGTTTTATCAAAAATATAAATGAGGGCATGTTATATTGTAAAAACTAGGGGCTATTCCTATTCTATTACATTTTTAATTTGAGCGAATAATACTAATCCTTTATTGATTAACTTTTTATATGGAAAATAAGTTATAAAAAACCTTAATGAACACTAGATTCCTTGCATTTGACATATATTTTTATTTTTTAATTCATTAATTTTAAATTTTTTCTTTTTTTAATAACTTTTAAAATATAATATTTCAAGAACTTTTAATTACATCACTGTGATATTTTAAATTTTATCTTCGCTTTTATATAAATTATCTTTTAAACTGAATTGTGTTAAAATTTGATTTTCTTTTGTAACTTTGAATATATAATGTTTTATAAAATTTAAATATGCATTACGATAATTTGATGTTTTCTTACCTTTTGACATGAATTTATTCAAAACCTAGCCTTGTTAAAATTTTATTTTCTTTAACAACTTTGGTATATAATATTCTATAGAGAGGTGCCCACGCGGTATGGTGGTAATTATTTTTAATTCAAAAATATATAGCAATACTATATGTAAATTAATAAAACAATATTTGTTTTTATGATGTAACTTAAAAAAATTTAACGTATGAAAATGTTTTAGACAATTAAAATCATTGGGGGAGTTCATTGACAACTATTATTTTTAATAATGTACCTTTAATTGGTTGTTTCATATGTTTTAAAAGTTATTTTTAATTAAAGGGAAAGATAGTAATCAAGTTTTATTAGTGTTCTAATTTGGTCACTCATATTTTTATTTGTTTTAATCAGGTCATTAAAGTTTTAAAAATGTTTTGATTTGGTAACTAATATTTTTATTTGTTCCAATCAGGTCACTATAGTTTTAAAAGTGTTTCAATTAATCCACTCATATTTTTATAATTTTTTAAATAATTAACAAAAATTATAAAATAATTTAATTTTTTTATAAATATTGTTAATATTTTTAAACATTTCAAAATTTTTAAAACCTTTTGCAACTTATAAATGACATAATTAGAACAATTTTGAAACTTTAGTGATCTGATTGAGATAAAAAATTTTATAAGTGACCTGATTGCGACAAAAAATTTATGAGTGACTTAATTAAAACAATGTTAAAACTTGATTACTTTTTTACAAAGTTACCCCTTAATTAAACTTTTAAAATTATGTCATATTACTTTCTAACTTTAGATTTATTTATCATTTAATAAAATTCAAAATGTGCATTAGGACAATTTTGTTTTTTCTTACGTTTCGACATGCATTTTATTCGTACCGAGCTTTGTCAAAATCTTATTTATAAATATAGTATTGTGACATTCTTAACTTTTCTAACGTTTTGTTACAAATTTTATTAAAAAGATGAGTCGCGTCGACTCTCACGGTACATACCCGATTCCCATCATACCACGCAATGAATCCCACTATTTATTATACATACACACAACTTTACACTAGCAAAAATAAAATACCTGATCCCGTCCCCACCCCACCAGTTGAACGCTCACCGATACCCGTGGTTTTGACGAATGAATTATATGAAGAAACCGAGGTTAAGGGACTACAAGGGATAAAGATTGCAACCCCTCATCCATGATGTCATGTATATTATTTTATACAATTATGATAAGAAGATGCCTAGGGAAGTGTGTCTAAATTTGTGCGAATGGATGGATATGATGATACTGATGATAACAATCAAAATCAACGCCATGCCAAAATAATTGAAATTTTATCATCATCAGGATTATGAACACTATAAGGATCATCATCATCAATATTTTAATAAATACATTTAACAAACTCGTATATTACATGAGTTTAATAAAAATATATTAAATAAAATAAAATATTATTAATTATATATTAATATTTTAATACAAGATATAACTAAATTTTTTTTTATCATCAATAAAATGAAATTTTCTTCTCAAAACAAACATTTTCAGAAGATGTCATTTTAAAATTTTTCTTATATGAATCTCAATTTTAATTAACTTTTTGTTTATAAAATCTTTTTTTTATGAACACAAATTTTAAAATATATTTTATTTTTAAAAAAGTTTAATGTTTTAAAAAATTTTCTTACACTAGTACATAATGTATTATTTCTGGCGGTTCTTAAATATTTTTTGAGGCGGTCACTTTTAAAAACCGCCCAAAAAAAGTTTGAAAAATTCAACACATAACAAACCGCTCAAAAATATGTTTTTTTGTAGCGATTATATGTTTTTTGTAGCGATTGTATATAAATAAAACCTAATCGCTCACATCTATTTATTTTTTGCAGCGAATTGCTTTTAAACATCCAAAAAATATTAAGATTAATATATTTTAAATTAAATCAAATCGCCACAAAAATTACACACGTTTGGAGGATTACTTTTCAGATTTATATTAAAAATTTTCAATAACAACATCCACGATTTACTCTCTTTTTTATTATTTTGAATATTTTTATTCACTCTTTTTACTATTTCTTTATCATATGAACTCTACTCTCTAATCTTCTTTTTTTTTTTTTTTTCTCTTCTCAATTCCTGCTTCTTCATTATTCAAAAACCTTGGTTTAAGATCTTCAATAAAAGGTTAGTATCTTTTAAAATTGATTTACTCATATGTCATATATATTTTTCAATTTTGTTGATTTAATACATTGAATGTTTGTTTTTAGTGATTGGATTGATATACATCTTACAATATCTTTATATTCTTCATATCAACGGCTTCTTACGATCTTAAAAGGTTAGTAAAATAAAAACTTTTCTTTCGTATATGTATTTTTTATTCATTAAACGAGTATAATAGTTTGCATATTGATTTTTCATTACATGTAGTATGTGTGCGTACATGTATATATAATTATGTGTTATGTGTGTATATATTATGCGTCTATGTATGTGTACTTATGTGTGTTATGTGTGTATGTTTAATATATATATATATATATATATATATATATATATATATATATATGCTTGTTCCCTTAGGATTCCTTTTAGAAGTACATACCCGTCTGAAATCTATTAGATAAATTTCAGATTGTCCTAGTTTTGGGACGGCTTTTTGATTATTCTATCTCATTTAGGATGTGTATATATTTTAACGGGTTGACTATTTAAGAAAAAATCGATATTATTTTCCCACACTCCTTCGAGTTTGCAAATTATCTGCTTACTTGGGGAGTTAAGGGAAAATGCTATCGATTTTTTCTTAAATAATCTTCCCGTTAAAATGTATGTGTATGAGATAGAATATTCCGAAAGTGGGTTAGGATCCACTGCCTTAGAGCGATCGATTAACATTATGTACATATATACATTTCATATCATTTATTTATTTATTTTAATTTTCAGATGAATCGTAAAGATTGGATGTACAAAACTGAACATACTAGCACAATGTATACAAAGGGAGCTCAAAGTTTTCTTTTGGTTGCCAAAGATAACCGGCTGAATAAAGGAATTGAATCGATTTGTTGTCCTTGTATAGTTTGTAAAAATTTTCGAAGATTTACTGATGTTGAAGAAATAGAGTTTCATTTGTTGAAACATGGTTTTATGCCTAGATACGATTGTTGGTCAATGCATCGAGAATCACTTACCAATCATGGCACATCGTCAATGAATATATACAATGATAATACTGAGAGCAATGATTCATACATACATGACAATAATGACCATTTAAATGAGGTTAATGACAATTTAAATGAAATGTTTCATGATTTTGACACTGATGTTGGTGATGATAGTCAAGAAAAATTACAATATCTATTTGAAGATTCAGAAAAAGCGTTATACCCCGGTTGTGAAAAGTTTTCAAAACTTAGTGTTGTGTTGAAGTTGTTTAACTTAAAGTCAAATCATGGATGGAGTGATAAAAGTTTCACAAGTTTATTAGTGATTTTACATGATATGCTTCCAGAAGTTAATGAGTTACCAATTTCGACATACCAAGCAAAAAAAGTTATGTGTCCAATGGTATTAGAAGTTGAAAGAATACATGTGTGTCCAAATGATTATATGTTGTATGGAAACGAGTTTGAAAAGGAACATAAATGTGTTACATGCGGTCCATCGAGATATAAACGTAAAAAAGAAACCTATGAAGTTGACGATGATGTGACGAAAAATGGGCCACCGGTAAAAATGTTGTCGTATTTCTCTACGATACCAAGACTAAAACAATTATTTTCAAACAAAAATGATGCAAAATTGTTACGTTGGTATTCAGATGAGCGTATAAATGATGGGAAACTAAGACATGTGGCGGATTCACCACAGTGGAGGACAATCGACAACATATATCCAGAATTCAGGAATGAAATTAGGAATATACGATTTGGACTTAGATCAGATGGAATCAATCCTTTTGAAAACATGAGTAGTTGTCATAGTACGTGGCCGGTTCTTTTATGCATATACAGTCTACCACCTTGGTTATGCATGAAACGAAAATACATTATGATGTCGTTGTTAATTCAGGGTCCGAAACAACCTAGTAATAACATAGATGTTTATCTATCTCCTTTGATTAATGACTTAAAAACTCTATGGAATTCAGGTGCAGACGTGTATGATGCTTATAACAAAGAATACTTCAAATTGCGAGCTATGATTTTTTGCACCATAAGTGATTTTCGAGCATACGGTAATTTGTCTGGATATAGTACGAAAGGTAGGCTTGCTTGTCCTGTTTGTGAAAATGAGACTAGTTCAATTTGGTTAAATAATTGCAAGAAAACTGTATATATGGGACATCGAAGATTTCTTCTGACGAATCATTATTATCGAAAGAAAAAAAGGAATTTGATGGAAACACCGAGCACCGAACGATGAGGAAACGATTTGATGCATTTTTACTAGTTGAAAAATTGAATAATGTTTTGGGGAAAAGAACTCGTGTCGATAAAAGACCTATATGGAAAAAAAGTCAATCTTTTGGGATTACCTTACTAGAGGCATTTAGAAGTTCGACATTGCTTGGATGTTATGCATATCGAAAAACTTGTATGTGATAGCTTGCTTGGCTTATTGCTAAATATACCCGGGAAGACAAAAGATGGGATTAATGTTCGTAAAGACATGGAAGAAATGGGAATACGTAAAGAGCTTGCCCTTGTTCAAGGACATAGAGGTGTTTATCTGCCACCGGCATGTTATACTATGTCAAAAGAAGAAAAAACAAAGTTTTGTACATGTTTACACAATATTAAAGTTCCATCTACGTATTCTGCAAACATTAAAAGGTTGGTGTCGATGAAGGATTGTAAATTGTTAGGTATGAAATCTCATGATTGTCATGTTTTGATGACGCATATGATTCCTATTGCAGTTCGTGGCTTGTTACTAGAGAACATCCGCTATACAATCACAAAGCTTTGTTTGTTTTTTAACACGATTCACTTGAAAATTATTGACCCCGAATTACTGGATAAATTGGAGGCAGAAGTTATCGTCACACTATGTGAACTAGAGATGTACTTTCCACCTTCTTTTTTTGATGTGATGGTTCACTTGGTATGCCATATAGTTGGAGAGATTAAGGTTTGTGGTCCTGTGTTTCTACGTTACATGTACCCTTTCGAAATATACATTGGTTTCTTAAAAAAATATGTAAGAAATCGTAATCGACCAGAGGGTAGTATTGTTGAAGGATATGCTGCTGAGGAAGTGATTGAATTCTGCACAGGTTATTTGGATGGTGTCAAACGTATTGGTGTTCCTCAACATCGTCATTCGGGTAAACTTGAAGGGGTCGGAGGTTTTGGTATGAAAACAATCATCCCAAGTCATGATAGTTTACAAATTGCACATTTATTAGTCTTAAAACACATGACTTGCCTTGCTCCTTATGTTGAAGAACACATGAACATTTTACGCTCGATATACAAGGGTAAGGACAATATGTGGTATTTAATAAAACATAACAAAGAGTTTTCCAGCTGGATGAAACCCAAGGTAACGATCACAAATGTTGATACAATTGTGAAAAAGTTAGGACGGGGCCTGATTTTAAAGTAAAATCTTACCAAGGGTATGACATAAATGGTTATACATTTTACACAAAAGATCAAGATGATAAAAGTACAATGCAAAATAGTGGAGTTACAATAATAGCATCAACGACAGAATTCGACAGAATAAACAAAGACTCGATGTTAAGAATAGCCAAGGACTCTTATTATGGTGTTATACAAGAAATATGGGAATTGGACTATTATTCTTTCACCATACCCGTGTTCAAATGCAAGTGGGTGAATAATCGTACTCGTGTTAAATTTGACAAATATGGTTTTACGCTTGTCGACCTTACAAGTGATGGTTATGCATCTGAGCCATTCATTTTAGCAAAACAAGTCACACAAGTATTCTTTGTTAATGACCCAAGCCTGTTAGGTTTCAAGCGGCGCAGCGGAACCAACACACGAACCCGCACAAACGATTATCACGCAGAAAATAGAAAAATAAACGACACAAGGATTTAACATGGTTCGGTCGATGTGACCTACGTCCACGGGCTGCAACTAGGGTTTTCTTTATTTGCTCAGTACCAAGATTACAAATATATGACATGGATATATATAGAGATTAAATAGGGTTTATAACCTAATAAACAAGAAAACTAAACATGGGCCCAAGCCTAAAGCCTTCACAAACCCAACAATCTCCCACTTGAAGGCTTTGCGATAAATTCTAGCCCGCCATTCAAGTACAAAGCAATCCAGTCGTCTAGTAACTTCAGTAATCTTCAAACAAGTCTTTCAAGCCACCAGTTCCCAAAGAACAAGCTCAGGCTTCATCACATCTCCTAGTTGCAGCGACCCCCTCATCATCAAGTACCAGAAGGGCCAGTTGAAGCTACCCCGAGCTCCAACTCAGTCGTGACTAGTCCCGCCAACGACTCATCCTCCATCTTAACCGATTTGGACATTCCACCGGATTCAAAGATACACCGAGGATCACCATCACTCTCCAAATTTAGCAAACAATCACCAGGAGGGAATTTTTCAGTCATAGTCTTTAAAACCCAACGTTTCTTTGTAACTGTACCTGGAACACGTCCCGTGCTCCCACTGTCACCGAATCTCCTGAATGGTTTAGACTTTCGAACTCGTTCACCTAACATCCCTGCTCCAGACTTCATGGTTGCAAAATGAACTCTCTTAGCACCAGATTTAGCGAACCAGATTTTGTCGTGCTTAACCGGGATGGTCATACATCCCTCAGCAGGTACCTCAACCATATACAATGACCCACGCTTTATACCACGAGCAATAACTAGATTCCCATTGATCACCTTCCATTTACCACCACCAAACCTTACTTCTAGTCCTTGTTCATCCAGCTGACCAACTGAAATCAGTTTCTTTTTCAGCCCCGGAATCACCCTAACATTCTTCTGGTTCCATGTAGTTCCCAACGAAGTAACCAGATCAATATCACCCATGCCCGTTACCTCAAGTATCTCGTCATTAGCTAATCGTACCTTTCTAAAATCACTATGTTTCAGATTCATCATCGTTCCCCCGTTGTCCATGGCGTGAAACGAAGCACCCGAATCCATGACCCAAGAGTCCACACTGTTTTCCACACTAAGTATCAATGCATCATCATTAGAAACATTCCCAATAGCAGTGTTTAATTCTTTCTTATTCGGACACTGACTCTTAACATGTCCCACCTCATTGCAGCTCCAGCACTTCACATTCTTTCTAGGTTTAGATGAACTCCTTCCTCGACTCCCACTGTTCTTGTGACTATCCCGAACCCTGCCAACATTTAACAGCTCACTATTCGATGATTCACCCGAGTTCTTTCTTCGAGTTCTTTCTTCTTACATCTTCACCCATAATTAGATCCCAAATACCATCAAGAGTGAAACCTTTAGTCCCCGCAGAACTTGAAATTGTAGTCACAGTTCCAGATCAACTATCAGGCAGAGATGACAATAGCAGTAGAGCCTGAACTTCATCATCAAACTTAATTCCAACAGATACAAGTCTTGTTAAGATTGAATTTAGATTGTTGATGTGAGCAGTCACTGAGCTTCCTTCTTTCATCCTTGTGTTCACCAGTTCCCGAATCAAAAACACCTTATTTGCCGCAGACGGTTTCATACATATTTGACAAAGCAGACATCATACCACGGGCCGTGGTTTCCTTAATGATGTTAAAAGCAATATTTTTCGTCAAAGCCAATGTAATAACCGCACGAGCCTTTTTGTCCTTTGATTCCCAATCAGCTTGTTCTATTTTCTCAGGTTTTTCTCCTAGTACCATATCCAAGTCCTTTTGACATAACAATGCTTCTACTTGCATCTTTCACCAACTGAAATCAGAGCCGTTAAATTTCTCGATCACAACCTTCCCGTCTTCTGCCATCTCAAACAGCAAACAAGAAGCAAATCGAAACAGTAAACAGACACAGCTATGGCACGGGCCTGAACTTGACGGCTGTTCTACTGAACACTGTCAATTAATCAATTTGCTCCTGCAAAGACAAATCTAAACCCGGATATACTTTTCTTTCACAAAATACGGTTCCCAAACAGTTGATAATAACAGTCAAAATAATCCAAACTTGAGACACAATATTTCTACCCGGTACAATTCTCAACAACCAATCTTGTAAATCAAAACCAAAAAAAAAAAAACTTTCCTCGTCTTTTTCTTAATCGTAACCTACCAAGAGAACAATAAAAAAAATGGCAATCTTCAAACGATAAGAAAAACTCAAACCTTTATGCGAATCATTATCCGTGCAACTGTATGTTCAACGAGCCTAAGCTCTGATACCACTTGTTAGGTTTCAAGCGGCGCAGTGGAACCAACACACGAACCCGCACAAACGATTATCATGCAGAAAATAGAAAAATAAACGACACAAGGATTTAACGTGGTTCGGTCGATGTGACCTACGTCCACGGGCTGCAACTAGAGTTTTCTTTATTTGCTCAGTACCAAGATTACAAATACATGACATGGATATATATAGAGATTAATTAGGGTTTATAACCTAATAAACAAGAAAACTAAACATGGGCCCAAGCCCAAAGCCTTCACAAACCCAACAAAGCCAACCGAGATATCACATCGTATTACAAGGTAAACGTCATATTGTTGGTTTTGATAATATTGTCGACGAGGAAGAATATGATCAGTTTGATGACCTGTCCCCGTTTTCTGTTGGAATTCAACCAATAAATGATGGAATTGAAGGCACAATATTTACGCTCTGACCACAATGAAGGGATTTATATTAACACGTTACGTGAGAGTTAAAGACCAAGGTTTGATAATTTTAATATCAAACTATTAATTATAGATCTATTAACCAATGATTTAATATAAATAATCGTAAACTTCGTTTATATATGAGGACATGACATGGTGAGGACATGCATGTGAATGTGTTGTGAAAATTATATGGTACTAACTTGGAAAATTTCAATTTAGTTTTTATAAAATATTAATTTTTTTAAAAGTATTTAATCATGTGACATATATTTCTCTCTAATATGTTCAATCGATTGTGTTTTTCAAATCAGTTATTTCCGTTTTAAAATTTCAATCAACATCTAAAAGGTTAGTTTCAATCAATTTCGTTTGTTTTTATCGTCTATTCTAATATCCAGTTAGCTTCAATTTTCCTCAGTTCTAGCAACATACTTTATATATGATTTTTTTGCTTAAAGAGTATTGTTTGTTTTCATGACAGATGACAGGCCACATCATCAAAATAAACGAAGTTTACTGACGAGTTATTAGCTCAACCGATCATATTCATTACTTAACTACGAAACTTTAGGGCATTAAGCTGGCACGTCGCAGAAAGGAAACTCATACATCAGTCCATCTACATCAGCTTCGAATCTGAGATCACGCCCAGAAAAAAACCCACCATAGATAAAAAAAACCCACTTGTTCAACCTGTAATACCTTTTTTTTTGTCCCAGGTAAAACTTGAATCCTAAATTCTTCTACTCTAATAAAAGAGTAAATAATTACCTTAATAATTAATTATATTATTTAACTTTTTTTAGAATAAAAATAGTTTTTTTATAAATTTAAAGAAAGATCTTATTAATGTTATTTCTAAAAATTAATTTTTATAAAATAAGAAATTTTTATAAAACATCAAACTTTTTTAAAATTAGTATTTTTAAAAAGTAAATTTTTTATAAACAAAAAATAATTAAAATTAAAAATTATAATAATTTTTTTAAAAAATGATATTTTTTAATTCGGTTTGTTTGAAACAAAATATTTTATTTTTTTGAAAAAAAATAATCATTTTATACTTAATAAAATTTTATTATATTTAATATTTTATTTGTTCAAACCGTGTAATACACGGGTTTACTAAAACTAGTCTATATATATTTATTAAAATCTTGAGATACCACTACTCAATCACTTGACTTTAAAATCATTATTAACCAGTTAATTCCTAATTGTTCAACATAAATTTTCTTTTTTTCCCTATCTATACAAATACTTTCCTATGTATATAGTTGCATCCCATTATAAAAAGCCGAAATCATAAATAGCATGAGATCGTAAAGCACAAATTTACGGATGAGAAGTTTTCTTGGGAGTAGAGAAAGCCTGTTGGCAGGATGAGTTGATGTATGGAAGAGTATGGACCCTGAATATGATTTGTGTTAGTTTAGTGCTTCAAGTTGTTGTCTTTGTTTTGTCTAACAGGCTTTTGACATACTACGGCAGAAATTCAAAGAGACAAATATAATCTCATCGTTCGACACATTAACAACACTGCATAGCCATATCATAGTTTTTACTAAAATATAGATAATTCCATTTCAAATAAATCTAAATGGTTTTTATCGAACGGCCTTCGATCTATTTTTAATATCCGAGTGAGTATCCATGAGCGGGACGTAAACTATCTACGCTAATTTTGACTCTCCAAGGTTGTCCCACCTTAAAATATTGTCAAGTATACTCATCACTATAAGAACAAAAGTTAATTCAGTTTTTACCCAAAACCCAAACTCTCTTGTTTTTTCACTTCAAGCCCTCCTATTTGTTCTTTTGACCCAAGTTTGAATTGGCCTATTCCTACGAAATTAGATATAACTAGTTAAATCTATCAACGCGCGTTGCGCTTGTGATGAGCGGGGTGATCCAAAGCTTAGATAAACCATCATAGTCTCATACGCATCATAGAAAAAATCGTACAATGTACAGATGACAAATTGTTTGATCTCGCACGTGTTATTTCAATTCCTAAAATTGAATATGCAGCCAAGCTATGGTAGCGGACACATTAGCATTATAATGAAACATCTCAAATGAACAAGGCTCCATCATCATTAACTATTAAGTATTTCTAAAACAACTGAAGCATTGTAATCGTAATACAACCTAATACCTTACATAAAAATATCAAATTCTAATTAAAATAATACTATTATCACTAATCTAACTTATACATATTTATCACTAATCAACTTATACAAATTAGAAAAAAAAAACATCTTTCTGGGGGGTTTCCCCCAACAAAAATATTAATGCTAATTAAAATAACATTTTTAGCCGCACTTGGTGGTGGTTAATAAACAATCATAAATTTTAGTAATAAAGACAATAATCCCACCTTTTGAAGCGGTTTTAGTTGAAAATAATCACTCAACATGTTGGCGGTTATCAATAAAAAAATATTTTTATTACTGTTTCTTCATACCTGCTTTAATATATAGGTAATTTTATGGCTTTTGCTTTTTCGTTCTTTTTTTATTTTAACCGTTTTATTATTTTTATTTTTTCTACTTAAATATTAAATTAAATTTTCTTTTCTTAAGACTTTACTTTTTGTTATACTCTTTCGTACACTTGATTAGTTTTTATACGTTTCGACGTGAAATTTTTCTATGGTTCAATGCTGCTGTCGCAACGTACAAGTGAATATATATAAAGATTTAGGTTTTTTCAAATAAAGTTTCAAGAACATGAATTTTCTTCATGGTCACAGGTTTACGTATCGTTGCGAGTTTTAGGACAAAAATCTTTTTTAAGGTAATTTAAAAACGCCGCAACTCGCATAGAATTAAAGAAAGGGTGTTTGGGGTATCTGATTTCTATATCAGATGACAAGATCAAAAAGAGAATTGAAGATGTATATGTTATAGCAGAATTTATTAATGTCTTTCCATCAGAATTATTAGGAATCCCACCTGATCATAAAGTTGAATCTAGAATTAATCTCATACCTAGTACAACACCTATAGCTGGAGCTCTGTGTAGATTTGCACCAATTGAGATGAAGGAATTAAAACAACAACTTGATGAATTTTTGGAGAATGGATTCATAAGCTCCACAACTTGAGTATGTGTATTGATTACCGAGAGTTGAACAAAATAACCATTAAAATTTGATATTCGCTTCCAAGAATGGATGATATATTTGATCAACTTTAAGGAGCGTGTTATTTTTTTAATATTGATCTTTGATCCGGTTACCATCAACTCAAAGTTCAAGAACATATATCTAAGACTGCTTTTAGAACTAGATACGGACATTACAAGTATAATATTTTGCCTATTGGACTCACTAATACCCCTACAACTTTTATGCATATGATGAATCTATTGAGTTATAAGAAGTATGAAGCTACCTAAACTCTAAGTTCTATGAGGATCTTTATATGTTGAAATACATCAAGCAATGAACTATTATGAATCAGCACTTGTATACATGCTTATGAAGATATGCTAATTCACTACTACATTAGACAAGACTGTTAGTATCGAAGAGTAGTGGTGACAACATAACTCTAGAAGTGCTGATCTTCTTGTCTCCTGAATTCTACCTAATGTTGTATATTATTTTGTAACCAATAGTAATGCACATTCGTGATATGCCATAATGTTTAGATAAATAGATGAAAGATGCCATTGATACTAAACCTAGAATAAATGGTCAAAATTTATTTTTTGAGTTTAGCTTTCATTGTCTAAATTCCTCACATTTGTATAGTTAAGGGGTAAGCTAGTTTTGCCCATTTATCTTCTCCTGTTGTTACTCCATTAAAGTTAATGAAGGGTATCAAGTGAATACTTTAAATTAATGCTTATTTTCATTTTACATTTAAAGTATTGACTTTTGTTAGTAAACAGTTAACTTGGATGCCGTATTTGTTAATTACCGATCAACAAAAAAGCCTTGTTCAATTCAAAACCCTATCCAACAAAATCATATATATAAATCCACTCTAGTTAAACTCATGATTGTATTCACATATGACATTCTCATCTATTCTAAGAATTGAGATAGAATTGAGATAAACACACAAATCATCTTAGAATTCAGCTTGAATTACTAAAAGATGAGAAATTGTTTGCTAAAGCCTTAAAATATGAGTTTTTGTTTAGAGAAGTACAATTTCTTGGCCATGTCCTGAAAAATGTATTTCAACAACATCCTTTCAAATATGAAGTTGTTTCTAAATGGGAATCCCAAAAATTTCATTCAAAGTATGAAGCTTTATTGAATTGGTAGGATATTATCGTCGGTTTATTGAAAATTCCTTTCAAATTGTAGTTCTTCTTACATCTTTAACCCACTAATCTTTGAAGTACGAATAAAAATCAAAACAAGGTGAAACTTTTTAACTCTGAAGTAAAAATTAACAAACACCTATCTTGGCATTACCAGATGGTACTCATGACTTTGTTGTTTATTTTGATACTTCCCATCTTGGTCAAGGATGTGTGTTAATGCAAAGATGCAAAGTTATTGATCACATATATTAGAATTATGCAACTTTTGATTTAGAATTTGCTGTCATAATCATTGCTTTAAATTTATGGAAGCATTATATCTATGAAATTAAGTTTACAATATGCTACAAAGCATCAAAGATTAAAATATATTTTTGATCAGAAAAAAAATTATACATGAGACAAAACGAATAGATAAAAATCCTAAATGACTACAATTTTGAAATATGTTACCAAAAATGAAAACCTAATTTAGTAGCAGGTGCCATAAGTAGAAAAAATAGAAAAATCAAAAAGAGTTTATGATTTGAGGCTTTATCTTCAGTTGATTTACTTAGTCAATTGTAAAATGCTTAGAAATTAGCTCTAGAAAAAAGAAGAAGTAATGAAAAAAATGCTTGATTAATAGCTCAAAGGAGAATATGAGGTATGTAAATTAAATAAATGAACTTGGGAGCTTGTTGGAGCTCTTGAAGATTAGCATTTAGTATTTATATTTTGTTTTTGTCATAGTATAGGGACTTATTTGTAAATATTTTTTTTTTAGTTTTTATTGTTTAGTATAAATAAGATATTATGTATTTTGTGGAGGTAGACTTTGAAGAATATTGTTAGAACTCACTTTATGTACATTGTATTCATGTGTATTACTATCAATGAATTTCTATGAATTTTAAAGTATTTGCATTTGTTTGATCACATTGTTCATATAATTGATAATTGCATCATATCATCAACACAGATCGATCCATTTGAACCTATCAAATGGTATCAGAGCTTTCGGTTCAGTGATTTGAAACTTAAAATCGACTTTTGAGCTCTGTGAATCACTTGAATCTGTGTTTGATAGCAATTGATCAATTAATTGTTGATTTCAGTTGTGTTTTATCATTAGAAACATGAATTGAATCACAACTGAGTGATTTCACACATTCAGATCTGAATTTTCATCAGATTTGTGTGTGAAACTGTTCTTCGTATTCGAACTCAAATTCAAACAGAAATTCAGATTTATTATTATTAATTGAGATAATTGATGATTGAGGATTGATTATCGGTGTATATACTACCTGATTGAAAGTTTTCAGATCAATTCACAAGTTTTGAAGAATTTGATAAGATCAGGTTGTTATGAAGATGATGCATTAGGCGCTTGGAGTGTTAAAATCATCTGAAAATTGCTCAAGTGTTTACGCGCATAACAACTGTTTAGGCGCATCAACACTGTTTTGGCGTTTCAGAGTTGATCGTTTTGACACTGTTTGGACGTTTTACCACCGTTTGGACGTTTTTGAAACCTACGAGTTCTAGGCGTTTAAAAACTATTTGGGCGCTTCAGTAATTCAGAAAATTTGACTAAGTACCCAGGCGTTTGACAACTCTTCAGGCGCATCTTCAGTTGGGCGTTTCAGAATTCTACTAAGGCATTCCCTTAGGTGTTCAAGTTCAAAGTGGGCGTTTCACAAGCATCAGGCGCATCAGAATTCAGACTTTTCATTCAACACTTAGAAAATTTTTCAAAAACTAAAATCCAAAAATATTGTCATTTCTTTGTTTCATTTTAAACTTTAAAAACAACAAAAATAGTTTTTTTTCTTAAACTCAAATCTTAAAATGGTTAAGTCTGAAGATTTTGAGAACAGAGTTCCTAAGTTGATGAATAGAGCTGACTTCAAGAACTGGTCTCTCAGACTGAAACACCATCTAAACTCTATTGATACTGATATTTGGAAATCAATAGAGAAAGGACCACATATTCCTGTTACATCTGATGGTCCTGATAGAGGATTTGTGTGTACTAAAGATTCTCAAGAACCTTATCCTAAAGATGGTCTACATGGTGATGATCTGAAGAAAGTAAAGAATGATATTAAAGCTTATTCACTGATGTGCAAGGGTTTACCTTTAGGGGTGCTGACAAGACTTGATAGTTATCAGACTAGGTATACCATGTACAAAGCTTTAAAGATAATTTGTGAAGGTGGTAAAGAAATACAAGATCTTAAAAGGCACAAACTCAAAAGACAATTGGAATTGTTTAAGCATTTTTCTGGAGAAACAATAAATCAAATGATGAACAGATTTGTGCAACTTATTACTGAAATGTCAACTGTTGGTGTGAAGAATGATCTCAAAGATCTAAATGACAGACTTCTCAATGCTCTTCCATCTTCATGGAAACAAACAGTCACTTTGTTGAAGCATACAGAAAAGTTTCCCATGGATCTTGATCTTCTGATTGCCAAAATAGAATCAGTTGAAATTGAAGAGAGTTCAAGAAACAATGATAGATCTACATCAACATCTCAGTATAAGTATGTTGCATCTCCAGCTAACACAGTGGAGAATGCATTTGTGGCTAAAAATGACAACTCTCCAAAAGATGAGGGTGATTTGTTTGTTAGAGCTGGTTTCTTTACTGACTTAACCTACATAAGTGCTCCTGTCTATACAAATCAACTACAGTCTCCTCCTAAAACTCAAAAGCCTAAATCTCAAACTGAGACTCCATCTTCTAACTCTGTTAAACCTAGCAAAGTTAAAGATGTCATAAATATCCTGTTACAGGATGAAAAGTCCAAATCTGCTTTTACTATTTTTATGGTGAGCTTTCAAGCTTATCAAGGTAGTCACTTAACTCAAGTTGATTTGATTTTGCAGGATTTATTTGAGATGGATCCTGATGATGTAGAAGAGATGGATTTGAACTGGCAAATGGTGATGATAGCTTATAGGACTCAGAAACACTCTTATATTAACAGAAATTACAAGCCAAGTGCAAACAAAACTATTGGCTTTGATAAGTCAAAATCAAGGTGTTTCAACTGCAATAGCTATGGCCATTTTTCAAGAGAATGCAAAACTCCAAGAAATCAAGGAGGCAATGGTCAAGCAGGCTCTAGTAGTCAAAGATATCAGCATCAGTCTCAGAAAACTTTTCAGAAGCCGTATCAGAGTCTTCCTATGCCAGAACTGAAAGAAAAATTAAAAACAACTGAGGAGCCAAATAAAGCTTTAGTTGTTAGCATTAAGGATGGTTATGACTGGAGTGCTTATGCAGAACAGTTTACTCTGATCTTACTTCTGGTTTAGCACTTATTGCTAAGATTAATAATGAAGACCGGTCAGAAGACAATGTTCCAAAGGCAAATGATGATTCAGATAATGATAAAGGCTATGACTAGAGTAACAAATCTAATCCAAAGGAAGATTCAGAAGAAGCTGCTCTCATGGCACAGTCAGAACAACCTAAGGTTGAACACTCATCATCTGATACTGAGACTTCATCTTCGTATCCTGAAATCCCATTGCAAGTAAAAGAAAAAATGTGCACTAAAGCATGTTTTGAGCAAGTAGAACACTACAGAACATACTCGTTCGAAATATGTGATAAACTCAAACAAGAAGAGTTAATGCACAACAAACTCAAAGCTGATCATAAAATCTCTGATGAAAAAATCATATCTCTTCAAACTTCTTGGAACAAAACCTTAAAAGAACTTGAACTAGTAAAGAAGCAACTTGAAGAGATGACTAAAACACTTGAACAAGAGAAATTGGCACATGCTACAACTCAGTTGATCTTGCAAAAGTAAAAAGTTCAAAAACTATTGCTGAACAATTGGTAAATGGTAGAAAGGACAAAGATAAAACGGGTCTAGGTTTCACACATGAGCCTATACCTGAATCAATCTCAAACACCTTACCTGAGAACTTTAACACTCATGATCACTCACCTAAGAATAAAGCAAAGCTTAAAGCCTTTCATGAAAAGAAAAAGAATGTTCAATCTAATGAAGATAATGAAATTGAAAAGATAAATATTGAAATTTTTGAGGAGTAAGACTCAGAAAAGATAAAAAATGGTCATCCGATAAAAGTTAAATCTTATGAGCCTCAACCAAAGAACAAGAAGCTATTTGTTCCCAAAGGATCAAATGATTGTGTTATAGAAAAATGTGTTGAAGAAGTCATTGAAATCAATGACAAAAAAAAGGGAAAACTAAAAAAGAGAAATTAAAATCAGATACTTCATGTTCCGATGATTCAAATCAAAATGATCAAAAACTTAAAGAATCTGAAAAAGAATCTTCTCAAGATTCAATTCCATCCCAAAGCAACAAAATATCATCAAGAACAAGAAATCAAAGAAGGAGAAAAACAAATGCTAAAGCTACAAAATCTCAAACTCAAGGAACCGATCAATCAAATCAATTTAAACATGTGAAGTTTGTGTCAGCAGGAACTTTTGACATTAACACAATCTCTGAAATGACATTAAAACCAAAGATCAAATCTAACTCTGATCTGAAAACAGGTTCAGGTCCTAAGTCTTCCGCTGTTCATAAAAGATTTGTGTCAAAGGAGTCAAAGAATTGTGAAAATGTTCAAAAGCCAAAACCTAAAAATCAAAAGCACAAACTCACAAATCAAAACAACAGATTAACATGCCTACTCCTAAATCTAAACAAGGATCAAATATGGCATCCACATCTAGGGTTAATCATCAGTTGTTTAAATCTCTACAAAGGTACTGTGACATATGTGATATGTATAATCATAACACATCTAAATGTTACTTTAACAAGTACTGTCACATTTGTGATATGACAAATCACTCAACTGCTGATTGTTATTTCAACAAATTTTATGCCTTGTGTGATGAAAGGAATCATAATACTGAAGATTGTTACTTCAGAAAGAACTCGCCAAGGAATGGATATGTTAATCCATGATTTCAAAGAAATCAAAATAATGGTTTTCAAGGTTTATCACAACAACCTTCCTTAGGCTTGAGATCTCTTAAAAGAATTAATTCTGATTATGATGCTCATTATACTGTGAGAACAAAGCAGTATACACAAGGAAATTTCATTCCACGATCTGTGAGAATGAACAATGGAACATTTAACAAGCAAAATTTTTCTAAGAATATTTCAGTTGATGGTTCAAAATTTCTTGATAAGGATCTTGAAAATCGTTTCAATGCTTTGAGGATTAAACAAAATAAAGATAATCAAAAATTTGTGAGAAGAGGAATTGATAATCCTAAATATCAAAAGAAAACTGACATGAATAAACTCTATTTTAAGCAATTTACCATTGTTGATAAGTATGGCAAGCCCAAGACCATCTCGGCTTGGGTTGATAACTCAACTTAAATGTCTTTGAAATGCAGGTACACCCAAGAAGACCAATAAACACGTGGTATGTTGATAGTGGGTGTAGCCGGCATATGATAGGCAATCATGCCTTTCTTCAAGACTTTAAGACAAAAGATGGTACGCATGTAGCTTTTGGAGGTGATGCAGCTGGAAAGATTACCGGAGAAGGAATGGTATCAAATGGGATTATTAGCTTTGATAAAGTCAACTACTGTGCTTAGTTGAACTTTAATCTTTTAAGCATTTCCCAAATTGTGATAAATCATATTATGATTTATTTGATGACTCTTATTGTTATATTTTAAAGCTAGGTTTTCAGATTAGGAAGGAATGGGTAGTTGTTAAAGCTGTTCGTGATCGAGATGTATACAAGCTAGATATGTCTCAAGTAGATCCTTCAAGAGAAACAACTTGCCTAATTGCTCAAGCATCAAATGATGAAAGCCAGCTTTGGCATAGATGTCTCGGGCATTCCAACTTCAAAAACATGAACAAGCTTGCTGCAGGAAATCATGTAGTAGGCATTCCAACAAAGAAGTTTGCTACATCAGATCTCTGTAAAGCATGTTTAAAAGGAAAGCAACACAGAGCGTCTTATAAGTCCAAGCTAATAAACTCAAATTCCAAGCCTCTACAGATATTGCACATGGATCTATTCGGTCCAGTAAATGTGCAAAGTATTAAAAAGAAATCTTATTGTTTAGTTATCATTGATGACTTTACAAGATTTCTTGGGTTTTCTTTTTGCGTGCTAAATCTAAAACGACTGAATTAAAAGAGTTTATCATTAAAGTAGAAAATCATCTAGATCAAAAAGTAAAAATTATTCGAAGTGATAATGGAATAGAATTTAAAAATGCTAATGTTGACATGTTCTGTGCAGGAAAAGGGATCGCTCATAAGTTCAGTCCTCCTAGAACTACACAACAAAATGGAGTTGCAGAAAGGAAGAACAGAACTTTGATTGAGGCAGCTCGTGCAATGTTAGCAGATGCAATGTTTCCAATCACTTTTTGGGATGAAGCCATATCAACTGCATGTTTTGTTCAGAATCGTACACTATTGGTGAAAGATAAACAGAAAACTCCTTATGAGTTGATGTTTGGCAGGAAACCAAACATAGATTTTCTTAAATCTTTTGGTTGTCCGGTTTTGATTTTAAACTCAAATGATCAACTTGGAAAATTTGAAGCAAAATTTTATGATGGATTTTTTCTTGGATATTCGTCAGTTTGAAAAGCATTTAGAGTTTATAACTCTAGGAAGAATGTTATCATTGAAACTTTCAATGTTAAATTCCTTGAAAATTCATTTCCATCAGTTGCAAATGGTCCAGCTTGGTTATGTGATTTAGATTCTTTGTCAAACTCATTCAATTCTAACATGTTTGAATCTTCTTGTGTTAACACGAAACAGGTAGGAGATCTTGGATCTTTCAGTGATGATTCAGATTCTGATGATATGGATGATTCAAGCCCAGACTATCCATTCTTCTCATTTGTTAAAGATCCTATATTCAGTTCAGAATCCCATGATCAACAAGCTCAAGAACAACATCCTGTTTCTCAAAATTTTAATGTTTCTCAACCTATTCCTAATGATGGACCAGAAATTCTACAACCTGAGTCTGGAACTTCATTTGTATCTGGAGATGTAGATGTTAATGACAAGCTTGATTATTTTATCAACTAACCTACTCAAGTTCCGAATTTCGCTCCACATTCTTCAAACCTGTTGCATCAGCTTTCCAACTTGAACCAGACTAATCTTGATGTGAATGTTCAAGAAGATGAGATCCCAACATCTCGTATTCACAAGAAACATCCTATATCACAGATTATTGGTCCTTTGAATGAGAGAACAACGAGAAGTCATTCCAAGCAAGCAAACATTTGCTTATATTCGTGTTTTCTATCTCAAATTGTTCCTAAAAACATCTCTGAAGTGTTATAGTTGGATTGAGGCTATGCAAGAAGAGTTACTACAGTTTCGCAAACAGGAAGTATGGAAGCTTGTGGATTTGCCTGAAGGAGAAAATGCCATTGGCACAAAACGATTGTTCAGAAACAAATCAGATGATCGAGGAATTGTTGTTCGAAACAAAGCAAGGCTAGTAGCACAAGGTTACACTTAAGAGGAAGGAGTTGATTATGATGAAGTGTTTGCTCTAGTTGCAAGACTTGAAGCAATTTATGTCTTCCTAGCATAGGCTTCATATATGAAATTCAAGGTGTACCAAATGGATGTCAAAGGTGCCTTCTTGTATGGACCAATCACAAATGATTTGTATGTCAAGCAACCTCAAGGTTTTGAAGATGCTGAATTCCCTCATCGTGTGTACAAGCTGAGCAAAGCTTTATATGGTCTACATCAAGCTCCTAGAATCTGGTATGATACACTGTAATAGCATTTGATCCAACATGGATACACAAGAGGGAAAATTGATCCGACTCTATTCATAAAGAAGGATGTGGATGATCTCTTATGTGTTCAAGTGTATGTGGACGATATCATATTTGGTTCTACAAGTCAGAAATTGTGCTCAGAATTTAAAGAGATCATGAAATCTTGTTTTCAAATGAGTTCTATGGGAGAAATAAACTTTTTACTTGGATTACAAGTGAAATAGTCTCAGATGGAATTTTTATCAATCAAGAGAAATTTATTGACAAGCTCTTGAAAAAGTTTAAACTGCAAGATTGTCAATCAATCAGAACTCCAACTGACGTTAACACCAAGATTGATCCTGATCTGAAAGGAAAATCAATTGACCAAACTCTATACAGATCTATGATTGGATCTTTGATGTATCTTACTGCATCTAGACCTGATATCATGTATGCTGTTTGTGTCTGTGCCAGGTATCAATCAGACCCGAAGGAATCTCATCTTATCGCTATCAAACGAATATTCAGATATCTCAAAGGAAAACTGGCTCTAGGGTTATGGTATCCTTATGAAGGAAACTTTGAGTTACATGGATATATTGATAGTGATTATGGGGGATGTTGCCAAGATCGTAAATCTACAACGGGTGGTTGTTAGTTTTTGGGTCCCAGATTAGTCTCATGGCAGTGTAAGAAACAAAAAAATGTCTCAGTCTCAACTGTAGAAGCTGAGTACATAGCTGCATCAGAAGGATGTTCTCAAATCCTTTGGTTACAAAACCAACCGGTGGATTACGGGTTCAATTTTCTTAAAACCCCTATTTACATTGATAACACCGCTGCTATGTTTATAACAGCTAATCCTGTCAAACATTCAAAAACAAAGCATATGAAAATTCGATATCATTTTGTCAGAGATAACTCTGAAAAATGTTTAATCATTTTGATTCAAATATCAACTGAAAAACAATTGGCTGACCTCTTTACAAAAGCCTTTTTACCAGGAAGATTTGAGTATTTGGTTGAGTCTATTGGTCTTATCAACTATGTTAAAAACTGATTTTGACTCATAAAAATGAAAAAAACCCTCCCTTCTTTTTAATAAGAAAATTAAAAACGAATCTATCAAAGTTGACTGCCTAATTGTATATATTGTGTGTGTGTGCTAAAAGAAAAAGCAAATACAAAACTAAATTTGCAAAATCAAAATAAAAAAATATAAAATGAAAATACAAAAATATAGTTTAGTTGTTCATTTATTATTTTAGGATTGAATCTGCTATTGCAATATGTGAGAAACGATTGTACATCAGTTTTAATCAGTTGCATACTTCACTCATTAATAAAGTCTAACGTGATCAGATATGATGTGCGGGTAAACTCAAGCAATTATACTGAAAAAAGTAGATTCTTGTGATTTAACTAAATCATTATGCATTTGTGTGTATCCATCTTAGTACTAATGAGTGGTGTTGACCTATTTGATCGTTTGCTTGTCAATTCACAAACTCACACCTAGTGGTGATATGAATAACCATGAGATCTGTTTGCCGCATCTGTTCACTTCTCTGTTATGAGTCATCATAGACCTAAAGTGACGATGTATCCTCTGTTGTAATTCATTACAGAACTGGATATTCTCACCTGATGCAAAAGATGCCAATGTGCACAATCCTTTCAAAAGTTCAAAATGGATGCCCTATGATTCTTTATGAATCATCTCTATCTATTTCTTTTTGAAACGGATTCGGAGATTACCTAATGGTTCGTCCATGGTGGTTTTCTCGGAGATTATCAAATGGTTTTACCATGATGATTCTCTCATTGATCTAAACATGAGATCTGGTTATACATATATGTCAGGTTTTTAAGTTGAGTAAAACTGCTTGCTTGCATACCTTGACGAGGGTCAGACTCTCTAAGTCTAAGTGTGGGTTACATAATGTCATATCTAATCGAACATTAGTCAATACAAGAATTGAAAAAGTAAGTGTGCTGATACTTTTGTCAAAGTACTCATTATCTATCCTTAGATCTAGTGTCTCCTCTGCTGTGGGAACGCTGACCTGGAACACACCTGATCAGGATTTTATCACTGTCTATGACTATCCATGATTTTTTTTGGTTAATGTGCTGATTGTTAGCTGATATGATCTCACTGTAGGCATGTGATTCATTAAGTATATAGTAGAGTTTTATTCTGCTTTATTTTGATTTTTGCATGATTTTCTATGTGCAGGCATGTTGATAATGATTGGTTTGTCTTTATTTTTCATCAATCAAATAAACTTCTAAGTTTGTGAACTTAAAAGTTTAGGGGGAGTAAAGATTGAAAAAGAAAATCAAAATAAATGTTTGGATGAAAAGGATGATGCTAAAAGTTTACAAGTATGTGTGTGTTTGATATGATACAAAAATGAACGTGAAAAGATTTCAGATTTAGTTAAAAGTGGAAAAGCTTCTTGCAAATAAAAATAAAAGAATTGAGATTATTTGTAATTTTTGAAAAATTTCAAAATTTTCAGACTAAAATGACGGGAAATTATTTGAGAAATAAAAAGTAAAAGTTTGAGTGAGAAATAGATTTTTAAATGTTAAAAGTCAAAAATTCAAAGATTTTTATAGTCAAAACGTCAAAAAGTCAAACTTTGACCAAGGGTTGAAAATGTCATGAGGAACGGTGAAAATTTTCAAAATTAGGGTTTGGATGAATTTGGTGAAAAAATTCCAAGTGTTAGACATATGAAAAGGTCTCATACGCCTAAACAGTGGTCAAAAGTTAATTTCAGGAGTATGATGATATTTCAGGAATTTGTTCAAGTGTTGGGCGTTAGGTTCCAACTCATGCGCCTAAACAGTTATCATAAGTCTGAAATATTGGTTAAGTGTTGGGCGTTTCAACCAAGCTCATGCGCCTGAACAGTATCAGACTTTCCATGTTGAAAATATTCCAAGTGTAGATGCTTTGAAAGTCCATGCGCCTAAACAGTTCTCATACGAACTGAGGGTTCATGAAATTGTCCAAATGTTAGGCGCTTCAGGCTAGGTCATGCGCCTGAACAGTGCTCATGCGCGTAAAACAGTGCCCAAGCGCCTAAAACAGTGCCCATGCGCCTGAACAGTGACCATGCGCCTAAGTCCTTTGATAAAATCTGACCGAGTGAGTTCATGCGCCTAGGTCTCATGCGTCTAAACAGGAGTCATACGCCTGTACAGTAGTCATGCGCCTAAGTGTCATGCGTCTCAACAGTGGTCATGCCCTTCACAGTGGTCATGCGCCTAAGAGTTTTTACACTTATATAAATTCAACACTTGACAGAATTTCATTTCACTCGTTCATTCACACACTAAAACTCTCTGTTCTTATTCATACGCACTTGATACTCTTCATTGTTATTGTTTAGTCTGATTTCTTGAAATCTTTGTGATATTAGGTATAATCTCTGATTCTAAACATCATGTTAAGTGCAAATCATCAAACCACTGAACATTAAACACACATTTGATTGGGCGTTTGAAAGCTATTCCGGCGTTCGAACCCTAAGAGTTTGAAAGATTTGAAATTTTCTGATTAAATGTGATAAAATGTTAGTAATTGAATCTGAATTTGTTGATAACACTTGTTTTCGACCAGATTGACATCATCAAAACCTGAACAAGGTATTTTGGCAGAAAGTTCAAGTCTTCAATAAAGAAAGCATTAAGAGAATTGGAGATGTATAAAGAGAAGCTGTTGTTCAAGATAAAAGAAGAACTTGAAGATTATTTTGACTGAAGACGACATGCAAATCTTAGGGGGAGTATTGTTGGAGCTCTTGAAGATTAGCATTTAGTCTTTATATTTTGTTTTTGTCATAGTATATGGACTTATTTGTAAATATATGTTCCTTAGTTTTTATTGTTTAGTATAAATAGGATATTATGTATTTTGTGCAGGTAGACTTTGGGAGAATACTGTTAGAACTAACTTTATGTACATTGTATCCATTTGCATTACTATCAATGAATTTCTATGAATTTTGAAGTATTTGCATTTGTTTGATCACATTGTTCATATAATTGATAATTGCATCATAACATCAACACAGATCGATCCATTTGAACATATCAGAGCTAATTTTTGTAATTTCAGGGAAAGAATAATTAAACTCATAAATCAAAATACAGAATATACCAAGGAAGTGACTAGATATATAAAAATCTAAAGCCCAACTATTGGTTGATATAGAATATTAAGCTTACTACAATCTTAATTGGAGCACCAGTGGCTAGTATATGTGACCCGGTCACTTTTTTATGATCTGTGAATATGTCTAGTAATCAATTCATAAATGTTTAAAATGAATTATCCTTTGAAATTATAGTTCATTAGGTTTATCTTACGGATCAAGATGAGATGTTGATAATTTATTTCAACTTATTTCATTCCCCAACAGCGTTATATCTCCCTTTCATGCTGGAAATGATTATTCTTTAATAAAAAAATTAACAAATAAAATCATAAGTAAATATTTTGTTAGTGGCTCTAATTACTTGATTATAGAAAGTTATTCATACCAAACATGTATTCACAACCTCTTTTCAGGTACTGTCTTTGTATGTTATGGTGGAACATTTATAAAGTATTTATTTGGTTCCCGACCAAAAACCAATTATAACAAGGAGAAAATACAATAACATATAGGCTTGATGTGAATTACTACTTAGCATCTATACAATGTAGTCCCAAACACAATCATAAACCTTTTCCCCTCATAATCATTAGCTTTGCAACTAATTTGTCATTCTCTGCTCGTCTCAATTAAAGCAATTCGTGAATGAACATGTGATATTCATCACTTATTCTAATAATCAATAATAAATTAGGATAATTTTGTTATTACCAAAATAAATATGTTATTTTGGAATAATATGTTATTATTAGTTAAGCCACATATCATGCCAATTTCAAGTTGCTAGATTTATAACCATTTAGGCGATACATAAATTTATAAAACTAAATGACATACTCATTATGATCTTTATATTTTTTTTTTATCATTTTTATAATATTTAGGGATCTACACCCTACTCTAGTTGGAAAATAACTAACTTATTTTGAGAGCAAACATTATATGTGTAATTTTTCGATTTAAAGAATTCTCGATTCTTGAATACTTTTCACATCATTATTGACCGAAAATGATCTAACCGGCCATGCTAATTTAATATTCACATTCGTGAACTTTAAATTTATGATCATATGTCTTTTACTCGTGCTTATTTAATGCACGATATAATGCACATAATAATATTGTACTATTATTTAAAACACATTTCCATAGCATGATACTTTAACCAATTAGACATTTAATAAATCAAGTTATCAAAGTGTTGTTATATTTAGCAAATGAACCAACGTCGCAACAATATCATAATTTTCGAACATATTATGTAAAAACGAAAATAATTTTGATAATCCTCGTTTGATTCTAATGTCAAAAATAAAGCTTAAGAATAATTGTTTTCCTTTAGGAAAATTAATTACAAATTAATTAACATACGTATAACCTTATTTTAAGTTAAATTAATATAGTGATTAACACTTTTGAAACTATCATGCATTATGTAGTATGAAATTATTATAATTATGAAACTTCATATTTATTAGTTTATAATAAATTATCATTACAACTATAATACTTTTTTTCGTTTTATGTACTTTTCATAACAAAGAATTTAGCAACTCAATTTACTAAACACATGAAAGTTTTAATATTATGGTACGTAAACATAATTAATATCAAAAATCTTATTTAATAAAAACAAACATCAATTCGTTGATGATAAATAATAAGTTAATATCATAGTTGAGATAATCATGAAGAAACGTATATATTTTTTTATGAGGGTTAAAAATTCTTATTAGTAATTTTATGTTATTTGATAGTAAAAGATGACAACTTTGACAAATATAAATCTTTTTTGTTTAAGAATGTTCTATTATAATTCTTAACATAACCCAAAATAGTATAAATTACAATATGAATTTTACATAGATTTTTGTTTAAATGAATCGTGATAAGAACAAAGACTTTTACCTTATGATAATAAAATCCAACTTAAAATAGAACTAGTGCTGATAATGTGTATTAAAACAACCTACCAGTAGTAAAATATGATATAACATATAGAATATATAAAGAAAAAAAATCAAATAAAAAAACTCTTATTTGATAAGTATATTATTCTTACGCTAACAAGCCCCATATATATAGAGTGTTTATTGATTAAGAGGGACTTTCAAATGAAAATCATATATTTGGAAAAAAACTAAAAGAACTATTTTGAACCATTGATCATATATTTTAAAGGCTGTGATTAAAATGGCATATTTGTAATTTTATAATATTTAAAATGGGCGGATGATTGAAGTTCAAGGGTATTTTAGGTAAACCCATTTTTGAAAGAGAAACTACCCAATTTTCTCTCATTCTTCTCGGCTCATTCATCAGACTCCTCAACCTCCAATTCTCCATTATTAACCCCGATCTTGTGAATAAAGCAAAATCATCCTTCAATCCATCATCGAACAAATTGCTTCAAGTTTCAGAATTATCGCTTATCTAACCCTCGTATCGCATTCAGTATTTGATATCGCCTTCCCAAATTTCACTTAATTTGGGTGTTTTTTCAGTGCTCAAGTGCTTTCTGCTTATTTTCTTCTCCGATTCAACCAATTCCTTTTTGAAATTGGTATGTGTAAGGTATTTCAAAGTGGCTGATGCATACAAAACAGTCAAGAAGTCTTCTGCATGCATGCACTTTGTGCATGGTAGAAGTTACTTCGAAAGTTTTATACACTGCAAAGAAATTACACAAGTCTAAAATCTTCCGAAGCCAAAGACAAATTCTCCCGAAGCTTAGAAGACAAATTCTTCCGAAGCCTCAAAGATAGAATACTGATTTCTTCCGAAGACAGATAAGACATGCTCTCTGTGATCAACAACTTTTCAGAAAAGCTGACCAACTTTCCGCTGCCACTCTGCAGACTCACCAACTTATACAAGTTGGTGAAAAGGTCCATGCTTTAGAAAACTGTAGATTAAGGTCTTGAGTCTGTAACTTTTTACTTTATGTACTTTTATCCTTTTTGTATTACAATAGGATGTGAGCTATGGAATGTTATAGTCACATATCAAAAGGCAATCTGCCTTTTGACTTTACATTGATCTTGTTGTCTAGATTAGTGTTTCCAGCTGGCCTTCAAAGTATGGTTGCCTGTAGGATGTAGTATAAAGTATCTCAGGTCCTTGTATTTTACCTTCATGCTTTGTAACACTTGTAATAGAACTTGAGAGCAATATACTTTATCCTTGAAAAACCAATCTTATTGTTCTTAAGTTTTTCTGTCTCTTGCTTACTTGTGTTGTTCTTAGTATCACCGTAAAGATTCCAGTTCCCTATTTGATCTGTTAAGTGTTCTAAAGTCTCTCCTCATTATGAAACTGATTTGCATTGATCACCTTCAAACGGTCCTGCAATTGGTATCAGAGCATTCAGGCTCTTGATTGTAAGATCTCACCATCTTAGATCTCTTAGTTTTTCACAAAACACTTAACAACTCAAGTGGCAGCTCTCTCAAAGGCTGATAAGACTATGACAAAGTCCCCACTGATCACTCCTGAAGACTTTGATACTTGGTGTCAAAGAATGGAAGGCTTTATCAAGTCTCAAGACTCTAGGATGTGGGAATCTATTGTCTCTGGACCTTACATTCCATGCACATCTTCAACTGCCACTGGAGGTGGCATGATCCCAAAAGAGGTGGCTGACTATTCTGAAGAAGATAGAACGAAGATAGATATCGATCAGAAGGCCATTACTGCCCTCTAAACTGCTCTTTCCAATTCCATCTACAGGGGCTTCAAGAAGTGCAAAATTGCCAAACAGTTATAGGATACACTAAAGCTCATGTATGAGGGGTCCACTGAAGCAAAGGAGAACAATAAGGACCTCTTGAAATAGCAGTTTGAGAACTTCTCCTACAAGACAGGTGAAACCATGACTCAGCAATACTTCAGGTATGTTGAGATTATGGATACTCTAATGGATGTTGGAGTAACTCTTGAGAACAGGGACATTGTGAGGAAGTTCATGTCCCCTCTTCCCAGACAATGGACACATTACTATGTTGTTATCAAAAGAACTAAGAACCTTAAGACTCTCACTCTTACAGAGTTGTATGGTATCCTCAGTGGCTACCGGATAGAGATGAACATGCAAAATCCATCTGGTAACTTGAGCAATCAGTAGAGTTCAGCCCTCCATGTGGTTGAAAGGGATTGCAGAGAACAACAGCATCATCTCATCTGCTACCCTGACAACTCATAAAAAGGTCCTTTCATCACCTTCCCTGAGACACCAAGGGAGAGCTACATCCAAGGAAGTCCATTCCAAGATAAAAGCTCTTCTCATGCCTTTGTGTCTGCTGATGAGAGTTCTGGCAACCTTTTTTTCACCTTTGAAGACCTGGACTGTATCCATCTAGATGATCTGGAGTACATGGAGATAGTCCAGCAGATGGCTCTTCTCACTCACAGATCCAAAAAGTTCTACAAGTGGACATGGAGGAAGTTTCCTAGCAATGCAGCCAGCGGAAAGTTTGGACTGGACAAAAGCAAGGTGAAGTGTTTCAACTGCAACCAAATGGGACACTTTGCTAGGGAGTGCAAGGCACCTAGAACAAATGGTGGCCAAGCACAAGCCAGACCAAACTACACTGAAGGAGTCAACCAGAATGAGAAGCCAAAGCAGCAATGTGTGGATCATTGACAGTGGCTGTTCCAGGTACATGACAGGCAATGGCTCTCTACTTCAAAATTTTGAGAAAATTGATGGAGGCATGTTGCTTTTGGAGGAGATGTAGGAGGTTACATTACATGAAAGGGCATGGTCATAAAGGGTAAGCTCTGCATTGAGAAGGTAAACTTTGTCAAGGAGCTTGGGTACAATCTTCTGAGTGTATCCTAATTTTGTGATCAAAAGCATAACATGCTTTTTACTGAGCATGAGTGCAATGTTCTCAAGCCCGGGGTGGTCATTCCTCAGGAGCATATACTGCTCAGAGCCCCCAGGAAAGGGAATATGTACAAGATGGACTTGCATGAAACTTCTCCTTCAAGAGAAGTGTCTTGCTTTCTGTCTAAAGCAAATAGTAATGAGTCTTTTCTCTGGCATAAAAGAATATGCCATGTAAACTTTAAAAACATGAATAAAGTAATTAAGAATGATTTGGTAACTGAAATGCCAAAGAAAGAGTTTATAAATGATGATCATTGTGTTGCATGCCTGAAAGGGAAGTAGCATAAGGTATCTCACAAGCCAAAAGAAAGAAACTCCATCACTATTCCCTTACACTTGTTATATATTGATCTTTTTGGCCCCATTAGTGTAATGAGTTTAGGAAGGACCTCATACTGTTTAGTGATCACAGATGATTTTACTAGATTCACTTGGGTCTTTTTCCTTAGAACTAAGGATGAGACTCCTTAGATATTGAAGAATTTCATTCTGAATATTGAGAATCAATTTGATCACAAGGTCAAGATCATAAGATGTGATCAAGGAATTGAATTTAAGAACCAAATCCTTGATACATTTTGTGATGAAAAGGGTATTTCAAGATAATATAGTGCTGCCAGGACTTCTCAGCAGAATGGTGTTGCTGAGAAGAGAAACATGACACTAATTGAAGTTGCAAGAACTATATTGTCTGACTCTAAACTGCCTATCACCTTCTGGGCAGAAGCAGTGAACACTGCTTGCTATGTGCAGAACATAGTTTTAGTAGTTAAGATTCATGGTAAGACTCCTTATGAACTGTGTCACAAAAGGAGACTTTTTATTAGTTTCCTCAGATAATTTGAATGTCCTTGCACAATCTTGAATACCAGAGATCAGATAGCCAAATTTGATGAGAAACCAGATGATGGATACTTTATTGGATACTCTTCTCAAGCTAAGGCTTATAGAGTATACAATCTCAGAACTAAAATAGTTGATGAGTTAGCCAATGTGACTTTCAATGAACACACTCCTTGTGTGAGAGGTTCTGGTCCTGATTGGCTATTTGATCTTGATTTAGTTACCAACTGTTTTAACAAATCTTGTGAGAATGTTTTAGGATCTACATGTAACCTATCAACAGAAGATCCTGACACAAGATTTGAGCTAAGAAGACCTTCAAATCAATTTAGTTCAGCTCCAGTGGTAACAAATTCTGCAGATGGAGCTCTTATCAGCACAACAATGACAAATCCTGCTGATACATCTGAAGTGCCTTCAAATTCCAACTCAGAGGCACAGAACCAAAGGGAATGAGTTCCAAATATAGAAGAAAGTGGTAATGATGACAGTGATCAAGAATTCCTTGATGCTAATAATCATTCCATGGAAGACAACATCATTGATGTCACATACTCATTGGATCAAGTTTCTCTTGATAAATGTGCTGATGTGGTGGTTGAATCTTATCTGCCTGATCAAAATTTTTCAGATTTAGATCTCTCCAACCAATTTGCTGTAATCCCTCCGCTAAGGATCCACAAGTCTCACCCCACCACAAACATCATTACTGAAGTTGACAAGGGGGTAAGAACAAGAGGACAAACCCATGACAAAAATGTTTGTCTCTACTCTTGTTTCCTATCCCATGCCAAAGAAAGTTGAGGAGGCTTTGATAGATAGAAGTTAGGTTAAAGCTATGCAAGAGGAACTGCTTCAATTCAAAAGGCAGAAGGTTTGGAACCTATGTCCTCTTCCTCCAGGGAATACTACTATAGGAACCAAATGGGTGTTCAGGAATGAGAAAGATGATAGAGAACTTGTCATCAAGAACAAGACAAGACTAGTTCAAGGGTATACTCAGGAAGAAGGGATTGATTACACTGATGTCTTTGCTCCGGTAGCAAGACTTAAAGCTGTTAGGATATTCCTAGCCTTTGCTGTATCCAAGAATTTCAAGGTCTACCAACTTGATGTCAAGTGTGCTTTCTTATATAGGGTGATTGATGAAGAGGTATGTCAAACAACCACCTGGTTTTGCAGATTCAGATCATCCTGATTATGTCTGCAAGCTTGATAAAGCTCTTTATGGGTAGCACCAAGATCCAAGGAAGTGGTACGAGACGCTATCTTAGTACCTATGTCAGCATGGTTACAGAAGGGGTACTATAGATGGAACTCTCTTTATCAAAAGAACAGGAAATGACTTGATGCTGGTTCAAGTTTATGTTGATGACATTATCTTTGGGTCAACTAATCCAAGTCTCTACAAAGACTTTGAGAAGCTGATGAAGAATAGATTTGAAATGAGTGTCATGGGGGAACTCAATTTCTATCTAGGAATTCAAGTAAAGCAGGTTGACAATGGCATCTTCATAAGTCAGTCAAAGTATGTTCAGGACATACTTACTAGATTCAGCATGACTGACTGCAAGGTTGCAAAGACTCCCATAGCAAGAAACCACTCTCTTGGACCTGACCTTAAGGGGGAGTGTGTAGATGAGCATCTCTACAGAGTTATGATTAGGTCTCTTATGTACCTTACTGCCAGCAGGCCTGATATCATGTTTTGCTACATGTATTTGTGCTAGATATCAAGCCAACCCTAGGATGTCACACCTGGTTGCTGTCAAGAGAATTTTAAGATACCTCAAAGGTGCTCCATCACTAGGCCTATGGTATGCTGCAACATGACTGCAAAGTCTACATCAGGGGGATGTCAATTTCTTGGTGGAATTATAGTCTCATGGCAATGCAAGAAACAATCCTGTGTATCTGCATCAACTGCTAAAGCTGAATACATTGCCGCTGCAAGCTGCTATGCTCAAGTGTTTTGGATTTAGAATCAGATGCTAGATTATGGTTTCAACTTCAAGAAGACTCCCATCCATATAGACAAGAATAGTGCTATCTCTATTACAGAGAATCCTGTGCAGCACTTAAGGACCAAACATATCAACATCAGGTATCATTTAATTAGAGATAATTTTGAAAAAGGGTTAATCAAACTAGTCAAGGTTCACACAAATGAACAATATGCTGATCTGTTCACCAAAGCTTTTGATAAACAGAGATTTAAGTATCTCATATCAGCTATTGGGATGATTAACTTTGAGTAACTTTTTCTTAAACTTAAATTCAATATTATTTCTAAAATCTATGTGTCCTTAGTTGTCTATTTTATCACCTTCATAAGCTCCTAACTGACTTGGAAGAAGATTCTTTTAGAAAATATTCCTTAGATTTTTGAAAAATTTTGAACATCATTCTCTTCGGAAGAAACTAAGTTACCTTCGGAAGCAAATTATGTCTTTAATATCAACTAACTACTTATGACAATTTCCCTTCGGAAGAAATTCTCTGAATATCTTCCGAAGCCAATTTTTCATAAGTATTTACATGCTATTAAAGGACAATTTTCTTTCGAAAGTACTTATCTATGAAAAGAGAAAAGAAATACTCTAAGTATTTTTCTTCCAAAGCAAAATTTTCAAAACTCTTAGAAATATCATCCGAAGCCAAATTGGCCTCGGAAGCTTTTATCAAAACTTCCGAAGCCAAATTACTTTCGGAAGATTTCGACTTCCAAGAAAACTACTTTTGGGCACTTTTTTAGAGGTGGGACAGACATCTGGATTTCAAAGTTTATCTTTTCGCATTAACTTTGTCTCAAATCCATTTCATATATTTACTCAACGGTTTCCCCCTCTTTCACTTTTCTCTCTTCATCTGCCATATCATGCTAACCTAAATTCAACCAGAAATCGCCTTTGTTCTTATCTTCCTTCTTGACGAAGCTCTCTGAAATGGCCAATCTTAACCGCAGAAACCAACCCGATCTCTCCATGCAACTTAATAGGCAACACAATCAGGTTGCTCTGCTGAACTCTGAGAAAGATCCTGCTTTCTCAGAGGTTTGCCGATTTCTTTCTTTGTCAAACTACTTCACCTCCCTCACCATTGATCCTCCTCTCTATGAGGATCATCTGCTGGACTTCTAACGGACCTGCCAAGAGGTCACCATGGACGGGGAGAATGCACTGTCTGCCACAATGCAGGGGAGGACAATCTTCATGACTCCGGCCATCATCAACACCCATCTTCGGCTGGATGATGCAGAAGGTGATGTGTCCTTTCCTAAATCTGCTATAAATCAGTCTTTTGCGCAGATGGGGTATGAAGGAGACTTTTCAGTCAGAACATTCATGAAAGGGAAGGTCTCTTCCTAGTGGAAGTACCTCCTCCATGGGACCAGATTCCAGAGGATCTGTCCTTCATAGTCCATGGACTGGTTCAAGGGGTCAAGTTCAGGTATTCTCACTTTGTTTACCATAATTTACTTTCAAACTTGGACTCCTTAGAGTATTACATGTTCCCTAGATATGTCCAGTACATTTTCAACTGTTAACTTGGCTCACAGTTGAGTGAAACAGGTAAAACTCTTAAATTGGGACAGATGAATCTCGACATCTTTAAAATAATAAGAAAACCAAATGTGGGATTCTCTGGGGTAGAAACAGCCCTTGTCCTAAAAATGTTAGAGCTCATTGCTCAAGGTGACAACCTAGCAGCAGTAGCTAGTGTTAAACCCACACCTGTTGTCTCTCAACCACCATCACAACCTAAAATAACCATCACCTGCTCAAGAAAACTCAAACAAACCCCTACTCAAGCTATTCAGTCTGAGCAGGCCCCCATATTATCACCCATGCAAGAGGAAGTGGACACTGGAGCTCCCACTTTTCTTGAGGAGCAAACCACTCCCATCTCTCACACTATCAGTGCTGAGGTTTCTCATGCTCAGCCTGATGAGCTCATAACCCAAACTGCCTTAAGCCTTCACTCAGAGTCTCAAAACTCTAGTGAACAACCTTCAGGGGACAGTTACCATCCCCAGCCTCTACATCTCAACTAACCAATCCCAAACCTTGAATTCTATGATGATGAAGATATGGGATTTAGTGAGTACCATGAGTCTCTCTTCTCCACCCCTGCTCAAGAAGAGATGAGTGCTCCTGTCACTCCCATGTCTAGCCCACATCATCCACCCCCAACTGAGGTGGATCTCCCAGAACAAGTTCTGGAGGTCCATATGGAAGAGGCTCTCACTACTACTAGTGATTACATCATTAAGACCTCAACCATGGCAACTCAGCCCATTGATACTTCACTTGAAGTTGTCAGTAAGCAGAGGAAATCTAGCAGCCAAGAATACTATGCTGGTGATGAGGAAGAAGACAGTAGTCCAATTCTCTCATCCCCCTCACTTAACAAGCTGTGGAAGTAGTGGATTTGACCTCCAACTCACCTATGCAAGTGGGTGATGCTACCAAAAAAGGAGAGAAAGTCCCTACAACCACAGAACCTGGGAGTTCTGTCATGAGTATGGACAATGAGGACTCACCACCCTCACTTGCAGTTGTCCAGACTCAACAACTTCCTCAGGCTCACACTGATGTGGAGGCCTTATTTCAACAACTGTTTGAGGAAGGAATTCCAATGTCCATGCCTGCCCCATCCCACTTAGCTGAAAATCCAATTATGGGATGGTGGTATGATACCTCAAGAATGGCATTGGAGATATCTAGGGCTCAGGGGCAGCAGGAATTCTTCAACTTTCAGACCCTGAGTTTCCATGATGGTATGAACTTGGTTAACCTGTTTTTCATCAACATAAGCCAAAATAGACAGGCTGACAGGTTAGCTGAGGTGATCCAAGAATGGGTGCTGAAGGAATTCAGATAAAGAGCAATTGTTTATAGATAGAGGCTAGCAGGGAAAACTGTTGGTCAACTGGATACTGAGACAGACCCTAAGATTAGCTTCGAAGAGGAAACCTAAGTTGAAGGCCCACTAAAAGAACCTGTGAACCTTGAGACAGTACCCTCAATGACACACCTGCAGTTGAAGGTGTATCACAACCTCTCTCTTTCCAAAGCTCAAGCTCATCACAACCATCAGCAGGCCAAAGCTCTCTCCACCCTGAGTCATATAGGCCAACAATTGACAAAGGGAAAAGAAAAATGACTCCTGAGGAGATTGAGGAGGAGAAGAGAGAGAGGAAGAGGAAGGCCAGGGGAGAAGGATCTGGTGAAGTCCCAAGCTTCATGCAAGCTATAATCATGGCTGCTCATAGGCCTGATACTTAGAATGATGAGTTAAGAGCAGCCAGATTGAACTATCTCAGACTCAAAAACTACAACATTGATGAAATAATTTCTCTCCCCTTGGCAGAGCTAGATGAACTAGCAGACAAGGAGCTGTACAAAAAGAGAAAGAAGGCAGAGGCAGCAGAACTGCTCCTCAAAATCAAAGAAGAGAGAAAAAGAAAGATACAATAAAAAGCTCCTGTCCTCTCTTCCGTTCATGAAAGTCCTGGGAAAGAGTCTGTGGCAGTTGAAGAAGAAGAAGAAACTCAGATAAGCAGGGAACAAGAAAGACAGAAGATGATAGCTTATCTGAGTGCCACAGGTCTCTATCAGGCAGCAGCCCTCAATCCCTTCTCATTTGAATATATTGAGTTTGAGTACCTAAAACAACTTGATGAAGAGGCTCAAACTTAAAGAAAAGCAGTAAAGAGAAAAATGAGAGAGAAAGCTGCTAAAACAAGATCCACCATCAGAGCTCAAGAGAAGAAGTCTGCTGACAGACTAAAGATGGTGAGCTTCTTGAAGCTGTATGGGTTCTCTGGAAGGAGACTTGGTCCTATGTCTCTATCCACAAAGGATGAGCACATCAGGAGGATCAAGCAGAAGATCAAAGAAGGTCAGCTTGTTGACTTGCATTCTCCACCAAGTCCAGCTGCACCTAAAGTTGAGGTGAAGGTTAAAGAGACAACACAACCTGAACCTAAAGCTACACCTAAGCCAACTTCATCTTCTGACCCACAGCAGGGTTCTAAATCCCCTCCTACTGATCAAATAGAGAATAAGGACCTAACTGAGGAGAGCATAGAAAGCCAATCTAGTGCTGCAGGCCAAACTCCTCAGTTGAAGTATAGATGAGGAAAAGGATGGCCATCAGAACGGATCAAAGGAAGAAAAAGAAGTCCAAGGCATCCTCTTCAACATCTCAGGATGAGTAATAACATCCTAAGAAAGTGCATTCAGAGGCTGCTCAATCAACTTCATTTAGTAGAAGAGCCTCTTGTATCTAGAAGACCATCGATGTCCTGATTATACACTGCTGATCAAGACATGAGGACTGCAAACTGCTATGCATCCTATTTGTTTTGGTAGCATCATCCTAGGGGGAGTTTGTAAGGTATTTCAAAGAGGCTAATGCACACAAAACAGTCAAGAAGTCTTCTACATTCATGCACGTTGTGCATGGTAGAAGTTACTTCGGAAGTTTTGCACATTACAAAGAAATTACACAAGTGTAAAATCTTCCGAAGCCAAAGAAAAATTCTTTCGAAGCCAAAGATGAAGTCTTCCGAAGCTTAGAAGACAAAGTCATCCGAAGCCTCAAAGATAGAAGACTGATTTCTTCTTAAGACAGAGAAGACATCCTCTCTGTGATCAACAACTTTTAAGAAAAGCTGACCAACTTTCCACTGCCACTCTGCAGAGTCACCAACTTATACAAGTTGGCGAAAAGGTCCATGCTTTAGGAAGCTGTAGATTAATGTCTTGAGTCTGTAACTTTCTACTTTATGTACTTTATCCTTTTTGTATTACAACAGGATGTGAGCTATGGCATGTCATAGTTACATGTCAAAGGCAATCTGCCTTTTGACTTTATATTGATCTTGTTGTCTAGATTAGTGTTTTCAGCTAGCCTTCAAAGTATGGCCAGCTGTAGGATGTAGTATAAAGTATCTCAGGTTCTTGTATTTTACCTTCATGCTTTGTAACACTTGTAATAGAACTTGAGAGCAATATACTTTATCCTTGAAAAACCAATCTTGTTGTTCTTAAGTTTTTCTGTCTCTTGCTTACTTGTGTTGTTCTTAGTATCACCATAAAGGTTCCAGTTCCCTATTTGATCTGTTAAGTGTTGTAAAGTCTCTCCTCATTGCGAAATTGATTTGCATTGATCACCTTCAAACGGTCGTATGTCGTGTTCATCTTATATTATATTTTGATTTATCATGCTTATTTAACAAAAATAAGGATCAAATCTCAGTTTTTTACATTTACTTGAGTGTATATGTATCAGTAATGCTAGGGCAGAAGTACATTATTTTTACCTGCCTTGAAAATTTAGGGATTGTGCATTGCTTATTGTTCATTAATGCTTAAAAATCACCAAACATAACATGCGATACTTTAGATATTCGCAATGTTTGATTGTTTCCTTAGTTCAAGAAAAAAGTTCAAATTTTGTTTCTGTTAGTTTAAGAATCTATGACGACTTCATTATCAAAAGTATTAAATTAGTTCTGGAATATCAGTGTATCAGTAATTTGATATTGAAATACATAGTTTTTCTTGTTGTTCTGATGTGTAAACATACTCGAATCATAATCATCTCAATCTATCAGGTTAGTCAAATTTTGTAAATTCATTGATTGTGTATATGAATCTGATATCTAAAACTAGGGGTCGGATTTCGATTATTCATTTTTTCTTGTATTGTTTTTATGTTGAATGCATAAGTACTGAATAATAAAAATTGTGTTTAATAGAAATTGAGGTATATGCTGATGGTTATATGTGAAATTTCGGGCATTTAGTGTGTTGTTTTATTTCCTAACAAGATTGCACTAGATGACTTATGGTTGATTCCTATGATATTCAATTTCCCTAAAATTGTTCCATTGTATGTGTTTACATTCCAAGTATATATTTGTGTGTTGTCCTCTGTAATTGTCCTTGTAATAATGTGCAATAATACATAGTTGGGTTTTGTTCGGTATTCACTTGAGTCTAGTAATCAAGACATTTTCAAAGATTAAGGATTTAATTTCCCCCGCCATCATGAGCACAGGTACCTATTCCATTTTAATCGACCTCAATGTATATATGTATGTTATTTGATTATCTATATGATGTTTTATTTATTATTATTGTTTTAAGCAGCTCGCAAAAGTCTCAGGCTAGCCTGTAAGGCTCACTCATTAAGAAAGTCATCAAGCGATGATCCGCACATACCTATTATTATTTCTGATCAGTCTAATGAGGGACATGGTTTGGTCAATGATCAGTCTCATACTCCACAATATCCCCAAGGTGATCATTCAAGAATTCTTAGATTGTTAGTTAATTTTGTGTTTCAAATCAATCCATTATAATGTCCTAAGATATGCAATTATCATAAATGACATATTTCCTAACATTGTAAGATATTTTAATGACCCTTGGTGAAGGAAATGAATCTCAACCGATATTATGTTCTGAATCAACCCAGCCTAGGCGATACACTAAGAAAATGATTGGTAAGTAAGCTTCTTTTCACTATTACATAGAACCAAATTCCTTGAAATCATTGAGTTATATGAGGTTAAGGCATTTTTTTCAATGCAGCTGAAGAGGTGTTGAGAAAATATAACATGCAGTTAGATTAATCTAATGAGGTTGTTACCATACCATCTACAAGTTCGAAGAAGTCAAATGTATTGATGAATTCAACTCAAGGAACAACTCCTTGCTCAGGTTATTATTTCTTAATTTAATGTTATTCAACACTGATTCACAAGTATTTGATTCAAATATTCTCTTGCACTTATATTCCATCTAATTTTTGTATTTCTTACGATGTCAATTTAGCAAAAGAGGTTCTAGGAAAGGGGGCTAACCATGATGACGAAGACCATGAGATCATTACATTATCTAATTCTAGTAAAAAAAAGGTTGTTAATGTTAATAAGAGGAAAAGAAAGATGGTTGTTAATCCAGGCAACCATTTTTCGAATATTTTATTATAATTGTTATGGAGGTCTGTTTTGTGTCAAGTTGTTTGTATATATAATGTTTCGCGGATTATTTTGTTAGTTCAGTGAACGTGTAATCTATATCGTTCATGGGCATATTCTAGATTGTTAGGTTTTTTTTTAAGTTATCAAGTGTGTTTCTTTTTCATTATATAATGTCATTGAGCTTAAATGAGTTTTTATATGATATTAATTGTTTAGTATATTGGAGTGTCAAAGTCAATGGATTCTTATGGTTTGGTACAAGGGGCAAGGCCTCCTTGTCTTATGCCAAATAACCACTATGTTTTAATGGTATGGTTGAGCATGGGATGACGACATTCTTTAGTTAATGTGCATCCAAGCATATATAATTTTATAATGTTTTTCCATGAGCATTGCATGTATGACTGTCATAGATTATGTCCTTCTTCTTTACTGTTTATTTTATATTTCGTTACGTTTCTTATTGATTATGTTGAAAAAATAATGTGATGATCATGAAGATCATGTTTGTATGATAACTTCTCAAACTTTTCTCATATATGAATATTATGTCAATATAGTCAAAGAGGTTCTCACAAAGTGTGCTTATGATGTAGACCAAGCTCATGAGGTCTTGTCATTATCTGATTCAAGTAAAAAGAAGGGCCTTGATGATAAAAAGAGGAAGAGAAAGGTGCCTGCATTTGCAGGTATCTATATTTTACCTATTTCATTTTAATTGCTTAGATCATCTCCTTAGTATTATTTTGGTTGAATAAATAATATTTTTTTGGATTATATTGTAAGTTAAGTGCATGTGTAATGTATATTCTTCATTGCCAATCTTTATATTTCCTTTTCTTTAAGTTATCAAGTGTGTATATTTTTCATTATCTAATTATATTGATTTGAAATGAGGTTTTATTTGATAGTTATTGTTTAGTATTTTGGGATGCCAAAATTCATGTATCAGATGATGTCAAATTATAAGGGTCTTTTAAGTGTTCGGTTCAACATAGGAACATGATGTCATGATTAAATGTGCATCCAAGCATATATTAATTCTTTCTGTTTATCCCATTTATTACTTCGTTTGTTACCGGTGATTTTTGAAAAATAATGTGATTATAATGAAGATAATGTTTGTATGTTAAATTCTTAAACGATTGTCATATTTGATTATGTTTTTGATTGAGATTAATTTCTCATGGGATCATTTATTTTTGAATTTGTTGCTAATATTTTCTGCTTCATTGCTTTTTGAAGATATACCTCCGTCCAAAAAAGCCAAAGTGAAGGGTGATAAGAATTATGCAAACCCGAAGAAATTAAACGTTGGTTCCAAAAATCCGTTTTCCCTTCATGTACGTACGAGTCCCCGGCCGCTTTGTCAAGCCGTTAAAAATATCAGCCCTTTTCAAGAGGATAGCTTGTATGAGATCGGTTTTAAGCGTTTGAGGTATTTTAATGTGGATGGGATTCCTGCTAGGCTCGCATATTTTGTAGTTGATGCTTTTGACCCTGTATCGATGTCCGTTCGTCTTCCTAATGGCCAAATTCCAGTTACGGTTGATCGCGAGTCGATAATCCAATGTTTAATCAACTTAATTACGTGAATTTATATGGTGATTAGCATGGAATGGATTGAAGTTGTGCGTGTTTTGATTTACAGGAATGGAAGCTGAAAAGAGGTTGTTTTAGAGAATAAGCAGCAATAAAAGAAACTACAAGGGTTGAAAGTGTCAATAAAGAAATTTAGTAAAAAAATGCCTAGAAAACCTATACCGGCGTATGGTTTCCCCCGATTAGTAAATGCATAATATGCTATGAATTGTTCAATTAGGCTCAAACTCTCATGAAAACGATGGGAAAGGGTTAAAATGTGAAGCACGTATGTCATCTACAACTGGTTCGTTATGCCTCCTAAGAATTCTACCTAATTTTATAAGAGCTCATGATGGGAATACTTTTCTACACTTCAAAACAAGCATGCCAAGGGATCTATACATGCACAAACAAGTGATAATTAGGCATGTATGAAAAATTTTGGGTCTCATGTACAATTAAGATTATTTGAAGATTTATTTATTTTTTTTTTCAAAAATGTTCAATTTTTTCAAAAAAAGGTTTAGTTTTTTCAATTATTCCCTTATCCCCACACTTGAGATACATTGTCCCCAATGTATGATGGTCACAATTATCATTTTCATAACATAGGTAAGTCGATTCTTAGTTTCATCCGTATTATTGCTAAACAAGACTATTCATTGCTAAGGAAGACTATTATGCCATATCCTAACATATTATCACTCATTAACACGAAAGCATGAAAGGAATATTGTTCACAGCCAAAGTAATGGGCAGAGCACATGAACCTGATCACAATCATTATTGGAAGCCTTCATCAATCTCCTTGTGCCTCCCCATTTTCATAAATAGAACTCAATTTCGTAGGAATCACGGTTGCATTTAGCGTATGCAACAAGCCTTTAAACCCCTCGGTAGACTCGAGTGGACAAGTTATAGTCTCGTGAGCCTCCCACAAGTGCTAAGTTTTAGGTCTTCAGCCAGACCTTACCTGAGACCACTTATGGTGGTCGTATTGAGTGCTTTTCTCCAAATTTATTTTCACATACTTGCCTCTCCTGCGTGCCAGATTCTTTTTTTCGCTCCCGTATTGGTCAAACATCTCTTCTTTGACCCTTGAATTCACTTGATCCGGTGGTTTACCCATCTTTACCTTTCATCTCGGTTTTTCATTCCTTAGTGACTCCACCTTCACATTCTCCTCCTTTTCCACATTTTTTAGCTCAAACCTATAAGGATCAAAACCATTCTCTTTGGTGATGTCCTCACTTACATGTGAAATGTAAGGAGGAGCACACCCGTTAGTAGCATCTATTATAGATTAATCATTATTAACTGCATATGTAATTGATTTTGAGACCACATTAAAGAACAACATACGGTCTTCGAATGTCATGTCGATAATTCCATCTCGGCAATTGATTTGAGCTTTGGCTGTTGCCAAGAGTGGTCGACCTAAAATTACCTTGGGTTGCTCATTTATCCTTATCGGTGCAGAATCAAGCACCATAAAGTCCACCGGGTAGTAGAACTCTCCTAGCTTGATTATTACATCCTTAACCATTCCCCGAGGTTGTTTCCATGTCAAATCAGCAAGCATCACTGTTTTGTCGGTTTCATTTAGTGGACCAAAGTCATATTGGTCATACAAGCTCCCTGGAAGGATGCTTACACCGGCTCCATAATCCAAAAGTGCCCGCTTGATTTTAAATTTCCCAACTTGAATGGGAATAGTTGGTTCTCCCGAGTCACTTCCTTCTTCTTTATCAACTTCCTTATCGTTCCCTACAACTACTTGAGAAATAGATGTTAAATCATAATCAATACATTTAGATTTAGGAATGATACTAACCGAGTTTATGTGCACATTCTTTGAAGTTAAGACTTGATGCTGAGGGTTCTTGGTTGTGTCACTTGGGAACTTCCCCGGTTATCGTCCGGACAATTGTTTCGCTAATTGCCCTAGTTGCTTGGCAATGGCCTCATTGGTATTTTCTTGCACCTCTCTAAATTGCTTGAACTCTTTTATCTCCTTTGCAAAATCTTGAATTGCTGACAAAATTACATTGTCATTGCCATTGTTAGTAGAAGCACCTTGTTGATGTTGTTGATTCATTTGCTGATATTGACCTCCTTGTTGGTGATTCCCTTGATTGTAATTATTTCTTCGGTAGCCGCCTTGGTTGTAGTTTTGTTATCGGCCTTGGTATTGATTATTCCCTTGAGTTTGTACCCGAAAAGGAGGATTCAATTGGTTAGAGTTATTACCATATCTAAGATTAGGGTGATTTCTAAGACCAGGATGATATGTGTTGGAATTCATGTCATATGTCTTTCTTTCTCCTTGGCCTTAAACTTGATGCACTTCCTCACTTTTCCCCAAATTCAAATAACATGTGACCGATGTGTGACCAATGTCGTTACACATCTCACATACTTCATATTCAGTGGCTATATGTGCCACACCACTTTTCCCAACTTTAAGATTCGAAATTTCCTGTTCCAAAGTCACGATTCTTTCCATAGCCACTTGATCATTCACCACCTTTACCGTTGCACCTCTTGACCTTCTACTTGATTGTGCATGCTTTTTAGATATCACATTCATTCTTTCCAAAATGTTCCAATCGTCATCTTCATGATTCAAAGTAAATGTACCTGCACTTGTAGAATTTACATCTCTGACATCTTCTGGCAAGAGGCCATCATAAAATGCTGATATTAATTCCCACTTAGCTATCCCATGATGTGGACATGTTCTCAATATTTCTTTGAATCAATGAAAAGCTTCATGGAATTGTTCCCCTGGTTGCTGTGTAAAACCTCAGATTGACCGTCTTGCATCACTTGTTCTTTGAGACGTGTAATATTCATCTAAGAATAGTTGTTGCATTTGAACCCACGTATGAATACTCGCAGAGGGTAGGGATAAGAACCATTGTTTGGCCTTATCTTTAAGGGTAAATTGGAATAGAACCAATTTAACTTCATTCAGCGAAAAACTTTGGCCACCAATGGTACTACATGATGCTTCAAATTCTGATATGTGCAAATAGGGTTCTTCAGTTTCCATTCCATGAAAGTGAGGAAGAATGCCTAGACATTATGGTCGGACTTCAAACGCTCTCCCTCGTTGTGTTGGTGGAACAATAGGAGATGAGTTAATGGCAATGGCAGGACGAAAATAGCTATCCACACCATGCACAGGTATATACTGGTGAGCTCCTGGATTAGCTGGTATACCATTGAATGGTTGACCTCCCATGTTATGGAATTCCGGTTGTTGTGCATAATCATCTCGATCATGGTTCGGCTGACGGCTTCGATAACCTGGTGGATTACCATAATTTTCAAAATTTTGTTGAACTGGCCCTTCCACGTCTTCTTTATCTTCAATCCAATCCTCCACATAATTAGTATGATGACTACCTTCCATTGAAAATCGTTCCTCATGACTATGATGACTACCTTCCCTATTATTCTGAAAAGCTGGATTACGTATCCAAACATTGGGCATTGGTTGGAGATTTGTAGGGGGTGGTTGGTGTTGTACCCCTTGATTGATAGGGATCGGTCCTTAAGGTTGAGATTGAACAGGTTGTGGTTGATGCGGAGGATCATCAGGTGGAGGAAACATGGGTAATGGGATGTCTCCTAAAGGTTGGTTGAGTTGTGGCCCACCTTGGTTTTTAGGGTTGTTCATCATCCTTAATTGGTTACTTTCAGGTGTTCTTGAAAGTCGACTTAGAATCCGATGAGCTGTTGCTGACGAGGTGCCTTCTTCTGATCTTGTTTGACAATGAATCTGAGAGTTTCTTGAAATGGATGCATTATTGAACACACGATTCTCTATTGCAGTTTTCTCAATTTCTAGATCAAATTACAACGGTGAAGTTCTTCCTGAAAATCTTGTATGCATTCACGTAATAGTGTAAACAAAAGAAACACAAAATACCTCGCGTAATACTGAACAAGAAATAACTTAAAATAAACAAAAATATAGGAAAATAAAAATCTTTTTGAGTTTTTATAAATTTTTAAGAAATTCAAATAAACAAATTAAACACTAAGCGCACTAATTCCCGGGCAACGGCGCCATTTTGATCTGGTTGTCGAGACTTGATCAAAAACAAGTGAAGTAACCGGTCTTAGCTACCTGTATTGTGTAATGATAAGTAAGGTCGTCTACACAGGGAATATGTTGAAAGTGTTTAATCAATATGACTTGATTAACTAAAATACACAAACTTTGAACTTAAAAATTGGAACTTTGGATGAAACTTAGAACATGATTATGAAAAGCAATGAACTTTAAAACGATTTTACTTAAATACTAAGAAACAATCACTTCCGGGTTTCCAAGTCTGCAAGATCAACACTTGGTAATTGGAAATTAGGGTATTGAAGAAGAATACTTTAATATCTTAGCTTTTGATTAAACTGATAACAAAGGAACAATCTTTTAAGACTCATTCATTCACAATGTTACCAATTCACTTATATCACGTTGGCTACTTTTCTTAATGCGCTCACGATTCAAGAAAACCGAAAACTGATAATCAAGCAAACAACTTTATTTGTAAGCCAATCGTTTAAATCAACCAAAACATAATGTTTCATTCAATAGATTCATGTTCATTACAAAAACCTAATCAAACATACCAAACATCTCACTTGACAAGAATTGTACTCCCTAAAGCAATCACAAAAAACCTAGCCACGCATCATCTTCATTAAATCTTCAATCTTGATTTGATGATGATCAATGATGATTTGGATAATGTTGGGAAGCTTGAAAGAACTCAAAATCTCCTTGAAATCACCTATTTTCGGCTGGGAAGAGTTGTTTTTTTCGAATTAGGGTTGGATGTGTTTAAATACCTTGAAGTTCTATCAAATCCGGAAGCTGTTGGCCTACCGGCGTATGATACGCTGGCGTATAACACGCCCACCCCTGTTTTCATACGTCCACATTCTGTAATTTTATCAAATACGCCCACAAATATGTCACCAATACGCTAACCGGCGTAGCATACGCCGATACTCGACGTACCATACGCCGGTATAGGTTTTCTGGGCATTTTTTTACTAAATTTCTTTATTGACACTTTCAACCCTTGTAGTATCTTTTATTGCTGCTTATTCTCCAAAACAACCTCTTTTCAGCTTCCATTCCTATAAATCAAAACACGCACAACTTGAATCTATTCCATGCTAATCACCATATAAATTCACGTAATTAAGTTGATTAAACATTGGATTATCGACGCGTGATCAACGGTCAACACCATTCACTGTGTTATTAGGTTACCATGGGGAGGTAGAGATATTACTGATGTTGAAGAACCTGAATCGTCACATGATGTTATTGAGGAATGGCTCAAAGCTTACGGCCGTAACAACCTAACCGCCAATGATATCATGGAACATCTCTTCAAAACTGGATCCACGGACCGTCAATTCCAGCTCGACATGATAATGTTGTTTTGCACCACTATGATCTAGTGCACGAAATCTGGTCTGATCAACACGAAGCTTTTGAAGAGCCTTAAGTTAGGAGCTGGACTGGGGCAACTGGATTGGTGTGGTTTCATGTTAAAAAAATTGAAGTCATGTAAAAAAAAAAATGGGACATCAACAAGGGTCCTCCGTTCATACGGTTTTAACGGTACAATAAATCAATATTTCTATGTACTTGCAGAAAATTTCCAAAATTTTTATCTTAAATTATCAAATCTCTAATTACATCCATTCTCGTAGTTAATCTACTTGGACGGAGTTGAGATCGAAGGATTGCATCCAAATCTTCGACTTTTGCCAAGTAGTGCCTACATTGGCCAATATGCGTGTTCGTGAGGAAGTTGAGATTAGGAACGAAGGGTTTGGAAGGGGGAGGTTGGTCGACGGTAGGGGTGAATGTCATACCTCATCTAAACAGGTATCAATGCCTAATGCAAGTACCATGATATTCGTATATTGTCATATGAATATTTGATTAAGTTTATGTCCTGGGATTATAAGTTAAGATGTCTCCCTTATCGTAAAACTAAAGTTCTATATCATATAACTCTAATAATTTTTAGAGTTAAATTCGATTTTGCTCCCCAAGGTTTGTTGAAAATAACTATTTTCCTCCAAAAGATAAAAAACTATCAATTTACATCCAAAGGTTTCATAAATTGTTTCAATTCAATCCAAAAATTTCATAAGTTGTTTCAACTTGAATAGAAACAATGAAACTTTTAAACTGAAATTGATACAAATGATAAATCTTTTGGACTGAAATTGATGTTTTGAAACTTTTGGAGGAAAATGGTTATTTTTATCAAACCTCAAGGAGTAAAATTAAAATTAACTCTAATTTTATTATTCAGATGATTGAGTATATATGAAGTTATAATTTTTAATATATTTTATGCCCTGATGTGTTACTGTTTGTAGTTTTATATGTAATATTTTGGGATAACATAAACGGATAGGATAAGTGGGTTTGATGGATTGTAATGCTGATTATAGTCATGTGCTATATTTAATTTGCTAACTTATTTTATGGTCCGGTATACTTAGTAATTTTATGATATGTTTAATTGGAATGGATTTACATCGGATATATTATCACAATATTAAATCATATATATTGTATATCATTATGCATCTATTATATGTTTATATGTAGCACGTGTAGTGTAGATAGTAACGATGCATTAATGCACATATTTCAAATAATTTTTAAGGTGATGTTAATTCTTATATTTTTTATTTTGCAGGAGTATAAGGACTCGTCGGACACATACCTTAAGAGGATAGGAGCGTATAAGGCACGATATGGTTGCACATTGAGGGATGCAGCTATAGATTACGCAGGAGACGATGATTGGCTGGTTCATCAACAAATGTTCGAAGATCTTTTAAAATTTGGTATATCAAAAGGTGATCCCATCAACCCAGCTGAAGTACCTGACCCAATGGATCATTTGTCCTCCAAAACCCCTCTATAAGGATCCTAATGAGCCTGGTAATCGTCATAAAGACCAAGGAAAAAAGGTAAATGAGAGATCCTCAGACAGAATGCTGACCAAGGAAAAAAGGTAAATGAGAGATCCTCAGACGAAGCATTCTGGTCTGATCCTACAGTTACTGCTCAAATTATTGACCAGATGGAAAAATTAGAGAAAAGGAACGATGATAAAATAGGTAGCGTCCCAATGGGTTCTCCATCATTCAGGTTGGGTCTCACCCAATTGTTTGACGATATTGCTGCAATGAATGAGGTTGATGAATTAGACAATGTTCCCCTGTCTGAACGGCTTAAGGAAATGAAATCAAAATCCCCACTTGTTCGTCAGAAAAGGAAAATCACAAAGGCTGTCCTTGCAAAATCTCCATATAGTTCAAAAACTGAATACCCAGATGGATCTATCGCCTCTGTGGTTGAGAACCATGATGGGAGCATTTTCACGCTTATTAAGAATGAAACAAACAATCTTCTTAAATATGTAAGGATATTTCTAATTCACGAAATTACTTTTCATTTATTGTTTGCACCCATTAAATTGTCAATTTTCACATATATATTTTAAATTTTGCAGCGTGAAATTTTCGCGAATTTTCTAGACTCTGTTGGTCACCCGTCAAGTGTTAAGATCAAAGATGCCAAGATAATTAAGCCGGTGCTTCCTTGGGCGACCAAAAAGAACTTTAATGATTGCGGGATCTTCTTGATGAGGCACATGGAATCGTTCAAAGGGATTTCAAGGGAGTGGATGAATGTGTTCGAGGAAGAGGGGAGGAAGCAGAAAATACAGATCCGAAGGCTGCGCTGCAAGTACGCAGCTAAGATTCTTCTCTCTGAGGTTAATATATATAGGCATAAAGTGGCGAAAGAGTGCTGATCGAATTTGGGAAGAAACTCAAGCTATGAAGGCGTCTGCTAAAAAGATTAAAGATGCATCTTCAAAGTCAATTGTCTCATGCAAGAAAGTAAAGCCTGTTGTGAAGGCAAAAAAATGAAAATATTCTAACACATGGTCATTAGGGTGTTTTCTGCATTGTTCTATCCGAAGCTAGCACATTATCGTACACTAAACTCATGTTATCAATCGCATTCTCTTGAAAATTCCAATTGTTTTTGTTCCTTTTTTGCAAAATTCGATGAATGTGCTTAGGTTATTTTGCACAAATAAGTTGTTGAAATATGAAACTTTTAAATTACTTAATGCTACGTTCGTACTTTGGTTTTCAAGAGTTTTCTCAACCACTTTGGTAAGTCTCTTTCTCTAATGTATTCTAACTCTTGTTATATTCCATTGGTAAATAAATTTTATGTTTAAATGAAATTTGATTAGTCATGGATGTATGATTATTTTAATTATTTTGTTAGGCATTTTACCTTACGTCTCAGTCTAATTTTTTTGCAGTAATGCATAATATTTGATTTTGCATCATTCGACATAACATGTGCGGTAATGCACATTATGCATACCAAATATTTTATATCTTCTTGAGATTCCTTATTATCATTGATGATAATTCAGAAGTGTATCATGAATTATTTTAGGGATAGAATATGATAAATTTCAGTACATATTAATCTATCAGGTCAAGATTCCATCATGCTATACTACTTTGAAGTAATATCAGGTTAAGATTCTATCAGGTCAAATTCATATGAATAATTATACTTGTTCATTAATGCTTGTAACTGTTACAATTCATTAGGGATCATTTAATAAATTTTTCCCAAAAAAGAAAAGAGCAGAGAAAATACTTTGCTAGTCAATTTTTGTTATACCCACATATGATTATGCCCTCCCCATAACCAAAGATTGTGTGACTTTCTGATAGTAAAGGCCCTTTTGGTTTTTATGCATATATGCATAATTTTCATCAGATGTTTTATTAAATGCAGATTTTCAATACATATTAATCTATCAGGTCAAGATTCCATCATGTTATACTACTTTGAAGTAATATCAAGTCAAGATTCTATCAGGTCAAATTCATATGAGTAATTATTCTTGTTCATTAATGCTTGTACATGTTACAATTCATTAGGGATCATGCTATTATTATCGTCATTTGCATAATCAACATTTCATCAATGCATATATGTTAATAACTCAATCAAGATCATTAGGAATAACGCATCCAACTTAACAACATTAAAATAAAACATGTCATTAAGTAATGTTCTAGATCCCCCATCATCCACACATTCAATCCCAAAATTTTAGTTCATACAAATCTTCAATACCAAAAATCTCACAATATTTTCCCACCCCTATTAAAGATTTTTATTGGATGGTCTCCCGTGTTTTTGTTTGATGACGTCTTCTTTTTTCTTCATGTTCTTTGGATTTAAGTCACAATTTCTTGAATCATGGTACACATACTCATCGCACATATTGCAATGCCTTAAGTTTTTTTTTGTTTTGTTGACTGCTTTTTCTCCGAGCCCAATCATTCTTTTGTTTGTTCCACAACCCTTACTACGTGCTCCTTGAGGTGGTATAACAGACACCTTGTCCGGTGAGTTTGCATCAAAAAATGTCTTGAATACTTCATTGTTGCTATTTTCTAGTGGTTCATTTGGAATCTTCTTTTCTATTTCCTCTTCCATCCTTTTTAGTCTATCCACAAATAACCTCATCTCACCTTAACCTTGCAGCGCACCTCTCCACAATACTCACCGCATTACAAAATAATTCTTCACGCTCATCCTTTGCACCTACGTTAGATGATTGCATCATAACATAATATTCAGAAAGTGCATCGCGTCTCCATTGTCTTAGAACATATCGATCTGGTATTTCATCAACATCCAGATACTTTAACACATAGATACTTTAACACATAGAATACGTGTCTGCACAAGTAGCCAATCCTTCCAAAATTTAAGCAGGTGCAGTCCATCTCCTGGGCCTTGTTATTTATTTTAACCTATTCAACGTCCAAAAAAGGCTATCCATTAACATTTGACATGACGGTATAATGTATTATCCAGTTGTTGGTTTAATAAATATAAGATACATTTATTATTACCTTAAAATCCTCCATGGAATTCAATATCTTGTCCTTTTGTCTAACTGTGAATAGATCATAATCATCTTCCGTGATGAAATTTTTAATAGCTCATGATGCATCACCCTTCCATATCTCCTTTCTTACTTCTAAAATACCTCACAGGTGTATACCTTAGCTGCGTAGCGCTCCAATTTTAGGTTTGTCTTAAAAGAAGGTGTGCTATCCTTTGTCTCATGATCAAGTTTTTTCTGGTTGTATCGTTGGTCATCCATAGCAGCCTCAAAACAAACCATGAATTGTAAAAATGTGTTTTCTGGACTAGCATATCTCTTAAAAAATGCATTTGCGCTCTCTGATCTTGAAGTTGTTTTCATCAAACAAAACATGGGGAGATCCCTAAAATCCTGGAATCCACTGTTCTCTTATATCAAACATATCTTGCAACCACTTGTTGTCATGCAACTTGAAGTCATCAAATATCTTAGCCCAACCCTCGTCAAATTGAGATGGTGTGAGATTTGTGTTCCAAACGAGTTTATTGATGCGCTTTCTGATATCCGTATTTGCCAAAATATCTCCAGATATCTGTTGTTGATGCCAAATATATTAGTATTTAAATTCCTCTAAAAAGATAATAATGTAATAGAAAACCATATAAATTAGCTTATACCCTTATTAGATACCTTAATTGGTAACTTGTCCATTATATGCCACATGCACAAACGGTGAGATGATTATGGTAGAACTGCCTCAACCGCCACCTTCACCTCCGGATCTTGATCAGTAAGAACCATCTTTAGCTGCTTGCCGTGTGCGTCTACAAACGCTTTCAAAATCCATTGGTATGACTCAACACCAAATGTATGAATGATTATATTGGTACCTATTCAATAATCAAACAATAAATGTATGAATGATTATATTGGTACCTGTTCATACGATATGTTGCATCAAATGCAAGAACATGTCCAAATGCTTCATAATTGGCTTTTGCAATTTCATCCGCCCAAAATAACAGAACCAGTTCATTTTTGTCTGTTTTGGAAGTCAAATGGAAAGTTTGGGTGATTTTTCTTTCTTTTTTGCATTCTATCTATAAGCATTTATGCATCTCTTGAACCAATGTAAACGTTCATATCTCTTCTAAAGTTACAGAAATATTCAACATTTCCATGCACCTGGCTAGGACCACCACTAGACAACATTCTAAGTCTATAAGCAATACTTGGTCCTATGTTAGAAGTTGACAGTCTTAGAATATACCTTTTATCAGCGTATTGCAGTTTTCTTCTAGCTTTACTAAAATACTTTTTATCATCTTCTAAAAGGTCATGATTATGTGCCTCTACAAACTTATACAAACAATATTTTATGGTTCCAGGCATGACTTTAAACTTCACACTTGCTTGATAATTTGTAACCTTAAAGTTACTCATCCGTCTTGCACGTCCTCCTTGCTTTTCTTCCATAGTTGCAATTGCAAATGACTTTGACTTTCCATATTTATTGCATACTATGTAACGATGCATGATCTCTCCTTTATTTCATTTAATGGTACCCCTTCTAGTTGAAAATCTAGCATTATCTGAATAACGATCGTACATTTTCTTAGCTTCCTCAAAAGCAGAGTAAATAACACCAACCACAGGATTTAGTTCCTGTGGTACTATAGGGATCCAATATGTCAATCCATTTGGGGAGTGAATTAATTTTGAACCGCCTTCTTCATAAGCATTCTGATCCACTATGACAAAAAATACAACATTCATATCACGTTGTAAAAAGATATCACCAAACCAGAAGTATAGAATTGCAAGTTGTAAAAAGATATCACCAAACCAGAAGTAGTAAATTGGAACAATTATCCTTTCTTGTTTTTATGTAAATTCTCTTCACTAATCAATCATTTATTACTTTCAGTCACTTAATAAATTTTTCCCAAAAAAGAAAAGAGCAAAGAATATAACTTTGCAAGTCAATTTTTGTTATGCCCATATATGATTATGCCCTCCCCATAACCAAAGATTGTGTGAGTTTCTGATAGTAAAGGCCTTTGTGGTTTTTTATGCATATATGCATAATTTTCTTCAGATGTTTAACTGCAGATTTTCAGTACATATTAATTTATCAGGTCAAGATTCCATCATGTAATACTACTTTGAAGTAATATAACAGAGACCGGTCTTCATTCAACTTTTGTCATTTCCTTTCCAACCCCCATAAAAAACCATATCATCTCTAAGAGTTTCAATCAACCTATTTTTAATCCCAACCATTGTTTTTTTTCTCTGATATAAAACTTTAATTTTTTAACCCTATTTTCTATAGATTCAAGTTTACTTGTAACTCTTTTTTACCAAAACAAAGATTACCCGAATGAATAAACATACCTGTGTCATCCCAATTAGACAATGTCTCAAAAGTTGCATCAAACATTCTTTTATGTGTGAGTTCCTTAATATCGTCAGAGCAATCACCTTCATCAATGGCCTCATTCATTACACATTTCCCTTTATTCTGATATATACAATCCAGCATCATCAACCGTTGATCCGTAATTGACAAATTTGACTCTTGTTCATTTCCTTGCCTATCATCATATCCAATATCTTCACCAGCTTCCGAATTCCCAAATTCTTTATAGTTATCATTGATTATTGCTGCATCCATCTTACCTGTGCATTCAATTTCCTATCCGAATTATATTGCTTCTCGTAACAACCGGTTGATGTTCTCCCGAAAACACCATCTGCATCTGCAATTATGAATAAAAGTCCCGATTAATATGATATGATTCAGATTGTTGATCTGTATCATCAATTAAAAAGGCCTCAGTCGCTAATCTCATATAATTTTGTTCCGGAAAAATTTTCGTTTGTTAAATAAAGGGCTGCTTAAACTTCGATGATATTGCAAATTAAGCTTGGAATAGCAATCGTTACCCATTTTGAGTCAAGAAATTGAACCAAATTACTTGCACAACCAATATGCTAATGATGTTTGATACAGATTTTATCCAATAAAAAGACAGGGCAACGTAGGTGATAAAGATCGATAGTTTTGGGGGAAGGAGGGAACAGTTACATACTTAGCCCCACTAACAAAATTTTTTATTATTTAATTACTATATTACCCTTTTTGAAATTATTGGATTTATTAAAATCTAATTATATTTTAAAAAAATCTAATTGGTGGGTGGTAGTTCTCATAGTTTTTTCCAAAAACATGGTTTTCATATGAATAGATCCCTATATATATATATATATATATATAGGGGAGGGTTCTAGGCAGAACATGATATTCTGCGAGAACAGAGAGAACAAATCTCAATCCTTCATCAAATATGATCAATGGTTGTGATTGATAGTGATATTTTTGTAAACTTTTAAATATTCCATTCTAGTTTTAATAGAGATAAGGGTATTTTTGACTTTAAACTTACTTAGTAAACGAGTGTTGACCAAAAGTATAAACCTGTTTCAAGATAATAATATATTAAATACTACAAGAGACATTTTAGGAATTAAATAAAACACTTCCTTGATTACATTTTTTCATATAAAATTAATTTTGTTAAAACTACCATTAAATTACACAATATTCTATGGAAAACAAATCTTAAAATAATAAAAATGAAATACTTTTTCCGTTCAAAATCAAATGCAATTAATTTTTATTATATTTATGTAATAAAAATATTACTCTATTTAAGACTATGATACATCATATGGATACTAATATATTTGTGTATTGATTCACGGTAACATTTTCCGTACATAAATTTATATTTTGCCTACACTTGAATGTATGCATATGCACTACACGTGATGCAATATAGTCCATTATAATAATTCTTTTACATAAATATAAAATCTACTTTCATATTTAGAATATAAATAAATGACCTACACATGATGCATTATTTTCCTACACAACGATTTTTTAAGTACATAAGTATAAAATCTAACTACTACAAGAGCATCCACCTACACATGAAGCATTATTGTCCTACACTCAATAATGTTTTCAATACATAAATATGAAATCTTCCTACATATTTATTTAGAATATACACAAGCACCTACATATTCAATATATTTATTATACAAAGTAATACTTTTCCTACCTTATTATAAATTCTACTTCATTATAACGACCTATACATGATGTAGTACTATCCTACACATATTGATATTTTCCTACACATATATAAATCCACATCCTACACATGATGTATTATATATCAAATTACAATGAATAATCTAAACAAGGGTTGGAAATCAAACAAAAGCGAAACATATATACAAAAAAGCCATATGAAAATAAATAGAGTATTCGAATCGTTACGAGTTCTGTCATATGAAAGAAAAATCATTATATTCGACACATTAAAAAATAAAAAGTAGGCCGAATACTAACTTGATGAAAAATTCAGATAAAATATAAAATTGAAAAAGAAACATGTAATATAAACAAAAGATCTGTTTTGAGAAAAAAGAATAAATAAGTTCATATTTATTCAATTTTTCATTAAACTTCATATGGATAATACCTGGATGAAAAAAACATATGGAAAAAATATTTTTATTATTGTTACGTGATTCAGTAAAGGATTGGTTTGATTCTCTCATATTAATTAGATGGTCAAATAATTAAAATGAAATTGGGATTTGTAGTTACCTAATATATAGGAGTTACATAATTAATATAATAATTAATTTGTTATGTAAATTACTATTGTAACCTTCTAGGAAAATTAAAAACAAAATTGAAACAAAAAATATGATTGGTTGTTTTTTGTTCTTTTTGTTCTCACATTAATTTAGTGTTCATTTAGTGTTCTCATTTGAAACTCATCATATATATATATATATAATTAACAACATACTTTAGGATGATGTTAAATCAGCACTTCAGAACCTATAAAATAAACTGATCAAACTATATCAGTTATTGCCTCATTAAAAATCTTTCTAAGAAAATCCCAAAGGGAAAAAAAGTTAGTGAAGTGAATAAGAGTGCAACATTATGGATTAGAAGTATATATTCTTCTAGCACATGTGTTAATAGATGCAATACTATGTCTCTTTATATTTGTAAGACACACTAGTGCACTAATCATGTAAAAATATGGTACTTCTGGACTAGGTACTTATTCTCCCGCTACTTAAGGATGGTAAGGATCCTTATGTATGTAAAGTGATCGAGCAACCGCAGGTATGCATACCTGATTAGCAATGTTCATTTAAAATGTGCTAACAGCTTCTAAGTGTAAAACTAAAAGACTAATGTATTACACATATACTCAAACTATAGATTCGAGAAATAATTAAGTTGTGCATTACTATAGATTCGAGAAATAATTAAGTTGTGCAAAATGCACACGTACAATTCTATCAAACTTATATCTCAAATTAATTATTGAGTCGATTGTATCACATACGACCAATTTGTTTAATACCATATAAATATCAAGCATTTTCATCTCTAGGTACTAATTTTAATGTTTTACGGAATCTTAATCCTTAAGATGATTTTCATGTATATATAAAATTTAATTGTCCCGTATAAGTTTATAGTGATGACATCTAGATTTCATCTGAAGTGCCTATTATATAATGAGGCTAATGATTGTGATAGAGCTCTCGTATCCAATTCAGGGAACTACATTTATATTCAAGTCCCGAAATTTGAGAAGAACTCTCGTATTACCATTCATATTCCATAGCACACAATATATTTCTTTACATTTATTTTTATCTCAAACACATCCATTTTTAACCTACTGGTTTGACATCTATGGGTGTTTAGACTTTTTTTCCTAAAATATTTTGCTTGTCAAGCAATCAAATATAAGCCTTTATTGCTTCTTGTAATTTCGTTAAGTCATCTCTCTGTGTATATACTCTTACAGATTTGTAGATATGTAATCTTTTGCACCAATTACATCTGTTGTTATAACTTATGCAAATATATTTTTTTTTTCAGTTCCATATTATACTATTTTGTACATAATGTATTGAGATCTTATATTTTATGGGTACATGAGTTAGCACTCGATCTCCATTATCCACTTTAAGGATTTTGTTAATCTCTTCTGGGATTATATTAGTCTCTGCTAAGACATTACCTCTTTTACGATGTTTATATTTTCTTCTGGAAATTTATTAGTCTCTTTTGGGACATTTATATCTTTTGGGATTTTTTTACATAGCCATCTTGAACATTACCACCTTTTGGGTTTTATATATAACCTCTTAAGGATTTAAACCAACTATATACTCTCCTCTTTTCATATTCATCGATGTTTATCATTAGAAATGATTATTTTTCCCGTTTTGATTGTATGATTATTTTAATTCGAGCAGGTGTTTGATGCAGGTATATGTGACATTGTCACTCTGTTTGTGTTGTGAATGCATCTAGTAACATATTTGTTACTCTTACATATGTATGACATATTAGACTTCAGATTATTATTGATTTCTTCCGGGACCTAAATATGAAATTTATGATGTATTTCATGTTATTTCTTGTATTACTAGGCTTTTCATATTCTTATCTCCCCTAAGGCTACAAATACTGACATATTTCATTGACTGTTAACATGTTGAGGTACTATAAATATTTCTAGTTCGTTTATGATTTTATTTTGGTATTTTATGGTGGCGATATATATATAAATCGCATAACCCAGTATTTTTTGTGGGACACACTTGATTCTCTTTCGGAGATTAGTTATGATGGGGAGTATTTATTATTAGCAATTGGATTTTATTTGATTAATGCAGCAACATATAGATTGGTTTGCCATCGTGTTAGAGATGGTAATTCTCATCTTATCAAGAGCGATTTCTAACATTCATCCAAATAAACATATCTCATCTCGACTATATATGTTTCTCACTATATTTCACATTATGCCCAACAATGGTCCTTGTAACTCTTTAGTTAAACAACAACATTTAAACTATGCTAAACAACAACATTCCATATTATCGAGCAAATGCTACATTTCAGTATAGAAAAGCTCACATGTGATTGTATATAGATGCATCTCGTAATACAATAACTTAATTAAAATTTCCACATGGAGATTGTTATCATATATCCTCCAGATTTGTTTTGTCAAAAAGATATTAGGGATTTATAGAGGGTATGTTTACGAAGGACATTACAATTAATTGATTTGCCTTGAAAACACGCTGCACATGATAAGTCTTATAGTAGCAAAACTTTTAGAATATTTACTATTCAACATTCATGTTATTATGGTGCAACCAGCGTAACCTATTTGGTCATTTTGTAGAATGTAGATTAAACAAATCATGACTAATGATTTGCTGTTACTTATCATTTTGACTTTGTGGGATTTGTGTTTGTATAATATATTACAATTAGTAAGTTCTTTTGTTCTCGAATATGGTCTTCTGGGCATAGTTGTCAAGTGAAATTTAATATTTACATTTTTGGTTTTCTATTCAACCTGATAATCATCAAGCCGAATATACTTTGAATTAAAAATTTCTTTAGGATTAACTAGATTATAAGATAGGTTTTAGAACCTAATGCACATGCTCTTCTTTAGATTTCAAGAAGGTTAATAAAACCTGAATAGTACGAATAATTATATCTCTCTATTGGAGATTTTGGATATATTATGTTGGATTATCGTATTCATGGAATGTGTTTTCTTATACCTTGAATGACCTTCCCTTAATGGTCAGTTTGTGTTTTCTTATTTTGAAGAACTAAGTTGTTTCATCATGTCCATTACTTTTACTAAGGCTGTAACTTTTTCCTATCCTTCATCCACCCCTAGTGCTAGGCGTATTCTTTTAGACCTAACTTAAGTTGGTCACACTTGGTGGTTTTTAAGTAAGAACTTATTATTTTTGCTTCGTGATGATATGACATGATATAATTGCCGAAGTATTTCATGAAAAGAGGATGTATTCTAGTTACTGTTATGACAAGAACATGTTAATTAGAAGCGTGAAACGAAGGGATATCCCTTACACATCAACATCTGTGACGTTACATGACAAGGGAATTTGATAGTGAACTTTTAAGAGGAGGACCAACCTCTTATGATCAATGTTTTTAATTTTCAAGGTTCCTCCACATGTAAAGTGGATATTTTCACTCTTTATGTCTTAATGAAGGCGGTGGATTTTTTTTAAGTTCTTATGATTTTCTTATAATCACTAATTTGGATATTTGATCATAAGTAATTCAACAACAATAATAAAAGCTTCAAGTTATCCGCGTATGATAAAACTTAAGATGCAATCTAACACTCTAAGTAATTGAAAGCTATCACCTCTAAAAATACCAACTTATTTTAATTTCTTTAGTATAACTAAAGTTATAATCTCAAATCAATCTAGCAAGTGACAACTTAATACTAAGCAAGATCCGTTAACCGGGTACGCATCCATATGATGTAGCATACGAGGCATGATCATTAGACCCAAAGCAATTAGCTGAATTTTATATATGCTAAGCAATATTGAAATTTAGAATCTAGATATATCTCATATCAGTGTGTTTGTATATACGCTCACACACACACATAGATAAAAAAATATATTGTGTTGATTTTGGAATTTATATAAAGAAAATTCACTATATGAGAATACAATTTATAAAGCCTATTAAATTTTTTTTACTTCTGGTCACTTATTTCAAAAGATAAGAAGTGAATATTTGTATTTACTACATACACATGTGATTGATATTTAGGAAGTATGATCCAGTCGAACTCTAATAATGACTTTAGATAAATGTTTAATAAATTTCAAATAATATAAAATCCAAATGCTAAATTGTCGGTAAGCATTGAAATTAAAAAACAAAAAGAAAAAAAAACAAGTTAGTCAAACTTAACGACCTTGACTTATCCATGCAACAAATCACAAATAGTCAAACTTGAGTTTGTTTGAAATCTTAGTTATAGGAGGGACTAAGAAACAATCACAAATAAAGCGCAAAATTGTTAACATGTCATTTATTACCCAAAAACGTAAATCAAAATTTGTTACCCGATAAATTGATGTCGTGAATTAAAGTAGAAGGCAATACGTAAAATCAAACATAAAAACAATTCAAACCTGATATGATATACAACCTCTGATATCAAACGTGTGATTTAGTGCCGAAGAAGCGGGTAAACGTATCAAAGGGTTCTGTGTATGGCGACTAATATCATGGAAGGGGTTCGGGTTTTAAGAGAAAACACTTCATGCTAATAACGTATTGTAAATAAAAGATAAAGAAGAGATAAAAAGAAAAAGAGAAACCGATTCATTATTTTAGGGTTACATACACGATGCACACACATATATATATTAATCAAACCGTAAAGCCCGCATACATCGGGCTGGGACTATAAAATAGTCTGGTTATTATAACATAAATGACTGTTTATTCAAGATCATAGTGTTTAAATGCATCAGCAATTCATGCAATTATGGCATTTGTGTTTCACACTTCCCACCATCATCTCTTGTTGGTTTCTGAATCGTTGCCGGAGATCTTGAAGTCCAATATTCTCTAATTTCCTCTGCGGTTCTTCCTGGAATTCTTCCAGCAATCAACGACCATCTAAGAGTTTTATGACAACATATATCGTTTTAGTTGGTTATTGTTTCAGATAAATAAAATCTTGCGACGCTTATGACTTGAAATGTACATAAAATAAGGCTTTAACATAGTCTTTGTTCACATTTTGTTTGAATATAGATAGAAGCATAAATTTAATGATGGATTTCACCTATCTCCGACAAGCTTGTACATCATAGTGATTAGAGTTTTCTCATCTTCAGTGAATTCAACCTTAGATTCTTGACTTGATTGCTCTTCTGCATGCGTACACATTATAAAGTTTAAATCATGAAAACAAATAAATAAAAAAAATCTATATCTATTGTTAGAAAGAAAATAAGGAAATAACTTACGTGTTTATGTTTGTATCAAATTAAATTTTCCTCTAGGATCATAAAATACGTGGAATACTTTCGTTAATGAAGTTTATAATACGTACAAAACGAAGCAACTATTTACATGCTTTTTTTATTTATTTATACTTTCTATTTTACTTTTCTCTTTTTAAAGTAAGTCATGTTTGTAAATTACATGTATAGCTAATGTTAATATAAAGATGACACCATGGGTCGTTTGCCATATTAATTTCTAATTATTTGTTGCATCAAATCATCATGTTAATTATATGCTACAACTATATATACCATAATTTTGGGGTTTGGTGGAATGATGAATCGAAAGAGAGATTTACAAAACGTACCTTTAGGATTAGAAAGGCTATCATTTGAGGTTGAGTGCTTGTTCAAATTAGACATTTTCAATGAGTGATTGATGATGGGGTGGGTAAGTGAGAGTTACAAATGTTGTATTAATAGAGGGAAAAAAGGGCATTTGCATCAGTCTTTCTTCGTGGGTTTTCCACCTTTTTCATATGGAGAATGAAAGGTAAGTAAGAAAAGCACATGACCAAAGAATGGTAGGTGGATTTAATAATTGGAAGTTACTTGTTTGGTACAAAGCAAGATTGGTAGCTAGTTGTTTTAACTCTTGACTTTTGTTTCAATGTCCTACTATAGTTGTTAGCACATTCTAGCTATCTAGTCGACACAAATCAAGCAGGCATTGTTAGACCTTCGATCGTAGTTCTAGCAACTTATACTATAACCTAAAGCTACCACAAGAAAAGCAAGGGCAACTTTAAATAAGTAAATAATGGTTCATTAACACAGATTTTAAGTCACTGTCTGAACATAACGGGTATCGAAGCTAGAAAATAGTGTTCCTACTTCCCATATGCTTCTCCATCTCGCTCCTTTTGTATTACCGCTTTAATTCGATAGAACTATCGCTTTGTTGCTTCCTTTTGCGGTACTACAATGTTGTTTATAACAATACTGGAGCGCCACATTGGCAAGAACCTCCTCCCGTTTGGTTCCTTGTTGCATTCACTACGTTTACCCTTACCATTTATATACCAGTAAAATGGTGATGTACCACTATCTTTCTAACTAATGATGTGTCACGCCATTCTTTATAATGTATATGTATGAAGTTACTAATAGAGTATAGTATATTTTCAATTTTTTGCGCGCAATGATTTTTTTCATACGTTAGCAAGCTTGAAAGTAAGTTACTATACATGTTAATGAACAAACCTTTTAAATGAATCACCCACCCCCTCATTGTTCCTTTTGGGATAATTCTAAAAAGCTAATGAAACATTGATTATAAATTTTTTTTAATTTATACTTTTGCATTTTGGAATATTTGGAAAGTGTTGTGAATAATAATAAACAAAATAGAAAGAAGTGAAGGAAAAAACTAATTTTGTGCCTTAGGGTTAACAATAGTGATGCATACATCATATATTTATATGAACATAAAACCCTAAAGGCAGTAAATACAAGACTGGACCTAAAACACTCTACATTCATAACACTTATCCTCATATAGTATAACAGGACCGATATTAACTTATACAATAGGATCAATTAGGCTCTCTTATTAAAACCTTACTAAAAAAACCCAATGAGACAAAACTTAGTTAAGGTAAAAGAGTATTATGTATATAATACTCCCCCTCAATTAATTATGCTTATTTTAGTCTTTGGAGTTTAATCCTTTATGATAACAGCGTTCCTGATCTTAAATGCAGTCTTCTTTAATTTGTGTGAGACATGTTATATTCTCTTCTATAGATTAGTTACGGTGCAGAGTATTTATTATTAGTAGTTGGATTTTATTTGATTTGTGTACTGACATATAAATTAACTTACCCTCATGTAGAAGATGACATTTTTCATCTTATCAAGAGCAGTTATCAACATTAAGTTAGATAATCATATCTCATCTCAACTACATACGCATCTTACTATACTTTACATTTTGCCCCAACATTGATCCTTATAACTGCTTAATTAAACATCAACATGTACACCATGTTAAGAAACAACAATCCATATTATGAGACAAATGCTACATTCATGTAAGTAAACAACTCACATGTGACTATATAAAAATACATCTTTTAAGATCTAAAATATTAAAAATACTTCACATGGAGATTACTATGTTAGTATATGGTCTTTGAAACCTAAAGTTATAATATGTTTCATTATAGGAGTTTCTTGATAGAGAGAGGGCCTAATAATTATTTGAGTTACAATGAGAGTATGTTGCATGTATGATAAGTTTTTTGGTAGCTAAGAAGATTTATGTAGATGATGTTAGTATCATCAATTATTCATCATAGTATGATGCTACTACCTATTTGATCATTTCTTATGGTAAAAGTTTTTTTGAGTCTCAACTTTTAGTTACTAATCATGTTTGGTAGTATGAAAATTTATTTCGTGTTATATTCAAGTTGGTAAAGAGTTTTTCTTTCTAATGTAATCCTTCGATCGTATATGTAATTTAAAGATATTGGATATCATTGTTAGTCGAGTTTACGTGATGATGGTTGTTTATCTTTATTATTTTGAAACTTACTATGTTTCCTAGAGATTTACTAGGATATAAGACAAGTTTGGGCACATCTAGGTAAAATGACAGATGCACTTCTAGAGCTTTTAGGTACATCAAGAAATGTATGCATCTCTTAAGACAGTTGATTAAAGATATATCTTGAATTCTATTAGTTGTGCCATGTACACTAGGAATTTATCTTCCATATTTATGGTAGCTTTGTTAAAACTTTAACATATGTTATCATTTTACCAATTTTGTACTTGTAGTAGGGTATTCTCATACACCTTGAATGACCCCCCCCCCTCGTTAATGATTAACTGGTATTGATAATAGTTGGAACCACTTACGTAAGATATTTGATTAAAAACATCTCACCTGTATTGGTGGTCTCGTCCATTCTTAGGGCCTTTGTTAGGGCTTAAAACTCTTATATTATTGTTTGATACCTACACTTGTGTGTCTACACCATCTATGCTCAAGACCTCTATTAGGGTAAGGACCTCTTTTCTCCTTCGATTGCACTCAAAATTTAACTAGAAAGTTAATTTCTTTTTTGACTAGAAAACATGATATAAGTTTGGAGTACTTTGTAAAACTCATGTTACTCAAAAAAGCATGTTATCAAATAAGGAACATGGATAATGGATTTATAAATGTTAGTGTGGTTTAGTTTTGTTTAAAAAGTAAGGTGCTACCCACTAGTTGTCTTAATCTTATAATCAGATAAATTCAAAGCGAGCTTTTTAAAGGATGACCAACATATGATGATTAAACATGTCTCTTAAAATCCTCCTCTATTTAGAAAGATTCTCATGAGTTGACACTTGTGGGAAAATATGTTTTTGTAAAGGATGACGAACTCGAGTTCGGACCTTTAATAATGAAAAGGGTAAATTACATGGATCGTCCCTAAGCTTTGCTTAAATTTCACCTTTTGTCCCTGTGATTGAAAAATTATAGATTTAGTCCTAAGGTTTAAAAACTAACACTTTTAATCCTTCGATTAAATGTCCGTAAGTTTTTAACATTAAAATTTTTAAAAATGACCATTTTACCCCTAAACCCTAATAATAACCCTCCTCAACCACCCATACCCCCCGCCCGCCTGGATCGTTCTCGTGCAACAAACCTTCTAACACCGCCATTTGACCACCATCTCACCTCGCAACCAGATCGATGTCGAAGTATCAATCAAATAAGAAGTTAATTATGTGTTCTTATTCACCTTAAACTAGTTAGGGTAAGTAGGATTGTCGATCCTCGTGAAATTAGTGATCGGTGTATTGTGAATCGATTTATATGAAAAGAAATAACCGAATTACTAAATTACTTAAAACTAGTGCCTCTTGGCTCTAAAGATTGGATTTTTAGAATGATTATTAAATTAACTAAGAAAACAAATTGGAAAGATTCAAATTTGATTAAGAAAACAATTATAAGAAAAAAGTAATCAACTTTGGATCTAGGGTTGGTTTTAGGTAATCGTTTAATTCAACTTGATGGAAAATCCTTAATAGGGATTCTGAACATGTAATGATTAAGTGGTATCAATAATCAAGACTTAATAGGTCTTAATACACAATACCAATTCAATTAAAAACCAAAACTTGCAATCATGTAATTCCTGGAAAATTAAATGACATTCAATAAAGGTTAACCAAAATTATTGCTTAAATAATCAAAACACAAGTTAAACTTATAAAAGAACTTAATGGGTTCTAAAGTTTAATCCTAACAAAGTTAAACATAAACAAAAACCTAATCACATAAAACCTAACCCGAAGTCGATCACGAGAAGACTAGCCGCTCATCGTTCTTGAATAATCTTCAAAATTGTTGTTGATTTGCATTCTGGATGATTGGATGTTATTTGAGAGAGTTGGAATGGTGATTTTGTGGCCTAAGAACTCCTAAAAATCATCTCCAAACGTCTTAGGTCGAAAAGGGGGCAAGTGGTGGCTAAAAGATAATGAAAATACGTTTTTATAGGGTTTCAAAAAACTCCCTAGCGTAGCCTACGCTGGGCCTCATTCTGCTGATTTTTTAAAGTTGTTGGCATAATCTACGGTGGCTACAGTAGGCTACGTGGAAGCTTTTCTGCTTCACTTTAAATCCTTATTTCTTGACCCTTCCAATGCATAGTTTCATCATGTAAGCTTCCAACTTGCTTGTTTTACCTATAAAATCACTTCCAATGCATAGTTAACCTATTCAACTTAATCACATGCATATAAACGACTAATAATACGTAATATTTGACGTTTAAACATTAATAATGCCATTTCAACACCCTTACATCACTACCACAACCGACCAACCTCGCCACCACCACTGTCAAACCTCACCACCACCACCGTCACACCTCGCCACAATCGCTGTCTGACCCCGCCACAATCGGTGTCCGACCCCGCCGCCACCGCCGTCCGACCCCGCCACACAGAAACCCATTACCACAACCAACCCACCACCACCACCCTTATACTTTTGAAAGATATTCAAGCTTGCTTATTTCGATAGATTTACAAGAATATATAAATACAATTAAATGGCTGAACTTGGAAACTAACTAAGCTAATAATAAGGAAATTAATCTATTTTAAATATACAATAGACTATACAAATATACTATAACACGCCCAGTAGTATGAACTGTAGTCGGATGAAGGCACAAACTGGATCTGAATTAAATGAACAAATGCTTTGGGAGATCCTTTGTAAAGATGTCAACATATTGAAGCTTGCACGTACGAGTAACACTCCAATATCCCTAACACATTCTTTCTCACGAACGAAATAAATACATAACTCAACATAATTGGTATGCTTATGTTAGCCTTACGAGTAAGAATACGAAGTTCTAATAGTAACCTTTGAATCCAACTTGTTTCAGCAACGCTATTTGCAACCCTGCGATATTCTTCTTCAGCACTAGAAATTCAGATAGTGGGTTGACGTTTGAGCTCCATGATATGAGATTGTATCCTAAGAAACGCAAAAGCCCAAGGTAGAGCATCTAGGATCTGGGTGCTCCATCCCTAACCTGCATCCAAATAGGTAATGAAACTCATGGATTTTAAGGGTGAAATAAGAAGACCATAGTTAAGTGTGTCTTTTACAATCCTAAGAATTCACTTTACGAACTGTAAATATGGTTCTCGAGGATGATACATGAAAAGATAGACTTATTGAACCACTTAGGAAATATTAGGTGAGTAATGGTTAAATATCATAATGCACCTACAAGACTTTTGTAATTAGTGCCATCATCAGCTAAAGCATTAGTATTAACACTGAGTTTGGATTCCATTTCAATGTGGGGGGTAGAGGTGGGATTGCAATTTAGCATGTGTGCTCTTTTAAAGATGTCCTCGGAAAAGGATGATTGTGATTAGAATAACCCACCTTTGTCTTGTTCAACTTTGATCCCCAAGAACTGATGTATGTTTCCTAAATCCTTCATTACAAATTCTCAAGAAAAGGATTTAATAAGTTGCTATAGCAAGTCATGTGATAAGGCTGTTAGAATGATATCGACCACTTACAATAATAGATAAGCTATATGACCTCCTTTGTGATAGATGAACATGGATGTAACATAAAATGCTACTTTTAAAGCCATATTTAGTAAGAAAAGTAGTAAATCATTGATATCATGCCCTCGAGGCTTGCTTTGAACCAATTAATCTGCAAACAAAATATGGATTATTCAAATCCTTAAAGCAAAGTGGTTGATGCATATAAAATGTTTCATTGTGATCATCATGTGGAAAGGCATTCTCTAACGCCTAGTTAGTGCATGTGCCAATAATTTGACATAGCAAGACTAAGAAATATTTGAATTGTGGTTGGTTTAACTATAGGGCAAAAACTGTGATCACAATCAATACTGACGGTTTGGGATTTATGATTAGCCACTAAGTGTGCTTTGTACATCTCCAAAGTGCCATAAAATGAAACTTAAAAAGCAACAACCAATTATGAGGAGATTTAGTGGTCTCGGAACCAAATCCCACGTATTTGTATTGAATAGTGTAAAGTCCTCATAACGATCGAATCCATATATTGTTGCACTTGATAATCAAATTTATGACGCATGTGTGCGTGTGTGTTATCAACGAAAATTAAATAAACTCAAAGGATATTATTAATCAAATTATTACAATATCAAAAGAGTTTATGTCGTATTAGCTCGATCCACCCGAGGTGAGCTTCCCTCGGTGGCCTATCACACAACTCTCTTCTCTCTCACCTTAAGAGCACTATTACAAAATGAACACACATAAGGAAATACAAGGGAAAAACATCTATTGATACTCTCTACATGTTCTCGCCCGACAATATGAGATTGTCTCGAGGTAACTTCAAGTTCTAACGCGATTAGATCTTCATAAATCATCTTAGAGTTCTTGCTGCCTTGTAGTTCTCGCGTGATTTGAGTTTTTGCTTTTTTACTTGATATTGTAATCAATATAGGCTAGGTCGTCAAATTTTCTCCCTATGGATTATGATATCAAGCTATATTTGACTTCGGTCACACATCTTCATGAATTATTTGATTCTTGGGTATCTTTCATTTTAGTCTTCCCTCTCAGCTATAATCACTTCCTAATGTATAGCTTCATAAAGGATATCACGTCTGAATCAATATTAAATCATTCTATCTTGATTACTTACAACTTAAGTTGTATTAGGCATATGACAGAAAGATCCAATTTTCATTCTAAATTCTAGAATAACCCGATTCTTCAATCTAAAGACAAGATTTAGTGGCAACGAACTAGATCATCTAAAGCATTTTTCCCTTATGTAAGATAAAATAAGCCTATATATTTAGAGCAAGAGTACGAAACAACCTTGATTCACTTATTTCAACCGTTCGATCATTGTCCGCATTAATAAGATAAAATAAGCCTGTATTGGCAAGTTTCAAATCATGAACGAACCGAATCAAATGTTGTAAACATAAAATCCTGAAATTGAACAAACATCACAACAACCTTTGTTTAAGTACCAAACTTCAATTCATCCAGCGTCTTCCAGATATAAGAAGAAGCACTTGTTCCGAAACCTCAAAATACTAACAAGTTTTTGCATCCAGATTATTTTCTCGCATTTTGCAAAGTTCTCGTAAAAATTGAAGTAATAAGTCAAAGTTATTGCATGGCTGATGAAGTTTTCACGTGGTGAAGTTTCTGCATGAGAGAATATTCTCAAATGACGGTTACTACTGCGAAAATTTTTGCATGAAAATTTTTCTCATGAAAAGTTTTCTTATGAAAAGCTTTCTTTCTCATGAAAAGTTTTCTTATGAAAAGCTTTCTCATGAAAATCATTCTCATGAAAAGCTTAATCACGGAAAAGTTTTCTCATGGAAAGTTCTCGAATGAAAGTTCTAGCATGGAAAGTTTTCTCATGAAAGTTATCGCATGGAAAGTGTTCTCATGAAAATTTCTGGCATGAAAAAGTTTTCTCAAGAAAAGTTCTCTCATGAAAATTCTCACATAATATGGTTATTTTTGCAAAGTTTTCGCGTGATGCACTTATTCCTACAAAAACTTCAACCAAAATGGACATTTTTGAGTTGGAATCACTACTATAGTCTTAAATCTTCGTTTTCCACCTCGAAGATATCAATATAGCATGTAGCAAAGGCGATTTCATGTGTGTTCACCTTCGGTTTCACCTTTTTCTCTTTCGCAACCGGTCCAATTTCGATCAAATCCTTTAGATCTTCAACCTCCATGTTTAACGTCTTAAAACGAAAGATCGCAGAATGAAAATCCGTGTATCAAGAACAACACCTTGCTCTGATACCAAATGTAAATTCCTCATAAAAATCAAATCCATATATTGTTGCACTTGATAATCAAATATGAAACGGATGTGTGTGTGCCGTGATATCAACAAACATTAAATAAACTCAAAGGATATTATTAATCAAATGATTAAAATATCAAAGGAGTTTATGTCATTTAAGCTCGATCCATCCGAGGTGAGTTCCCCTCGGGCGGTTTATCACACAACTCTCTTCTCTCTCACCTTCACATACTTTTACATGATGAACACACATAATGAAATACAAGGAAAAAACAACTATTTATACTCTCTAGATGTTGTCGCACGAAAACATGAGGTTGTCATGTGGCAACTTCAAGTTCTCGCGCGGTTAGATCTTCATCAATCATCTTAGAGTTCTCGCAGCCTTGTTGTTCTCCTATGATTTGATTTTTTGCTTTTAATTTAATATTGTAATCCATATAGGCTAGGTCTTTACAAATAGTTCTTTGTATAGCCATGGCACCTTTTCATTTTGATCCGTGTGGACTTTAAGATGAGAAGTTGGTAGAGGTGACATGGATGGGGTAGCTTCTGAATGAAGATTGATTATAAGGTGAGATCAAGTAAGCATTGCGTGAAACGAAATGGGTAGATCTAGGGCTGAAAGGGGCAACTAAGGAACAAGGGGCTAAAGGTTGGGCAGTTGTGGGAAGGTTTGAGGCTGGGAATTGGGGCTAGTGGGTGGGATTTTGGGATTCCTCCACTGTTAAGTGGGTTTATAAAATTGAAAAGATGTGGGTTGTGAGGGAGCTGTGTAAATAGGATGGGAATTACTAGGAGATGTAGGTCGGGTTTTAGGAGGGGAAGGTTGGGGTGAAATGTGTATGTACAAGTGGGTCATCCAGAAAGGAGAGATCTTGGGGAGAATAATCTGGTAAGCAAAATAAAAGCCATATTTCATCTAAGATGAAAGAGCGTGAGAAGATGGTTTTTCCTTAGGAAAGGTTGAAGCATCGATACCCACCGTGGTTTGTCAAATACCGAAGAAAAATATAAACAAGTGTGTTGAAATAGACAGGTAGTCTAATTTTATAATTAATAACAATAGTGATTTCGCGATCGAAGCTAAATGTGTTCGTTTGTTTGCCTTCCACCACGATATACCAAGTTGTGACGCTGTTAGTCGTTTAGGACAATATTGCACCCGCTTGACCTCCAGTCGTACGGGTGGGGCTTGTCAGACTGAGTAGTACTACCTAGGATTTCCCGCTAGATTTCTTAATTACCGATCCAAAAGTGTAAGGGCTTTCAATGTTATAACACACTATGTCATACTAAACACATGTTATAATAGTAAAGCGTTTTAAAATAAAGTATGCTTTCTCCCCCAAAAAATGAGAGTAAATAAAATTGGGGCATTGAACTCACCTGGTGCGCAAACGAACAAAAATAAAGAAACTATCGGTGAGTCAAAAGACAACCCGTCAAAGTTTACCTAGAACACGCGAGTACATAAGTACGTGTAACAAGAACTTAACAACCCTAAGTGCTCAATAAACACGTTGACCCAAGGGTTTCGGAAAACAAAGACTCATTTGACCTAATTGACCTGTTTGACCGGTTAGTGACATATTCATTATATTCATGCTTGATCAAGTATAGCAACTCATTAAACATGATTATCATACAAGTTATCCACGCATGCCAAATTATCAATCTTAAGTTCTATCAATATATCATACCAACATTGAGTATCACACAACACATGCGAACCTCAGCTAATTATGCATAAATATAATTACATCACAACTAACAAGTCATACATTTAGTTTAATCACGCACAACATTCCATGTGATGCCACTCATGACTTCACATCCTAAACCCTGTCAATCCAACTAAGTAGGAGCCTCAAGTTCACATGTGTGTACGATGATCATTATCACATAACTCAACATGATTCATACAAATTAGCATACATGACCATGATCTACTATAATCCCAATCATGATTCCATAACCTACTAATATAAACTCAACACTTGTGCATTATTTAATAAAACTTAGATTTCTCAAGTAATTCATCAAGTATCCACATGATTCAAATAACGCATTCTAACGCATTAGACATCATCAACAAGGATTCTAACATGATCCTAACTTCAATAACATGCCCAATTCACAATATCCAATGATTCACATCAATAGAGTTTCCCTTTTGGGAAAGTAGCACCCAAAATCAATCTATCATTCAATTCATTCATAAATTCATCAACTTCATACCTAATCTAGTTCATAGCAATCAACATCACATGATAAACATCAACAATTCATCACAATTCTCAAACCTCATGCACAAAAGTAACTACTTATAGTAAGGTATGAACAACACATCAATTCCATGAATTTCTTGTATAATCCACATAAACTAGCATCAATACAATACAATGACATCATAACATCATCCAACATCAATAATTTCGATTTTAACCATGTTAATTGAACTAGGACTGTTCTTGAATCAAAAACTATGAAAAACTAGTCAAAATCTAACCTTTAATCGTGTAATGATCAACACTTTTACTTGCTAACCCGTTGATATGATCAAAGCTAAGCCAAAATCGATTGGATTGAGTTGTTTTAGGATCAAAATCATGAAAGGGAGTGGGGGAAGGAGTCGGCCGCGACAATGGGGTGGGGGGGGGGGCTACGGTTTGATTTTGTTTAATATTAACTTTTGTAACATTTACCAATTAAACCCTTCTTGTTTAAGTTTTATAAAAACTAATATTTGTAACACTTTTTAAATACTTTCAACTACAAAACCACAAGTATTATGAATCAACAATAATAATCATACATTTTTAACTAGCCACAAAACACATGAATCAATTATCACACATTGTCATGTTATAATGTAAGATTCATAAATAATATTTAAAATTCACGAATCACATAACCATAAATTAATAATCAACCGTGATAGTCATATATTAATTAGTTTTTCTATCACGATTTATCGCGAGTTGTATTGTATTCTTCGAGTGTGTTTCCTTATTTGCTAATGATTACTCTACAATAGTCATATATTAATTAGTTAGATCATGTAATTTTGTAATTGCATAAGCTATTTAATTACAACCACAATGAAAAATAATTTCACCAAAGTATACATAAAATATGCAAAACAGTGACCACGTACAAAAGCTAATCAAAAAACGGGTAGTGTTGGGCTGCGCACATATTATTTCATTTGAAAACCTAAAATCGTATCAAGAGGCAAAAAATGCCCAAAGAAGATGATGAATCAAGTACCATATGTATTAACGATATAATGCAAGATTGCCTCACTTTATTGTACTTTTAACCTTTGTGCTTAGATCTCGACTCTTTTGACCTGTTTAGAACTTTAGGGCAAAAGTATCGTTGAAAACTCTCTCAAAGCACATACACAAAGAGCTTAAAACAACTAGTAATTTGCAAGAAGTTTTGATGAGATATTCTCAGGTAGCTTTTGCTACGCAGAAATAAGGGACGAAATGTAATTAACCATTAAGGGTGAATTAATAAATATATTTTTGGTTGTTGAAGATAATGGAATAAACCATTATATAGTTGATTTCATTCTCTCAAATTCATTACATCCATCCCCCTTCTTTTTTTTTTTTCATTCCATCCATTCTTTCATCGTTAGTCACCAACGCCGCCCACTCACCCACCGCCATCGACCACCATCGCCTGCCACCACCACCGCCAGAAACCACCACTGGCCACCACCATCGCCGGCCAACACCGTCGTCAGAAACCACCACCATCAGCCGGCCACCGCCACCACCGGAAACTACCACCGGCCACCACCATCACCCGCCACCACCGCCACCTGAAACCACCACCGGCCACCACCATCGCCGGCCACCGCCGCCGCCGGAAACCACCGCTGCCGCCGGCCACCACCACCACCGCCGACCACCACCACCGCCGGCCACCACCGCCGCCGGAAACCACCACCGGCCACCACCATCCCTGGCCACCACCGCCGCCGGAAACCACCACCGGCCACCACCATCCCTGGCCGCCACCGCCGCCGAAAACCAGCGCCAGCCACCACTGCCGCTGGAAACCACCGCAGGCCGCCGCCACCACCCGCCATCACCACCATAACTACTTTTATATTTCATTCTTTCGTTTTTTCATACCTAACAAGCAACACAAAGTAATGATTTATTCATTAAGGTAACCAAACAGAACAATAAAATGTAATGATTCATTTCATTATATCATTCATTTCATTCTTTCATCCATTCCATTACATTATACCAAACAGACCCTTAATTCTTAGGGTTGAAGACTAGCATCTCTTGTGTAGATTTGATTTACTTTGGAGAGAAGACACTTGACTTGTTTCCACTATCTACGTTTTCGATCTACCATATCGTTTCAAAGGTTGCAATTCTAACATCCTATGAATGGTTTTAAAAGTTTCTTGTTCTAAAATATGGGTTCGTGATGGGTTGTTTTTAAAAGACTCAGAAGACATGCATGTTTGCACTTCCATTGTCCTAAAATTCATGGGCAGACATAGCCATTATATCCCGGCCATCTGCACCAAATGAAATTTTATTTTGCTTAGACAATATACGATAATCATGAATGACCCATAATAAATGTTGATACTGATCCACATGAAATTGATACCGACCATCAATAAAATTTTAAAATTGGGACCGCATAAATTTTTATTTTTACATCGACACTCATGAAATTTTAACATCAACCCCAAAAAAAAATCAATATAAGATTTTAAATTTTACAAATATACATAAAGTAACACATATTTTATAAAATTTTACAAACCCAACAATTCTTTAAAATATTAAGCATTACTCAATATATTGTAATAAAGACAATCACCCAAATACCTACATAACTATTTCATACAAGGAAGTCCGTTGATCTATTAGCTCAACCATTAAACAATTAACCTAAAATTTTATGGTAATTGTGATTTGTCATTCTAGTTCGGGTCTATGTCATGGTTTTGCATTCTGGATCAGTTTATTGCTCGTTTGCTTTTTGTTGATTCATTTTTTAATGGTCAATATGTATTCAATTCACTTGAATGAACAATAACATGATAACAAGTTAGTGAAACAAAATACAAACTATGAGCATGATAAATTATTTGGTTTTACGTGATTTAGTGCACTTGTGAAAACGATTATCAACTACTAACTCTAATGTAATTAAAAGCGTACAATAAGTATGTGAGGCCTAAATGCTGTTCACATTAGCTTGAGCTGGATATTGGTCACAATCAACTACATTTGCTAATATTGACTACGTTTGATTATGATTATCTAAGGTTGGTTAAATTTAACTTCGATATATCAAATTTGACAATTGACTACGAATGACCAATTTCAAATTTATTTGACTATGTTGTCTTACAGGTGGGAGATCTAATTGTATGGATATTTGGTAAATTTCATGTATTTATGTGAACCTTATGTATTAACTTTATTTATTGCTTCAACAGAATACATCAAGCGGAAGAGGTAGTCGGAGCGTTAGCACCACTTAGAACACTCCCTAGCTCCTCAGACCTCCGTCAAGGGTGGAGTAGCAACTCTGCCATGAATGATATCCCACTCCGAGATTTTGAGGATAGTATTAGCGAGAACTATGTGGGCAAGGATGCTATGTTTATTGTTCTTGGTTCTAGGGTTGGTGACATGACAACACCGTGATAGAACTCTTCGGCTTATCGGTTCGATCACTAGTTATAAATTTGTTTAACTTTATATTATAACTTTAGACCGCCATGAAGTTGGAGAAGAGCTTGAATTTGACGGAGATGGCTTGTATGTCAAGTTATAAACTTGTTTCATTTTACTTTGTATTCTTATTTTAGTTTAATATTATTACCTTTTTTTGTCTTACTTTTGCTGAATTGAATTATCTGCTTTAGTATTGTCCTCCACTTTACGAAAATATAAAAGGAAAATTAAGGAAATAATCAATTGATCAAATTAGTTTAGACTTTGATTTTGGAAGTATTTAGGAATATTTTATGAATTAGAATGTTTCACATGTCCATATATCTGTGTGTGATAACACCAATGCATGTGATATTGCCGGCTTTTACTAACCAGAGATACCAATCATGTTGTATAGCCATGGTATCACTGAAAATTTTAAAAAAATTACTCTTATCGCTGATTAGTGATACAACATGCATATGTATGGCTCATAAATAATATTAAAAAAATATAGTTATATCCCGGGTCAGCGATACACATACCCTTGTATGTATCACCAGAAAAAAAAAAATATGTCAAAATTAATAATTTAATTAATTAATAAAAAATTTTCATAATAAAATTAAAAAATCATAATGAATTTCTATAAATAGTTTTTATTATTAATGACTAATTTCTATTATAGTTAATGAATATCATATCGATATTTATACATATTAATAAAAGACTAACTTGTGTGTCACATGGTATACTCCTAGGGTGTCCACCTAGGATTTATTTATGTGTCATCACCGTAATAAACATATTTTTTTAAACAAAAATTGATTATGTCATACTTTCCAAACTTAATCTTAATTTTCAATTTTTATTTTAAATAATATAAATGAAAACTCAATTTAGTCAAATTTATTAATAATTTATAAATAAATAAATTTTTATTTAATATGATAATAACATCCTAATAGTCGAAAACTTGATTTTTTTTAATAATCACAAACTTAATTCATAAAGTTTACATCTCATATGATTTAATATGATAATGATTTTTAAATTAAAACTAATTATATAACCATTTTTATATATCTCCAATTTAACCTCTGTATTTCATGGGTCACTAACCTAATTGTATATAAATTCATTTAAAGTTCTTTCAAAATATTATCCCACAAACTTTCAGCCATCTTAGTGTCAGGTTTTTTTAAAAAATGTCAATTAACATTGTAAAATGTAGTGATGGAAAATGAAAGCTTATTAATGGAATAAAAAAGTATGTGATAAAATATTGGGAAAGATGGAAGACGTGTTTATAGCAAGTGAAAATTATTAATAACTTTTATAAACAAGAATGTAAATAAAAGAATTTAAAATACAGAGATATGTCAGCGATATATGTCATCGATACGCCAATTTTCGAGAAGATATGTCAGCGATACTAGTTGACTCACGTATCGTTGACATGTTTAAAATTATTGGTTTCACTATTTTAAATAAAGTAAAGACATCTCTGATTTGATAAAAAAGAGCAATACGGTAGAGATGCACTTTGTTTACGAGGCGATACACTATGTTCAGTGTATCTCTGGTGTATCGCTGAACATAAAAAATTCAAAAGTCACGTGGGCAATACCACATGAATTGGTATCCTCACGTGACGATATGATTGCTAGATTACAAAATCCACTAGTCAATGGTTATTTTTATAAACTGATTTGATCAATTGGTTATTTTGATAATTTTCCCTCATATAAAAGAATTCAGTGCTCCTTGGTCTGATCAAAAGGATGTCCTTAACGACCATTGCCAACTCATATTTAACCAATTTTTAGTAATTACATAGGATAACTATTGTACTTTGTGTGCAGTTTTTATTATATATTAATATGTTGACTAAGTGTATTTGGGTGTCGAGTATCATCAGTATTATCATAATGAGGAGCAGTCGGTCTTCAGAAATTCGAATATTTAAAATTTCGGATTCGAATATCAATTTGAATATTTGAATTCTAAAAAAATATGATTTTTTAACAATTTTTATAAAAGTTTAATATTTTTTATTAAAAAACTTTCAGATATTCGAATTTCTTATATAAATATCTGAAAATATCCTAAATTTCTAATTATTATTTATTATTTTTTTTTAATAAAAATATTTCGTATATCCAAATATCAAAAAATTTCCAAAAACACTATTCAAATCCGAATCTGAAATTTCGAATGTTTCGGATTCGGAAATTTTTCCACACCCTTACTAATTAGTCCAAAGTGGGTTTTCTATACAAAAATATTGTAATTAGTTTTATTTTTGATAATATTGTAGTTGGCCTACAATAGACTTCATATTATTTGTACAACTTAATTTTAATTTCTAGAATTTTAAAATTATTTTTATTTTTCATGAAAATAAATAAGTTTGAAAATATTTTTTCCAAAAATATATTATATTTACCAAAGGAAATTGACATCTCTAGTGTTGATGGTTTAAATGATACTAGTATGTTTCCAAACACGTGTGTTGTCTCGGATAAACAAATCATGCTCAGAAAAAATGATGTTGTCCATTGTGGTTGCGAACATTTCGGTTCACCATGCCATGACAACGAACCAATCATCTCTTAGCATCATCACCTATCTTGTCCCACGGTATTATCTGCGAGTAAACACAATAATAATATAACCAACAAAACAACATTCTTCTCTAAAGAGCGACAACTCGTCGTCATCAACATACCGCTGCTTAAACACACGATGTGCCAACTTATAATCGGTCTCAGATGAGGTGAGATTCATCGTCATCGACACCTATACAACAAACATTAAGCATCACAAACAGAACACCTCTACATTCAAACATGGATCAACATAAGGGTAATTGGCACAACAATCACCGTCGCAACCAGAACCACCAACGAAAGGGCATGTCACGCGCCGGCCAAAGACTAATGGCACCATTATTAACGGCGTTGGCGTACAGCCAACAACAAAATCCCAAAATACAATTCTGAAAACCCTACATGGGTTGCATCAACAACGATGGCCAACAACCAAGAACAAACACCCAAAATGCAGATCTAAAAACCCAGATTGGGCACGACAACATCGACACAGCACACGCTATCACCCGGTGAAGAACACCCATTTCAGCAGTGATACCGTCGTCGAAGCAAGGCCTACCACCATTCACGGCCCCGTCGGAGCGGTCCGGCCGTGGCCCATGCAACACCTACATGAGGCACCTTCATTTTTTATGAACAACGGAGAGCCCCAAACACGCCATCGCTGACAAAATGCCCGGATAACCTTCGGCTGAGGAAGAATGAAGCCGAGAAACACATATAAAGGGACAGAGAAAGAGGCGGTGGTGGCATAGGACGGTACTCCTCGGTGAACAACGGCCGTGAAGGTGGCACATGGTGTGGCCGGAGAAAAAAAAACCCTAGATTTGAACCACCTTCTTGTCACCGTTAACACCTAGAGGGCCACCATCTGGTCCAACTGAAAAACAGAAAGGTGGTGGACCTGCAACGTCCCTTACCGCCATGTCATCATCGCCATCGCCACCACCATGGAGGCGGCCACAGCCGGTGGGGATAGACCACCAGAAACATCCAACGTCATTACCCTTTCTTTCTTTAAAATACCCAAATGCACAGAATTCGATTAATATAGCAGAGCTTCATGAGACTTGTACACCATGTTTAAAAGACTTGTATAACAAAAATAACTGTTCATCCTATCAGTGTTTAATAATAAGGTAAATTATCGTTATCGTTATTCTTTAAGTAAAGTTATTATCAGTACTCAGTTGGAAAAGGTCATAACTTCTTGTATATCATTGGAAAAGTGAGGGTTTTTTTATCACTCTGTAACTATTGTCGGTAATCTAACTTAAATTTAATTACGCACAATTATTTTGTCAATTCTCCAACAGTTGATATCCGAAGGATTTCCATGGGTGACCAGTTTTACTAAAAACAAAATTCATCGGCGATAGTTATTTGTTTAGTAGTGTACGTAATGAGAGCATGTACATTATATTCATGAGTGAATATATTGTATGAAGGTGAGCACTAATCTATTTTAGTATGGCTAGCACCCACAACCCATAAATTCTACTCTTTAATCTACAACTTTTATTTAAAATGAGACTTGAAACTTCAACCTCTTAAGGAGGGATATCTTTTCCAAACACGCAGGTCCACTAAACGAAAGGCCTTTTGGTGTATGTATATAACCAGTGAATCAATTAACATTAGTGAATACTTTATTAGAAATTATAGTACATCATATCATAGGTGAATATACTCTCCAGATGCGGTGAATCTGACAGTGAAGATGAGTATTTTTTAATGTATACACAATTAAAATACTTTGTACACAAATGGATGTATTTTAGACGTTAAATGCAACCTAAAAACACTATATATGCCACACGTTAGCGTACTCACAAAATTTGTATTTCCTTGTCATGCTAAAACTCAAACCAACTTCCTAAAAATGCATACGATGTGACCATGCTTAATGACATGTCTAACTCCTTCTCTCTATATTTGTATGTGTAGCTCTTTTTTCAAATACCCTCATTCAAGCTAAGTTATAGATAACTTATCTTGAAGAAATATGAGAGTCGTGGTAGAGATCTTTACAGGCAAATTATTCTACATTCAAGTATGCAATAATGCCACCGTACTAGACCTAAAGAAAGAGATTAGTGCTCAAGAGAAGCTCCCAGATTACCGGCTAATTCTCCTTTTGGACAACAATTTGGTTGATGAAAACGAAACCTCTCTTGTTGATTATGGTGTTCAGGACGGCTCCCACTTGTATCTCTTCTTTGATGCCCTTAAGGATTCTTTAGCTCATCAGTTCTCCTAAGTGCTCTTGGGTTGGTTTATTCTAACACAATCTTAATTTTTCTTTGTTGTTTTGTATACGAAATGTTCATAGAGATTTTATTATGACAAAAAAACATGGATGATGCATATCAACATAAATAATTTGTTAGTGTTAGATTACCACATCATACATGTCTTATCAATACAAGTACCACTTGTGTGGATGTCTAATAATCAATAATTGACAAAAATAATCTATATATAAGTTGTAGTTTAAGAGTAAAAGTAAATAAATTTACCATCCTATAAAAAATATGCTTCACCAATCATAAGTTATGCCTACCTGAGACAAAGAGTATTTCTCCTCCTAAATTATTACCAGATGTGTCTCTACAATATAAACAATTAAAGCAACCGATTTAGGTCCCAAATTTTAAAGGCTTTCAAATTAAAGAAAAAATAAGTTTATATATATTTTTAAGCTGAAATATATATTATAATCTAATTAATATTTGTATTCTTAGAGATAAAGAAAAGATAACAAAATAATTGAAGGTTTATCGATGACCACTTACAAAATTTGATTCATTAAGGTCAACTTATAAAAATTGATTTTTTAAAAGCTTATCGACTGTTCATGGCTAATAGTTCTTTTAGGTTAATCAACTCTAATCTATCTTTTCCAATCCATCATCTAATCTACTACTATTATTTTTTATCTTGATTTATGCTCAATTATTTTAATTTAGTATTGTTTTTTTGTCAGTTTAATCTATTGTTGGCTGTTTTGATTTTAATCTATAATTGCAGTTGATTTTCTCTTCGATTTAATATATTGTTGCATGTTTATCACTTAATCTGCCATAAGTTATTTTCTATCAAACTATAAATAAATTTTTTACGTCGCCGGTCGAAAACAAAGATGTTTAAAAACAATATATAGACGAGGGCCTCAAACTTTTATTTCGCTTTAGGTCTCCAGAATCGTTGAGCCGGCCCTGATTATTGCATCCTTGTATCAAATTTGGTGAACTCTGTACATATAGTTTTTCAAGCAATTCATTATTTATCATCCTTTTTCTATCTTCGTTTCCTTTATGTTTTCAAACGATTACCTCTTAGATTTATTTTATATTAGAAGATATTCATTATGAGCAATAAAAAATTTTCATAACATCCGAAGTATACGTACTCAGGTGTATAAATATATAAGTTTACATATAAATATATATAAAACTACTTTAATTTTAGTAGTTTATTCGTAATCTATCTAGCTTGTTTGTAATTTATCATGTTTGTTTTTTTTTTTTACATGAATAAAAATATTTAATTCATCTTGTATCTATTGATTTTGGCTCGTCATCCGGCTACGAAAAGCCTGCATTATGCAACATTTGTAAATTGTGACTTCATCGTTCGTTGCCCACCACATCATCGTCCATGACCATTGGTAGCCCCTCTCATTATTATTGATTGGCTTTATGAAGCTCATAATAATTTATTTTAAAGTGTCTAAAAATTATACAAATTTAAAGCTAGCATGATGCTATTTTTTATAATTCAAATTGAGAGCAAAATTTATACTATGGATCCCAATCTAAGTTATAACTTCTCCTTCTATTTTTGTATTTTTGATGTATAGAAATGACACCAATTTTTCCATTAGGACATTATATGGATCTTTGTGTTTATTGGAAAAACTAAACCTGCTCGTTTCTTGCTTTCCAAACACATCAAAGTTATTAGATAAATAACACATGAAGAAGGTTCCGGTGCGTCGATGAAAAGACAAGGTATCATGAATACAAAGAACATCACGAACCGTGTACATAGAGTCTTTTGGAGATTTATACTACTACTCCAAACATTGCTGGCTCTTCCACATAAATTAGAATACGGTTGATGCTTTTGATCTCATTCCCATAGTAGAAACAAGATAGATTTTAATAATACTCTATTTTGTCAAATGCTTCCTTTGAGTACGATTTATCCTCGCTCGGAATCCAAATACATTAACTGTTAATGTAAGCCATTTGGTTAACTGAATTAAATTTATATGCAACAAACAACTTAGATTCAATGATTGACCTAACAAGCTTGACCTAAAAATCACTCGCACACCACAACCCAAACCCCATCGATCATTCTTCTTGGATTATACAATGGATGAAACTATTAATCTCAACTCTCCATTTCCATCTAGAATCTACCGAATTGGTTCTAACTACCAACAAATCTTGTTTCAATCCAATGAATTTAATCCGGGGTATTTTACTTTTTAATTTAACACATCCCGACTATAATCAAGCAAAAAAAAAAAAAAAGGTGGACGTACATTATATTTTAGTAATTAAAGAACATCTATGCCAAGAGAACTAATGTCTTCAATCGCTTTAATGGCATTCTTACAGGAGCTGGTAACATATTTCATGGATTGAACTGAAACCCACCTTTGGATGCTACCATGGGTTGAGTTCACCACCTTAGCCTATAATGCATTTGTTTAACCAAAAGGTCTATATTGCAGCTCGAATAGGCCTGATCTAGAGTGGTAGCCATCATTTTGTTCCATGAGACCCATGAATTCCCTCCATATCTTTGGCATCCATCATTTTTCTAATGAGACTCATGAATTTTGTCCTTTTGGAATCCAACTAAAAGAACCCTGCTACAAAGCTATTTAAGAGATTATAAGATGTAACTTTGGAACAAAAATATACAAATATTACATGGGAATGGCACCTGAAACTAATTTAGTTGTAGTAATCATCCCCCTATTGAAGGGGGTTTTTTTTCATTACGAAAGCCTTCCTTCAATCTATCCAATATCAGCTTCTAACTTTTTGTAATGTTTATATTTGACCCTACATGTGCACCTAAATAGGAGAAAGGGAAGGAACGAGTTCAACAATGTAAATGCCAAGCCAATTGATATAATTCTCATAGTATGATTCCAATTCCCTATTGTTTTCTCATTATGAAGCTTACTTTGAGATCAAATGAAAGATTAAAGCATCATAAAATTGTAACAAGTTTAGCCACTTTAGAGAATTGGCATCACCCATAAAGATTATGCCATCCACATTTAATAAATGAGACAACTTAGATCGTTATTTGGAAAAGAGAAGCCACAAAATAAACCTAGATTTCAAGCTATGTATGAAATAACTCGACTGAAGGAGAGCCATTGATGAAGACCAATGTCCTACTTGACATAATCAACATAAGACCAATTGATAAAGGTAAAGGATTTCTCAAAGTCTGTTTTGAGGAAACCTAAAGTTGGATCTTTTAAGCCATATGATAGGTACGAGATAGCTGGAATTCGGGTGATAAACTTATATATGTGAAGACTTCACAAATTGAGGCTCAGGAAATTAAAGTTTTGGTTATTTCAAAAACTTAAATTCATCTGAAAACTATTACTTTATGCAAAAACTTGGTGGAATGAACTTAGATAGGTGCGAGATCTACTAAGGATACGTGTAAGGATTATACAAGAGGCTGATGCACTCAAAACAGTCTGGGTATCTCCTGCATGCATGCACCTTGTGCATGGTAGAAGTTACTTCGGAAGTTTTACACACTACAAGAAAATTACACAAGTGTAAAATCTTCCGAAGCCAAAAGACCATTTCTTCCGAAGCCAAAGATGAAGTCTTCAGAAGCTTAGAAGACAAAGTCTTCCGAAGCCTCAAAGTTAGAAGACTGATTTCTTCCGAAGACAGAGAAGACATGCTCTCTGTAATCAACAACTTTTCAGAAAAGTTGACCAACTTTCCACTGCCACTCTGCAGGCTCACTAACTTTACACAAGTTGGTGAAAAGGTCCATGCTTTAGGAAGCTGTAGATTAAGGTCTTGAGTCTGTAACTTTTCACTTTATGTACTTTTATCCTTTTTGTATTACAATAGGATGTGAGCTATGGCATGTCATAGTCACATGTCAAAAGGCAATCTGCCTTTTGACTTTTCATTGATCTTGTTGTCTAGATTAGTGATTCCAGCTAGCTTTCAAAGTATGGCCGGCTGTAGGATGTAGTATAAAGTATCTCATGTTCTTGTATTTTATTTCTATGCTTTGTAACACTTGTAATAGAACTTGAGAGCAATATACATCTTCCTTGAAAACTAATTATCTTGTTCTTAAGCTTTCTGTCTCTTGTTTACTTGTGTTGTTCTAGTATCAAACTATCCTGCCAGTTCCCTATTTGATCTGTTAAGTGTTCTAAGTCTCTCCTCATTGTGAAAACTAAGTTGCTCACCCTTCAAACGGTCCTGCAATTGGTATGAGAGCTTTCTAGGCTCTTGATTGTAAGATCTTACCATCTTAGATCTCTCAGTTTTTCACAAAATACTTAACAACTCAAATGGCAGCTCTTTCAAAGGCTGATATGGAAAGTGGCACAATGACAAAGTCCCCACTGATCACTCCTGAAGACTTTTATACTTGGTGTCAAAGAATGAAAGGCTTCATCAAGTCTCAAGACTCCAGGATGTGAGAATCTGTTGTCTCTGGACCTTACATTCCATGTACCTCTTCAGCTACTGCTGGAGGTGGCATGATCCCAAAGGAGGTGGCTGACTATTTTGAAGAAGATAGAAAGAAGATAGATATCGATCGGAAGGCCATGACTGCCCTCCAAACTGCTCTTCCCAACTCTATCTACAGGGGCTTCAAGAAGTGCAAAACTGTCAAGCAGTTATGGGATGCACTAAACCTCATGTATGAGGGGTCCTCTGAAGCCAATGAAAACAAAAAGGACCTCTGGAAGCAGCAGTTTGAGAATTTCACCTACAAGACAGGTGAAACCATGACTCAGCAGTACTTCAGGTATGTTGAGATTGTAGATACTCTAATGGATGTTGGAGTAACTCTTGAGAACAGGGATATTGTGAGAAAGTTCATGTCCTCTCTTCCCAGACAGTGAACTTACTACTGTGTTGTCATTAAGAGGACTAAGAACCTCAAGACTCTTACTCTTACAGAGTTGTATGGTATCCTCAGTGGCTACCAGATGGAGATGAACATGCAAAATCCATCTGGTAACTCCAGCAATCAGTAGGGTTCAGCCCTTTATGTGGTTGAGAGGGATCGTAGAGAATCACAGCATCATCTTATCTGCTACCCTGACAACTCACAAAAGGGCCCTTTCATCACCTTCCCTGAGACACCAAGGGAGAGCTACATCCAAGGAAGTCCATTCCAACATCTACTGATGAAAGTTCAGGCAGCTTTCTCTTCACCCTTGAAAACCTGGACTGTATCCATCTAGATGATCTGGAGTACATAGAAATAGTCTAGCAGATGGCTCTTCTCACTCACAGAGCCAAGAAGTTCTACAAGCAGATAGGGAGGAAGTTTCCTAGCAATGCAGCCAGTGGAAAGTTTGTACTGGACAAAAGTAAGGTAAAGTGTTTCAACTGCAATCAAATGGGACATTTTGCCAGGGAGTGCAAGGCACCTAGGACAAATGGTGGCCAAGCAAAAGCCAGACCAAACTACACTAAAGGAATGAACCAGAATGAGAAGCCAAAGCAGCAAGCTGCAGTTGCTGTTGAAGAAGGAGGCTTTGACTGGAGTTTTCAAGTGGAAGATGCATCTCCAAATCAAGCACTGATGGCTGATCATGATGAAGCCAAGGTATTAGAACATCTTTGCACTTCTGAATGTATTGCTAAAGTAAATAGATACAGGTCCTATAACTTAGAAATGAGATCTGATCTTGAGTCCTTAAATATCTTAAAATCTGATTTAAAAGAGATGAAAATGGATATAAACTAAAAATAGAAGATTTAGAGAAAACCATTTCAACTCTCAAACATGAACACACCAACTACAGGACTTAGATTAAAGATCTCATAACCAAGTTAACTGAATGCCAGGCTGAGCTTGTGATCAGCAAAGACAGGTCAGAAAAATATGTTCTTGAGGAAGAGACCTTCAAGAACATGATATCCTTATCTCTGCATTCCAAAAGCGTGTTATCAGAATGAGCAGGGACTAGGATTTATTGAGATAGCTCCTTTACACTCCTTACTATCTGTAAGATCTCCAAGGTGTGGAACTTGTGAAGATGAGCTTCCCCTCATAGACCCTATGAGTGAAGAGGATGAAAAGGAGATAGTGAAGGATGGATCTGAGAAGAGTGAAGAAGATCATCCTAAGAAGGGTCACTATTCTCCTAAGGAGAGGAATTCTGTTGGGCTATCAATGTCTGCAAGCTTGATAAAGCTCTATATGGGTTGCACCAAGCTCCAAGGAAGTGGTATGAGACTCTATCTCAGTACCTATGTCAGCATGGTTACAGAAGGGGTACTACAGATGGAACTCTCTTCATCAAAGGAATAGGAAATGACTTGATACTGGTTCAAGTGTATGTAGATGACATTATCTTTGGGTCAACTAATCCAAGGCTCTGTAAAGACTTTGAGAAGCTGATGGAGAATAGATTTGAAATGAGTGTCATGGGGGAACTTAATTTCTTTCTAGGAATTCAAGTGAAGCAGGTTGACAATGGCATCTTCATAAGTCAGTCAAAGTATGTTCAGGACATACTTACAAGATTCAGCATGACTGATTGCAAGGTTGCAAAGACTCCCATAGCAAGAAATCACTCCCTTGGACCTGACCTTAAGGGGGAGTGTGTAGATGAGCATCTCTACAGAGCTATGATTAGGTCTCTCATGTACCTTACTGCCAGCAGGCCTGATATAATGTTTGCCACATGTATATGTGCTAGATATCAAGCCAACCCAGGATGTTACACCTAGTTGCTGTCAAGAGAATTTTAAGATACCTCAAAGGTGCTCCATCATTTGGCCTTTGGTATCCAAAGAATCCTGACTTCAATCTGTATGTATATACAGATAGTGACTATGGTGGCTGCAATATGACTGCAAAGTCTACATCAGGAGGATGTCAATTTCTTGGTGGAAGGATAGTCTCATGGCAATGCAAGAAACAATCTTATGAATCTGCATCAACTGCTAAAGCTGAATACATTACTGCTGCAAGCTACTGTGCTCAAGTGCTTTGGATTTAGAATCAGATGTTAGACTATGGATTCAACTTCAAAGAGACTCCCATCCATATAGACAACAATAGTGCTATCTCTATTATAAAGAATCCTGTGTAGCACTCAAGGACCACGCATATCAACATCAGGTATCATTTAATTAGAGATAATTTTGAAAAAGGGTTAATCAAACTAGTCAAAGTTCACACAAATGAACAATATGCTGATCTGTTCACCCAAGCTTTTAATGAACAGAGATTTAAGTATCTTATATCAGCTATTGGGATGATAAACTTTAAGTAGCTTTTTCTTAAACTTAAATTCAATATTATTTCTAAAATCTGTGTGTCCTCAGTTGTCTATTTTATAACCTTCATAAGCCCCTAATTAACTTGGAGGAAGATTGTTTTAGAAAATATTTCTTAGATTTTTCAAAATTTTGAACTTCTTTTCTTCGGAAGAAAACTAAGTTACCTTCGGAAGAAAATTATGTCTTCAATATCAAATAACTACTTATGACAATTTTCCTTCGGAAGAAATTTTCTGAATATCTTCCGAAGCGAAATTTTCTTTAAATATTTTAAATAATATTAAAGAACAATTCCCTTCCGAAAGTACTTATCTCTGAAAAGAGAAGAATTCTCTAAGTATTTTTCTTCCGAAGCAAAATTTTCAAAACTCTTAGAAATATCTTCCCAAGCCAAATTGGTCTCGGAAGCTTTTATCAAAACTTCCGAAGCCAAATTACCTTCGAAAGATTTCGACTTCCAATAAAACTACTTTTTGGCACTTTTTCAAAGGTGGGACCGACATCCGGATTTTAAAGTTTATCCTTTCGCATTAACTTTGTCTTAAATCCATTTCATATATATACCAAACGGTTTCCCCCTCTTTCATTTTTCTCTCATCATCTACAACACTTTTCTAACCTAAATTCATCCAGAAACCGACCCTGTTCTTACCTTTCTTCTTAACGAAGCTCTCTAAAATGGTCAATCTTAACCGCAGAAACCAACCCGATTTCTCCATGCAACTTCATAGGCAACACAATCAGTTTGCTCTTCTGGACTCTGAGAAAGATCCTGCTTTCTTATAGATTTGCCGTTTTCTTTCTTTGTCCAACTACTTCACCTCCCTCACCGTTGATCCTCCTCTCTATGAGGATCAGTTGTTAGACTTCTGGTGGACCTGCAAAGAGGTCACCATGGATAGGGAGAAGGCACTGTCTGCCACAGTGCAGGGAAGTACACTTTTCATCACTCCAGCCATTATCAACAACCATCTTCAGCTGGATGATGCAGAAAGTAATGTGTCCTTTCCCAAATCTGTTGTAAATCAGTCTTTTGCATAGATGGGATATGAAGGAGACTTCTCAGTCAGAACCTTCAAGAAAGGGAAGGTCTCTTTCCAGTAGAAGTACCTCCTCCATGTCATCATACACAGCTTGTCCAACAATCATGGAGGATGGGACCAGATTTCTGAAGATCTGTCCTTCATAGTCCATGGACTAGTTCAGGGGGTCAAGTTCAGGTATTCTCATTTTGTTTACCTTAATCTACTATCTAACTTGGACTCCTTGGAGTATTACATGTTCTCTAGATATGTCCAGCACATTCTTAATTGTGAACTGGGCTCACAGTTGAGGGGAACAGGTAAAACTCTTAAATTGAGACAGATGAAGCCCGGCATCTTCAAAATAATGAAAAAACCAACTGTAGGATTCTCTGGGGTAGAAACAGCCCTTGTCCTAAAAAAGTTAGAGCTCATTGCTCAAGATGACAACGTAGCAGCACCAGCTAGTGTTGAACCCACACCTGCTGTTTCTCATCCACCCCAACAACCTACAATAACCATCACCTACTAAAGAAAACACAAAGGAACCCCTGCTCAAGCTATTCAGTTTGAGCAGGCCCCCATATTACCACTTATGCAAGAAGAAGTGGATATTGGAGCTCCCACTTCTCTTGAGGAGCAAACCACTCCCATCTCTCATATTATCAGTGCTGAGGTTCCTCATTCTCCTCCTGATGAGCTCATAACCCAAAAAGCCTCAAGCCTTCACTCAGAGTCTCAAAACTCTAGTGATCAACCTTTAGAGGACAGTTACCATCCCCAGCCTCTAGATCTTAACCAACCAATCCCAAACCTTGATTCTATGATGATAAGGATATGGGATTCCATGAGTACCATAAGTCTCTCTTCTTCACCCCCTACTCAAGGAGAGATGAGTGCTCCTGCCACCCCCATATCTAGCCCACATCATCCACCCCAAACTGAGGTGGATCTCCCTGAACAAGTTCAGGAGATTCATATGGAAGAAGCTCTCACTACTGCTAGTGATTACATCACTAAGACCTCAACCATGGCAACTCAGCCCATTGACACTTCACCTAAAGTTGTCAGTGAGCAGAGGAAATCCAGCAGCCAAGAATTCTATGCTGGTGATAAGGGAGAAGACATCAGTCCAACTCTCTTATCCCTCCATGATTCTTCTTCTGAAGATGAGAGGAGTCTGAAACTAAAGGTGTAACAACTAGAAAACATATGCACCTCTTTGGTCTTAAAGGTTAGTCACTTGGAATCTCAAATGACTGCCTTACAAAAGAAGGTCAATGACCAGCAACTTGAGATCACTAATCTCAAGGGCAAGCTAGCTGAGAGACCATTAAGACAAGCTCAACCAGGTCCACAAGAACCTTTGGAAGTAGTGGACTTGACCTCCACCTCACCTATGCAAGTAGGTGATGCAACCAAAAAAGGGAAGAAAGTCCCTACAACCACAGAACCTGGGAGTTCTGTCATGAGTATGGACAATGAGGATTCACCACCCTCACTTGCAATTGTCCAGGCTCAACAACTTCCTCAGGCTCACACTAATGTGGAGGCCTTACTTCAACAATTATTTGAGGAAGGAATTCCAATGTCCATGCATGCCCCATCCTATCTAGCTGAAAATCTAATAATGGGATAGTGGTATGACTCTTCAAGAATGGCATTGATGCTATTAAGGGCTCAGGGGCAGCAGGAACTCTTCAACTTTCAAACCCTGAGTTTCCATGATGGTATGAACTTGGTTGGTCTGCCTTTCATCAATCCATGCCAAAACAGACAGGCTGCCAGACTAGCTGAGGTGATCCAAGAATGGGTTATGAGGAAATTCAGACAAAGAGCAATTTTATATAGACAGAGGCTAGCAGGGAAAGCTGTTGGTCAACTGGATATTAAGGCAGACCCTAAGATTAGCTTCGAAGGGGAAATATCAGTTGAAGGCCCAGCAAAAGAACCTGTGAACCTTGAGACAGGCTCACCCTCTACACCCAATACCCTCAGTGACACACCTGCTGGTGAAGGTGTCTCACAACCTCTCTCTGGCCAGAGCTCAAGCTCATCACAACCTTCTGCAGGCCAAAGCTCACTCTACCCTGAGTCATACAGGCCCACAATTGACAAAGGGAAAAGGAAGATGACTCCTGAGGATGTGCAACAAGAGGCTGACCAATCAACTTCAATTCAGGTTGAGCCTCTTGTATCAGGAAGACCCATTCTGTCCTGGACTTTTGCTGCAAATCCAGACAGATGGTATGTAGTCAGAGATCAAGGTGGTCAAGATGTCTATCTCTGGCAAGACATGCTTGATCTACCTCTGCATGATCTTTTTGACATGAGAAGGTTCTATGAGAGTCTGAAGGATCCAGATTAACTGATGAAGAAGGGAATGCTTCTGATCCTAATGAGGACTATCAACTGCTAAAGAACTTCTCTGTTTTGGTAGCATCAGCCTAAGGGGAGTTTGTAAGGATTATACAAGAGGCTGATGCACTCAAAACAGTCAACGTATCTCCTGCATGCATGCACCTTGTGCATGGTAGAAGTTACTTCGGAAGTTTTACACACTACAAGAAAATTACACAAGAGTAAAATCTTCCGAAGCCAAAAGACCATTTCTTCCGAAGCCAAATATGAAGTCTTCCAAAGCTTAGAAGATAAAGTCTTCCGAAGCCTCGAAGTTAGAAGACTGATTTCTTCCGAAGACAGAGAAGACATGCTCTCTGTAATCAACAACTTTTCAGAAAAACTAACCAACTTTCTACTGCCACTCTGCAGGCTCACCAACTTTACACAAGTTGGTGAAAAGTTCCTTGCTTTGAGAAACTGTAGATTAAGGTCTTAAGTCTGTAACTTTCCACTTTATGTACTTTTATCCTTTTTGTATTATAATAGGATGTGAGCTATGGCATGCCATAGTCACACATCAAAAGACAATCTGCCTTTTGACTTTTCATTGATCTTGTTGTCTATATTAATGATTCCAGCTGGCTTTCAAAGTATGGCCGGTTGTGGGATGTAGTATAAAGTATCTCATGTTCTTGTATTTTATTTCTATGCTTTGTAACACTTGTAATAGAACTTGAGAGCAATATACATCTTCCTTAAAAACTAATTATCTTGTTCTTAAGTTTTCTGTCTCTTGTTTACTTGTGTTGTTCTAGTATCAAACTATCCTGCCAGTTCCCTATTTGATCTGTTAAGTGTTCTAAGTCTCTCCTCATTGTGAAAACTGAGTTACTCACCCTTCAAACGGTCCTGCAATATGAAAATTATTATGCATCCAAGAACTATTAATGCAAGAGCTACTACTGCTTTAGTGTTTCTGTTTAAATAGTTTAGTTATGTGTATTTTGTAATAGTAAGTAAAATATATTAAAAAACCTTATATACTTGTTTGTGTTTTGATTCAGTTCACATTGATTACTCTCTAAAATCACATTTGATATCAAATTGCTTAGACTTCGTATTTGCAATTTTTGTCTCAATCCTTATTGAGTAGATTTAATTTGTTACCTAGTCCTTTATAATTCTTATCAAAGTCTAGATGCTCAAAAAAAATTCTATGGATCGAGAGCTATTTTCGAGTCAAAAATGGTCGATCTGGTTATACAAGAGTTATGGTTGAGTTTTAGATAGAATTGGATCAATTTCAAGGATATATTGAATTGGAATTATGCTTGGTTTTAGTTTTGTTTTTGACGGAGGTTTTGTGATCGATTTAGTACTTGGTTATTGTGATTTTGGTGTCCATTATGCTCGATATGGATTAAATTGGGTCAGTAGTGTGTTTAGGGAAACTTCATATTCTAATTGCATCAAATTTTAGTTAGTTACAAAACTCAAAAACTTTCACTTTTCGAAGATGTCAACATATCAAAAAATGAAGAAAATTAGTTCTTTTATCTATCTTAACATGGAAATGGCCACTTGTACAAAATGACCGAGGTTAACCCATGAAGATGATTATAAAGACTGCCCTTACAGATTTAAGAACTATGTGTTCTATACTGAACCAAAAGCTTGAAGATCAATCAAGTATGGATCGTATATTTCTATGAACACAAATGAGAATAGTTAAGTTATAAGCGAGAGTCTCTATTAGATGAAAATGATGCAAAGAACTTTACTATCGATGATAAAGCCTATTTATTAATTGCAATGGCATTATCTACAGAACTCTCTCATGGGTTTAGAGCATCCTAGGGAGCGAAGATTTTGTGAGATGCACATAGGGAACAGATAATGGGAAACAAATATATAAGAGAGAGGGAGAGAGAGTTGAAAGAATATGTTAAAAAATTAATTCGACATGTTCAATTGTATCAAAGGTGCGACATTGGAGATTTAGATCGATAAAATTGTGAAGCTGGTCACTCAAATGAAAAGTGTAGGAATTGAGCTACCAGATTTCAATGAACAAGATGCTATGAAATGAAATGGATGACAAATAACGGGCAGCGAATCACATCAATTCCATGGGTGGTGTCTTATCTATTAAAGTCACTACACTATATGTAAATACTGAAAGGAACCCAAATTATGAAGCGACTTACACACAGATGTGTTAACAGCCTAATAGTCCCAGCATTACAATAGTTCAAGAGCAATATTTACAAGGTGTTTACAATTCATTCTAATGCATTATACGTTAGTTGCACCAATTCATCAAGCTTATATGTCCTAGCAAGCTACTTCATTTCCAAAACAAACCAAAGTTTGTTAGGTTTGGTTTATGGTTCCGTTTTAAAAGATAGAATGGTGATTATGTAAGATTATTATAACAGGGTAAGACTTTAGACCTTACTTCTGAATTGGTAAGTTATTAGTGAAGTTTAATTATTACCGGTGATTGGACATATTCCAATTGTGCTTTGCTTGAGGACAACAAAATATAATTGTGGTGATGTGATGGTAAGATGGTTTTCATACATTTATAACATATAATTGTATTCTACTTGGCTTGATTATGCATAAAACTATATGAATTTTATGTGTATTTTGTCTTTATAGGATAATGGTAAAGAATATACAAGAACCAGGATCAATACGCATGAAATGGAGAAGATTGGTAGAGAAAAGGAAGAGGATATACAACCCTTGGCATATTATACGCCAACATTGGCATAAATTACGGTGCTGTAAAAGTTTAACCATTGGCACCAAAAACAACGTAGATCAGAAAAGTAAATACGCTAAGTTTCAGATAATTCATGGTTTGCGACGACTTTTGACATTGATCTAACCCTAAAAATTGGGTTGCAAAAAAAAACATCTCCTTGAAAATTTTGGATGATCTTAAGATGATTTTGAGAGCTTCTTTCACCTTGATTTTTACCAAAACCAATAATCAAACATAGCCAATCAACAATTAAAGATTCAAGCATGCATTAAGTGGCTAATTCTTTCATTGTTACCTTTTTGTGAATAGTTCTTATAACTGAACCATTACATTTATTTTGGATTAACAGTTAGTTGCTTTCTTTTTGACACAAAGGATACAGGTGCAAGTTTGATTAAAGTTAAATTATTTGTACATGTTTAAGTAACTGCATTCTCTCATTCGTATCTCATTCTCTTGCATCATGAGTTGTTTGGGGGGTGTGTGTGTGTGTAATTACATGATGTATACGGATTGATAGTTGTGTGAATGAGTGAATCTTAAAAGGTTGTTTCAAGATTATCAACTTAATCAAATAGTTTTACACTGATATGTCTATCTAACTTCCAATCAATTCTTATTAAACTTATGGATCTTTGATCTTGAATCTGAAAATCATTATTTTTTTAATAGTTATTAATGAAGTTTAATTATTACCGATGATTGGACATATTACAATTGTGCTTTTCTTGAGGACAACAAAATATAATTGTGGGGATGTGATGGTAAGGTGGTTTTCATACATTTATAACATATAATTGTATTCTTCTTGGCTTGATTATGCCTAACAAAACATGACTTTTATGTGTATTTTGTCTTTATAGGGCAATGGTAAAGAATATACAAGAACCAGGACCAATACGCATGAAATGGAGAAGATTGGTAGAGAAAAGGAAGAGGAGATACGACCCTCGGCGTATTATACGCCAACATTGGCATAAATTACGGTGGTGCAAAAGTTTAACTAATGGCACCAAAAACAACATAAATCAGAAGAGTAAATACGCCAAGTTTCAGATAATTCATTGTTTGCGACGACTTTTGACATTGATCTAACCCTAAACATTAGGTTGCAAAAAAAAATCTCCTTGAAAATTTTGGATGATCTTAAGGCGATTTTGAGAGCTTCTTTCACCTTGATTTTTACCAAAACCAATAATCAAACATAGCCAATCAACAATTAAAGATTCTAGCATGCCATTAAGTGGCTAATTCTTTCATAGTTACCTTTTAGTGAATAGTTCTTGTAACTGAACCATTACATTTATTTTGGATTAACAGTTAGTTGCTTTCTTTTTGACACAAAGGATACAAGTGCAAGTTTGATTAAAGTTAAATTATTTGTACATGTTTAAGTAACTGCATTCTCTTATTCGTATGTCATTCTCTTGCATCATGAGTTGTTTGGGGGGGTGTGTGTAATTACATGATGTATACGGATTGATAGTTGTGTGAATGAGTGAATCTTAAAAGGTTGTTTCAAGATTATCAACTTAATCAAATAGTTTTACACTGATATGTCTATCTAACTTCCAATCAATTCTTATTAAACTTATGGATCTTTGATCTTGAATTTGAAAATCATTATTTTTTTAATAGTTATTAATGAAGTTTAATTATTACCGATGATTGGACATATTACAATTGTGCTTTTCTTGAGGACAACAAAATATAATTGTGGGGATGTGATGGTAAGGTGGCACTAGACATATTACAATTGTGCTTTTCTTGAGGACAACAAAATATAATTGTGGGGATGTGATGGTAAGGTGGTTTTCATACATTTATAACATATAATTGTATTCTTCTTGGCTTGATTATGCCTAACAAAACATGTCTTTTATGTGTATTTTGTCTTTATAGGGCAATGGTAAAGAATATACAAGAACCAGGACCAATACGCATGAAATGGAGAAGATTGGTAGAGAAAAGGAAGAGGAGATACGACCCTCGGCGTATTATACGCCAACATTGGCATAAATTACGGTGGTGCAAAACTTTAACTATTGGCGCCAAAAACAACGTAGATCAGAAGAGTAAATACGCCGAGTTTCAGATAATTCATGGTTTACGACGACTTTTGACATTGATCTACCTAAACATTAGGTTGCAAAAAAAAAACTTCCCCTTGAAATTTTGGACAATCTTAAGGCAATTTTGAGAGCTTAGTTCACCTTGATTTTTACCAAAACCAATAATTAAACATATCCAATCAACCATCAAATATTCAAGCATGCCATTAAGTGGCTAATTCTTTTGTAATTACCTTTTTGTGAATAGTTCTTCTAACTGAACCATTAGATTTATTTTGAATTAACAAGTAGTTGCTTTATTTTTGACACAAAGGATTCAGGTGCAATTTTGATTAAAGTTAAATTATTTGTATATATTTAAGTAACTGCATTCTCTCATTTGTATGTCTCTTGCATCATGAGTTGTTTGGTGTGTGTGTGTGTGTCTGTGTCTGTGTGTAATTACATGATGTATACGGATTGATAGTTGCGTGAATGAGTAAATCTTAAAAGGTTGTTTCAAGATTATCAATTTAATCAAATAGTTTTATAAAGATATGTTTATCTAACTTACAATCAATTCTTATTAAACTTATGGATCTTTGATCTTGAATCTGAATATTATTATTTTTTAATAATTATTTTCAAACCTTTAATTAACTTTGTTGCTTTCTTTGTTTTTTCCTTTTAAATTAATTTGTACACTAAACTAAAACCCAAAAATTTGGATTTTTTGTATTTTCATATGGTATTTCAATTTCTAATTATAAAGTTTTGAATTTTTCATAAATTTCCTGTTAAGACGATCTTATTTACCTGTACTCATTATTAGTAGTTAAAACTTTATAGTTAACTTATTTTTTATTGACCACGACATCTTAACCAGTTAGTTTTCAAGTTTCAAAATGCTTCCAACAAAATCGAATGTAGGTTTCATGAATGTAACACCTGGAAATTTTAAAAGAAGAGAAAAAGAAAGAATAGCAAAGTAACCCAAGTTGAGAGGTTAAAGTTGTACAAGGGACAAAGTTTTATATTAATACGTTCAAAAAGGTGGTCATGGCCACCCATGACCTTTGTACCAACTTTCCATCGGATTTTAGAGAGAGAAAGAGCAGAATTCTCTTGGGTTTTAGAGAGAGGAAGAAGAAGAAGAGGCTGAATTCAAGTTAGTTTTCGGATTTTGGGGTGTTCTTGGTTGATTTTCAGCCTTTGGGTATGTGCTTATGTGTTTGTGTGTGCTCGGTTGTGTGTTTTTGGTGTTTTTAGGTGTTTGAGCTCATAAGCATTCGGGTTTGAAGGAAGTCTTACTCGAAAGTTGCAAGAGGTGAGTTCTAGATCCCTGATTTTTAAATGTTTTAACTTGTTTTGGGGCTAGAAATGCATGTTTTAACATTTTTATTAAGGTTGGGTATGTACCCGTATGTATATGTGTGTGCCCGATGGGTGGGTGTATGTTCGGGATGATTTTTGGGTTATGTTCATGATTTTATGCTTGTTTGATGCTTAGTATGCTAGAAACTAGGCTAGAACAGGTTAGATTGATGAATTTTGGGTTTGAAAATGATGGTGGTTAGAAAAGTAGTTGGCCATGCGCCTAAGTGTTCATGCGCCTAAGATCATGCGCCTAAACAGTACCCAAACGCCCAAGGTTCATGCGCACAAATAATGCCCATGCACCTAGAATATTGCCCAGACGCCTAAGTATTCCCATGCGTCTAAGTCTGCCAAATGCCTAAGTGTCCATGCGCCTAATCCAGGCTCATGCGCCTGCATAGTACCCATGCGCCCAGAAATCTGCCCATGCACCTAAGTAAGGCTCGTGCGCCCGAATAGTGCCCGTGAACCCGAATAGTGCCCATGCGCCTGTGTCGCCCATGCGCCTAAGTATTCATGCGCCCGCATAGTGCTCAAGCGCCTGCATAGTGCTCATGCGCCTAATGCCTTAGAAAATTTCTGAAATTTTCAGGAAAGAGTGACTTTTATGCTATGACTTGGGATGTTTTCGGGGATGATATGTGATGATTATATGATGATGTTATGTATGTTATGGCCTGTTTTCTTTATGTTCCTATTATGTATTACTCCGTGACTTTACGTGGTGTGATTATGTTAATGAATGTAAAGTATTATATTAACGAAGCGAAAGATCTAAGATAATGAAAGTGAAACATAATGAATGAACGAATGAAAGTCTTGCAAGCAAAATGTAAGGAGGTTCACAACTCCTTGAGAGTTGTCAGCTCAACTGTGTGTCCTACAGCGTGCAATCTTGGCTGCCCCATGAGGGTTCACACACAGGGGAATCAGTCTTGGTGACTGTTCCATACGTGCGAAACGGGATCCTTGTCTCTAAACCCTAGATTAGTTGGCTTCGTGCCCAAGAGGGGGGTTTGGTATATGACAGGACCTAGATAGAAGTGGAAGATAATGTAACGTGCGAAATGTATGAAATGTGCGTTACGATCGAAATGAACGATGTCGGAAGATAATAAATATTACCTTGATGTATGTATGATGTATGGTCACGTGCGAAAGTATGAAAATATTTTAACGAATGGAGGTAATATAAATGTTTTTATAAAACTAGAACTCACTCAGCAACGCTGACTTTTATGCATTTTCAGTTGGCAGTTAATGGTTGCTGAGGATGGCATTGGGTGAAGCTACTTGGCAAGTTTTGGTTGGCATCCATTTTGTGTAGCAAGGATGTTTTTGTGTAGTAATGAAACCAAACAATGATTTGTAATGTTGTAAACAGCAATTATTAATATATGAAATGGTTTCTGTTAAATTATTACGCTGCAATGATTTATGAAATATAATATGTTTTAATTAACATGTGCAATGAATGTCCAACTGTGAGTGTTCCGGGAACGGGGCCTTACAATGAAACTACTTTTATAAATAGTATAACTTTTCTTGCATCAGTCGCTAAATAAAATTCAAATGCTATACTAAATCACAACACATGTTACGTGTCCTGATAATAAGGCCTTTATATGACTTAGTTGTCTCAACATTAATTATTAGCCCATCCTAAAATATTATACAAGTATGAGATGAAGAAGTATAGCCCACACCACTTCCACCTTCTCATATTCATTGACTTCCGACATTTCCATATCCTCCCATGCTTTGTTAGGGGAACAAGTTGTATGTATTGATAGTTAAGTTCATTAGAACATTTCGGATATCTTGAAAGGTTACACTAAAAAATTATGCAAGTATGAGATGAAGTATAGCCCACACCACTTCCACCTTCTCATATTCATTAAATCTAACATTTCTTGCCATGAGTAGCTCACGTATTTGCTTTTGGTTTTATGGGTGAAAACTTTCCAGCGAGGTCACCCATCCCTAAATTGGTGCGACTTGAGCACGCTTAACTATTGAGTTCTCCTCTCATCCACAGCCAATACGCCAAAAACGCGTTGGTGATATTAGAGACCAGACATTACTTATGAATCAGAAATCTCTTCTGTCCATGGCCGATGTGAAATTTATGTAGGGTGTCTTCAATCACCCCCCTCCCTTTGTACTCATCGTCCTCGATGAGCCTAAGAACTCACCATCCTTGGTGAGGTTTGTCCCACTATCCCGAACGGCACAGGAGTGTAACATCCGACCCCTCATACCACCAATATTGTCCGCTTTGCACATAAGGAGATCACGGATTTGCTTTGGTAGCCCGGGTGAAAACTTCCCAATGAGGTCACTCATCCCTAGATTGCTGTCACCTGAGCACGCTAAACTATGTAGTTCTCCTCTCATACACAGCCAATACACCCAAAACGCGTTGATAATATTATAGGCAGGACATATGTTATGAGCAAGGAATCTCTACTGTACACAGCCGATATGGGATTTGCCTAGGGTATTACAGTCACCCTTTTTTTGGACTCATCGTCCTCGATAAGGTTTACCCGACCATCCAATCCATAGATATACGATTTGCCTATGGTGTTTATCTAAACACACTCATAATTCTTGATGAGGTTTGCCATGCCATCCCAAATGGCATAGGAGTGACCCTTATACCATCTGAACATCCTATGTAAATCGTACCATGATATTGTTCGTTTTGCCCTCAATGAGTTGCCCATCTAGGATCTCATAGTTTTGTTTTCACCCAACAACTTGCTCGCCTAGGCAAAACGCATCAGATAGGAAAGGTATCCAGCTCCATTTAAAAAAACTTTCACTCTTCTTTCCAACTGATGTGGGATGCTACATGTGCATTTGATTTTGTGACTTGTGTGAGCTTGATAACCAATCCAGTCATCATTTATTCCGTATTTGATGGATTAAGATCGATCCACAAGTGAAAGTCCTAGTTCTTACAAAACTTGTTAATGCTTTTAAATGTTTTTAGTTTCTAGCCTTGAAGATTTATAAGTATACATTTTGGACAGTTATATGTCTTTGGTTTGAATTCCCATAAAGGACTGAACAAACACTTTTTACATTTGTTCACATATAATAGTTGGAAAATAATCTATCATTTGGTACATTCATTATTTTGATAAGAATGTACACTTTGTTTCTATCTTTTGGTACATTCATCATCTTTGATCTGATTTTGATGAAAGAAAGAAGTATTTCAAGGGGAGGTTTAGAAATAACTTTTTTTAATGGATGTTTATTCCAACATCTATAGAAATTTTAATGGATATTCTAGGCTTTGCGAAGGGAGTCAGTCAAAGGGGAGGTTTAGAAACTAACTTTTTTTATCTTTCTATTGAAGTTATTAAATAATTATATATATTTAAAGTTCTTTCATTTGTTAACAAAAGTACTTTACCAATAATTGTCACATGGCCTAGGTAATAATTATTTGTCACATATATGTGAAGTGTATTGTATACTTCAGGGTTGTTTCTTATTTGAATATTTTGATTAATAAATTATGTGCTTGCTTAATCAATTATGTTTTGAATATATTGTGTATGGTTGTGCACTGTTTTGAGGACAATGACTATAAATGGAAAGTTGATCCCAAATCAAACATTGATATCAACTTAGAGCTAGTCTTCTCAGATATGGACCAGGTATTCTATCACATTCAATTTTTACCTTCTGTACCTGACTGACTTAAATTATGTACAAAGTTTTGACAACATGTTGTAGCTGAAGTATTCTATAATAAGCTGAATTGATACAAGAAATGCAGATTGAGAAAAAAATATAGAAACTCAAAAAGAGCAAAACTAGTAATTCACAAGTCAAACATAATATAAAAACCACATTGACTGATGTTCCTTCTTTTCATTACATGATTTTTTCTTTGTAATCATTTGAGTTTCAAACAGAAACAGAAAACTCAGCCTAGAAAAAAAATACAAGCAACACTCACTGTGATTCATAGGTGAGTAACTTAAATATCAATGTTTCATAACTAGAACGGAAAGTAAACCGCCCGTTTTATCGGTCCACTAGTCGAACCGGATATAAGAACTATATAAAATTATAATTATTTTTTATAAATATATGTAAAAAATTACTAAAAAATAAAAAATTATATAAAAAAGTTAGTTCAACCGATCCGGTTCCCACTTCCCAGTATAACTGCAGGTTCGACCGGTCCGACCATTTGTTCAACGTCAAAATGGTTTTAAGAACCAAACCAAACCGGATTGAAGTCTGGTACCCAGTGCAAATGGTTGGACCTACCAGTTATGTCCGGTTTTAAATCAATGTTATATATTGTATGACTCACCCCTTACAATTGTTTACCAAATGGCTCCTGTAGAATTAATTAACCTATATATTTAAAAAGGAACGACAATTAACAGTAAAAATTAAAATCACAACCGTCCCTTTTATTGAGTATATGACCACGTGTCTACCTTGAAAGTGAGTTGTGTGGCATTGTAGTTTCGTTAAAATGAAAGATAGATAGAGAGAGAGAGAGATATAGAAACGACGGTTCTTCGATTGTTTTCCATTCTCTGAAGTTTCTTAACAATAGTCGTTCACCACCTTCATCTTCTTCGACTATTCGCCCAACCTTCATCTTCTTCGACTATTCGCCGTCTCAATCCACTGCTGCTCTCGTCGTTTGCTTTTTAGGTACTAACATCACGTATTTTTAGATTGAAGTTCTTAACCCCCAAATTTGCTTTTTGATGGACTTAAAATTAGAAAAAATAGGTGACCAAGGAGGGACCGACGACCCAGATTCTCCAATTCCGGACCATTTTGGTTTTTGGTAACCATTGTGTGGTGCTTGCCATTGGAATGGTAAGTTTTGTGTTTGTAAACTGGGAAGCCTTTAGTACGCGATTTTTCCCCTCTATTTCATCTAATCTCCAATTCTACTTCCTTTTTCATCTCAAGATCCTAAATCTTTTCCGGTCACACAAAAAATTTACTCTACCTATAGGCCCTTTCGTTTCCCTGGTCGGTATGTTTAGGGCTTTGGTTTTTAATTTCATATACTGTTTTGCATGTTCATGTATTTATTCATCGATTATGTGATAAGTTTTATCTCGGTTAGGCGCTTGGTATTTGGTTTTTTTCGATTAAAATTTATTCACGTTGGATAAAATAATGTGGTAAAAACTAAAAGTTATGCCTTTTCTGATAGTTTATATTGGTGTTATTCCAATCATATTTTAAAAGGTTACCAGTCCGGTTAGATCCTTTGGTTCTTGAAACTATCTGCAAATCATAATAACTTTTGTATTTTTAACCTTACTCATAGGCATATCTACATCAAAGTTTCCTTGAAGTAAACCCTGTTACTTTTTTATATTCAAGATTCACAATAATTTTCATGTTTTATGTTTCATATGTAGAGTCTATCATAGAATATCAATGCAAATATTAAATGTTTCTAAAGAACTTGATGTATGTTTTGTGGATGTAACCATTTGGTGATGGTGGTTGAATTGTTGCTATTTGTTCCACCCTAAATTAATTTGGTGTGTGGTTGTAGTAAATTTGTTTTTCATTGTTTAATTGATATGTTATCTATAAGTCAGGTTAGATGTTTTAATATCCTTAATGTTGTTCATTTAGTCCTTTCTTTTTGTTTAATTACAGATTGGGTTGGTTTGATTGTACTGTGGGGTTAATTCAATTTAAGCAAATGCTGAAAGTTAAACCGACCCAACGCTTGTAAAGAGCAACAACATAATATAGTTACGCATAAAATTTTATTGCTACGATGTTGTGGACGATCAAGAAGCACCGTTTTATTACAAAGTTGCCTGCACTTTTAAAAAATGATAACCTATTTTTGCATATGATATAACCATCTAACACATACACCATTAAAATGCATATTAATAAAACAAATATAATGAAAGTTTTGGGTGTTTATAATCAACTAAAGGTATTATTTGATGTTTGTTTTCTTTAATGTGATAGTAGTCCCCTTTAAAAAATAAAATGGAATATTTGGGTATCATTGACCTAGGTCCAAGTAATAGGTAACAAGGGACTTTTATGTTATTGAGCCGATGTCGATGCCTTCATTATTGCAGACATACACAGAACATTTAGGCTTATTGATTTTAACATCACAGAAAACACTAATCTAAAGTGTAACAAGTCTTTTATACACAGGATGCCAGAACAAATAAAAGCAATCAAGGGAAAAAATGAAGTTTTCTGCGCAAGGCCAAAGACATGACAACCGGATACAAGGTGAATCGGGTGGGTCACCAAATTCAAATCACAAGCAAGTACACATGTACCACACACCCTACAACCCCAAAGGCATGCATCAAGACTACAGATTAATTGGTTCGTTAGTCAAATGACCCATCCTCCAAGAACAAAGTAACTCATATTAATCACCGGTTAAACTATTTTAGCAATAACATAACAACAATATCATAACCGATCTACATACCATAAACACGTTATTAATCATCGATAACGAACAACCACCAAAAACCTGAAATCATGTTTTAAACGATAGTTTTTAGATGGAAGGGGTTTTCTAAAATATAAGCTTCCACGCACTTTATGTAATGATGCAGTCAAAGAAAGTACGGCATTTTAAACAATAACTTTTTTATTTAAACACGAAGGGGGAGGTAGATTGGACGGGTTACCAGTCGTAGGCTTGGGATTAAAGCTAACGAAGATGTAAATGAGTTTATCTAGGTTATAATCAATCTCCCTACATTAGTTAGGTTATAGGACAGATCATGATCCAATTGTTGGGTGTTAGGCCAGTTTTCATTGACAAGTATTCTAATATTTCAATTCGTATGTTTCATAAATTTATTGAATTTTGAATTTTGAATTTCGGTTGGTCTATTGATAGGTTTGTTGTTGCATTTGTGAAGTTGGTTACTTTTGTGTTGAAGTTATACTGGTTTTCGCGCGTTTTTGTTGGATGTATGGTGTGTTATCCCTTTAACAATTTAACCATTTAAAGAATTCTTATTTGGAAATTTTGTAGTTTTCTTATTTTTATGTGTGTCCAAGAACATATATTCAATAGTTAAAGCTTTAGTTGTTTCTATGGATAACTCTTTATTGTTACAATTAATATTTTACTCTAAAGTAGATATCCCACTAACAGGTTAATTTTTGAACAAGACCGTATATAAGAATGGCACCTTTTGAATAGTATATAGGTTTATGCAACGTTTGCTACAAGTCAACACAATGCAAAGGAAGCAACATTATGTAAAAAAAACCAGATATTTAACATTATGTAAACAAATAGTGATATTTTGTGGTTGCTAAGACAACATATATAACAATTGGTTGAGTTGTTTTTGTATCGTGTTAAGCGTGAATTAGAATCTAACTAGTATATATATTAATGATTGTATTTTTTTGTTTCATTATGCCATCATATTTCCTACGTTCCTTCTTTTGTCTTCTTTAGCATCTTGCCAAAAAAGATTTATAAATATGAACACAACCTTGACATAGTTACCCATTTATCTACACTCTTGACCTTAAAACATGTCCTTAGGTATTTTATTGCAGAAAGCTTGTATTGATTTGAAGATAGAGTTTAGGGTTCCGTTGTGATTGTTAATGGCAAAGTAATAAACCTTAGTTTAAACTTATAAATTGTAACTTGATTTTGATCTTATCACGTTAATTTCTACTACTCTATTAGCATCACTGTTTTGATGAACATAAACCCTATCCCACAACATGGTGAGAAAATAATATATTTAATCACACATATGCTAAACAAAGCAATGACCTGTAAGAAGTAGGTTCACTTTTATATTAAAAGATTGTAATTCTAACGATACTCTCGTTAGCCATGGGAAATATTTTAGTACAATACTGTTTACAAATACGACTAGAAAAATAAATATGACAATATTTATGTACCAAACTTGATTCGAACATCCATCTTTAGTATATACTCCAACGAGTCCTCATATAGTATTCTTGACTTGAGTATTCATCACGTTCGAATCTTCAACTATACCTCTTGACTGCAAAAATTAACAAATAAAAGATTGACGGTTATGGCTGAGGATCGTGTTAGACACAGGTCCCTTAAAACAGATTTCGCGTCTCTACTCAAGACAACGCGTCTGTCTCCCAGGGTACAACAGCCAAAGCAGTATGTACTGTCGGAGAGTGCCTCGGACCCGAGAGATCACCGGGTAAAATATGTGTTATGATGTTATATGAAAAAGGTTAAAGATGATGGTGTAGGAAGAACAATTTAGAGAATGCTCATCTCTAAATTTCTATGAAACTTGTTGACACTTAAGAAAATAAATTTCTTATATACTAATGCTAAAAAATTCACATTGATGTGAGTTTTATGACTCACAACCAAAACTTCCATTTGATTTATGAAATGTTTTATGAGACCAAATTAAAACTCTTATTTCATTCATGACATGTTTAATGCCAATTTTTAAAAACATAATAAACATTCATAATTATTATTAAAAGACTTGGTCAAAACATAAAACATCCATGTTAGTCAATACATGGCTTTAGTAGCATTATGCAAGAAATTTCAACAATTCTTACTATAATCACCCAAGTTTCACTTTCTTCATTTCGAGCACTCAACTTCGAGCATCGATATCTAATTCATCTTAGCTTCAATTTGGACATGGTATAGTTCGTTACAAAACGAGAACTTAAACCAATAAATAAATAAATACATAAATATAATTATTTTGTGTCCAAATTTCCAACAATCCCCCACATGAATGGAGATCGATCAAAACACATAAAATTCCCAATGAAAACTCGACAGTTGAGTCTTGCAGGATAGGTAGGTGTTCCCATTGAACCTTCCTTTGTGAAGCATACTTAGCCTACTGGTGGTGTGTAGACGCGATGTCTTTGAACAGACCCCGTTTTTTGTAGACAACAATACACATTCACACAAGACTCTCCCTAGTTGGGCACATCCCCTCATTGTCGTGCCCGTTATGGTCATGGATCACTATCCTGGTTCTGCGAGAGCTCTAGGATTTGTGTCTCCCCACAAATCCATTCGAAGCGACCCCACTTCTCTCTAACATAGGTGATTCCATGAATCATTAAAAACATCATGGTCATATTGATTCCCATAATCATTTAACCTGAATATGATTAACCTCCTCTTGGTCACTGGTTCGGGGTACTCCCCCAGAGTGAATGGACTAGGAAGTTCATGACTCCCTTTTAGTTTTAGGGTACTCCCCTATAGTGACACCGTTGGTCATATGATTAAGTTGTCCTATTGAACCTAGATCTTGGGATCTCCAATCAGCTGGGTTAGGTTTCCCTTATATTCCCCATTCCTACGGGCTTTAGTCCAATTCCTCTTTATCTCATCTCTTTTCAACGCGCAGGTTGTTGGATCCAAAATTGTTATCTATCACTTTGTCAAGTCGATATAGATAACTTCAATCGAGATAAGTTTTCATAATGTGTTCTTAACTCATAAGTTAATAATGGCTATTATAAAACTTCTAAGTGTATTTGAAGAACACAATTCTAATTTCAAAACAAACACATCTTCTTTATGCCTTTGGTAGCATCTATCAAGATTCTAAATCTAGCCAATTAGAATCCGAGTCTATCATAGACTTCTTATGACCTTCGTGTCAAAATTAATATTGCTAACATTTCATTTTCAAATGCAAGAAACCCCCACATTTAAGTGTTATTGGATAACATCCATATGGGTTAATGAAAGGTTCTCCCTTTCTAAATAGGTTTGAGGAAACTTTCTCACAAAACCATTTTTACATACCTTAAAGGATTGTTTCTAAAATGCCCTCTCCCCCACATTTCTTGCAATTTGATTTAAAATGAGGTTTGCAATCGGACAAACCTAGAAAGTTGAGTACTCCTCATTAGACTTTGTAAACTAGATAACATTATCTAGTTAGTTAAAATTTCCATAGGTTATATTAACCTTCTTTAACCGGATGGGTATCCTCTTTTAAATTTGTCTACACATGATTGACCTTCTTACAGCATCATAATTGATAAGTACTATGCTAGCATGCTTTAGACTATAGTACTCTAGCATGTGAACAGAAGATGCATCATTCTGATCCTTCACAGCTTTAAGGAATAACACACTATCCCTTGTCCATAATCATGTCTTATTTTAGACAAATCATGAGACTTATTCTTCATCATTCGGTTAGGAACATAACTCATTTTCCTTTAATGCTCTCATCCACAGGCCGGTAGCCGCCTCAGCACCAACTTAACAGCAGCCAGTCGGTAGCAACCGCCGGACCTCGACATTAATACTAGGTTGGTAGCAACTCAGAGGTATGCTCGGTACCAATCTAGCGTACACACACTCTAGTAGTTGGCATTGAGTGAAGACCAAGATCTTAATAACATCTGTCAAAACTACTTAGCTAACTTTCAAGAATAACAGTGCGAGTGTGTGAAGTACAAAATGCACCATCTTCCCTTGACTTATAAAGACTTAATAATAAGTCTTGATTCAATTCACTTTGGTGAAAACAGTCATTATTAACAAGATAAATGAAAATCGTCTACAATTAGTATTTAATTAAGACAGAGTCAAACAAATTGACACTCAATAATATGCAATTCATAAAGTTTGCTTAAATTTATTGGCACACATGTCTTGTTGTTCCCTTTAAGCTATGTATAACTAGGATACTTTCTCAAACGAAAGAAAAATCCTCCACATAGCTTTAACAACATTAAGATGGTAGACGTATTTACATTTAGATCTTTCAAAATTAATTTAGCTAAATTCATTGAAGATAACATATATTGCTTTCATATGTAGATTTATCCACGCTTGTGAATTTTTATGATAACTTCAAATGAAGTTTATCGATATATCTCATACTTGTGTATTTCATCTCAACACACTAATCATATTTTTGATCTCATGATATGGTAAGACATTTGATGTCTCATTTTCGACACTTAAACAATTCAATAACTCTCAAGTTGTTTCCTATGCAAATCTCTTATTGCACTATCCGTTTAAAGTTATATATTTTCTAAACATTATATAATTGACGTTTACAATTATTTTCCTTAAATCATTTTGAACGTTATAATAAAAATTGATTTATTTCGTTGTAAATATTGCATGTGTTATCTTAAGATATTGAACACAAATAATAATACAACCGAAATTAAAACGTAAAGTGTAAAATACTTTTTATTAATAATTCAAACGGATAAAAATTACATTTAGGCATCAAATCTCCAAGTGTTATTATCTATAACACTTTAATCATTGTAGCAATGATATCGATTTTATGGCATGTATTAAGGTACTCCCTTAATAATACTATGCACTTATACGATTAAGTTTATCATTTCATCTTGAAACTCCAAATTTGAATAGTCAAAACCGACCAAAAAACAACAACTTTGTGTATACACTATCTTATTCATAAGTAGTTATATTTGAAAAATTATTTCTATTCACAACAATCTCGAGTTTTGTTTTTTTCTGAATAATCTCATCGAGATTATTATGTTGTTCCAGGCATGCTACTTCTCACATGAGTAGTAACCATTTTATATTGCAAAACACATGTTTTATTAATTCAAAACATTTCGTAGCTTTGCAACTATTTTAAAAATATATCGTATTTATTTTATTTCTTGATCACAAAAGTCAAGACCACAAACTTCAAAATTGGTTTTATTATATAAATTAATATCTAACACGCTCGTTAGAAGACAAACATTCACAAATAGTTATTTTTACTATTTTTCTTGTACACTTTTTGATTTATAAAATAAACCGTTTCTAACATATTTATTAGAGAATAAATGATTATAAAAACGTTCTTAAATAGAATAAACCGTTTCTAACACATTTATTATAGAATAAATGATTATAAAAACATTTTTAAACACATTTTGCTTTATATACATAAACCGTTTTTTAACAAATGATTATAACAATCATTTTAAATATTATGGTTCTTATTAAATAAACCGTTTTCTAACACGCTCGTTAGAAAATTAATGATGACAAATAACCTTTCAAACTTATCGGTTAAAATAACCACTTCTAACCCGCACGTTAGAAACAAACGAATACAAAGATCGCTTTAAAAGCTTTTCGATTTATATAAAATAAATCCAGTTCTAACTTAGTCGTTAGAAATAAACGATTACATAATTCGTTTTAAAGCTTTTCGATGTATAAAATATAAACGAGTTCCTAACACGCTTGTTAGAAATAAACAACGACCAAACATTGTTTTTAAACTTATCGGTTTATATACAATAAACCCGCTTCTAACACGCTCGTTAGATCTAAACGATTGCAAAATCGTTTGTAAGCTTCTCAGCTCATATAAAATAAACTATTTCTCTTTTTGTTGCAAAACACTAGTTTCTAAACAAAAATTAATTTTGCTTAAATCATTGTAGTAATAAATAATTTTAAAACTATAAGCCCATGATTTCATAATGGTTTTTTAAAATTAAATCATCTCTAACACACATGTTAGATTGTTAAACATGTTAGATTGTTAAACATTTACAAAATATTTTAACACATGATAGAATCAAAGTATTCGTTTGGTAACATGGTATTTTGGATATTAGATTGTACTCCAATCTTTATTAAAATCCAAACATGATATTGTACTACGTTATTTCCCAAACAAAATTGTTTGATTTTAACAAAAATCTCAAATAATATTTTCTTTAACATTTCGTGAACCTAAAAAACCATAGTAATAATGTTTTAAAAATCCATTCACGAATTTGTTTTAAGTTTGTAAGAAGTAGGTTCACTTTTATATTAAAAGATTGTAATTCTAACGATACTCTCGTTAGCCATGGGAAATATTTTAGTACAATACCGTTTACAAATGCGACTAGAAAAATAAATATGACAATATTTATGTACCAAACTTGATTCGAACATCCATCTTTAGTATATACTCCAACGAGTCCCCATATAGTATTCTTGACTTGAGTATTCATCACGTTCGAATCTTCAACTATACCTCTTGACTGCAAAAATTAACAAATAAAAGATTGACGGTTATGGCTGAGGATCGTGTTAGACACGGGTCCCTTAATACAGATTTCGCGTCTCTACTCAAGACAACACGTCTGTCTCCCAGGGTACAACAGCCAAAGCAGTATGTACTGTCGGAGAGTGCCTCGGACCCGAGAGATCACCGGGTAAAATATGTGTTATGATGTTATATGAAAAAAGGTAAAGATGATGGTGTAGGAAGAACAATTTAAAGAATGCTCATCTCTAAATTTCTATGAAACTTGTTGACACTTAAGAAAATAAATTTCTTATATACTAACGCTAAAAAATTCACATTGATGTGAGTTTTATGACTCACAACCAAAACTTCCATTTGATTTATGAAATGTTTTATGAGACCAAATTAAAACTCTTATTTCATTCATGACATGTTTAATGCCAATTTTTAAAAACATAATAAACATTCATAATTATTATTAAAAGACTTGGTCAAAACATAAAACATCCATGTTAGTCAATACATGGCTTTAGTAGCATTATGCAAGAAATTTCAACAATTCTTACTATAATCACTCAAGTTTCACTTTTTTTATTTCGACCACTAAACTTCGAGAATCGATATCTAATTCATCTTAGCTTCAATTTGGACATGGTATAGTTCGTTACAAAATGAGAACTTAAACCAATAAATAAATAAATACATAAATATAATTATTTTGTGTCCAAATTTCCAACATGACCTCTATATAGAACTTTTGTTCGTGACTTTTGGTGTGCATTGTTGTCTTGGTTCTTATGTGTTATGAAAAACATACATTCAACACTAAGATACTCTATGTTTAAAGACAATATTAGACTTAATATTTGATTAATCCTAAGTTAGTATAATTAATTGTATTATTATTGTATAACATAAGATGTGGGTGGTTATGGTAGTTAACCACCAACCGACACCAAGGGAACACCCACCCTTCGGTTAGTATAAACAGGGATAGGACCCTCATTTGTAAACTTGATGGTGATGATTGTATGTAAAAGCAAGTTTCTATAATTTCTCTCCATCATCCTTCAATTGGTATCAGAGCGTTACGCTCTTGGAAAGAAAGAAGAACAATGTGAAGATAGAAGATAAAAATGCATGAAAGGATAAATCAAAATTGGAGTGGAGAATGTTAGACTTAATATTTGATTAATTCTAAGTTAGTATAATTAATTGTATTATTATTGTATAACATAAGATATGGGCGGTTATGGTAGTTAACCACCAACCGACACCAAGGGAACACCCACCCTTCGGTTAGTATAAATAGGGATAGAACCCTCATTTGTAAACTTGATGATGATGATTGTATGTAAAAGCAAGTTTCTATAATTCCTCTCCATCCTTCAGACGAGTGTATATCATGTTCTAATCTATGCGAGAGTTTACTTAGAAAATAAATAAAAACATAGACCTTCAACTATATTTTGACCATTTTCTCATTTTATTACTTAACTTGCAAATGTGGTTTCTTTTTTTCTTATTTTGTAGCTTAATAATATTGGTGCTAAAAAATTGCAATTGCTTTCCATTATGAGTTATGCAATTTGTAATTCATTCTTCGTTGATGGTATGTGATATTTTTCCATCTATTTGTTTATTTGATACTCGAGTTTGTTGAAAGATGATGGTCTCATGCAGCTCACGTGGTCATGCAATTAATTATATGTCCCTGCTTATTTTATTATTAGTTGGTCTTTAGTCATGTGTTTTGAATTAGTAAACGTGGGTTTAACGTGTTGAGCCTGGTCGTCCTATATGATCAGGTCTTTAGGAGTTTTTCCTTGTTATTAGCAAGTTTGTTATTTCTGTTTATGGTTTTGTATCTATTTAAGGCATTTGCCTTCGTTTAATGAGATCATCGATTTAGTGTCATACACCAGTGATAGCATTCTATCAGAGTTTTATAAATATTTTAGTGTCCACTACTTTGGGTTACAAAAAAAGTATTTGACACTATTGCTTACAATTCATTAAGATTATGTTCTAACTTTTGATATTTTGAGTCATCTTTTAGTTAGGCTGTTATTAATTTTTCTTTATTATAAAACAGGAGATACTTGAAAGAGCTTTGTATGTGTGTACACCAATCAAACATAACAACACTCAACATTGTCTTCAGAATCTAAGACTGAATACTTATCTTCCTTTTGATGATTTATATATATTTTAGAATTGACAAACTATGTATTATGTATTCAAATGATTAATTGGTTCATGTTATAAAGTTTAAACTGATGTGTTATGATATCTTGGTTGAATATTTTATGCTTGAAATATTAGTGTGATTGACTGGTTTTTAGGCATTAAATGAACACGTTGATTTTTCAGACTAAGTTCATCTTGACTCAAATAAATATATCGGTGGCCAAAAAAATATTATAAAACATTGAATTTTAGTCTCACAAAAAACATATTTGGTACTAAAATGATATAATATCCATTTTATTTTTTAGTCATTAAAAGGTTGTGATATCACAAGCTAACTCATAAAACATTGTTTATTTTGTGAGCAGATTTCTGAATGGTTGAACATTTTTTCTTCTTAATTGTTAAGCATTATATTGATGCTGAATTATTAAAAGCTTTTATTTGAATTAGTCAGACATTTAACTCTAAATATTTAAGCAATATACTAGATTTTAATTATTTATATTTTTTACTGGTTCAGAACTTAATGGTTCATAATTTTTAATGTTTTATTACTAACCCATTCAAATATTGCCAAACAACCCCTAATTTTTTTATGAACCCGAATCTAATTAAACGTATCTAAGATGAAATATGTAAGGTTTTAAGTACCGATTTCCGCTCTATAAACATGGTAGGTCCGTACGTATATTCTTATTTCTTAAAGCCCAGTGCTATTGCATTACACACAGCCCAGAAACCCCAAATAAGTTACGAAACCCTATCAGATTCCCCATCACACACTCAACCTTATAAATTCACACGCCCATCGCCTCTTCTTCCATCATTCATCGTTCTCCTCTAATGGCTCTGCTTCTGAAGATGTAAAAGAGGTTTGATTATGATATATATATTTTGTATTGAATTGAATTTGTGATTGAAAATGGTTGTTTGGTGCTGTGATGAAGCTTATTGTGGACTAGAGTTTCTGATGTTGGGCTCTTCTTCCCATTCCCTTTGACGACAAACCCTTGGCTGTCTGAGCACATCCATTCAACTATTATCTTTTCTAATTTAATGATATTATTCTTACTTTATCTACTTGATTTGCTACTTTGATCTGTTTATTTTTCTTTCAATTTGAGTGGGGGCTTATGATGATAAACATATTATCTTAGCGGATTTCAGTGAGATTTCATCAATGATCTGATTGTTACACACACTGAAGCTCCTATTACTTTATGTTTTCGTTCAAATTTATATACTTGAAACTTGATTCTAATTTATATACTTGAATCTTGATTCTAATTTATATACTTGAATCTTGATTCTAATTGTTTAATTGTTGCTGTGAAATCAAGCTCGAGTCGAGCCTTGACTCGTGTAAGGGTTCACAGAGTTCTATGGCACGATTGAAGGATCAGTTGCCTTCGTTGTTGTGCTTGTTTAGGGTTCAACCATCCTGAATGAAATCGAGCTTTGTCAAGCCAATTTCGAGCTTTATTTTCACTTTACGAGTTGATTTCGATCCAAAAAACATAGGCTCGCATCGAGCCGAGCTCGAGCTCGAGCATCAGCATATTCCAACAAGTGTTTCTGTTTGGGTCTGCTGGAACTCTTACAAATTCTGTTCTAAATATAAATCCTGATGAATCTGAATCTGCATTTCATTCAAATATTCTAAAGAGTTACCTCAAGACTAGAATTCAAATTCAACCAAAATTTACTCACTTCTAACATGGATTAACATACTACTTATAAACAACACTTTGAAGCAATTTACTTTCATATATAACTATAAAAAAATGGATGCGTGGAAAGGATAACTATGGGATTCATTTGGTTGTAGGTAAAACACGAAATAAGGTGGGGATTGCAGGCAGGGAGGCTTTGTGTCATAATAAAAGAAAAGAAAAGAAGATGAAGATCATGGTGGCCATCAAGCGAGTAGTTGACTATGCCGTCAAAATCCGAATAAAATCCGACAAGGTAAGGGTGGGTAGTTTATATAGGGTTAAAGTCAAGTAGCTAGATTGGTTGATTGATTGATTGATTGTATGTATGTATTGGGTAGAGTGGTGTGGAGACAAGAAACGTGAAGATGTCAATGAACCCTTTTTGCGAAATAGCTGTTGAAGAAGCCCTTAAAATCAAAGAGTCGGGATTTGGTTCAGAGGTGGTGGCGGTGAGCGTGGGCCCGGCGGAGTGCGTGGACACCCTCCGCACGGCTCTAGCCATGGGTGTTGACCGCGCCATTCACGTGGACGCGCCACCCTCCGCCTCCAACCCCCTCGCCGTCTCCAAGCTTCTTAAGGCTCTTGTTCACCTTGAGGACCCCACCCTCCTTATTCTAGGCAAGCAGGCAATTGATGATGATTGCAATCAAACAGGCCAAATGCTGGCTGCCCTTCTCAACTGGCCTCAAGGAACCTTTGCGTCCAAGGTCTAATCTAATCTAAGCTAATCTAAGCAAATTATCAAACACAATTTTATTTTTATTCTTAGAACTTGTATCTCCTCACCACCTGAAAACAATCATATCTTGATGGGGAAATTTGTTGTAATACAATCACACTTACAAGTGCTTTGAGTCTATTATGAGTCTTGATTATTACCAGGAAAAAAAAGATTGATTTTTTGATTAGTTTTGAGTGTTTTACATTACAAGCTTAATGCTTAACCTCTCGTCTTAAGTAAGGTTGTTCTGGACAAAGAGAATAACACAGCAACAGTTGATAGAGAGGTGGACGGTGGCATTGAAACTGTGTGTTTAGGCTTGCCTGCAGTCATCACGTAAGTTGTATCTTTGATCAAATAAACTATAGCATTTTGTATGCTAATGTGATGTGATGTGATGTGAATGCAGCACGGATCTAAGGCTGAACCAGCCGAGGTATGCAACACTCCCCAACATAATGAAGGCAAAATCAAAACCCATCAAGAAAATGAGTGTAGAGGAGTTAAAGGTGGAACCGCGATGTGATTTGGAGGTTGTTCAAGTGACAGCACCCCCAGTGAGAAAGGCAGGGGTTATACTTTCTTCTGTCGATGAATTACTAGACAAGCTCAAGAATGAAGCCCATGTAATCTAAACCTAAATCAAATCTACACCACCCCTCCCTTCACTTCCTTGTTTTCGTTAACGAAATGTGCGTTGTATATTTAGTTGTGACATTTGGCTTCCTAGTAAAAGACATGACATGTATGCAATGAGCACATATAAGTAACTTTTATCTTATTTTTCAAAACTTTCTTTTTTATCTTGGGTTTGCTAAATTTTTTTTTTTACTTATTAATTTTTTAAAAGTTAATAAGTTACAAATATGAGATAAAAAAGCAATCCCAAACACCCACTCAATAGGTGAAAATTATGACAAATCTTCCAATCAGGCTGTGCGGATATAGCTTGTATGAATGAGTCGAATGTTAACCTGTTTTTTTTTTTTTTTTTTTTTTTTTTTGTACGGTGAGAAAAGAAAGTGTGAAAACAAACTAAAAAGCCACAACCTTATATTAGAAGCAACTTCATCAAACGGTTTAAGAATGATTGAAAAGACTATGTTAATCCATTAGAAATACCACACAACAAAAAAAGACCACATTATTTAAGACAAGAAAGGGACACAACATAGATACTTGGGAGTATTTTTACAAAATACTAAAAGATCTGAATGCTGCTTACGAAAATTGAGTTGATCACCAAATTACATTAAGCAATTGTTTTTCTATGCAATTCATATATTACTAAAACTAATACGAGATATATGTGAACACCTTGTGACTTAGATAACATGATTCCATCTTGCCCTAATATTACTCAATGTGGTTGGTTGATGCTTTCACCATATAAACATTTGCATTTTGCAAGTGTCTTAAGAATGACATGTACTTAATTTCAAAAGAAGAAACATTAAACATTTGCATATGCTCTTGTTGTTCTTGCTATTTCCTTATTTGTTGCGTACTTCCTGCCATCGTTCATCTTGTATCGTCTCTTTTATTTTAATTTAAAATAAGAATTTAATACGTTTTAGATATATATAAAATGATTAATCATTTTAAATAAATTTAAATCCGGCATTAATTTTAACATATTAAACCATTAACCACACCTCATGTGTTATTCAAATTAGGGGTATCATTTTTACCCAAACCCGAATACCTAACCCGATAAAACTCTACCCGAACCCGATTAAGACACAACCCGAAAAAACCAAACCTGATTAAAATCAAACCCGAACCCGAAATTCTTATTTAATTCGGCCTTTGGGTTGTGTTTTGTCAATTCAGGTTGACCGAATAACCCGAATACCATATTGTTACAATTTATTATCCATATTTTATATTCTACGATATCAATCAACGCCATCTATTTTTAAATTTTTATGAACTTGATCAATCATTCCTTTACTCTATTTTCAACCGATGACAGAAGTCTCAATCGATCATTCATTAGTCCATCTTCCATATTAAAGTTCTCTCAATCGATCATTCATTAGTCCATCTTCCATATTAAATCATTTTAACTGATTAAAAACAAGGTATAATAATTCTATGCTCGAGTATTCTCATGTATTGTTTAAAATATATGTTTGTTACTCCTTGTACGTTCGAGAATAATAATATAAAGGTAGCATATTTTTTAGGCCTGGTAATTTGTTATTGCTTTATTTTTGTTTGAGCAATAATAATTATAATCTTTGTTTGTATTTAGCATATGCACGAGTATCGTGTGGACTTAGATGTTGATTTTGGGTTTTTTTCAACCATGACTATCAAATCTGCATATGAAGAGATGCCAAATTCAATTACTAAAACCAAAACACTTTCAAGTTTGTTGCTTTTGATTTTTAATTTTTCAAGTAGATCAACCCGATCACCGATTAACCCTACCCGAATAAACCCGAATACCGAAACCCGAATACCGATTAAATATAGTTTATTTGGTTTGGTTTTCGGGTTGTTTTTCTACATCTAGAAACTTGAGGAACCCGAAACCCAATTAAAAATCCCGAATGACACTCATAATTCAAATCAATGTGGTTTCTTTTCACTATCATTTAATAAGGGTGCATTGTCTAGCTATTGATAATTATTAGTATCATTTTTTGTCTTAGAGAACATTAAACATGATCTTATTTAGACTAAACAAGAAAAACAGTGCTTACACTTTTACGTTATACGTGATACATATCAATACTTAACAACTTTCACAATAATTTAGCTTCCAAGATCACACATACAAGTATTTAAACAAATATTCAAAAACACACACAAAGTAATCTAAAACTTTAGACCCAAACCTTCCAACTTTTCTTCACAAATCTTATCAATACGCTCTACCATTTCCGCGGTCAGATAACTCTTCCACTCACCAACTTCACCTTTTCGAAAATGCGCATTGTTACTCTGACCGAATTGAAGCTTCCCTTCTTTGTTCACCTTCATATTACTCAAATTATCAAAGCTACAAAGTTCCAAAATGCCCTCAGCCATGCCTTCTTTCTCTTCGTTGAACGAAAATGAGCACCCTAAAAACTCAGCTAGCTTCCTCAAATGAAGTTCCGGTTGCCTTTTCATATCCTCATATGTAAGAAAATAAATCTTATTTGGATTTTTCAAGCTTTCCTCCCAGTAACCTAACATGTGATCCCAAAAGGGTCCATATGAACTTACACCTTCACAAAACTTCTCGAATACTTCTACAAGCGAATTCGTCCCCATTTCCTCGAGCCTCAACTTGTTTGTGAAAGCCCAAAGAGATACAAAAATATATTTAGGGTTTCTACAAAGATAAACAAGCTTGCACCGCGAACCTTGAACGGATTTTGGTAAAGACACATATGGTAAATGAGTGGAAAAGAGTCTTGGAGATGCGAACGATGAAAGATCCGGATTCTCATCCTCGAAGTAGAGCATACGCTCCAAGAAGGGAACGAGCATATGCGGATTGTTTGATGATAACGGGTGATCATCTTGGGTTCGTGGGAAACGATTGCGGTTTACTAGGCTGAACAAGATGGCCTTTAACCATGTGGTGCCTGACTTGGGGGTGGTAACAAGCATAATATCATTTTGTTGAGCCTCAAAGTGTTTTTGACATGAAAGAACCCTTGCAGTTGCTTAGCAGGATGACAAAAGCCTTGATATTTGTACATTGTTGTAGAAATCCATCCCCTTTCAGTGGGAAGAGTAGAAAGCAAAGCCATGCATTCTTCACTTAGTTCATCTTCTTTTAGATATCTTGGTGCGTTGGATGTCTGCATAGTTATTTAATTTTTTGTGTGCTTTAGATCACAGTTTAACCAATATATATATAAGGGTATGCTGGTTTTGAAATCGAGAATCACATATGCAAATCGAGAATCACGAAAATCATGAAAATCATGTAATATATATTTGTACATATTGTAATATATTTATTACAAAACCTACTATAAAAAGAAATAATAAATGACCTTTTATATATGGAAATACAAATTTAATTTACGTGAGTAGTAAAGTTATTATATACCCTACCCATCTCGAAATCATTTTGTTTATTTTTTCTTGCATGATATTTCATTTTCTACACGACCCTATTACGTGCTAGTCACTGTAGGCTCTAACTTTCAATGTTTTCGAAAGCAAATGCCTGAAGAACATAGAAAAGTGGCTCTAGGTTTCATTACTAGGATTTGTGTTTTTAAAATTTTTGGCAGTCACAAAAGAAGAACAAATTATACACTACAATATACATATCTATATATATAGACATAGGTTCAAATTTTGCCTACTTATGCTAAGAATGATTTTAACCGCCTTAAAACCGGCTCAATGAACTCCGATTGAACTCATTCATGTAGTGTTGGAATTCGCGTGTCCTATAGTTGCATCTATTATCAACGTTAAACCAATCACCGTAACTTAAAATTGAACTCTGCTACAAGAAAGCAGTCATCACAAATTTTAAAACACAGTACAAAATTCAATTAGATGGTACAAAACTCAGTCAGAGTAACACTATTAAAACAGACAGTATAAAACTCAATCAAACAACATAAATTTTAAAACATACAATACAATTTTCTAAAATTGACAGCATGTTCTTAGCATTATCAGGCAAAAATTATGTTTAGGATAACATTTCTCCATATGTGTATATATATGTATTGGGATGCATTCAGTTGAGAACCAAAAGTTTGTAAAGAAACAAAAGAACCATTTCTAGTCACTCATTTTTCCTTTCTAATTTCAAGAATTTTTTTCTTTTGTAAAGGTATTATGATAATTTTGTGATCTTAATTTAATTACTTTTTTTGCATGAAAATGAAATAATTATTTAAATAATTTGAGTATCATTTGCGTGCACATATATGCAAGTGAAAAAATATGCATGCACGGATATGTGCATATATATGCATATGTGTATCGGTGCATATAAATTCAATACAAAACGAGTTTTGAAATGTATTTTCCAAATATAAAATAACCTTAATAGAAAAGCCAAAACATAAATGAACAACTTCATGCTAGGAATCAAAACCTAAATGATGTATAAGACTTTTAATTTAAAAATAATTGACAATTTTATGGTCAAAGAAATATTATAAACAAATAAGCTTTGAGTAAACTAATCGATTTACAACAAAACTCAAGAACAATAACAATGATTAACAACAGTTCTTGTGACCACATTTGATGATTGAGTAATAAGGTTTACATATCTATGCTATTAATTAATTGAGTTTATTTTTACATAATTATGACTTTCTAATGTGTGTTTCATTGGTAGAGGGTGTCAAGATGGTACAGAATCGAAAGTGGGCGGCAATGATAAAATCAAGACCGAAAGAGGTAGGCGAGTATGTATTCATATACTAATATTAACGTTCAAATTTTGTCACTTTGTGATACAATTTTTTGAGTCATATTTACATGCCTTGAAGCAATACAAAAACATGTCAGTTTGTACTATTATTTAATAATTTCATTTGTAACATCGATGTCAGTTTGAATAAGTTCGTGTGTAACAATGATCGTGGATATGTAATTCATGATATATGTTTTACAAACCATGTGTGTCAAACATATTAAGTCACTAAAACAGAAAATAATCAATATAAATTTTATAAAAAGAATATAATCTAATACAAACGTATAAAGTGGAATCAAATACTGTGAAAAAAATATCATATTTAATTTTCTTGAAAAATTAAGTTTAAAACACATGTTGCTGTAGAGTAAAATACTAAAATACCCTTTATAATTTTCATATACTTTTATAATATTAAAAAGGGAAAAAAAATATGGTAAGAAATAATTCTTTGATTTTGTTTATAAATTTTTCATTCTCAATTAAATGACCATTATTATATATATATATATATATATATATATATATATATATATGCTCACACATACACACACATATATAAGATAAGAAACAAATATTAACCATTATTAATTGTGTTAACCTTTTAACACAAACCAGTGGTCCATAGCAGTCCATGTTTCCAGTATCAGTTAGGATTATAGTAGTATACAACGAACGTTACAATAAAAAAAATATGTGTAACATTTTAACAATACATATTATTCATCATTTAAAGCATTTTTTATGGGAGCTATGTTGTTAAATTATTGTATTAGAGTTTGCTTAAGAACAAGCAAAGTTCAAGTGTGGGGATATTTGATATGTGAATAAATATACATTTTAACAATACATATTATTCCTCATTTAAAGCATTTTTGTTACAAATTCATTTATTTATATACTTATTTGTGTTATATTTGAATGTTTTAGTCTCCGGTGGTTATTTGATGATTTTTTATGGAAAGTTGAAAAAAAAACTGAAGTTTTGTGAAGAAAAGCCCCTGACACTGGCATGTAAGCACCCCTACATGGCCATGTCGCTGTGAAGCATGATTATGTGGGAAACTGCATCCTACACAAGCTACTCACTTACGCCACACACCCATGTGCATAGCAAAATGAGGGTTTTAACCTAAATTCACTCCCATTTCAACATAACTTTCAAATTAACACAAACGCTAGCCTCTCTCAATCCTTTAGGTGATTTTAGGTCTACTTTAGGAGTTTTTGAGATATTTGAATGCCAAGATTGAAAATTTTACACTTTCAAGGAGTATCTAACATCATCCATCCTATTTCCACTCAAAAGTGGTTTGAATTCTTCTAGATCTACTATGAGTTCTTCCATGTTCTTGAGTTTAGGTGTGTCTTTTGTAAGCCTCATGGGCTAAACATTTATTATCACTTAGATTAGATGAAACCTAGCGTAATTTAACAACTTGTACATGATTCATGGTGTTGTTTATGTTAATGCTATGATGAAGCTTGATTATTCTTCGATGATTGTGTGTGTTTATTCTAGTTTGATGAAATGTTCAACCTTGTGGGTGTTGTAATCATGTCATGTTGCAACACGTCATGTTCTTACAAGACTTCTGTATATAATTACATCTTTTGTATCTTAAGACATTTGACTAGGAATGGTGAATAAAGGTTGAAAGTTTAGTAGAAATGGTCAAATGTGCATCCTTATGCTTATGTTGGAGAAAACAATGGTGTGTGTCATGAATCTCTCTTGTCATTGGTTATAAATTGTTTTGTGATCATGGTATAAAGTTTTATGAGTTGAAAAGTAATTGTAGTTTTGTCTATTTTACGCAAGTTGAGGTGGTTATCATGTGTTTATCGTGTTAGCTTTCTAAAAATTTGTGGAATTAGGTAACCCTAACGGGAGTCTAATTCATTTTTAACACTGACATAATTATATCATTAGTTCCTTATGGCATAACTTTAGGTGGCTATTGTGTGTTTGTCATTTTAGCTTTCCGAATGGTTATATGTCTAGATATCCTTAACGGGGGTTTAGACTACTTTCATGTATTATGTGTAAAAGATGATATCACCTTGAGTTTGTGCTAGTTGTTATTTTTATGCTGGGTGGAGTCAAAATCTAAGTGATATCTTTTACTGATTGTGTATCTTCATCTTCATTTTTTTGCTTTGCTAGTTTGATTTGTGATGTGCTCAAAATTATACATAAAAATCCTATCAAAAGCACATCAATTATTCCCTAATATCTTCCTTAAAATGATGATTAAGTGCTTAAAATTGTTAACTTGTGTTTTCACGTGTTAAAAAGGGCAAGATGGACAAAGGAAGCATATTTAACAAGAATTTGAAAAAAAAACAAGCTTTGGAGTCCAAGCATGGGGCCTGTGCATCATTAAGCACACCCCCATAGCTTGCCTGAAACACACCCCGTGCTTAAATTAGCAGACCCCCGTGTTTGAACATCTAACAGGACAAAAAGTATTGTCCCCTAAAAGGAGTCACGGGGCCGTGCCCCTTGAGTCATGGGGTCATGCCCCACCTCAAACACGAGGTCGTGCCCCATTCAATATGGGCCCGTGCCCGACACCCTTTGCACGTACGAGCCAACCAACTTTCGTAAGCATTATACTAGCACGGGGCCATGCTTAAAAACTCTAGAAAGCCTATAAATAGAGAGCTAAGTTCACCATTTTGGCAAGCTTTTGGTGAGAGAGTTACTCTTTTGAATTCTCTCGGGAATCAAGACTTAAAGATCATTTGGAGGCTCGGGAGGTGCATACAACACTTGGAAGAAGCTCGGGATTGTCTAAACATCATCCATTGTGGATCACCGGTTTGATTGTTCCATTTCACCGATGATTTCATATCTATTTTCTATGTTACTTGTTGTTATGTTCAACCTTATTATGAGCTAAACTCTTATTATCATCCTAATTGGATGAAACTTATGTAATTTGTGATGAACTAATGGTGTGATTTATATTATGTTAATGTTATGGTAATCTTTGGAAAACTTTTGGTGGGTAGCATCTACATTTGAAAGGAAGTTATAAACTTATTTCTGAATGTCATACAATGTTGAAAAATGTATGAACTAACTTTTATTCGTGAAACCGGTCTTCATAATAAATCCATGGCTAATGAATTAGATATGGTTATTAGAAATCATCACCTTTCTGGTCATTTGTGAGTTTCCTTTTATTAGTCTGAGAAATCTATAGTAATTGTTATGATTTTCTAAAATTAATGGTATGTTCAAAAGTAAGCTGATCAACTCTCTTTTTAACATTAAGTTATGTTTTCAAAAATCATATGTCAAAAAGCCACAGGAGATTAACCTACATCACTAGTGACTTTGACTTATTCAGCAAGTGACCCCTGATGATGTCCTAGTCATTACGGAGTGGATAGACGAGAGCCAGCTCACCCTTATAAACATTAACATAATTACTTTAATCAATATCTTTAATCACACCACTAAATCATCACAGTTACATAAGTGTAATCTAATTAGGATGATAGCCTTTATTCCCTGGTTTTAAATCCAAAATTTTCAATCTTAGTTTTACTTTATTTTAACTATAGTTTTTAACCCTAAAAAATCTTGATTACATCAATGCAACTTATCATTTTCTCAACCAAAAATCATATCTGGCAGTCAATCATTAAGATTGTTGACTAGGCTCGGTGTGTCCACGGATTGATACTCGGTTGTTACCAACACTATATTATCTCATGATAGGTTCACTTGCCTTTTGTGTGTGTAGTTTAGTATTAGTAACAACCAATTAAAACTAAATCTATGCGAAAAATCTTTACCAAAATATATATTTTTCACACCGCATCAATTTGCTAATTACTTTACTTAATTTTAATATTAGCAAATCCAAACTCAATTCATTGGTTAAATAGTGATGATGATTTAGTATTGGGAGCCATTGTGTCCACGGTTTGATATTCGGTTCTTGCCTAAAACTATACTACTATGCAACAGGTGCACTTACCTATTGTGTGTAGTTTGTTTAAGAGTGATAATCATTTCTTAAATTAAAACTCAATTGTGTGAAAAATCCTTACTAAAAATATATATAACTTTACGCACATCAATAGTGGCATAATGTCATTGACGATTGTGTTTCTTAATGTCTGTTAGTCTGTGATTAAGGGTTGTGACTTGGGAACTTGCCATTAAGAAGGGTTGAGATTGTGTTTCTTTATGTGATTAAGGCACTCAGATTTTAGGGCTGTTTATTGATCTATGATTGCGACTTGGGAACTTGCAATAAAAAGGTTGTGGGTCTGTGGTTGTGTTTCTCTCATTAGGTTAGTTTTCTAGTTTTTGATTTTAGTGATCTAATGATTTGTTTCTGAATTAGTTATTTGTTTTGTATTTTGATTAGGATTTGATATTTTGATTCAGTTAGTGTTTCTGAATGATTAAATTTGCTACTTGAATCTTAATTTATTTGGTTATCTCATTGCTTGAATCTGATTAATTTGATTACTTAATTAGTTTATTTTTTGAATCTTATTTAGTGTACACTACATAGTATAACTAGGAATTATAACTTGCTTGCTTTGAATTTATAATAATGTCAAATCGAATCCGTAAGTTTGAATATGGTGCATCAAAGAGGGATAAAAAGGCTAAAAGAGAATCTTTAAGTGAATCACTAAAAGGATCAATGTTAAAATTCGTAACCAACACAACGTCTAATAATGATGAAAAACTTGATAAAAATCTAGAAAAGTTGAACCTATGAATAATGATAAAAACTTTACAAATCTTGATAAAAACTTTGATAAACCTACATTAATGATAAAAACTTTGAAAACCTTGATGAAAACCTTGATAAACCTATAATATGATGAAAACTTTATAAATCTTGATAAATGATAATTAAACTAAAAAACATCTAAATTACGTTGATCTTAGTTAAAGGAGACAATATCAATTATAATGTTTAGATCTATTTATAGAAAAAGGTTCAGTTAAAATTTATAATGATAAATTTCCAAAAGATGAATATTCAAGAAGCTTTAATAATTCTTTTTATATGCAAACATTAACTAATGGAGAAAAATATGAAAGAAAATGGTTGATTTATTATATAGAGCTTGATACAATATTTTTTATAAGTTATTTAATGTAAATTAATGTACAAGTAAGTTAGCAAACAAAAGCAGTAACAATTAGAGAAATTTTTATTCTAAGTTAAAAGAACATGAAAGAAGTAATGTATATATTATGAATATGAGAACATGGATGGATCTAAAGATAAGATTAGCGAAAAATAAGACAACTGATAAAAAAAATTCAAGATCAAATAAATAAAGATAGTGAACATTGGAAAAATGTACTAATAAGAATTATTGCCATTGCAAAGAAACTTGGTTAAAATATCGATCAATTCGTGTAAGTATAGTAATACTTTATGAAGAAAACAATTAATGGTAACTTTTTAGGTGATACTAAGATGATTGCAAAATTTGATCTAGTAATGCAAGAACATATTCGACGTATTAAAAATAATTAATTTATAATCACTACGTCGGACGCAATATGCAAAATGAACTAATTAGTTTATTGGCAAATGAAATTAAAACAAAAATTATTAGCAAAGTTAACGAAGCTAAATATTGTTTTCAATTATACTTGATTGCACTCCCGATACAAGTTACAAAAAACAAATATCCGTTATCTTATTCTTATGATGTTTAAACATGTTATTAACTCCAAGGTGCAGTTTTCAGAGGTAAAAAGTCTGTAGTTTTCGGATCACATCTGCATACATTTGTAGAAGAAGAGGTGGACCAAACCTCTGTAATCTACAAGAAGAAGAGTGTTTGTTTCTTAACGTCTATAGTATGCAGTCTGCAAGAAGGGAAGGTGTGACTGCGATAGCGGCGGCGTAAGGGTGAGGGTACGACGGCGACTACGGGAAGGTGAGGGTGCGACGACTCCACGGGAGGTTGCGACGTGAGGGTGCGGGCGCGACAGTGATGGCAGCAATGTGAGGGTTAGGGTGTTACGGTGATGGTACTTGTGAAAGGGTGACGGTGTTACGGCTCCGAGAGGGTGAGGGTGAGAGTGCGACAGCGAGGGTGGCGATAGGAGGGTGAGGGTGGAGAGGGTGGCAATGGGAGGGTGAGGGTGCGACAGCGAGGGTGGCGATGGTAGGGTGAGGGTGCGAAAGCGAGGGTGGGTGCAACGGGAATAAGGGTGAAGGGAGATGGGAGGTCAAGAAACAAGGGTGAAAAGAAGAGAAGAGGTTAGAAGACACATGTTTAGGTCTGTAACAAAAAGTGGTTAGGAAGACTTTTTTTAATGAAAGGTCTTCAAAAAAACAAATACTTTACGGACCTAAATGTCTGCGCGTGGTACGCGCGGCGCAGATAAATAAGATTAGGAAGACCTTTTCTTAAAAAACAAATACCACCCAATACAAGTTAAAGCTTACTTTCTAGAATTTATAATAGTAAATGATACACCAGTAAGGGTCTTTTTGATGCTATTATTGAATAATTTACAATTTATAATAGTAAATGATACAACCGGTAAGGGTTTTTTTAATGCTATTATTGAAGAAATTAATAAACCAGGACTTGATGTAAATGACATTAGATGACAAGGTTATGATAATAGATCAAATATGAAAGTTAAACACCAAGGAGTGCAAAAACGATTATTAGATATTAACCCTAGAACCTTACGCCATGGGGTTATCAGAGTTAGTTTTGGTAATTAGTGATATGGCTAGTTATTGTAGATATGCTAAGGATTTTTTTAATATAACACAATGTATTTATTCAATGTTTTCATCATCCACTAAAAGATGGGATATATTACAAAATCACACACCTAAGTTAACTATAAAATCATTATCTCAAATACGTTGGAAAAGTCGAATAGAAAGTGTTAAAAGCAATCTGAGTGCAAGCTCCAAAACTAATAAAAGCTTTATTGGACTTATATAATGAGATTAATGATGCTAAACTTCAAAGTGGGGTTAAGACCATAATTATGAATGAGTTTGATAGTTTTGGATTTTTATTAGAAATGATACTTTGGTATGACATTTTATATGCTATTAACATTGTTAGTAAAACCTTACAAGCAAAAGACATGTGTAATGATGATGCTTTAAATCAACTAGATGGACTCATTTATTTTTTTTAAAGTATAAAGATGAGGGATTTTAAAGCTATAATTATAGCTAAAGAAATTGCTATAGAGATGAATGTAGAAACAGTTTTTCGTGATAAACGTCTTATTCGTAAAAATAAAAAGTTTGATGAAAATGTTGATAATGAAACTTTAAAAACACATATTGGAAGTTTTAGAATCAATTAATTCTTATACATATGTAACATTCATAAATTTTCATGTAACTTCATATCCCAAGAAACTCCTGTCACTACTACTACGATCGAGAGAAGAGGAGAACAATTAGAGAACACGGTTTTGAGAGCTCTACCACTCATTTCTATTCACACTTCTTTTATCACCTGATATGATCTTAAAAGTACTTAAACTAATCCTCTTAAATGTAATATTAATCGTTGATAAGGTCCCATAACAGTCCAAAAACCGGATCTTAGAAGTAACTAATAGACATACGAAAAGTAGGTTTTCTAGTTAGCTTATGTTGCAGAAGTTCAAACACTCTAACCCTACACTTAAACCATAATTTGAAACATGAAATGACTACATTTCAAACTAATTTTTACTACCTTAATAATTATAATACTCATGGCCTAGTTAAACACCTAGAACACATGGAAACAAGGCTAAGAACCTAGCATGGACAGCAACCCGACAAAATAATAGACCTAACTTTAAGAGGTTGTATCTTGGTTAAAACTAAGCCAAATAAGCTGTTTCTTGAGCCTAGAGTTATTTTAAGTAATTTAGATATCAAACCCAACTGGTCTCATGATTTTCCATTGAGATTTGGTATCCCAAAAAGTTCAAACCCTTCAAGTCTTGTGGCCCCAAACCCTTTTATGGGTGAAGAGGGTGCCTCCAGGATGCTTGAATGGTTCGATAGTATCGAAATCACTTTCATCAATAGCGAATGTCCCGACGAGCTTCGGACTCGTAGTGCCACCGGTGTTTTTACATCAAGGGCACTAGAATGGTGGAAAAGTGAGAGAACCACTTGTGGAAACAAGGTCGCTTTCGCCCTACCATAGGAAGAGGTGAAGAAACTCATGATTGATGAGTTTTACCCTCCTCATGAGATGCAAAGTCTTGAAGAGGAATTCTGGAACCTCAAACAAATCGGAGGTGACAACTTGACTTACACCATTCGATTCAAGCAGCTTAGTATACTTGTCCCTCACTTGGTCAACACCACCGATTCAAGCAGCTTAGTATACTTGTCCCTCACAACATGCATTCGTTATGGGCACTTTTCCTCAGCATGCAGAAGTGGTCCAGAATTTACTTGAGAACGTGAAGATCAATTCAAGATCAAGTACTTGTATCCTTTCCCAGAAATTTTCTCTAAATGAATTTCGGTACGAAATTTCCTAAAGTAGGGGAGACTATAATGTTTCATTTTTTACATTTATTTTTATTTCAATTGTAATCTTACTCTTTATTCAATCCGTGTAATATCAAGACTTGATCATAGTGGAAATATTATTTTTATATCATTCTAATTGATTATATGCTTGTGCGGCGCTTAAACAATTGCAAATACCCATTTTAACGCAAAGCGGAGCAACTTATTGAGACTTGTATTTTTTGGAAAATTATTTATAAGTTTTATTTTTATGGTTCATATGTTGAAATACCTAAAAACATGATTAATCATGAGTTTATGGTGTAAATTAATAAATAAAATAAGTTGATCGGTTAAAATTAAAACTTTTGAATTTTCCTTCTACTAATCTTCCCAACTACTTTTTTAATGACCAACCATAATAGTTATCTATAAATACTAACCCAAATCCCTCCCTAATCATTTTCATCACTCTAAACTCTCTCAAACTCTCTCAATCCGTCCAAACTCCATACTTTGCAAGACATCTTCAAGAACAACTAGTGAGTTTTTTTAATTTATTCTTTTATTTTTTTTTACCTTCTTCTTTCATTTCTCTTATTTCTTTTTCTCTACCATTTGGAATAACCTCTAGGACATAACCACTTTGTCACCAAGGTGAATAAGTACGGTGAACCCCCATGTTTGAGGTTCAAGTTAGAAATATTCTTTTATACTTGTTTTTCTTGTCTTGTTTTTAAGTCTTCTAAAGTTAAATTTCAGAAATTTTGAGGCTTTTACACCTCTATTTTTTTATCTTTACAAAACACTAAGTGATCTACAAATCAAAAAGTGGATGAAACCAAACCATGTCTACAACCAATGTTGAAAGACTTGTGTTATGTTATGAAATGGTGATGTTGAACCTTGGTTCTGCAACTACTATTTTCACTATATCCCACTTGAACACTTAGCCAAAAATTAATTAGTTACTTTAGAATTTTCATTTACGTACTCATGACCATCCGAATCACACTTATGTTGTGATTTTGTGCAATGGTGACAATCTTGAGGTTTGTGGATTACCCTACCTTTAATGCATGACTTATATATATATATCTATAGAATATTCAGTCAACACCAAATCATGTTAAGGTAGACACTATACAAATATTATGATTTCTTATTTTGGTCTTCCATTGAGTGAGTAACACTCATGAAGAACACATACAATACATAGTGTCCAAATAAGTGTCTAAGTAGTATATATTTTTATGCACTCTCATAATTCTAATTTATGTATTCTTTTCAATCGTTAGATCTCAAACTTTGAATCCTAAACTTACACACTCTTGTTTACCTTTTAGGGTGACTTTGGTTACTCAATACTTTAAACTTATTCATCCATCCTTGTTGATTCTAATCGCCAAACCATGAGTCATACTTCACCCCTTTTGTTTTTAGCACTATTTGGGTTGCAACATGTATCAATTATGAAATACACTCAATCATACATTCAAACAAACTCATTCTAAAACTCAATTCATACAAACATGCTTACTTGTTATACTATTTGCGAATACATGCTAGAATACATTATCTTACAAGCAATCAAAAACACCCTTAACATGTATAGCACTATAGGACTAGCACATCTGCCCTATTATGATGGGTCTATGTTAAGTTATTCAATCTTTACGGTCTTGGTCATTTTTATGCTAAGATTACGCTTGTGGACACTTTGGTTTGGTTATTGGCTTTGCATGCTAGCATTATACAAAGTTTAGTATACTATATTCATGTTGAATTGTGATTTATTCACTATTATGCTATGTATTCAAACTTGTATGCCCACCAACATATTCATATGTTGACCAATATTTTATACATGTTGCAGGAAATGTTTAAAGCTTTACCAAGAAATTCAATTAGGTGGACTTAATAACACACCAAATCTATCATTTTATTATGTTTGTTTTAATCTTGCATTTTTTTTCTTCAAAGTTGTTTTATGTTTACTTGAAACATTATAATGTAATGTTGATGAATGACAATGAAATTCAATCTTAATTTATTATCACTTTAGTGCTATGATGTCTTTGAACAATCTATCATTTCTCGCGCCCTGATGTTTCCGCCATCGGTTGGGGTGTGACAGTTTTGGTTGTGGGCTCATACTTTTATGTCTTGTATTGTACTCATATATTATGGCTTGATTCATATTTACTTGCAACTACTTATTATTATGTCAATTGTTTATCAAGTCTCAAACTCTATGAGCTCACCAACTTTTAATTAACTTATTTTAGCCTTTTTATCAGGTGATATCTAAGTGTGGTAGCCTTGGAATCAATCTTCTACGCATCTAGGCTACAATGAAAGATTGCTTAATATAGATTTATGATTAAAGTCCATATGTGTAATCTTTATTTTGTAACCTAAGACAATGATGTAGAAGCTATATCTTTTGAATGTATTACGCTTAGTATTTCTCGTATCATTTGTTCTAAAGATACAATTTTCATCACTCACTCGTGTTTCCGCCTTGGCGTGAGTGTGACAGATTTGATATTAGAGCCATGTTATAGAGAACTAGGGTTAGATAGTTCCGTAGACTATAACCCTAAACTTTACAATTAAGTGCCTTAGCATATAAGATTTGAACGACATATATTATAATTATATGCTCTAGTCATGAAAGATGTTGTTCTAATATAATGATATCACACTCATATAGTGTCATAATTTACGTGTATTTAGAAAATGCCGCCTAGACGACCTACCGAACCAAACTTAGGCAAAATTTCCGCGCGCGCAATACCCGCCATAATCACTCAAGTAAGCCACAACCTTCTAAATTTTGGTAGTGGTAATAGAGGATATGAAAATGGAAATCACGAGAATGGTGGAAAGGGGAATGGAAGCAACAACAACGTTGGTCATGGCGGAAATGAAAATGGCAATGGTGGAACTGGTGAAGATACCCCCACTGAAGGTACGAGAAAGAAAGGTTGTTCCTAAAAGACCTTTATAAGAAAGGTTGTTCCTAAAAGACCTTTATGTCATGCAACCCAAAGGTTTTTAATCGCACGAAGGCGTAATCGGGGTGTTGCACTGGATTGAGAAAATGGAAGTCATACTTGATATCAATGACTACAAAGATGATTGCAAGGCTTGCCTATGCGGTGTGTTCTTTCCAAGGCAAGGCCTTGACCTAGTGGAACCCACAAATCCAAGCCCGAGAAAGAGAGAATGCTAACCAAATGTATGGGGAGGAGTTGAAGGCATTACTCATCAAGGAATATTTCCCCAAAAATGAAATGCAGAAGGTAGAGTCTTTACTATGGAACTTAAGCATGCAGGAAGCTGAGCATACAAACTACATCAATCAATTTCATGAGCTAGACCATACAAACTACAACAATCGATTTCATGAGTAACCCCGTGGGTTCCTCATCTGGTCACTCTAGAATCCAAGATGGTTGATTGTTACATTTGGGGCTTGGTACCCCAAATTTGTAGTCATGTTCGCACCAAGGATCCTGCACTCTCCAAGATGATATCTTATTGGCAGGAACACTAACTAACAAAAAGTTTAGATCTGGAACCCTTACCAAAAGGAGCTCTGGTGACAGGATGAAGGCCCTACAAATCTTGTGAAAAAAGAAGTCTAATAGGGGTGCAAACAAGAATCAACAAACCATCAAAAACTTTGTTGCAACCACCACCACTCTCAACTCAAACGCTCTTACCCTAAATGCACCAAAGGGTGGATACACCGGAACTGACCCCAAGTGCAACAAATGCCTTTTCCATCATCAGAGCCCTACCCTATCTGTGAAAAATGCCAACAACAAGGGCATTTTACCAAGTATTGTCAAAAAGCAACAACAAACTTCAAAATCCCCAGACCCATAACAAAAATCAGAACCTCCAAGCTAACAACAACAACTATCAGAACCCAAACAACAATAACAACAACAACCACAAAAACAATCCGAGGGTGTGTTTTGAATGTGGAAGCGTTGATCACTTCCGCAACCCGTGTTGTTGTTATTATTGTTGTTTGGGTTCTAAACCAAGCTAACCTGGCTCGAGGATGAGCATTTGTGCTTGAAAATAGCGAAGCCTGCCAGGAATCTAATGTTGTGACAGGTACGTTCCTCCTTAATAATATCCATGCCTCTGTTTTGTTTGATTCAGGTGCTGATAGGTCGTTTATGTCAACTAAATTCGGATCCTTAATTGGCCTAGAGTCTAATAACCTAACCGCACCTTACACCATAGAACTAGCCAATCGAGAGTTGATTAAAGCCAATTATATCATTTAGGGTTGTTCACTAAACCCAAATGACCATGCCATTGAAATATAACTCATTCCCATCAAACTCGAAAGTTTCAATGTTGTCGTAGGAATGAATTGGTTATTCAAAAACAAATCGGCGATTATCTATCACGAGAAGACCATATGCATTCCACTACCCAATGGTGAAGCGCTCACCATACACGATGAGAAGACTGGAAGAGAAATGTGAGTCGTTTCATGTATTCAAGCATGAAAGTACCAAAGGAAGCGATGATGCGCCTTCCTAGCCCATGTGGTTGAAAAGAAACCGAAGGAGAAAAGCATCCAAGATATTTCAATAGTGTGGGAACACCTAGAAGTGTTTCTCGAGGATCTGCCAGGATTACCTTTAACACGAAAAGTTGAGTTTCAAATCAAATTGATCCCTGGAGCTACACTGGTGGCGAAATCACCCTACATACTTGCACCCTCCAAAATGCAAGAGTTATCTAGTCAATTACAAGAACTACTAAACAAAGGATTCATTCAACCAAGTTTCTCACCTTGTGGAGCTCCAGTCCTGTTCGTCTAGAAGAAACACGAGTCCTCCAGAATGTGCATTGACTATAGAGAGTTGAATAAACTCACTATCAAAAGCATGTGCCCATTACCCATAAATCGATGACCTATTTAATCAATTGCAGGGTGCAACATACTTTTCAAAATTTATCTTAGGTCTCGGTACCATCAACTGAGAATTCAAGAAAATGACATGCCAAAGACGGCCTTTCGCACTCGGTATGGGTACTATGAATTCTTAGTAATTTCTTTTGGTTTGACTAATGCACTAGTCGTATTCATAGATATGATGAATAGAGTATGCAAGCCGTACATAAACATGTTTATGATTGCATTTATCGACGATATCTTGATCTATTTACAGAGTAAGGGAGATGATGAGAAACATTTGAAATCAATAATGGAATTACTCGTGAAGGAAAATCTGTACGCTAAACTCTCAAAGTGTGAATTTTGGTTGAGGGAAGTACATTTACTCGGACATGTAATAAACGAGAAAGGAATCCACGTGGATCCAAGCAATAGTGAAGTAGTCAAATAGTCGGAAACACCAAAGACACCCACTGAAGTCCGATAATTTTTGGAGTTAAATGCTTTTTTGGACCCTGGTTTTATGTCGTTTTTTTCATTTCAGTACTTGTGTTTTAATTTTGCGATTTTAGTATCTGTGTTTCAAAAAAATCGCCGAAACAGCCATTCCGTCCAAATCCTTAGATAACGTCCGTTACCACCAGGGGTAAAGCCGTCATTTCCTTTATTAAATTGCTATTTTCATCCCTGGTTTTATATCATTTTTGTTATTTCAGTACTCGCCATTAAACACATTCACGTTCATCCTTTCTTCTTCATTTTTTTTTCAGCACGATCATTTCTTTTTTTTAACAACACTAATGATAATTTAAGTATGATTATTATCTTTATTTGATTTTAAAACTTTCAAAAAATAGTGAGACGATGCTGGTTTTTGTTAATGTTTGTATAATTTATAGTTAGGCTTTATAGCAAGTTGTTTGTTTAGTTTGTTGGTTATCTTTTTAATTTCTCTATTGCCTAACTCATTCTCAATATTGGTTTCACACATTTTTTGCACCGGTCTTTTTTTTTTTTTTTTTTTTTTTTTTTTGTTCTTACGTGGTTTTGCCTTGCGTTCACGTATGTGGCTTCTTTTTCTTTTCTTCTTCTTTTTTTTTTTTTTTTTTTTTTTTTGCTTTGTGCCTTTGTCGTTTCTACTTTTATTTTTATTAATAATTCATCAAAACACTTATGAAGGGTAGGAATTGATAAAGGTGAAAGACTAACGTGATTTCTCAAGTATGATTATTAAGGTTATCTAAATTAGTCTAGAAGGAGAAGGTGACAAAAAAGATTAATTGGGTACTATGAATAAATAAGTTTGTTTTTGTTATTGACTAGTAAGTTCACACCCACGTGATGCCGTGGATAAAATACATATTTTTTTGTGGATAAAATACATATTAAAAAATAAGATACTTTATTTACACAGGAATATATTATAAAATAAAAAAAGTTTATTTACAACAATATTAACTTTAATAACTAGCTAAAACAATAACATCTCGAAAAACAAAAACATATTGTAACATTATAGGTGTATTTGATCGCGAGTACTAAAATGATAAAAATAATATAAAACCAGGGACGAAAATAGCAATTTAATAAAGGAAATGACGGTTTTACCCCTGATGGTAACTAGGGATTTGAATGGAATAACTGTTTCGGTGATTTTTTTAAAACACAAGTATTGAAACCGCAAAAACTAAAACATAAGTACTGAAATGACAAAAACGATATAAAACCAGGGACTAAAAAAGCATTTAACTCTAATTTTTGGGTTTAGCGAGATACTATCGGCGTTTAATCGAGAATTTCTCAAAAATTGCCCAACCCATAACCGTTTTGACTCAAAAGAATGTGAAATTTGACTGGACGACCAAACAAGAGGATGCATTCCATTTATTAAAACAAAAGCTATGTGAGACTCCAATTTTAACATTGCCCGATGGAACCGAAAATTTTGTTGTGTACAAAGATGTGAAAGGATAAATTCATCGCCTACAGGTCAATACAAATCAAGGTTCATGAAAAAAATTACACCTCCCATGACCTAGAGTTGGGCGTCATAGTCTTCGCCCTTAAATTTTAAGACATTATCTTTATGGGACAAGGTGCGTCATCAACCCAAATCATAAGAGCTTACAATACATATTCGATCAGAAAGAATTAAACAAGCGACAACGGAGATGGGCCGAATTGTTGAACGACTACGACTGTGAGATTAAGTACCACCTAGGCAAGGTCAACGTTCTGGCTGACACCTTAAGCAGAAAAGAAAGAGTTAAGCCATTAAGTGTACGTGCTTTAGGCATGATTGTTCAGACGAGTCTCAACAGTCAAATCTTGAATGCGCAAAGAGAATCAATTTTGACAAACGTTATAAAGAACGAACTTCGATGTGAAGTAGAAAAGAAGTTAGAACATGGGTCTGACAAAGTACTTTACTTCCAAGATCGCTTGTGGGTCCCGAACTCGAATAACCTCAGTAACCTAATCATTATGAAGCTCATAAATCTAGGTATTCGGTGCATCCTGGATCCGACAAGATGTACGAAGATCTTAGAAAATTTTATTGGTGACTTGGCATGAATGAGTTTGATAGTTTTTTATTTTTATTAGAAATGATTATTTGGTATGACATTTTAATGTTATTAACATTGTTAGTAAAACCTTATAAGCAAAAGACATGTGTATTGATGATGCTATAAATCAACTAGATGGACTCATTTATTTTTTTAAAAAGTATAAAGATGTTAGTAAAACCTTATAAGCAAAAGACATGTGTATTGATGATGCTATAAATCAACTAGATGGACTCATTTATTTTTTTAAAAAGTATAAAGATGAGGGATTTAAAAAAGCTATGATTATAGCTAAAGAAATTGCTATGAAGATGAATGTAGATCTTGTTTTTCGTGATAAACAACTTATTCGTAGAAATAAAAAATTTCATGAAAATGTTGATAATGAAACCTTAAAAACACCTTTTGAAAGTTTTAGAATCGGTTACTTCTTATGCATAGTACATCAAGCTAGTTTTTCATTTAAAAGTAGATTTGATCAATTTAAAGAGTTCGAAACAATGTTTGGTTTTTTGTTTAGTATAAGAGTTTTAAAATCCGTTGATGAAGAAAGTTTTAAAAATAATGTATTTTTCTTGAAAATACTTTGAAATATAATGATAATGTAAATATTGATGGTGTGGATATATTTCAAGAATTAAAAAGGTTAAGAAAAATTATACATTTAATATCTAACACAATTATTAATATACTAAATTATATTAAAAACCTTAGCTCTTTTTCAAATGCATTTATCATCCACAGAGGTATTAAATGGTTTAGCTCTTTTGTCGATTAAAAGATATTTTGAAAGAATTTAATTACGAAGAATTCATTACAGAATTTACATCAAAAACGCTCAAAAATAAATTTAATCCATATATATTTATACATGGACTATAAATAACTTAAAAGAAAATTTTTTAACTCCGTCAGTTGTAAACTTATTAGCTTATTATTGTCGGTCCCAAGACAGTATATAGAAGAAGGGTTTATATCAATACTTTTAAGAGGGACTTATATTTTTTGTTCGCTTTGAAACTCCAAAAACATTAAGCCATCCCTGGGTATGAATGGTGATTTGTACAAGTGGTTCATGTTTATGATGCATTTTTATTTTATTTTTATTTTTTTCCTTCAGTAGTTTTCATTCTATATAAGAGCATTTTCACCCCCTTTGATATATCCACCTTATCTTTATGTTTCACATAAATCATTAAAAATGTTTCTTCATCCCATTCCCTAAACAAAACATTTATCTTTATAATTTGTCAATAAAATTTATAGGAGCTTCAATGGATTGGTAAATATACCAATCCGCTATACATATCATATCCCAACTAACTTTCTTTCCTTCACTGCTTGTCTATCCCAATTGTATGTTAATTCTGTCTCTTTGTTAATAATGAATGCTACAATTGTACCGACAATTGTTGCTTTAAATCACTTTCCTGTTTGCATTTATTAAATTGGCATGGATCACTGTATATTAAACTGTAATGAAAGAATGTGAATAATTTTTAAATAGTAGAAAGAAATAATATTTTCAGATGATAAAACATGGATATTGCTATAATGAACTTGTGACTATTATCTCTATGAATGACATGATTTTTTAAGCGGTTTTTGCTCAATACCATTGAACTGATTTATGTACCTACAGTTAGTTTCAACGTTTATTTAGATCATGATTGCTATAGATGCTTTTACTAGGGCTAATAACAACAATCATCTTGGCTGTACAAAAACAATGGAGGGCTGGAATGAAAGATCAAATGTTATTGTTTCTTGAATTGTTATTCTTTTATTGTTAGCCCACCAAATGTTATGATCTTATGATTCTTTTTGATCAAATATTACTGTCAAATTTATATAAAAGAATTCATAAAAATATTTTTAGAAGTAGATAATAATAAAATAAAATAACTGATAGTTAAGATTATGAATGAAAGAAATATAAAAAAGTAATAAAAATAAGAATATAGAAATAAGGATTAGGAATGAGATGCAAGAGATCTTTTGAAAATAAAATATAAATATAAGAGATGATGATTTTTAATTAAATTATAAAGATATGAATAAAGATTAGATTGTGAATACTCTAAATGTGGTAGGTTTTGTGTATAGAATCAACATATTATCATTTATACTATTTGATAGAACTTAGCACATCCACGTGCTTGACTCAATTTGGATTAGGAGATGGCCCCCTCGGCTCCTTCTTTATAATAATTAAAGTTTACCAGTCAGATCAATGGCCCATCTGGACTGTTCATGAACTGAACTGAACAAGTTTCGCTCGAACTCCGTTCATTTATAAACCGAACAGCTCAGTTCGGTTCGAATTCAAGAAATCGAGCAGATTTTTTATGCCCGAACTCGGTTCAGTTTATAGCTGAACGTTCGGTTTTGCCGGTTTCAAACTAAAACTTAATTAAAAAAATCCAAATTATCATTACATCAATTATTCAAGAGTTACATATCTAAATAAATAATAATATAAGTTTAACAAAATAAAACACATTAACCGCAATTAAATTTTAGAGATAAATTTAATTTTACTCTTTAAGGTTTGTTAAAAATAATTATTTTTCTCCAAAAGATTAAAAACATCAATTTACCTCCAAAAGTTTCATAACTTGTTTCAATTTTAATCCAAAAGTTTCATTACTTGTTTTAATTTTATCCAAAATAATAAAACTTTTGGAGTGAAATTGAAACAACATATGAAACTTTTGGAGGTAAATTGATGTTTTTAATCTTTTGAAGGAAAATGGTTACTTTAGTTAAACCTTAGGGAGTAAAACTGAAATTAACTCTAAATTTTAACACAAAACCAAATAAATTATGATCATGGTGATTATAAATTTAGGGAAACTTGGAAATTTTTACGTTTCATGACTTCACGGTCTTAGGTTTAGAATAATTTAAACATATGATAAAAGACTAAAACGACAAGGCCTAAGAGCATTCACAACCCATTTTTTATCTTTATCCATATAATAATACTAAACGTTTTTATTCTTTCTTTCATATTTTTAATTAAATAATATTTTTTATACATTTATCGTTACCTATTCTCTCTCCTACACTCATAATCACTTTTAAATTATTAAAAAAAATTATAAGTGTTGAACAGTATTTGCTCAAATTTATAGATTGAACGGTCTCGTTTCTTTCATCCACTTACAATCATTCAAAATCATTATATATAATACAAAGACTCTACTCACATATTTTTAAATAACGGGTTATGAATGCTCTAAGAGTAGGGATATTAAGTAAAAATATTAGATAAATTGATATAATACATATAAATAATTCGAGCAAAAACAAGGAAGCAACAAACAAGCTTACTTTTGCTCATGCTTAGTCCATTTACAAACCGAACCGAACCGCTTGGCTCGTTTACAACCAAATCAAAATTGAACGAATGAATTTCTGAGCATTTTTTGAGAAAGTTTCAAACGTCGAGCGATTAGGACAGTCCTAGGCCCAACCGATCATCTCCGTTACTTGAGTACCGAACTAGACCATAATTCAATTAGGAACTCATCTTATATAAAAAAACTCTCTGGCCCAATATGAAACCCTTAAATTTGTCAGAGATAGGACTTGAACTCAAAACATACATCTATTTTAATAAAGTCTTAGGTTACCATCTTTTCTAAGCACAACATCATAGAACCTATAATATTGAAGCATTTATATATTTCCTCTTCCTAATATAATTAATTACATATTTCACCTTTATAAATCTTATGTATTACATATTTATATATTTGATTAGAATTAACTTATTGAATGTCTATTTACTCTTAGATTCATTAAGGGGTTTTATATATATTTTTTTTCTAATACCATAAATTGTATATTTTCTCACGTTTTGAGTCTTTTGTGTAAATAAACACAATATAATTACATCTCCAAATACAAAAGTTCAAAACTTCATTTCAAAATAAAAATCACCAATACTTAAAGTTACATCTTTGAATACCAAAATTACAAAAGTTCTAAACAATTACAATATCAAAATATTAATATGTAAAATTTTCTTAATAAAAATAATGATAAGATAGTAATTTAATAAGTGATTTTTAATTAAATGAATAAATATGTTATATATATGTTTTAGAAAGAGAAAATATCTAATTGGTTTTTAACTTGGGAAAATATGTAATTCATAGACTTAAGAAGAAAAACTATGTAAAATCTTAAAAATGGGATATAGTTTCATAAATTTAAGAGTAAACTGTAAATTGTGTCCTTTATTAACATATGAAATTGTATAGTATGTTCTTTACTTTTAATAATTACATATAATATCCTTTTATTAACATATTTGTACAAATACTATCATTTACACTAACTCTAATTCAAAAATACAGTTAATTCAGTTATGTGCCCTTGACATGAGAGGTATTTTTGTCATTTGATTTTCACATCTAATATACTAAAAAAAATTAAATGAAAGTTTTAAATGAAAAAAAAAAGTTAAAAGATATCGAACCATTGGGTAACTCGGTGAAACCAGTCTCTCTTAATGTGTGTTCATTTGATTAATCATCAAAAATTTATTAACAACAATCTCTAATAACATTTACAAAAATAATAAGTCAAAGTCACAAATCCATTAGAAGGTCCAAAAATTAACAATAAAGACCAAAAAATACATGTAAATACTTCATCAACTACTCATACCAATATATAATGACAAATCAAAAAAGAACATAAACTTGAAGATTACCTTTGATTCTTTGAATTACTTATATAATTTCAAAAGCAAAAAAATAAACTGTGAGTTGCTCGTTAATCACACAACAACATAAGATGGAAATTCAAAAAGCAACGAATTACAAAAAGCGAATTAGGGATTTAAATTTTATCGTTATTGTTTGTTCAACTTCAAAGGGCTTCAATGGTGTGTGAGATGTTGTAAGTGATGGTGAAGATGAAAGCTATTGGAGTATTAAAGAGAGGGGAATGATGGATTTAATGGTGTTGAGTGTAAGAGGGATGGGATTTCACCGATTTACCCAATGGTTCGATATCTTTTAAATTTATTTTTCATATAAAATTATTAAATTTTTTATTTGTTTAATATATTTTATGTGAAAAGAAAATTACACAAATGCACCTCATGTGAGAGATATATAGCTGAGTTAACTGCATATTTAGATGAAAATTAGTCTAAAGGATAATATGTGTGTAAATATTTTTAAAAAAAGATATTGTATATAATTATCAAAACCAAAGGAAATATCATGTAATTTCGCATATTAATAAATGACACAATTTACAATTTACTCTAAATTTAAAAATATGCTTAATTTAATCTGTATCCGAATATAAATAGTATTTTTTAATTGAACTTTTACATTTTTATTAATAGTTTTACATTAAAAAATATGCTTAATTTAATAGTCCCTAATATTTTTTTCTCTTACTTTTACTTATTTTAAAATATATACTATTAATATAAGTCTTACATTTATTTTTTTATTAATAGTATTAATTTAAAAACATGCTTAATTTAATAGTTTTATATACTACTACTCTTGTATTAATTGGGCATGAATTGAATAGTAATAATAATAACATTTATTTACTGAGTTATATAATGATAATTAAATAATTATTATCTTTGTTTATTGAATTATGTTAATTTGTCCATTAAATTTAAATCTAACTGATCAATTTTGACACACCAGTTTAACGCACTTAAGTTTTTATGGTTCGGGTGTATCTCAGTACAATTTTTACTTAAAAAAGCTAATTTCTTACATTCATATTTTAGCCACGTGTCGGTTCAAATATAAAACGTTTGCGTGCATATTTTTAGTTCGCCTACGTTTTGACGTAAATTTTATTTATAAATGAATCGTGTCAAATACAAAACGTTTTCATTCGACAATATAAATCCGAGTTGCTTTGTGCTCCAACATAAATTTAGTTTTTATAATATTGAGAATGAATCTAACAGTTATTATATATAATAATAATAATAATAATAATAATAATAGTATTTGTTTATTAAATTATATAGTAATAATAAAATTATAATAATATTTGTTTATTGAATTATATTTGTTATTAAATTTAAATATGACTAGTCAACTTTCATAAATAACTTTGACCCACTTAAATTTCTACAGTTCTGGGTTTACCTCGGTACAATTTTAATTTAAAAAAAGGCTTATTGGAATTTAATAATCTCAAGTTTCATTTATTGGCCGGGATTAATCCCAACTCAGAAAATGTTTGAATACACTCCCAACTTTAAATTTATTTTCCTCCAACGATCTCTTACTAACTGAGAGTTAACCTCCGTTAGTTTTTTTGATGAAATGGGGCCAACATTGAGCCATTTTTCAACTACGTCGCCACCCAGCCTCCACCAAGTCCTTTTTTCGGTGTATAGCCTCCAACGTCACCTTAAATCTACCTCGAATGAGTTAAGCGGTTCAGATCAGAAGGTGAAGATTGACGAGTTTTGGGGTGGAGAAGTTATAGAATGACGAACCAGATGGTTGATTGTAACTTTCGAATTAGTGTTTTGACCATATAAACAGTCTACGTTATCGAAAAACTAACGGTGTTAACTTTCAGTTAGTAAGAGATCGTTGAAGGAAAATAAGCTCAAATTTAGAGGTGTCTGTAAACATATTCTGAGTTGGGATTAATCCCGGCTAATAAATAAAAGTTGGGATTATTAAAATCTTATAACCCTTAAAAAAATTAATTTCTTACATTCATATTTTTAGGTATGTGTCGGGTCAAATAAATTGTTTGCGTGTATATTTTTATAGACGCTTTGAGATGATCTATATTTCAATGTTCGCCTACGTTTTGACGTAAATTTTATTCAGAAATAACTCGCGTCAGATAAAAAAAGTTTTCATTCAATGGTATAAGTCCGAGTTACACTATGTTATCAACATGAAGTTAGTTCGAAAACGAGTCAGTACAATTGTAATCTATGAGCTTTTTTATGTTTGCTTTTACTTGGTCAACGTTTCGACATAATTTTGTTTCAAAAAGAGACGGTTCAAGTATAATACATTTTTGTTTAATTGTATAAATTTGAATTACTTTACGGTTCGACATACATTAAGTCTAGAGACAAGTCGGATCGATTGTTAGTTTATACTTATCATGCCACGTATAATGCCGCTACAACGCGCGACCAGTGAAAGCTAGTTAATTTAAAAGAATGCTTAATTTAATCAGTATTCGAATTAATAGTATATATATTTTTATATTTTTAATTGAACTTTTACTTTTTTATTTCACCGTTAATTATCCTGTCATGTAGCATGAGTATAACTTCTAGTTATATTTTATTTATAAAATCTTATGTCAATTGTTATTTCTAGTTTTAATTTTTATAAATAAAACAACCAACAAGTCTAATTTACGACATGTAACATATTTAAATAAATAAAATAAGTAATAAATGGGTTTGTCTCGATTTTTGTGTTATGTTTGTGGCACACCACTAACTATGATTTACATGGTTTTGTTGTCCTATGAGTTTTCTAGTAATATTTCTCATGGATACCAATCACCAAAAGCAAAAGTTTTGCTTAAATAACTTGACTTCTTTACGAATAAAATTGAAAACATTAATGGTTATGGGAGGGTAGTATCATATGTCGATGCTATTGAAAACAAACTTTTATAACAAACTGTCTGACCCACTGACCCGGTCAGACATTTTGGCCAGTCAGCTTGTTTGATTTGCACTCTTTCGCGTCTGACCCGGTCCGGCACCACTGACCCATGCTTATTTTTTCACTTACCCGGTCAGTTTTGAAACAAGCTTTTACCCGGTCACCACCTTCTGACCGGGTAAGATATATCAAATAGCCCCTGAGTTATTTTGTACTGAACTGAAAATGAAAACCAAGGCTGTAGTTGCCACCCATAAATCCTTCTTTGTACAAAATCTTCGAAGTATTTAATCCCAGTTCCGATCTTTAGGTGACGATTGCGGAAAGGTCGATATTTCCCAAACAAAAAAAAAAAAGCATAATTGCTTTCTATTTCAAATGATATTAAACATATTACCTTTTAATTATACTAACTATATATCGGATCAAGTGAGGACTATGTTATTGTACGTCTAACCTTTGACGACTAACCTTTGAGACTAATTTTTGTAGCTAATATATATGATGATCTTCTTATTAATGACTCATGTGATCATATATCAAGTTTATAGACTTCTTTTATCTATCTACTCTATAAAAAAACAAAAGCAATAAGTTTCTTCGTGAAAACTCTATACTTGCATTGAAAAATGAGGTTGTCCATGATATTAATCATCATCACTTTTCTCTGGCAATAAAAAAGCGTACCATAGCTGAGATAATATAATCAAACAAAACATTTTAATGATACGTCACAAGAAATTCTACACTTAGCCCAATTAGCATTTTTGTCTTTTAAACCCTTGAGATAAAATTCCAGTTATTTCTAGTTGTCTAACTTTTGCTATCGAATTTGTTTACCGTTTATTTTTTTTTTTTAAGTATGAGTTCATTGTTCTATGAAAAAAAAAAGAAAAAAAAAAAGAGAAAAAGAAAAATATGAAAAAAAGAAAGAAAAGAAAAATAAAATAAAATATGAAGAAAAAATTGTTATATTGTTATATTATGTTATGTAAAATAGAAATAAATAAATATGAGTTATTTGTTGCATAAAAATAACAAATTTCATACATAGCTCATGTTTTGTGAATTTATATTAGTTTAGTTATATTAAATCGTGTTTACGTAGTAGTGTATTGTATCATATTTTTCATCTAGAATTCTGGAATTTTTATCCGTTTAGTCACTTTAACCAAAAATTTCATACCCTTTTTACTCAAGCCCCGTTACTACCCGTCAAAATCCTCTTAATTTATGCATTATCTCATTTTAGTTGTTGGAGATTTGACCCATTTGCAAGTATATTACAATGTTTATATCGTTGGTTGCCATTGAGTGATTCACTTATACACTTATACATATACATAACCAAGTGTAAAGTGATTTTTATGAGGGTTTACACTCATACATAAGAAAAATTATAGGCATATGATGCTCATTTGAATATTGCTTAAGTTTTAAAAAGAACAAATAGCTTAAAACACTTGATTTCTTCTTATGAATGTGTTATGTTTAACAGTCAATTATGATGTCGGATCTTTATTTAAACAATGGTTTGCCTCTTATCATCTTTTATGTCAATGGGATTTCTTTTGATAAATGGTTGCATGAGAGTTTGCTTGAGAACAATCAAAATTTAAGTATGAGAATGTTTGATATATTAATAACTAGGTTAATACCTCGTGTATTACACGGGTTAAATAAATAAAATACAAAATAATTAGTAATAAAAATTTATGAATTATAAAACCATTTCTGAAGATAAAATATGATTATAATTACATATAAATAGCTACTTTAAGTAAATAAATAATAATATATTTTTCTTAAGCGTTTATTATATAAAAGATATGTAGGTTTTAAATATTTTGTTTAGAAAAATGAATTTATTTTTAAAAATTGTTTGTTGTATTCTGTATTTTATAAAACTTTTGTTTTAAAAAGTGTGTTTTTAATAAAAAAAAATAGGTTTTAATATATTAAATTATATAATTTTTAATTTAAAAATAGTATAAGTAAATTAGTATTCAATATTATTAATAATAATAAAGAGAAATGAGAAAGTTATTATGATAAAACTTAAAATTATGTGAAGTTTTATTTCAAGTTTTTTTTTGTTATAGATAGATAGACAGATATATAGATAAATAGATAAGCTATAACCTATTTATTAAAAAGATTATAATTGGTAATAAAAATGAATAGTTATAATACGATGTTTTAACATAAGATATGATTAAAATTATTATATGTAATAGTTCAATAAATAAAAAATTATACTATTTTTGAACTTTTTTATCTAAATAATTTCATTTTTAAACATTCGTTTTTAGATTTTTTTTATAAAAAAATTATTGTTTATAAAAATCTTGATTATTAGAAATTCGGGCTTCTAATTATTCTTGTTGTTTTAATAAAACTGTTTTTAAAAAATTTTATATTTTTTTAAAGTACCGATTTAAAATATTTTGTTTCAAAAAGATTTAGTGTTTTAGAAAATTTTATATTATGTAAAAATTTTGTTTTTTTTATTTTTGTTTTAATAAAAAGATGTGATTTTAGTTTTCTTAATAAAATTTATTTTTAAAAACATAGTTTGATTTTAAAAAATCTAGATGGTAGAGAGAAATGTATCAATTTATAAAATTAATTTTTATTAAGACAGAAAAATTAGTTTGAGTTTAAATTACTATAATACCTTTTTAGAGGGAAAAATAAAGTAAGGATGTTTAATAGAACAACAAGTGTCAAAAAAATAGTTTACAATAATGACAAGGGGTAAAAAAACCTTCTTTTATTAGATTTTATAGATTATTTATGTTTATAATACATATTTCTTTGCTTTGTAAGTCATTTTTGAAGAAATTCAAGAGAAAAAATGGTTCTGATAATGACTATATTGAAGTTAAATATCATCATACAAGCTATCAAAATCCAAATAACATATTTTTAAAGCTGAATATGATAATATCGCTTCAAATATGGTCATATTCGGGCGGAAAACAGGTTTATAATACACCTCATTTACTAGAAAACTTTCAATCTTCTTTCAACTCCAAATAGATACATTTGCCTAATGTGTGTGTAACTAATTTAAAGGTAATAATCATTTCTTTTGTTAAAACAAATTATGTGATTTTTCATATCAAATATATATATACATCAACATACTTCATTTATATTAATATACTATTATTATAAAGATCTTTGAATAAAAATTTAATTTAAAATAATGATTTAAAAAAAGGTTTGGGGCTACCTGAGGTCTAAACGAGTAACCTCTGTTGACGTGCAAGTGAATTACCAGTGAGTTAACAACCTAAATCTTTGTATAACCTGATTGTTAAATTATAGATACATTAATTGAGATTAAACCCAATTTTTATTAGACCAAATACCTAATCAATTAATTTAGACATGAAAACAATGAATATACTCAAATTGACCATAGAGCTTTAGTTCCCTTCATGAAATCGAGCGGGTTAGAATAATCAATTTACCTAAAATAATCAATTTACCTAAAATGATGTAAAATCAATGATCATAACAAAATAACAAATCACAACTAATGTGAGAGATTGATTTAAGATGAATATGAGAATTATAATCAAATCACTTTCATATGAAGCTTTTAAGAGTGATTATGGTTCAAAGCCCTCCATTAACTTCTATTTAAATTACTCAGGGGGTTGATTGTAATAGAGTCGCAAGAGCGATGGATGTGGTAATCGAAATAGATGTTTGTGTGTTTTTAGATTGATTACCCTATATCATATAAAACAAATTTCATCAATTTTGAGTCATAGGATTTGATTCAGACGTTTAGGCTCGGATTAATGTCAATTAGGAGGTTATAAGATTGATTGATTTGATGTACTAATGTCACCGTTTGTGTCACCATTTTTATCTCATATACACCAAAAACAAAATAAATCTATGTTACCATCACTTCATCTTTTTTTTTTGTTAGTTAGAGCATTCACATCAGGTTTTATATTTTTATCCTTATAATTACACTAAAAACACTATTATTTCTCTCCTCTTCTCAATTAAATAATATTTTTTTATACTTTTATCATTACTTTTTCTCTCTTTTCTACTCACAACCACTTTCAAAAATATTAAAAAATTTATAAGGGTTAAACAGTAATTTCCCAAATATACAAAATAAAAGTTAACTTTTCTCTCTTCTCCACTCACAACCATTTACAACCATTCCTTAAATTATATGAAACACACTCACATAAATATACAAAACCTACTGTGAATGCTCTTAGAACATTAAATTAGAAAATTAAGTTAATTTATTTACTTCGAAATATAAAATTAAATCAGAAACCAATTTACTGATTTACTCAAATGATAAGGCAAAACCACTCCATCTCATTAAAGTGATTACAATCAAATTACAACCATATATAAGAAAATTAATTAAAAAAAATCTGAAATACTTGAATAATATATGCTCTTAAAAATAAACATACAAATATTTAAAACTTTTTAATATTGTTCGTTTATTTATGTTCGTGAACGTTCGTGTTTGTTAACATTCATTCATAAATGTTCAATAATGTGTTCATTTATGTTCGTTAATGTGTTCAATTATATTCTTAATTTTTGTGTTATTTATTTTTATAACAATTACATCTAAGTGTTTTTGGATAGTTACGTGTGTTATTTATTTTTAGTAAATTTTAATATGAAACTGATTTTATTCTAAAATATATACGTGATCAGTTGTTTTTATTTATGTTCATAGACTTTTTTATGTTCATCATGTTCATTAACATTTGTTTGTTTTTGTTTGATCTTATTTTTGTTCATTTGTGTTCGATAAATGTTCATGAACAGTTTATGAACATACTTATTTCCTTAATGAACGAACGTATTAAGAAAACACATTCAGTAAATGTTTGTGAACAATTTATAAACATGTTTATTTCTTAATATTTATTTCCTTATAAAACATTGCAGCCCTAGTTATAAACCTTGAAAAGCAATAACAAAGAATCCCTACTAATAAATATATTAACTATAAAAAGAATGTATGAGGTGTTTCCGGGATACAATGGTATTGAGAGCCCATTTATCAGGATAGCCACAAATATTGCTTTGGCGTCCGAGCCATTACACCGTGAGGAACCTATTAATCCTCCAGAATTGGTAAATGGACGCACCCAAAAAAATCATTAACTCCATTAAAACCAACAAAATATAAAACAAAAGTGAACCAAATAAACAAAATCTGCTTTAATTTATTTACTAAAAAATCAAAATATAAAACACATAAAATCAAAAATAAAACTAGAAATAGAATGAAGAAAAAAGCTCAGTGGAAGGAGAAGTCGTTATTATTTGGGATCACGGCAAGACAAACTTAATTGTCTCGTCCACTGCCCTAAACACACTCTCGTGTGCTTTGCCTCATCACTGCAATTCTTCATTCTACAACAATTTCAAACAATTATCAAAAAAAATTTAAAAAAAAATCTATTTTGATTAAGTAATAGGAGCTTCAGTGTGTGTAACAATCAGATCATTGATAAAATCTCACTGAAATCCGCTAAGATAATATGTTTATCATCATAAGCCCCAGCTCAAATTGAACAAAATAAATAAATCAAAGTAGCAAATCAAGCAGATAAAGTAAGAAGAATATCATAAAATTAAAAAAGATGATAGTTGAATGAATGTGCTCAGACAGCCAAGGGTTTGTCGTCAAAGGGAATGGGAAGAAGAGCCCAACATCAGAAACTCTAGTCCACAATAAGCTTCATCACAGCACCAAACAACCATTTTCAATCACAAATTCAATTCAATACAAAATATATATATCATAATCAAACCTCTTAACATCTTCAGAAGCAGAACCATTAGAGGAGAACGATGAACGATGGAAGAAGAGGCGATGGGCGTGTGAATTTATAAGGTTCAGTGTGTGTGTGTGATTGTGTGTGTGGGATTAGGGTTTCGTAAGGTAAGTAGGGTTTTAGGTGATAAGGCTTGGATTTATGGGCTGGGTTTAAATTTTAATCCAATAAGTCTGGGCTTTAAGGATACGCATTCGGACCTCCAGACTCCAGAGTGTATAACAGGTACCGCTGTAGAGGTGTCTATCTTTTTTTTTTTTTTTTCAACCGGTTTGGTTTTAAAGTGGACCGGTTTTTTTAATATGTACAAATCGGTTTGCAAAACTCAAATTGGTTTTTTTGCCCGCCTCTAAGCTCTAGGTACCAATGGAGTAGTGGGTTGGTATCACACGCTGTATGCAACAAGGTTGTAAAATTTAAAAACTTAATTTGGATGATTTATATGTTAGTATTAACCAAGTGAAAAAAGTTCACATCAAAAGATTATAAATAAGTATAGTAGGGAAGGATATTGCTTTTTTTACAGCAAAAAATGCAATTTATATAAATGAGAGACAGGGGGTAAACCAGATATATAACACTAGATTATAACCCCTTGTATTACACGTGTTAAATAAGAAAAAATACTAAATATTTATTAACGAAGAGTTAGTAACTATATATCGTTAAATATAAAGGTAATTTGATTATTTGATAAAAAAATATGGCTTTGTTTTGTAAAAAGTATTTTTATGTAAAACTTTTATTTTTTAACAATATTGATTTTAAAATATTTCATAATTTAAAAAGGTTTCACTATTTTAGATAAAAATCATAGTTTTAGACAATTTTGATTTTAAAAAAGTATATTTTTAATCAAAATACTTAGTTTTTAATTAATGATAAAATATCTTTTAAGAAGTTAATGATTAAAAAATGACATGGATTTATAATATAGAGAGAGAAGGAGAAAATTTTGAGAATTAGTTATTTGATTTTTTTTTAAATATAATAAATAATTTAGGCGGAAAAACTAAGATAAGAGGGCTTGTTAGAATGCCATGTGACACCACATGTAAAAAACTATTAGGTTAGATAGGATAGGATTATAGGAAGGAATATTGTAAAGCTGAATCTTTGAATTAAATCAAAAAAATAATTAATACATAAATAGTAACTTAATTAAAGTTAATAGGTTATGTTATAAATTGATTAATATAGAAGGGAAGAAATATGTATTAAAGCTCATGATATTAAATATAAATTTGGCACAACTTGAGAGTGTGAGTGTAAAATTCTAAAAAACGATAAAATAAGTAAATAGTCAATTTGAAAAAAAAAATATTGTGATTATTATAAAAATCCTCAGGGAAAATTATACTTTACAAAAGTAAAGTTTGAGTGGTGCATGTATAATTTTGTTAGATTAAGTCCTCATTTACACAACTAACTGCCAATTAGGGGTGTTCATCAAATTGAATTCGAGTTAGTCGAATTGAATTAGTCGAATTTTAAAATTTCTAAACAGGATTCGAATTCGTAAAAGATAAGTCAAATTCGAATCGAATCAAATATAAAACTTTCAGACAGGATTCAAATTGGATTCTATTCAAAACATATTTCGAAATCGAATTTGAATTTAATCATTCGTATTTATTTAAAAAATAAATAATCAAACAATATTTTTTAAAAAATTTGAAGTATCCAATATCAAATGTTCAAAATAATAAATTAGCATAACATACAAAATAATTTAAGTTCTAAATATGTCAAAAGGTACCAATTAAGATTTAAAAATTTTGATCATATGTATTTTAAACTTTTAATTCATATTTTCTCATGTGCATATTTCTAAATTGATATATAAATAAATAAGTGTAAGTATGTGCATTTCTAATTCGAATTTCGAATCGAAAATCAGATATTGGCAATTTGATTCGAATTTGATAATTAGACTTCAAAACGAATCAAATTCGAATTGAAATTTGAATTAGTGGTATTCAATTCGAATCGAATTTTGAGTTTTCTGAATCCGATGCGAATATCGAACACCCCTACTGCCAATCACGATCTTACTTTCATCTAAAGAAAAGTTATTTTCAATAACATAAAAAGTCGTTACCAGAAAACTCACAACCCCAACACCACCTTGCTAACCAAAGGATAAGATAAAACATCTGCTAGACAGATAGAAGCCCTAATGTAGCAACTTCAATTTAAATTTAAAAAAATTTTACCCGATGCAGACCGCAACGAAAATGTGTTGCGGACCGCAACGGAAATGTGTTGCCGGACATAAGGATGAGGACCTTCATGGAATAGTGTTGTGGTTGACACGTGTCTGATGACTAAAAACTAAAATCCGACACGTGGCCATGATGCGTACTACAACAGGTTGAGGTTGTAGGCCGCAATAGCAAATAAAGATCATGATCAACGAGATGGTGACACGTATCAGCCATGCATCACACCAAACCGTTGCATACCGCAACGAATTTGCATTGCAAGCCGCAACGGCTAACCAGAAGCCTATATAAAAGAGCATTCGGGTAAGAACCCAAACACAATCTTTGCTTTCTATCTTTACTTTCTTTGAAAAACAAACCCTCGCTCATATTAGATCAATCTTAGGTGATCCCGAGATGCTGCTTAACATATAACAAGTGAAAACGAGAAGTCAAGTGACAAAAGACGAAGTGCTGGTGAGCTAGGAACCACCTTCTTAGTTCTAACTAGTTTTTGGGCTCAAAATCAAAAGGTAAATACGTTCAATACTTTCAAAACGAACAAAATTAGATGTATAGTTTGACCAAATTACCATAAAATTGTGATTTAATTGTTTATCTATATTCATGCCTAACTATTTTGTATCTATTAAGTGTATTCACCGGCTTTTATGCTGACATACGATTTTATAAACTTTTCAAGTAAACATGTATAGTATGATCAAAAATAGATGTTGTAACGAACGATGAATCCCATGCACTATAGCTATATTTTTGAAAACATGTAATACCTGCTTTAAGCAAAAGATTTTATTAAATCATCCTTTTATAATGATGATATTGTAAATATAAAGATTTTTAATACATTAAAATACATAAAATTACAAATATTGAAAGATATAATTTATCAAATGAATTTCCACCGCAAAACTTTGAATATACGAATAAAGAAATGAAAACACATGTACCAATCGGTCACGCTCTCAGGTGTCTTGAAACCAGAGTTAGACACTAAAAACCCCTACTAGAAAGACTAAAAGCACTTACCACCACAAGGTTAGAATTAGCTTCTTTTAGAAGCTCAAGACCAAATTAGACGAAAGAATTAACTTCTGGTTAGCAAGTGAATGACCATTACTAAAATCATGACTAAACCTAGTTATCAACTCTCCAAAGCCAAAGATACAAAACACAAGTTTTACCGAATAACAAAAAATAGGACCTTCCAACCCTGAATACAAATATCAGTCGAATATGATATGATGTCTATCTATACATTGTGATTGTTCATGTTGAGTAGTAGTTTCTCTTCTTCACCTGATATGTCTTGCATCTGAACATTTTGTTTGGAGTTCATTTTGTTCCACTCATTCTCAACCCGGAAAAAAGCCCATTGGAATCTGCGAAAGATCTCCAACGCGGTGATTGCAAAAACCGTGAGATGATTATGCCGAAGATGGGCTGATAACTTGTATGTCCAGGTACATCTTAATATCAGATTGCTTCCTATCACCCAAAAATATACCTGAAAAATGACAAAAGTCTTGCATCAAACCCAAATTGTGGTGGCAAAGTGGTAAGTTTATGGTTTGGTAAGGGCCAGGTACTCGGCTGTGCTAAAACACGTATTTTTGTCCATTTCTAAAGATATTTAAATAAAAAACAATTCAGTTAAAAAGATTACAAAAACTTCGTTAATATCTATTTTTTGAGGGCGATTTAGAAGATGTTATGCATTCGAAATACACTTTGGGCAACTTTTGATGTGTTTGACCCAGTGAGACATTCCGCTTTAGCAATATTTATAGTTTACCCATATGACCCGTTGAGCATAGCCCAAATTGATCTATAAAAAAGTAAATGGGCTGAAATTCCCATGTTAGAGAAGATTATGTTCTTGCAAAAATAACATACAGTTTTGAGTTCAAAAATATATTTTTTTAAATCTGACAAGGACAAACAAGTCAACTAAAACGATGCACTTGCATACTGAAACAGTTCTGGCAAAGGATCAAAACAGGATGTATTAGGACAGGCCATTTTACTACCACATGAGCTGAGTCAGGCGACCCAAAAACATATATGCCCATTTTTTAATAATATGTTATGATTACAAATACAATGGTATCACAATAATAATCTATATTGTTGTAATATTAAGTGATTCTAACCCAATTTTGTCCATAAATCAATTGTGAGACGAGTTGCGGTTTGGTGAACTTGAAGATCCGAGTAAAGCAGCTGGTTAAAAAGAAACAAATGATTATTAATAAAGTAATCCTTAACATAAAAAACAGAAACTAAATTAAATTTACTTTAGAAATTAGATTTGAAAAATTAACACCTTAACAAAAATTATATAGCCTACATGCTCTGGGTTTTCTAAAAATATCTGATACTAATGAATTATATGATGTTTTATCTTAAAAAAATAAGGTTTTGCTTACCTTAAATCCCAATCTCGAGTGATATCCCAGTAAAACGAGTATAAAGAATTTAGAAAACTTGAGAATAACCAGAGAGGCCGGTAGAAGTTTATCCAATTATCTGGGAACACGTGATACTTCAATGCAGAAAGAAAAATCACCGGTACAGCAGTTGAATACTTTAATGCTGAAATCATAGAAGAAAACTGATTAACCAAACTTTATATTTAAAAAGTAATCAATTTTTTCGAATAAATATGATTTAGAAAGTTTTGTGCATATTTATCCTTTCTCCATTTTAGCTAACACACCCCAATTGACCCATTCACAAGTAAACGAGTTAAAACTGCCACTGTAATACGCACCACAGACTCCACAATCAATAAACAAGATAGAACTATAAAATTTATAGGCTTATATGTAGTTCTTGTAAATATAGCACACACCCAGGTAAGAAAAGATGCTATTTGAATAACTAAGGTAAGAATAAAAACCAACAAACACACCCAGTAAATCTCACCCATAAGACATAACAAAGTTATGGTCGGGTCTAGGGAGGGTGGGATGTAGGCAAACCTTACCTCTATCCCTAAGGATAGAAAGGCTGCTACCTAAGAGACCCCCGGCTCCAAAAAAAAAAACAGTCAAACAAACAATAATAAAAGTACAGAAATAAAAGCAATAACAAAAGAAATGGTGCAAGGATATGTAGCTATAGATATAATATCATAAAACAACACATTGACAGAAATATAGTAAGGCAATAAGATGCACTAAAGTAGGGATAAGCTTTGAAAATAGATTATACCATTCAGTAGAGAAGTTTTTTCCTTGGTATCCTTGTATTGTCTTAAACACTGGAAGAGCCGGAATATGTAAGGCAATACAAGAACGATAGGAATAGCGACAGAATGACTGCCACAAACAGAATCAGCTTCAAACCAAGCAATGGTCGCCACCTGTAAAAGCGAATAAGTATGATATACCAACACTCCCAATAATATTAAATCACTAACAAATGTCATGATAAAATATATCAGAACCATAATGCTTTATTTTAAATAAAGGGCATCCTGATCCTATAACTTGCAGGACAAGTAAGTTGTTCTCCAAGTCTTATTCATCCCTAATAAAACCCTACCTAATCTTTATCTAACTAATAGCCAATAATAATAATAAGAGGTAGCGGTAATAAAGGGGCTTATAGAAAAGATGAGAATCATATATTCCAGAACTTTGCATAACATAATTAGCTTCAAGTTTAATAAATGCACCGTCATATAAACATTGCAACAATTCTCAATTTTGCAACTTTTGCAGGCAATTTAACTACCCCCTTCATGTCCCGTTAATTAATCATGTTATAAGACACTAACTGGCTATCAAGTGAAACAAATCGTTGAGAAACAAACTGGTTGAAGATGACGTCTGTACTCTGTACTTAAGTGTGTAGGGTTTCAACCTCAGCCCAAATTGAAAAGAAAAATATCTTTTCTGGATTGTAATCCCAATCATGTCAGATTGCTCATAATCAGATGAACAACAAGAGCTTATGAAATATTATGATTTATATTTGATTTTCATATGATGTCATGTAAATTTTTAAATATTTTTAACAAGATTCAACAGTTAGCAGTAATCACTATGAGCAAGTTAAAGAGGAAAAAATATGGGGTGAATGCCGACCTGCCTATGAACCATTCTGCAAACAGAACGCTCCAAATCAGAAAAGACCTGCACAACAAAAATTTCAAGCAAGCACATTATTTATGTTCACAGAAGTCTTTTTCCAAAACAATAATTGTGAATTAAGGAGTTAATATCAGATTATCTGGATAGCTATGCATTTTCATATTCATCTCAGTAATCAGTGTTGAGTGTTCTCCTGGCTATTTATTACCTAATTATCCAAATCTGATTAACTTGACATTAAACAATCATAAGAAGCTTTTCAATAAACATTTGACTAGGGATGTTCATAAAACTGTTAAAACTGCCCAAGCTGAGTCAAATCGGCCAGTTGAAGGCAACACGGTTCAGTTTATGGTTTGGAAAAACGGTTTACCCATGATTTGACACTGATTATTGATAAAATCTATTTGGATCGACAACCTTAACCACAACGAGTCTAACATAAATATGTGGTGCATAGTACAGAACATGGTTGATATACTTGAAGTACAAAAGGGCTTAGAGAGTCTCAGAGTAAGACTCAAAGAAATTAAAACATATCATGGACTTCCAGATACATACCTTTGACATTGAGGTCAATATATCAGCCACGAAAAAATCAGCAAATGCTATTGCCTGAAAAGGTATGATATGCATACATACAATAACAAATATAATAAATATGGGTTGACAAAATATTAATCATAAGAAATTACATCAAAATAGTAGTATACGGATGGTAACATCTATAGACTTGCCTGAAAAGGGAAGACTATTCTCCAAAGCGTCCTTAACAAAAAAAAGCGTGACGACAAATAAAATATATCAAAGGGGAATATCAAGATGATTGCAACAGCAGTGTATAAAAGTACCTGCAATATATCATGTGTAAGAATATCTGTAATCATATAATAAGCTTTCGTATGGGTCTATAGTCACACATTAGGTGCCATCTCAGTACATGTATCAAAACAAGACCCTTAAGTTGTATTGGGCTCACAAAACAGTGTCTTTGTCTTTCTGTTCTTCAAAATTACATGTATATATACAGTCACACATGCTTTAAAAAGATAGTTTCCTCGATTTGCTAATCATGAATATTTAAACATTCACCATGTAGTAGATCAATCTATCACATGTTGCTTTTTATTTAATCTTATACTAAAAATATGCACATGAATTCTAAAGGGTGTTTTATACAATTACCACACCAATTAAAAAAATAACAATTATGATATGCACGTATTCAACTTGACAAAACCTTCTATTGCAAAAGATCACCCATAGAATCTCAAACTCAAAACTAAGTATGATAGCTATCATATTTACTCTCGCAATATTGTTATTCACCTAGCTCACACCATGAACACAGAAAAAGCCGAGAGAAGAATATGCGATGAACAAATATTAGCCAAAGTAAAAGCACGGTATATAAAAATGTGAAAGGAAGCATCTATTACACTGGTTGAGATGCAGCCCATGAGACTTCACCGTGAGAATATAGATACAGATATGAAGTCATGCTCGTAGGAACAATGATTGTCATCCATGTGGCGCACTGCAATATAAAATGAAACTATGAGCACCTACAGATAAAAAATATGTGAAAAAACTCACTAAATAAGTAGAAATCACCACATGAGCATCATAGAAAGAAACCTTGAATCAATAAATACAACTTAGTAAAAATAGTTATAGGTAGTGATGGCATAAATATATTAATAACAATACTATTTTGGCTGCTGGATGAATAACAAATGCACCATTTTAAATGTACCTTCCATATTTCTTTATGAGTAAGATGATTCTGATCAAGGTCAAAAATCTTGGAATAATTGACATTAGACTGAGCAAACACCCATAAATTTGCGCCCCAAAACCAAACCGCAGCTGTCTGCATATGTTTATATGCAACAAATTATAATATTGTTGACAGAACTATGTTATGTTAGACTTAAAAAATAAACTAAAAGAAAAGTTTTCACTCACCACAAGAAGAAGGGGATTATAGTACAGAAAAGCCTCATAAAGAAAAAGATCGCGCAGGTCCAAACTCATCCTCATGACAGAATCCCAACTAATCTGATATATTACGTATTAGTTATGTAACTTCGATAATGAGAGATTTAACTAGAAAAAAACATATTTTAGCCAAAATATCTTCAAAAGAAGACATAAGGGTTGAACCTTGCAACAGCTGAATCCCCATAAAAAGAACAGCATCACCTGAAATAGCACATAAATCCAACATCATTAGAGACATGCAACCTTAAAAACTAAAACTTAAATCTAAGGAAATTGATTCCAAAAGGATAGCGGGGGATAAAAACAATTACTAAACATGAACGGCGTTTCTAGGGCTTCACACCAAAGAAACTCTAGGATCTTGAGCATAAAACTCAGGATAATCAGAAACTTCAAGAATCTGATATTCAGGTGTTATTTCAAACCCAATAGCTAAAGTTTTAAAGTAAAAGTGACCATTATTCAACTTAACTTCAAACATAAAGAGCAGCTACATATGTCCTGACATCACAATCTACTTCAAAAACTTATTTATCTGTATCTAAATAGTAAATTCTTTAGCATCATGAAGATGGATGGTTCTTATTTTTCAAACAGCAGATCGGCACTTATACCCCCATTTACTGGCAATCAGGCTTTTGATAATGTATTATAAAATGGTTAACCTAACGTCACAACGATCAGTTTCTAGTGTTCGGGTAACCTACTTCTGTGTTCGTCAATCTGATTAGTTTCATACTAGCTGCAACAAACTAATTTTCAAAGGAGACATTAGATTACTTATAAACCCTTATTTCAACTATTACGAGCTTAAAAATCAAAATTTTTCAAGCACTCTACATCATCAAAGCGATGTTTACACCTTCAAGTAGCAGAAGCACATCCAAAAATTATTTCTTACACCAGTTTCTTACAGATACTTTATAATTCTAAATACATAAAACAACATCTAAACACCAGCCAACTTCATATTCAAAACATATAACCAAAAACACAACAAAATTGATAAACAAACTACCTTAAGCCTCCATAGCAAAACAGGAGAAGGTAACATTGCAGCAGTTGCCAACTGTGTGCCCTTCATTTCACTCGTCTCTATTATCACATTAAAGAAAAAACACTTTTACAAACTGACAAATAAGATCATATACAAAAACCTACATTGAAGAAATCAAATTAATATGCCTAGATCAACTATTTCCCCTCACCAAGATCCGAAAACAATTGTCTACTCCCAGACTTCCTTAGATGTGGACTGTTAACAGGAGCAGTCACATGACCTCCGAACATAGATAACAAAAGCAGATGCAGAATACAATATTCTAATTAACAAAGGCCAAATCTGCAATTAGAAGTTAAAAAATAACAACAATCGATCAAAATCAACGTTAAATTTCGATTTCTTAATAAACTAACATGAAGAAGGTGTTAACAGCTAGATGTTTGTTTAGATTATGAATAGCATACTGGTGGATTAAGAGGAATGGTGAAGGAAGATATTATTAAATCAAAGAGAGCAGATCGAAATAGCAATGCGGCAGATCAACTTACAGAGAATGAGAAATTAGGGTTTCGTTTGCGGGATTTGATGGAATTCTTGGTTTGCGGGATCTCCCGCTGGATCTCGCGAAAAGAGGAATGGAATTGTATGGAATGACAGGGGGAAAATGTGAGGATTAAGGGAAAAAAAGTGAGGGGTGTTGAGTATAAGATTAGCAATTTAATGGTTGGATCACATACTAAAATCTCATCTCATATGTTACAAAATAAGTTAGTATTCTTGTATTACAAAGTTTATAAAAATAATAATGTGTTTTTCAGAAGTTCATGAAGCAAATATTTTTGTAGATACAAGATTTGTTGTCCCATTAGTAATTTAATTGTTTTTATATGATATTAGTAATTGACTTCGTGTCTATTTTTTTTTTTTGTTGATAATACAACATTCAACTGTTTATAAGTGAAAACTGTCATTGCAAAACATATAGAAAGTAAAAACTATTTCTCTGAAACTTAAAAAAAGTTTTTTTATCTAGATAGTACATGATGATTTTTTTTTTAATAAGTTTCTTTTTTTGATGTTAGAAAAATTTCTAAGTCCTTTTACTTGTTGTTATGAACTATTGAAAATTATATGAAATATAGGGCCAAACTAACTATAATGTCAAAATAAAACTTCAATATATAAACAGAAGGTGTCACCCACATTTAACGGCCTTTTTATATCCCATGAATTAGTAAGTTACATTCCCGAAACAAGACAAACGAAACAATTACTATAGATTGGGTATTACCTTCGTTACGTTGTCACAATGAAACAATAGTAATGGTGGCTCGATGACATCATCTCTTTCCGGTGATAATCACTCCAAACGATGACCGGCAGCGAGAGAGTGTGGTTTCATGGCGGTTGTCGACGGCAAAACAGGGGTCACATTGGTTGGAAAGGAGAACGAAAGTCTCCTTATATTGGGCTAGATACATTCTCTATCAGACGGGGTTTTAAAACCATGAGAGGTGGGCGTTTGAGGGCATGCTAGCAACCAAAGCGAACAATATCTGGTACAGTGCTTGGGCTGTTACAAATGGTATTAGAGCCAGGGCTGGGCCGGTGTGCCAGCGAGGACGTTTGTCTTCCAGTGGGGAGGATGTAACATCCCATATCGGTTGGAAAGGAGAATGAAAGTATTCATATATGGGGCTTAATACCTTCATTATCATACGCGTTTTAAAACAGCGAGTAGTGGGCGCATAAGGGCGTGCCGGCCGCCAAAGCGGACAATATCTGTTATGGTGTTTGGTCTGTTACACGCCAGGGTTTGGGCGTGGTTGAGTGCAAGTGCTTGTGTATATATATATATGTGATCATTACACTTTAGTCCTCAATTTTTAATATAATTAATTCTCTTAAGATTAATCAAATGACACTTTAACCCCTAGACGATTATTTCTATCTTTATTTCACCTACATTTATATCGTAAACGCTAATGAACCGTATTTGTTGAAACTTGATATACAAACAGTGACGTGGCGCGATAAAATATTAACGCATCTAAAGTTTGCGGCGTCACGAAGCCTGGTCGATAAGGTTTTTTGTGAATAATATTATTGTTTGTATAACTAGTTTTAGTCTACCCGTGTATTATATGTGTTGAATAAAAATATTAAATAGAATAAAATTTATTAATTATAAATTGATATTTTAAAATAAGATATGATGAACTATTTATTATAAATAGAATGAAAATTTTGTTTAAAACAAACATATTAAAAAATGTCATTTTTTAAAACTTTCTTATTATAACTCCTAATTTTAATAATTTTATTTTTTTGTTTATACAAATTGTACTTTTTAAAAACACTAATTTTAATATAGTTTATATTTTTAAAAAGTTTGATGGTTTAGAAAATTTTCTTATTTTATAAAAATTTATTTTTTTAGAAATAAAATTAATTAAAAGATCTTTTTCTTAAGAGTTAATTACATAAATAGTCTCTGTGGTTTATTCAGAATAACAGGTTTTGGTACTAAGGGTTTTTTGTAACAGGTTTGAGTATTATGTTTTCAATTTTGTAACGAGTTAAGGTGTTAAGACTAACAGACGTTAGTTTTCTGTTAAATTTGATTAAAATGACTAAAGTACCCTTTAAGGGACTATTTTTGTAACTCTATCTTTCTTTTTAATCAAGGGACTATTTGCGTAATTGGCGGTGGTGGGGGTTGGCGGTGGTGGTGGTGAGAAGATGTTCAGGCGACAATGATGATGGTGGTGGCTGATGGTCGTCGTTGGTTGGTGGTGGTGGGAGTCGCCGGTGGTGGTGGGGGTTAGCGGTGGTGGTGAGATGATGTTCAGGCTGCGGTGATGGTGGTGGTGGCAGCTGGTGGTCGTCGTTGGTCGGTGGTGGTGGGAGTCGCCGGTGGTGGTGGGTGTTAGCGATGGTGGTGGTGAGATGATGTTCAGGCGGCAGTGATGGTGGTGGCGGCTGGTGGTCGTCGTTGGTCGGTGGTGGTGGGAGTCGTCGGTGGTGGTGGGGGTTAGCGATGGTGGTGGTGAGATGATGTTCAGGCGACAGTGATGGTGGTGGCGGCTGGTGGGAGTCGCCGGTGGTGGTGGGAGTCGGAAGTGGTGGGGGGGGGGGGTTAGCGTGATGGACTGGTGGTGGACTGATCTACTTTGCAACTTATATATATATATATATATATATATATATGTGTGTGTGTGTGTGTGTGTGTGTGTGGTGTGTATGTGTGTGTAAACACAAACACACAAACAGTCCCTTAGATATGTTAAATTACATAAATAGTCCCTTTAAGATGAAAAGACTAAAATGTTCTTAGATTTAACAGAAAAATTAACGTCAGTTAATGTTAATACCTTAACTTGTTACAAATTAAAAGCACAATACCCTTACCTGTAACAAAAAAACTCTTAGTACCCAAACTTGTTATTTTGAATAAACCATAGGGACCATTTATGTAATTAACTCTTTTCTTAATTTATTTAAAAAAACTACTTTAATCTAAAAAATTAAAAAATATTATTATTAATTAATATGATTATTTAATGAGAGATAAGCGGAAAAAATTTGGTCAGCTTAACTGTAGTGATACCACGTGTCATTTTTAGTTACACTTATATTAAAGTAGAGAAACATTAATCTAAAATAGTATTTATAAATTTAGGTTTTAATGCAATTAATAAATGATTACATTTAACTTAGAAATAAATGAATTAAATCCATGTAACCACTAAACACATCTATCTATAGATTATAATAAAATAAGGTTTTTTTGCCACTTGTCATTCTCTTAAATAAACTTTATGACACTTGTTATTTTTTTAAGCATTCTCACATCATTTTCCCTCCAAAAGGGTATTATAGTAATTTAAACACTCACACTAATTTCTCTCTTTTAATAAAAATCAATTTTATTAATTGATACATTTCTCTCTCATCTATAGTTTTTAAAATCAAGCTATATATTTAAATAAACTTAATTAAACAAATTAAAAATCATATCTTTTTATTAAAATAGAAATAATAAAAAACCAAAAATTTTATATAATATAAAATTTTCTAAAACACCAAACCTTTTTGAAACATAATATTTTAAATCGGTTTTTTTTTTAAAGTATAAAAAATATGAAATTTTCTTAAAGCAGTTTTATTAAAATAAACTATTTAATTAGAAAACCAAGTTTTAATAAACAAGATTTTTATAAACAATAATTTTTTTTAAAAAAATCTTAAAACAAATGTTTAAAAATAAAAATATTTACATAAGAGAGTTAAAAAATAGTATAATTGTTTTATTTATTGAACTATTACGTATATATAATTTTAATCATTTTATACTAAAATATCGTACTGTAACTGTTAATATTTATTACTAACTATAATCCGTTTAATAAATGGGTTTATAGCTTATCTATTTATCTATATATCTATCTATATATAATAAAAAAAATCTAAAATAAGACTTGATACAATTGTACGTTTTATCATACTAATTTTCTCATTTCTCTTTATTATTATTAATAATATTGAATACTAATGATATTAATCATACCATTTTCATATTAAAAATTATATAATTTAATAAATTAAAACCTATTATTTATTAAAAATACACTTTTTAAAAATAAAAGTTTTATAAAATACAGAAGGCAACAAAATTTTTTTAAAATAAATTCATTTTTCTTTAAAAAAAATATTTAACACTCACATTTTTTATAAAATAAAAGTTTAAGAAAAATATATCGTTGTTTATTTTACTTAAAGTAGCTATTCATATGCAATTATAATCATATTTTATCTTCAAACATAGTTTTACAATTCATAAATTTTTATTTCTAATTATTTAGTATTTTATTTATTCAACCCGTGTAATACACGGGGTACTAACCTAGTAAATTAAATAATAGACAAATTTTGGGATAATTAATTGACCTAAAAGGTGAAGGATGTCACATATTAACTCCTTGGTCAAGGTGAGCTCAGGTAACATCCTAAGTACCTTTAAATTCGAGTAGAGCGGATTAGATTCAATGGATAGTTATCATGCGAGTGACTAAATCACATGCGGGTAGCATAGGGTCACATTTAGGTGTCTAGGATTTCTAGGATGCACCAAGTATAGTTAGATATGGGTGAAAAGTTTAGGTACGGTGAAGAATACATTTGAGTGACTAATGGTCACATTCTGGTGAATAGAGCTTTTGGAAATAATTACAGGTATTTGTACATACATGTGAACCATTTACATTTGGGTGAACACTAGCATATTCGGGTGAGAAATCTCAAAAATAGACTAAGTGAGGCTAGGCTCGGGGAATAGGATCATGTGCGGGTGATTAAACTACGTACATGTGAATTATAAATGAGTTTAGAACTTTAAAGCAAGGGGTAACACCTACGGTGAACTGTGCATTCGATAATGAGCACATGTGGCCGTACAGCTTACATGTGGATGATCCAAATCCATAGGTATTATCTTAAGGATAGTCACATCTAGGTGCTGTTTGCCAGATACGAGCATTATACTCAGGTGCAGCTAAGAAAAACCTTATGTTCAGGTCCATTCATGATATTTTCATTTCATTTTCAATCATCAGTAATGGCTATCAATTAGATCTATCCCTTACTCGCCTAGGGTATCATACTAACTATTTCATGCACACATTCAAAGCTATGAGGGTATCATACTAACTATTTCATGCACACATTCAAAGCTATGATCATACTCAAATTTATACTTTCATAAGTAAAATACTAACTTTAAGTGTGAAACCATAGATCTAATAAAAATAAACATGTAAGTACGCATATCAGCCCCAAAGTAGTGTAAAACCGCAAAGCATGGGGATCTTAAACTCACCTTTAAATACCTCAAACAAACCCTTGAACTATGGAGGGGAAATCTTTGGATCTACAAGCATGCATATGTAAACATGTTAACTTTATCTTTTTATGTGAATCAAAATCATGTCATCATATATCTAACTTGGATTCATAAAATGGTATGAGAAATGCATACCTTTATGCTCTATATTGACTTTCTTTCTCTAAAACAAGTCTTTCTCTATATATTCTTTTGAGAAGGTTTTAAGCATATGAAAGGAAATGGGCGGCTCCCCGCTCCCCTTTCTTTATCATTCGGAGTATATCCATTTATGTCACCTTTAATCCTTGATCTTCTTTTATAATCATTGCCTTTTTCTATTTTCTTTTTAATCGACTTTATAATTTTTTGGGATGTTACGGTATTTCAGTCATTTTCTAAAAATTTAACCGAAAAGTTATCATCCATCTAACTCAGTGACCAAACTTGTTACATTTATGTATAATTTGAAACTATCCTTCTAACTTTTCAGACCTTAGGACTAAAATTGTTATTTGGGCATATCACACGAACTACCTTTGTACTTTAACTCAATAAAGATGAATGATAACTTTATTAGATAAAACAAAAGATAAAAACAATAAATGTAAAATAAAAAAAAGAAGCGTAAAATATAAATGATAACAATAAATATCCAAGAATTATGAAAGAATATTGAAAAACACACTTATTTATTAGTTGAATAAAATAGGGAAAAAAATAACAAGTACTTATAATATTGTGGCACTACACTTCACTTATTTATTGTGTGTAAATTATGTCACACCCCGGACAAGGTGGAATTACGAAGGCAACTAATCGAGTATCGTGAACAAAGGGTTTTAAGAGAACATTTAATATTCAAGAAAAGATATATGTAGAGTATAAGTCTTGACATTCTGCGAACTATAAAATAATGATCCAAATACTAAAGTTAAAATCTCCAAATGAATTACTAATTGCACGCTATAAGGTACTTCAAATGTTTCATGAAAACATGCTAAAAAGTGTTAATTAAAATAGTTGATGAGCTCATAGATTTCACTCCCAAATAAACAGTAACACGTAAGTCAAATTGAATCATGCCATGTTATGTTTATGTGGGAACACATGTAAGAAGTAAGATGTAATCTACACGAGTTGACAACTAACCTTTGTGATGGTGTAGCGCCCCAACTAAAGTCTTATCACAATACATTATTGTGACTTGGGAAATACACACGAGAACTGACTTTGAGTTTTACAAGAGATGAGTTGCTTGTCACAAAAATAGGTTGATTTATGCAGACTCTAATAAGGCTCGTCTAATATGCGTGTCTATATTTTAGTTTGCTAAAGTGAGAAAATGTGCACTTGAAAGGGTGTAACTAATGTTAGTATCCAAGACATCATATGGTTGGTTTATCATATTCGAAGGGGATTTTAACCTATTAAAAGGACATGGGTTTGAAGTATAACACATTAAAATCAGATATGATATGTACCTGTTAAAAACTTATTTTAAAATTTTTTTGGGTTTTTGCTGTCTTAGTCCCTCAAATTTGAAGGTTTATGAAAACCGTTTCATTTCTTAGCTTATCTTGCCAAAACTCACCCCAAAGCTTTTAAACCTTTCTCGGCCAGATTATAATTATTATTTCTATGGTTTTGGAGATCAAAATTTGTAGGGTTGCAACACCACATCTTAGACTTGGTGTTTTTGTTAAAATAGGGTTTTTATTTCTTGAGAATTTGTAAAAATAAACCATAATTACAATGATATTTAGTTGTTTCATAAAATATTTATATAAATCAGGTCCTGACCAGTATGCTACTAAAATGTATATTTCATAGATCTTGGAGTATTTGTTGTAGATCTTTTGATTTTCACCTTTATATTGATATTTATAAAACCAAAAATCAAAACAATACCTCTATAGCTCCAAAAAGAATACAATCTTGTTTGTGAGTTTCCAATGACATGTAGAAGCTACTATAATATTTTGCAAATTTTATGAAAACCGAAGATGTGTCATCTATTTTTAAAGTTATCTACAGATCAAAAGTTAGAAATTATAACTAGACAACTCCGCATATTATGAATTTTAGGTTATAAGCTTTGTATGAAATATAAAAGGCACTCTAAAACTTTTAGAAATTATTAAGGCTACAAAGTATGCTTTCTTATCTCGGAGTATGTTTTTTTATTTTTACTTTATATTTTGGCATTGCAACACTTTGTTTAGGTCAAATGTTCAAATAAAATATTTACGTTTAAATATCTCATTTAACATTATATTTACATAATTTGTGATGTATAAGAGCACAACTACCCAAAGTGAGTGAGCCTTTTCATTTTTAAATAGGCTATTTGCTGTCAACTTATTAGTTTTAGTTTATTTTGTTACATCTTGTTTATTGACCTGTTTTCATGACCTACAATGGCTATTTTTAATAGACGAACATGGAATCTAAGGTTCATAAAAGTCATTAGTGATATAGATTTAAAAAGAAAAATGTAAAATAAAGTTTTATGAACAATTTATGTTTACTTGCAAACACTAGATGTTGTGCGTTGAATATAGATCCATGATTTTGGCTAGATCATCGACCATCATTCTTGATGATATTCACGTAATTTTGAGGGAATGTCTACAAGCTCATGAACTTTTATGTACATTACAAACAACTCACTAGGGATCATAGAAACAATATCAGGTGTGGGGTGCATGAAGCATTTCAACCTTTAGTATATATAGAGCACCAAATAACACCCTAATGAGTGTGAAGGTATAAGAACTAAGAAGTATAGAGAAGAGAAGAGGATAGTACTTGTAAATCAACAAAAAATGAAATGTGTGTATGAGCATGCTCATGGTTTAGGGAGGGGGAAAGGAAGTCTCACCTTTAGCTAGGGAAGAAGTGAACTAGCGTGTAGGGACGGCAATGGGTTGGGTATTGGTAATCCCAGGCTAATGTCCGGTTCTAAAATCTTGTCCCATACCCGGCCCATTACCCATTGGGTATTGGTCGGGTAATTACCCATCGAGTATCGGGCATACCCACGGGTACCGGGTATACCCATAGTTTCGGATGATGGACATTTTCGTGGGTGTTGACCAATATGCATTGGATATTTCATACGATTCTTTTCTTATGTTTTTAAGTATATCATTTTAAATATCAAATATGATCATCTATATAAATCTTTTTATAATAAAAATTACAGCATATTTCATTAGAAAAAATTTAACATAAAAAGTAGCTACAATATGACATTAACCTTTCATATTTGAATTCTAAATTACAACATTTATGTATCCCAAAATTTCAATTCCAAAATAATAGTATTTTTAAATGCTTCTAAAATTTCATATCCAAATACATATTTACTAAAAGAAAAAAGTCAATACATTTTGTTCTCATATCAAAAAAATAAATAACATTGGGTCTATGCTCGGGTAAACGGATATGTGGTTTCGGGTAATCAGGCCGGGTATCACCTAATCTCATACCATTCTCATACCTACGAAAAAATTTAAAACTAATCCCATACCCAGCTCAATACCCGTCGGGCTTCGGGTATACTCGTCCCGTATGTTACAGGTTTCGGGTATATCCATCGGGCTCGGGTTTATTTGCCATCCCTAGAGGGTGAGGGGTATTATTTAATAGAGTATTGAGGCGAATAGTGGAATATGTAATTTCGCGTAAGTTAAGGGTTAAAGTTGGATCGGGGAAATCCCCTTTGGGTCGTAATTTTAGAAGGGGAGGGGCGGGGGGGGGGGGGGGGGTCACATGGGTAGAAATGTGAGTGGGAAAATGATAGAAAGTGGTTGGTAGTTATAAGGGTAAGCATCTTGATGTGGATTTATGTTGCTAGTTACCGCATGGTGTTTGTTTTTGTAAGTCTTTTTCGCTTTTCATTTTTAATCAATAATATAAGTATAGTATGCTAAAATACATGCATGGAGATGTAGTGGTTTATAATTCATGCATGGGTAAGTCTATACTTGGTATAAGCATGTGCGTAACAAATTTTGTGTAGGTGAGTGCGGATTGTCATATAATGATTTAAGGTGAATAGAGTATGAAGGTTCACATTATTGTTAACCTTGTCTTGATTTACATAATGTTTAGTGCACATAAGGATTTTCACATAAGTCCATGAATTCTAAAATTCATGCTATTAACATGCAAATAAGATTAACTAGTGTTTTCACCCGCGTTATGCGCGTGAGAGTTTTGTTGTTTTCTCTGTCTGACACGACCGTGACTTTCTTCGTTGTCAGGTTGGCTCATCGGAAACTACAAAAGCGTATACCGATACCAGTTCGATTAAATACCGATACTAATGTTTGACGCCAAAAACACAAAAAATAAACTTTTGTGGTCAAAAAGAAAAAATATAAAACTTTGTTGTAGCACCTCACTTGCCTTCATAAAAAAAAAGCAAAAGCATAATCCTAGTTAGGATTTGGGTTTTAATATCAATTTGTAAACAGATGTGGCCAATATATTAAAAAGCAAACTTCACCCACGTTACGCGCGCGGAAGCTTGGTTGTTTTTCTCTATCTTACGCTACCGTTACCTTCTTCGTTGTTGAGTCGGCTTATCGGAAACTACAAAAGCGTATATCGATACTGGTCCAAATAATATCGAATATTGATACTAATGTTTGAACCCAAAAACAGAAAAATATACTTTCGTGGTAAAAAAGCAAAAATATAAAAAAATATAAAACTTTGTTGTTAATCCTAACTAGAATTTGGGTTTTAAATACATTTTGTAAAAATATATGGTCAGCATATTAAAAAACAAACTTATAAATAAATTTTGTAAAAATGTGTGGCCAATATATTAAAAATCAACTTCACTATAGCAGTGAAGTTGCTTTTTAATATATATATATATATATATATATATATATATATATATATATATATATAATGGCTTAGTAATTGGTAAAATTAATACTAAATTATGCTATTATTATTATTGTTTAAAAAGGTACTCAAAGGGACATCTTGGTTATAAGCAGTGTCGATTTAATCGTCCAGCCTTCTTTAACAGTCTAAAGATGTTCTGTTTAGAGAATAACCAACCGGGGGGGGGGGGGGGGATTGAAATCTCACCACTCCAACTAAAATCATTCCGAGATAAAAACAAAAAAACTCAAATAGAAAACATCTCTTAGTACCAATTTCTTGTATGGAGCCACGTCGGTTGTTTGGAGATCACAGATCTCTCTTTTCAAAGTTGACAAAGTGAGAATGTTGGTTTCACAATAATCAAGTCAATCCAATCCATAAGAGGAGAGGAGTTCGTATCTGGGACTTAACTTAATGATTCAGGGATCTTCCAAGGGACCGTGTTCACACACAACTAGGTCTTCATCCACTCTTTTGCGAACCAGATCCATGCCTTGAGCATGAGTTCTAGTTTCGATTTTCTTACAACAAAAAGATTAAAAGTTCAAGTTCTATAAAATACAGATTTAGAGTAACTTTATTGAGAAAATCCATGAATTACTGTAAAAAAATCTTAAATAAAAATAAACTAAATGCTTACTAATAATTATTAGCCAAAGTGGTTAAAGTAGAGCATGAAGTATCTAAGACATGTAAATTTAAAAAGGTTTTGGGTTCAAGTCTCTCTTTAAACAAATATTTATGGTTAAGTTACGAGTTATTTATGAGGAGGTTAGGGTACAGTCCCGACTAAAAAGCTAATGAATAAACTTGTTTAAAATGATATATATCTATCAAAACAAGATAGCATATTTGTTGTTAAGAAAAAGAAAAAAACTATGCTTAGACTTTGGGTTTGACATATTATTAATTTAGAGATTGGACGGTAGATTTTATACGAAGTCGCTCTCTCTTAAAAGCACTCCATAACCCTCCGCCCTTCGCCTTAATCAACAAACCTCCGAATTTACGAATCTTTTTTCTTCATCAATCAATCGTTGAGATCTGCCTACACTTCTCTGTTCAGAATCATGAGAGATTGAAGATCTTTCTTGATTCTTCTTCTCCGGAGTGATCGTGCAAAACATATAAAAACAATCGGAATACGTACAGCCATGGCTGATTACTCGAAGGAAGATCTTATACAGCTTTTTAGGACGATTGGGGCTTATTTATCGGCCAAACTTTCCAAGATTCTAAATACCCAGGTACCAGTTTCTTGATTTTGCATCTTTAGTTTTCGTTTGCCTACCAAGTGTTCGACGAAATGACCCCTTGAAGTTTTCTTTCAAGATCTGCAGCTTTTTTGTTTCTTACTAGTTTATGAATTAATTGGGGTTGAGGATTCATCTTTTGATGATTGATAAACCTTGTGAATCTAATGTCTTTTAAGATGGTGAATCTCAATTCAGAAGATTAAATTAGGTTAAGTAAGTAATGACAGCAGCCAAGGATGAGTTCTTGTACCTTCCTTTATCTTGTAGTTTTGTGATCCATTGGGTACACATTCACGTGCAAAGAGTTCAACCCGTGAAATAAGCTTGCTGACATTGCAATACATTAATTTATAGTCGTGTATCCTATCATGTATTAAAATCCCTTATGCTTACGGGGTATGCTTCAAAATATATCATAAGATGATATACAAATCTGTAAAATTTACAAAAAACAGCATGTATGAATATTAATGGTGGATAATTGGTCAATTACATGAATCACCCTTTGCTTAGCTGACAAAATAACTTACAATTGATACTCCTAGATTTAAACAAGTCGTGTGATTCTAGTTGGTCAGAAAGTTATTGCTTTCTAAGAGCACCATCTTCATCAACCATCTTATAAAGAAAGCCATTAGCTAATTTGATCTTGTTGGTCCTTCTCATTCATATCGTGTCAAACTAAATTGGAAACTTGTGTTTGCATTACTCTAATGGCATATATGTGTTAACCTGTCAGGTGGTTTTGAGGTTCTCCTCTCTTCCATGAAAATTGCTACAATTTTTATATTATAGAATTTCATGGAAATTGCAACATTTTTTATTTTGGTAGTAATAAAAAATCAACTATTTCCCTGCTGTTATCATCAGAAATCGATGATGGTATTGTTTTTTATCAGTAAAGTTCCCTATGTTAGCTGTTAGCCTGTAACTGTCTAACTGATGGCTGACCCACAATACATCATTTAGTGTGTTGATTTATTTTTTCATAATTTTCCTTTGGAGGAGATCCAATCTGAAGTTTTGTATAATAAAGCCTAGAAGGATAATCAAAATAATAATAGAAAATCAAAAACCATATATTTATGACAAAACAAAGCACCACTTCCACTGTCACCTCCCACAAGACAACGAGAGAATGTATCAGGAGCAATCTCTAGAAAGTTTTGTAATAACGAACAAACCTTGCTGACAAAAGTTAAAGTTCTTACAGCTTATCAGATTTAGTTAAATCTTCATTTCAAATGTGCTACAGCAGTTGCATAATATATTAAAGTATTAACTTACAATGGTTCTAGTAAAAATAAAGTTATAGAGGTGTAGACTTGCTTATCACTCAACAAATTCGACGATCTTGAAGTTGAGTCAACACATATAATCCAAATTCCGAAGATTGGGTGGCTTGAGATTTGAAAATACTTAATCTGAACAAGTAACTAAAGACCAAGTCTGATTCTGTTAAAAATTAAAATTTAAAAGCTAAGAAAAATTTGTTGTAATAAAGAAACACAATATAATTAATCAATTGTTGATTACTTCACAATTTATTGGCTCAGTGCGACCCTTTATATAGGAAGATTGCTCAAGAATACTTGAATCTGTTTGAAGCAGGGAAAACAATGCAATAATGCATGAGTTGCAACTGAACCACAACACATCAATCGTCATTTCAGGTGCCCATTTTGTTCATAGTATTTCCTTTAGAGTAGATCCCAATACCCAATGGAACATTTATATAATAAAGCCTATTAAAGATGATCAAAATTGATTGTTCAATATAATGACCTACATAACTGAAACTAATATTAATATTAACTTTAAGTATTTGTTGGGGTTGAACTTTAAAAACTTTCTTTCCAAAAATGCATCATAAACCTATTAAGTATTATAATTTTATACATAATAAATAATTAATAATAATAGCAACAAAAATATATAAAAAATACAGTCTACACACATAATATATCCTAGCAAATATAGAAGGTTATATCATAGTTATATACTTGAAAGTCAAACAACCGAGTATAATGTTCCAAAAAAGATTATCTTTTTGGCTTGTGGGATTACTGTATCTAATACTTCATATGTGAAATTAGAACTGCTTTAAGTTCTGATGGTGCAAAAACAACTTGAAAAGACGAACATTATACTAACATGGCTCCGCTCCCCTTTTAAAGAACATCCTGAATTACTTCACATATACATACAAAACATAAAAAGATTATATTAAATCAAACTTTCAACCCTTACATGATGACAACTATGAAAGATGCAAACAAGATTCTATAAAAGGATGAACATCCCATAAATTATACTCTTTAGTTTATTTGATCAACTTTCTTGCACAGTAATTTCCAACGAAATCTACAACTTCACTACATGTTTAAAAGCAATGCAATGAATATTATAAAACCAATTCTTTTGAAGTGTCAAAATACCTCTTTTACCTCTAGAGTTTGTCTTAGAAAGAATTTTACACAATTACACCTACAGTTTTCACTTCTATGCAAATCCATACGTATCACGCTTTGCTTCATTTAAATCATTCACTCATTTATAACTTACATTTCTGTACAGGGCTCTTTTCTCCGTTTTGTAGATGATGTAGTTTGAAACTACAGCCTTTTATATAAGCACTTAGGGACTTTGAATTATTGACACACAGGCAGAGATAAGAGTAATCATTAATCCTGCGAGGATTTAAAATGTTGATTCAGTACGGTGATAAGTTTTATTAGTGTATCATCTTTTAATTATTAATAAGCAATATGAAATAATTCCTACTGAGGATCACCCGTACAATATGTTAGAGCCTTACCAAATCAATTCCTTAAACATTTATCCAACATTAAAATCCGACCCAAATTTCTTTCCAGAATTAAACCATTGTACCTGCACCTATTATTCCAGCTCAAGTAAGGACCCATAAATGAACCTTCTGGGCCCTATATCTGGAGTAGGCTTAAGGGATAGTGACTTGAAATCTTTCTAAGAAAAGAAAATGCTGCAATTTTCATGGACGGAAGGTGTAATTGCTATGAAAATTTTATGACATGTAATTGAGCTGGATTCAGTTGCCATGGAATGATTCTTTTCTCTTCTGCTAATAGAATATGGGATTCTGGTCATGTTAATATAAAAATAGAGGTGTTAATGTTCACCTGTTTTCTTATTGGGTTGTGTTTTTATCTCAAATGTGATATTTTTAAAAATTTAGCTAAAAAGGATCAAATGGGCTGAAAATCGTCTTAAACTCATTTTCAATGGGAGATGGATAGTACATAACTTAAAGTGTTTTGTACAGAAAACATTTTTCATTTGACAACTTTACCCTTACGTCTCAAGTACTGTTTTATCTTGTTACAGTGAAGGGATAAAAATTTTAAATTAGATTATTTGTTGTGTACAAAATACTTTTTATTTTGTACAAATCATCTTACATTTTACAACAATCATTATACTACCTCCTAAATCATTTTATTTGAACTTTTAGATTACTGTTGTAGTATGTTGTTTTCGAGTCATTGTTGACATCTCTATTCTCTAGTAAAAAGTATTCTCTATTTATTATCATTGTGCACCAACATATGTAAATTACAATATTCAAATTAACATGCTACATAGTTTTTGCTGGCTGATGGATAATCTAGGCAGTTGTATTTCTGTATTCTTATTTTCTCTTCATCAAATTTCTATCTTATGTATAATTCTATTTAAAGCAATATTTTGAACATCTTGAAATCTGATTGCAGGATGTACGGCCAGTTTGGGCCATAGCAGGACTTGCTGTTGCAGTAATTTTCACATGGAGACTTTTCAGGACACCCACTGTACCTCAAAGAAGACAACCTAAACGTCAACCACATGCACCTAGCAGTTCTGGAGTCAATAATAGTCAATCGGATTCAAATTTGTTTCCGTCAAGTGTTACTTCACTTTCTGAGGATTCAAGAGCACAAACTGTTATTGATGAGTTTTTTCAACCAGTAAAGGTAAATGGGAATTTTAATAACCTTAATTTTTGAAATCATTAGCTTTATAGTGGTTTTATTTACTTATTTTATTGTTGATGCAGCCTACTTTAGGGCAAATAGTCAGACAAAGATTAAGCGATGGAAGAAAGGTATGCTCTAAAAATAACTAGATCTTTTCTATGTAACGGATCGAGATGGGGGTGGGGACATGGGTCATTTTTAGTACACATTGAAACAGGATGGGTTGGGTTGTGTTGACTCACTAAAACATTTTGTCTGTTTTCATAAAAAAGTTATAAATAATTAATGTGTCAATTAAGATTTCCAAAATTATGTTTTATAGTAGTAATATAATTTTTTCAAATAAAATGCTTTAGGAGGCTCTACGCAATACAAATAAACTTTGGGTGATTTTTAACCTGTTTAAATCTTTCCTTTTAAGCTATAGTTTTTGACTTGATCTGTTTGAAATGAAATACAACCCCAATTGACCTGTTCTTAAGTATACAGGTGGAAATTGCCACCTCTACTTTATGCACATGCATTCGAACTTTTTTATATTCATGTTATAACTCCAGGATGATAAGTTCTTTTGATATTAGAATGCTGTTTAAAGCAAGATGGTTATTTATTTTGTTTTCTAAGTAAGACTGGACTTCATAGCAAATCACATGCTTATTATCTGACCACTCTACATCTGTCTTTGTACTTTATTTGAACTTTTGAAAATTATTTTCAATTCTCATCCTAGTGGCAAACACCCTATTGATTGTAGTTTGCACTTTAGATGGCTTGAAAAGAGTTTTAGGTAGTTATAGATTAATAGCCTTTTTAGTTTATGTTTTCTGTCGAAGATATAGATTAATAGCCTTTTTAGTTTATGTTTTCTGTCTTCGTAATGAACATGTGCTTTTAGGAGCTATGGAAATCCATATTCCTCTAGAAAGGGGCTGAAAGTTGTATGTGGACCTAAATTTACCCTTCTACACTTTATACTTTGTTATGAATTTGCAAATTGATTGGAAAATCACTATATAATGTGATAAATTGTGAATCTGATCCAACCATAGGATGGTTTCAAATTGTCTAAATTGTTTTGTTTGTACCAGCCACTATATCCTTTGTCTTGAAAAAGGATACTTCTTGTGGGATGGCGTACTTAGGTAATTGTATGTTACCCGTTGATTAGAAGTTCTGTTGGAGCTATTTTAATAATCTAATTATGTTACTGCTATATAGGTAGATAATTTGAAGTATAATATGTTTATCTGAACTTTAAAACTGGCAATCAAAATTCTAACTACCAAAACTTGATAACCTGGTTTAAAACTCAAATCCAAGCACTCCCTTAAATTGAGCTGGATATTCATGGCACCTATACTCTTATCACTCCAAGAGTGTAAGGAAATATGATTACTGATGGCATTTTCCAATTATTTAAATGCCATCATCTATTAATAGGTAGTTGAAGTCCCAAAGACCATGAAATACTCTCATTTTTTACTAAATGGAATCATTCTTCATGTGGCTCCAGAACTTGGTGTGTGGAGGTCATATAAATGTTGATTTTTCAGATACATTAAGGATTGTTGAGAAAATTTAAGAAGAAACCTCTCTAAAAGATATGTAACATAATGTTAACTTCAGCACTTGGTGTTTGGGAACATACAAACGTTTATTTTATAACCATCAAGTAGAAATTTTCCTGGAAAGATAAGACATAAGATTAACTCGACCTTTGTAACCATCTCAAGCACATAATGGTTTTCATTTTTCATGATTTTGGTGAAGGTAACTTGCCGCTTGCTCGGGGTTATACTTGAAGAAAATACTCCAGAGGAGCTTCAGGTTGTGATGATTTTTCTTGTTAAACTTTTTATTGTACAAATATTGGCAGATGTGTTAATATGTCGATTTGGTAATGTCGCCCAATTGTATTTTAATGCATAAAACTTGCTAAATCATATTATTAGAATTTAGAACAAGTAGATTATTCTTGATATCCTACAAAAAGAATAGAACAAAAAGCGTTTTGGGTCAATCCAACCCACCCATGGTTGTAAAAATGCTAGGCGCTAGTCGGGTGGTGGGGTACCGACTAGCGATTAATTGGGATTACTCGGGATTAATTAGATTGGAATTTTTATTAGTAATTTTTAGTTTCATATATATACGCACACATTTTACCAAAATTTATGCATATTTGACCAAAATTTTCAAGGTTTGACCGGAATTTACAACATTTGGCCTGAATCTGACCAAAATGTGGCTGGAATCTGGCCGCCGTATTTGGTCAGATTTTAACATTATTAATTTTAATCACCGATTACATGAAATCACCAAGGTCACCGGCCGACTAGCGATTAATCACCGTTTAATCGGCCAATTAAGGCTAATTTACAACACTGAACCTACCCCTAGTTGTTAATAGCGACGATAATGACCGCTATAGCGCACTACGTAGCGAACAAGTCAGTAACGCTATTTGATGTTTTGCGACCACATAGCAACCACATAGCGACCAGGTATCGAATTTATGTAATTTATCTTTTTTTTTTTTTTAAATTCTTTCCTTTATTTTGGTGGTGTAATTGTTTATTTATTGAATGTAAAACATTTAATAAATTTTCTACTACTTTATCAATTTATTGCTAAACATGAAATAGCAGGCGCTCTTTACCAATATTCGCTATGTAGCAACTAGGTGGCTGTCGCTATTTAGTGCTACTCATTATTAATAATTATGACCCTACCCATCCAAAACAGTTTTTGACCTGTCACACAACCCATCAAACCCACCCATTTTGCAAAATCTGTATATTGCCAGCGGAAGATGACTCATTTGACTAATTGTGTCTAGAAGAAGCAAGCAACTGTCAGATCCTCTGTTTTGGATGTCCTGCTGGAGATCACAAAATTCTGTGACCTTTATCTCATGGAAACAGTCCTGGATGATGAAAGCGAAGTATGTATGACTGTTGTTTCTTCTATATGTTTGTTTATATATAATGATTAATTATAATTTATTCTTGAATTTGTGGACCCTGTTCTTAATAAGTTTACAAAAATGTATCTATGTTATGGCTTTTTTTGGCACCTGCTTTCATGATCTAAAAGGAAGTGAATTTTGTGGGCTATACACCCAGTTTTGATGCAAAAAGAATACAACTGAAACATTAGTTCTATTAATGAATATGATTTGGTTAACTATTTGGTCTGTTTGGACATAATTATGTTTTCCTGATACTACTATATTATTAAGTGCATGGCATTGGCTGGATCAGATTTTCCCTATGTTTAACTGCAAGTGTTTCTTTTGTGGCAAAATTTAGAGCAGAATTACCAAATTTGCCTATTGTGACGTTACAAAGATCTCCCATATTTCATCATTATTTAATGGCATTTTAGATATTTGACAGTAGTCAATGCTCAATATTTTGGTAGTGAAGCATCAAATAACATGTTAGCAACCCTGATGTAGAAAAGAACCACCATAATTGGACTAAATTAAAAAGATGATGTGAATATATATATTTGAGGAAAATTGACTAAAAATAAGTATGACTGGTAAGTTTTCAAATAACTACCCAAACATCAAATTGTAAATGAATATAAAAGTTGAAAAAATATGATAAATATATTCGTACAATTATAATGCATGTGTATTGCATCCCATTATGAATGTTTTACTTTCTGTTTGATTGATTTTTGTTTTCATGTATGCTAATCATTACTATTTGTTTGTAGAAAAATGTTTTAATGGCATTGGAAAATGCTGGGATATTTACATCTGGTGGCTTGGTCAAAGACAAGGTAAAACCAATTAATAATTGTTATTTACAGTTACACTTACAACGCCACTCCATGGGTTAAACAATTATGATTCTGATCTCTATGGTCAAAGACAAGGTAAAACCAATTAATGACTAGAGTCCACTTCTGAATTTGGGTGGTCAAACTCTTCATGGAATAGAAGTCAAAGGGTAGGCCATTTGACACTTAAAAGTCAAAAGGACTTTGTTTCAGATGATGAGAGGGTAAGATCCGATAATTATAATTAAAGATGGCAAAATGGGTGGGTCTTGTTTGGACTTACATGCCAACCTTTAACCTTTATTTGCCTTTTTCCTTTGGTGGTTTGTAAATAATAATGCAGTGAATATGATTGCAAAAGCTTTATTGTTTCAATATCAAGATAACTTCTCTTATATAGAATGATTTCAAATATTCTTAAGGATTTGAATCAATGATACAACTTTCAACCCGTTTCATTTTAGCTAATTCGAACACTTGACATTTGATAATTGCCACATGTATATTACATTTTGGTAATTGATATGTGATAATATTAAGCAATAAATGGTTTTGCCTAATGATTTATATATTTATTTTATTTATTCTTATTAATCAGTGTGGGCCTCTCTTCTCAGGTAGATACGTCCTAGGTTGCCTTTAGTAGTAGGTGTAGGTATTAGATACCTTCTAAGATTGCCTTTACTCTAAGATTAGTGGTGGATTGTGCCTTTGGTATTACCTACTCTGGCCTTACAGTTCCTTTTCCCTTGCTTGCCGTATGCTACTAATAAATTGGTTATGACATTTGCTACGTTACTATGACATTACTATATAATGGTAATTTGTATATGTTTTTGATACTATACACAATGTTGTAGAAATCGCTAGGCGCTAGTCGGGCGGTGTGGTACCGACTAGGGATTAATCGGGATTAATCGGATCGGACTTTTGTGTATAATTTTACAAATTTATGCATCTATAACCTTATTTTACACTTATTTATGCATTAATCTACAAGTTGGGGGGGATAAACTGTAAATTGGTGAATATGAAGGTGGTTAAATGTTAAAATAACTAAACTTTAATAAATCATTTAAAACAACACATCTTCCCCATCGTTCCATCTCCTCCCGTTCCAGTCACCGGCGTCGGAGTTTGGCGCCGGAATCGACAATCCAGCGACGGAATCATCTAATCTGTCACCGGAATAGGCAAATCAGGCCGTTCTTGTCGCCGGAACACCGCCGATTAGGACGATTTGGTCCGGCTTTGACCAATTTTGACCGATTAACGCCTAGGACCACCGATTTGGTGAAATCGGAGCGGCCAACCTCCGATTAGCGATTAATCGGCGACTAATCGGAGGCTAGTTGTGATTTTTACAACACTGACTATACATAAACAAATATTGAGCTATGGTCTCCTGAGTACAGCCTCTCTATCCCATGGGATAGAGGTAATGTTGCCCTCATCTCACCCACCCAGACCTTACTTGCTGGGATTTTCACTTGGTATGTTTGTTTGTTTAGTAATCAGTGTGCAAATGCAGGTACTTTTTTGTAGCACGGAGATTGGACGAACGTCTTTTGTTCGCCAACTAGAGCCCGATTGGCATATAGACTCAAGTCGAGAAATTATTACGCAGTTGGCGGTATGTGCACCATTTTTATGTTGACTATCTTAAATTATTCTGATGTCATTATTTACTATGCTAAATATTAGGGATGAGCTCGGTACCGTACCTGTACCGAACCGGTACCGTTACCGAAAGTACCCGGCCCCGAATTTTATAAAAAACGAGTACCGGTACCGGTACCGAATTTGGTATATGGGTATGGGTACAGGTACCGGTACCGGTACGGTATCGGTATTTCGGTACCCAGTACCTCTTTGGTACCCGTTTCCTACACAACATTATTTTTTAGGCGTACTACATGGTGTATGTTTGATTACAGTACCTAGTATCTGTTTTTATACCTGTTACTCAGTATATGTTTGGTATCCGATACCTAAAAAAGTTTATAATAACTAAACAAAGTAAAATATCAAAAAAGTATTCAAATAAAATGATAGTTTATTTACTTTTCTCATTTTATTCTAACTCAATTCACACACTAGTCTATCATTCATTTCTATTAAAATCATAAATAATATATGTATTGACATTGTAGTGAAATAAGAAGAATGATATTAAAAAAATAATAATAAGTACCTTCAAAAGTCAAAATAGAATACTAGTTAACGGGGTGAAAAATATTACAAAACAAAATATTCCAAAATAATATATTCGTATTCGGGTACTAGCGGGACTATACGGGACTTTTGGGTAAAATACCGGTACCGGTACCGGTGGGTACCGATCCCGAAATATAAGAAAATCAAGTACCGGTACTTGGTACCTATATATTTGTGCTACTAGAAACAGTTACTTTAGTCTACACACCACATTAAGAAGCAACAAAAAGGGGTGGGGTGATGATAGTGTTCACGGCTACTGATCTTTATGAAAAGTATGGGGTGAACCGCCAACTATGGTTTGGGAAACAACAAACCAAGCCTTCCAGGTTGAGCGTGTCAGCTTGACCTGCTGGTTTTAGGGGTTTGGCGGTTTGAACCAATTCATTTTAATATTTTAAAAATATGACATGTTGGTTTGTTAGGTTCATATTCTAATAATGAAAAATAAATGTTAAAACAGCTGGCTCCAAGCAAACCATCGGTTTGGCTGTTAAATCATCAAAACCGAATTGTGAACCGAACCGTATAAATCTCAAATTCGCTGGACCTGACCAACTTGCTTTGTTTGGTTGGTTTCAACTGGAACACCCTAGGAGGCTAGGTGATATCTGAGGCCTTCCACATAATTAGTAGGGATAAAAATGTTGACCGTTGACTTGCAGTCTGTATGTTGATTGATAGGAATCCATTTTATAACCAAATTTTATATATACTTTTTGTAATTGTATTTCTTTTAATACTAATTTTGCTTCTTGTGTTTGTTCTTCATTCCAACAAGGCCTGATATTCTTCTGATATATTTTCATTTTTCATTGTTCTGTGAACGCAGAGATTCATCAAGTATCAGCTTTACATCTCAACTATCAAAAACGAGCGAATCGCCTCCAATGTTTTCAGTTCTTCATCCTTGGAACAGTTTTTCACTGTTTGACTTTCTGGAGCCAGTCAATGTCTGTGAGATGTTTTTCAGTTTTTGGTGGAATTGTCATGATCATAACTATAGGCCATGTGAGTCTTGATTTTGTGAAATATATTTGGTTAAAATTTACCAAGATTCTAGGGTCTCATGTCTGTGGTCTGTGCAGTTTATGTTACAGTCAAAGATAAGATAGCTGGTTGATGCTAGACTTTATTACCTTTTTACATGTTTTATAGGAACTTGTAGGCATTGGTCTTTAGCCGGTTTTGGTTTTTTATAGTTAAACTCTGATACCAATTTATCACACTTCAGTATTTGAGACGCGACTTAGATTTGCATGATTCTTTTAATCTAATGCTCTAACTGAACATGTTAATTACCCATGAGGAGTATTTGGGAAACTTAAACAAGATCAACATCCACCTATTCCTCAGATCCTTTATTGTAACCTTAACATGCATTCACAAACTGAATTCAGTTGGGTCATTCAAATTAATTTGTTGTGCAGTCTCCACATGTTCTTCATTTATAATGTTGAAGGTGTACTATATTTCCTCTAAATAATGGTGTAACTGTTACACCATTATTGAAACAAATAGTTCAGGAACGATGATTTCAAAGCCTGCATCGTTACGTTTTAAAACAACTTGTACTTATAAGTTCGAAAATCATTTCCTGTTTTTGAACTAAAAAATCTTAAGCATGTCTACCAATAAAATCAAACAAGTTACACAACTAAGACAAGCTTTTTTTTTTCCTTAAGCAAACACCTCCCTTAATATACTTTTATTTAAGTAAACACCTTGCGAGGCATGCAGGGGTAAACACCTCGTTTTTAATGCACTAGCCTCTTAGGTAAGTTGGGTGTTGGCTTCATATGGATTTAATTCGAGCAGTTGGGCTTGGTCAACCCAAGCTTCAAACAGATCTAAACTAGATATTTAACTAAAGGGATTAACCTTAATTGTAGTCTTTAAATATCTTTTGTAATCATTATAACTCTAAAAGCGAAACCCTAATTGCCCAAGCTTTAAATGGGTCCAAACCTCTATAAATATATTGTGTCGTTTACTTGTTTTCTTACGTGTGTTCGTGTGTGCTATAAACCTAACAACAGGTATTGGAGCTTCAGGCTTTTGATTACAATTAATTTTTTTTGAAAAAGTCCGTACGAACATGCCGACATTGTGTTTCTGTCGAACTAGGGTTTCTGCCTTCATCGTCGTCTGATACAATCTTTGCCGCGGTCACCTTCAAACTAGGATTCTGCGACAGTTCTTGTTTTGTGGTACCACACTTCGGATTGAGTTAGTTTTAACCGAGTTGTTGGATTGTCTATGATTTCAAAACTCGTGTGTTGTTAACTTTGTTTGCTTTTGATTTTTTGAAACTAGGTTCATAAAATAGTGGTCAATAAAACAACGCTCAATTTTAGGTAGTCGACTACTGGTGTATATGTCACTGTTGTTAGTTTTGAATCAATTGTTAAGCATATGTAGTTTGAAATAATAACTGATAATGAAAAAATCAGAATAGAGAAATTCGATGGCTAGGATTTCGGATGATGGAAGAAGGATGTGAAGGTTACTATAATTGGTAAAAAAACATAAAAGACTTCAGATGCTAACTAGGCTACACTCGACGTGAAAGCTGTTTCTATCATCAAACTCTCATTATTCAAGAATGTTGCTTTCATCATTCTATAAGAAATGACATCAAAAGGCTTTATGGATGCGCTGCCAAACATGTACGAGAAGTCGTCTGCTACGAACATTAGAGAACTAATAAACACAAGGTTGAAAGAAGAAAGATTTGTTACCACTCATATCAAAAAATTGTAACACTATTATGTTTCGATTAGTGTCTATTGATATTAAATTCAATGATGAAGTATAAGGCTTGTTACCTTTATATAGTTAGTAGTTCATGTGGAACTACTAAGCTTAGTTTTAAAGGAGTTCAGGATTTGATTTTGGGGAGGATATGAGAAGGGGACTTTAGAGGAATCATCTAGTGCCTTGTTAAGTATTATTGGGTGAGGTAGAAGGAAAGAAAGGGATGCTAATAGAAATAGGTCAAAGTCTAGAAAAAGAGGATAGTCAAAGCCTAGGAAAGAATTCAATGCTAGAACTACAACGAAAATGAGCATTTTAGAAGTCAGTGCCCAAACTCGTTAGCTTTGAAAGAAAAAAAAGAAAGTCAATATAGCTACTGATGATTCTGATTCCAACAATGTTCTTATATGTTATGTAGAAAACTCAACAGAGTTATGGATTCTAGTGCATCTTTTCATTCTACTTCTAGTACGAATATGATGAAAAATATGCAAATAGGTAATTTTGGTAAAGTTTGTTTGGCTTATAATCATACTCTTGATGTCACAGGATTGGGGGATATGGAGCTGAAAACTACATAAGGCACCTCATGAACCTTAAAAGATGTTTAGATCATTTCTATCCTGAAAAAGAAGTAGATCTCTATTGGGTAGTTTAGATGATCAAGGTTATGATGTGATGTTTTGGGGGGGGGGGGGGGGGGGGACAACGAAAATCATCAAAGGGAATCTTGTAATTACCAAAGGTAAAAAAAGGGGTATTATGTATATGGCTAATTTCTAGTGGATGAGGTAAATGAAATGACCAGCAGACCGAGTCAATCCAGTCTGTGGCATCAATGACTCGATCACGTGAGTGAAAAAGGGATGAAAATGCTCGTTGCCAAAGGAAAGCTTTTGAAAAAGGTTGAATCCAAATTTTGTGAAGCGTGTGTTTTTGGGAAGAAAGAAAGTATCTTCTATGAAGACAGGAAGGCACCAAAAGCTTAGAATTTAAAGCTTGTTCACACTGATGTCTTCAAACCAACCAAGCTCATTTCTATGTCACCTTCATAGAAGATTAACACGCAAGATATGGGTTTACTTTTTTAAAAATAAATTAATGTTTTTGATATTTTTAATAAATGGAAAACTGTCATTGAATTGAAAACTAATATGAAAGTAAAATGCTTGAAATTAGACAAGGTAGGAGAGTACATCAGCATCAAGTTTCTTGATTATTGTGTTGAACATGGTATTCAGATGATAAAGACAGTTCTAGGCACCCCTCAACAGAATAGAATGGCAAAAAGGATGAACAGAAAAGTAGTCAGAAGCAAACATGCAAGGCTGAGCTATACATAGACAGAAATTCAAAAGTCACAGGTTAAAAAAGAGCAAGTTAAATTTAAAGTTGATGCTAAGAAACAAACAATAGAGTTAGTTACTAAACCAAATATTGAAACTGAAGTTTCTAAGTTAGAAAATAATGATATGGCTAGAGATGAAGTAGTGGGAACTTCTAACAGTGGGAGTTCATATTCTGAATAAGAAAAGTCCTCTCAGGATTTTGACCAGTATTAAAATATGGTTTGGAGGTCCACAAGAGTCTCTAAACATCTAGAAAGGTATAGTACTTCGTCAACTATCTTCTCTTGACTGAAAATGGTGAACGATAAAGTTATTTTGAAGCAGTTAAGATGAAACATTCGATTAATGGGAGGATGCTATAAAGGATGAGATGAGCTCTTAAATAAAGAATAAAACATAGGTACTAACCAAGCTTCTACTAGATACAAGAGCTCTATAAAATAAACGAGTCTTCACTCTAATTACTCATTGTATTGTGACAATAAAACTGTAGTGATGTTTACCAAAAGTCTAGTCTATCACGGCAAAACGAAGCACATTAGGACGACGTATCGCTTTCTTAGAGGATTGAGCAATGATGGAACAATTAGCTTGATGAACATCTCATGTGTAAAGAATCTAACAGATATGTTTACCAAATTTGTGGTGCTGGATAAGCTAAAGCTTTGCATAGCTTCAATTGGCCTTCTGGAATAATGTTGAAAACGTGGAGGTAACTAGAGGGTGCTAAAATCAAAAAGGGATTTTATCTACAAGAGTACAAAAGAAGAGGAGTGATGCTGAGCATGGTTCAAAGCCTCCAAATAAAAGATTTGTTGAGTGTAGGCTTCCTAAGGATTAAATTGGGGTAGTTAGGCTTAGCTGACCCAATTGTTTGGTTAGATAGTTAACTAAAGGGGTTGCCCCAAGAGGATGTAGGCTGCACATCGTTGTTTCGTTTACTATTTTATTGTTTTCTTACGTGTGTTCGTGTTTGTTTTGACCCTAACAAGGTGGAGGTCCCAGGTTGATATCCTAACATGATATGCATGCTCAAAACATGGAATTTCAACAATCATGTTAATTCCATTTCGGGAAAGTGATATCTGTAGGACCGTTTGAAGGTGTTCAATGCAAATCAGTTTCAATGAGGAGATACTTAGAACACTTAACAGATCAAATAGGGAACTGGAACCTTTATGGTGATACTAAGAACAACATAAGTAAGCAAGAGACAGAAACTTAAGAACAACAAGATTGGTTTTCAAGGATAATGTATATTGCTCTCAAGTTCTATTACAAGTGTTACAAAGCATGAAAATAAAATACAAGTACCTGAGATACTTTATACTACATCCTATAGCCGGCCATACTTTGAAGGCCAGCTGGAAACACTAATCTAGACAACAAGATCAATGTAAAGTCAAAAGGCAGATTGCCTTTTGACTAGTGACTATGACATGCCATAGCTCACATCCTATTGTAATACAAAAAGGATAAAAGTATATAAAGTAGAAAGTTACAGACACAAGACCTTAATCTATAGCTTCCTAAAGCATGGACCTTTTCACCAACTAGAATGGTAGCGGAAAGTTGGTCAGCTTTTCTGAAAAGTTGTTGATCACAGAGAGCATGTCTTCTCTATCTTCGGAAGAAATCAGTCTTCTATCTTTGAGGCTCCGGAAGACTTGGTCTTCTAAGCTTCGAAAGACTTCATCTTTGGCTTCGGAAGAATTGGTCTTTGGCTTCAGAAGATTTTACCTCGGGCTCAACTTGCCCCGTTTTCTAAACCGAATGATACCCTTCCAAGGTGAAACCTTCAACATGACTCTATCACCCACCTTGAATTCAATCGGTCTACGTCTCTTGTCCGCATACGACTTTTGCCTATCTTTGGATGCCTTCATAAAGGCTTTGATCTTCTCCAACTTCTCAGTCGTAGCCTCAATCACTTCGATGCTCCCTAACTCCTTCTGACCGATGTCACCCCAACATACGGGCGTTCTACACCTCCTACCGTATAGCATCTCATAGGGTGGGATACCAATGCTGGTATGATAACTATGTTGTATGAGAATTCAGCTAACGGTAAATGTTCGTCCCAACTTCCTCCGAAGTCAATGACGCATGCCCGAAGCATATCTTCTAGCATCTGAATGGTTCTCTCTGACTGACCATCCGTCTGAGGATGATAAGCCGTACTGATATGTAATCTCGTCCCCATTGCATCATGAAATCTCTTCCAAAACTTGGATGTGAACCAGGTGTTACGATCAGACACAATAGACACCGGTACACCACGACGAGTCACAATCTCCTTGATGAACATATCCGCTAATCTCTCGGATGAATACGTTTCACGGATCGATAGAAAGTGACCACTCTTCGTCAGGCGGTCGACTATCACCCATATGGCATCATATCCCCTTGCCGTTCGTGGCAGCTTCATAATAAAATCTATGGTGATATGCTCCCACTTCCACTCGGGTATATCCAAAGGTTGGATCTTCCCGTATGGCTTCTGATGCTCCGCCTTCACTTGCAAACAAGTAAGGCACTTACTCACGTACTCCGCTACGTCGCGCTTCATACCCGGCCACCAATAATCTTTCTTCATATCGTGGTACATCTTTGTAGCACCGGGATGAATGGAGCATCGAGTCTTATGAGCCTCATCCATGATTTTTCCACGTAAATCCCCATAACGAGGAATCCACATTCGCCCAAATCGGGTTCTAACACCGAGAGTGTTTTCACCCAACTCCGTGACTAGACCTCTCATCCTTTCAGAGTTAAGGCGATCTTCTTTCAACGCCCGGTCTTGAAAATCCTTGACCTGCTTCATCACATCGGAGGTCATAACCAATTGATAAGCCTTCACCCGAATCGGTTCAGGTCTCTCCTTTCGGCTAAGGGCATCCGCCACTACGTTGGCCTTGCCCTGATGGTAATGGATTTCACAATCATAATCCTTGATAAGTTCCATCCATCTCCTCTGCCTCATATTCAAATCCTTCTGCTCGAAGAAGTACTTCAAGCTCTTGTGGTCGGTGAAGATAGTGCACTTCGTCCCATATAAGTAGTGCCTCCAAATCTTCAATACAAAGACCACAGCCGCAAGCTCCAAATCATGAGTAGGGTAATTAACCTCATGAACCTTCAATTGTCGGGATGCGTAAGCTATAACCTTCCCTCGCTGCATCAACATGCAACCCAACCCCGAGTAAGAAGCATCCGAATAGACCACCAAATCCTCACTTCCTTCGGGTAATGACAAAACTGGAGCTTGCGTCAGCCTCGCCTTTAGCTCCTCAAAAGCCTTTTCTTACTCTCGACCCCATACAAACTTCACGTCCTTACGAGTCAACTTGGTCAATGGAGAAGCTATTTTCGAGAAGTCTTGGATGAATCTTCTATAATATCCCGCCAATCCCAAGAAACTACGAATCTTGGATGGCGTTTTTGGAGACTTCCATTGCATCACTGCTTCAACTTTTGCCAGGTCTACCATAATTCCCTCAGGATTGACCACATGACCCAAAAACTGAACTTCGCGCAACCAGAACGCGCACTTGGAGAATTTGGCATACAACTTCTCACTTCTAAGCGTCTACAGCACCTCCCGAATGTGACCGGCGTGCTCCTCCTCGCTCCTTGAATAAATCAGGATATCATCGATAAACACAATTACTGACTTATCCAACATTGGCCTACACACCCAATTCATCAAATCCATAAAAGCAGCTGGCGCGTTTGTTAAACCAAAAGACATCACAAGGAACTCGTAATGTCCGTAACGCGTGCGAAAAGCTGTTTTAGGAATATCCTGCTCTTTCACCTTCAGCTGATGATAACCCGATCGAAGATCTATTCTCGAAAACCAACTAGCACCTTGGAGCTGATCAAACAAGTCGTCGATTCGGGGTAAGGGATATCGTTTCTTCACCGTCAACTTGTTTAACTTGCGGTAGTCAATGCACATCCTCATACTACCGTCCTTCTTCTTTACAAACAAGACCGGAGCACCCCATGGAGGGATACTTGGTCTAATGAACCCCTTATCTAGTAATTCTTGCAATTGAACCATCAGCTCCTTCATCTCAGTTGGAGCTAATCGATACGGTGCCTTAGCAATGGGTTGGGCACCAGGTATCAGATCGATCTGGAACTCGATCTCGCAGTCCTGTAGCACACCTGGTAAATCTTCTGGGAACACGTCGGGAAAGTCACACACAACTGGTACGTCAGACAATTGTGGTGTTGACGTGTCCACATCCTTCATGTAGGCTAGGTAGGCAGTACATCCACGTTTCATGCACTTCTCAGCCACCGCCATCGAAATCACCTTCGGTAGATCGTCACCGAACTCCCGTCAGGCGCAGTTAATCGGATCATCTTCTTGCGACACACAATATTTGCTTCATAGGCTGCTAGCCAGTCCATCCCTAGTACTACATCGAACCCGCCTAAGGTCATCACAAACAGTCTAGCAGGAAACCTATGACATTCTAGTTCTATGTCACAACGTTCTATTAGATTAGAAATCCTGGTAGACTTACCTATGGCAGTTTCTACATCGAAGGGCTCATCAATACTTCTACTTTTAACAGACAAATTAGCACAGAAAGTAGCAGATATAAAACTCCTACTAGCACCAGAATCAAATAACACGAAAGCAAGAGTTTGGTTTACTAGAAACGTACCTGACAAAACATCAGGGTCCGTCCTAGCCTCCTCCCTGGTCATCGTGAAAGCTCTGGCGCTATCCTTCTGCCCTTCAGTTCCGGTCGTCTTTCTTGCTCCGGAACTCTAAGCCCTCGGCTTCTTACAATCCCTGCTCAGGTGACCCTCTCCACCATAATTATAACACTTCGTCACCCTACAATTCCTTGCTATGTGACCGGGCTTCCCACATTTGAAGCAGGCGTTCACTCCCCACCTACACTCTCCCGTATGCTCCCTTCCGCATTTACCACACCTCTTCGCCCCCGCACCGGGTGTCGCTACACGCCGGTCATCCACCCTCGCAACCTTGTTGTTTGGAGCGACACCCCCACGTCCAAACCACTTACCATTCCAGTTCCTATCACCACCACCTTTCTTACTCACCTCTGCCACTGCCACCTCCCACTCATCGTACAACCTCCCTTCCAGATCATCCACCGACCTAAATGTACTTGGCCGAGCGGCGATCATGTGCCTGCGGATATCCGCCGGCAAGCCCTGAATGTACCTCTTTATCTTTCGTGACACGGGTGTCACCTGATCTGGCACCAGTCGCGCCATCTCATTGAACTTGGTGGTGTACTGCTGGTGTGTCATAGTTCCCGCCTCCAGCTGCAGGAACTACCTTTCAACCTTGTCCAACTCCCTGTGGGGACAGAACTCCTCTATCACCAACTTCTTCAGTTCATTCCACTTCATCCTTCCAATTGCTCTACTACCCTCGGCCTGGACGATATTGTCCCACCAGCATAAGGCCGAGTCTACAAACGAGTGAGTAGCGAACTTCACTTTCTGGTCCTCCCTGCACTTGCTGATATCTAACACTGCCTCCATCTCCCTCACCCATCGGTGAGCAGCAACAACGTTGCCACTGCCATCAAAAGTAGAGGGTTTGCATATCTGGAATGCCCCATAGTTACAGCCTCGTGCTGTTTCTTGCCTAGCTTCTTCCTCCTCTTCATCATTAGAGACAACCGTTTCAGTCTCGGGTCGCTCCCTTTCTCTTCTCTCGGAGGTCTTCTTCTTTTCCTTCTTCTCATCCTCCCGTACAGCTCTAATCACTTCGATCACCACAGACGAAAGGATCGTCTGCATGACCTGGTGAACCTCCTCAACAACAGCCTCCTTCACCGAGGCCCTCAGATTGGCACTCTCATCACCGCCCTCCTTGTGATGGGCCTCGGGCTCCTCGTGAGCCGTCTCGCCAGTCTTAGCTCGGCTCCTCATGACTCGTGGTCCAGCACCACGTCCACCATGACCTCCACCTCGCGAAGCCTTCGAACATCTACCTCCCGCCATCCTCTAATCACACTATAAGATTCAAACACCAACACGGTCATTCAAGGTAATAGCTCAGTTTATGTCAAGTATAGTAAGTCCCTAATTACAGTGGCGAGTTGTGATTAGCCACTTACTTTACTCTTCATACCCCAAGCATTTCCTATCCTGACTACATCAGTATCCAAATCTACTAAGAGCACATAAATCAAATAACATGTGCACATAATACCGGTTAATATTAAAGAAAATACCTGATGGCACGTAGCTACTTGGGCTGGCATCCTTCCATTTCGTCCCATTCTCAGTTTAAGTTTAGGTTTTTTTTTTAAAATATTTACCCATTTCTCTTAAACTTTGGCTCTGATACCAACTTGTAAGGCCCCGTTTCATGAACGCTCACAGTCGGACAATCATTGCTCATAATATTTAAATCACATTACGAATCATTAAAAACATTATAGAGGAATAATTTAACAAAAAACCATTTCATATATTAATAATTGCTTTTGCCAAATAATACAACATTGCTAGTCATTACAAAATATCGTTTGGTTACATTACAACACAAAAACATCATTGTTACACAAAATGGATGCCAGTCAAAACTTGCCAAGTAGCTTCACCTCGTGCCATCCTCAGCAACCATTACCTGCCAACTGAAAATGCATAAAAGTCAGCGTTACTGAGTGAGTTCTAGTTTTATAATAAAAATACTTTACTTTCGTTTAAAAACCTTTCTTTACTTTCATTCGTGATCATACATCATACGTACACATAGATAATATTCATTATTATTCATTATTATCTTCCATCATCGTTCATCATCGTACATCATTCGTTATCATTCATAATCATTCATTTCCGTTCGTATCGTTCGTTTAGTACATTCATCATTTATCTTTACTTTCATTCCGAACCAATGCCATGTGCTATATCCCGAACATTGTGCACGAAGCTGGTACTGGGCCGAAGTCTATAAATAGACCCCTAACATTGTGCACGAAGCTGACTCCAGTACCTGGGGCAAGCGACAAGGGTCCCATACATTTGGTCAATCACAAGGATTAGACCCTTGTGTGCATCCTCCCGGGTTAGCTAAACCGCACACAGTTGAGCTAACACCCTTCATTGGGTGTGAACCTCCTTATGTTTTGCTTGCAAGACTTTTCATTCATTCATTCTTTCTTTCTTTACGTTCCACTTTTCATTATCATTAACTTCTGCTTTCATTACATAATACTTTACATTCATTAACATAATCACACCACGTAAAGCCACGGAATAATACGTAATAGGGAACATAAAGAAACAAATCATAAACATGCATAACATCATCATACACCATCCCCGGAAACATTCCAAGTCAAAGCCTAAAAATCCCTTTTTCCCAAAAATTCAGAATATTTTCTAAGTCTTTAGGCGGATGGCCACTATGCGGGCGCATGAGTGCTTAGGCGCAAGGGAAAAACTTAGTTGCATGGGCAGGTTTTGGGCACATGGGACTATACGGGCGCATGGCCAACACTTAGGCATTTGGGCAGCCTTCAAGGCGCATGGACACTATGTAGGCGCATGGGCCTGACTTAGGCGCATGGGCACTTGGGCGTCTGGGCAACTTAGGCGCATGGGAACACTTAGTCGCCTGGGCAATAATCTAGGCGCATGGGTACTATTGGGGCGCATGAACCTTAGGCGCACGGGCACTTAGGCGCATTGCCAACTACTTTCTAACTAACATCATTTTAAATCCCCAAATCAGTTAATAAGCAGATTCTAGCCTAGTTTCTAGCATTCCAAGCATCATAAACAAGCTTAAATCATGATCATAACCAAAATCTTCCCAAATCATAAACCCACCCAACAAGGCACACACATACATAAACGGGTACACACCCAACAAATTTTAAAATGTTAAAGCATGCATTTCCAGCCCCAAAACAAGTTAAAACATTTAAAAATGGGGATCGAGAACTCACTTCTTGCAACTTTCGAGTAAGACTTCTTCAAACCCGAATGCTTATGAGTTCAAACACCTAAAAACACCAAAACACACAACCGAACACATATAAACACATAAGCACATACCCGAAGGCTGTAAATCAGCCAAGAACACCCCAAAACACAAGAAACTAACCTTAAATCTGACTTCTTCTTCTTCCTCTCTCTAGAACCGAGAGAATTCTGCTCTTTCTCTCTCTAAAAATTCGAATGAAAGGTGGTGTGCAGAAGTCATGGGCGGCCATGTCCACCTTTTTGAACAAAATAATAATAATCTTTGCCCCATGTACAACTTTAACCCCTTAACTTGGGTTATTTTGCTTTTCTTTCTTTTTCTTTTTTTAAAATTTTCGGGTGTTACACAACCCAACAGAATTCCTCTTCTCAGGAGAATAGTGACCCTTCTTAGGATGATCTTCTTCACTCTTCTCAAATCCATCCTTCACTATCTCCTCTTCATCCTCTTCACTCATAGGATCTATGAGGGGAAGCTCATATTTACAAGTTTCACACCTTGGAGATCTTACTGATAGTAAGGAGTGTGGAGGAGCTATCTCAGTAGATCCTAGTCCCTGCTTATTCTGATAACAAACTTTGGCATGCAGAGATGAGGATATCATGTTCTTGAAGGTCTCTTCTTCAATAACATGTTTTTCTGCCCTGGCTTTACTGATCACAAGCTCAGCCTAGCATTCAGTTAACTTAGTGATGAGATCTTTGATCTGAGTCCTGTAGTTGGTGTGTTCATGTTTAAGAGTTGAAATGGTTTTCTCTAAATCTTCTATTTTTAGTTTATATCCATTTTCAGCTCTTTTGAAATCAGATTTTAAGATATTTATGGACTCAAGATCAGATCTCATTTCTAAGTTATAGGACCTGTATCTATTAACTTTAGCAATACATTCAGGAGTACAAAGATGTTCCAAGACCTTGGCTTCATCGTGATTAGCCATCAATGCTTGGTTTGGAGATGTATCCTCAACCTGAAAGCTCTAGTCAAAGCCTCCTTCTTCAACAGCAACTGCAGCTTTGGCTTCTCATTCTGGTTGACTCCCTCAGTGTAGTTTGGTCTGGCTTGTGCTTGGCCACCATTTGTTCTAGGTGCCTTGCACTCCCTGGAAAAATGTGCCAATTGGTTACAGTTGTAACACTTTACCTTGCTTTTGTCCAGTCCAAACTTTCCACTGGCTGCATTGCTAGGAAACTTCCTCCCTGTCCTCTTGTAGAACTTTTTGGCTCTGTGAGTGAGAAGAGTGATCTGCTGGACTATCTCCATGTATTCCGGATCATCTGGATGGATACAGTCCGGGTCTTTAAGGGTGAAGAGAAAGTTGCCTGAACTCTCATCAGAAGACACAAAAGCATGAGAAAAGCTTGTCTCTTGGAATGGACTTCCTTAGATGTAGCTCTCCCTTGGTGTCTCAGGGAAGGTGATGAAAGGACCCTTTTGTGAGTTGTCAGGGTAGCAGATGAGATGATGCTGTGGTTCTCTGCAATCCCTTTCAACCACATGGAGGGCTGAACTCCACTGATTGCTGGAGTTACGAGATGGATTTTGCATGTTCATCTCCATCTGGTAGCTACTGAGGATACCATACAACTCTGTAAGAGTGAGAGTATTAAGGTTCTCAGTCCTTTTGATAACAACACAGTAATGTGTCCATTGTCTGGGAAGAGAGGACATGAACTTCCTCACAATATCCCTGTTCTCAAGAGTTACTCCAACATCCATTAGATTATCCACAATCTCAACATACCTGAAGTATTGTTGAGTCATGGTTTCACCTGTCTTGTAGGTGAAGTTCTCAAACTGCTGCTTCAAGAGGTCCTTTTTGTTTTCTTTTGCTTCAAAGTACCCCTCATACATGAGCTTTAGTGCATCCCATAACTGCTTGGTAGTTTTGCACTTCTTGAAGCCCCTGTAGATGGAGTTGGGAAGAGCAGTTTGGAGGGCAGTCATGGCCTTCTGATCAATATCTATCTTCTTTCTATCTTCTTCAGAATAGTCAGCCACTTCTTTTGGGATCATGCCACCTCCAGCAGCAGCTGAAGAGGTGCATGGAATGTAAGATCCGGAGACAACAGATTCCCAAATCCTGGAGTCTTGAGACTTGATAAAGCCTTCCATTCTTTAACACCAAGTATCAAAGTATTCAGGAGTGATCAGTGGAGACTTTGTCATAGTGCCAGTTTCTATATCAGCCTTTTAAAGAGCTGCCATTTGAGTTATTAAGTGTTTTGTGAAAAACTGAGAGATCTAAGATGGTGAGATCTTACAATCAAGAGCCTGGAAAGCTCTGATACAAATTACAGGACCGTTTGAAGTGTTCAATGCAAATCAGTTTCAGAATGGGGGGAGACTTAGAACACTTAACAGAGCAAATGGGGAACTGGAACCTTTATGGTGATACTAAGAACAACACAAGTAAGCAAGAGACAGAAACTTAAGAACAACAAGATTGGTTTTCAAGGATAATGTATATTGCTCTCAAGTTCTATTACAAGTGTTACAACGAATGAAAATAAAATACAAGAACCTGAGATACTTTATACTACATCCTACAGCCGACCATACTTTAAAGGCCAGTTGGAAATACTAATCTAGACAACAAGATCAATGTAAAGTCAAAAGGCAGATTGCCTTTTGACTAGTGACTATGACATGCCATAGCTCACATCCTATTGTAATACAAAAAGGATAAAAGTACATAAAGTAAAAAGTTACAGACACAAGACCTTAATCTACAGCTTCCTAAAACATGGACCTTTTCACCAACTTGTATAAGTTGGTGAGTCTGCAGAGTGGCAGCGAAAAGTTGGTCAGCTTTTCTGAAAAGTTGTTGATCACAGAGAGCATGTCTTCTCTGTCTGCGGAAGAAATCAGTCTTCTATCTTTGAGACTTCGGAAGACTTTGTCTTCTATGCTTCGGAAGACTTCATCTTTGGCTTCGGAAGAATTGGTGTTTGGCTTCGGAAGATTTTACACTTGTGTACTTTCTTTGCAGTGTGTAAAACTTCCGAAGTAACTTCTACCATGCACAAAGTGCATGCATGCAGAAGACTTCTTGACTGTTTTGTGTGCATTAGCCTCTTTGAAATACCTTACAATATCCTATAACATTATTTTCATCAATCTAATCATTAATTCATCAATTACATGCATAATCTAGTTCAAAGCAATCATAATAGCACAAGAAACATCATAGGATCATAAAATCCCAAGTTCTTGGAAATTAAAGTTTTCACTTTTAGTAAGGTATGAACTAGACGTTAAATTCATGATTTCTATGCCTAAACCACGCAAACCATCAACAATAAAACTAATATAATATCATCATCCAATACTATCAATTTCATGTTAATTGGCAAGATCAAACTAGAGTTTGTTCATAATCATCATTTTATGAAAAAAACAATAAAGCAAGTTGAAAAACTCACCTTAAATGTGTTGTTGATCGATAGCTAACACGTGAAATTAATCAACTTAAACCAAAATAGAGTGTGTTTGTGTGTGTTCTTGAAATCGATCGCAAAGGGGGGCAAGGGGAGGGGTTTGACGGATTATGGGGGATTTGGGGGGTTAGGGTTTAGTTTTCAAATTTATATCCACACCCACATTTCACCTTTAACCCCCTTTAAATTCTATAAATTGTAAATCTTTTGTTTAAAAATTTTTTAAAATCATTTTTCATCTCCCAAAATTGGAACTTAATGAATAAACTACTAGCATGCAAGTCAAATAACAACTACCATTGACAAGAATTTTATAATTCACATAGTCACGTTGTAAAGCATAATTTGATCATGAAATAACATTTAACACCTTGATTCACGTAATAACATGATAATAATAAAAAATTTGTTAATCAAGTTAATATTAGTTAAACCAATATTAATTATTTGCTAAGTCACCAACGTTCAACGACAACTAGTGTGTACTTACGACAAGTGTATGCAAGACCTAATAGAACTAACGGAGTGTGGCAACGGAAAATTACCGGATGTCACACAACCATCTTTCCTCCTAGATTTAAATTTTAAATATTTCAGGAAAAATTAACCGAACATGGGGTCATGCCTCACCAAGAATGCGCCCGTGCCCTATTTCTGCCAAACATGAAGTTGTTCTAGAAATTTATATGATGTGGTTTAACTTGTTTGATGATGATTTCAGGAACATGGCACACCCCTACCTTGTGTTTAACAAGAACCGAGAAGGAAGCTGTCGTGAGAGATTGAATAATCTTCTCCAAAGAGTAGAAAGATTGTATCTTCGAGTCAACAAGACACTTTAGCTTCCATGGACAATTGGAGCGGTATAATGACAAGGCAGTTTCGTTTAGACTAGGTAGAAAATGGCATAGAACATCTATTGCCTTGTTTGTGATTTATTTGAGTGTTTACACTAAACATGAAATGGATGAGGAAGCAATGTCCAGTTTGCGAGCGTATCACATGTTTCCAGATGAGGAAAGCAAAGATCCAGACCCTTTAATTGTATAAAAGTCCTTGTAACAAGTAAAGAAGTCCTTAATTTGTTGCTTGTAGCAAGTACAAGACCCCTTATCCGTTGATTGCAACAAATGCAAAACTTTTTTATCTGTTGCTTGCAAGACTACTTTATCTGCTACTTTATCATTATACATTTCTTTAATATTTCATTATTTAACCATACTTTACTAAAATTCCATTTTTCTTTAAACTTTGTACATACTTTTCAAGATGAACTTAACTATCCCACAAGGGGTAAACATTTTAACCACTACATAACACATTTACAATACTTTAGCATTTGCCTATTCATCATTCATTATTATTTTATAAAATACTTTATTTAAGCAGGCACACTAGCCTAAAATAATAAAAAAAGATGTATTTAGAACTCACTTATGAAAAATGACTATTGCATGGTGTAAGATAAGAAATCTTGACTTTTGTGTCCATGGTATGATAACCTCTTACCCTCAACTATAGTATGAAACAAAATGTATCTTTGCTTACTCATGTGTAATTTAGTTTGAAGTTTGTAAGTGTCATTTACAAATATAAATCTTAATTGTGTAAGTATTTCTTATAAGAATACACACATCAAGTGGCAAATTGAAATTGTGTAGGAGATGAAAATGGTTCTTGCGTTTAGTGTGTTTTGAATATTACCAATACATGTTGATACTCAATAAACCTAGTATCGACTAATGTGGTGTGAGAGTACAACAATAACCCTTTTCTACCATAAAGGTTATGGAAAGTCTTATACCTTCAAAATGGATGTGTATATCCTTGAGCTTGACAATGTCTTGGGAGATAGCAAGGAGTGATAGGGTAATCCAAGATGCTCGAAAGATGTGGTAGGAAGTTGGTGAGAATTTAACTTTGATTTTTGAACAAATTCTATAACAAAAGGATTTGAATTGGAACCAATTAAATCTTTACTTTTTTTGGAAGAAGAAGTTGATGGCTTGAAAAACACACCATATTGATTTGTTAAGGGTATATTAGTTACCAGGTTAAAACCTGTGTGATACATAGACTAAATAAATAAAAAAAATACGAAATGAATTTTTTTTCATAATGTATAGACATTTAAAATAATATTATGTATACAACATTTTATATTGTATTTAAAATATTACCATCTTTATCTAAGCTTAATAGCTTTAATGTTTTTGCTTTATATTGTATTATATGGATCTCAAAGATAATTGGAAAATTTTGTTAAAATCACAAAGCATAGAAATATAAAAACATTTACTATATGGTAATTAAAATTATTTAAAAAATTTATAATTATGGAGCTTGTCAAACATTTGAAATAACTTCAGTATGTGGAATCAATTAGTTGGTGTAAATAAATTAATTTAGAAAGTCAAATATGGATGTTGTCTTCAAAAATATTATAAACTTTTGATTGAATCATTGTTAGAATTAGTAAAAAAATCTTTAATAATTAAAATTAGTAATTAATGATAAAATAATAAACATAAACTGAAATAATTAAAGTATATAATAGTTTAAACATATTGATATATGTTACAGTTTAATAACTATTAATTGCTTTTGGATTTATATAAAATATAAAATAAACATTGAATGATCATAATAAAAAATGAATTGTGGCAAATCATTGATCAAAAGATGACCAAAATCCACGGACAATTTATCATCATTACTAATTACTAATTGTTTTTTTAAAGTATTATACAATCCTATTCATTTTCTATATTTCTTTTGAAAATCAAAACCATAAAATGGTTTTCCTAAATTGATTTTGGAAATCAACAATAGATTCTAAAGTTAACTTATGTATAGTATGATTCAATATTAAATTTCAAATTTGGATTGAATTAAGGAAACTGAAGAAAAAACGGATGCCATAAATGTGTATTTTTTAACTTAATTAATTGTAGTTGAAAAAAAAATCGAAACCAATCATGAAACATGATTTTGGCGAAAAAATGAATTAGGAGGTGCTCTAAAAAGATACCACGTGGCACCTATGTTGTTTATTTATTATATAGTATAGATATAGATGGGTATTTTAGACTCATCTAGGACATAATAAATTTCATATAACTAATCTATTTTAGAAGATGAGGACTAACAAAAACGTTAAAAGCAGGGTTCATGGTTAGTTTGGGGTATCAACGTTGTTTGATGCTTATATAAATTTGAGATTGATTGCAAATCCCCTAACGCCTACTTATAGACTCACGCATAAGTTATGTGAAGATCAACAATTAAAATGCATTTCTAGATCTTATTTGGAGATTGATTTTTTTAGCGTGGCAAATGAGTACTTAAGTCGTAATCACAGAGCGTACTTATCCAAATATCAAAAAAAAAGAGCAATGTCTGCACGTCCTTCACCTGATGACTCTAATACCTAAGGATTATGCAAAATCCAAAATTTCTTATATCAAAAAACATGATTAGCATAATACCTAAAAGGCTTCAGTTAGGTTTTATTGAATTAATTCAAGAAATTAGAGAATAGTGGCTTGGAAAGAACACATTCAAAAAATTTCAGCAGCAAGAGTTTCCAAAATATTTGTTAAAGATCATAAGAATTTGCTTATGAGTAAAACTATCTAAATTGGAAAGTGTTTCAAAGGAAACAATTGATTAACGTTCCTCCTTTAAAGAATAAAAACCTATTTAAAGAGTTTTTTTTTTTTCAAAAGAGTGTTGGTGGTAAAAATATTTACCAAAATGGGTGATTTAAAAAATATTTACTAAAATAGGTGTTTTCCTTCTTTTATTTATTTTTAACAAACTAATGATTTTATTTTATTTTTTATTCAATAAACTTATTATCATTTTTATATTTTTAACTCAGTTAACTTTAATAACTTTTTATAGCTAATAAATCGATCCATTACAAATTCACAGGTAAACTAAGATAGAAAAATATAATAAAATATTTAAAGTACATATCTATTTAATGGTTCGGGCCTCTTAATGGTTCAGCACTTAATTGTTCAGACCTTTTATTGGTTCAGCACTGACTCATTCAGATATTGCCAAACAGCCCCTTAGATTTGTCCTACATACAAAGTAATAACTTTGTCGTATGATATGTTAGATATGATCATATTCAGTAATATTTTATATTGCTATATATTATCATGCTTAAATCCACGAATGATCAGGGTATCCTAACTCATCCACTGTAAACCAAAATTTTTTATTCTTACAAAGATAAAAATAGGCAAAAAAATTATAGCTGAACTCACATATAAATTCATATATTTATAAAGAGTAAATATTGTACTACATTTATTTTAATTTTAGAACTACCTTATTAATCGATGTAATAAGTAGATTTTAGAATTGATGCCGTCTTTATATCCATTGATCATAAACACAAATTAAGAGTCTGTTTGGTATAGGGTAATGCAATGGACGAAGTAATAAAATAAATAAAGAAATGGAATGGATGAGAGAATAAAATAAATCATTACATTCCATTGTTGTTTTTGGTAACCTTTTAGGAATTAAATGAATCATTAGTTTTTGTTATTTGTTAGGTAGGAAAAAACAAAAGAATGAAATGTAAAAATGGTTATGGTAGTGATCGTTCTCGGTGGCGGTTGTTGTGGCGGCAGTGGCGGTTGTTGGCGGCGGCAGTGGCGGTGGCTGGTGGTTGGCGGGAATGACACCGGTGGCGGTGGCTGGTGGTTGGTAAGAATGAGGTGCCACGGGTGGTCGGTGGTTGAAGGCACCGCGGATGGCCCATGGTTGGCAACGATGGCTGGTGGTTGGCAATAGCGGCGACGATGGTGCCCGGTGATTGGCAGCGATGACGACGATGATGGCTGGTGGTTGGTGGCGGCGGCGGCGGCGACGGCTGGTGGCGAATCGATCTTTGTGCTTGGTGGTGGTTGTTGTGGTGGGTGAGTGGATGGTGTTGGTGAGTAATGGTGGAAGAAAAAAATGAAAAAAAAGAAGGGAGAGGGGAGTGGATGGAATGAATTTGATTGAATGAAATCAAATATGTAATGGTTCATTTTATAACTTCACCAACCAAACATGTATTTTTTCATTCCATTCCGCCCATCATTCCTGCGTACCAAATGCTAAATAATATTGATTGTGGGAAATGTTATTCTTAATGTGATTTAATCTATAAGTATATATACAATTTTATGAATATGTATACAGATATATATATATATGTATCTCATTACTCTAATAAAAATATAACTATGATGGATACATAGTAGCACCATATTTCTCCTAATCAAACTTTTATTGTTTCTCTCTCATATTAAATAATCACATTAATTACTAATAATACAATATAATTTTTTTAGATTAAAATAGTTTTTTAATAAATTAGAAAATAGATCTTTTTATTAATGTTATTTATGAATAAATAAATTTTATAAAGTAATAAAATTTTTAAAGCATCAAACTTTTTAAAAACTACAAAATATTCAAAAACCGATGTTTTTTAAAAAGTAAAGCTTTTATAAAAAAACAATTACAATTGGGATTATAACAAGAATGTTTTTAAAAACGATATTTTTTTAAAACATGTTTTTTAAAATAAAATTTTTATTCTATTTATAATAAAAAAGATTTCAATCATATCTTATCTTATAATTAATAAAATTTTATTCTATTAAATATTTTTTTATTTAACTCGTGTAATATACGAATTTACTAAAACTAATAAATATACATAATGGTAATTCTATATGTTTTTACCATCTTAGTCTCCACCTTGGAGCCAAATTACAAACATTCCGTTATATAACTCAAATCTAAGATCAATTATACCATGATACATAAGAACCATTTATGCAAAATGGTATTTTTCAACATGCAAAAGGCTTTCCATTTCGTCTTTATTATTCTTTAGTTCAAAATATGTAAATTGGTTTTTCTAGAATGACTGTTTTCGGTAGGAATCATTCTATAGTGGCTGTTTATTCAATTTGTTCTTCACCAAGTACCAATGTTGTAAAATTCTCATTTTCGCAGGCGGTTACAACTTACACAAACACAATAGTGTATAAAGCCTAATTTCAAGTGAACACATTTCTCGTGACGAACGATTCGTATGAATGGGCTAACTCAGTCACGCGTCCTGGTCAACTCGCTCGAGTTACACCTATTGAATCAGAATCCTCACCGTTGCAACAGAGGCTCGTCTTCATCGGCCGTCGGCTTTTTATTCCGGCGAATCTCCGGCGGAGGAGCTACAGAAACACGCACTGTCACACAAAAACACACACTACGGCAATTCTCTTTATCTTCAAAGCTTCAACGAAGATCTACCGTCACTATCCGAAACCGTTATTCGACGGCGATGGATTCCGATTCGCATTCGCAAACGCCGGAAGCTGAGGTGCCAACGATCACAAACTCCGATGACGGAGCCGGTTCTTCGAGTTTCGATGATCGGAGTGTTGTTGCTGATGAAGAAAGTCGCGAGGCGAATGGCGATGGAACTGGAGGTTTGAATTTGTTAAATTGTGTCGTGGTGATATCGAATCGTGTGCGGAATTTAGGTGATTTATGCAGATAGTTGTGATTGATTGCATTTTATGTAAATTGTTGAAGGTGAGGAGAGGAAAGTGCTTCCTGAGGAGCTATCACGGAGTGTGGTGGCGCTTTCGTGTGAGTCCTCTGCTGAAGGAGGAATTTGCGATGTTTATCTGGTTGGAACGGCGCATGTGTCTATGGTAATTGAATTTTTTGATGCTAACTTGCTCAATTGATTGCTCTATAATTTGTTTTGCTAGAAAGAATTTTGTGCAAGTACGATTCTTCTATAGTTTGATTTCAATCATTATGCTATTTGGTTTCAATAAAGGCTAAGAAGGATTAAATCTTAATCACCTTTTGCTTAGCTGAGAAGCAAAGTATAAAAAAATAGTAGAATCTGTGATTACAATGAAGAAGTTCAGATGTAGAGACCTTGCTTAATCTGCACTTTAGGTTCAAACACTTTCTGACTTACAAAAGCTAACTAGTAGGAAAGTGATATGTTCATGATTTAATTGCATGAAAAGTTCTGTTCTGTCTCAGGAAAAATGGCTAGAACTTATACTACATTATATTTGATCACAATTAAGTCCAAATGTTGAGAAACCGGCTCATGGCAAATGTGGTGCTCATGTTATTTCTGTTTGATTTCCAAGCTGTGAGTTTGAGGATTTTCTGTGAGAAACTGAAGATGGCTTTGGGCGTTGCAATGTGAACAAGTTGGAATTTTTATTGAAGGGTCGTCAAAGAATATTTTCCCCTGGACAATAAGTTTAAGATGTATGTATTTTAAATATATATATATATATATATATATATATATATATATATATATATACATATACATATACATATATACATGTGCGTGTAGGAGAGGGATCAAATGAAAACCATGTTTATAATTAAAAACCGCGAAAACCAAGGGTTACATATATGTAAGTACGTGTTTCAAAGTGTACAAGTAAGAGTTACGTATATGTATGGGTTATGTCTATGTAAATACGTGCTAACAAGTGTACAACTAAGAGTTACGTACATATAGCTTCTACAAGTTACGTATATGTAAGTTTTTTGTCATTATCGACGTTCTTTGGAGTTTATATTAAAAAACCTATAAAATATAAGGTTGAAGTTTAGTCAAATATATGTATGTATGTATGTATATATATATATATATATATATATATATATATGTATATGTATGTGTGTGCATAAGCGTAGTTATGGAAACACATTCTAATTTCACAGGTGTATAAATAAAGCCAAACACATTGACAGTGACAGAACCAGGAATTTTTTCACTGGGGTCACAATTTTTCGATCCATAGAGGAGGTACTTTTACCGGTAGGGTTACCAAAATGTTTTTTTTGGTCTATCGGTTCGGGTCATAAAAAATTCGCTTAAGGTGAATTAATTTAGTTTGTAGTAGTTTGAAGGTGATTTCAATTGTGTAATGATGATTTCAAAAAACTCGCTTAAGATGAATTAGGGTTAGTGTTTTTTAAGTAGTTCTAAATAAGGGTAAATTGGTAATTTTACAAATTAAACAGTGGAAAAAAAAGTTGTAAACTTGCAGGTAGCAAGGGTCGAACCCGCGACCTGTTTCCTATTTACAAGTGCATTAACCAGTGAACCAAGTACTAATGGGTTCACCTCCTGAAAAACTATGGGTTCACTTAAAAATTCGATATTATACGATACACTACCGGGTTAAAAATCAATGGGGTCACTTGACCCCGTTGTTATGGGCATAGATCCGCCCCTGCACATTGAGATAGTTAGCTAATGAGGTAGAAAGGGGCGGGTCTATATAGTTTTATACTTTTATTATACTTTACATGCTAGGTAAAATTAAAGGCTTTATAGTAGCAAGGAAAGATGTGATTACAACATAACATTCTTAATCAGTTTGGCTTTCATTTTAAGTTATGATGTTAGTGTTGTGATAAATCTATAATAGAGACTTGTGGAAACATTTATTGATGTTAGTTCTTAAACATATTAAGTGCTTTTACTCTGTTTACTTGCTTGTCATTGCCCCTGTTGGTTGTTTTCATTTACATTTTCCCTGGAATTCCAATTAGGTTTGTTTTTATCTTCTCATTAACCAACATTGTAATAGAAAAATACTTTTCTTGGAACGACAATAGCTTATATGTTTTTAAGTATCTTAAATTTATAATCTACTTTATCAAGTATATGTCATTGAATTATTCTTAATTTTGTATTTTCTCACAATTAAGCAAACACCACACATTCTTATAATGGAAGCTATAGTGTAATCACCACCACACTAGTCATGTTAAGAATATTTGTTTTATTTTGTTTTTTTACTATAAAATTACAACTAATAGCCATCTCCTCGCTTCTCACTCTAAAATAGACGTCAAGTGAATTTTGAATAATGTTGTATATAATTTATTTACCTTTTTTGCCATTTCTTTTTTCAAATTATCATAGAATATCCCAAGTATGGAAACGATACAATATTTTTCATTTGTGTATCTAATAAAAAAGGTCCACAATATATATTAGTTTTTCATGTTTTATATATATATATAGGGTAAGGAACGGTTGTTAACCCACCTTTATTGCGATAACCCGTTAACACTGATGTAACAAACACTTACACCATGATTATGTAGTTAATTTTTTTTTACACCGAGTTACACCACTGGAGTAACCATTTTCCCTCCATTTTTTTAAAAAAATTCCCCCTTTTTTAAAACCGTCTTAACTTTTTTGTATGATATTATTTTTTTATATAAATTACACCATTAAATACATCATTTTAATATCTTTAATTTGAGCATAGTCTTGCTATATTTTTTTTAAAAAAATTTTAACGTTCATTGTGGACCACTAGTTTACCACTGTAACTCTAAGTTACAGTGATTACGTGGCCTGCTGTGGACCACTAGTTTGGTTAACAGGTTATCGCAATAAACAAGGGTTAACATTCGTTCTCTATCCTATATATATATATATAGACTTCAAGTTAGTATATAATGGAGTAAAGTACAAAAAATATTCTTTAAAAATCATTATTTGAATGTAAGAAATATTAAGAAAGCCTCAAATAGGATTATGATAAAACTCAGTATTCGTTAAATTAAAAAATATATATATTTTCATGAGTATTAATATTATTGTGAACTTTTGAAGGAAAAAATAGTTTGAGTTTACATTTTTGAATGACAATAAAACACCTCTCCCCCAAGGAAAAATTAAGTATCTTTCATGTAATTACCAAACATGATTTTTCACTCTGCCGGAATGTTTTCTTCCATTCCACTTTCCAATTTTGCATATCAAACACTACCTAGGAGGATATAGCTTTTCTTTTATTTTTGATATGCTTGTTTTGGGAAATTGACACTCCTAACAGTTAGAAACACACAACATATCCATCATACCCTTGAGTACAAAAGGTAAACTTGTTTTCCAACTTTGGTATTTTGAAGGTGCTTTCAGCATGTAAATATACCATGAGCAGGGCATTGCAAATACATTCTATTCCATTGGGCTTGTGATAATTACCTAGAATCATTTCACATAAGAGTTAATTTCAAAAACAGATGTTTACATAAGGTAGAGCGACTACCCATGTTCATTAATTGTAATATTTTTTGCAGGAGTCATGTCAGGAAGTTGAAGCCGTTATCAGTTTCTTGAAACCAGAGGTGCTTCTCTTCATAACTTATTACCTTTAAAGGATGGATGCACCTTTTGGTTGGTTTGCTGCTGTGATTATAGATTTTATTTGGTAATTTTTTGAATTCACTTCATAAATACAGGTTGTATTTCTGGAGTTATGCTCAAATCGTGTGGCTGTACTCACTCCTCAGAATCTAAAGGTCTTTGGGTTTATTTATTTGTTCTTTTTTTCCTTTTTATTATTTTTGGAACACAAATAGTGCATTTATGATCTAATGTAGATCTTAGTTTGCAAGTGTACTGAATTTTAGGCTGGGCAGGTACCTACAATGGGAGAAATGTTGGAGTTATGGAAAAAAAATCACAACACATTTGGGATACTTTACAGCTGGTTTCTTGCGAAGGTATTATATTGTTCATGTTCTCCTTGAGTTTTGCAGCTTTATGACTATAACTCTGAATGACTGACCGTAGTCGTTGGCGATTTCTCGAGGCTAGCAAGCAACACTCTCTTGAATCCGTAGATCAAGAGATGACAAAAGTAGATATAAATATAAAAAGAAAACAAGACCGGTGACAGTGGTCAGTTGGCGGTCTCTTGGATCCGTAGATCTAAAAATAATAGAAAATTTAATCAAACCGTAGTTTGAGATTGATGGCCGTGGACCGTGGTCCTTGATGCGGCTAAAACACCGATTAACGAAAAAAAAAAAAAAAAAAAGAAAGAAGGGAAATAAAGGAAATATAGTGTTGCTGCACGTTAGAAGTCATAATCTAGAAACAAACCAAGAGAATGGATGTGAACGAACCAAAAGAATGGATGCGAACGAACCAAGAGAATGAATATGGGTAATAGGTTTGAATCCTCAACCGATAACGAAGCTTTATTCAACATAAACTATAAAATAGATAAGAAACGAAAGAGAAGACGAAGGTGGGACGGGGCGGCGGCGGCGGTGGCGGCACACCGCCCTGTCTAGGGTTTGAAGTCGGTGGCGACGGCTAGGGTTTGTATATTTTTGTGGTGTTGCAGCGGAGAAGAAGGTACTCAGAACCCTAAGGCTCTGATACCATGTTAAATGGTAAAAGAGTGAATTAATATTATTGATAGGTTAGGTTACAATATATAGAGATTATAATGCAAACGCTAAAACCTAAATGGGCCCGTGGGCTCATACTAATAACCCTAATAATATTGTCTAATATGTAACATAATTAAATTACTGTATAACTGCTATTATTTCCATATGTGCGTTCAACATATTCTATCTATTTATTTTACAAATAGATGTGAATAATTAAAATGGTTATAAGCTAAAGATCAGAATATCATCAAATCATTTTATTTGACTGTTAAAGTAAAAATATAGGTGCAAATTCATTTTGGCATATATGTTTTCTGCTTTGTCATTTATACATAATAACAACTCATGTAACTATCCTCTCCTTATAATAGTGTTTTATTACTTATGCATATGTCCATTTTTATTATAAAAATAAGATTGGTATATTTAAAATCAACTAAAAAATACAACTAAATAAATGGAAAAATGAGGTGAGATAAAATGTCTAAGTATTATAGGGGCATCCATAAACAGCCCATATAGAAGCAAGTCTCCGTTCAGCCGGTTTGATTTTGATATTTACACGGTTTTGGTTTTGGTTTTGGTTTTGGTTTTGGCCGTTTAACGGTTTGTTTAGTCATTTTTTCATTTTTGGACTGTATAGTTATGACGTTATGTAGTTCTGTCCATGAATCATCCTTATCATTTTAATATTTTTAGTACTAACAATTTTGAAAACAAAAAAATAAAAATCGGTTCAAGCCACAAAAAGTATCGCTAAATTACTATTGATATGGATGACCCAGCTAACTTGGTTGGTTTGGAATCTACAGTTGGCACTTGGGCTTGACATATTTGTCAAAACCGACCAAGTTGGAAAGTTGAAAGCCCCTACCAAGTAAAATCGCAGTTGTTAAATGAATTAAGCTTATAATTAGTTTAATTTTTTAAGCATGTTTATCATCACTCTATTGTGTTAGTATGTTCTTATAAATTCTATATCAATTTAATTTTTATCAATTTTAATAACTGATTATTGTTCTCTTATAGATATATGATTTATTGCATGTGATATTTTCATGAATTAAATGCATGAATGAAAGAATAAAGTAACTAATGGTGCCTCAACTTATGTCCTTTCAGGTTGCTAGTAGGCTCGAGGTTTTCCCAGGTAGTGAGTTTCGTGTTGCGTATGAAGAGGCAATGAAGTATGGCGGCAAGGTGGTTCTTGGTGATCGTCCAGTCAACGTAAGATCATGAATTTTTGTATCTTCTAATCTTATATTATTATAATATTAATAAATTAGATGTCGTTGTTACTTGTGTGATTATGTAACAGATAACATTACGGCGGACATGGTCAAAAATGCCATTATGGCATAAAACAAAGTTGATATATTCCTTGATGTTCCAATCAATATTTTTACCAAGCCCCCTACGCCTAAACCAAATGGTACTTGTCTCATTAACATATCAGCATCATCTTTTTCCATAATAATTGTTCAAAAGAGTAAAATTTATGTGAAGAAGTTGGTTATTACGTATATGTATTTACGCTTGGTATATTCTATGCATTTATTTTTTGTTATTAGTTGAAGGAATTGGATGACGTGGACATGCTGACACTTGTAATTCAAGAGATGAGCAAGGAGTTTCCTACTCTTATGGAAACCCTTGTACATGAAAGAGACCGGTTAGTGTCTTCTTTGATGTATATATCATATTTTAACTTTGTACATACACACGCATCATATGCATAAATATATCTGCACGTACATCTACATCTTGGTTTCAAATTACGTGGATGTGCTTCGGTGCGTTTGGTCCCAAAATCCGATGCGTGTTGAGCGATGCGCATCACGTAATCAATGCATTCAACTTATTAACTCTAAAAAATAATAAATAAATACAAAAAAAGCTTTAGGTACCGCCAAAAAAGATTTATGTACAACCAAAATAAGATCATATGAATAGCGTAACTCTAGATACTATTACATGTATTAGTATATGTATGATGTACAAGTAATAAATGTGCAGGAAATTGGTTAGTATATTTTAAAACAAAGACCATATAAATAGAAGAATATAAGGGTTTTGATGGGATTTCCAGCCGTCATCACCTTCTTAGACTTCTCCAAGAATCCGTTTACTTCTCCAAGGTTTCCCAGCCTTTTCCCTGGGCTTCTCCAAGTTTTCCTAACTTCCTTATCATCTCCATCATCTCCATGTAAGTACTAGCTTTTTTCTGGGTCTTCCAAGTTAAAAAATGTTGAGCCAATACATGTTGGTCACTTCACATAAATGGAATCCAGGCCTATCACTCTCGCATCATGTAATCGCATCGTGTCGCACTGATGAATGTGTCTTCATCACTGCATTAGGCGCATTATACATTATGCACGCATTTTAAAAACCAAGACATACATACATATACATAGGGCATATTCATTGTAACTAATCTTAAGTATAGAACAAGAACTGCAAAGAGAACTTGTATGTAATGCAGAACAAATACATTTGAGAGAGAAAGTAGGGCACTTAGGTGGTTACTTGCAACGTCTTACTAGAACAACCCCCTAGTGGCGATGAGACTACACAAAGGATGTACGTTAAGCTCGTTCCTTTTTGCGGTGGTCTTGGATGAGTTGTTGAAGACGATATAGAAAAACATATTGTGGTGCATGCTTTTCACAATGCTTTTCACAGATGATATTGTGTTGGTAGCAAAGAATAAGTAGGACTTGAACTAGACTGGAGGAGTGGAGAGATGCCTTAGAGAGCAAAGGCCTACATATCAGCCAACCGATCTAAAACCAAGTACCTACATAATTGGCGAATTCGTAGGTTCAATTCCTATTGGATGCACGCCAATGGGACCCTCCAATAAGTCTATTGGAATTAGCTCTGTATCAATGAAATCTCATCATCCATACATAACAAATTGATGTGGTATATTCATATCATACTATATGAACAGTAAGAATTAGTAGTCTTATTGAGACTAGAAACTTTAGTGGGGCTAGCAAGGAGGTGAACGATAAGGTGAAACTGACTAGTTGAGGTCAACCTGTAAGTCTGTAACACAAACTACTTAGTTCAATTACGTTGGTTCATTCGCCTAGAGTGACGAAGACATTGACTGTGATGTAGCTCATCTGTTTGCGCAAGCTGGTGCAAGGTGGAGGATAGCCACAAGCATCTTGTGTGACAACAGGTTCTCGGAGAAATTTTAAGGAAAAGTTTTATAAAGTGGCAGTTCGACCGGCTATGTTGTATGGAATCAGTTATTATCTTATCAAAAAGGCACATGCCCGAAAGTTAAAGGTAGCTGAAATGAAGATGTTGAGATGGTTGTGGACACACAAGGTTAGACAAGATTAGAAATATAAGTTTTAAGGGATAGATTAGGGGTAGCACGCATCTCAGAAAAGATAAGAGGGAGGAGATTAAGATGGTTCAGATATGTGCATAGGAGACAGTTACACCTGTAAGGAGTGTAGAGGCCCTTATAATGGTGGAGGGGAAGAGGAGCAAAGGTAGTCCCAGGCTGACATGAGAAAAGAAGATTAGACAGGATCTCCTAGACTTGGAGCGCACCTCTCTGGATTAGTGATAGGAGCTTTTTTTTTAAGACGTAGGATACATGTGCGCGATTTATAGGGGTATGTGTAGAGTAAGGCTATGCCAGGAAGTGGTACTTAGGTTCGTTGTTATCATAAAGGTCGAGGATGGTCACGCTCTATGTTTGCCTTTAGCCTTTCCTTTTTAATTATGAGTGCCTCTAGCCTTATAGACTTGGCCTTTGCCCCAATGATCTACCTGCTTAGTATTAGAGATTATATCCTCTTTTGTGTTTTTGCTTTGAAATGAGTGTGCTTTTACCTTACTATATTCTTTGGCTAATAACGCATGTTCTCTTGATTGTTGCTCTGTGTAAAGCAATAATAATAATAACTAATAATATATAAAAGGATGTTTTTGCAGAGCTGGGGTTTCTTTGGGGGCAGCCTCTCTATCTCTTGAGATAGAGGCATGGTTTGCCCTCTTCTTACTCACCCCAAACCCTACTATTTGAGTGGATCTACTAAGTATATTTGTTTGTTTGTTTGTTAACTTTGTTTATATATCAATAAGTATAAAAATTACAAATTTAAAAATAAACTAGCTTACTTGACGAGCCGGCTTGGCTCGGCTTGGTTTATAAACGCGATGAGGCCAAGCCCATCTTGGCTCAGCCTCGGCACGTCTTGTTTACAACCTGGCATACAAGTTCAGACCATTAGAAACTACTTTAGCTGTTCAGACATGTTTTTTGTCGGTTAGACCATTTTGCACATGTGTGCTTTGCTGCACTCAAGGTTGATTTTTTGATGTGCTCTGTCTAGGTGCCTTAAACTACATAGGGTGCAAGTGTTTATATTGTTCTCTTGGTTAGGTTCTGTATTAAATGTCCCTCAGTATACATACATATTTATCATTTACTTTTGCTGAAAGGATATTGTTATATTGAGAGGTGGAAATGTTGGCCTGTTCACTTATATAGGTCAATTTGGTTACAATTTATGTCCAAGTGGTCAATTAAGTTGAGCTAGAAAATATAACCCAAAAAAAAAGTGTCAGATGGGTCAAAGGCCATCTGAAGTGTATTTAATGCATTAAACCTTTTGATGTTTATATCTGATCATATTTATCACAAAAGTTGGGGGTTTGGGTACCTAATGCGCACAAAGCTAAGGGTCTAATCTATGCAAACAATATAATGTAGCGATATAAACGGGTTAGTATAGTAGTTGCTTAGATTGATATACATGTATTGGAATATGAACAGAATTGCTTAGATTGATATACATGTATTGGAATATGAACAGTGTGAGTGTGTAAAGCACATTTCAGCTTAAAATTGGATTTACAAAGGAAAAATAGGATCAGAGATAAATTGTGAGTCTTATTTTGTTTAGTATTCAACACCACCCTGCAACTTACTCTTGATTGTCCACACACATTAGTAAACCCTCCAAATCAAAGTTGATTACATATACATGGTGCTTATTACAAATTTCAGTACAGAGCAAAACAAAAGGTAGTTTCTTTATTGAAAACTACATTCAGTGCAATTCAACCTAAGGAAGTGCAATTCAATGTAAGAAAATCATGTCAATATTATTGACATTTTTTTTGAAAGTGCACCCGAAATTGTTTTAATTATAAAAATTATACATTTTTTTTGTTGAGGTTCATTACTGTACATAGAAGCTTAATTAGTTGTACATAAAGAAAAAATCTTATAAATAGGGTGATTCATCTATTTATATTATTAAACTATGTATAAATTCTTTTATTATCATATTTTTTGGTATTCATGGATTAGCAATGTATTATATGCTATCTGGAATTAATTTATAAATATTATATAATATCGAGTGTCCTGTGTAAATCAAGCTCTCACCTCGCGCCTCGGCTTTTGGGACCTAAACGCCTATGAGCACCTCACACTTTTTAAGAAGCAAAGTTGGATTTTGTAACATGGTTTTGCATGTAGGTACATGTCTTCCAGCTTGCTTAAAGTAGCACGCGAGCATAGTTCTGTGGTTGCAGTTGTCGGCAAGGGGCACCTTCAGGGGATAAAAAGTTACTGGAAGCAGCCTGTTGAGGTCAGTGATTCCTTCCCCAAGAAATAATGAATCAAATTTATTATTACAATAATAAATGGGTTTAGGGATGAATAAGTTTTAACCTTCGTTTTAATTTGTGGCTCCTGCGGATGCAGCTGAAGGAGCTTCTAGAGTTGCCTTCAACAAAATCAGCTATATCGGTAGCAAAAGTGTTATCGACTGTTGGAGTGGCGGTGGCAGGGGTGGCCATTATTTCCGGGATCTATCTTTCTAGCAGGAAATAATTCATACATCCTCTCTTTTTACAGATGACTTGTTTTTCATGATACTTAAAGCTGACTTGTGTTAATGCAACAAGAAATGAGGTAGATAAACATATTAACGGATACAACACAAACATGTGTTCCCCTTTGTGTTTACTTTGTTTATCGGGATATTTTAATCTGAAGCATCATATTAGAAGTCTTGATATGTTCCTATAGCCACTGTTTACCTAACAACTATGGATCAGCATTTTTTACCAAGTACTGGCAACCGGTACCTTACTACTACCAACACCAACCGAACACAATAGCTACCGATTCCCATATTCGTTTTTCAGGTTTTTGGTATCGGTAACCTTCGGTTTTAGTATTTTTCGGTATGTTCAAAGGTAATGGTACCCATCGGTACAGAACCGACAAAATCAGTAAGGTATTAGGTTTACACTTTTACCCATTTTTTGTTTTGGTATTTTTCGGTATGGTACCGATCTCATCCCTACCAACAACTACAACCGTTAATCTTTCAAATTAAATTTTTGTGTGTTAAAAGAAATCTTTCTAACCCTCTAGGTAATTATTAAATATAGAAAAATAAAACAAGATTAATGTTTCTTCGATAACCAAGAGTTTACTAGGGGTTAGAAAAGTGGCAGGTTAGACAACAGTTCGGTAACTTTTGTTCATTAATTATTAGGGTCAAATTAATCGTAAACACTTGTTAATTATTTTCAATTTGATAAATTAAAGTACCATCAAGAAGATAAAGGAATATATTTTGCGAGTCAAATTAATCGTAAACCTCAATTTGATCTGTTAGAAAGGGAAATACTGCATAAATCAATCAGTAGATCGAATAATTTAATCATCATCAAAAGAAAAATCAATAGCTTGGAATAACTGATTTTTTTGCTCTATGGCTATACACATCATGTTACCGAATAACCGTCACGTATGTCAAGAAAAACTTAGCCAAACAATAAATCTAACTTTAACCAAAGCCACTTAAAGTTTGGCTAAACAAAAGAAAAGAAAAAATATTTAATAAACATGAAAAAAAAACACACTGAAACTGATTCATCTTTAAACTAAAACTGATACGTTATAATTTTCTGAACTCAAATGTTGATTATACTTGCATTTTTGTCCAAGGACACAACTAAACCTAACCATATCAATCAAACTTTGACAACCAATTTAGGAATGGGATGAAACGAGAGCTACAAATATCCAAAGCTATGTGCTTATGACAAATTTTCCATGAACATTGTGAAACTTTTTGCCGTTTTGTAACACCACATGTAATTTAATATGTATTGAAATCATTGTAAGTTATAAGACTTGTCCCATATTAATGTATGGACAATTAATATGAGGTTTTGTAGGTTAAATGAGTTTTCTCACCAATCATACTAGTATATTGAATTGAGTTTTTTCATTTGATCTGTAACATTAATATCAGAGCCAACCTTGAAGTGGTAACGCTCGAAATGATAGCCTGAATAGCCTGGAGAGAGCCAATTGTGGCCAATGTAGCCGTGACCAAAAAGAATGTTGGCCCTTAAGGAGGGGCGAGACCATCGCAAGGTATGTGATTTGTCGTATATCTGTTGTATCGATAATTGCTATGGGGTTTATAAGTCAAATGAGTTTCACTCATCAAACTAGTTTGTAGTATTAAGGTCTTTCGTTTGGTCCGTAACATAACTGCTTGTATCACCGATGGCTGTGATTCCGGCTGTCTTGTAAGGTCCGTGCCAATTTATTACTAGAGAGAACTTTGTTTCTCTAACTGTTGACAAGTCGGTTACCAAATACGAAGATACTGTTTTTGGTAAACACGTTATATATTTTTACACGTTATATGTACGAACCATATATAAACAAATAAACACAACGAGCAACAATCTCATACAATGTATGAATGATATAACTATGCATATTAAAATCATAATGTTTCATTCAAATATACTCCATTGTTGTCTATTCTTTGGAATGAGATAATAAACTACAAAATACTACATTTGTCATTTGTGAAACTGGTTTATGCTGATATATCACCTTGAAGACATTAGTAATTTCAGTTGCTAAACTTTTACTATAGATACAAGCGCGCAAGCTCACCTTCAATGTGTGATATTCATTCGGGATTCATGAGTAGGTCTGATGACAACAAAAAACGCAAATCTTAGTGTTTATAACAGGTGCCTTCATCATGAACCTGAAACAAATACAGAATTGAATTTTAATCAGAAGTAGACTCCTTGTGATGAAATTGACCTACACCTGGAGGTCAAGGTTGACAGATTGAATCTGAAAATTTTACACGAACACAAAAATCATGTCATTCACATGAACTGAACATTCATGTTCATGGATTGACACGAACATGACCCGTTTAACACAAAAAAACTTGTTTTATTTTCCTAGATAAATACTCTAAAATTAGAAATTTAGAACCAGAAATACAAAGGCATCTAAAGCAATCACATTTAACCCAAAAAAGTATAAGTTAAAAGGTTTGTGAGTTGTGCAAGGAAAACATCTTCCTTACACGAAGTAAAATAACACATTGCTTAAAGAAAAATATTATCAGAATGAATTACCACTGTGCTTTGATAGGAATCGAGAGCTTGCCATGTCATCAAGTCTCCATACGTCAAGGAATCCTACGGGTTCATTGCAATCAATTCATCCGTTTCACAAGGCCTCAAAGCAACAACCATGGTTTCACTGTAAGGTGGTAAGATTTCACAACATTGACGACGTAGTGGACGCATCTGCAAGAGATAAATTTGAGACACCAAATTTTTGATGGGGTTAAATGATTACACGTCAAACATATGATTAGAAGTAGCTAATTATTTAGTACAGGTCGGGTTCACAAAAAATGATCAAAAGAATTGTTACAAATAACCTAGATTTCAGGAGGCATAATGCTTAAAAAATACACTTTTGATGGCTTTCAACTTCTTTGAATAGTTACATATTAAGCTAATTACTTTGATTTTATCGGTTTAACCTGTTAAAGATACACATCGGCTAAATAGACTCGCAAGGACATGGGAATGATTTTACTTGCTTGACCCGGTTAAAACATGGACTATTCATAAGCATATAGGAATTTTATCTGTTTGACCCGTTAGAGATAAAATATTGATTATTTACTAGCATATGGCAATGATATTACCTATTTGACACGTTAGAGATAAATTAACAATAAGCTAAAAAGAGCATATATGCGTAAATTGATTAAAATCATAGATAAAAAAACCGTATGCATACTTGTTGAGTATCAGCATCAAGCTTTCTGGAGAAGACTTTGATCTTGATCAAATCCTGTATCCCATTACTTCTCGAGCAATTCATCGACTTTTTTCTTTTATAGAAAGTATAAGACCTTTTCTCTTCTGGAACAACGCCTTCAAAGAAGAACAAATCCGGGTTTTTACACGAATCCTTACTGTAATCGCGTGTATTAAACATATGTAGACTTGAATAAAAGTTCTCCTTTCTCCTCCATGAGCTAAACGTTTTCTGCACCCGAATCAGATCAGGAAGCAATTGATTACCTTCAAACACTTGAACTACATAGCCCCACGAAACCGATATTGTGATTGACTTGGAAGGATCATAGCAGACCGCTTGCTGAAGGATCCGAGGGGGATCGTGGTTCACAGCTTTGAAAAGATGTTTGACTGATTCGAGCTTGGTCAAACCCGGAAAGATCGGATCTATGATGTCAAAATGGTGAAGTGATAACAATGGTGACAACGGATGCGCTGCAAGGATCCCGAATAAGTCCCCTCGAACATCAACCTGGTATACAAATAAATTCATCCTTCAAACTTAAAAGTCAATATCAAGATTCAAAATCATCCAAATTTTGTTCAAAAAAATGAAGCAGATCAAGATTAAATCAAACAACCAACTAAATTATCTAAATCAACCTCATACCCATAAATGCAATCACTAAAAACTGAAATGAAATCATGAGAATGTCACATTAATTCATCTTTGACTTTGAAAAGCGAAAAGTCAAAACGAAAGGATTTTCAGTTTTCACCTGATGAAACCCTGGTTCATGGGTTAACTCAACACCAAGCTCCGATAAGCACGAATAAACCCTAGAATCACTTCCGTACACATGCGGATATCTCATCAAACACGAATCCAAAACCCTAGCTAAAACCCTACCTAACGGTCTGCTAATCGCAAATCCACCACCACCAAACGCCATATCGAACGAATGCTGTGAATTCTGCTCGTAACTTTCCGATCTACTCCCGATGTAAAACCACTGATTGTGATCGTACTTCGACAAAACCCTAACCAAATTCTCCGTGAAGAACACCGTATCATCGTCACCGAAAATGTACCATCGAACATCATCCGAATCGTGCGAATCGACAGCTTCTTTGACGATCCTCGCGACGCGAATGGCGGATCGGAGGCCCTTGGGAAAGGTGTAGGGGAATCGTGAGGTGTCGGAGGAGATGATCACCGGAGGGAGGTCGGAATCGGAGTCGGTGCCGGAATGTGCCGCCGGACGGTCGAGGAAGACGACGGCGTTGGTGGCGTTGGGTTTGTACCAGAGGCGGAGGTAGGGTTTTCGGTTGGGGTAGGATTTGGAAGAGGATGCGATGGAGAAGAGGAGGTGGCGGACGGCGGTGGCGGTGGCGGTGGTGGTGGTGGAGGGAGGTGGTGGCGTTATGACGGAGATGAGGGTGGGAGTGGTGGAGATTGGGGTGGTGAGGGTATGAAAGAGGAGGTAGAAGAGGGAGAAAGTGGAGATGATTAAGCATATGTCTTTGATGTCTGAGGGTACGATTCTGAAAATTGACATTTTGGGTGGTGGTGGTGGCGGCGGTGGTGGCGGTGGTGGTGGTGGTGGTGGAGGACTGGTGGTGGTGGTGGAGGACTGGTGGCGATGGTGATGGTGGTGGTGGTGGTGGTGGTGGTGATTGTTGATTAACGACGGTGAGGGGTGGTGCTATTGTAGAGTGAAATGTACAAGTCATTAATGCGGAAAACATGTTTATTTGAAGGAGTGTACAACTGTTACTTTGCTTATATGTGTCAAAAGTTTATTGCATGATCCATCTCACAAGAAACTCCATGTGCAATTACAATATTACATGCTAATAATTTTCTTTTTAATAGGTTTGATTGAATATGAGTAGTCTAAGTATAATTTAATAGATTAAAATTTTCAATCTTTAATTTATAGTAAATTTTGTATCAGTTTACGTCATTTAATCTAACAAATGTTAATTTTTTATATTAACTCTTGTCATATGTTTTGCATATGAGGGCAAATTAGGTTTTATAGTCTTAAAATTATTTTAATGTAACTTAATATAATATCATTAAATAACAAAATATAAAGAAATTGATCCATCTCTCACTTATCTATCTTTCTTTGTCTCATCAAACCATCATCATAAAAATTTAAATCAAAACCCATCACTATGAAACACTTTCTACCGTCATAAAACACTTCCACCATCATAAAACGCCTCCCACCATCAAGAAACATTATAAATTTTGGTATCTTCAAAATTTCATCTTTTGGTCTAAAAAAGGAACAAAACATCAAGAATATCCATTATTTGAGTTTTCTTAATTTCAAGATCTAGCAATGATCCAACTCAAAAATAAACATGAAAATGAAGAAAGCTAACCATAAAAAAATCCAAAAACCCACAAAATTTATCATGGTATCACCAACACCGCCACCACCCCCAACAAATCAAACCAGAAAATCACCTAGGTTGTCGATGATTAGAAACGAGAGAGAGAGAGAGAGAGAGAGAGAGAGAGAGAGATAGAGAGAGAGAGAGTTGATCTACATGTGGGATGTTGGACGAACCAGATGATAAGGTTGTGACGATGGTGGATCTAGGGAGTAGGGAGAGTAATGTCAAATGATAAAAGATTGATTGAATATTATTGATAGGTTATGATTACATTATATAAAGTTTATAAGAAACTCTAGAAACCTAAACCGGGCCTGTCGGCTCAACCCTAATAATAATCAATACTAAACCATAATAATAATATAGTCTAATACTCCCCCGCAGTCGTAGCGGAAGTAACCATACGCTAAGACTAGAAAACATAAAACCAAATATAATAAGATAAACATGTTTCGATCAACTTTAATATCCAAACTTTTGCCAATAAATTAATATTGTGCTTGATGTTGTCATCCACATTTTGATTGATTGTGCGATCCATAGTGCGTTTGATAGTTTCTTGGTTCTTGATTTCTGGAATGATAATCTGATGACTGACGACCGTAGTCGTTGGCGCTGTCTCGAGGCTAGCAAGCGACAGTCTCTTTGATCCATAGATCAAGAGATGACATATGTAGATATAAAAAATAAAAAGCAAACAAGACCGGTGACCGTGGTCAAATGGCGGTCTCTTAGATTCGTAGATCAGGAGATAAGATCCGTAGATCTAAAAAAATCAAATCAAACCGTAGCTTGAGATCGATGTGCTTGGACCGTGATCCTTGGTGCGGCTAAAACACCGATAAATAAAAAGAAAAAGAAAGAAAATATAGTGGCTACTGCATGTTAGAAGCCATAATCCAGAAACGAACCAAGAGAATGGATGTGAACAAACCAAGAGAATGGAGATAAGTAACAGATTTAAATATTCAACCGATAACAAAGCTTTTTTCAATTGAAACTAGAGAAAAAATGAAAATAAAACAAAGGTGGGACAGGGCGGCGGCGATGGTGGCACACCGCCCTTTCTAGGGTTTAAACTCAATGGCGACGGCTAGGGTTTGTATGTTTTTATGGTGGTGCAGCGGGGAAGAAGGTACCCGAAACCCTAAGGTTCTAATACCATGTCAAATGGTAAAAGAGTGATTGAATATTATTGATAGGTTATGATTACATTATATAAAGTTTATAAGAAACCTTAGAAACCTAAAGCGGGCCCATAAGCTTAACCCTAATAATAATCAATAGTAAACCCTAATAATAATATAGTCTAATAAGTAAATGCTGGAAGATGGTGGCGGAGAAGTGGCGGCGGTGGAGGAATGACGATGACAGAGGAGAGTAGATGGTGGCAAATGGTGGCACAAGAGTGGGTGCGTGGGAAGAATGGCGTCGACGGGAAGACCAGATAGTGGCGAAGGAGCGACCGACGATGGAGGAGTGTGAGAATGGAGGAGTAGATGGTGTTCTTTAGAGAGAGAAAAAGCGTGAGAGAGAAGGAGAAAGATAGAGAGAAAGAGAGCGAGAGAGAGAGGAATGAATAGAGTAGGATGGGAGGTGGATTTTATTAAGTTATGTATTTGTTAACTTGGATAAAAAGACCAATTTGCTCTTATGAGCAAGTCACGTGACATAACTTAACGAGTAAAATAAACGGATGCAAAGAGAAAGGACTAAATATGTAATAAAACTTGAATGTAATGGACAAATTTTGTAATTTCCTTAGTTTAAGGGCAATACTTGAAATTTGCTACAAACTTAAAGAATGAAATTTGTAATTTACGCTTTTTAATAAATAGGAAAATTGAATTTAAATAATTGAAACTATTACGCATTGGTTTATAATAATCCATCATATTAATTTGGCCGGTAACACTCTCAACTTTCAGTTGTGTTACATATAACAGTTTTAGTAACATAATTATCAAAGATTTATGTTGATTTGCACTTGAATTCACTCTCAATAACAATTATGAACGGAATGAAATAACATACAAGGAAAATCGAGTGGAAATAAATGCAAACTGAGTGTAAAGTTATGATAATTATGCCATTGTGATTGCCACTGGCGATAAAAGTTAGAATTATTAAAACTTAATTTGTTTAATAAATTTTATAATGTTTACAACATATATTTTAGTCATTTATCATGACAATTTATAAGTAAACTTAGGGGTGTAAACGAGCCGAGTCGAGCCCGAGCTCGGCTCGTTTTGGTTTTGGAAAGCTCGAGCTCGAGCTCGGCTTGTTTGTAGATTTATTTCTAAAGCTCGAGCTCAGCTCCTCAGAAAATTTTCAAGCTCGAGCTTGGCTCGGGCTCGACTCGGGCTCGGCTCGTTTTCTTTTTAAATTATTAAAATTTTATTTTTTAAATTTATTTATAATTAGATTTTTTATATATAACATAATATATATTATTAATTATTTTTTCATAATAACTAGGTCTTAACAACTCGCGCGTTGCGAGGGGAATCCAAAACACGTTATAACCGATGTCTAAGATACCCTAACAAAACCTTAACATCCATTTCATTATGATCCACACCCTCCTAATAACCATTTTATATAATTTTAACAATCAAATTACAAATGTTAAACTCAAATTGCGTTTTGATAAAAAGTTGATCGAATACATAATATGTAAGTTTATAACACGACGTTAAATACATCTAATATGTTTCTTTGACATTATCTTTCTCTTTGTAACGTGTCATTGCAACCTAAATCCAACTTAACATGAGTCTTAGAAAAAACAGGTTATTGTGAGTGCAAACAAAACGTTTGCCATGCCATAACAACAACCATCTGGAGTCCTTTATCATCATTGCCTTAGAGTGAAACACCGTAATTCAACAACACACTTTTATGCCCCAAACAACAATTCGTGTATGTAAAGTGCAAATACAAAATGTGCACCTCACATGTAGTTGAAATGACAAAGTTACCATCTATACTGTTCAATCACCTTGGTTATTTTATACATAGGTAAATTTGTAATACAGCTCAGACTCATAATCAGATAGGTGTAGTTGCCTGTGTAAAGCCATCCAGGACACCAATCCAAACAATAGAACCACCAAAAAACCTTGGCTACGTTTTGCGACCAAACTTTTCGAACAGAAATGGCACACTATAATCGCATCAAAGTTACATAAAGATTAGACAGTGAAGGAGGCATGACTGTTTGTGTTAAAGCCACTTTCTGATGTTCAGGTTTCTAAGACAACACATATTTCCAACAAATAAATCATGCGACAATCATTGCCTTTGAGGCTCACCAACGTATCATAGCCTCCATATTTTCAAAAATACCATTCATACCCAAAAATGGGATTAGATGTAAGCATACCAGTAAATAAAGCCAATAATAAAACCCTCAAAAAATGAGGTTTACAAACATAACAACCATGGCTGAACATCTCATCTAAACGGCTCAGCTACGCATCACGGCCACATAATTTTCAAATCGAACAAAAGAAATCGAATAAGATATAAATCAGAAGCAAGAACTCAAAAAACCCCCAAATATCAACAGCATAGTTTCGCACCGACAAAATCGATCCATGAATCGAAAACCTAGACATCGTCATCACCCCCACCACCGACTCCCTCACCGTCATCACCCCCACCACCATCATCACCCTCGTGACAACGCGACGACCACCCCTCAACCTCATCACCCCTACCACCATCATCACCCTCGTGATACGGCCCTCTCACCGTCATCACCCACACCACCGACCGTAACACCAAAACCCAGACGAACCCCATAACTTTTATGGTCCCGATAAGTTCGTTAATAGGTGAATCATGAATCAATGGTCGTTGCGTGTTGTAGATCAAGAAAGAAAGAGGTGATTGGAGTGCAAAACCACCGCTGCCATCGCTAACCTTTGTGGGCTTTGCCGGTAGCAGTGGCAAGTACTGATCGTCTGTTGTAGCAGCGGTGATGGTGTGACGGTGGAGGCACGACGATTGCGGCGCGCCAGTGGCGGTGCGACGGTGTCGTTGAGATGAAGCCTCCCCTTCCCTCTCCCACTTCTATTTCTCTCCAAATAATGCCTGCATCTACAATGAAGAAGAAGATGTTTTTAAATAGATAGCAAAGTAAATTACCAAAATAACTTTTGAATTTTGAAACAAACTTGAAATGACAGAGTTACCCTTGGTTTACTGTTTATCACCTTGGTTTTTTCATATATAGGTAAATATATCTCATAATATGATTTACGTAAATATATATATATTTATATTTATTAAAATATGTAAATAAAAATTATATAAAAAAGCTTATTTAGGCTCGCGAGCCGGCTCGAGCTCAAGATCGTTTAAGCTCGGCTTGATTCGAGCTTTTTTCGAGGCGATCCCGAGTAGCTTGCGAGCCGGCTTGGCTCGTTTACACCCCTAAGTAAACCGAAAGAAATGGTTAAAGTAGTAGAAGTTTTGACATGTATGTGTTTATTTATCTAGTTTTTTCTAACTCGCGCGTTGCGTAAAGAATTTCACTGTGATCTCGTTTTTAGCTGTACGTGTTTTATGTGTAATGATAAAGTATAGATTACAGTTATCCCGACTCGTTTTCGAACTTGATTTACGTTGAAACGTAGAGTAACTCGGATTTATACCGTTGAATAAAAACGTTTATATATTACCCGACTCATTTCAAAATAGAATTTACGTCAAATCGTAGGAGAACGTCAAAACGTAGGCGATCGTCAAAACGTAGGCGATCGTCAAAACGTAGGCGAACGTGAAAACATAGATCATATTAAAACATAATATAAAGATGCACAGAAACGTTTTATACCCGACTCGTACCAGTACGTAATCCCAAAATTTTAAAATCTAAAGTTTACCATTTTAATACACAAATTATATATGTTATTAGTATTTAAATATTGTTATTATTATTTTATTAATTATATTACTGTAGAATCCTTCACCGATTAAAATATATATAATTAGTTATGTACAATAACTTAACCATAGCTAGGGACGACTTGATCTTTTTTCGCAGCGTAAAGTGAACTTTAAAGTTGGGCATTTATGATAATTAGTTTATCAACCGCTCCTAACTTGCTATGCTGCTTTAGTGCTAATCTCCTGGATAGTTCATTATGTAATATGTTCTTTTTAATAGATTCTCTCGTTAGTAAATGATCATTGTTTTCACGACCGGATCGGATCGGACCGGCCGGTCCGAACGGTTCGACCGGGGATCGGCCACCTAGCCGGTCCGGTTCGGTGCGACTCGTTTTGGACTGGTCGAACCGGCCGGTTCGTCCCGAACCGCTGGTCGGACCGGGAAACCGGACCGGTTCGGACCGGTTTTCGTTTTTTTTTATTATTTTTTTATTTTTTTGATTTTAATGGGTAAAAACGGGGTGTTGAATCATAAATTAGTGTGTTGGATATAAAAATATAGTTAAGTTTTATATATAACTATAAAATACATATATAAATTACTTATATTTAATTATCTATATAACTATATATATAATATAGTATATATATAATTATGACGTCATCCGGTTCTTAAATCCGGTCCGACCGGTCCGACCACCAAACCAGTAAGACGTTCGGTTCGACGTCCGATCCGGTTCTGAAAACATTATAAATGATAACATTCAAGTATTCAACTCCTACATTCTTGTCATGATAAGTTCATAAAAGAACAAATTAGAAGTCAAATATCTCAAAAGTTGAGTTTTATCACACTTATTTTTATGGTTTTTTTTTTTTTTCTAGTTCTTAATGATCATTAATAGAATATATTCTTAATGATTTATAATATTTTAATAGTTAAGAGATTATTTTAATACTAAATAATTAAGAGGTACCATTAAAAGATTACCTCTTAACCATTCAGTAATAAAATTACCTATTAACCATTGAAAGGTTATGAATTATTAACAAGTAGTCTTTTAATGATTATTAAAAAACTATCAAACAACCTCTTAATCTATAAAAAATTATCATTATAAAATAAAGACTTAATTACACAAAAGGTTCATATGATTTATCTTGATTTCACTTTTTATCCTTAACTTTTAAAAATTACAAACTTAGTTCAATACTTTGCACAAACGTAACATCAATAATCCCGAGTTAGATGAACGTTAATTGATTATATGTTAAATATTTTAAAATGACCATACTACCCCAATAATAAACACACAAAATAAGTTCTAGCGTACACAACCAGCAACCCTTTTTTCCGGCCGTACCACCGCACCCAACCGGCAACCACCTCACCTTTGTTATCCGAACGCACCACCGCATGGCGACGTGGTGGTCGACGCTATATATGGTTTTGATTTTGTTCATAGAGGATGTACGACAGCTTTGAATTGGAACAAATCTACTGTAAATCGTATCTGAAGACGATTATCTCACAATGATGGTGGTGGTGGTCGGTTCATGTTTTTCAGTAGAGGGTGAAGGTGACTAGGTGGGGTGGTAGTGGTTTAATGGTGTTTGGCATATGAAAATGAATGGAAGACGATGATCTGGTGGTGATGGTCGGTTTTCCGATGGGGTGATGGTGGTGGTCAACGGAGCTAGGTGGTGGTCAACGGAGCTTGGTGGTGGTCAACGGAGGTGAAAGGGGACGATGAAGTGGGGTTGGTAGAAGTGAGATTGGGGGTTACATGTATAATTTTAGTATTTTATGTTGTTTTTATATTTTAATGTTTAAGGGTAATTTGATCGTTTCACACGTACTAAGCAATAAAATTTAACGTTCATTCAACTCATGGACTGTTGGTGTTGTTAGTGCAAAGTATTGGACTAAGATTGTAATTTCTAAGAGTTAGAGATCAATAGTAAAATTAGAACATACCTCCAAGTCTAAAATAAAAATGTATTCGCTGATAAGAAACATAACATGAAATTATTTTGGTTATATACTCTAAACAAAAAGAATAAAAAAACTCTTTTTTATGTTGTAAGATATTTATTAAAAAATAATAATTTATGAAAAAGTTATAACCATTTAAAATTTGACGTCGGGAAAGAGAAGGAGGTAGGTTTAAAAGTAAGCAATGGCAATCAAAAAATTAACACGTATATAAATAATAATACAGGTAGTCAAATTCATATATACAATTTTACTTCCATTCTTAAACAATAATATAGAACGACAATTCGTCATCATCAAATATATTATCATATAATATAATATAGTATAATATAATATACCATGCAATATCAATCTTATTTGTTGTGTTTAATAAAGAAATAATCAAAGCTATAGTTGATTATTGTACCGTCTTTCTTCATCCATCTTTTAGTTATAACAACCTCTTTTGTTATGTTGCTACCTTGTCATATCCGCACATATCTATTTTGTTTTTCAACAATAAACTCATTATAACGATTCTAACCTTCACTACTAATATATAAAAACAATTATTTATACTCTAGTAGTGGTATTACTAATTATTTTTTACAAAAATAACGTAGATTCAAATTTTGTAAAGTCTAAGGTTAATTGGTGCTTAAGAGAAGAAAAATATTGGGTTTAGAAAAAGACAAATTAAATTTTTTATAATTCAAACAATGACTCATCGGTAAATGAAAATCCGTACTAGTAGTTTCACCGTTAACACTTTTAGTTATTATCATTTTATTAAAGATAATCCAGTATCATAATTCATCCTTTTCAATGAATGATGAATTATAAATACAACCAACAACACTCCTATAACACCTCAAAGTCCAAAGATGTCACTTCACTCGCACATTTTATCAGTGTCATCTCTTAATATCGTCCCAAAAGTGTGTATTTGTAATTCTTCTCAAAACTACAAGCCATAAATGTTGTCTTAAATTGTCAAAGTAATTAAAATGAAAAAAATATTACATGGGCAAAAGATATGAACCCTAATTAAAAGAACGAATAAACTAGAATTTAGAATTTAGAATGAGCATACATTAGATTATAAATTCTCTAGCACTATGGCTATGTGATGAGGAAACTATGGTGTGTGACTATATGTTGACTGGACATCACATTTGTCTGTTTGATAGACCTGTGACAATTGTCTTGTTTTCTCGTTTGACATATCAGCGTCACATCAAATTTTCTTATTTCCCCATTTTTTTTTTTCATTTTACACAGTGTCGTCCGGTTTTATCCCGTTTTCTCATTTTCTCAATTTAACTTTTTTTTAATTTGTATTTACATTCTTGTTTTCTTAACTAAATATACAATAAAACATTAAAACAAACTTCATTAATTATAAAATAAAACAAGCTTCATTAATTATAAAATAATACAAACTCCATTAAAAATAAATTAACATCTAGAAAAATAAAAAAGTATATAATTAAAAATAACATCTAGTACAGGATTTCTCATCCCCAACCTTGCGCCTTCTCCCGTTATCATTGAAGAACAACTTCCAACATTTGTCGATATACGCAGAATGACCTTTTAATTTAGAGATTGGACTTTTAGAGAGTGATTTTAAGTAGAATGATGTGGAAAAAATTGAGTTTGAGTTGTACTCAACGTTCAAATTTTTCAAAGACGCAAATCGGTAAATCTCGATGAACATTCACCGGGTCGAGAAGGACTGGAATTAGGGGCGCGATGTTCCCTATTGGCCCCAACTTTTCTCGGGCATTCACCACACAATTCCCGATGCGACTCCGTGTGGCCTTACGGACAAAATTTTGAGGACCTAAAGCCCTTACTTTTTCTTTAAGCGATTGGATCATCTGTGAATTCAACATGTATATTATACTGGTTAGACATAACAACTTAAACTTTGTTTCGTGTTTATGTCAAAAGTTACCACCCATAGCAATAACTACAATGCATTATGCCAGCTGAATTATAGTAGTTGAACTACAATGGACACATAACTAAAAAGCCGGGTCTGTCCCAGCTTTTATGAGGGCCCAAAGTTTTATGAATTTTATAGATAAATTGAATTTTAATAATTCAAACTATTACTTATTGAGTAATAATAATCTATAATATTATTTTGGTCGGAGACACTCTTATTAAATTTGATTTTTATTGTCATTGACAATCCCAGCAGCATAATTATCATACATTCATATTTTTATTTATTTTATACTTGATTTAGCTTGTATGTTTTTTCATTTCGTTCAAAATCATTGTGAATGGAATCGGGTGCAAATCAAGCGTAAATATTTTAATAATTATGTTACTTGGACTGCTTTTGGTTATAAAAAAAAAGTTGGGAGTGTTATCAATCAAATTAATAGTATGGATTATCATGGGCAAATAAGTAATAGTTTGAATCATTAAAACTAAATTTGTGTATTTTATATTATATTATTTATATTGAATAATTTAATATATATTTACAAAAGATTATATAGAACTTTGTTAAATACTTAAACCCATTAGATCATTAACAAACTCATTAACATTTTAATTCTTTTAGCCCTATTAAACATTAGGGTCCATTGACATTTAAATTATTTTAGCCCTATTAAACATTAGAGTTAGTTTAGTTATTTTAACCCTATTAAACATTAGTGTACATTAACATTCTATTTATATTTATTTTAGTCCACACCAGTTACCTATAACTAAAAATCTAAAATTTAAATCCATTTTATACCCAAATAAAGATATTGTGATTTGGGGTGGGGGTGATAAAAAAACCGATCGAACACTAGACAATATTGGTTATAAAAACTTGATCGAGAACTTTGTTCCCAAAAACTCTATAAGAGCCTCATGATTTGTTTGATTCAGTACTTTTAGTTTATTTATTATCATAACAATTATTGTTGCATTATAGATTTTTTATAAACGAGTTATTGATTTTTTTATAAACGAGTTATTTTGCTTCAATATTATTAGTAATTAATTAATTATTTAATAGGAGATAAAACTAGAAAAATTTTGATAAATAAGAATGTGATAATACCATGTATACTTTTAGTTACCTTTTTATTAGAACAGATAGATTATTTTCTTATTTAGATTTGTAGTTTAAATATCTTATTTGTCACAATCTCTTCATCAAACATATTCTTATGAATAATTTTCAAATATAGAAATCTCAAAAAGAAAAAAGAAATTTATCAAGGTGACTAGTCAAATTGTACCGGAAGTACATATGGTTAAGAAAAGAAGTACAATTGGTGTGTATAGTACCATTGAAAGGAGCTCATATATATAAAACGTATGTAACTTTTTGGTATTAATTTGTCACTTGTGAGGCTTCGCCGGTCGAGCAATCGGTGGAGATGTAGACATGTAAGTTGATCCATATCATTTCTACCAATTTATTTTATGTTTCTACAAATATTTGTACGTAAACTACGCGACAGTGGTGGTCGCAAGGCAAGAGCGGTGGTGGTCGCAGGGCCAGAGCGGTGGTGCTGACGACTAGCAGTCCTAACTACGGTGGCGCGATGATACAGAATTAAGAAATTCTGATCAACTCTCTTAGTATCATAATAAATTTATTATGTATTAGATTCTTTTATTCTACAACCAAAAATGTAATCTATTAAATTTTAATTTTAATTCTAGCGAATTCCGTAAACCAAACGAGATATGTATATAATTGAGGTTTCAGTTTCATTGAATTCTAACAATCCAAACGTCCTTTTATTATTATAGCGCGTATGACCATCTTAAATAATCTAAATCAGGCTTTTAACGGTCACAATTCATGTGGTGATCATGTTTATCAATTCTTCTTCATCCAAGTGTCGATTCATCGGCTAAAATGTTGACCGGCCCTCCATTGCATTGCTTTTCATCCAGTCAAGCCGGCACTATAAACAAGATAATCATCATCTCTCATTTCAAACCTAAAACGACAACTAAATTAATCTAATCTTCACCTGCTCTTTAGTTATATAATCACATTCCAGCATTAGTTGACAAGAATTTGTCAACAAAACATGTTCCCACCAGCCAAGTCAACAAACATTTCATATAAGTATATAACAAGAAAAAGTCAAACAGTCTATATCTCATCTACCAAATCGGCAAAACATTCAATTCAAACCTGCAACTAATCCCATTTGAATAATGCAAGAATGAAAGCTTCAAAGAAACTTGAAACAATAAGCAATAAACAATTCGGGTCGGATCGTTCTTCCACTTACTATAACTCTATAAATAGATGGTTTACATCTAAGGACAAACATCATTCATACCTGCACACTTTCTTGAAAATCACCTTGTTTTCTCAAGACAATACAGTAATGGCTAAAGTGTCAATTATGAGGACGCTAATTGGATTTGCTGCTGTAGTAATGCTTCTAGAGGTGGCGGCGGCGGTAGACCACACTGTCGGAGCTCCTAACGGCGGGTGGGACTTGTCAACTGATTTGTCATCATGGGCTTCGTCTCAAACATTTACAGTAGGCGATAATCTAGGTAACTAATATATATTTGGTTCTTAACCACAACCATGCACAACCAAATGGTTTATAACCAATCAGGGCCGGCTCAATCATTTTAGTGGCTTAAGGCGGGGTTAATTTTGGAGGCTTTTTTCTTAAGTATTTAATAAAAACCCTCCTTTTTTATCCGGGCTTGGTACCGGCAATAATAAACTAAATAGCTTATATTTGACGGAGTTAAAAAAAATTTTTATCTACTTTTTATATATTTAAAAAACATACGAAACATTTATATAAAGCTTATTTTTCTAGCTTTTTTTGAAGCAAATTCTTTAATAAAATCTTCATACTCAATCTAATAAAATAAATCTTTTTCAATTGACAAAATAGCTAACCCATTTAATCTTTTTATAGCAAGCCCAAGTTTTAAAAACTAAAATTAATATCAAGCTTAGTCTGGCCCAAAACAGAACAGCTAACCCAAAACGTAGTAGCTAACTCAAAACTGTAATTACCCTAACGCAAACACTGAAAAAACTTGAGGCCCTCAACATGTGGAGGAATTAGGCCACCGCCTGGCCCAATAACCTTATTGGGCCAGCCCTGTAAGCAATCAACTAACCATACCTAAGAAATCCCACCTGTAGCAAAACTATTGTTAGGGTCCGAGAAGGTGAGATATAGGCAAACCATAAAGAGTTGTTGCCTCTAGGGAGACCCGCCTGCACAAACAGTGGGGGTGTCAATTCCTCACAGAAACCCGAACCCGACATGAAGAGAAATAAGTTTTGGGTTGGGAAATACAAACTATTATAAAATGTTGGTCGGATTCGAGTTGACCCGTTTTAATAACGGTTGGGTTCGGGTTGACCCGCTAACCCGTTTTAATAATATATGTTTTAAAAATTTATTATAGGTCTTTTAATTTTTGCATTACTATATTAATTTAAGTCTTTTTCTCTGTTTAGAAATTTAATTTAAAACATAAGTTTCGAACTTCACTTTAGAGTTTTTCAAAAATAATAATATTTATTACCAAAAACGTATATTTTAAACTTGAAAACCATAACACGTTGTATATACAATATTAAAGTAGTACTTTGATATTAAATTACCATCGATTATTTTGATCTTTTTAGGAAAATAGGTTAAACGGATCAGGTTCAAGTTACATGATTTTGTATATGTTCAAGTTAGGGTTGAAGTTTCTGACCCAAATAAGAATATCGGTCAGGTTGGGGTTCGATATTTCAACCCATTAACCCGTCAACCCGTCAACCCAACACAATTGACACCACTAACAAAAAGCATATAGTAATGGACAAAAAACATAGTAAAGGAATATGGTTTATAATTAAAAAAAAGAAATTATTATTTTCTTTAAACATTTTCATACTACATAATATTTCCAGATGTAGGTCTGTGGTTCGCCAACGGTGGGCGCCACGGGCCACACTTCTAACAATAATCTTTGATGGTTGCAGTCTTCCAATTTGGTTCTACCCATGATGTTGTTGAAGTCAGTGAGGCAAACTATGATTCATGTGGCTTAGGAAATCCCATTTCAACCACAGTAACTAGCCCAGCTACAATTGCACTATCAGACGTAGGAAGCCGATATTTTGTTTGCGGTAGAGGTAACCATTGTAACCAAGGAATGAAGGTTCAGATCAATGTAGTCGCAGCAACAGGACCTGCACCAACCACCCCTTCATCCCCAACAACACCTGCACCAACTACCCCTTCATCGTCACCGCCACCACCAACCACTGGTGAGAATGTAAACCCTCCATCATCATCAGCTATGACACTAAAGATGACTGCTGGAACTATGCTTGGGTTTGGGTTCCTTGTGATGATGCTACTATCCCTTTAAGAATTCATTGAGTATGTATTTGTGACTTTTTACTTGTTTTCATTATATACATTTCATCTTCATTTGTAATAAAATTATGTGATATTTGTTTGTTGAAATTCATTGAATAAGGGTTGTTTTAGTGAGATCAAATGGTTGTGATGTGTTATGTATGGTATTAAGAAACCGTTTTGTGTCGGGGGCATAAAACTATGAGAAAACTAAGGTCGAAACATTGGTACGAACCCATATCTTAAAGGAGATGTTAATAACATACTTAACTTTATATGGAAAAAAATGAATCATGAACGTTGGTAATAGCACTCAAAACCTTATATAAAAAGGATGAAACTCCACGTTGCACCGTGGCATAAAATTATGAAAAAAACTAACGTCAAAATGTTACCATGAACACACGCATTCAGAACTTTATATAAAAAAATGAAACTGCCGTAAACCCGTGTGTTGAGGCGAGGACCCTGATATTCAAAGTTTTCTGTAAAAAACCAAGTTGTTAAATAATTCACGTTGGACGATAATAAAAATAAGCACGTCACAATGAAAAAAACATTAATAAAAATAAACACAACGAATTTAAATTTTAAAACTAAAAGTTGTAAAAAGAAAAGAAAAAAAACTATTAAAGTGTGGTTTTTTATTTGATGAAAAAGAAAAGAGTCATGGCTTAGTTTCCTACAAAAATCAATTGAGGTTTTTGAGTCTCATGATCCGATTGTCTAGCAATTGGTATCAGAGTCGGTAAATTGGTCTGGGCAGCAACAAAAATCATCGACAATCAGAATGAAGGTGTAATTGTCTGATCTCAGGAAATAAGATAAAGGGTTGTTGAAGACAAAATCAATTACCATCAAACCACGATCAAAGATGAGCGATTCAGATGATCCGTGAAAATTAAAAAAAAAGTCTATTTGTGTTTGATTGACTAAAAAAACAAGAGATCACTTGAGACGTGTGGGAATCAACTATAGAAGATAAAAATCTGAGCTATTCAGATACTCGATGTGTTCAATAACCTATTTAAGGTGAGAGCTGTGAAGGTTTCAAGATAAAAAAAAACTAGGTGACTTAGGTGGTCTGGTGTAAAAGAAACCCATGGAATGATTGATAAAAATCTAGGTTGTTTTGTGTGAAACATAATGGTTTGGGGAAGAGGCGATCAAGAAAAAGTTCGTGTGAGATGAACGAGACTACGATCAAGGAAGAAAAAAGTTGTGAGGCAGAGAATCTTATGACCAATGATATATTGAACAACAACAGGTAGAAACAAGATTCGAGTGAGTGAAAATTGATTAGCTTATGAGAAGCCAATAGTGGTGCAAAACCACTCATCTGTGGTGCTTAAAATGAACCAGAAAAAAAGTAATTAGCCAGTAGAGACTTATTTGTATATGAAGACAACTTAGATAGATCCCATGACGGAAGGAATAATGGAGAGAAGGAAGTTCATGGCAAAGGCTATGGTATAAGAGATGATAACTGAAGATAATATTCTTCAAGTATCAAATCACAAGTATATGAAGGATGCATGGGATGCACTATGAGTCAGATATTTGGGAAGCAAGAGAGTTCAAGGGCTCGTTTGCAAATGCTTAGGAGCGAGTTGTAAGTGATGAAGATGATCGAGATAGAATCATAAAACGATTTATGAATTCACAGGAAAGTTGAATGGGCTACAATCAAAGTACAAATGTCTTGGGCTTTCACTTGATGATGAGATAGTGGTGAGAAAATTTTTAAATTCCATGCCAAGGAAATCGTTGCTATAATCGAGCAATACTCAAAGATTAATAAAATGTCATTTGACGAAATGGTGTGCTGTTTTAGGCATTTTAGGAAAAATTGAAAACCCATGACTTATTTGAAAAATGCTTTATGTAAAATTTTAGGGTGTTTAGAGGAAATGAAAATCCTTGTATAATGGACTAACCAAACATAGGGGCTGTTTGATTACTGCTGACCCAGTAAGATATGACTGAGTCAGAAGCTGACCCAGTTAGAAGTTCTGATTGAGTCTGCATCTGACTGAAACTTGACTGTTTGATTTAGCATCTGACTGACTCTGCTGAATGATTATAAAAATCATATTGCCCCAAAGTTCTGACGAGTCTACATTTAACTGGTGTTGTGTAATCAATAAAAATAGCCAAATTTTTAAAAAGAACATAATAGCTTAAAATTCAAAATGTCATACAAAATACAAGTTAAACATAAATCATACTAGCTTTTTTTTTCTGTCATGCCTATATACAATCAAGAACTAATATCAAAACTGATTTCAAAAACCCATATAAGCAATATTATATCTGATTTCAAGAACCCATATAAACAATATCAAATCTGATTTAAAAAACACATAAGTGATATCAAATCTGATTTCTATAACCCATATAAGCAACATCAGATCTGATTTCACCTAATATCAAATCTGATTTCACCTAATATCAAATCTGATTTCAAAAACCCATATAAGCACTATCAAATCTGATTTTGAAAACACATTATCAAATATGATTTCAAGAACCTATATCAGCAACATTATCAAATCTGATTTCAACCCCAACTATCAAATCTGATTTCAACCCCAACTAATATCAAATCTGATTTCAAGAACAACTTAACAATCAAATCTGATTTCTAATCATAACAAGAACAACTTTAACTTTACCAACATCAAAAACAACTTCAGCAATCTGATTTCTAGAATCCATAACAAGAACAACTTCAAGAACAACCTTAGCAACATCAAATCTGATTTCTAATCATACAACTAAAATCAAACTTTAAATCAAACTTTAAATCAAAAGTATACCTTGGAGAAGAAGAGGGCCGGTTGCGAGGGGCGGCCGCGAAGAACAGCGAAGCGGCGGCGAAGAGGGCGGCCGCGAAGAGGGGAGGCCGCGAAGGCGTGCCTGCTGCGAGGGGGGGACGCGACGAAGATGGGGAATCCGTGAAGAATGTGTCGGTCAGCGATTTTTAATCACAGGTCTCGGTCAGACCCACAAGACCGGGTCAGTGGCCAACCCCGATACCTCAAACTCAGCCAGTCAGCGGTCCGACCCAGTCAGACGCGTTTCAAACAGCCCCATATTATTTTTTTCATTTTCCCTCACGGAGGTCCATTCCATTCGAGTTGCCATTATTACACACCAAACACTACCCAAGTGTTTTTCGATGACTTTGCATGAAAATGTCCAAAGTCAAAGCCAAAGCACATAGAGACCAACTTGATTTTAAAGGATGAATAGCAAACTCTATTCTAGACAAGATGGGGATTAAAAAGGGTGATTGTTAGAAGTTATTTCTAATTGTGGTACTCACCAGAAGTGGGGCGCAAGTAATTTTTGCAGATTTATGAGTTATATGGTTGGTTTAGAGTTTCTATTGTTTTTTATGGTATGGATAGGGTTTGTTAAGTTTATTTTGGTTGGGATATAATTTGTTTTCTATTTAACATTTTAGGAGTCTTGGTATGTTGGTTTATAAAATAAATAAATTTTCTTAAACAACAAACTATTTTAATGATACAAAATATTTTAAAAATTGGTGTATTTAAAGAGTAAAATTTGTATAAACAAAAAATTAATATTGCGGGTTATAATAAGAAAGATATCAATCATATTTTATTTTAGAATACCGTTTTATAATTGACTAGCTTTAGTAAACCCGTGTATTACAAGGGTTGAATATACAAAATTTTAAGTAAATATAAGAGTAAATTACACGGATCGTCCCTAACGTTTGCTCAAATTTCACCTTTTGTCCCGGGGATTGAAAAATTACAGGTTTATTCCTAAGGTTTGTAAAAATGTAGCACTTTTAGTCCTTCGGTTAAATGTCCATTAGTTTTTGATGTTAAACTTTTGAAAATGACAATTTACCCCTACCCATACCTCTCCCCACCGTGCTACCACCGCAGCCACACCGTGTCACCACATAGCCCCCATTGCAGGCCCACCCACCCCACCCCACCCCTCCCCTGCCCCTCCACCTCTATTTCAGGTCATCAACGCCGACATCTCCTTTAGGTGGATAACACCGCCGTCCCACCACATTCAGATTAGAGGAGACCACCTTACCTGCCATCGTTGTACCATCAACACTACTATCTCCATCGCTGCCCCTAACCATTGCTTGTGTGCAACCGACGCTGGTGATGGGTGCCCGATTTAGAGATGTAATCGATTGTTAAACCATATTGATTCCACAAGTGGCAAGCAATAGCTGGGTTTCATCACATCTCTTCGTCCTTGTTTTAGCCGACCCCCATAAAATCCGCTATGGATCTTGATGCTTCGAAGAGTCCTACTTGATACTTTAGTCCTTTAGATGCACCCATTACTCTAATGGTAGTTCTCCACCCATTCCCACTTGTCACCATATAATTTTCTACTTCAATAAACCCATTATAGTGGACTCATTACTTGTAATTGCAGGTATAAGGTGGTGTTACTATGTGATGGATCTTAATGGTGGGGATTAATTGCCCTTATGAAGAAGAAACGTAAGGTGGTGGTGATGTTTATTGGCATCTTGTGTAGCAGATTGAATAGAGAAGTGGAAGTGAATAACATAAGGTGGGGAAGAAAGTTGGTGGTGCTGGATTGATGGTGGTGTGGTACTGTGGTAGTGGTGGTGGTGGAGATAGGAGCGTGGTGGTGGTTAGGATGAAAATAAAAAAGAGGAGGGGGTGGTCCCAAGTTAAATTAATAATCTTTCTTATAAAGCTTTGAGGGTAAAATAGTCATTTAATACCCATTTAACGGAATTTTTTAATTGTCGTTAGACCTGGGACGAAAAGTGTTACGTTTTTTCAAAACTTAGTACTGAACCTGTAATTTTTCAATCGCAAGGATGAAAGGTGAAATTTAAGCAAACCTCAGGACGATCCGCTTAATTTACTCAAAATATAAATTTATTAATTATATGAAGATATGTTAAGATATAATATGTTTGAATTACGTATGAGTAAAAACTATAACTAATAAAACAATGATATCAACTTTTTAAGTATACTTTTTCAAAAAAATTAAATATTTTTTTTTCAAAATAAATAGTTTTATAAAAATATTATTTTTCAAAAATTTTCTTATTATAAATCCCAAAATTTTAATTATTTTTAATTTATAAAAATTATACTTTTTAAAGCATCAATTTTAAAATATTTGTATTTAAAAAAGTTTTAAGTTTTAAAAAAAAATTCTTATGTTATAAAAATTTGTTTCTCTAGAAATAATATTAATAAAAAGATATTTTTTTAATATATCAAAAAACTATTTTTAATATAAAAAGTATTAAATAATATTATTAGTAATTAAAATAATTATTAATAGGAGAGAGAAACGGGAAAATTCGATGAAAAGAAATGTGGTGATGACATGTGTCACCCTTAGTTAATATTTATTAGACTAGAAGGATTAACTTTCATTCTGTTTTATACTAGCTTTAGTAACCCCGTGTATTACACGGGTTGAATAAATAAAATACTAGATATAATAAAAATTTAATAGTTATAAAACGATATTTTAAGATAAAATATGATTAAAATTATATATAAATAAGGACTATAAATAATAAAATAATGATATAAACTTTTTAATTTTTTGTTTCTAATTTTTTTTATTTTTAAAAAAAAAAAATTAAAAACTTTGATGTTTTAAAAGTTTTTTAATTTATAAATTCAATGTTAGAATATTTAAAATTTTAAAAAAAATTTGATGTTTTAAAAGTTTATTACTTTATAAATATTTAATTTCTTTAGAAACAATATTAGTAAAAAGATATATTTCTTAATTTATTGTTTGTAATTAATGTGATATTAATAAGAGAAAAAAACGAGAAAATTTTGATGAGTTGAAATGTGATGGTGCCATATGTTCACCATAGTTATTTTTTTATTAGAATAGAAAAATATTCAACACGTGTAATAAATGAGTTCACTAAAGCTAGTAATAATAATATAAGTGTGGGGATTATTTGTAAGGTATGGTTATTGATTTACTTAAAAGGAAAAGAGTCGTGGGTTCATTTTTCACAAAGTCGACTAGTGTTTTCGAGTCTCACCGCTCTCACGATCCAGTTGTCTAACACCATTTACATTTTTGCTACATACTTCTTTTTGGCACATTACACAAATTTCATAACCCAAGTTGACTCATTCATAATTCATAAGCAAACAGGTAGAAATTTCCATAAGTCACAAATATGATTTTATTTCCTTAACTTGCAAATTCAAACTGTCATCACGCAGTACAAACAGAATGGTAATTTTAGACACATATTACATCAACATTACTTCATAAACTTCTTCAAGCTCCACAGGAACAAGAACAGTAACTGAGTGTATCATAATATCACACGGGACATAAACTGGAGGAAGAAGAGAACACACCAGAAGACTCACAGGATTATGCCACTGGAGGTCGAAGGACGTGATCCTGTGTTGTGTCAACCACAGAAGACGGCATGAACTGCCACATGGCAACGCTAGGGTAGCTCACAAAAGGCATCAACTTGTTTCCAGCAGCTTGATCTTGTGCAGCAAACGCAGCCCGCATGGCAGTGGCATGCGCCAGATAGCCTGGCTGACCACCGTTGATGGACTTCACTTGTTGTTCCAGCTTGTCTTTCTCGACTTTCAGCCTATTCTTTTCATCACGTAGTTCGTTCTTCTCAGCCTATCCAAAAGATGATGATGATGATGATCAAGATCACATGATGTCATATTTGTAAAATTTGGAGAGAATTCTAATTAAAAAGTAACCTTTAACTCTTTGATTTTTTCATGCAAATCAGCATTCGACTCATTGAGTTTCTCTGTTTCACCACGTAGCTGTTTTATCATTCGGATAGCATCACTCAGGATAGCAGTCTTGTCTGTTTTTGGTGGTCTTCCAGGCTCCAGGACTGAACCCAATTCCATAAACCTTTAAAAAAAATTTCAAATTTAACGTCAGAAATTACATAAGTTAACTTGGCATATAAGAAACAAGCATCAGAAGATAAAAATACATGCCTTTCATTCATCCTATCTCTGCGTATTTTCTCTCGACCCGCCTTAGATCCATATTCATTGGTAGTTTCACACTTTAGCCTGATAGAATTAACTGAAAATGTGTTAATTGGGATTCATCATTCATGCAAATGGATTGATAAAAGACAACTGCATTCACAAGCTAAATTAGGGGAGTTTGCTTTAAGGGTATATGGGCTTGAGGAATGAGGTTATTAACCATAAATATGGGAATCCTTCATACGCACCCTCAAGAGTTGATTGTGAAAGCAGAGCCCTTAGAACAAGGGTTGGCCAACCTTAGTGGGCAGGAGCCCACTGGACTAGGCCCAAAATAGGGGTACCATCTACAGCTATCAAATCTATGAAACCAAACATCATCTTATACCAGTTGACAAACTATCAAATAAAAGCATGGACAAAAGGGAAGGATAATTACCGTTTTCGTGATCCCGTCCCCTTATGGCCTCCAAAATCGATAAACGAGCTCTCGATCTCGGAACTGCAGGAACAAACCAATAGCAATCAAGCAAGGTTGTTGGGATGTGAATGTTACTGTTGGAAATGGTGGTGATTGTCTACTTGTCTTTGTGATTGTGATGTTGTGTGCTTGATAGAAATGACCACTGAAAGAAATTTCAGGGGACCACGGTCTTATGCAAAATACCTAAAGTGGTCTATTTGACCAATCATGTATATCAAAAGAACTCTTTCACTAAACTTTTTATCAAAATAACCTTTTTACTTCTTCACATTATTTCTCAATCTTATAAATCTTAACGGAATTTCGATTGTTATATAAAAGGGTCAATAGCACGTAGACACGTGCCCTTGAGCTTTTGAGTTTTATTAGCGTATTGTCTTTTGCTTTTTCGCGATGATCCCTTTATCATTTAAACCTTTATACCTTTTCAAGATTTCATATTTTCCGCCTTTTTAACTTTTATTTTCACTTTTTCGCTATCATCTACAAACATTGCAGATTTGTATGTTTTGATACCAAACTATGTCACACCATCAACACTAGTAAAGATACGATAAAATACCAATCGAATCGCAAAAACTATAAGTTTGAACACGCATATCTGTAATGTCTCAAACTGATGACAACAAGTTTAAAACAAAAAACAGTTAAAAACAAGAAAAATACTCCAGAAAAGTGAGAATCAGAAAAAGATATTGGAAGCCACATGTCTAAATTTCGTTAGGTTTTATAACAAAGGCGACAAAAGTAGAACCATGACGAATTTATCAAAAAATTGAAATATAAAAAAAAGCTTATTTTGATCAAAAAGGGTTGTTTTGAAGATTTCCCCAAATTCCAACAATCTCCTAATTTCTTCTTCTTCTTCTTCGATCCTGAACACTAATATGATCACTCGATCAAACAACCAGATCACGATCGAACTTCAATCTCATCAACTCGATTCACACAATTCAATTTCGCCCTAAATAGATTTAGGGCAATACAAAAAACACACACGACTGACCTCACAGCAGGCACGGCGGCGAGGGCGGTGGATTGCCAGGTGAAGGCGGCGACGGCGGGGGGAGGAACAGCGGCGAAATCAGCGGCGGAGATGTCGTCAATGAGGCCGTAATCGAAGAACCAGTTAGGGTTATCATCGACCTGATCGATTTCCATGGAGATGGATGGGGTGATGGAGTGAGGTTGAGGGGAATCAATCAATCAAAAGATCAATCAAAGGTTAAAGGTAGAAGATGGAAAGTGGGTGATTGGATGGGGGAATATGAATATGGTGCTATGGAGATGATGATGATGGAAGAAGAGAGTGGTGAAATTTGTCATCATCAAAGTAAACGCTTATTCTGACGTAATGTGATAGCAGCTTGTGGGAGAAAGGAGGGAGGGAGCCACTCTTGTTCAAATTGTCACCTACTACACTACCATAATAATTTTTTATTATTTTAATAATCTCAATTTTTATTTATTGGTCGGGATTAATCACAACTCAATAAATATTTACATACACTCCTAACTTTGAGCTTATTTTCTTTCAGCGATTCCTTACTAACTACAAGTTAAAACCGTTAGTTTTTCAATGACGTGAACTGTTTATATGGCCAAAACACAAAGCAGAAAGTTGAAATCAACCATCTGGTCCGTCAATCTGAAACTCCCGCACTCTAAATCCCGTCAATCTCCACATTCTGATCAGAACCACTCAACTCATTCGAGGTAAATTTCAGGTGACATTAGAGGCTAGACACAGGAAAACAAACTTGATGGAGGCTGTGCGGCTGTGTGGTTGAAGAATGACTCAATGTTGGCCTCATTTTATCAAAAAAACTAACGGCGGTTAATTCTCAGTTAGTAGGGTATCGTTGGAAGAAAATAAACTCAAAATTGGGAATGTCTTGAAACATAAACTGAGTTGGGATTAAACCCGGCTAATAAATGAAACTTGAGATTATTAAAATACAATAACCCTTTTTATTTTTCATGGTTTATTGTATTTCTTAATTTAATCTTTTTTTTTAATCCTGAATGGTTAAATGCTTCATTTTAATATCATTAAATGTAAAATAAAGGTTTTGATAGGTGATGTTTTTAATACTGGATCGGATAGTGAACTTGATGTGTTATTGGTTTATTGGTTGGACCAGTTCGACTGGTTGGACCGGATATAAAAATAAGATTAAAGTATAATTATTTTAGATAATATATGTAAAAAGTACTATAAAATTTAAAAAACTAGTTCAACCAGTCCGATCCTCAGTTCGACCTGTCCAACCATCAGTTCATTCCAACCACCAGTTCAATGCTAAAACAATTTTTAAACATAGAACCGGACTGGATTGGAGTTTAGTTCCTGATTCAACTGGTCAGTCCGGTCCGATTTTCAAAATAATATTGCTAGGTGTTAGGTGTACATATAGCAGAGAGGCAGACACCCTCTATAGTAGTCGTACATGTTGATGCGAGTTGTATAGTAGTTGGTCAAATAGACAAAATATGCAGTTGACAGAGCCGTTAAATTTATGATAGATATGACTCGTGTAGACGCAAACGGGTCGTGTATCGTTCGGCTCTACATGAGTCGTATGTATTCGCAGAAATTGAATTTCATACAATTCTTTAATATGCATGCCAATTATTTGACATGACACGAGATTTTTTTTATTTACGTGTGAATTAGTTGAAACGACACAAGATTCTTTTAAAACTTCATATCTAAACCAATCTTAGATTATGCATTCTTCTTTTAATGCTATTATTTCCACGCTATACGTTAATTTCTTCGTTAAAATGTTGTAATTAACTATATATTTTGAAGTGAGTATTATAACAATTAAGACAGTTATAAAGAACATATTACATGCTATTAAGTTTATTAACGTTGTAAATAAACTTTTTTTCTTTTGTAATATGCACTGTCGTCTATATAATTTTTCTTCATAATCTACGTTTTTCCCTTGTATCATGCAGAGTGGAATATTATTAGTTTACAAGTTATTTTAATAATAATAAAATAAAATAATTACGACAAAAATTGTGACTTCACTGTATTATCTAAAAAACAGAATCTAATCCTTAGATGTAAACATAAAATTAACAAAGTGGCATGATACATGCCTGCCCGTCTTCTTATTTAATAGTTTCCGGAATTTATAATTGTTTATGAAAACGAATGAAAATCTTCCAAATGGATCAGATCTAAAATAAATAATTAAATATTAAGTAATCATCACCAATGGTCTAATGATATACTCGTATGTTGTTTGTTTTTCATAAAATTGTTCACCAATCGATCCCTTAATTATTAGTCATTACGTACTGGCAAATAAGTAAACTTTCGCTTTGTATTATTAATTTTTTTTTAATTTATGTATTTTAACAAGTAAACGGTAATATTATATATATGGTTTCCTATTACAATATTGTTTTCCTTTGATAATGCAAATATTTTAATTTTAAAGCTTTTCAACTCTTCCTCACTTTAGGGTTTGAAATAAACCGTGAAAAAAACTATAGTCGAAGCGTTACGTACCAATATAAAATTCGTGATTTCGCGCGTTGAAGTTAAGCAAAACAAAACCTTGCCGTCATCATTAACATTTGAAACTTTATATAAAAAACAAAATTGTCACGAACACGTGATTACGGCGAGGCCATTGATAATATGTAAAAATTTTATATAAGAAAAGAAGCAGTTAAAAATTAGTGTAAGATCGCTGATAAAAATAAATACTCTGCTGTGGGAAATACCAAACAGTCATATATAAATATTAACATTGATAAAAATAAACACATATAAATTTGAATTTTATATTTTTTAGGATGGATTTGGTTTTTACATGATGTACAATTCTTTTATAAATGAAACTTCATCAAAACGTAAATAAAAATCTGAATGTTGGGGTGGTATATTCAGAATTTTATTAAATTTTAAATTTTAAACTTCATTAGAAAAAAAAAAAAAAATTTTGTAAGTGACCAAAAATACAAAGATATAAATATAAGGCGTAGTGTAAATATGTCTAAACTTATGGGGGTCAATATTTAACTATTCACAGCCTTAAAGTAATTTAATAATAAAGAAATTTAAAATAAGAACCGTGAAGGTTGTAGCATGTGTATTGGAAGCGAGCAATTTGTAAATTGTATACAATGACGGAGCTTGAACCACATTTTAGGGGTGGCGGCAGCGAAAGTAAACTATTTTAGGGGTGGTGAACTCTATATTTATTAAAAATATTTTTACTACCGGACTGGAAATTTACACTGTCGAGCCGAAAATTAACACTACTGACGGAAAAAAGAGGGGGGCGGGGGCCCCCTGGCCCTAAGAAGCTTCGCTAATGATTGTAGGTATGTATATAAATATGTGCAAAATACCTGGTTCCTGACTTGAACCCGAAGACCGTACCTAGGACCGGTGTCCGCCCTTTAATGGACACTATTGCTACACGAATAACCTAGTGGTTCCTACCTGATTCCTTTTTGCTTCCCTTCAATCAGATCCTACATGTTCCAACATGGTTCTCAGTTCCTACCTAGAACCGGTAACAACCTGGACCCAACCATACCCGTTTCAAACCAGGTTATAATTGTCTTTTTTAGTTTTTCAAAAACTAGTTGTTGGTTAACGACATTATAGTAGTTTTAGTGATTGGTTTTTGTTTTCCCTCCCCCCTAATGTAGTATAAATAAGTGTTTGATGAATTGGTTGATTACCCCCACTTGAAAACACAAAACAGAACACGAAAAATACACTCATTTACTCTTGTTATACACTTTCTACTCTCGTTACAGCTCAATCGCGATCGTCCATGGGTCAAGGTTTCACCATCAAGCCTATATTGTTTAGGTGCTTTCTAATAATAGGAACCTGAAAGTTTGGTTCGATTGGGGTTTGTGTGAGATAAGTGACGGGTCCCATAAAGCAAGCTCGTTACAACTTTTGTTAGCAATGGAACTCAACCTTGAGGAAACATAATTCTAAATATTACAAGGGTAGGAAAGCAAATTTAGCATCCAACAAACACAGTTGGCTAGTGACAATGAGATATTTAATGTACTAACATAAATATAATTCAGGATCGATTGATAAAGTTCGTGATTCAGGAAGCTTTGTCGTTCGACCACTTCAACAAGCCTAATTAATTTGACAAAAATGATTTGAGAGACGCTTTAACCTCGTTACACCCACGTAAGTTGTACCATACTTATGGTATTGTTTAAAATAATGGAAGAATGTAAAAATCATGCAATTAGACTTTTTAAATATTTACAAACCAATGTGGACTTGACTAGTGATGTTTGGTCAGTCCCACTTCATGAACTAGAATTTGCGTCAAGGCTTGGGTAGATCTCAATTCGTGACAAATGATAAAGCATACAATTGCGTTTAAACTTTTTCCATATTCGCATACCGGTGAATATTTGTTTTAGTTTTTCAATTGTGTAATAACAACGTTTAATCTAGAAAGCAAAACATTTCAATGACATTGGATAACATGTCGGACAAATACAAGCGCGGTTGGAAAATATAAAATTAAAATATAAACCGATATGCAACGATGAATTATTCTATCATTTATGTGTTGCACAATTATTTATTTTGTTGTGCAAAATGAGATCGTCGTTAAAAAAGTTGATTGAGTTCAAAATTTCTTTTAAATACATGTTATATGATGTAACACCCCCAAAGTTTCCAAGGAATCAAAAGAAGAAGAATTTCTCACGTGAAAGGGGACTTCTCGCGCGGTAAAAGAGTTCTCGCATGAGAAGCTCGGGCGAGAAGTTTGGGATCCTATAAATAGATGAGAACACCTGTTTGTCCTCATTTTCACGCGAAAACTCCTGCTGCTAGAGAGAGAAAATCGAGAGTTAGAGTGAGAAAGCAAGGATTTGAGGTGTTTAACCCGTGTAATTAACCATTTATGTATCAAGTAATGATTAGTGATGAATATGATACGTGAATATGTAGAGTTTGATTGAGAAGTTCTCGGGAAAGTGTATTGTGGGTTAGATCGTCAAAAGGTGAGTTTCTAGCCCCCTTTTCTAAGTTTTTATACATTTTGGGGCTGTTATGCATACTATTACGTTTGTTTATGCTTTATATGATGATTTTGATGGAAATGATTAAGTTTTAGATGTATTAGCCGATATTATGTTGATGGGTAGGTTGAACTGTGGGGTTCTCGCTTGGAACCTTTAAGTTTCCGCAACAGGAGGTTCTCGCACGAGTTAGGTAACTTGAGCTGCAAGGGTTTTAAATTTGAATATGATCTCACGTGACAAGTATGTTTTCACGTGACAGGTATGTTTTCGCGCGACGTGGGCGTTCTAGCGCGACGTGGGCGTTCTAGCGCGACGTGGGCGTTCTAGCACGACTGGTAGTTCTTGCGTAGTATAGTTCTCGTGCGAATAAAAGTTTCCGCATGACCTGATTTAATTGAGTTAGTTCCCGTTAGCTAAGTGTTATGCCATAGGTCATCATGTTAAATTTTATCTGTTTTCTAATGATGAAATTTTGTGACGAATCTTTGCTTGGTATGTTTATATACTACTATGAGTAAAGTATTATGTAAGAAAAATGAAAGATAACGATAATAAAAAGTATATATGATGTTTATCGAATAACACATTTCTTTTCAGCATTATCTCAAATAAATATATGATGTTTATCGAATAACATATGAGCCTAACACAAACATACACGCCCCAATGACATCAAGAACAAATGGTGGTATATGCTTAACTTATTAAATGTCATTCGACATGTGGCAGTTAAACGATAGGGTGACATCTATCATGCGAGCTCGGGAGGCATAGTGGAACAGAATTTATGTCAATTATTACTCCTAAAGACTATTACAATTTTGATATTATGACTTGGTAGGAAGTAAAACAATCCTAATTTTTTTATTTTACCTGATATAGCCCATGGTTTACTAAATGTCAAAGATTAATGATAACTTTGGAATCTATATTTTCTCTTAGTAGTAGAATTTTATTGCTACAAAGAACAATATTCACTACTGAATCAATTGAGATGTATATTTTCTTAAATGATCATTTTGACGTGAATATACAAAATCAAACAAGCCTCAAAGATGAATTAGCACTTGAAACAAAATTAAGAACACTACGAACAAGTGAATGATGGACTTCTTCTGGCTTATCCGACGTAGAATTCGTCAATCATGTAGCGTTATGTTCACAATACTCTGCTTAATAAGACGCCGAAGACAGTGACAAAATAGATTTAAAAATGTATTAGTTTGTAAAATGGTGTTTTTAGCGAGCGTATTTTCTTTTGTTTATAAAATACAAAAAGTAAATAAAAAAGAATTATATGTTGTTTTATGTTTGTTTATTACTTTACTATATTATTAGTTTTGAGTAAATGAACAGTGATTATGTTTTAGTGCTTTCTAGGTGTGCTGCTACTAAAACTTGAGAGTACAACACACTGTTGGACGAGACACGTGTGTGTACGTGGTTGAGTTGCAACACCTTCTTTTCCTTCTCAATGTTGAGAGAGAGAGAGAAAGAGTGATGAAGACGACGGTGTTTCAATGTTGTTGGAGTCGGTATCTAGGGTTTCGGTGGTGGTCCTCGACGGCAACTAGATAAGGTGACTGAGGGTTGGATACAAAGCACTCCGATAACCAATTTCTGTTTAAAAAGGTTTGTTTGCAAGCGATCATTCCATTTTAACTCAGAGGAAGAACGTAAAATGTATTACTCGATTGAAATCCTCAATTTGGAAGTTGCAATTTGATGTAGAAGGTTGCTGTGGTTGTGGGTGTCGAATGAAGAACATAGTACTAAGAGTGAAAGAATAAACAAAGTGTAGGTTAAGGATTCAAGAAAAAAAAACCGTACTTATGTTCTCATCTACAGTAAACAACGATTCTCTCAATCAATTGCAAGTCATTTCTTAGAAATTTAAGTTGGCTTTTGGTATTTTTTTTATTTCTAAACATAAAGATTACACCCTAAGGTCTCGCATATATATGGTAATTTTTTTTAGGATGAGTTTGTTGATTCATTTAATTATAAGTGGTTCTATATCAAGAAAACATTTTGTTGCTTAATCCTACTCATTTGATTTATAGTTAATAGTGATGTAATGGCTTTGTTGATGATTTTGTTGCTGCAATTAATTGTGTCTCAAATTTATAAGTTTGTGATTGCAAACTATTACGGTTTTGTTGTGTTTTTCGGTTGCTCCCGGCTATCTTTGGTTGTTCGAAGTTGGTTTTTGGTGTTTTGTTTATATGGAATTGATGATTTGTTGGAACTTCGTATATAGTTTAAGAAAGGCTTCTCTTCAATCATTTATCATGATATCCACCCAAATGATTCTCTTATATATGCTTCCGATTGTTTACGAAAACACTCGAGTGTTCAATTAGACGAGAATCCTATAAAGAAGCCAATTTGATGCATATTTCACTTGCTCTAATGAGCCAGCTAAAACTCTGTTTCTGTTACATGTTCTATTATTTTCTAACTCTTTGGTGAGTCTTAGGTCAAGAGAGAAGAGCGATGGCATATCTTGAGTCATTCACTTCTTTTGGGCTTTTTCTACTTTTATGGTAAAAACCAAGGCTATGAAGATGTTATGGACATGGTTCACAGTAATTTGTGCTCTATAAGATTTTCACGGCCTCTATTTTTTACTTTCGCCCTTGTAGTTATGAATTTTCTTCTATCCATCATGGTTGTTGGTTGTAATTGAGCGCATTGGCAATATCAGTTCATAACAAAAAAATCATATGTATTATAGGTGCATGCCTCATTTGTGCTTTTAGTGCAGATTAGGGTTTATCTAAATATAACTAACATCTTCCGGTTATAAACTATTAAAGGTAGTGTTTGTTGATTTTGTTTTGTTAAAGATCATAAATTCTTTTACTCAAAATTTTACTTTAGTTTTCTTTTGATTTTGGTTGTTGGATGAGAAGATGATACGAAAGAGAAGGGTCCAAACATTACTAATTTGATTTTTAGCAAGTATCTTATAATGATGGTATGGTCAACAGTATTTCTTAGAGGTGGCAAAATGGGCGGGTTGGTTGTTGGGTCAGGACGGGTATGGGTCAGGATGGGTTTGGGTTATGATAGGTTATTTAAAAAAAAGGTTAGGATGAATTCGGGTCAGGATGGGTTCGGGTTAGTATGGGTAATATTAAAAACCAACAAGTGAACTAATAAAATAGAAAACGATCACCCTAGCATGTCATAAAAGTTCTACAACTTATAGACTGGTTTCAAGCCCAAATCAAATTCCATAATCAACAATTTGTATTCTTGTGATGCTTAAGTTCAATTAAGATCATTGAGGACAACAATTGCACAAATAACTTGAGTTATTAAGCCGCGGTTTTAAATTTTAATGAACACAAGCATGTCTTCCAACCAAGTTATGATTTTATAAATAATCTTTTGTATTTTAAAATAGTTATACCATCACCAGCATTAGACTTTTAATTTACTCGTAGTTGATGCTGAAAGTCAGTAAACATGTTATACATTCTCTATGTAAAAGAATCTTTGGATGGTAGTTTGATGGAGAATCCATAAGCCTTCAGAATACCCATTCAAACCACATCACACAACTAAGACTTGTAAGTCCCTGTTTTGAAAAGCTAAATGAAATCAACATATCAATGAACCAAAATATACTAAGCTTTAGCTGTAGTTAATTTCAAGCAGGAACATTGGACTTTTGAATAAACAATAGGGTAGAAACATCAAATCAAAGTATAGGGTCGATTACCTTCGATAATTTTACGATGATGGTGAGACTGCTATGGCAATGGTTGGTCGACAGTGATGGTGTGATGTTATGCGGATGCGGTAGGTTGCGCGATGAAAGTATGAAACCCAACATAGGTGGTGAGTGGCAACTGTGATGGTGCAATTGGGGAGGCGGAGGCGGACGCGAAAACCAAATAGAGGCTGTGATGGCGCGATTGGGGAGGCGGAGACGGAGGCGGAAACCCAAGAGAGGTTGTGATGGTGCGATTGGGGAGGCGGAAGCGGAGGTCGATCGGTTTGCTTTTATGGGTGACTAGAACCTGTGTTGGAAGATCAATAAATTAACTATGGTTTTTTTTTATCGAGATTCTAGAGAAATCAAAACTTATTCCGACCCCTTATGTTTTATTTCTTCTAAAATTTAAACCCATCTTGACCCCCTTGCTTTTTTCCTTTAGCCCATGCTGACCCATTCCTATTTTTAAAATACCCATTTTGATCTAAAATTATATATTTGGGTTTCTTTTGCCACCTCTAGTATTTCTTTATGTGTTAGTGGATGTTGTTGTCATATATGCATGCATTTAGGAACTTAATAGGATCTAAACAGTGAATAGTGAGTTCAACTCTCTTTTTAAATTAATATTATTAATTACCAACTTGGTTGGTGCGTTATGATTGTATCATAGGCTTCAAATGTTGTACCTTAAATTGTCTCTTAGTCAAGTATTACTAATTACTAATTATCAACTTTAAAGATGCATCAATGGTTGTACAATAAGCATTAAAGGTTGTATATTTTTTGTTTTATTTTTTTTTTCTTTTAAATCTTTATTTCAAACCCAATACATTTACATCTTTTACTATTTAACCCTTATAATTTTCACTTTCAACTTTAGTCCTCTACACTTTTTATCTTTTACAACTTCTTCGTTTTACATTTCCGTCTAAATTTTGAGAGTTAACATGTAGTAGCGTGCGAATGTGATTCAACGTTACGCCTATTTTTTCCCCTTTAACGGCCGCGTCGCAGCGTGCGAGTCCTAGATCGACTTTGTTATTGTTTTTAATGTTTTATGTTTTACGTGTGTGGTACAATGTTTTTATATCTACTTTCCCTTCGGTTTTATTTTTTTGTTTTTATTTCTTTTCTTAATACGAGAGCTTTTTCAGTGTTGGTGGTGCTGACGGTGATGTGACATTGGTGCTACTTGATACGGTTTTACGCCCGCCGCCGCAACGCGGGGGCTTAAAACTAGTTTATAATCTAATTAGTAATATTTAATTTTTTATCTATCTTATACTTTAATTTGGTTACTTGATTTGTTTGGATTCCTAAATCATGTGTCAAATGTATTTTGCAGGTTGAAATGAAAAAGAAAAAAAAAACCTTCCTGAGTACTTCAAGGGACAAAGATGGTATAGCCACAAATGATAAATGATAGTTTAATTTTATCTATGTTTAACTTACTGATTTGTTTGGATTTCTACACCCAGGTTATATGAAGTAAATAGGTTTAATTTTGAGCATAAACAGTATTGTGTTGTAGATGTGAACCTTTTTGGAACATGATTTTAAACCCATTTTAGTGGCCTTAAATTGCATATTTTCATAAGATTTAATAGTTGTTAGTAAACTAAGTATAAGAAAATTTTAATACATCAATTAGGGGTTGTAAAAATATCAGAGGTAAACCGAGTGGCATGTTTGACCCTTTCTTTTTAGCTTATTGATGATCACTGGTTGTCTATTTTCATCTATGTTAGTATCTTTGTATGTTCATAGATTTCTAAATTCCAATATTTTATTTAGTTTAATCTATGCTTTATATAATTTTATTTTGTTTTTTGGTTTTGTTTTAAGAGAGACGAGCCAGACTGTTAGTGAACCTTGCTACAAGAGTTTCGAGATCACACATTCAAAAAGATTGAAGTTACAAGAGATTGGAGAGCGCATTACGTTCAAAAAAGATAGAAGAAGAAGAAGAATATATGTTAAAATTTTCTATCATAATCACTTCTTCACCAAAAAGATTGTACACAAACACCCTCACACATTACTAACAAAGAAAATATAAATTTTGTTTTTGCTCGTAACGCTTAAGACTAATTTACTTATCAGAATTGAATATATGAGGTTAATCCTAATAAGTTGTGGATAGAACCATGGTCGCTATCGTGACCGAACATGCATCGATTATCCAATTACTCTAATTGTTTCTTATAATACTTATAGAACGGAACAAAACAAATAATTCAAGACAACTTCAATAAAGACACAAAGAATACGCATACATGTTACATCAAAGTTAAAAGAACATTCCAAAATAAAATAATCATTTTCAAATACATTAAAAATATCATAAAATTTTATATACAACCACTTTTTTATATAACTCTAAGTTATATGTATATCATTCAAAGAAAAATCTAGAACGAGTGCTCTTAAGAAGTTTTCAAATTCAAACCTTGATAAAAAATTTTTTGTTGAATTCTACAGGAAATGAACATTACTTTGAAAAGAAACAAATGCTCATTCGCTGAATTAGATAAGCACATGTCACCAATGGCGTACTCTCGAAAAATTTTCATGGATGGCAAAAATGAGACGGTTGCATAATTTTAGAAGGGGGCACTCAGGATTTTTACACATATATAACACTAAAAAAAATTTTTTACGAGGGCCGACTGCCCCCCTCATCTATACTTGGGTCCGTCCCTCATTTAATTTTTAAGACTTGATATAATGTTTTAAAGAAAATTTTTGACTTATTACAACAAATATACGAAAAAGAATTGTAGAAACCGTTCACATAAAATTAAAATAAAACAATTTTTATTGATATACACAATACAAAGAAAAATAAGTTAACAATTACAATTCTCTTTACAATTGAAAATTTTGCAGAATTAGATGAAAAGAAATATAAAAAGCTGAGGATCGTGTTTAACACGGGGCCCTTAAAACAAATTCCAAGCCTTCCACGAGAACTTGTTTTGTTTCCTAAGGTATAACAGCCAAAGCAAATTGTACTGCCAGCATTGATTTAGAACCCGAACTTGTTTGTAAAAGAGAAGCGAAGTGCAAAATACGCCATCAAAGCGCCACATTGCACCCACATGCCCACGCCGCGCGAGCGAGTGTGCGAGTGCGAGTTAAGGGTGCTTCTCACCCTTCGCGAATCTACTTAGGGCACTCCCCTAGAGTGACGCTGTTGGTCATATGATTAAGTTGTCCTATTGAACCTAGATATTGGGATCTCCAGTCAACTAGGTTAGGTTTACATCATATTCCCCTTTTTTGTGGGCTGTAGTCCCATTCCTCTTGACAACATATAAACTAATTCGGTGCTTAAGCCTTTTTTTAACGGGTTTGTAATGTTATCTTTTGACTTGACATGATTAATCGTAATAACATCCGTTGATATTAGTTGTCGTATTGTGTTATGTCTACGCCTGATGTGCCTTGATTTGCCATTGTACATTGAGCTTTTGGCTCTACCAATTGCCGACTCACTGTCACAATGTATGCAAATAGCCGATAAAGGTTTTGGCCATCTTGGAATGTCTTCCACAAATTGACTTCGCCATTCAACCTCTTCTCCGGCCTTATCCAAAGCGATAAACTCCGATTCCCTTGTGGATCTAGCTATAACCATTTGCGTGGATGGTCTCCAAGATATTGCTGCTCCACCAAGTAATAGCACATACCCACTTGTTGATTTGGAATCTTTTATATCCGATATCCAGTTTACATCAGTGTACCCTTCAATCACGCCTGGATGACGGGTATAATGCAATCCATAGTCTCTTGTGTATCTTATGTATTTAAGTACCCTCGTTATACTTTTCCAATGTTCTGAGCTTGGATTACTAGCATATCTACTTAGCCTCGCCTCTAGTACATGTCATTAGATACATGAGACTACCAATGTTTCTTGAATACTCTAATTGAGCAACACTCTCGCCTCTAATATTCTTTAAATGTTGGGTGGTATATCCGGAGAGCGTACTACACGCGTGTCTCTCGAGTTGAATTTTTTAAGAATCTTATTCACATAGTGAGCTTGACTTATCACAAGATCATCTTGGGTTCGAATAATTTTCACTCCTAAAATTACATCCGCTAAATCCATGTCTTTCATGTCAAATCTTCCTTTCAACATGTCCTTTGTAGATTTGATTATTTTATCATTACTCCCAATGATAAGCATATCATCTACATAAAGACATAAAATTAGATAACCTCCTGGTGTATCTTTCACATATACACATTTATCACACTCATTTATTTTGAAACCGTTGTTAATTATGACACGATCAAACTTTTGGTGTCACTATTTTGGAGCTTGCTTTAAGCCATACAATGACTTAATGAGTTTATATACTTTACCCTCTTAACCAAGGGCAGAGAAACCCTCAGGTTACTCCATGCAAATCCCTTCTTCTAAGTCGGCATTTAGAAATGCGGTTTTAACATCTATTTGATATACTTTCAAATTTCTTAATGTCGCAATAGCAAAAACCATTCTTATAGAGGTTATTTGGGTCACAGGTGAGTAAGTATCAAAGTAGTCTAGACCTTACTTTTGTCTAAAACCTTTGATTACTAACCTTGCTTTGTATTTATCAATACTTCCATCGGCTTTCATCATATTTTTAAATATTCAACGATATCCAAGTGGTTTGCAACCAGGCGGAAGATCAACAAGCTCCCAAGTATGATTGTGTAGAATTGAATTAATTTCATTCTTGATTGCCTCTTTCCATTCTGGTCCTTCTGAAGAGGAGACCGCTTCATGGTAGGTATTAGGCTCACCCTCAACCATATATATCTTACGAAGTCTGTACCATAGGATTTTTCAACCCTCTACTTTTACTTCATCTAATTTCTCCCTCTTCAACCTTAGATTTATCATGTTGGATATCATGAAATATTTCATCTATTTGTATTGATTAACTTACACCTCCATTATCAAAACTAGTTGATGAAGATGCATGTGTTTGTACTCACATTGGAAACACATTTTCAAAGTCTAAAGCATTACCCGGCCGTATCTCCATAATAGTGTTTCTTTGTACATCGGGAGTTTTAGACTCGTGTACAAGAAATCGATGTGCATTACTGTTTTGAGCATATTCAATTAATATGCAATCAAAAGTTTTGGGTCCTAGCTTTTGAGCCTTCGGAGGTGGTACAATCACCTTAGCTAGACACCCCCACACTTTGAGATAATTATATGATGGTTTTCTATTCATCCATAACTCATAAGGGGTTACATCTCTTTTCTTTGGTGGTATTTTATTTAAAAGATAATTGGCCGAAAGGATAGCTTCCCCCCACATGTCATAGCTCATACCAGAACTTATCAACATGGCATTAATCATCTCTTTTAAAGTACGGTTTTTTCGTTTCGCAATGCCATTTGATTGTGGTGAGTAAGGTGCCGTACATTCATGATTATGCAACTTTTTGCACATAAATCGGTGAAAAGTACGACATATTCACCACCTCTATCGCTTCTTAGAACTTTAATTTTCTTGTTTAGTTGATTCTCAACTTCGTTTTTATACAAGATAAACTTGTTGATTGCCTCATCCTTACTTTTAAGTAAACATACATAACAATATCTAGTACAATCGTCAATAAACGTGATTAAATATTTATTTCCACCTCTTGTTGGGTGTGCTTTTAAATCACATACGTCGATGTTAATTAAACCAAGGGTTTTGTTTATTCTTTCAACCTGTTTAAATGATGATCTTGTAAGTTTTGCTTCAACACATGTTTCGCATTTAGAGTTTGTGTCAATATGGAATTTAGGTATGTATCTTAAATTTATTAATCGACGAATAGAATTATAATTTACATGTCCTAGTCTACCATGCCAAATATTTAAATACTCAAGCATATAAATAGAATTAGTAGTTTTATTCATTTCATTTTTTACCACGGTTACATTCAACTTAAACATACCATTGAGGGCATAACCCTTTTCCAGATACATTCCACAATTAGTAAGGACAAACTTGTCCGACTCAAACACTAAACGAAAGCCAAACTTATAAAGCAACCATCCCGAAACAAGATTCTTACAAATCTCTGAGACATACAAGGTGTTGCTTGATCGATGTCGAAGTATCAACCAAATAAGATGTTAATTATGTGTTCTTATTCACCTTAAACTAGTTAGGGTAAGTAGGGTTGTCGATGCTCGTGGAATTAATGGTCGGTGTATTGCGAATCGATTTATATCAAAACAAATAGCCGAATTACTAAATTACTTAAACCTAGTGCCTCTTGGTTGTAAAGATTGGATTTTTAGAATGATTATAAAATTAACTACTAAAACAAATTGGAAAGATTCAAACTTGATTAAGAAAACAATTATAAGAAAAAGCAACCAACTTCGGATCTAGGTTTGGTTTTCGGTAATCGTTTAATTTAACTTGATGGAAAATCCTTAATAGGGATTCTGAACGTGTAATGATTAAGTGATATCAATAATCAAGACTTAATAGGTCTTAATACATAATACCAATTCAATTAGAAACCAAAACTTGCAATCATGTAATTCCCGAAAAATTAAATGACATTCAATAAAGGTTAACCAAAATCATTGCTTAATTAATCAAAACACAAGTTAAACTTATAAAAGAACTTAATGGGTTCTAAAGTTTAATCCCAACAAAGTTAAACATAAACAAAAACCTAATCACACAAAACCTAATACCCGAAGTCGATCACGAGAAGATTAGCCGCTCATCGTTCTTGAATGATCTTCAAAATCGTTGTTGATTTGCATTCCGGATGATTGGATTATGTTTGTGAAGGTTGGAATGGTGATTTGGTGGTCTAAGAACCCCCAAAAATCGTCTCCAAACGTATTAGGTCGAATAGGGGGCAAGTGGTTGCTAAAAGATAAGTAAAATACGTTTTTATAGGGTTTCAAAAAGCCCCCCAGCGTAGCCTACGCCAGCCAGCGTAGCCTACGCCAGCCCATTCTGCTGAAATTTTTCTTGAGCTGGCGTAGCCTACGGTGGCTGTAGTAGGCTACGGTGGAAGTCTTTCTGCTGCACTTTGAATCTTTCTTTTCTGACCCTTCCAAGACATAGTTTCTCCATGTAAGCTTCCAACTTGCTTGTTTTACCAACAAAATCACTTCCAATGCATAGTTAACTTATTCAACTTAATCACATGCATATAAACGACTAATAATACGTAATATTTGACGTTTAAACATTTATAATACCATTTCAACACCCGTACATCACATCCCCACACTTAACCTTTGCTTGCCCTCAAGCAAATCTAATTCAAACACTTAAGGACATTACAAACCAAAATCCTTAACTATGTCTTAGCTATGGTACCAAGTCATGCCCATTTCAGAATTACAATAATCATGTTTGGTTAGCAAGTAAAGGATGTTACATTTTATTTGAAATGGAATTTGCCTACTTAAACCTAACAAGCTTCCGGCTTTTATTGTCATGTAACACACCCCTCACCATTGTTCACTCCTCTCGGTTTATTTCTGGATTGGTGAAAATTGCACCAATATACCACTTAAAAGGTGGATATGTGAAACTTTGCTATCATATGCTTGGGTGACGATCAAACTTCCACAGTAACACATAGACAATGCACCAATCAAAAGGACTTATAGGTTTTGGGCTTAGGGTAAGGTAGGAATGCTCGGCTGTGAATGTGGCTGAAATAAAAAAAAATCAACGCAATACCACTGTTGACACTCTTATTGATATAACTATTACTCACATAAACAAAACATGGGTATACCTTTAACCCGCAACCCATAACTTGCATTTTCAATTTTTTTCTTTTTTTTTTTTTCTCTTTTTTTTCTCTTTTTTTTTCTCTTTTTTTTTCTAACACAATGAAACAATTACTGAATTAATGCTAATGTTATCAACAGTGGTAAGTCAATTTGGAAACAAAAATTGATTTGGGCAGTAAAGATATGGGTTTGTTAAAATAAACGGTTTAAGGCTCGAAAGTGGCTACTATGGTGAATTTCAGATAATGTGGTAAAACAAGAAATGGTATTAAAAGAAAAAGGAAATCCTAAATTGCCTCTATCATTTATGTGCATTTATCAAGTCTACCATCTCAGCATGCATCAAATCACACAAGTTCTGAAACAACGAATCATATGACCTACACTCGACAATTGAACAAATTTGCATGTGAACTAACAATCTAATAGGCTTCAACTCTCACCAAGTGGCAAATAAGGTTGCCGATGTGTGCATGCTTTTATTACACCAATAGCCTGTTAACCCTAACTAGGCAATTCTCAAATTTTTCTTAAAACCTTGCTAATCCTGATTATTTTTGCTATCTTAGAATTAGACCATGACTACGGACCATTACATCAACATGTCAAGAATCAATTGGTATGCTTGTTGTTTTCGTGTCAGATTGGATTGCTTCAAAACAATAAAAATTTTCAAATTTCCCTCATCCCCACACTTGAGATACATTGTCCTCAATGTATGGTATTTAAGTTAAGTGTGTGAATTTTTTGCAAATCAATTTATCCAATTAATCAAGACAAACGACTTTCCAACCTGAACCGACCCACATAAAAACATAACCACTCCCAACACATATTAAATGTTCAGGCACTTGTGCACTGTTCAGGCGCATGAGGTTGACTTGAAACGCCCAACACTTAAATTAATATTGAAAAACTAAATATTTTATTAATATAAATATATTATTTTCTTTTTTTTAATATTAAAACCCAACCCTGGCCCACCTCTGAAAATGTCAGATGTTTTTTGGTGTTCATCTCCATGAACTTCTACCTTCAAAAACAAACCCCCCCAATGGTTCTTGGTCTAAAAAACGAATGATGTGACGTTTTTAAAGGCTAAAAACGCCCTATTGGAGATGCTCTTAATAATTAAACAAAGGGAGCAATGGGTGGGACAAGAGGGTTGGATATCCAATCTAAAATGGGTCACATACTCAAAGAATAAGACTAAAAAAGATGGTACGCTTATTATATGTATCATATCACAATCATTTGCTAATCTCCATCACTAAAGAAAGATTAGAGGTGACAGTTTGGGCATGTTGTTTTGGTTGGGTAATGGGTAAAAATGAGTTCGGGTCAGAATAGTGTTATAAATAAATTGAGACTTATTAAAGATATTGGTTTTTGAGATTTACTGGTATATTTCATGAAAAATTCTTCTTCATGTTTGAATGTTTTTACATTTAAAATAAGATATTGTTATAAAGTCTATAAATAATTTATATAAAATCAAATAATGATTTAAATAAATAATAATTATATGATAATTTCTAAATTCATTTTTGTCAATGCTAATGTAATTTAAAGTCTATAATATTAATAAAATTAATTAAATTTATCAATAAATGCTTAACATGCTTACGTTACTTGTACAACATGCTTAGATGGGAATTTTGGTATTATAGAAAATTTTACAATGGAATTAAATATTTAAGTGTCTTGAATTGTGTCTAAAATTTTAATTTTATCCTCCTTTCATCCTTATATAAGTACTAGTGGGTGGAACCCGCACTATGTAACGGGGTTATAAAAGTTAAAATATTTAATTCTGATTTAATTTATACATTAGTACTAACCATCATAAAATAGATTACGTGAGAAACGTTGATAAAAAATATAATAGAAAAATACTATAAAAAATAAATATCTCAAAAAATAGAAGAAAAATAGCGAATACGTAAATAGTTACTTTATTATAGTTAACAAGCTTTATTGTAAATTGTCTAAAAGAAAATTTGATATACTCAAAGCCTTGTATAAAACTTAAAAAAGTTCAGATGATTAAATGTAAATTTGACATAACTTGAAGGATTAAGAATAAAATTCAAAAAGATATTCAGGTGATTAAATATAAATTTAAATAACTCAAAAGTATAAAATTTTAAAAAAGACAAAATAAGTAGGTATCAACTTGAAAAAAAAAATAAAAAAGAAAGTGTTATGGTTATTTTTAAAAAATCCTTAGATGTTTAAATGTAAAATTATAAAAAAAAACAAAGTATTTTTTTTATTAGTTTGAAGAAAAAGAAAATTATTATGTTAACATTAAAAAAACCTTAATTTTCACTACTCATAATCTTTTCTATTTGTTATATATAGTGATACGGCGGGTGTTATCGAGCCTTTTTTTCAACCTGCCTTAAAACATTGATATATTTAGACATTATTATTATTATTATTATTATTATTATTATTATTATTATTATTATTATTATTATTATTATTATTATTATTATTATTATTATTATTATTATAACTATATAAATATTTAGTGATTATATACTTAAGTGTTTAAATAAAATAATACTTAAATCAAATAGTATTAAATTATAAAAATATAAATTTAAATAACTTAAAAGTATAAAATTTTAAAAAAGACAAAATAAGTAGGTATCAACTTGAAAAAAAAAAATAAAAAGAAAGTGTTATGGTTATTTTTTAAAAATCCTTAGATGTTTAAATGTAAAATTATAAAAAAAAAATAAAGTATGTTTTTTATTAGTTTGAAGAAAAAGATAATTATTATGTTAACATTAAAAAAAACCTTAATTTTCACTACTCATAATCTTTTCTATTTGTTATATATAGTGATACGGCGGGTGTTATTGAGCCTTTTTTTCAACCTGCCTTAAAACATTGATATATTTGGACATTATTATTATTATTATTATTATTATTATTATTATTATTATTATTACTTATTATTATTATTATTATTATTATTATTATTATTATTATTATTATTATTATTATAACTATATAAATATTTAGTGATTATATACTTAAGTGTTTAAATAAAATAATACTTAAATCAAATAGTATTAAATTATAAAAATATAAATAATAATTATATAAATTTCAATATTAGTTTAAAGTAGTATAAATATGATAACATTTAAAATAAATATATATTAAATAATGTCTTATTTTGAAGAAATTTATTAAATTAAGGTAAATTAGAAACTACTATATTTAGGACTTGTACCTTATGTTTGAAAAAATTACATTAAATGTCTTAAATTTTGAGTAATATTACAAGTGTTTCATCCTCAAATGCTTTATATAATATTATAGATAAAACAAATAACAATTATTATTATCATTATTATTATAAAAATATTTAGTAATTATATAGTTAAGTATTCAAATAAGATACTATTTTTTTACAAATTTTATTATTATTATTATTATTATTATTATTATTATTATTATTATTATTATTATTATTATTATAAAATTATTTAGTTTTTATATAGTTATGTATTAAAATAAGATAATACTTATTAATAAATTTAATTATTAATTTAAAGTATTATAAATATATGATGTAATGAATTAAATAACCTCATATTACGAAATAATTTATTAATAATATAAATTAATTAATGTATTAAATAGAAGAAGTTTATTGAATGGGGGGCAAAATAGAAATGATTGTATAGAATACTTGTACCTAATGCTTAAAAAGTTGTATTAGGTGTCTTAAATTTTTTATAAATTTACAGTTATGTCCTAAGTTTTTGCTTTATATAATAGTATAGACTAGTGATAATGCCCACGTGTTGCTATGGGTACATTTGTTATGTCTTAAGTTTTTTGTATTATCTATATGATCATCTTTAATGATTGATATAAGAATATTTCTGAAAAATGCGAGTGATCATTAAAAGTAATGACTTTAAAATGGTGATTACATTAAATTATTTGTACATAAACTATAGAATCAGTTTTAACATTTTGAACATAATCATGAACGTAAACTCATCTGCAGCACTTAGAGATCAAAAGAAAAAACAGTTTTTGTTGATGCGAATATCTATGTCAACATTTATAGAATACTTTCATATTTTATAAAATATATATTTTTTATTTCTTTGACTTACTACTTCTTAGATAGGTAATATTAAAAAACTATTACGGGCAACAATTTAACATTAAGGTATATCAATCTGGAGGTTCATTATCTATATGGTAAGACATACTTTTGTTATGAGAAAATTATTATTAGTGATTATCAAAGTATTGATCTTCAATAAGACTAAAGGGAGACAAAACGCTTCTTATATGTATCATCTCACAATTATTGGCTCATCTTCATCCCTAAATAAAGATTAGAGGTGACAGATTGGGCATGTCGTTCGGATCAGGTAATGTGTCAAAAATGGATTCGTTAGAACGATGTTACAAAAAATTTGACATCTACTAAAGGTACTGATGTTTGAGATTTACCAATATATTCTTTAAATGTATAGGCCACAAAAAATTTGTCTTCATGTTTGGATGTTTTTTCCATAAAGTTTTTACATTTGTAACATGATATATTATAAATTCTATGAATAATAATTTATATAAAATCAAATAATAATTTATATAAATAATACATATATAATAATTTATAAATTCATTGTTGTCAATATTAATAAAATTTAAAGTATACAATACTAATGAAATTGATTAAACTCATCAATAAATGCTTGCTTAGGCTATTTGTACATCATGCTTAGAGGGTAATTTTAGTATTAAAAAAGAATTAAATGTCTAAGTGTCTTAAATTGTATCTAAAATATCAATTTTGTTCTCTTTTCATCCTTATAGAAATATTATATAAATATTATAGATATAGATATAGATATAGAGAGTTGGACATAAATGAAAACTAAGATGAATTATAAAAACCAATAAATCATATTTTTTGAATAAAAAAATAGAAGTTTGTACTCTTGTGATACCATGTGTATAAAAAGTCAAAAAAATGAATCAAGTTGAATATTTGGTTTATTGATTTAATTTATTTTAGTTTTTATTAAATCCAACCCTATATATAAATACAGATGCAGTTATAGATATAGATATATGTATTTTAATACTATTTTATAACTTTGTATATAATAACATTTGCTATGTAATTACATATTTATTATATAGAATAAAAACTAGTACATTTTTCTAAATAAAAACTAGTTAAGTTCCCGTCCCTATTAAATTTTAGCATATGAAGATTAAAGTTTAGCATATGAAGCTTGAGCTTGATGTCAATTCTGCTTGACTTGATTCTGCCGAAAGAAATTAATATCATGTAGCTTATAATCTTGTTTATTAGGGATGTTAAAAGTTATTTGAATTCGAAATATTCGAAAATTCGAACCCGATATATCCAAAAATTCAAATATCCGAAATTTTCGGATTCAAATTCGGATAGTGTTTTTGAGGATTTTCGAATATTTGAATTATCCGAAATCTTTTATAAAAATTATTAAATAAATAAATATTAATTAAAAACTTCGGGTGTTTTCTAAAGAACTTTGGATATCCGAAACTTTTTTAACAAATGTTTTTAAATTTTTATAAAATTATTAAATAATACATATTTATTTTAAATTCGGATATCCGTTCGAATATCCAATTAAGTACAAAACCGAAATTTCGGATATCCGAAAATCCAATTTTGAACACCCTGTTTATACCCTTTTTATCAAATAAATCCGAATAATAAATTCCATAAAAAATACGCTTATACATACGAATCTATGTAGGCAATTTTTATAAGCCACCATTGTAATTAAAATATATAAAATTTTATACGTATGTAAAGCATAAACTATTTACGCTAATAATTTTTTATATATACATAAAAACCTAACCTAATGTTTATCTTTAGGCCACATTCAAATGTTTGTATGCGTAGAATAGGTGAATGGCAGATGATGAAGTAGCAATAATTCTAGACGTTCATTGATCCTCTGGATACATCCCCAACAAATTCCCACAGCCACATAACATATATTGATCACTTATCATAGATAAACTTAAAAAAAAAAATATACATTGTATTCTTCAACTGTTTGAAGATTAGTTTAGTGACAATGTCAAGCATGGTATTTTCAAAACTAGGCGGTTTTCCGACTAGGCGGCGGGTATGCCAATGTAACGCGATGCAGAAACGTGTGCGTGCGGTCGGGAATCGGATTGGAGAAAAACCCGGGTTCAGTTTTAGCAGAATCGTCAGAAAGCCTCGTGCTTTGGCTACAGAAGTTTCTGCTAAAGAACCCAAGGTAAGTTAACTACTTTTCTAATGGTTTCTTTCTTGATATTCATTTGGAGGGTTTAAATGGTCAAATATAGCATTATGTACAACACTTAATGCAACAGTTTGGGGGGGGGGGGGGGGGGGGGGTTTAAACCAGATGAAAAAAAATTAACATCTGTCTTAATCTCATGAAATTTAGCGGGGAAAAAACCACTATTTTGTGATGGCAGAAGCTTGAGAGCTGAATGATAGCAACAAAATATTTTATCATGATTTAGTGGTTCTAAGAATAACGCATGTGTAAATATAAAAGATAAGAAATAAATAAAATATGCATATATAATCCAACATGTGTCCCGTTGTAGCAAATTGATCCATACATTACTCTTTCTGAAAAATTATCAGAAACTTCAGAATATTAAACTGAAAAGTATATTGGTGTTGTTAGAACTGTTCGAATTGAACTGTTGGACTGGAAACTGAACCTCTTTTCGGTTGTGCTGAATTTTTACTGGTTGGACTGGTCGGATTTTTAACAAGTGTCACTGGAAGTGATGACTCGGTTCAATGGCTGTGTAGATTTTAGGAGATAAAAGTTTGAAAAATAATATATATTTTTAATTCTTTTAAACATAACCAGCATCACAATATAGTATTTAAATATGATATTCGCATACATTTTAAATTTAATTACAACGTATCTGGTTTTTGACTGGCCCGGTGAATAAGTAGTGTGTGATCGGTTCAATGTATGATCAATTTTATAAAAGACTAAAGTAAGTACAAAGGGGAAATAATAGCTCCCGAAGCACTTCCTTCTTTATCTAAGTGACTAATAGGCTTGGGTGAAAAAATAACCTAAGTCATATATCGATTACTAGGTAGTGATTAGTCTCCATAGAATGATAATGGATCAGGTATGAGAGGAGTATTAATAATTCTTGTCTAAAACTTGATTTTAATTTTTCATGCCCGTTCTAATACCCACTAGATACCTATTAGTCAATGTCTATCGAGTTTGCGGGTAAGCCCACAGGTAATGGGTATACCCTTTTATGTTCTTTTATGTTTAAAATTTATCTATTGAAATGTTCATTACTTGAAACCTAAATCTTAAACTCACCTTAAAACCAACGGGAAATATGAAATACCCGTCCACACCTCTATCATCTATAATAATTTCATGTGTCTAACAATTTTGACATACCATATTTTATAAAAATCTTTTAAGATGATATTTTATATTAATATGTCCGGGTGTACAAATGTTCTCGGAAATCCAGCCAGATGTCACCTAATCCCATATCTATTCTAAAATTGTGAAATTTTTAGAAACTAATCTCATACACATAGTCTCATACCAAATATCCATCTCATTACCCATCCCAAATTCTAAAATTTCTGGCTTTCATGGTGCCAGTATTTTTTTTGCCCCTAGCTAGTCATCTAATCAATTTTAGCTAGGTAAAAATAAAAAAAAGTTTATTATAAGCTGTTAATGTGAAATATGATTATAATTATTATATTATTTTAAGTTAATAATCTGATAATTTTTTTATAAAACTGTGAGGTATAATATACACGATTTGTTTTTATTTATTTTGTATGATGGAATTGTCAGAGATAATAAAAAAAGGATTATATTCATAATATATTTTTTGGTCCCTAGCTACTCATCTCTCACACTTAACAAAATGCAGGCCTCAACCCCTTTGAAAGATAGTATGCTGGCAAACTATGTTCCAATCTATGTTATGCTTCAGGTAACATCACTATTCATTAACAATATAATATAATATGACACGACATGACTCTAGCTAACATAACCTGATAATCATAATATATGATATGTATAAACAGTTGGATATCATCACGAACGATAACATTCTTAAGGATAAAGTGGGTCTCGAGAAGCAGTTGAAGCAGTTGCAAGGTGCGGGGGTGGACGGGGTGATGTGTGACGTGTGGTGGGGGATTGTTGAATCCAAAGGCCCAAAGGAGTATGATTGGAATGCTTATAGGACATTGTTTCAACTTGTTCAAGATTGTAAGCTTAAAATGCAAGTCGTTATGTCGTTTCATCAATGTGGCGGGAACATTGGGGATGTCGTGATCATTCCCATCCCGCAATGGGTTCGTGATGTGGGAGAAACCGATCCTGATATATTTTATACCAATAGAACTGGAAACCGTAACATAGAGTATCTCACTATTGGTGTAGATAATCAACCACTTTTTCATGGCCGTACCGCTATTGAGGTTAGGCTTCTAACTTTATTTCTACTTGTTATTTTGGTCGTTTTTTTATTTCAAACGGGTTATATGAAAAATGGCTAAAAAAGAGCCGGTAGAACGTCTTTTAATTCACCAATTATCAACATTTTTAGCATGCAACCTCCGGCGTATTTTATTTATATTCGTAGATTAATATTGTATATCTCTTTATAATTAAATCAGTAATTATTATTTGTTAAAACAGACTAAAAGGTGTATTAAGTTCCATTTGACTCAGTTATACCAATTAAATGATTAAAATCTTGCAGCTATATAGTGACTATATGAAGAGCTTTAGAGAGAACATGGCTGACTTTCTGGATGCAGAACTATTTACGGATATTGAGGTCGGGCTCGGTCCTGCAGGCGAGCTTAGGTACCCGTCATACCCACAAAACCAAGGATGGGTTTTCCCTGGTATCGGTGAATTTCAGGTGAGCGGCTAAAAGGATATTTGGATTTGCGTTTTGAAACTGATTATCACCTTTTAGTTCACAAGTATGTCATTTTCGATCATTTTATATATTATATTCTTAAATAAGTATAATTCCACAAATGTTCAAGAGTATTATTATTATTTCAATATTACAACTAGCACAAGCACAAGCACAAGCACAAGCACAAGCACAAGCACAAGCACAAGCACAAACACAAGCACATCCAGACACTCGTTCATCTGATTCTGATTATTCAATATCACATCACTTTCAAAACGCATATCCAAACAATACGACGAAATGTGAATTACTGGATCGCTGATTAACATAAACAACGATAAAACTGTTAGTGCTACGACAAGTATCTGAAAGCGGAGTTCGAAGAGGCTGCAACAAATGCGGGGCACCCGGAATGGGGATTGCCTGATGATGCAGGAGAATACAATGATAATCCAGATGCAACAGGCTTCTTTGGATCAAAAGGTTACCTGAGTGAAAAGGGGAAGTTTTTCTTGACTTGGTATTCCAACAAGTTGATAATACATGGTGATCAGATATTGGATGAAGCCAACAAAGCCTTCTTGGGTTGTAAAGTGAAGCTAGCTTGCAAGGTAATAACAAAAGTTTCGAATAGCTGAATTCGGGTCAAAACAAGTAAAATGATAATTGGGTGGGTCAAAAGACTATGGATCAGATTGGGTTGACCTGTTAACACTGATATGGGACTCGTGCGATGGATGGCGCTTTTAAACCGTTGTAGTTTTAATCTGTTATCATTTTAGTTAAAAAAAACTTCAACCTTTTACTAATTAGCAATTATATAACTCAAATCGACCCATTTAGCTGAAATTGTGCTTCTCTGAAACAGCTTCCATCTTTTGATTATTCATTCTTGAACAAAGATATCAGCACAAAATTAATCATTTATGACAACTGGTTTAAAGAATTTCATAAGCATGGGGAAACAGACAGGTCAGGTAACGGGTCAAAATGGATTTGTGTGAACTGGGTTCAGGTCAGAACGGGTTGTACAATTTGAGTAGACCAATATCAACCCATTAAGCAAACACAAACTAAATAATTTAACCCATTTCTTGAATCATAATCGTAAGGTGTAGTCTTTCACAAGGATTTTCTTTATTTGTTCAATAATTTCAAGAGTTTTGTTGCAATCTTTGCTTTGTTACCCAACCCAATGTTGTGATATCTAAAATTTGACTAAAAAAGGAAGACGAAATAATGTTAAAGATAACATTGATACTGCAGATATCAGGTATCCATTGGTGGTATAAAGATGATACTCATGCCGCAGAGTTAACCGCAGGGTACTATAATTTAAAAGATCGTGATGGTTATCGCCCCATCGCACGCATGCTTTCAAGGCATTATGGTGCATTCAATTTCACTTGTTTAGAAATGAGAAACTCTGAACAAGATGCAGCTGCAAAAAGTGGAGCGCAAGAACTTGTCCAGCAGGTTAAACTAGAAACATATATTAGTTTTCCTATGAAAATCTATAAAACTTGTTGACATATGATGTTTCAAATGTACAAGAACAGGTATTTAGCGCAGTCGAAAGAGAGGAAGTTCTTATGGCAGGTGAAAACGCGCTCGAAAGATATGATCGCGATGCTTATAATCAGATTCTTCTAAATGTGAGACCAAATGGTATCAGCAGAAATGGACCACCAAAGCTAAAAATGGAAGCTTTAACTTTCCTTCGGTTAGGAGATGAGTTGCTAAAAAAGAAAAATTTTAGGATATTCAAAGCATTTGTGAAGAAACTGCATGCTGATCAGGTATGTCCCACATCAAAGATAATATTTTTTTAAACTTCAAAGATGTGGCATAGTGGTTCGAATCCAGCTTTTACTGTACCTTAACCTCTTGAAGGTCACCTGTGTAGCGTAAGCTGTATTTTGGTTAGCAGGGTATTGGTGCGCCAGAGGGTTTTTCCAATGGGTTCTCATGGTCGAAACAAATATGAGACTTTCTTGCATAATTTCGACCCATAAAGCTAAATGCATTTTCTTGCATAATTTCGACCCCTAAAGCTAAATGTATAATCTTTCTCCAGGAGTGCACCGCTTGTCCAAGACAATATACAACTGTAGTCCCATTGGAGAGATCAAAACCTGAGATCCTAATCGAGGAACTGCTAAATGCAACCGAAATGCTTGAGCCGTTCCCTTTTGATGATCAAACAGACATGAGTGTGGGTGGTATACTCAATGATTTTATTGATGGTTTGCTAAACATGATTCCTTTCCTGTAAGAAAATGAATGGAAGGATTGCAGCTTTCTATTTCCAATAAGAGTTGATCAAATTCAGATGCAAGTTTAAGAGTAATTTGGCATGTTTAGTATTACTATTGTAAATGAGATAAAAACACTTGTAGTTTCATCCCATATATAATATCAATAAAACATTAAAACCCATTAATTGAATTTGTACATCAATGTATGCAGAATGTAACATAAACTTCTCAAGCTTCATGTTGATACAACAAGTCACTAAACAAAAAACAATCAAATTTGGATTGTTATATCTTACCCATTTGATACCAAGTCATGTTAAGGTTAACGAGTTTAACCCATTTAATTGAACGGTCGTGTTTAATATGTAGCGATGAAGAACATGTAATCTTGATTTGCAATGTCCATAAACAAGCCACAGGGGGAGAAGATATGATGGTGGCAAGAAAGGGTGTGACGATGGGGAATTTGTGAATGAGATTGGGGGAGAGGTATTTACGATATGTTCCCAATTTTAATAATTGAAAGAAAAGAAAGGAAATCGAATTAAGGAGATAAAAGAAGTTATAATTTTCCTACTACACCTTATGTGTATAAACGTTGGAATGATAAAATAATAACCGATGAAATCTTATAATTATATTTGTTTACTTTATCTCAAAACCCTTTTGATTTGGAAGGGAAATTCTTCACTTTTCTTTCTACTTCTTTTCATTAAAAAAACTATGGCATTTCTCCTCTTAAAATGAACTTGGGAGCAAAACATTAGAGATTTTAGATTATATTTAAAAAATAAAAAAGGAAAAACTAAATATACCTCCAACTAAATGAACAATTTAACACCGTTAAACCCAAGTACAATTCGAGAAAACAAATATTACAGTTGAACAACATATTTATAAATTTTAAAACTTAAGAATCAAATCCACAAACCTAATTACTAATTTTATGTTGATAATTGGATTAATTTCCCCACCAAAATTCAAATATGGGCTTTCATCCGGATTAACGGTCACCGGTGTTCGGCTATACCCATTATCCCAATTTCAACAATGCTTCTTGCCTCTGATTCATCGTCACCATAAACAATATTCAACATTCGATTTTCCTAAAACATTTTCTAGGGTTTCCGAATTGTCTGTTCCAATCAGATTTCAAGATAATTCAAGCAAAATCTCAATTCACGTTCAGCATTCAACTGTTGGAGATCAGATCAATCATCAGCTCGTACACAAGTTTCTGTTTCCTTTTGCAATTGGGGTCGTAAACAAGGTTAATTTCTGAGTTTTGTTCAGATATTGCATTACGAAATCCCAATACTTTTGGGGATTTTGTGAGTTTCTTTCGTCTTTTTTCCAATTTATTGGCGATTGGAAGTAACAGCTACAAAATGGGTACCAATTTGGTTTGGATTTTGTGAAGTTAGGGTTTGTGGGTTTTGGTGAAAAGTGTGTTTCCAAACGCCTTTTCTCTGAAATTTGTTTGGATTTTGAAGGATCTGAATCATTAAGATATTATGTGTCAATGTTGGTGTGATTGTATGCACACAACATTGGATGAAATGGGGAAGGGAGGATTGTGGAATGAAACTATAGATTAAGAAACCTATGGGCGTGATAAGGGTCCATCTTTTTGGTATTTTTCTAGCTGTTTTTTGCACGTTCGTGATCGGGTTTTCTGAAGGAAATCGCAGAATCATAAAGGAGGATTCCTCTCAAGAAATAGATGAAAATACTGTATGATTCCTCCCATCCCTCTAATTCACCGTTCTTGTTTGTGTGCATGATTATTTTCTTTTTTATCTTCTATATGATTATATTTGAATTACAGTCATTGAAGGTTCATTTGTATATGATTTCTTGATCTTCTATGTGTTTATATTTGAATAATGATTGTTGAAGGTTTATTTGTATATGATCTTGTTGATCTTCTATATGATTACACTTTATGTTCATCATGAGACTTGAACCCTCAACCATTTAGGAAGAGACACCTTTTTCACACACCTTGGTACGGCTAGGACAAAGACCCTTTGGTAGAAACTTTAAGTATATTCAATAATGGAACAAAACGTTAAATGGCATACCTTGTGCTTGACTTGGCACCTACTTTGCACAAGGATGGGGAGGAGCCATATCATTTCACGATCTAATGTACGCAATCTTACCCTACACTTTTGTGCATGAGGTTGTTTTCCCCGGCTTGAACCCATTGAGGTCACATAGCAACAACCTTTCTAGTTGCTAAAGGCCCACTCTCATTAGAACAAAACTTATATTATAGATACTTTATTCACTTTGTCCCTGAAAATTATAAAATAAATCTTAAGAGATTCATCATGTTTTGAACATACATTTCATGCTTGTTTAGTTGTATACCTTTATTCGTAATTTCATTGAACCTTTGTGAATTATAAATTATATCTTTTGAACAGAAAACAAGATGCATTTTTTTTCTTGTAGCTTCCAAGAAAATTGGAACGAGTTCCTCCAAATGGAGAATAATGTAAATAAACAGTATGACTAAGATTTTTGCTTTATCTAATGGGATGTTTTTTGTCCAGGCAGAAAAAGTATGGATATGTTGTAGGAAAGAGCTTGAAGAAATCACCAAAACCATTAAAGATTTTAACCATAACACAAATCTATCAAGGAAAACCCTAAAGCGATCTCTTTTGCTGTATTTGAAGTCTAAAAGATCTCCATCTCGAGTTTCTGGCAGAGATGAATGTGAAGAATGTTTATCTAAACTATATGATTATAATATCCAATCAAGAAACTCTCACAAACGACGTCACCATCAAAGAATTAAGAGACGCCCACATGGGTCATTGGGCTCTGCCCGAAAAGATTCTATAAAGCTGGATAAAATTGCAATTCACGTTGATCTGAAATCCCAAAAAAAGCCCCCTGATCATGTGATACTGATAGGGATTGTTGTTTCGACTGCAGTGGCGTCACTGGCCCTTTTTGTTCTGTTATTATTTTGCTGTCTTGGAGGCGAAGAGCGGAAATCTGGATCGGATTTTGCAGACAAGGACGGGGAACCCGTTGTTGACATATGCCCGGGTCACATATCAGGTAAACTTATCTTTCTGACTAAGAATTCATTGAATAACTTATAACTTATGAGTCTAGAGGTGTCAAAATTGGTGGATTGGAAAATGGATCAAAATGGGTTCATGTCAAAACATGTTTGGTTGTGATGATCCAAACATGTTTTGTCAATACATTTTGTAAGTTCTTTGTCTATGTATTTAGCGTGTATATGATTATAAAATTATTTAAATAATAATATTATCTTTTGAGTATAAGTATTTTGGAGGTTTTATGCCCAAAAATACACCTTGAGTGACTTTTGACATGGTTGATCTAATTGGCCCGCTTCCTATTTAAGTTATTTTTAATTTTACCCGCTGAACATCCAAGATAAAACATTACGTGAATCAGGCCAGTTATAAGTAAATGGTCTGGAGTTTGTCACCTCAACTTATTGCAAAGTCTATATTAATACAAAAGTTCTCATTTCAGGTTCTTCTCAAACATCCCAGGCATTTGAAGGCAATAAAAACTTGATTAGTTCTTCCAACACAAACAAGTTGTCTGGAAATGCTACTGGTCAAACACCAGAAGATGGAAAATTACCACTTCCACCTGGAAGAACTGCTCCAACACCACCACAGCAATCACAACCACCACTGCCGCCGCCTGCTGCACCACCTAAACCTCCTGCTCCAAAAGCGCCGCCACCACCACCAAGCAGTGCTCGCCCACCTGGTGCACCTAAAGCAGGTAATATGAAAAGACCACCTGGCGCGCCACGTGTACCTCCCACTTCTGGAGATGAAAATGATCGATCTGGAAGCTCTAATAGTCCCAAAACCAAGTTAAAGCCACTCTTTTGGGATAAGATGAACACTAGTCCTAATCAATCAATGGTTTGGAATGAAGTTAAGGCAGGATCATTCCAGTGAGGCTCTAAACTCATATTTATTGTTCATTTTGATTCAATACAACTAGAGGTGGCCATATTGACTCGTTTACTTATGAATGGGTGAAAAAGTAACTAAAAATGGGACGGGCGTGTAATGCATACAATCTCCTAAATCATATATTTAAAAAATATATATTATTAATGTAAATTCTGTTTCTTAAAGGGTAAAGTTGGATAAAATGTGTTAGCAGGTAACCCGTTTTAACTCATACTAAGAAGATGGCATATTTCAACTTAACCCTTTTTTGACCCACTACCCACCCGCCCATATTTCCACCTCGAATTAAAGAAAACTAAAGAACTCTCTTGATAAACAGATTAGATGAAGAGATGATGGAAAGTCTTTTTGGTTATGCTTCTGGCCAAAGCAAGAGTAATCAAGGGAAATCCTCATCAAACATGAAATCTCAACCAAAGTTTATTCAGATTATTGATCCCAGGAAAGCACAAAATTTGGCTATTACTCTAAAAGCCTTAACTGTCACAACAGCAAAAGTCTGTAATGCGCTCAAGGAAGGTGACTCTTGAATTGTTATAATTGAAAAGAAGCACTGCATCTTGTAACAATCAGTGATTTTGGACAAAAATTGCTACCGGCATGATGTCATTTGCATTTAAGTTTATACAGTTCGTCCAAAATCACTTGGTTCTTGCAGACTGTAAATATTATTTAGTAGAGGTGGCAATTTCATACTGTTTGCTTATGAATGAGAAGACTGGGTCATGTTTTCTTTTAAAGGGGTCGAATGGGTTAAACTCATCGAAACTCAACCAAAGTGTATTTATGATGCAGACTGTTACTGCAGTATTATAGTTTTTGTAAGCATAATTATCAAAGAAATCCTAAATATGGACAAACAAAAGTAGTTACAGGTGATCCCAACCTGACCAGATTTAACCCACACTAAAACTTACCTGTTTCGACCCATTTATCCACCTCTGTATTTTCAATAAGCAGCAATGCACTTTGACTCATTTCTAGTTCATTAAGAGTTAATTTTGTCATGATCAGCTGCTTACTCTTTGTTGATATGAATACATTATCAGGTACTGACCTTCCTGTACAGCTCATTTCAACTTTGATAAAAATGCCACCAACCCAAGAAGAAGAAGTAAAACTGCGGTTATATAACGGGGACCTTAGACTTCTCGGGCCTGCTGACCATTTACTTAAAATCATGATTGAAATCCCGTTTGTGTATAAACGTCTTGAAGCTTTGTTGTTCATGAGTTCTCTTCACGAGGAATCTTCTCCACTTAAAGATGCCTTTGCAACTTTAGAGGTAAGGAGGTGTTTGGATATGCATTTTGAAACTCAGTATCTGAATAATCTGTTTCTAGTGTTTGGTTATTATATTTCAAGGGCAGAAACACATTCAAACGTCATCTTTGAAACCACATGCTGTTACAATTATCTGATCCCAATTATTCAATCTTATATTAGCACTTTCAAAGCGCACATTGATCCAATCTCCCACTAACTTTAAAGCTATCTTTTTCACGAATTATTTTAGATCACAAATGTCTAGTTAGCCTTATGGCATGATCTTTGCAATCATCTTCTACAGGTAGCTTGCACAAAACTGAAAAACAGCAGACTGTTCCTCAAACTTCTAGAAGCAGTTTTGAAGACGGGTAACCGTATGAATGTTGGTACATATCGTGGTGACGCCCAGGCAATCAAGCTTGATAGCCTTTTAAAACTCTCAGATGTTAAAGGCACAGATGGTAAAACCACACTCTTAACTTTTGTAGTTCAAGAAATCATCCGGTCGGAAGGAATTAAAGCTGCCCGAACTAGAAACATTAACAACAAGAATCTTCTTGAAGAAACGACTGAAAAATCACCCGAATACTGGAAACTTGGACTAGATGTTGTTTCCCAATTAAGCAATGAACTTCAAGATGTGAAAAAAGCAGCAATTATTGATGGTGATCACATTACATCAACAGTTTTGAAATTAGGAAGCATGTTAAAGAAAACAAAAGACTTGATCAACAATGAGTTGAATACATATGAAGAAGCTATGGAGTTTTGTGATGCTTTTAATGGTTTTATGGAGCATGCAGAAATAGAGATCACATGGATGCTTGAAGAGGAGAAGAGGATAATGGCTCTGGTCAAGAGCACTGGGGACTTTTTCCATGGGAATTCGGCGAAAGATGAAGGGATACGACTGTTTGTCATAGTTCGGGATTTCTTGAAACTCTTGGATAAAGTATGTACTGAAATTAAGAAAACGTCTGAGATCAACAGCAAAAAGAAAGAAACTCAGGTTGATAAAAAAGAATCTTTGCCCCAAGAAAATCGTCAGCAAGCGTGGTTCAGTATTCGTGATAAATTATTTCCAGCTTTGAAAGACCGAAAGATGGATTATTCAAGTTCAGATGACGAGGACATGTCTCCTTAGTTTTCTGCTTCCACTTCAAACTGGTAATAACTGTTTCCTATATGAACAGTAACGGGTCAAAAAATATAAGATGACGATTTCCAAAACTATTATTACATTAGTAGTCTAAATCTTTGGATAGAAATGATTACAAGGTTGTGTGAATTTAAACTAAACTTCAGTTGACTTTCAACTAGTTTGACTCGATCCCTTGTAGCTACTTTTTTTATATATTTGACCCATATGACCTGGTTGTCTTAAAGTACTACCCAAATTGACCCATTCAAAACAAGGTCAAAATTGTCACTTTTCAAGTAGGGTCAAACTTGCCCCCATGGCATGTTCTAATTCTTTCATTCTGGATATTTTAAGGTGGCCCTGGTGCTACAATACCAAGATTAAATTCAGTTCCAAATTTCTTGATGCTCCTGCCACTTTGCACTTTGGAATTCCTGACACCATCAAATGTTTCTGATATGAGTTTAGTTCCTTTGAGACATCAAGATAGAACATTACATCTTGAGTCATATTGGCAATGTGTACTTTTTGGTCTGAACTTTCACGATGCACAACATATGCATTACCATCAAACACGATAGAACATGCACTAGTCTAGAAATTGTAACCTAAACTAAGTACAAACAAGACATCATGAAGACGTGTTATATAAACGTGAGAACCCATCACCTGAGCCCACGCAGCTTGCGCTAGGCAGGTCGCCTTCAAACGGTTAAAGGAATATTCCAATGGAAGTTGGATTTAAACATGATACCTCTGCTAGATGGAATCAATTGCTTTCATTGCGCCACCCCCTTGAAGGTTACCTTGCCATGTTTCTAATGCTAACCATACCTTTTCCTTCGATTTCCAACTCCATCAGGTTCCCATGTCGGATGAATACATAACCTATGATCCCCCATTTATGGTAGATGATTCTGATAAAAAAAACCCCAATGGTCACAACTTTATTTTTTCACTCTTGAAAAGTCTAATTGAATGCTAAAAGCTCTTGGAACTTTGTTCATGAAAATATTGGGCTAAAACTATTATCTTTGACGCCTTATATCGAACTTTCTCAGGGTTAGAATTTTGTGCAGGTTTTACAAGTAGATAAAACTATTGAAAAGATGAAATATACATGTTCAGAAACGAAGAAGAGGTAAAGAAAAGATGTCATTCATCCGAAGTAAATCATACGTGAAGTTTGTTCTTGGCAGTCCCATGTGGGATGTTTTATCATGCGAGGCTTCGTTTAGATCAAGATTTGGTTGAAGCATAGACCACTTGTTTTCCAGAACATCTGGGACTTAAAAACCAGATCATTTGATATCCGACCCAGCAAAATGTTTGTAAATCCGTTCGACAGGCGACACACATTCTAAGAAGCATTTTTCAGGCAATATCACTACCAATCATGTGTAAACCCCCCACTCCCTCGTCGCTGTAGATCTTCTAACTTGTAGTTCAAACTGGAATACTGAAATAACACACAACAAGGAATGATAGTTATACTTCAAACCTGATGTTTATTGTCTCTCATGCTGGTTGATCTTTTCAAGTTGAAATTTTCTTAACAGTTACTATAATTAATGTATTTTTTTTAAGTATAGTAACAGGGGTTGCTGACCCGGATTCCTTACTGCGTAGAAACTATAAGTCTGTATTTCAAGACCCGGGGTTTAATGATGTATTGCAGGATGTATGCATTGGAGAGTATGCAGGGATAATGAATTTATGCTATAGCCAAATACTTAAAATTGTGAACACTTAATTTCAGAAAGTTCATAATTTCTATGATCGTGCATACTCTCTCATTCACATCTTATAATATCAAGCTCACATCCTATAAGAGCATCACCGATAGTGAAACCAAAAAACACCTAAAAGTATGTCTAGTCAGCAGCCACAACCGAAAAACATCTATTCTTCAAAATCTCCAAAAGCCTCTCCAAAGAGACCTAAAACACCCAAAAACATTATTACGTCATCGTCACCTTTTACATTTATTTTTAATTACCAATCTTTTTATTTTAATTTAATATATAAATGAAATATTTACATGTCTTTTGTTGGATGAAAAATTTAGAATTTTAAAATTTAAAAGTTAAATAATTTTTTCCTTAAGAGGGAAATTTTAAATTTTTAATATTTTAAAATTTAAATTTAAGTATTTTTTGTAGGAGGGAAAATTCTAAATACTGAAACTTGAAATTCAAACATTACGTAAATTAAAAGTTACTATAACTAAATAATACATAACTTAAATAATTCAACAATTAAACTACCTAAATAGCATCATTTGCCCTAATTTTGTCACAGATCTTTTTATGAAATGCGACTTGCTTGGGATTCATGTAGGTTATATCCTTAAAAAAAGTTTTGTGTTCCCGTAGTGCAATATCTTGTTCACGTAATGCAATATCTTGTTCATGGATTTTAACATTTTTGTGCTTAATATTAGCATATTCACGTATTTTGAATTCAATCTTACCAATGGCGGATTCTCTCATTTTTTATTAAATTTTAAAAGCGTCCGATGACCTCATTTATTTATGACAAGTCGACTTTAACTTTGCCTTTAGACTTACCTTTGGCCATTGCGTTAGCCTTCTTTGTACCCGAAGGGAAAGTTCTTCAACTTAATTCCCATAATCCTCAAACGTTAGTTCATTGGCATCATTAAGGTCAAAGTAGTTGTTGGCATCAGATGAAATATTATTAGCAAATCTCTTACCACTTACACTTTGACTGTTCTCAAGACTTGTTTATTCTTTCCTCTTCGTCTCATCTTTGAGAAGGATCCAAATATGATCATACATAAATTGTGTTTCTAAGGCTTCATACATCGACCATGTATAAGTAATTAATCATCAGAGCAACCACTTATTTTTTATTTTCATAATTGAAAGTAGATGTCGTTGAATACATTTACCTTTCATTTTATCGTATGCCAATGAGAACATAGGTTATCCATTGTTCTCACTACATTGCTAGCATGTTTGAAGTATGTATAGACCCTGTACTAAAAGTCATTGTTCTTTTGAGATTTTCGGATAATACAGTTGTTTGAAATATGTAACCACGCCTTGGTGAGCATTGTTTCTTACTGCGATGTCATGATCTTATTTGGTTGTTCTGAGGATGCAATTGCTCTGCCATCCATCTTTTTGGGGGTCTTGACGTAAGGGGATGGAGATTCATCCACACTACCATTGTGTGGTGCCAAAGCGAATGATTGGGTTGTTGAAATAGCTTGAGAGTCTATGGTAACTGGAGATTGAGTTAGAGGTAGATTAGTGAACGAAAAGAACCTGTGATTCGAGAATTTAGGGAACATGGGATTTATGAATTGAGAGAACCTAGGATTTGGGAATTAAGAGAACACTGGATTTGGGAATTGAGAAAATCCAAGATTTGGGAATTGTTGGTTCGGGTATCCTTGGAATTAGGAATATCCAAAGTTTGGATATGCATACAGGTTTAGGTTTAGGTTTGGGTTTGAATATGGGTTTGGGTTTTCATTAGGATTGGAATCGTTTAGTAATTGTAAAAATGAATTTGTGTTTGGACTCATGATTTTTGAGAATTTTAGGAGAAAAAAGATTTGAGAGTGTGAAAAACATGAAGGAATGAAGTTGTGTATACTGTAGGGTGAAATTTGATATTGTTTAAAATCTATTTCGGGGGAAATTTGAAATTTAAATTTAATAAAGATGTTTTGAGGGGAATTTAAAATTAAAATAATTAATTGTTGTAATATTTAAATTAAAAAATTTAAATTTATAAATAATAAATCAGGTTTTCAAACAAACTTAGAATAATTAAAAGTTACAAGAGTAAAACATTACCATAATTACGACACATTACAATAATATCATATTACAATAACTAAACATTACAATACTTATTCTTTAATAGACCAGATATATTCCACCAAATCAGTCCGAAGTGCATGACGAGTCTCTTGATTACGTAAACATTTAAACCGTTGCAAATAATTTTAAAATTCTGTTGGATCTCCGTGTTCATAAGTTATTGGACCATCGTCATCATCATCACTCGACCACATATAACATAGCCTTCATCTTCTACAATCATATTATGCATTATAATACATGCATACATGATATCACTTAGTATTTTCAAGTTCCAAGCTCTTGTGGGACCATGTACGATTGCCTATCGAGCTTGAAGGACACCAAAGGATTTGTGGACATCCTTTCTTGCGAACTTGTGTCACTTTTTAATTTTGTTCATTTTTTTTCGGTTTGTGGTTAAGTAAAGCTTTTCACTAATGTAGCCGGTCACTTTTCATCAACTCGATCAACATTACTCGAAATCGGTCAAACTCGGTCAAACTCGGTCTAACTCTGCCCTACTCGGTCGAACTCGACCCAACTCGATCCAATCGACCAACTCGGTCCAACTCGGCCAACTCGGATTTTCATCATTTTTCATTGATTTTCGCTGTTTTTCACTAATTTGTGTTCGATTTTTATTGTTTTTCATGAAAATACCTTCTTAGATGATAATCAAATGATTACTACGTCTATAATATTAAATAATTGATGTTATGCTTTGAAATATTTTTGTATGTGAACATGTATTCTATTATTTATATTGATATTCATGAATTTTTAAATAATATTAGTAAGGTTATGATACTTAACATATTTATAATTTCTTGAAAACTAATTTTTTTATAATTTATCACGTCCTAATACTCACCGAGTACCTCCACCTTGGCCGAGTACTCGCAACTTTCCAGTAGACCTACCTCGCAGCGCCTAGCGAGTTTTGCACCCATGAGTGTAGCCCATTAAGGATATATACCATCTACAAGATAATATCCTGTTGTGTACAGAGTTTCATTCATTGTAAAATTGCATGGAAAAGCATTACCTTGTAAGAATTGGTTGAATACGGGAGATTTATTGAGCAGAATAATGTCATCGTTAGAGCTTGCTACTCCAAAATGTGCATGCTAGATCCAAAGATCATATGATGCAACAACCTCTAGCATAATGTAGGATATCAATTGTCACCTCGTGTGTATTGACTTTTCCATGCAACTGGGTAATTTTTCCAGCCTAGTACATACAATCAATGCTTTCATGTATTTTGGATAACCCATGCACGGCAGAATGTGCTTCTAGAAAACATTGTATGTCTTAAGTGTTTGGTCTTCTAAGATACTCTTCTGAGTAAACTTCAACAACATATTTACAAAATATTTGAAGACATTTGATAACACTAGTTTCACTAATCCATATGTATTCATCACATAGATCAACAACTATGCCAATTGCCAACTTATGTATGGTGGCAGTGCATTTTTGTATTGGCGAAAGACCGTTTCTACAAGTACAATCATATATTTGTTGAAAATAGAAAAAATGATTAGACACACCTTCAAGAATTCGATTGAAAAGTTGTTTGCTCATCCGGAACCTTGGTCTAAAATAACTTTTTGAGTGCCGATCCAGAAAAGTAGTCATTCCAAATACACTTGTCCCCCTTTTCATGATCCCTTTGTATACATCTATGTTTTCTTGTTGTGCTTCAAGAACTTTCAGCCGCATAAGCTTCATCACTCCTACATACACTCTGTCAACATCATCCATCAATTTTTTTAATTCCGCATGCACAAAATCTATAAAAGGTGAACCAAAAGGTGAAATGGGTAGACTTTCATCACCATTTGAACTTATTTTTGTGTATAAATTAGAAATAACGAGGGAAATTTTGAAAGATGAAATTTAAGAAAATTTAAAGGTGTTGAAAAAATAAAAGATAAATGTTTGTTCTTATAATAAAAATATAGCCGTTAAGAGAAAATTTGAAAAATTTTAAAATTTAAAAGTATAGCCGTTTGGGGGGAAATTTGAAATTCAAAAGTTAAAAACTTAAAACTTAAATATAAATATTTAAAATTAATAAAGTATAATAGGTTAGTTAAATTAAAATTTATATATAATAAATAAATTTGTTTAAACTTTAAAGTATGTACGTTATCCATTTTCTATAATTTAAAAATCAATTAAAACTTAATAACTAAATATTATAATAATATAAATACACTTTCTTTTTTCTTTTTAAGCTTAAACCCAACCCTAGTCCCACGCTCCTTGCAAAAACTATCAAATAAAGTTTTTTTTTCATGTCCTCATAATAATTCCTATTGGCGGAGAGTATTTTTTGAAGGGTTAATGGATTTAAATACTACCAATTATTGGGAATTGGCCGCTGCCACTCTCAAGTATCATTTTGACGAATATAACTCTCAAGTATCAAAAAATACTCTCCGCCAATAGGAATTATTATGAAGAACAGACACATGGCATCCACAAACAAATAAAATTTAGTCTATTGGAGATGGTCTAACGCCAACACTATTTTATGAATGAAAATAAAAGATAGTCATACAATGCCGCTGTAGGTATCTAACACATAAATAAGCCACTGATTTATACTTTTTAAACATTGAACTTAATTACCAACCCTAGTCGTTATTAGCACACCTCACCCAAAATAGGTGAAGTAAAACATAAAGAGTACAACGCTAAAGAAACAAAAATTACAAGTTGTAATTAGTACAATACAAGAACTCAGTAAATCCTAAGATAACTTTAATAAAGCTTGCACTTTAAATTCAATCATCATTATTGTCACACCTCTTTAAAAATAGGTAAAATGCACCATAAAAAGTATAATGCTTAAGAAACCAAAACGATAACTTATAATTTGCACAATACACGGACTTAGTAAATCTTAAGATATTTTCAGTAAAACTTGCAATTTATTCCTTTTTATTTCTTGGATGTCCTTGTACTGAATGACCATCTGTGATACATGCTTAAAAATATACACCAATTTATAGCGGTGAGTCCTACAATACACACATATAACCAAACTTCATTAATCATAACTTGATTGTGCTTGAGCTTTTTACACATACTTTTAATTCTCATACTATATAGACCCAATTCAAACTTATCTAATAGCAAATAACTTAAATAACTTAGAAGGTGTTCAACAAATATAACATCTTTTTAGAACAACTATAAGTATGTATAATGCAATGTATAAATCAAGATTATTTACATTAAAGCTATTTTATTAGCATGTATTATTTCTTGAAATGCTAGCAAGAACGCACACTTTTTCTTATAGTATATCTTGCAAGCAAGGGGTGTTTAGTATTCGAATTGAGTTTGAAAAACTAGAAATTCAATTAAAAAATGTAAGGCCAAAACCCAAAGAGTCATATACTTGGTCTCACACATTATTACCACTTCTTATGCTAAAAAGTATTAAAATAAAAAAGTAGATTAGTTTATAGTGGTGAACCTCGCAATGAACACATATAACCATACTTCATTAATCATAACTTGATTATGCTTTAGCTTTTTGCATCACATACTTTTAATTTAGACACTATATATACACACTAGTTTTATGTAATAGCAGAAAACTAAAATAACGTAAAGATCGTAAAAGTGAATAAAACATGTAGCGCTTGTACGTGTATATACAGTAGAACTACTATAAGTATGTAAAATACAATGTATAAATTTGAGAATATTCACATTAAAGTTATTTTTATTAACATGTATTAAGTTTTAAAACGTTAGCAAAAACTCACATTTTTCTTATAATAGTGGGTTCGAAAAACTTGAAATTCAATTCAGAAATGTAAGGCCCCAAACCTAGAGATATACAGTTGGTCTCAAACATTATTTCATAATTCTTAAACTGAAAAATATAATAATAAAAAAGTGGAATATATAGTCATTTAATTACAAGAATAAACCAACCTAATGTTCTATAGAAATAAAGGTTCCAGAAAGCATTATGTGCGGTTAGTTTTCCTTATCTTTACCAAATTGAATACACTATCAACTTTGGTAACAGAAATCAATCTGAGTCCTTTTTGTTTTTATCAATTGTTAAGACTTTAAAAACTTACAATAGGCATATAAGCACATTCAGTTCACTTTAAACTTAAGAAACAATCATCAAGGGTTAATTACATAGATAATCCTTGTGGTTTACCCAAAATTAGTTTGACTACTAACTTTTTTAAGTAACAAGCTAGTTAGTGTGTTGTGGTTTCTTTATGATAACACTATTGGGTTTTTAGGTTAACACATGTTTGGTCTATTCTAGACGTGATGGTTATCTTGGTCAATTTCAAATACAAATAGAAAATATATTTAAATTCTTTCTTCATCACCTTTTTTCAAGTTAAATATAAAATTAATTACACACATACATTATTACATTCATCTATTTCCATCTTCAAACCTTAATGAATTTCAATTGGCAATAGTGGTATGCAAATATGGAAGATCATCCATAATAAAAACCTTTTGTACTAGTAATAACCCTGGACAACACTTCTATTCTTGCCTACAATTGGTAATTTCTTCTAAATCATTGATTTCATCTTCATCTGCTTTCATCTTCTAACCCTTTTTTTGTAGCGATCAAAGTGACATGTGTCTACCCTCCTCTAAAATCATTTCAGACCTATTGAAATCAAAGAATCACTTTGAAAGCATAGTTAAACACTGAAAGAAGAAGTTGAAGTTGATAGGAAAAACTTGTATTTGATAATAAGTTTGTTAATGGATGTAGGGTTTGGTCTTATTTTTTTTCGTAATGTAGTTCAAGTATGTTCATGGAAGTTAGCTTTTTTTTTTTTTTTTTGTGTGATGATTTGTAATTGGCAAGATTTTGGAATAAAATGAAAAAGAAATATGCAATATATGAATATAGTATGATATCAATCAAAATGCAGTATGACAAAATGAAATAATTATGTAATTCTTATGTTGAAAGATTATGGCAAAATGTATTACTATCATCAACCAAAATGAACCAAAATACAATTTCCTCTAATAAAGCAAAATATAGTTTTATCACATGTCATTTTCTCACATTCTTCTTGTCACTTGTTACTAGCATAGTAAGTTAACAATTTAATTATGTTATTAAATGCTAATGATGTTATTTATATAATTTTCAAATTATATAACATATTTTTATTAAAAACGTATTTTTTAAAATAAATAAATATTAATTTTTAATATAAACAATTTTCTTAAAAATGACATTTAAAAGATAATTTAAAAAATTGGCTTGTTTAAAAAATATTTTTGTAAACAAAAGTTTTTTAAAGACAAAAGTTTCAATAAACAATGTTATTACAATACTACTTAAAGTAGTTAATTATGCGTAATTCGAATTATATTTTATCAAAAAAATTATTTATCATTTTTAAATATTGTTTACTAACCACATGTCATCTTCTCACACCATACTTGCCACTTAGCACTAGCATAGCAAGTGGTATTAAATGTTAATGATATTATTTATATTATTTTTAAATCATAAAATACATTTAAAAAAATAAATAAATTATTAAAAGTGAAGAAATAAGAATTTTTTTAATACAAAGAACTTTTTTTTAAAGTGATGTTTAAAAAACAACTTTAAAATATTTAGAATGCTTAAAAGGCATTATAATATATATTAAACCCTTTGATCAGTTGCTACAGTAACCAGACCAAGGGTATTTTAGTAATTTTTCTCAAGTTAAGAGACCTACTTTCTTCACTCCGCTTAAGGTTGACGGCAGCCTCCACCACTGGCCATCTCCCGACCTCGACCTCTTCTCACGCAATTTCCACCCTTGCCTCCGGCTATCATTACCGGTAATCCATCCTGTTTTTGAAGATACGTAAAACCAAAACACATAGACACAGACACATCCCAAGAACAAAATCTGTGGTGGTCGGACCGAAAAAAAACTCGAAAAGATTAAAAAAATTTTTTTTGAGATCTAAGGTTGATAGATATTATCAATGGTATTTCACTTGAACACTCGATAATTTCATTAGCAAGCCTCAAATGGCTATAAATACATAAAACAAAAACATGGAAACATGGGATCGTGGCCACTATCAACTACAAAGCAGGAAATAACTAAACCAACTAAGCCTAAAGATTCGGTTAACAAGCAGAGTTTAGAGCTACCACTTCTTGACTGCTTCTTATTATTCAATTACTAAATTAACAAAAAATAAACATAAATATGCATGCACACGTGCATGGGCCACGTACTCCAACAAACCCTCCCTCAAACTAGACTTGAGTCGAGTCTAGTTTGCTCTTGAGTGAGCATACTCCAAGCAGTCTTCGGAACCTTTGAAATGATTCACGATGTAGTGGCTTTGTCATTATATCTGCTACTTGCTCCTTAGTGTCACAATGAACTAACTCCACAGCTCCATTGTTAACCAAATTGCGCAGAAAATGGAATCGAACTTCAATATGCTTGCATTTACCATGAAAAACCGGATTCTTTGATAGTTTAATTGCTGAAGTGATGTCGCAGTTGATGATCATAGGACTGCTTCTCTCTACCCCCAGTTCGGATAACACACCGTTCACCCACATAGCGTGGCACGCACATGCTGCTGCTACTACATACTCCGCTTCGGTAGAGGACAGTGCCACAATACTTTGTTTCTTCGATGACCAAGTCACAGCAGCTCCATCCCACAGTACTACATGCCCAGAAGTGATTTTCCTGTCATTGACATCACCAGCATAATCACTGTCAGTATAGATAGTCATTTCCTTTTCAACACTTTGCTTGTACCATATTCCATAGTCTTGAGTTCCCTGAACATATCTTAACACTCTTTTTGCAGCTGCAAAATGATCTTCAGTTGGTTTAGACATAAATCTACTTATATAACTTACCACGAATTGTAGATCTGGGCGAGTGGTAGTCATATACATTAGACAGCCAAATAGTTGCTTAAACAAAGTTTCATCTACTGCCTTTCCTTCATCCTTCTTTAGACGGGTTCCCGGCACAATTGGGTTTACCAGTTCATTACAATCCAGCATGTTAAATCGAGCAAGCACCTCAGCTGCATATTTTTTTTGAGAGATGTGAATACCATCAGCAAACTGCATCACCTCCAACCCGAGAAAATATTTCATTTTCCCTAAGTCTAACATTTCAAAATCTGATTTCATTCCTTCTTTGAATTGTTCTAGCATGCCCTCATCATTTCCTGTGTATAACATATCATCAACATATATGTTCACAAATAGTACTTTACCTTCAGAAGCTCTTTTGATGAACAAAGTTTGTTCATGCATGCTTCGAGTAAACCCCTCCTTCACAAAATGCTCTTCAATTCTGCTGTACCAGGCACTTGGTGCTTGTTTAAGGCCATATAAAGCCTTATCCAACTTGTATACGTGATCTTCCTTCCCTTTAGTTACAAAGCCTTGAGGTTGTTGAACATACACATCCTCCTTCAGATTTCCATAAAAAAACGCTGACTTTACATCCATCTGGTACACTAGCCATCCCCTTCGAGCAGCTAGAGCAATTACTAACCTGATTGTATCCATCCTTGCAACCGGCGCAAAGATTTCGGTGTAATCAACACCCATTTCTTGAGCATACCCGCGAGCCACCAATCTCGCCTTGTATTTCACTACTTCCCCATTCTTGTTTAACTTAGTCTTATACAGCCATTTGACACCAATACACTTTCCATTTTTTGGTAGTTGCACTAAATGCCATGTATGATTCTTTTCAATAAAATCTATCTCGGTAGCCATGGCACTTCTCCACTTATCCTGTTTCACAGCTTCATCAAATATAATTGGATCATTATCATTTCCTTCCATGAGGTTTAACTCATCTTCATGTAAGCTATCTTCTGTGACATAATCTTGCAGGTAAGATGGTGGTCTTCTTGCTCTGCCATCCCTTACTACTGCTCTGCTTGGACCAGGAGATACATCTTGCATATGTTCGACTGGGGTAGCAGCTACCTACTGTGAATCACTTACTACTTCCTCATCATCCGACATCTCCTCATGATGTTCAGAGAATGTATAGTCTCCCCAAATTATCCCATCTTCAGCTTGTTTCTTTTCTAATTCATTATTCCAATCCCACATTTGATCCTCCAGTACTTCAGTGTCCCTACTTATAATTACTTTCATGGTAAGAGGATCAACTAGGCGGTACGCCTTTGATTCCTCACACATTCCAGTAAATATGCAGGTAATGCTTTTGTCATCCAGTTTGCTTCTTTTCTGTTTTGGAACCCACACATGCTAATGAACCCCACACTCGCAGATCTTCAACCGATGGCTTTACTCCACTCCATACTTCCTCCGATGTCACCTTTCTAAGTATCTTCGTAGTACAGAGATTGAGAACATAAAAACTCCACAGAGTAGCTTCTGCCCAGAAGATCTTTGGCATTCTTTTAGTTGTCAGCATGGATACCACCATATTTATAACGGTCCTATTCTTCCGTTCGGCCACTCCGTTTTGTTGTGGAGTAAAGCTTGCTGTAAGTTGTCTTTTGATTCCTTGTTCTTTACAGAAGGCAACAAACTCACTTGACATATATTCACCTCCACGATCTATTCGAGGACATTTAATGACTTTCCCTGACTGCTTCTCCACCTTTGTCTTGAATTCTTTGAAGCTTTCAAAGGCTTGTGATTTCTTGGACAACAAAAATACCTAACCTTTCCAGCTATGGTCATCAATAAAACTCAAGAAATATCATTTACCTGAGTTAGATGCTGGAGTAATAGGACCACATATATTCGAGTGTACTAGTTCTGGTACTTCTTTAGCTCTCCACATGCTCACCTTTGGAATAGGCTTACGAGCCAGTTTTCCTTTCATACAGCTGTCACATATTTCATTTGGAAGGGTGAGAATAAGAAGATCATGTACCATGTCATTCTTCATCAAAGTCAGCATACTCGTCTTGCTGAGGTGCCCCATGCATTCATGCCATAGTCGAGGATTGGCTTCACCATACATGCATCCTGCATCTTCATGCACTGCTTCATCGGTTACATTGTCATGTATGGGAAACATTCGGTTTGAACTCATATTACTTTGGAAGATTAGGCCTTTCTCGGGATGATACACTTTACACACATCATGCTTCATTAAGAAAGCTAACCCTTTTTGCTGAAGTTGACCGATGCTCAGCAAATTATTCTTCAGTTCTTGAACATAATACACCTCACTAATAGTTATGGTTATCCCATTTACTATTACCTTGACTGACCCCTTTCCTCCAACAGTCATGCGTGTGTTATTTCCCAACTTCACAGAATTGGAATAGCTCAAGTCTAGTGAGGTGAATCTTTCTTTCACTCCACACATATGATTTGAGCATCCGGAGTCTAGAAACCAATGAACACCTTTGGTTTCCTTGTTGTCATTTGCCATGAGACTACACTCACCCCTTTCAGTTTCTGCCATCAGCATGATCTCTTCACTTTCATCAAAGTCTGCGTAGTTTGCTTCTTTAGATTTCGGGCACTCATATAAGAAGTGGCCTAGCTTGTGGCAGGAGTAACACTCTATCGTCTCTTTGTTGAAGGAACTTCTCCCTATGCCACGTCCTCTTCCTCTGAGATTTGAACGACCTCTTCCTCTCCCACGATAGTTACTACTTTCGCCATACTCGACCTTCAGCGCCTGCTCTTCCTCCTTTTCTATCTTCTTAAACTTTTGTTCATGGACCACCAGAGTACACTGCAATTCTTCAATAGACATCTTATCAATGTCCTTCGATTCCTCAATTGAGACTACCACATATGTGTACTTCTCAGTTAAGGTTCGAAGAACCTTCTCAACAATCGTCGAATCAGACATGGGCTCACAATTACTTCTCATCTGATTGGAGACAGTTAACACACGACCGAAGTACTCCGATACAATTTCATTCGTCTTCATTTCAAGAACCTCAAAGTCTCTTCGCAGCTTTTGCAACATGGACCTTTTTACTCGATCATTTCCCGCAAACCACTTCTTCATGGACTCCCACACCGCCTTTGAACTTTTCCTGTCAAGGATCTATTCAAAGGTAACTCGATCAATAGCCTGATATAGGTAATACTTGACTTGCATATCCTTTACCCGCAATTCATCGAGTTTTCTCTTCTGCGCGTCAGATTGAGCGATCCCTACAGCCGGCTCAATGATTCCAGTTTTGATCAAATCCCACAATTGTTTTGCACGCAGCAAATTCTCCATCATCTCGCTCCAGTGTTCATAATGTCCGTCGAACACTTGGATCTTCAATTTCTCATCACTCATTTTGAATGGTTTCCTCACAGATCAAGTGGCTCTGATACCAGTTGATAGATATTATCAATGGTATTTCACTTGAATACTCAATAATTTCATTAGCAAGCCTCAAATGGCTATAAATACATAAAACAGAAACATGGAAACATGGGATCGTGGCCACTATCAACTACAAAGCAGGAAATAACTAAACCAACTAAGCCTAAAGATTCGGTCAACAAGCAGAGTTTAGAGCTACCACTTCTTGACTTCTTCTTATTATTCAATTACTAAATTAACAAAACACAAACATAAATATGCATGCACACGTGCATGGGCCACGTATTCCAACAATGGTGACATCCAATCTAGGTTGTCATGTTCGTCCGAGATGGTTGGCGATGGTGGATGTGAACGCCGGTGAGCCTGTGTTCGCCTATGGTTGTTCGCAACGGTGAGCGCCGATGAACCTATGCTCGCATACACGAGGACGCCATTTGACAATTGGAGAGCCACGTTTTTTTTCATCGGTGAGGCGTTAGATTTGAGTGGTGTAGTAGTCGGAAATGATGGCGGTAATGGTTGAATATGGTGGTGGGGGTCTAAGAAGACGGCTGTGGTGGGATGATGTTATGAAAGAGAAAAAGAGTGTATCAAATGGTGACTTTTGAAATGCTTCGGATTTGAAAGTAAATTTAAATTCATATAAGTTTTACTATGACCATTATTAACTTTTTTTACACATAATGCATGTGTACCATGACCCATGACATGTTGCATACTTATAAAAACTTATTATAAAAATTACATTGAAATTGAATAATCATGAAAATCACAAATTACGATGCTAGCAAATTGTGGCTAACCGAAACTTTTCGACAGAAGCTGTATTGACAACCGTAAGATGGATTTACATAAATATTTTGGATTTTTTTATAAAGTTTCGAGGACATTAAACTTAAACTTTTACGTAGTTTTGTGCGATGCATGTATAAATTTTTTTTTACTGTCTTCCACTTTCGAGAGCTAAACTTGAGCACACAAAAAAGAGTGCCGCCCGGGCTTTCGGTTTCGTTAGCATCATGCGACAGGTAGTACTCTCGAAATTCATCTTATCGAAATCGCCAACTTTTAATTCTTTGATTAATTAACTAAATTTAATAATTTAACTTTTTTATATATCTGGTTAAAAGTTAAATACAAATGCATTTTCTTGCTTTCTGACACTGTTACAACACGCTTTTTAATCTATATCGAGACGTTCAGAATCAAGTAGCCGCGGCTTAATACATTTCTCTTTCTAAATCTGATCACGTCAGTGTTACATAACAACACGCGCTCGCGCCGCCGCGATGCGCGGGTTAAAATACTAGTTCTTTTTAAACCAAAGTTTTTTAAAGACGAAAGTTTCAAAAATATAGTTATTACTTTAGTACTTAAAGTAGTTAATTATACATAATTCGAATCATATATTATCTAAGAAAATCTTTTATAATTTTTAAATATTAATTACTAAATATTAATTTAATATTTTAATTCAACGTGTGTAGCACACAGGTCTCTAAACTAGTGTGTTATATGCTAAAATGAACCACCTTGAAACCAATATGCAATGTGTACTTTACATTAAACCAAAATATGTAGATGCAGACAATTTGTTTTAAAATATAAGTTACATAAACTACATTGCTTAGTGTAATCACACATTAGTTGTTCTAAGGTTTATGTGTTAGCCTTAAATGCCTTCATTCTAGAAATTAACATTGCATGTCTTTTTAGCATTTGTTCTTAGAAAAACTTGATGGGTGTATATGGTCAGGTTAGACTTTATTTGTTCTAAGATCTACGGTGAGAGCCAATCTAAATTGAAAGCCTTGACAGATCTATTTCGAAGGCAGTTGTGTTGTAAGTTTTAATGCCCTACTTCTTGCTTCCGGTGAGCGCAACCACTTAAGATTGTTGCAACTCTCTTTTTATGCTGTAATGGTGACTTGAGCTGTGTGTGTTGATTTTTAAAGCTAGGCATTGACATTATGTATGGTTTGTCACCTAGATATAGTAGCACATGTTACTACATCAAAAACATGTTATACAGAAAAATTGTAGGAGGAATACAACTTTTTTTACGTGGCACATAAGATAAGATATGTTGGAAAGAACAACGGGCCATTTATTGTAATCAAGAAAGATGGCTATTAGATTTGGAAAATGGTTGTACTGGTTTTTTTAAGTCTATATCAGGCATATATTTTCATATTTCCCTTGCACTGATTTCCTTATTTGACCAAACAATTCCTTTAATTATTCTTTGGGTATTAAACTTATACTTCTTAAAAGGAAATTTGAATTTAAATAATCCAAACTATAACAACTTGACTGGTATTAATCTCAACTTTTGATTTTGTTAATAATAACAATCTCAGACTAACTATTTGTTAACTTTATTAGTTTCTTTACGACGTATCACGTGATGAGGCTCGTGACACGGTGTGTAACATAGTTATAATAAAAAACATAAATATATTACTCAATTTTTTATATAAGATTATGTTCTGAAGTTATTCAACATAACGTTTCCGTCGCTGGTTGTATAGCTTGAAGACAAAGAGAAACAAACATTGAGTGATATATTTATATTTTTAATTTAATTATGTAATGCGTCATGTCACTTGCCACGTCACGAGTAACGTCACGTGATACGTTATAAAAAACTAACAAAGTTAAAGAACAGTTAGACTAAGATTGTTTTTAATAACAAAATCAAAAGTTAAGATTAGAACTGGTCAAATTATCAATTGAGATTAATATTAACCAATAGTCAATAGTTTGAATTTGTACATTAATTTTAGTAATTGTATTGAAAGGTACGGTAGGTATAAGAATCCATTCAAATTGCATTTAGTAGACATGTTTCGTTTATAACAAATCCCAACCTTTATTATGCTTTGGATCCTTGAAGTTTGACTTGTTTACCTCTTTCAGTCTAAAAAAAATCTTTTAATGTATCATTTCTTGAGGTTTGATTTCTATAGTCATTTCAATCCTTAACGTTAACTCTATAATTATATTAAATCTAAGGGCATTTTAGTATTTCATTAGTAGTTGGAGGCTATTTGTATAATTTATCTTTTTTTTTTTTAAAGAGTAATGTCTAGAACTTTTTTAGGAGAATTTTGCCTTGAGTTTAAAACCCACAAACCAATGAGTCTACTCTACCGTTCTTACCACTACTTAGCATAGATTAATTCAAAATATTTCTTAGGATTAAGTACAGATGCATCAAAACAAATAAATAGGTAATGGGGTGATGAATGATGATAGTCAAAGCAACAAGTGCAAGCAAAATCATAGACATGATTACATCAATGGAAGTGTCCAAACTGCCACCACTTTTTGTAATGAAAATATGAATTTGAGTAAACTATCTTATGAAAATCGATTGTAAAGAATACCCTACTTCTAGATCTGACCTGATGGGTCAAACTCGCACCTGTCAAGCTCATCACATGCTAGTCAAGTACCCACTACTCCACTAACTCCTCATGAAGAGGTGATAACTACATTAGTAGGAGTTTCACCCCACTACTCCATTACATGCTTCTAACTGTCACTATGGACTTATATATAAGAGGTAATCAAAGGTAACATTATGGCAAGATTGCTATACATTTATGTATACATAAACATTGTGCTTTCTTATTGTGGCTCCGACTTGACTTGAGCGTCGGAGTGTCCACAAGGCTCAAAGCCCCTCGATCATCTAACATGTTTTCTATGGTTGTAGAGATGAAGAACAAGCCTACAACATAATGAGATGGACCCAAACCGGAGAAGTCTCACCCATACCCATAAAGCATCTATTCAGAACCACCTCGTGAAGCATCTACTCGTTTAAATACTCTGATATGTCGACTTCCCTGGGAAAAACAGGCTTTTAAGGATAACCAAGGCTATCAGAACCTAATCGGATGTCCCGAAAAGGTCGGTAAACTAACAAGTAAATAAATGTTATTATTTGGATGAAATATTTTGGTTTATATATAGAACGTGAGTATACAAAAGTATACATGCGTGCTCTTTGCTTGAAATATCAAACCTCACTCACCAATCGACCTGAGTATGAAGGTACAAAAACGAAAGAAAACCTACTAATTTTATTTGAGTACAAGGGTCGAATTATAATTTTTAATACATTCAACACACAAAACGTTAATAATTTTACAAACACGAATGTTATGAAATGTAAAAACATTTAAATAAATTATCACCATCATAGGACCATTTTCTCATAGAGAGAGATGCCACATATTTTATATAACAAATATGCCTATAAAATTATTAGCCCAAACCTAAACATGCAACATATTCACAAAGTCAAAAAAAACTATAAAAGAAAATCTCAAAAAGGCGACCACAAAGGCAAACATTATCATCTTCATATTTCCTTTCCACTTCTCATTAAAAATTAAAAAAGAAAAAAGAAAATGAAAATTTTACTTATACTTCTTCACCTACCAATAATGAATTACAAATTACAAGAACCTACAAAAGGACTGTACACAAGAATGGTATCGCTATCGCCACAACACGTTCTACCGAGTCCATGTTGTGGGGTCGGTCGGTCCAACAAATCTAGGGCTAGTTGTTTGTCATGTTAGATCATCGTTATCGGTCCCACATCGCCTGGAAAATGGGCGGTCTGTGCTTCAACCAATGCACCAAGTCTTTGTCTAGAGGAGCCTTGCATAACAATCCATCTAACATGGGACTACCAAAAACTTTTAGAGAGGTCTTGTATGACCATATCTTATTCTTTGGCCATGGCCTCTGAGGCTGCTTCTCCTGTCCAACACAATTCACTGTTTTAAGGACTACAGAATATTTTCAATATTTAAACAATTTTGCCTAGAAGCAGGAATACACATTGTTGCCAAAATCATGTCATGAATATAAGTTGAGAGAGAGAGAGAACTGACCATCCTAGAGACCATGGACTTCACGGTTCTTGGACCATAGACACGTTGCGACGATGGCTTCTGGACTTTGGAATAAAATGATCCGATTTCTGGTAACGATAAACAACCCCTGCTTGCTTTGATCAGGTTAGCATCAGGCTCTGCGTAAGCTTGGTTATGCCAACATATCAGCTGCCCTAAACAGTAGTTCTTGCCATACGTCTTGCGGTATTCATGTAGTCCTGGCCCCATTCTTTCTGCAGACTTGGGGCCCAGGTCTAGGGGACTAATGTAAACTGGCGGAGATACTACAGCCTCATACTCCTACAACATGATTTACAAACAAATGAGAATATGCAGTCAACAAAAAGAGGTCAAAACTATGAAAAAGAATTGGACTCACCCGCACTCTGAAAAAGTACTTTGTGTGAGCATAAATGTGTATCAAGTCTGCAGCAGCATCATGCCGACATTTTGGTGAGCAAGGAAGGCTCCGCACCTCATCCCGTAACCTGGAAAAAGAAATAACTTTGATAAACATGTTGGTGGGTCAATCCAACCCGTTTTGACCCATGCATGTCAGGTCTATTCCCCAGCCCGTCTGACCTATAGACAACAAGAAAAAAGGATATTTTACAGAATCAACTGTTTACCATATCAAAGATTTGCGAAGAGCCCCAAGGATATCATCAGAAGAAGATGGGTCATGAGCCCGAATGCTGGTCCGTACTTCATGCAGGTGTCCATCTTCCAAATGAGGTGCAATGCATTGAATAAGTTCCTCAACAAAAGATCCCTCACCTTTCCATATATAAGAAACTACTTCTTTTGGAGTAAGCTTCTCTAATAATGGTGGAGCTCTTTTTGGATCTCCAAACAGGTTTTTCATCACATATCTCACCTATAAAAAAAGTTAAGTTTAAAAGAAAGTAAGCATAGGCAAGAAAGGTAAAATAATGAGCAAAGTGAAAGAAAAACAAGTTGTACCTTGTCAAGGGTAAGAGCTAAATTCTGAATCCTTTGATTAAAAACACCCTCAGCCTGAATTTCAGCTTCATTTCTCTCGGTATCCATGCATATATCTGTAAAGTATTTCCTCTTTTCTTCCACGTTATGAGCTAGAATCACCTCAGGAAGCTTTGTTCTTTCAAAGTGGATGAATCTTACCTAAAATATAATAAATATATGTGATAACCTTTCAAATTTTCGTAACTGTGCCAAATACCACCAACAGTGTGTGTGTATAAGAGAGAGAGAGAGAGAGAGAGAGAGAGAGAGAGAGAGATTATACCAGACGAGCAGTGTATGCAACAAGCCAATCAGGCAACCCACTAAGCAAACAACTGCCAAGGCCTGCTTTACTTAATTCAATATAATCTTCTTCTGATACAAAATTTAGTTCACAAGCTTCTAGCATCAACTGATGTCGGTTTAGAATACCATGGCATTCTTTTAGTACCTGGGAGAAACAAAAACCATGAAATCAAAATTGCACGCAGGAATTAGTTCCACCCAACACAAGAAGATATCTTATTAATGAAAATTTGTAAACAGGATTTACTTTCTGGAAAGCCCCTTCACCAGTCAGATTCAGAAAGCTCCCTCGGCAAACTTGGCTGCCACATAAGCAAACAGATGCCTCATATTCTTCTTTGCTCTGTATAAATATAAAAAAACACAAGCATCATCATCTTGTCACATGATATAACTTTGAAAATTGAAATATAATTAAAAAACTCACCTCTGTAACAGAGTTATAATCAAAAGTAACCTCTTCACCAAATACAATAGGTCGCACGCTGTATATGCCTATTTGATATTGACCATCAACAGCCGTAACTCTGATCTCAACATAAACCAGGGAGAATGATTAGTAATTTTACTCGCTTTTCACTTTTAATGTCAAATCAACTACTTTTAGTTTGTATACATGTATTTAATTTCTTGAGAAACATCATAGATGTCCAACTAGAAAAAGTGTTTAGTTAATGTGTATAAACTTACTTTGCTTCACAGTTTGGTCTACAGGAATGGCAGATTCGGCTAGCATAGTTGGCTTTATGCATTGCGTCAACAACCACCAAGTCATAACCATCACCATCCCCCTGACAACCACAATAAAGAACATGATAAGGGTACAAAAGTTATAATCAATGAACCACAGAACTTGTGAATAGTTTTTTAAACAAATTAGGAAAATACCTTTGGCCTCTCAAGATAGATGTTATAAAACTCAGGTGCCGGTTCTTTACTGTCTTTTTGCAGAGCACGAATACCATCTTGCTTTTCAAACCATCTCCAAGCAGGATAAACCTAAACAAATTTGTGACACATATTTAGGTACATGGCTTTGAATCTGAGAAGTCAAAGCATAATATTTTATGAACATGAAATATCAAGAACAGATGTTAGAACAAGCTTCATCCTTACCTCTCCTAGGAACTCCACAACAAAATCATCCTCACTAAAACCAGCTTCTTTGTTACAAACAACACCAAGCCCCTGAGAGTAAAAAATTAATGACGAATCCAAATGACAAACATGGATTAAATACCAGTTCCAGGTAAGAATTTAATTACTTTACAACCTCTCTACCTAGAAACAGGTTTATTGAGGTTATGGCCAACCTCTAACAGGTCAAATGGGTAAACTTAGAAACTTGGTAAATTAAAAGATTCGAGTGGAAAGTGAGACCTGAAACATATTTATATGCTTACAACCTCTTACATCACTTTACTTAAGAAAATTATATTAGTATTTGTAACCATATTTTATACATAGATTATATAAACAATTCAAGAATAAAGGACAAAAAAAATTGATGGGTCAACCCAACCTGACCCGCTTTAAAAACTTCCTCTGCTAACCCTCAACCAATTCAAACTAATTACACCACCCACCATTCTGCCACCTCTAAGGAATCTGAATAAAACAATAAGGCAAGTGAAGCATGTATACCTTTCTATAAGCAACATAATTGTCATCAGGGCGGTTGCTCATAGCCTTGAGCATATACTGACAGAGTTCAGATGTGCGCGTATCATGGTCTTCTTTGGCACTTTTCAATATATCCTCAATAACGAGCTTCAAAGGATACTTCATAGGAGTATTACCAGTTCCTGTAAAAGCTCTGACTTGCTTATTCAAGGTTCGAAGAAGCACATCTTCAATGAACACATGTTTATCCAAAAGTTGCCAATCTGATTCCTCTGGCATTGAATCTAACAAAAGATTATGTGTGTAGGGATCTATCCCATAAACTTCCTGTTCTATCACTTCATCTTCAAGCTGTTTCCTTGGTTTATAATCCTTAACTTCAGGAATGTCAGATTCCTCAGTTCCATTCTTTTGGGAAACAAGTTTTTCAGAATAATCTTCAGGTAAAGTTACTCGCATCTTTCTTTGCACGTTTTCATGATCAGTTACAATAACGTAGTGATCGATTACTTCATACTTCCTAGTGACAGGTGGCACAAGACTAGCTTTTGTCATGCGGGCCCCCCATTCCCGGTCATCAACTAAAGTATCAAACCCATCATCTGCACTAACATAACCGTCCCCAGATCTTGATTCCCCTGGCCCACTTGCTGACCGTGTATCCAAGTCACTATCTGAATCAGATGAGCTACTCTCACTGTCAGTTTCTGTTTCTTCCGAGGATCTTGAGCGGTCATCAGACGTATCACTTTCAGAATCCATAGATTTTCTGTTCAATTTGGATAAACGCCTTTTAATTTCACGATCAGATGTATAATGTCCATGTTCAGTACCACCATTAATAAATGACCCACTGGTTCTGCCAGTGTATTTTCTCTCTCTGTTGACTTTCTTTGACTTTGAGGAAACAGAAGCAAAGCCTGGAGGTGGATCATCTTTCCAACTCTTTATCATCGAATCTTTCTCGATAGAAAATTTAGAGCGATCTTCTAAACTCGTTGCGAGCCGGATAAATAAATTAATAATGTGATTCATACCTCTGGCATCTCCCTTATTTTTCACTCTGTTGTAACAAAATTACAAAAAGGTTAATAAGAAAAGTTAAAAGGCTATTAAAATTAAAAAATAGATCACAGGTGGACTTACTTAATTGCCTCCCTACACATTCGTCTAATGTCATCTTTAACAGAGCCCAAACCTCGACCAGCATAATAACCGTTTCTTATTTTACTCTCGATTTCAGAAACCTAGAAACATATAAGATATTAGTAGTAGTGATAGACAGATCTCAAGAAAAATAAAATAAAAGGATGTGTTGTGTTGTGTTACTTTTGGGATGAAAAATTCAAATGTATTCTCCTTCATGATGTCCTTGAGACCCAGAGCAAGAAATTCTTTCATCCTCTTGTATCCATTTTCAGTTTTCTTCATTGCCAACCGCCTTAGTTGGGCATCTCTAGATAGCATTGACGAGGATTTTCTGGCATCAAAAACTTTTGAACGTTTGTATAAGCTTCTTCTAAATAATTGATTTGAAGCATCTCTCTTATCCAGACTTTCAAAATAATCTCTAAGCCCACTAGAATCCTCCACATGACTATTACCGTAACTTCTTTCGGTCACTGACTGTGAAGTCCGGGTCTTGACCCATTTTATATTTGGAAATTTATGGGTCAGGTCCTCAAACTGGCTGCAACCTCTAATATCTACAAGTGATAAACAAGGGAGTAACCCCAAAATTTCTTCAAGCACGCCAGGAGTTATTTTTGAGCAACCATGTAGAACCAAGGATGTTATTTTCTCTTTATTATAACCATTCTGCAACGAAGAAAAATAATGTTAAGCATCAATAGGTGCAATCACCTTTTACCAAAAAGAAAAAGAAAAGATGAACCAACTGACCATTATGCTGTGGATCATAGAGTCGGAGCAATTTGACACCGAGGAAAAGTCGGCTTGTTTAGAGATATCTTTGTAGAACTTCACTACAGATCTCCAGTGTTTACAAGTTAAATTGGCATAAACAAGGGATTTTATATCAGCTCTAAGGAAATGAAAGACTCGTGCCAACACTTGTCCATCTAGTAGACCCCAATTTTCATTTTCCACCACAAAACTCCCACTTTTTTCACTGCAGAAAGTAGCATCACCACACAAATCTTCAAACCGGCATTCATCTTTTTCCAAGTTAGATAAATCTTCGAACTCATAATTTTCATCGACTCCATCAACCAAAATGCGAGCTCTTTTGTTAGCTTGATCTGTGCAAACATCATGAATTAAGTTTAATAAAGAGTCTCATAAAAAACTAGAGGGGAAAGAAGGAAAGAAACCCATCAAAACTCACATCTACTAACTGAGAAGGTTTTGGCCATTGGCCAAGTAAAAATTTGAGTAACATTAGAGGTTTCATAATGGGAAGGTTGGGTTCTAGTCAAAACAAGTTAAGGTCAAACCAGGAGTCAACAAAATTTGGTTTGAGTTGGGATGACTCGATCATTTTTTATATTTCATCAAATAATGTATATATTAAACATGAATTTACAAAATTACTAATAAAATAATATCTAATTAGCTTAAATAATATAGAAGGTAGGGTCAACCACATTTGGGTCAAATTGGGTTGGCTCGAGCCTTTTTTGAACTTTTTCAAATAATGTATGTATTTAATATAATTATACAAAAAATACTAATAATATAACATCTAATTTGCCCACATAGAAGGTTGGAAACAATTGAATCACACAAGGAGAATTTGAACTGCTTTGCAAGTTCCATTTTAGGTAAAAAAAAATGCGCCATTTGACTTGCAAGAAGTAAAATCTAACCCAAATCAACTTGGTTACAAGAAAATGAGTAGAATTTCAACATCTCTATGTGGCAAAAAGGCAGGAAAGAAAAAGATAGAAAGACATTGAAAGATTTCTTAATACCTGATCTTGTGAACTTGTTAATTGCCGGATTATATATGTTTTTCTCTATTTCTTTCCTGGGTTGTCTCAGGTTAATCCATGGATCTAAAACCTCATTAATGGCTGCAGCAAACTCACGACTCTTGTACGACTTCATGATCAATTCATGAAGCTTTCCTCGAGTGTAACCAATAAACTGAGGATGCAAATTGTGAAATGAACTAGAAACTATATCAGTCCCCCTCTCAGTTTCCAAGATGGCTGGGCCAGTTGTATCACCAGAGTTTTCATTATCAATCTTTCTCTTCTCTTCGGTAACCGGGACCCACAGTTTATCAAACTTCCTGAAAACACTGCTATGCTTCTGGACTACACCTTGATCAGCCAAGACTTGGAGTTCAGAGTATGACAATGGGCCCCGTTCATGACCAGCACCATCAAAATAATACCAATCACCAAGATGTAATTGCAAATCATCTCTATTCGAAAGATGATCTTTTGGCATACTAGTGGGCATGATGCTTTTCCATGAGATATGATGATGATGGCTATGTTCATGACTGCTTTTCCTTCTAGAGACGCTTTCTTCGGATGATCTTTTTGAATCACTAGTTGAACTGTAACGATGACTAGGCCTTGAAGAATATCTTTCTTTTCCTCTTGGTTTCATGCGTGGTTCAGATACAAATGAACCATGATCCTTAACCACACATGTGTTTATTCTAACAACAGGAAGCATCATTCCTTTTACTCCCCTAGAACTCAAAAGTTTTGATTGACTTGACCTGTACTCAGTTGACTCATCAGACGGGTTGAAAGCCCATGAAGGAAGATCAAGCCTTCTACCATGAGAAGAATGATACAGATCATCTTTTTTATGCCTACGAGGATCTTCATGCCTGGATTTTGGCATCTGACACAGGGCATAACCGTCATTAAGAACAAATTTCTTTTTCAAAGATCTATCTTGAGCAGCGTCATCAATCCTCTTCCAGTCACCACCTTTGCATGACCACTGGCCAGAAAACCAATCACAATCTCCAGATTCAAATGAATAATCCTTGTCAGAATGTGCAGGTCCAGCTGGCAATTTATCTGCAACTTCTTTGGATGGAAACTCAGGGTGACTGGATATGTCCTCGCCCAGTTTAAGGCTATCAACATCCCCAACCTCACATTGATGCAATCTGAAACCTGTGAATTTGTCAAGCAACACTCTTATTGATATTCATGTCAGAAAAGAACTAGCGGGATGCATACAGTATTGGTGGCTTACACCTCCAGGTATGCCACATAATATTCGTTTTAAGTCAATAGTTCTACTTTAGGTTGTCAAAGAAATGCAAAGTTTCCTTTTTAAAATTATTCTTTCCGAAAATCACTTAGTCTGTTAGCAATCATTAAAAGGTGCTAGTGTAATCTTATGTGATCCACAGGTTTTGCCAATTTTGTCTCGTTAATCAAGGATATTAAGAACTTGAATATTATTAAAAAGTTTTTATTAAACTATGCATCACGTGAAACGGTTTTCTATGTGGTATGAAGGGAGTAATGAAAAAACGTATTAACGTAAAAAATATATATCATGTGAAAAAGTTTTTATCATGTGGTATGAAGGGAGTAATGAAAAAACGGACTAACACAATTTCACGCACATATACAATTGTACAATTTCTATAATACCGACTAACAAACAATTTAAAAATTAAAAGAAAAGGAAGGGACTAAACTGATGGTACAAAACTTCTGCAACTAAATATTAGCAGGTAGATGTGCTATGTGATAAGGCAATGTGAGTTGCAATAACTTTTGAATCAACATAGATCCTAAAAAACCTACACCTGGTTGTATTAAAGCACTGGCAAATGTAGATTTGGTGTACTCGCAGAACCTTCCTCAAATATCACACCAAACAATATCATATGTATGCTATAAATGGAAATCTCATCCCACAGATAGTTCACATTTGTTGTTTCCCAAAAAACTAAAATAATTATTCCAAAATATACTTTATTAATTCTCAATGCAAACAATTGTTTAGGCAAGATTATCCATCTCTAAATGGCATTTATATAAACATAACCAGATGATGCATAAAGATGAACAAAGAGGAGTGTTCAAGTAAACATGAAACAATCAAACAATAAAAACAAATCAAGAGCACATCTAAATCAGCCAATCAGGTACAAAAACACATCTTTACGCATACGTAAGTGGCAGTACACTATGTCCTAACATTGTCAAGTCATGTACTTAGGCATATGTAACAAGCGGTATCAGCCAATATGCCCTAACATGTGATTCCATATGCACATCAGCCTACCGTGGAAGTCACTCATAATATTGGTTTTATTCCCCTTCCATGTTTTAGCAATTGAATGGTAAAATATAACATGACACATCCAACGAAATAGTTTTCTAGAGAACCTGTGACAACTAGGGCTAAAACTGATAGTTCAACCATCTAGATGAAACATAAGGCATGTCACTATGACTGCAGTTTAATTGATATGGCAACTAGGATCAAGGATCAAATGCTTCAAAGAAATGAAATATATAATAAAAACAGTACCTTCGGAGTATCCCAATGTCTGCAGCTCACCATGAACAAATGTCATCTGTAGCACTTCTGCAGAAAAGTAAATTCCAAATGCATTAAAAAATAGTGTTAAAATAAAGTTAAGTATAGAAAATGAAGGCGCAGAAAAACAAGCTCATTAAACAACAGAAAAGTTCAAGAAATGATAGAGGGTACATAGAAAAACAATTACCAGCAACAGTCTCAAGTTCTCTGCCTGGAATACTGGAAAAACCATCAAATAGCGCTTCAACTCTTTCATCAATTCGAAGATCATGAGAATTTGGATCTTTACTTGTTTCTGCAGAGACAACTAACCCCTCTTCACCTAACTGGTTACTGGTTGAAGCCAACTCACCCACATCTACTAATAAGTTTCCAGGAGCTTCAGGGGGACTAACCAGCTCAGTAACAGTTTCGAGAAAACTGGAAGTGAAATTAGCTGTCACTACAGGAGAAACTGCATTTTCAACAGTCACCCATCTTTGACTATCCAAGTGTTTGACCATATGGTCTGAGACAAGGAAACCTTCTTCCACAAGCATCTTCAGGTCACATAGTCTTGACGGGCCCTGTTCCACACCAAGATGGTCCAAGTAAAACCACTTTCCAGTGGTCGAAACCGATGCCTCTGCCTCGGGAACATGTGGTGGGGTATCACATATATCCATGTCTTCTTCCATTGAAAGCAGTTCCTCAGTAGTTCCATTGACCTGCTGTGCTTGCTTTAAGTCTTCCTTTAGAACATTTTTGTCAGAAGACCCACCACAAGCATCAAGACTGGTTCTTGTTTCAGAATCTTTGGCTGAGATTTGTGTCTCCCTTGAACTCACTTTCTCTTCTTGGCTTCTAGTCTCATAATGGCTCTTCCTTTTTTCACCCGAGCCTGATTTTCGACCTGTTTCCCGGTAATTACTGGATCTACCACGATTATGTGGAGAAGATTCTGTTAAATTAGGAGTTCGTTCCCTGCGTTCATGGACCCGAGTTTGCTCACGAGGGGATCGTTCCGAATAACTAGGGCTTCGATTTCTGTAATCATAAAGACGACTACGACCATACGGGGACCTATCACGGCGAACTGGACTCCGGTTGTCGTGATCACGATGGTCATGCTGGCGGGCCCAGTCACGTGGGGACCGCTCAGAATGACGTGGACTGTTATTATGCCTATCATAGGCTGGTCTAGAAGACAGTGGAGATTCACAGTTCCTAGATGAGTACCTTTCTGATGGAACATTGCGAGTAGACCCAGAATTTTTGTAAGAGTGCTCTGTGCTGTAAGCAGACCGGCCTCCCTCATCAGAAATTCTCCTGCTTTTATAGGGTGTGTAATCGTTAAACTCACCATGGTGTTTCCTGTCGCTGCTATCCGCATGAACGTTGTGCCGTTTCAATCGGTTCCCTAAAGGGAAATCCCTTCCATGGCTTTTACCATTACTTAACTGCCCTTCTTCATCTACTATTTTTGAACTGATTCGTGGAGTCTTTTCTCTGCTGTTACTTTCCCACCTTGCAGACTTCTTGGTGTATTGGTTTCCATTTTTGTTGCACTCTTTTTCTCCTGAATGCTTACCCCTTCCGCGCCCTGACTTCCACCTTTTTCCCTTGGCGGAATCATGGCGCCTCGGTTTGAAGTAGCTATCATCATCATCATCGTCATTCCTCTGCCATCGGTCTGGGATGAATTCACCTTTCTCCACATCATCTTTAGCTCCTTTTGGTGGCCAGAAGTCAGAATTCTCAAAGTCTCTCCTTCTGTTCAAATATTCTCCTTTTCGCCACTTCCCTGGTACAAACTCCCCCTTTTCCACCTCACTTTTTCTCCATCTATCCGCCACAAACTCCCCCTTCTCAATTTCACTCCTGATTTCAAACTTTCTTGGTTTCTCAGGGACAAAATCCTCATTATCCCAAGTACCCAATTCACCTTCTTCTACTTCCTCCTTGTTGTGCCCGTTCCCGACAGCTTTATCTTCTCTCTCTTCTACTGACAAATCTTCACTACTGGTATCATCACACTGTTCTCCGGCTTTTAAAGAAAACTTATCTCTTCTCCCAAGCTTCATCTTCACGTTGTCTTCTGTAACATTGATATTAAACTTACCACCATCATTACCGCCGCAAAATGACTCGGGAATAGAGAATCGCAGCGAAGGCACACATGCAACACCTCCATCGCCCATGGAAATACTCTCTCGCAATGCCGAAAAAGCAAAACCCTAGCTTTTATCCCCTTCACCGGGACTCTCGATGCTCATACTTCAACCAAAAATCTTCGCAAAATCTTCACGGAAAAACCTCTGAATCAAGTCAATCAGGAAACAAAAAACGAAAAGCAAATCAGCAATCAATTCAACATAAATGTAGGGTTTCGAGATGACGAAAACAACAACATATGCATGAACACACACAACCACCGAATTGAAACCACAATCGAAACCTGATTCACCGGAATCAGTGAAGGGAAGTCGAAAATAACAAACCCTAGAATCGGAAAACGAAACCCGGAAGAGGAATTCACCGAGTGAAACGCTGGATCGGAACGTAACGAATCTTGAAGAGCTTTTTGGAATGAAGAAGGAGATGTTTGCACAGATCGATAGAGCAAAGGTGAGAATGAATAGCTGAAGATGAATCTCCGCCTGTAAATCTTCTTCCCTGTTGCCGAAAAATCGATTTGAGAGTTGCGGTGTAGGAGAAGAACACAACTTTTTTTTTTTTTTTTTTGTTGAATGAGAAATTCTTTGTATTTCGTTGGCTTTGGCTTTGGCTTTGGGTGCCCCTTTTATTTATCGACCCTCACAAACACAATCGGGTCGTCGGGTACCGTATCCGTATGGAAGACGTATTCCAGTCACCGGCGAGGGTAAATCTGCCTTTCCCCCTCTTGTGATTTTGGGATTTTTTAACCGTGCCTAAGGACAGTTACACAATCTTAAAAACCATTAAGGTAGCGTTTGGTGTCAAAAAATAAAAGTCAGAATAAAATTAATGATTGAGTGATTGAATGTGAATAAAAAAAATATGTTTGGTTGCCAAATGAAAAGAAAATAAATTATTACACAAGTAATTACATTTCATCTAATCACATCATATTCATTTCATCCACCCTTTTTTTGTCATTTCATCCCATTTTATCCTTAGTTACCACCATCACCGACCACCACCGACCACTACCGGCCACCACCACCACCGGCCACCACTGCCACCACAACCATCACCACTTGGTCACCAAGGGTCGAGAGCCACCATCACTGCCACCAATCACTAGGGGCCACCACCACCATCAACACCAGCCACCACCATCGACCACCACAACCACCACCGCCGGCCGCCGCCACCGCCGATCACCACCACCAATCAACACAGCCACCACCAACGGCTGCCACCACAGCCGACCGCCACCGGTGCCGGTCACTACAACCACCACCACCAGCCGCCGCCACCATCGGTGACCATCACCGACCACCACAGCCACCACCGGCTACCTTGCACCACCTCCATCGGTCACAACCACCACTGGCCGTCACCACCACGGCCGCCTGGAACCGCCACCGGCCACCAACCATACCACCATAACCACTTTTATATTTCATTCATTTGTCTTTTTCTATTTAACAAACAACACAAAATAATGATTTATTTCGTTTTCTTAAAGTGTAATCAAACATGACAATTTAATGTAATGATTCATTTAATCCTTTCATCCATTCTATTTCTTCATTCATTCCATTTTTTGTCCATTTTATTACCTCATACCAAACATAACATGCTGAATTAATATAAAATCTGATTTAGTAAGACACTTTGAGCCAGTAAATTTAGTTTGGCTAGGTCGCTGGATAATTATTTAAAATAATTATTTTACCCCTTTCAACTATTTTGTGTTAAATAAAATGTATATGTTTGGTCAAATTTTTGAAGGACACAACATCATAGATAGTTTATTTTACACATTAATCCTTCAAAACCTATAAAAACATTAAATGAAATGTTATTTATTTAACAATGTTTCGAGAAATGTATTTTCAATATCTTCTTGCTTCCAATTAATTCTAAAATTTGTTGAGTCATTTCTTCATATAATACAAATACCAAGAAGAAACAAACTTATAAACTAGCAAAACGACAAACTTCAAGCAAAACCATAAGCATACAAGTATCATAAACTCCAAGTTTCATAAACAAGCAACATATAACTTTTATAAACTTGCAACATCTTGAATCACACCAAACATACTTTCATAAACTAGAAACAACTTAAAATCAAACCATATACAATTAAAAACTTCTAGAGACCAAAATTGTAAACTGGAAACAATTTTGAAATCAAACCAAATATAACTTTTACAAACTAAAAGCATTCAATCTTGAAATATTTTATAATTTGATAGGGACCGATTCAAGATGGTCAATCTAATAAGATAATTAGCTTTTTGTAGTAGGCAAACACTCCCAAAATTAATATAAGAACTAGACTAGAACTTGATTAATTTCTTCTCTATTTTTAGTTAAAGATAATAGCCATTTAAATATGCTTACAACTTATGAATGGAAAACGTGATATGCAGATGAGAATTTAAGGGATCATGGGATCATGCGGTAAACATGCAAATAATAAAAATTACATTATCTCCAAATAACATGCAATACGAACATAGATTCATTGACTAGTATCCATGGGTCGGGTCGGATCGTATCATAATCAAACCAAATACAATTGATAAATTCTTGAAATCAAACTCATAAACTAGCAACCCAAATACAACTTACATAAACTAGCAACATCAAAACTCAAATCCATGGACTAGAAACATACAACTTTCATAAAAGTCTAATTTTCATATTCATAGAACCCTAAAACATACAAATTTCATAGAAGTCTTAATTTTTCAAATTCATGTAACCCTAGAACAAACAAATTTCATAAAAGTCTAAACTTTTAAATTCATGAAACTTTATAACATACAATTTTATAAAAGCCCTAATTTTTTTCAAATTTATGGAACCCTATAACTAAATTGTACAAAATCATATATTTAAGTGAAGATGGATAGATATTTACCTGGAGAAGTCACGAGTTGAGAGGGGTTCCAAGGGAAGTTACGATTAGAGAGAGGATGCAAGAGATCCAGCAAGTTGAGGGGGGTTGCAACCAACTTCGCATGTTGGGAGGGTTGAGGAGGGGGTGGCGCTGGTGAGGGGGTGGTCGTCGATGAGGTTTAGTTGCGACAAAAAGATATTACAGGGGGAGAGGGTGATGATGATAAATGTCGATAGTAGGGATAGGGTTTTGTTTGGGGGGAGGGGTAAACAGGTTAAGTTTTCAATTCGGCATCTTTTTATTACTTAACCATTAAAATCTAAATGAAATAATTAAGGGGTGCTTTTTTCATACAAACACCTGAACCTTTTACCGAGTAAGATGTAGCCTTTTAATAGAACCATTAAGATGTTATCAAATAGTTCTTAACTAATCCTACTATACTTTAATTTAAATTTATTTGATGACTCAACTCAGATTTGAACCTAACATTTATTAAACTATGTGTAGTAAGATGTAACTCTTACTCCACATCAGCATAATGGAGCCCTTTACACCATTACACCCTCATGAATTGGGCCGCCACTCATCAACTTACCAAGTCATTAACGAGTGCCACTCCCTCATCTTCAATAAATTTTTGAATGTTGTCAGAATCCTCACACCCCACTAAAGGCTAGTTCTACAAAGAAAAATAAAATAAAACTTCATACAAACCTTTATGTTTTTTAAAACATACTCTCTCAATTCACTTTCTACTTTCACCAATTATATAAAAAAATGGATCCATCACAATTTATCTTTTTGGGACGTGGATGAAGCGGTAATTATTAAAGTTATTTGAGTGGGGTACAACTATTAGTCGAGCACGACCAAACATCACGACTGCAACCGCTTATACGACGACGACCACCACTTGAACATGATCGTGTGGAGGATCGATGAAATATTATTTAATGAAAAATCTTTGTATGATCATTTTACGTTCCAACGTGTTTTTTAATGAGTCACCAACTATTTTACAAATTGTCGGTGATTTAGAGCACAAGTTATCATATTCCAACAAAGGGAAGGTACCAATTATTATTATACGAGAATGAGATAAAGGATGGAGACCTCACCTAATTATACCTTTGGGAAAGGTTTGTAATCATCAAGAGCGATGACATAGACACGAGGAGAGACTAACTGGAAATACAAAATCACTTGTGGTTTGATTATGTTAATTTTACTTATGTATATGCATTACATTGGTACTAACATGTTGTTGTGTCATATATGGCAGGCTTACTAGCATTATGTTGTCGTTTATTATTTTTTAGCGTTATACATGTTATAACTTTGAATATACAAGTTAGTTTAAGACAATGATAGTCAAATGAGATACAATAACCGTATGAAGAACTACAAGCGACTTTTAACTTCAAGGTTATGAAGATATGTAGATTTATAATTTATTACTTAGAACTAATCTATCTTCTAGAATAAAAGAAAGACTTTTTTGCTTATGTGTCATCTTTATGTAATTCATCTTTATAATTTTGGCAAGTGTCATTACTTCCCTTCTTTCTTTGGCTGCCACATGGTATCTTCTAAGGGTACATTTGTCCACGTGAAAACTTCTAACTTTCTTTACCCGATTGAAAACTCATTTGACCCGTTTAACCCGTTTTGAATATGGATCCTATAAACATCAATTAACCAAATGAGAAATCCTAACGTCCAAAATCAGGTCCGCTTTCTTTCTTAGCGATTCTCCCATTGAAGATTTCAAAACCTCCATTTGTTAAATCCGTATCAAAGCTTATTTAAGCTCTGCGTTGCTGTTTGGCCGATGGATTAGGTAATATTTTTGCCTTCTGATTTCTTTAACTATTTCTTCCATCCATAATATGTTTGAAGTTGTTGCTAATTTGAGTTTTTAGTAGTTTTGGGGTCTAAAGCCTTCACTTTACCAATCGATGTATATGGTAGAGTCAACCATTGTTATTAGGTTTCAGATAACTCCTTAAAATCAAAAGATCAAATGAAAACATACTTAGATTTTGCTAGAGGCTTACAGCGGTGATGGTAGTGTTGGTGGACTCGAACTCGTAAGCCATCTTCTTTTTAACTTGAATACCCAAACAACATAAATTGAACCTTTGATTGATTCTTTAGCAAACAAAGAACACACAAACACAAATTCAAGGCCTATTAATCAAACTTCATAAAACTCAAAAGGCCAAGAGTCGCATAAATGAATCCATGAGAAAGAAGATGCTAAATAGAAATAGAATCAAATCTGAAAAACAACCTTATGTGATATCCCCACCTTCTACAATGATTTCAAAACCCTTTTGCATAGATGCTTAACTTTAATTTAATTAGTTTATTTAGCTTAGATTTATTTTAATTAGTTCCATCACATCAAAGGCTACAAGGTGCAACACACCACGTACCCTTGTAGGTAATGGACTCACCACATTTAAATGATTTTGTTATAATCCTAACATGATATAAAAGTATGACATTTAGTCATATGCCACATCTATTAGTAATCATAATGGAGACAAAGTGAGATATAGTACTTTTCATTATGGGTTCTGCTTGAATTGGGCTTTTGTATCGATAAGTATTCATGATATTACTTTAAGATGGTTAATATTGAGTTATCTTTTAATTTTTTTCTTGAATCAGTAACAAACCTAGGGAAAATTGTCATAAAAGTGTAGTTCATTTGGTTAGAAAGCAGAGTTAGGTTAGTTTTCTACTACTCAATTCCATCACAAAAGGTACCCACAAAACATTCTCTAATTATTATTGCCAACTGTGTATTATTAGGCTAATTGAATTGCATATCAACTGCTATCCAACTAAAAAATGAAAGGGTGGTTTCAAGTATTATCTTTAATGGTTCAAAAATTAGCTCCATCGCACTAGAGGCTGCAAGGTGCACCACACCAGGTACCCCATACATACTTGATTCACCACATTCAAATAATTTTGTTAAAATCCTAACATCATATTGAAGTGTGACATTTAGTCATATCCCACATCTATTTGGAGGATGTACACCATGGAAATGACACTCAAGTAATATTCAAGCAGAATTCACAATGGAAAGTGATATATCTCACTTCAACTTATGATTACAAAACTACAAGAAACTTGTGCATTCTCAATTGGTGTTCTAAGGCCCTATTTTTCTGTGATGGTGTTCCCACGTTCAAGGAGATTATGAAATAAAAGTTAAGTTTTTAACTTTACGTAAGCGGCGTGATAATTTTTATGATGATATTTGATCATTTTTTATTTCTGTAGAAGGTTGAATTGTTGTTTGAGGATGGCAAGTATCATCATGTTACATATATAGATCATTCTTGGAGGTCGTTGCTTGATGGGTTAGTTGACTTAAACAAGTTGAAAGGGTTTGATGGGATTATATACCTTGGTGATGCAATAAAAGGTAGGAGCTCTAAAAGTTCTAACAAAAATTTGAAACTTTTGACTTACCCATAGTTTTTTTAGTTTGTAATTTTTAAAGATATCTATTTTACTCAATCACATGATTGAACTAGATAAAGTTGTGATCTTTTTAGCTTAAACTTTCATAGTAGAATGTATTATTTTGGTTGTTGTTTTGTACACCACCCATTGCTCAATGCTCATGTGTTTATCTCCTTCGTTGTGCTTTTAGATTGGGCTTTGAAAGTGGCATTTTGCCGATCATCTGTTAATGTGTGTGGGCTTTTAGGTGCCGTTCAATTTTAGTAATAATTATTTTATAACGCAAGTGTTTGATGATTTTGGATTTATTTAAAAAAAAAATAAAAAACAAAGAAACAATTTTTAATAAAATTTATGGTGTTATCCGAAAATAAAGAAACCATTTTTAGTGTCTTTTTGAAAAGGTCATTATAAAATCCTGATTTTAGCTTATCAAATAAGAACTCACGCTCCTTATGAAATAATTTTTAATAATATAACTTATAATAGCTTCCTTATTTTTCAATGTTTTTGAAATTTTTATCCTCAAGATTTTACCTTATTAAATTAAAATGAAATGACTGCTTTTCTTACTTTATATTTTTCCATAATGAACAAGATTTATAAACTAACTTTTTAAAAGTACTTATATTTTTAACATTTGAGATATAATATATATATATTTATATATATATATATATATATATATATATATATATATAAACTGCTTGTAGTATTTTTTTTATTACTTAGAAAAAACTTGATCTTAGGTTATCAAATTATAACTCATGATACTTATGAAAAAAAAACTTTTAATTTTATAATTTATATAAACCTTCCTTATTTCTAGATGTTTTTAAATTTTTAAAACCCCTTGATTTTAGTTTATCAAATTACAATAAAATTCTGCTTTAGTTTTGTTTCATTTTACTAAAATCATAAGATTTTGTTATTAGTTTACAAAATATACTTTGATATAATCTTATAATTCGAAAATTAAATCTAAGGTTTTAGGGATTCGAGATTTTCTCACACACCAATATATGTGATTCAATCATATATTTCAAAAACACTTTGCTCATTTTCAATATTCTTCAAGATGGTATCAAAGAAAATGTGTGTTTCTGAGAGCTTTTTATCAACTAATGTGAACTCTAGGTTTATGAATAATGCTAAAATCATTTTGCTCGGCCAATTGGATGCTTCAAAGCTTAAAGCAGCAATTAAATTTTGTATAATCCAACTTTTGGAAGCTATTTTCTTTTAAGATAAAAATGCTACACATTTAATGGAGTTCATCCTTATAGTTGAAGATGTACTTTACATTTTCTCATAATATTTTAGTTTGTAGTATTTTTATCTTTCATCGCTATCTGATACAATTATTTTTCTTTTGAGGGTACAAAGATTCAAGTAACTATTATGAATACCTTTTTAATCAAGCTTGAAAAATTATTTGTGAAGAAAGAATGTGTTATCATTAAGAAATTTGACATGATCTGTCAACTTATCGTTTAACAAATCACGGGCATAAACTCTTTTACGACTTTGATAATGTTGTGATGAAATGTAATGATGTTGTTAGATCTCCTCTTGGCTTCTCATTTATTGAATTTGATGTCCTTCATGACAATGCTCCACCGGTTGATTACGTCATTGGTAAATACAAGTAACAACTTATATTATTTCATTCTTTTTATAGAAAAAATCCTTATATTTTGTGAATAATAATTTATGTATACTTTCTTCATATGATAAGTTTATGTATTACATGAACTTTTTGTGCTAACATAATTATGTAAACCTATCTAACAAGTTTATGCACATAAACTTGATGATTATATTACATGTTTATCAAATACATAAACTTGCTAGTATTTAAATAAGCAACCGTTATGTAAATTACACGTGTAATAAATAATTATATTTTACAACGTTATGCTAACATAATTTATTTGTTTGCTTTATAGACATAATAGGGTATGTGTATACATATTTCGATATGTATGATTAGAAGACTACGAAAGGTCAAACTAAGAAGAAAATGAGCCTTCAATTTCGTGATCTAGAGTAAGATATTTTTAACCGCCTTAACTTTTATATCTCTAATATATTTTTATTTCATTTGCAAATATACATTTTACACTATTTTATGTATTATATATTTTGTAGGTCTCGTAGTCTTTTTGTTGCACTATGGAAATCATATGCTGAGATGATGGACAAGTTCATGTTCAAAAAACCTAAAGGTGTTACTGTTGTTTTGATATTACAATGATGGGAATTCAACTTTTCTAGTGGTATGATTTGTTATTTTTATGATCGATTTTTCACTATTATCCAAATAATGTATGTTAGCATGTTAAATGTCCATTATTACTTTACCCTGATATAATTTATGCTTTATTTAAGGAGTGCATATGTTTCATATGCTTTTCATGTTCTTCTTCTTGTTTGACGCACCAACATTTCCCTGCCGCCATTCGACCTCCACCACCGTGATATTGAGCCTACCAGTAGAGCTACCGGAGACCCAAAGACCACCGAATAGCTTCATTCCGATTGTTGTTGATGTTGTGTACCGAGTGGAAACACCATAGCCTTTGTTAACCAAATCTAATGCGGCCACCATGCTCGCCCGCAACCACCACCATCATCATCGCAGCCACCACAACTATAATGAACTTCATGTAGTGAGAAACTCTCTTGTAGAGGCAAGCAACAGACTTCGAGTCATGTTAGTTTTGGATCTGAAGCAACAGTCACCAGCGATGATCAAAATTAACATCACGCTAGAAAATGTACGTGTGGCAGCAACACCACCATCTCCACCATCACCTATCTCTATTCCATCATCTTTCTTCTCGAACCTAATAAAAACTTCTCCAGCTTCTTCATCATTTAGCTCCGTTGAGGCCACCACCCACCATCTCCGAGGATGGAACCACCTGCTTATCACTTTTTGTAACCAGATCTACAAAGTATAATGGTGATTTGATGGTTACGAAATGTAACTTTGACCTATTTTGAAATGTAAGAGTCAATTATGAAAAACAAATCCATTATTCAAATCAATTTATTTATTTTAAAGATCCAAAAACACTATATATGATATTTATTCAACTTATATAATTTTATAATTTATAAAATGAAATTTTATAGATTTATATTTAATATTACTTATGAATTTTAAATAATTAAATTAAAAAGTTTACAAGATTTTATTACTAACTATTTGTTATTAATTATTATATTATAACAAATAATTAATTTATAAAGTTTTACAAATATATAGAGTTTATAATAGTTTTGAAAACTAATTAAGTGATTAAATACGGTTATTAAGTTTTGGGGTGTAAATTGGCATTTCTGAAAATTTTAACTAACGATGTTTATACATAAAATGATAAAATTTATAACCTAAGGGGGCTAGAGTGTAATTGTTCTTTTAAAACAACCCAAACCCCCATTGTTCGCCCCTATTCTCAGGTCGATTTGCGGCTCCCTCCGGCGAAGACCAAACACACAAAAGAACCGATTTAAACCCGATTGAACCTCAACCCTTATGTCATGAATTAGTTTTGAACCGAGGACCCCAATCAATTCGAATTCATCTGTTGACATCCATCGTTAAACTTGAAACAATCTCATGAACAAATTCAAAACTGTTACCTATCAAAACACACCAAATTGATCAAAATAGATGGATTAAAAAGTACCAACGATCATTTCAATTATAAACACTCAATCATTTAAGCCTGAAACTATAGAATTAATATCAAATCAAAATCGAAACTCCCGAATCAAGCATGTAACTCATTGATCATGAAACAGTCTAATTTCTCCTATATAATTAAGGGGAAACATCCCATTTGATTCCTTCGAACTCTCTGGACCTCCAATTGCATTCGAAACGCACACGTACTCAACCTTCAAACATATCCACTCCGACGACCTGCAACTCTACCAACAGATACCTTATGAGTTATCTAAATAGAAATTCATATTTTTCTGTTCATCATCGTATAAAGAAGCTTCACACCTGAGCATTTGGATTAACTTCACCATTTCCATCACAATTCGAACCGCCCATCCATCATGACTGTATTCCTGCTGTTCATTAAACTAAAAAGAAAAAGTCAAGAGGGTTACTTTTGAAATGAAAAGAAGGTGGTGATGAGGTTGTTAATCTTGATGATGTTTATGAGGTTGTTAATCAAGGTGGTAGGGTTTTTATTCAAGGTGGTGTGGGTCTAGAAATGATATCATGAAGATTCTGATGATAGTGATTACATTATTGATAAGACTAATGAAGTTGATGATGTAGAAGTAGACATGACGGTCTATGATACTTTTATTGATGGTGGTGAAGAATTTTATAACGAGAATCACACATAAATCTGCTGAAGAAAGGAACCATGATGTTAATGATCTAGTTTGTTATCCAGAGGGATATGAGTCATTTGATATTTTAATGGAAGATTCTGGGAATGATTTTGAGACTACAAGAACTAAGAAGTTGAAAGAACTTAGGCAAAAAAGAAAGCAACAAAATCCTACTATTGAATTAACTTTTTATGTTAGTCAGGTTTTTAGAAATGCAAAGGATGTTAAGGAAAGAATTAAAAGACATGTCATTGAATGTAGGAGAGAATTTGTATTATTGGAGAATGCAAAGAAGGATTAGAGCCATTTGTTAGGTAAATTTCTTTCATAATCACTTACAATTAACTATGCTATAGAAACTGACTAATCATTGACTTAGATTGTGTTAGAAGAATGTGCCAACATGCAAGGTGATGGAAGATTACAACAGAGATGTGAGCCCTAACATTAGTCAAGGTTTTACTTCAAATTGGAAGATTACAATAAAAGACCACTATTGCTTGTAGATTTTGGAAGATTACAATAGAGATATGAACCCTAACACTATGAGCAAGACATAGATTATAACATCTTTAATTGATTTTATGATTTTAGTTCTTAGACTTCATTCTAAAGTTTCAACGGATTTTGTGATTTTAGTTCTCTGACTTCAGACTCAAGTTGCTTTTTCTTCCTTGTCAAGACAGGGATGATGTCCAAGCCACTTCTTCAAATGGGTGAATCAACCCACCCTACAAATCTACATCCTGAATTTAATTTGAAATTACACAAAAATAAGTTAAACAATCGTACTCTAAGATCAAATACAAAAAAGGCGATGGGTTTTATACTAAAACCCTAGTAAAACAACATCAACACGAAACTATAAAGATCGTCAGATTGACAACCTACAATATAAGATCATCAAGAAATTAACATTGCTGATTGGGGACACGAGTAAAATCATTTGCTTAGGTTTGATGTACGAATGATAGCAATCTAACCACATTTACAAACTGACATCACCTACAATCAAAGAGGAAGAACGATAAGGAAGAGCGAAGAAGAGTATGGTAGATCAAATGAGGAGCAACGACATTGGAAGAACCCTATGTGAGGAGCAACGAATGAGGATCAACAAATGAGGAGCATCGCTAGTTTTTTGTTTAGGTAATGGGTTTCTACATTTTTTAAAATACTAAAAAAATAAGAGATATGAAATTACAACTTTAACTACACCTAACCCTGAAAACTAACAGGCATTTAACAGTGGAGACTACTTTTGTAATATTTTATAAAATTTTGGACTCTCCTTGCAATTTTTTAATCCTAGGGACCAAACATACAATTAGACCAAACCATAGGGACTATTTTTACAATTTTCTTTATAAATAATTTAGTTAATTACAAAAGTCATATTTTTTACCTTTATAAATACCAAAAAAATACACGCTTTTTTTACATTCACTTCTAATAATTTCTACGCTTCTTCCCTATAATTTTCAACAATAAATCCCAACAACCCCAACATTTGTATATAGATCCATCTTTATTTTCACCTCCGCAATTAACATTTATAGAGTGGAACCAATCCCTACTACCACCACTTGAGTTCCAATCAGCCACACAAGCTAGTCCACAATCTGATTCCAAGTATATGAAACATGATCAATATGGATCACATCATCAATAATAGTAACGGTGAAGGGTAGGAGAGCCTGAAAACTTTCACGACTGATCGAAGGGATAAAATAAAGGGAAAGCGGGCATCATCTTGAATTGTGTTTCAACCCGAAAACGTTAATGCTATATTCTGTAAGTCGGACAAATTTAACAAAATATAAAGAGTAAATTGCACGGATCGTCCATGAGGTTTGCTCAAATTTGACATTTCGTCCCTTGGATTAAAAAATTATAGATTTAAGCCTAAGGTTAGAAAAATATAACACGATTCGTCCGTGGGTCAAATGGTAGTTAGTTTTCTATGTTAAAATTTAAGAAATGATGATTTTACCCCTTGCCATCACCACAGACTGACCTTGCCACCACCACGGCCGCACCTTGTCATTTTCTGGTGAACCTACAACAACATCACCATGAAAAAACAACTTACTCCACCCTTGCATTACCAAAATACCCTAACCCCCACCCCACCTTCGGTTTCTTGTCGCCGGAAAAAACATTATCATCGATGCAAAGGAAAAAGTGAGCAAACGTGGAGTGGTGTTGGTGTGGTGGAGATGGAGTGTCTGGTGTGGTGCTTGAGATGGGGGTGTGTGGTGGTGGAGATGGGGGTGTGTGGTGGTGGCGGCGAGGAATGATGGTGGTGGTGGAGATGGGTGTGTGTGGTGGGGTTTAGAGAAGAAAAAGAAGAAGAAGAAGGGTAAAATGGTCAATTTACAGCTATTTAACTTCAAAACTAATGGCCGTTTGATCAAGGGATGAAACATGTTACATTTTTCAGGTGTTGGGATTAAGCTTGTAATTTTTCAATTCCAGTGACGAAATATGAAATTTAAACAAAACTCATGGACGATATGTGTAATATCAAAAATGTGTGTAGGTTTTAAACTACAGATTCAAATAATGATATGTGTTGTAGATGGAATCAAAATTGATAAAATCACATACACTCATTCGCTAGTAGTTTGGTTTAACTTTTTTTTTTTCTTCTGAAATACACAAGTGACTTGGTATTAGATTACTAGATCTTACGATTCCTATTGTGATTTTTTTTTACAAATTTCAGAATTTCAGAATTTCACAATTAGATCGATCTCGTACAATAAATGCAAAATGAATTTTGCATAGTATGATTGAACAAACAAGAGATTAAGATGAACACTCGAAGTAAATAAATTTCGTATTTGTATTTCAAAGAGAATTACAAAACAAAATTAAAAAATATGACAAGTGTTGTTGATTACAAAGCCTAAACATCTATTAAAACCCAAAATGATGTTCTATTGAGGTAATTAGGTTCTCGCGTGAGAACTTTGATTCTTCAAAAACTTAATTTTGATCTTTCGAGCCTCTTGGTTTAATTCCTATATTTTTTAATTTCAAAATATAGGTTATATTACACAGTCAAAAGAAAATATTGAAACCGTTAAAATATAAAACACAATTGCTTTTTTAAACAGGTGAACTCTAACTGTTATTTGTTGCTTTCGTTAGTTCGGCCGACCAAACTACCCACCCAATTTGATTTACCTTTATTCAAAGCCGTAATTATAGGTTTAAACTAGAAATTCCATCAAGAGCATCTCTTAGACACCCAAAGTAACTTGTTTTACGTATTATGAGTATTTTATGTATACGATAACAAAAACGGATCTTACAATTTCTTAGTTTAATAATCAATAGACCTTGTAACATGTTATAAACAATAATATGATTGGTAATTACGTAAGTGTCCCTCATTGGGACATTAAATTACAATATTGCCCTTGGTATTGAGCCAAAAACATCAATTGGCGGGTCATTTTGGCGCTCTAACTTTGGAACGAATATTGCAAGGAGGGAAAACGCATGGTCAACATATCAAAGGGCAATATGGTCAATCCATTAAAATTTATGGTTTTGAGTAGATCTCTAGTAGATAATTGAACCCTACTTCCCGGGAGGTATCGTACAGGTGGTTTTTTTTGGTAAAAATAATATGATTAATAATTGTGATAAGTTTTTTTTTTAGTGTATGCAATTTAGATGATTTTCTCTCAAAGTTAAGTTTTCAAATTCTCATATTTTTATTTAAATAGTTGGTTTAATGGTATTTTGAATATTCACAATGTAAGGATTATTCATATCATGGACCTCTAGCGAAAAAGAGAGGGAGCGAGTGATTAGGGTCGTGTTTGAGGGTATGCAAGCCAAACGAGTGAGGGAGCAAGTGATCAAGGGTGTGCTTGAGGGTGTGCGGTCTAGACTGACTTCACATGGCTTATTTTCTAGAGGAAGCTCAAAAGTTTATGAAGATATTGGTATAAACATAAAATACAAATAAATTATAAATTTAAAATTATAAGACCAAATATCATATTTTTTTATTCAATAAAATTGTGAATGTATAGGAGTAATCAAATCAAGTAATCCCAAGTTGTTATTCATACTCAAAAAATATTTTATATGTGTTATCAATATATTGTTGTGTGTGTAGCTCTGATCACAAGTGTTGATATGCGTTGTTCATAATATACTTTTAATAACCCTTCCTTAAAGTAACAATGTTACTGCAGACACCAACTAAATATATGCCGATTCCACTAATTTACTAATACAAATAGGAATGTGACATTGAATTGGTGGTGTTATTTGTTCGTAAAATAATAAACAAGTTTTGGTTCGATTTGTATTGTTATTTAGACATAATAGTTTGCTTTTGTTTGTTTTTAGTTGTTGGATTTTAATAATTTTAACTTTATTTATTAACCGGGATGAATTTCAATTCAGGATTTATTTACAAATACTCTCAACTTTAAGTTAATATTTTTTTAACGATCTCTTACTAACTGAGAATTAACCCCGTTATTGTTTTGATGATGTGGACTACTAATCGGGCCAAAACACTAAGCAAAATATTGAAATCTACCATCGGTTCTATCAATATTAAACGTTTGCATCTTGAAACCCGTCAATTTCCACATTTTGATATGAACCACTTGACTTGTTAAAGGTAAATTTTAGGTGACGATGGAGGCCCATAGCACGACCCATTAGCACGATCCGAAATCATGATACTACCACATTGTATCATCCCAAAATTATGTCAAACCCACCATAATCCTCACTTGAAACCAACATTACTAGTTTGTGACAAAGAATTTTGTTGTCAAGGTATCGAACATATTTTTAATTCTGTGTACTTAATTAAACCAAACCAATTTAAAGGTGTCTATATTCTAGTATGTTTATCAATGAGATACAACACATAATAAACAAAGGTGAAAACCAATCGAAACTAAAATTTGGAGTTTTTTCCCAAAAAATTGTAGTTGAAAATTTTATTTATCAAAATGGGTGATTTGAAAATTATTTATCAAAATGGATGTTTTTTTTAAAAACTTGTTTTTTCTCACTCATATTCTTATTGGACAAAAAATACCTATTTAAAATAGTGTTATCTAACGAAATTAAAGAAAAACTTTTTAAAAATACAAAGAAAATTTGTTCAGATTGTCATATTTTATAAAATGGTCTTTTAATGTTTTTTTAGTTTGTTTATTAACATTCATTTTAACTTCTTTATAAAATATTTTTTAAATATAAATGCTTTTAATCTTTCATTAATACATCCAGTTTCTTTAAAAGATTTGATGTTTATGTGTTAAATCTTCTTAATATATATATTTGTAAAACTTTTAATTTGTAAAAAGTGTTTTAAAATGTTTTTCGTCCCTTTGTTAAACTACTTTTTCTAAATTTTTTTCTAGAAATGCTTTTAGTCTTATATAAATATTTTTAAATGAGGTTCGGTTCAGTTCGATTTTTGGTTACGACCGAATAAAATATCATAACGAATAAACCTAATAACCCGAAAACTGAATTGATGATTACCCCTATTTTATGATAAAATGAATTTCCTTATAAACTTTTTAAGTTGTTTCAAAACAGTTATAAAAATATATTTCTATTAAAAAAATTAACACGTAAACCTCTATAACTCTTTTAAGAAAACAAAAAGTATTAATAAAAGAGCATTTCTAAATAAAAAATATTTTATAAAGAAGTTAAAGTGAACGTTAATAAACAAACCAAAAAAACATTAAAAGAGCATTTTATAAAATATGACAATCTGAACTATTTTTTATATTTTATAATATTTTTTTCTTTAATTTTATTATGAAACACTATTTTAAATAGTTATTTTTTTGTCCAATAAGAATATAAGTGAGAAAATGTAAGTTTTTAGATAAACACTCATTTTGGTAAATAATTTTCAAATCACCCATTTTGATAAATAAAATTTTCAACTACACTCTTTTGGGAAAAAACTCCTAAAATTTGTGTACTTATTTAGGGTGGAGGGGGTGGAACGCATGTAACACCTGAGGGTATGGAGTACTTCGTGGTTACTTTGCCACCATTCAGGTGGGTAAAAGCTGTGGTAGGGGAGGTGAGTATATAAATCTGTTGAAGCCGAGTCACGTGAGTGTTTGACAACGGCTCTTTCCTTTTTATTTTTTTTTATTTTTTTTACTATTAGTGATAAAAAAAAACTTTTCAACCATATAAATACCACCTAAATTAAATCAATTTTCACACACAAGAATACTCTACCCTAGAAAATTTTTAGTAAATTTCCTCAATTTTTTTTACCTACTTAACTAAATAAGACATTATTATTCTTTCCCATTACAACTAACTTGAACATCACGGTGTCGAATGATAAGTAGTTTAGTCAAGTATATTGTTTTGTTAGGTTTTTAGGTTTTTAGGTTTTTTATTTTATTTTAATTTTATTTAATCATCTGTAATTTTTATTTCAATGTGTTTCACTGTAATTAATTAATTGTGTTTATAATTTTTTTTTTTATTTTTATAAATATGTTGTACCTCCTCCACTTAGGATAGTCTTCGAGTTAATATGAGTAAAATAAAATAACAAATTTTTATTGGATAGTGTGTGTTGGTGGTAAGAGGATACAACCCTTTCACTCTTACAAATAATATATATAAGTCAAATACATACAAACTATAGTGAAACTTATCCATATAAATTTACACCTTATTATAATTTTCCTCAAAATAAAATTCCCATATTCTTTATGAATCATGAATGTAGATTCCCAAAATATTTGTGTCGTAAGAATTCTTAATACAATAATACTAACTAATTTTGGCTCAATTTTCAGCTTTTAGGGCTAATTTTGATCTATTCAGAAAAAAAAGCTTCATATTTGAACTTCAATCGTTTTCATATAGCCAATTGTCGGCCCTACCCACGTGTACTGGATTTCAGGTCTTAAAATTTGTTACTTTTGAGCCTATTAACTACAAAAGTAAATGTCCGTGGGCACTTGTATATTTAGAGTTTATTAAACACTAAATTACAAAATGCTTGTATCACTATATACAAGTGATTTATATACAAGTGATTTAAGAGAGTGAAATCAATATAAACAAAAAGTTTAGCATTACCACTTAAGTTTAACTTTAATTATTTTGTATATCCTAAATTTTTGGATTTGTTTTTTTGTTTCTTTCTTTTTTTCAACCAACTTTTTGAAACTTGACTCATTTATAAGTTTTATTTTTTTTTTCTTGTATGAGTTTTAAGATATTATATTATATAAAGGTTTAAACATACATTTGCAACGTGTTTTGTTATATGTTTCACTACAAAATTAATTTCAAAGTATAGTTGTGTGTAATAACAAATGAATCATTGAATCACAAAAGTACAAGTCGTCTCAAAGTATCAACCTTTTAATCTTTTTTTTTTTTTTTTTTTTTTTTTTTTTTTTTTTCTTCTTGCAACTTTTCAAAAATGAAGTTTTAGAAAATGTGAAATTGCCGTTGTGATGTTTCGGGATGACTTTTTTTATTTTTTTATTTTTAAAACGAGCTACAGATCATTGAAGTATAAGCATACAAGTCAAAGCTAATTCAAGCTTTCATATCCTTTTTATTTTAAAAATATGATCTTTTTATAAAATTCTAAAAATGTCGTCGCTACGTAAGCATTTTTTTTCTAAATTTCAATGTAAATTTTATTTAAAAGCGTACAAAGTCTTATTTTTCTTACGTTTTAATGTAAATATTATTCAAATTCTAATATAGAGTTGCAATATACTTATTGTAATTAAATTTTATAAAAAACTAAGCCTTACAAAATTCACATCGTATCAACACCCCAACCATAACGCGTGATTACATCTACTAAATTTTTATATTTATATTTCTATTATTTTTCTCTAATTTGATAGTTTTAAAACTCTCTTATATTAATACTTTGTGGTGTTATACTTGTCTTAAATCTTACACTATGCATCGTTTTAAATTTGGTAACAAGATGTGTTGAAATTATATTATTCCGTAGTAAAAAGTTCAAGTTTCATTATAAACAAAATTTATAAATTAAAGAGTATGAATGTATGATTTTAAATGTGTGAGTTAGTCGTTCTAACAAATATAAATCACATCATAAGTTATCTTGCTTTGTTTTGTATTGTGATTTGCAAGGATTTATGCCCTTTTTTTTTTTCTTTTTTTTAAAATCATCAAGCTTATGTTACGGTTAATTTTGAACCGTCCATTAACTATGGTTTGAAAAAAAATAAAGCCAAGCAGTCGAGTCAACTAAATCAGTAGGATCAGCTTTGGTGTGGCTTTTGGATGGTTGACATTTATATAATTTTACATTGTTAGTTTATATTAAATTATTTAAGAATGATAAAAATGAGTCCTAAATATTATAAATATGCATACCCCTAAATTTTCTATAAGAACAATAAATAATAAAGGTAAATAACTAGTTCGATTTGAAGTATGAAACCTGAATTTAACTCGTTAACATAATTTTCAAACTTTAAGCCGGAAAATTGTAAATAATAAACTTATCAATTTACTTCGATTTAGAGTTTGGATCGTTCAATGGGTTTTTGAATAGCCCTATTTATCAAGGTAAGTAACAAGCAAAGTAAGAATAGTGACTGTTTAATAAGAGTTTTCTTATAAATTTTCAATTGACTATGGCCCAAACCGGCCCAAGTTAGAGAAATATACAAGATAAATCATCCAAGACTTATTTGTTTACTTTCTCATAGATCAAAATCCTCAAATGACTCCTGCCCTTTGCCGCGGTATTGGTATGCATCAGAGTACATATATACTTGCATGTTTATATTTCACATGCGATTTTAAAACATAAATACGTGACAGATAAATATTACATGACTAATAAATAAATTATAACAGCATATTGAAAATCTAAAAAAATATGATGTTGGCATGGGTAAAAACAATAAACAATTTAATTGATTTGAAAAACTTTTAGTTGAATATTAAAAGAAATAAAAAAGAAGCCAAAAGGATAAAATATCTAATCTTCATTTACATAATAAAAAAAGGTAAAACAAAACTGCCAAAAAAATAAACACAAAATATTAATTGAAATGGATTCCATGGAAGTATGGAGCTTGAATCCGGTTGTTGGCGAGGATAAGGTGCACCACATTATCTTCCTTGTTTTACTTTAGAAAATAAAAAATTATATGAGTAAATAAAAAAGAAAAAAAAAAAAAAAAACCTAACCGTAAAACATTTGACACATGGGACAATCAAGTTAAAATACTGTAGACGATAGGTTTGTAAATATTATTATTAGAATAATATCATTTAAAAAATCTTGATATTATAATTTATATAATATATAATTGTCAGGTTTGCATCTTAGGTTGGTTTTGGGCTCTAACCGAACCACAACCAAATAATCGATAATATGCTAAATGGAACTTATGGGTTCCAGAAAATGAAGGTTAAGTTACCACTTTTGCATCACCTTTGGTTTGGTTTTCTGTCAATAACCGAAAGTTTTGTAGTGAAGAAACTAAACTTAATTTTGGAATTTTACAAGTATGCACCTAACTTAGTCAAAGGGACCCAAACCAAACTAAAACAAACACCATTAAACGATCAATTAGCACGACACGAAAGCCAGATCCTACCAAATTGCATCCATTCTGATTCCATGACCATACTAGGACTTGAAACCAAACACCCCTTACCTTGTGTGTGACAAACAATAATGTCAAGGAAACGATCTTGATCCGCATACGATGAAATGCTGTAATGATGCTAGGATACCCGAGTGAGTAAGCTATATAGAGAAGAAAATCTCAACATTATTCTGGGCGTCTCAATTCAAGCACTGAATGAATAAAATGAACGGAGAACTTCCTTCCTTTTGCTAATTACCAAGAACTTCGTTGCCACTACTTTTCTAGCCAATTTAACACTTTTTATGTTCCCTTGTGTAGAAGTGCGCATTTTGGATTTTAAGTTGGAACCTGTTCTAGGTAGGAACCAAGTTTTGAGGAGACCAGTATATTTGGAATTGGGGTATGGGTGGTGTGGAGCCATACTCACTGGAATTAGTTCAGGTATGGTCAAGTATGTAATCAAGTACAAATATTATAAATAAATAGATAATTAACTGAACATAAAATTCTTTTATATTCTTTTTTTAATTGTTTTTAAACAATGAAAAACATTTCCTAAAATTAACACAAATTTAGAAACTAATATAATTTGGATTTATTTTTTTTTGTCATCTTCTTAGTTTTGGTCGACCTCTTCGTCGGAATTATTTTGAAAGAGCTGCTGCATCGGAATTATTTCGAACGAGCTGCTGCATCATATGAGACTTCTTTGTTGAATAAGCGGGATGATTTTCCCTAATTTACTTTTTCATCATGTACTTCTATTTCAAGTACACTTTCGTCTTCCAGGTTTGTTTGATCTTGTATACAATCGATTGTGTCCAAATGATCATTTAAGCAAATGCACATCTCTATCGAGTTTGGTGTAAGTACTATTCTTGTATTGATAAAACAGTGTCACTAAAAAAATGTAAATTCTTAAGCAATCCTAGAAGCTTGAAGGATTAGAAAATCATAGGGCATGGTAGATAGAATCGAAAATTGATATTCCTTTTCTTTCCACCAAGCAAACTCTTAAAATTACTATAGTCGGTCAACAATCATAGTGGATATAAAATCCGTTCTACCATACCTCCTCAGCTCGCTTGAAAGGGTGCTACCCCTTTGTCGTTTAGCCGTCTTAATCCGAACGGTATTGAACATAGTCACTTGAACTTGATGGCTTTGACGAGCGTACATTGGTGTTGGGGATACGTTTTATTAAATACAAATCGTACATTGATTGAAGATTATGTTGGAAAATATGTTTTGTTTCTTTTGAAAAATTTTGGTCTTTTTTGTGAAAATCTAAACTGTGATTTATTTCATCTATCAAACATTAACCCTCGTAACATTTAAAAATGGGCCTATATCGACGGCACAAGTAAAAATAGATGGTAGTTTTTGAAAATATTTGTAAAATTTTTCTTTCTTTGGTGTTACCATTTGTGTAAACATTTCATATTTATATTTATTTTTTTAAAATTTAAAAAGTCATTAAATATAATTTCTAAAGTACTAAGGCCTCGTTTGGTTTACGGAATTCTCAGGAATTAAAATTGGAATTGGAAAATTTTCCATCCAAAATCATGTTTGGTTGGTCAATGGATGGAATTGGAATTGTAAAATTTTCCCTCATTCATTGGAATTCACATTCCATCCACTTATCAATGGAATGTTTAACAATCCAATGGAATTCACATTCCATCCACTTATCAATGGAATGTTTAACAATCCAATGGAATGTTCAAAATTAACATTTCAATTTCACTCAAAATTGACCAACCAAACACGTTATCAATTTTAACAAGATTCCAATTCCAATTCCAATTGCATTTTCAATTCCTTTGCAAAACATTCTGCGAACCAAACGGCCCCTAAGTTACTTATGAGATAATAAACCCTAATAACTTTTTAATTGATGTTGAATATATTCACACCCCTTTTCTCGTGACGGCGCAACTAGATCTGTTTCTGAAAGACTATCAAGAATCATTTCGGATGTTTCTTTTTATCGTAAAGCTATTTCAAGCATTTTACAAGTCGAGCCTATCTTGCAAAATTAAATTAATAATATGTGCAACACTAATTGCTCTATGTTTTTCTATTTTTTTAGAAACATCATATAATATAACTGGTTTTGAACACATTAACGGTTTCAATGCCAAGTCTGTCTTGCATAACTAAATTAATAATATGTGCAACACATCGACTATGAAAAAAAAACAACGTTGCAAATCGGTTTATATTTTATTTTTAACTTTTCAATCCCGTTTATATTGTTTGAAGTGTTATCAAATGCCATTGAAAATATTTTGTTTTCTAATTTCAAAGTTATTAAATAATCCAAAATTTGACACAAAAGTTGTCAAGTCTATGGATACGCAAAAAAGTTTAAATGCAACCTTGCATTTCATCATTTGTAATCAATTAGAATCTACCTAATGAGCGGTGCCACAAAGGTATGATTTGGGTAAACCGTGTAGAGTCGACCATACATTACTAGTTAAGTTTACACGAGTTTGTAAAATTTTAAAATATCCAATTAAATCATTTTTGCATTATTTCACACTTTAAACAATAAAGTGTAAGTGTAGTACGACTTACGTGAGTGTAACGATATTCAAGCATTTCGTGTATTGTCATTGTCAAACAAGGGTTGTCGAAATGGTCAAAATGGTAGAAATGCAAACCTGCAGCATGAACTTTACCATAAAATCCTGAACCATATTTACTTCGTAATGAAATATTCTACCATCACCACCCACTTATGTTTGTTTGCAATTTGAATTTTCATTGAACACCTTGCAAAACTTCTTTGCTTTTTCAAAGTTGAATTTGAATCTTTTGCTAATAAAGTGACGTAAAACTTACATAAGCCTTTTGACACCTGCCACTCATCTCAACCAAATCCGAGTTACATCAAACTTTCGGGTTCCTATTATGCGGAGGAACCCGAATAACGATTAGCTCAGCGCTGAAATCTTGAGCAACAAATGAGTGTGAGTAAACCATAATGAGAGTAGTAAGCGTAGAAGGAGACGAGTGTAACATGAGAGTATTCTTTGATTGATTGATTTATTATTTTTTTTGCGTTAGGTTTTGTATTTTCAAGTTGGGTACTCAACGAATTCACCCAACATATATTCATACTAACTTAGGAAGCAAAATCGAAGTAAAAACAAAAAAAAGCAAAAAATCGATCCCAAACGACCATATAGCCGTTTTTTACAACTATTTTTGAAAAGCACCATGCCAACAGCCAAAACAAGGTAGGAACTAGTCCCAATCGAGTCCAGATATGAATTCGGTACATGTAGGAACTGGTTGTCTTCGAATTCTTTGAAACCGGGTAGGAACTGTCAGGAATTATCATTTCCGAACTACGTATGATAGTGGCTAGGACCTAGTTAGAAACCAGAACCGGTTCCAGATTGGGTCTATGAAAGCAAATGGAACTGTGATTTTTGTGCATGCCTATGGACAGAAAGCTAGATACATCAGCAATTTTACCAATGATAAATGATAAGTCAAACATACATACAAGAACATAAACTATGAATAATTATATCCATATTCCCATGACCTAGTGACCTATTGGTGTGGTGTTTGCACATCGTAAAAAATAATGTACGTTTAAATACTTACAAGTGCAAAATAGGTGATACTTTACCGTTAAAATTATTTCCATATATGTTTATATTTTATTACAGGTTTCCTGATAAGAATAGAGATTCCCAACAATTTTTTATGTATGAAATTTCAATACTAACTAATTTTGGCTCAATTTTCAGCTTCTCTGGGGTCGTTTTGATATTTTGGGAAAAGAATCTTCATATTTGCACTTCAAATCATTTTCATGTAGCCAATCGTGGACCCTAGTCACGTGTATTGGGGTGTACGTCTTAAATTTTAACTAAAGTATATGTGATTATCGTTATGTGTATCGTGTATCGTTTGATTCTACCAGATATATTATTGTTAGTAATTTGGTCAATTTTGGTTAATTTTAATGATCATTCTGATAAAAATTATTCAAAAATTCAAGAACTAATCCGAAAACTAAAATACGAATATCTAGTTTAACTTGTTCATAGGGGCAGATTTATATGGAGAGTTCTAATGATATCATGTGTTATATGTATATGTTATTCAAGTGATATATTGAGAGGATTTTGAAGTTGTTATAAGTTATTTTTGTATAAGTTAGATAAGAATATTGTTTATGTGATTATCATTACGTGTATTGTTTGATTCTATCATACACATCATTATTAGTATTTGTCGATTTTGGTTGATTTTAGTCCTCCATCCCAATAAAAATTACTCAACATTCAACAACTGATAGCGCTAACAAAAGTTTTGGATCTGTCACCACATGTTCTAAAGAAAAGGGGTTTGAAATTTAAATTTATTTATCCATTCCAGTTTTATCAAGTAACTTGATTTCTTATCATGTTTTGCTAGTTTGATTTACATGTCCATACTAAAATATACGTATATTTTTAGGCCGAGCTCAGACCAGCTACTCAAGTTTCGCATCAAGTTATAGTTTTATTTAAACAAACATGAGTTTAAACTTGTCTAGCTGTTAAACAAAATCGAAACATGTACACAAAGAAAATATTACAAAATATGTGACCATAAACACAATAACAAAAAAAATATGCAAATTAAATACTCTATATATAATAATGTGTTCTTGGTTGATTTGAAATCACAAGCATGAAGAACACAAAGATAAGTTTTGGAAATACATATGAGAATCCACTTATTGGAAATCTTCATAACTCCATTTCCTCTTACTAAAAACTAATGAAATGGAAAATTATATACAAGTTTCATATTATACAATGATTGAGGGGAAAACCAGAAGCATGAAGACGATTACCACCAATCATGGAAATCAAAACACAAATGGTGTTGGAGAAAAAGCTGGAAGCGCAAATGAATGCGTCGATTTCCTGCAATTCACCCCAAAATACATAAGTTTCGACGAATTATGAATAGTTGTATGGTAATTTTGTGCTAAGCTATTAAAAAGTTTAACTAAATAAAAAGTAGCATCTGAATCCTTTAACATGTTTGTGAAACTTATATATGAGAAGCTTCATATAACTTTAAGATATAACTTTTAAACGATATAAACAAATTGATTTAGAGATAACCTTTTAATAAAATTATTAAAAGGTTATCAAACAACTCTTAGTTTGCAGAATTAAGAACAAAAATATTGAAAAGAAGATCAAATTTACCCGTGATCATAGTCATAAGAATCCGATCGAATTCTCCCCGCCAATTTACATTTAATCAACGGTTTCTTCTCAGATCTGAAGGCAGCTGTGGATTCAGCGGTCTGCTTTCGCGAATCTCGAACCGAAGCGTCTTCTGCGATCGCTGCAAGGGCGGGCTGCCAGTGCTTTGTGGATCTACGTTGCGTCATACGCCTACGACGATTGGGAGACTCATTAGAGATGTTCTGGGCCGCAGGTGCACCACTGAAGCAAGAGGTGAGTTCTGGGAAGAAGCGCTTCATACGCACAATTCAATCCCTCAGTTGAATATGCAAAGTGTAGCTCAGAGAGAGAGATTGATTGATTAATTGATTGTTTGTTTGAAAGTGAGAAGAAGAGTGGTTGGACACGAGGTGTGTGTGAGGCTCTAATGGCGGACATGAATCCACCTGCTTTGGGTCATTTATATTTGTTGTAATTGCTTCTTCCAGATCTGTAGTTGTTCAATACAGAACAACCGTGCTTTGTATACTTGTATATCATTCACAGCATCTTGTACCCTACATTTTTGAATAGGAGGAATGTCTTTAATTTAATAAAAAAAAAAAAAATTATGACAATGTCTCGAACGATAGTTGTTATTTTAATTAAGTTAACGTATTCGTTTTTTAAAGCAAAACCGCAACCCATCCTTTTTTAAAGAAAACCCATAACTGAGAAATTCTCTAGCTCAACCTTAAATATTTTACGAAGAGAAGGCGAAACGCCGCCGAAGCAACCCTTCTACGCCGTTTTAGGTGAGTTCGGGCTTTTGTTTAAAGTGAGATTGGAACTCAAATAATTTTCATTTTTAATTATTTTGAGTACCCTTTGATAGAGATCTTTAAATAAGTAATAATGTTTTTGTTTTATGACATTTAATTTATGGGTTCATGCTATAAATAATAACATTCTTTAGAAAGTGACGAATAAAACTACATTTAAATCGTATATTTGTTGTAGCTGTTTTATATATGGTTCGTGAATGTATAACTCTTTTATCTCTCAAGATGCTTGTTTTCAATATCCTATATTAATAGTGTGTTTAATTGTTACGAGATATTTCATCTATTGAGAAACTCTTTTATTAATAGCAAAGTTTTAATAATCAAATTTTTTTTTAATTATATATGTTGGATCGATAAGAACAAAAACTTCTGTCAATCAACAGTTAATAGATGTAGAATTTTTATTAGTTGTTAAGATCTAACACACAAATAGAATACCTTAAATAGAAAACAATAATTAAGATTTTTTTAAAGTATTCTTTAGGCCTGGCAAAAAAAACCCAAATATCTTAATTTGGGTCAGAATGGGTTTTTTTTATATAGATGTGAGTTAGGATGAGTTTAAAAAAATAGATAATAAGGTCAACATGGGTTGAACAAATACACATGAAAAACTAATATGGGTCAAAATGTGTATTTGTTCTGTCTCAAATTTTAAATCAACCCATCACCATCTCAAATGAAAAACTCTCAATTCCCAAATCGCTATCCACATCTAACGAACCTCTGCAACTCAAATCGATCATCGCCGAATCAAATCGACCACCGCACTCACATTGATCGAACCTTTGCTACCAAATCGAACCACCTGGCCCACATCTATCTAACCCCACAACCAAAATCAAAAACTGCTGACACAAATCGACCACCGTACCCACACGTTGAACTCTACAACCCAAATCGGTAACCAATGAAACAAATTGACAACCGTACCCACATCGATCGACCTCAGCTTACCCAAATCGACCACCGCTGAAGCAAATCAACCACCGCACCCACACCGATCGATATCAATCTCTCTCAGTGAATCAGCGGAGCAAATCGACCACCACAACACTACTGCAACACCATTTTGACCATCAGCATCTCACCATAACAGTTGCCATAATCCATAACTGTCGAATTATTGATGGTAACCAACCCCATCACCATTTATGTTCTATTGTTTCTTCAATGTTGGTTGATTTTTTTTACATGTGTTTGACTTTCGCAATATCGATCGATCGGTGTTTGGTAATTTTGACAATCACCATTTTCTTGAGTTTATGCGCAAAGTTGCTTGATGAGGTATTGATAATTTTAGATTTAATTTATTGAATTTTTTTAAGTTACTCATTCTAACTCAAACCCATCCTGACCCGAATTCATCTTTACCCAACCCCATCCTGACCTTTTTTTTAAATGATCCATCCTAACCCACACCCATCATTATCCAAACCCATCTTGACCTAACAACCAAACCAATCCAACCCGCCTATTTTGCCACCTCTAGTATTCTTCACTTGATTATATTGCAATGATTACAAGATTGCAACAACAAAAACAAGTAGTCAAAACTCAAAACAACTAGCCTTAAGGGTGGAGGGGGTGTTCTTACTACACACATCACACCGTACCATATATCTATCAATTATATTTTATCATGTCATATTATACTATACCACAAACTCAAATTTGATGGGTACACTCATGTCATGACATAGCACAATATTTTTTTTATGATTTATGTGCTTATGATACCAAGAACCCAACTTCTTGGGTTCTTGGTATCAATAACTTTGATAGTTAAACAACAACGTGATAATTATTTACTTAATTTTTAGTATGTAACTATTAACAACTTTAATAGTTAATTAATTAACAACTTGATAATTAATTTGTAATCCACCTATGCATAATTCAACCATTAGTTCTTTATTTAGTCTAAATAAATAAATTTGTATAGATAATTTCGCAAAATAATCTCTCAACTAGTGCTTTTATCCGCCGCGCGTTGCGGCGGAATCGTACGTTGTGTGATAAGATATAGACTACAATCGACCCGACTCATTTTTCGAACTAAATTTACATTGAAATGTAGAGTAACTCGAATTTATACCGTTGAATTAAAACGTATAATATTTGACTTGACTCGTTCCCAAACATTTTTTTACATTAAAACGTAGATAAACTCAAAACATATATTAAACACGTGCAGTGGTGCCATATGTGGTAGGATAAAGTGTAAATTGTAATCGCCCGACTTGTTTTCGAACTAAATTTATGTCGAAAAATAGAGTAACTCGAATTTATGCCGTCGAACGAAAACTTATTAATCTTGACACGATACGTTTCCAACCAAAACTTACATCGTAGCGTACACCAACTCAAAGCTTACATAAAAATAAGCCCGCAAAACGTTTAATTTTTAAAAGACTCATTTCTAAACAAATTTAAATCAAAACATATACGAATGTCGAAACATAGACAATCTCAAATAATATATAAAAATAAGCACTTATACGTTTATAATTGACCTTACTAATTTTTAATAAAATTTACGTCTAAACGTATACAGACTCGAATGTATACCGAGATGTATAAAATATACTAAAGTTTATCTAATAATTTTCCATCTTTTGTTGGATCACTTAGATTTTTGCATACAAATGTTAATTGATTTAAATGACTTATTATTTTGTATTGAAAGGAAAATGCCAAAAGGGATGGCATTAAAAAAACAGGGTGGCTAATTTAAATATTTGACAAATTATGTGGCAAATGCAAAACATCCTAAAAGTTAACTATTCCTTTCCCATCCTTTTTAATTATAGAATAATTCGCCCACACTACATTTTAAGAATATTTAACTCTTTAAATATTTTTTATAGTCATTATTTATTATCTAACTTTTTGGATCTTATCTTAATAGCAGTATTATCAAATGTTGTTACTTGAATATATTGTTTTAAACATAGAGAAGTGATGAAGAACATAAAGAAACTTAGGGTTTATATAGTATATTTTATTGAAATTTTGTGTCCTATGATAAGCCAAATCAAATAGCTTGCATAATAGTTGACACACATAATAAAGTTTTATCGAAAACCTTATTGGAACCATATGATTTTCAACGACCACATAGTGAAAAATATGTCTAATGATAAGCCAGATCATACGGCTTGCATAATCACTCGACCCGCATGACTAATGTGACTAATATGATAGTCAACTGTTTGGTTAATTAGACTCATATGTCCCATATAATGTGACAAAGGGTGATGTACATAAACGAGATGCTGTCTATATATCAAACTTGATTGTTAGTGGTCATACTAATGAAGTATGTACATGGGTGAAGCTTAATAGGGGTTGGAGGCTTGCCTTTCCTTTTGTTTATCAAGTAGTATTAATTTTTGAAATGGTAGTTAATGTTTTTATATATATATTATGTTCACCCACCTAAAAAAATTACTTTCACCTCATATAAAAATGTTCAAGCTCCGTCATCAAGTATGTAGTTCAACAACTAACTATATATTTTATAATAATTAATTAATAGGATCGGGTTATAGTAAAAATGATATTTAATTTAAAAAGCTTAAGATTTATTGTATGCTTGACATGTGTACTTATATTGTTTTAAAGATGAGAGCATTTTGGTTATTGTGCCTTATACATTTGTGTCAGATATTAGTTGATTATGTCTTATATTTTATATTATTTGTTATATGTATTCATCATTATGTTTTACGTTTTAGATACTTTTGTGTTATTTTTATCATTGTTTCTATTGATTATATAAATTTGTTATCAATAATTGCGTTTTACAATCAGAAGTACACAATGATGTATTTTCACTAATCTATATTTCAAACTTATAGTGTTAAAGATATTATCATATATTATTTTTGTCATTTTTTATAGATTATATCAACATGTTGTTATCTATAATTTTGTTATACAATTAAAAATACATAATAATGTTATTTCACTAATATATTTTTTTAAAATTCATAATGTTTAAGTTAACATAATGATGATAAAAAAAAACAATGATACATTATGTTATTTTATTATTATTTTTAATATATTAGATTAATTAGTTGTTAGTTTATTAGGAAAATATTTAACTAGAAAGTTTTGAAAAACTGGAAAGTGTAAGAATAATTAATATGTTGACACGTGTTTTTTGATCAAGATTAGGTTGAGAAGGGGGAACATTAACATTTTTTTTCCCTCAACCTAATTTTGATAAAAATACACGTGTTAACATCTTAATACTACCTTTTAGTTTTGCAAGACTTTGTAGTTTAACATTTCTTTTATGTTTGAACCCTTTCCTTAATTACATTTAATTTTGACTTTTGTATTTAACATTTCTTGTAATTGGAACGATAATATAAATGTGAAGCTTAAACAATGAAAGGCGTATTGAAATTTAGCTAAGCCCTTTATCAGCAACGTTGATTTTTGTATGCATATTAGCTTGACAGGTAAGCTAATGATGGTATAAAGAATGATAGCTTGGCACGAATATGAAGTTACTTGGCTGTGTTTAAGATTGTCATTCTAATTGTAGATAGTCAATAGTTTTGTTATGTAGGAATGATATGGATATTAGAAAATGATTATATGTAGTGATATTTTAAGTTTTTCTGCTGCTATATTTATGAATTGTTTAATCTTTATGAATTATGTGCTTATGATACCAAGAACCCAATTGTGAGGTTGCGTGAAAATAAGGCCTTACAAGTTGGTGTCAGAACCCTAGTTTGAGAGATTTAGGTACTTCGATACCCAAATCTCTTAAATTATGGCTTTGATACCAACTTGTAAGGCCCTATTTTCACGTAGCCTCACAGTTGGGTTTTTTACATTATAAACACATAATTCTTAAACTTAAATATATTTCATAAACATAGTATCGAAAAAATAAAATATCACTACATACAATCATTGTCTAATATCCATATCATTCCAACATAACAAAGCTATTAACTATCTACAATTAGAATGCTCGTCTTGAACACAACCAGGTAACTTTATATCCGTGCCAAGCTATCATTCTTTATTTCATCATCAGCTTATCCGTTAAGCTAATATGCATAAAAAAATCAGCATTGCCAAGTTGGTGGATATAAAAATTTGAGAATATGAGTGAGAGCCATATCTCAAAATACTTTTATATGCTAAAGAAATACACAATTGATAACTAAGCAAATAGCTACAATATTTTCCTACCTTAATATTAGAGAGGAAGAAGGAGCTAAGCATAAAAGACAATATGTAACAAATGTAGTCCAAACTCGTAGCGGTGCATGCATTTATTCTTGGTTCTAGGTGAAACAAGGTTTTACTGTTTATAGTAAGGGTGTGCAAAAAACTAAAATAACAGAACTTTAACCAAAATAACCAATGCAATCGAATCGAAAAAACTGAAACCAATAAGAAACCAATGGTTTAGTTTGATGGTTTTTTGAAAACCGATTTTTTTGGTTTATTTTTGGTTTTGCTTGTAAAAAGAAAAAAAAACTAAAAAAAACCAAACTGAAATCATACAAACGAACTTTTAAATTTATAGGTGTATTCATACACTTATAAAAACATTATTAGCCTATTATTTACTTATTTAACTTATAATAATCTAAAAAAGATTAAATATTTATGTTTCATGAATAATTTTTAAATTTTTTTTGTTTAAATTGGTAGATTAATTTGTTTTATTGAATTTTTTGTTATTGTATTTTATGGATTGAAATTAATTTTAATATCAAGTAATTTATAAGAATATATAAAATTATTTTTTAAGATCAACAAAATGATGTAAGGCCAAAGTGTCTTGCTTAAAGTCCCGTACTGGTACTGTTACTTTACCCAAAAGTCCCGTATAATACCGCTAGTATCCGAATACGAATAGGTTATTTTGGAATTTGTGTTTTGTTTTGTAATACTTTTCACCCCATAAACTAATATTTTATTTTGACTTTTGAGGGTAAGTATTATTATTTTTTTAATATCATTTTTCTACTTCACTACAATGTCAAAATATATACTATTAATGATTTTATTAGAAATAAATGGTGGACTAGTGTGTGGACTGAGTTAATAGGAAATGAGAAAGGTAAAGAAATTATCATTTTATGTGGATTTTTTTAATATTTTATTTTTGTTTAGTTCTTATAAACTTTTAAAGGTATTAGTTACCAAACATATACTGGGTAACGGTTACAAAAACAAGTATTAGGTATTGTAATCAAACATGCATCATGTAGCAAGCCTAAAAAATAATGTTGTGAAGGTAACGGGTACCAAAAAGGTACTGAGTACCGAAATACCGGTACCGTACCGGTACTGGTACATGTACCCATATATCAAATTCGGTACCGGTACCGGTTTTAGTTTTTTATAAAATTCGGGACCGGGTACTTTCGGTAACGGTACCGGTTCGGTACAAGTACGGTACCGAGCTCATCCCTAACTTTAACCAAAATAACCAATGCAATCGAATCGAAAAACTGAAACCAATAAGAAATCAATGGTTTAGTTTGATGGTTTTTTGAAAACCGATTTTTTTGGTTTGTTTTTGTTTTTGTTTGTAAAAAGAAAAAAAAAACTAAAAAAAAAAACAAATTGAAATCATACAACCGAACTTGTAAATTTACAAGTGTATTCATACAATTATAAAAACATTATTAGCCTATTAGTGACTTATTTAACTTATAATAATCTAAAAAAGATTAAATATTTATGTTTCATGAATAATTTTTAAATTTATTTGTTTAAATTGGTAGATTAATTTGTTTTATTGAATTTTTTATTATTGTATTTTATGTATTGACATTAATTTTAATATCAAGTAATTTATAAGAATATATAAAATTATTTTTTAAAATCAACAAAATGATGTAAGGCCAAAGTGTCTTGCTTAAATTCATTAAGCAATTCATTATAACTTTAGATCAATATTTTCTTTAAGCCCAAATTGTAAAACCAAACCCAAACCAAAACTAGAGTGAAAACTGAAAATAAAAACTTAAAAAACTGAAACCGAACAGTTTTAAAATCATAGAAACTGAAATATCGATTTTTAGATTTGGTTTTAGACTAAAACCAAAGCAAACCGTACACATCCTTGGTTTACTGGAATACTAGTTAATGTGATTAGAGCCTAGAAACTATAAAGTAAGAAGTGACAGACCAATGACCAACATGTAATCATGAAGAACAGTTACAGAAGAACTACACATATTCAAGCTATGGGAGCGAATACAGATAACAAAAATATCTATGACTACTGTCCATTGTCGGTTAGTTGATATTCAAACTATGGGTGCTGTTTGTTTTTTCTGCAGTAAAATGTCTGCAGTCTGCGAAGCACATCAGTAGACATACGCAGGAGAAGAGGTGGACCAAATGTCTGCAGACATATGAAGGAGAAGAGGTGGGCCAAACGTTTGCAGTCTGCAAGAACAAGACTATTTGTTTTTTAACATCTGCAAACTGTTAAAATATTCTGTAATTAAAATAAACCTATTTTTTAAAACCCTAAAATCACAAATCAAACAAAACCCTAAACCAAATCACAAATCGTACTACCTAAATCACAAATCAAACAAAACCCTAAACCAAATCACAAATCATACTACATAAATCACAAATCAAACAAAACCCTAAACCATATCACAAACCATACTACATAAATAACAAATCATGGTATCTTTTTGAATAGAGGGGTGGCCAGCAGGAAGGTGGAGGCGGCGACATGGGCTGTAGTTTCGTTTGGGTGTGCTGCGATGGCGGTGGCTCGAGGGCGGTGGCGGCGGCAACGGAAGATGAAAGAAGTGGCCGACGGCTGCAATTTTGAGGGGGAAGGAGGTTGGGTCGATTTGAAGGTGGAGAATGAGAAGAGGGTAGAAGATGCAAGAAGTCAATGATTTATGTCTGCCTCATGCAGACCTCGTGCAAACCTTTTTTAATGAGCAGTATTTCAAAAAACAAACATTCTGTTGACATCAACGTCTGCGCGTGGTCTGCGCGGTGCAGACAAAATAGGTTTGGTAGAGCTTTTCTGAAAAAACAAACACCATCTAAGAAACCTTTATGGCAACGTAAGTAATCTCTAAGCGAGTTAAAACCAAATAATGTGGAGCACCAACTACAACCACAAATAATTGAGGATCAATGTGAACTATAATATTAAGAAAGTAGTTCCAATTCACTCTTGTATACGATGGTTGGATTTATATACTTAAACAAATTTCATAAGTAGCTCTATTGTGATTAGTGCATTAAATCATGAGAGAAAGTAGCTCGAATTATAAAAAAATAGTGTGGTTATCCCAAGGTGCCACAAAAGTTGAAGAAGCTTTGGTAATAATAATATTATCAACATAAAAAACAATAATGTCTTGAAGTGGAAGTGTTCAATATTCTGTTTCAAACAAGCTAAATTAGAACTAAATTGAATCAAAGCCATTTAAACCGAACTGAATGACAAATCTAGTTTTCAGTTCATTTTTAAACTGAAAGCAAATTAGGTTAATCATTTTTCTATTTGATTTTCGGTTCTAGGAAACACAGTTTTGGTTAACATCGGGAACCGAGTTACATCTTTTGGGTAGGTTATGGTTATCCTATTTGTAAAGCCGATTTAACATTTAACGTATTATAAAACTGAGACAACTGAACCGAGGGACTTAAAATCCAAGATAATGAATACTCATCTTGTTAAATTCGGTGTTTCCATTTGAGACCAAAATGTAACCAAATTAAAATATTGTTTTTAGTTTCGTTTTGTCAACTTTGAATTTGGTTATGTTTAGTTTTCAGTTTCAACCAAAAGATATCAAGCTAGAAAACCAAATAAACCCTTGCCGACTAACACCCCTATCTTGCAGTGACCGTTAATCAGTTAGATCAACCACGGTGCCTTTTCGCTATTGGTTAGCCAATCAAAATCTGTGACCACCACGTGAGTTGGTCTGATTAGAGTCCATTATACTCCGATCTCTCAATAAATGCGTCAGAACTGACCAAATCAACTAAAAATCAATCATATGGAACTTAAACATAGATTAGCTTAAATCCTTGAACTCTCCAATTTGACCCTTACCAATATTTCTTCTAACATACAAACGAAATAAAAAAAAACATCAAAACCTATTTAAATAGAAGATATTCCTCACTCACCCAAGGCACGGGCAAATGAAACTTTGTTATTCTTGATTTAGAAATTTACTTAAGAATATGATACAAGGTACCTGATTTACCGACAAACATGTTTGATTGTTTTCTCATATATCGATATTGTTTTGTTGTACATAAATTGTATCATATTTCGATCACAAATAAAACAGAATAAGTTAAACATACCAATTTAATGCGTATGGTTGCATCAATTCTGGTTTTGTTTCTTTCAATACTTGGGACCACGGACCATTCCAGATAACATTTAATTGTTGGCAATATGTGTAGCTCCTTTGGAGACAGTAACGAATATTAAACCGTTCACACTACTAGTTCATGATTTGAATCAAATTCAAAACTATAGATAAATTCATAACTAATATAAAAAAATATTAGATATCACATAAATTTTGAACAAAAGATATAATATTCTTATATAGTTATTTTACGAGTAAATTACATGGATAGTCTATGATGTATGCTAAAATTCTTACATCCGGTCCCTTTAAGAAAATAGAAGTAAAAACCTCAAATTTTTACACTGCCACCATCATCGCCACTGCCACCGCCGCCACCACCACCTAAAAACCACCAAAAACCCTAAATCTGGAATTGAATTAATACAAAGGAAGAGGCGAAAAGATCCGCACCCAAACTCTAAATCTATAAGTGATCAGATGTCTAGTGAAAGAATCACCAAAAGTCTCAATCTATATTTATTTATCTTTATTTATCGTTGTTTATTTAACTTATTATTTCCTAAACCCAAATATGATAGTCAAGTATAAGGGTCATTGAGTAGGTTTAGTGTGTTCACGGATTAATACTCGGTTCTTACCAACACTATATTACCTCATTACACTTTTCTTTTGTGTGTGTAGTTTAGTATTAGTAAAACCAATTAAAACTGAATTTGTGCGAAAAACATTTATCAAAATATATATACTATCCGCACACACCAAGTTTTTGGCGCCGTTGTCGAGGACACATGGTAGTTTGAAGGACGATCTTAAATTTTGACTATTTTGTTTATCTTATTTTTCATTTAACATTAAGAAAAAAAAAAAGAGTCTATCCTCATGGTGCTATCGAAATTGAAAACAATGAGGGACTAATCTTCGAAGTCAATGATCACCGGTTAATGGCCTATATCGATATACCAACAAAGATCTTCGTGGAGGTGATAAATCTCCACCTCATTAAAAACTAAGTGTGGGAAAGGGTCTAGCCAAGGCCCCCGTAACCAAAACATGGGTCTATGTTATTTTCTGTCTGTTTATTTTATTATGTGTGCTTAGGACTTTAATTTCCGTTTTAAATAATTTTGGTGATGTTTTAGATTTATCTCGATGCTTTATTTTGAGCTCATTCAAGTCGGCTGTAGGAAAAGATTACACGCATTTGACTTATCATTTTAAAGGAGTTTTCGTTTGCCTTTCTCCATTTAATATTTATTGTGAATCATATTGTTGACAATGTGAAGTTTAAGTGTAGGGAAGGGTATACATGCTTGATACTTTGCTGATATGACCATATCCAGAACAAAAACAAGTTTATAACCCCAATAGACCCTATTTCTAGAAAACTTTTATTTATATCAAAACACTAGCCTTTCTCAAATCCTAAGGTGATTTTGGGTCTCCTTCATGACTTTTTGGGAGATTTAAAGGCAAAGATAAAGATATCACACTTTTAAGGTGGATTTAACATCAGACAACTCATTTCCACTCAAAATTGGTTTGCATTCCTTTAAATCTACTATAAGTTTTTCCATGTTCTTGAGTTTGGTAGTGTTTTTTATAAGCCTTATAGGTTAAACTCTTATTATCACTTAGATTAGATGAAACTTAGAATAATTTAACAAGTTGTACATGATTCTTAGTGTTGCTTATGTTGATATCATGACGAAACTTAATTATTCTTTAATGCTTATTTGTACTTGTTCTAGTTTGTTGAAATGTTTAACCTTATGGGTGTTGTAAGCATGTTATGTTGGAAACCTCATGTTCTTACGAGACTTATGCATATGATTCCATCTTTTGTGTGTAATTTGTAACAATTAACTAGAAATGTTGAATGAAGGTTAAAGGTCTAGTAAAATTGGGTATGTGCATCATTATGCTTATGTTTCAGAACACCATGGTGTAAGCTATGAATCTCTCTTATCATTGGTTATAAATTGTTTATGTAATTATGGTTTAATGTTCATGATAATTATAGGTTTGTCTATTTTACGTAAGTTGAGGTGGTTGTCATGTATTAATTATGTTAACTTTGCAAAGGTAATTGAAATTAGATAACCCTAACGAGAGTTTAGTTCCATCTTTAACATAGAAATAATTGTATCATTAGTTTCTCATGACATAGCTTTAGATGGATATTGTGTGTTTATCGCTCTAGTTTTCCGAATAGTAAGACGTCTCGATATCATTGATGGGGATTTAGGCTACTTCCATGTATCATGTGTAAAAAATGATCTCACCATGAGTTTATGCTAGTTGTTATTTCTATGCTTAGTGGAGTCAAAGTCCAAGTGGTATCTTTAATTGATGGTGTATCTTTGTGTTTATTTCCTTGTTTTGTTAGTTTAACTTGCTAGTCGTTTTTAGTTAATTTTAATATTCACAAAGCCGAAAAAATTGATCGGTTAGATAGTAATAAATGTTTAGTATTGGGAGCCATTGTGTCTATGGACCGATACTCGGTTCTTATCTCAAGCTATACTACTATGAGATAGGTGCACTTGCCTGTTAAGTTTATGTGCTCTAAATTATACATAGAAAACATATTAAAAGCATATCAATTATTTCTAAACCTCTTACTTAAAATCATTAGAATGAACTTAAAATTGTTAAATTGTGTTTTATATGAAAGTTGTAGTTATTTTGTAATTAATATTAGCATCATTTAGTAAATTGCCTTTATTCCCATTATATTTTAGTCTATTTAAAGATTGATGACTTGTAATCAATTTTAACTCTATATCCAATTAATAAAAGGATCAAAATTATTCTCATAGTTTTTAGGTAGCATGGTGTATCTAGCATTTCAACAATATGTAACTATTCTTTTGTAGTTTATTGGTCTTATAAGACATAACAACACTGAGCTACTAAGATATATCTATTGTGTTGTTATTATGTAAGTATATGATATCTTCATGGTTTCCATTATCTAAAACAACATTTAATTTAGTTAGAGGCTAAGATTGAATATAACACTTCATAATATCAAAGTAGCACTTAATAAATAAAGCTAGCACTTAATAAAGAATAAGAAAATTTCATTTGCTTCAATTGAATCTCTCCACATGAAATATCTATCTCTCTTATTTACGCTGTTTGAAATATCTATCTCTCGTAAGTGTTTTTCCAATCTGTCTAATTAAGAGAGAAACAACGTGTATCATAATTAAAATAATGCAAAACTAAAAATGAAAAATTGTATAGTTGTTTACACTTGATAACAACACACTTTAAAAAAAAATAACGTCAGATTTGTTTTCAATAAACATACCAATTGTTTTAGACTTTAGAAATAGAACGTATTAGATGTTCATAAAAAAAACAAAGCAGTGTAAATTAAAAACAATACATTTTTTCTTTTAAAATAACATATGGACATGCACTAGTCGATGGTAGTATGTTCTTAAACAATAAAATTACTTTGATGTTACGTGAAGACAAATTATACTTATATTAATACATGAAGAAAGTAACAGTAATAATAATGAAATTTTATTGAATTCAAAATAATAATTAATGTTTCTAGATCGCCTCATATCAAAAGTTGTTTTATATTAAAGTTTAGAGTGAATTGTCGTTTTCCTCCCTATGATTTGGTGATATTTGTCATTTTCATTCAAAAAGGTTTTTTCTTGCATTTGGCTCCTCAAGTTTTGAAAAAGTTGCTATTTTCATCCAAAAACATGAATTCCGTGGTAAAAAATTTTTATTAACAACAAGTAAACATAAATTAGGATTTCGTTTTTATATAAAAATTTACGTAAGTACCATTTTAATGATAAATATTTAATATTTTAAAACAATGTAGCTAAGAGTTTTGGATGAAAATGGCAACGTTTCCCAAACCTTGAGGAGTCAAATGCAAGAAAAAACATTTTTGGATGAAAATAACAAATGTGATCAAACCACAGGGAGAAAAATGACAATTCACTTTAAAGTTTATTATTTTTTGATGGGGGAGGTGGAGGGACCGCTCCAAAAGATGGTAGTGATAATACTATTTTTTAAATGAAATTTATAAACCGCCTCAATAGATTTTTTAATTAAATTTTATTACCGTTTATGGTGTGCAGCCACAACTGACCGTCTCGGTTCCGAGACCGATTAGTCGTATATTTATATTCTTGCAATTATTTTGTTTGCTAGGATTTTTAGAAGACCGTAACATGATCCATTTGGTTCTAGTGTTGATATGAAACGTGCGAAATCGGATCTTTTCGTCATCATCTCCGGTTATGTTGGTTTATCCTGGAACTCGGTTAACTATGTGATTTAGTCCATCACATGCGCAACACGCGTAAATTAATTTAACTAGTTATTATACAATCTAAATCTAAATATAAAAAAACAGATAAAAAAACCATGCAAAATAAATATAAACATAATACATAATACACTAGATTTATAAATAGCATATCCGAAACAATTATAAATAGCACACCCTAATTATTCATTATATGTATAGGGGAGAGTTCCTAAGAAAATCAATAGTTATGTGAAAAACAAAGAAAACCACGGAAACTAATAACATAATTAATAACTTTTTTGTTATTTTAATTGTTAAAATATAATTTTAGTATTTGGTACATATATGTTGATCATACATACGAGAATGAAGAATCTTACGTATATGTAACACTATGTCGAATGAAAAATAGTTACATATACGTAACCTATGTATAACGTATATGTAAAAGCATGCTACGGTTTTCATTTGATCCACACCCTTATTTATATATACTCACACATATATAAAGAGGGTAGTGATAAAAAAAATTTATAAATTATGTGACCGGCTTCATTGGTTTTGTCTAGCTTTTTCATTGCATTGTAATTTAAAAAAAAAAAAAATCCCTCCTCTATATGCATATATCTGAATGTACACTATATGATTTTTAAGTAAATAAAATATTTGTGTTAAATGGTTTAAAAGAAAAATAATACTACAATAATATCAACTTGAAATCAGTTAAAAAAATTTAGATATCTCAATAAACTTGAGAATAACATTTCCCCTCTACTTATAAAATCAAAAGGACAATTTCATGTTGCTAAAAATTGACACTTCCTGAAACATTACATCAAATTAAAAACAACACATTGTAAAATAACAAAGGCATTATATTTTTTTGCTTAGAACAATATTAGGTAATAGTTACATTATAAAAAAATAACACAACTTATTTACTTAAATTATAGCACAATGCCATATATTAAAAAAAACTTTCAACTGTCTTTATTGGGGTAATGATCGAATGTTACGCCTCTATTATTGCGATAACCATGTTAACTTTTAAAAGTTAATCAAAATCATTATTTTTCTTGTTGTAATAACATCATTATACATATACAACGTTAGGATTTTTTTTATGTATATATGTAATGATTTTATTCCAAAAACAAAAAAATTTTGATTGATTTTTAGAAGTTAACATGGTTATCGAAATAATATAGGGTTATAATTTGATACTTGTTCTTCTTTATTAAATGATGAGCTGAACACAAGTAAACACACAATGTTTGTATAATTTAATATAAAGATTAAAAAGGTTCATAAAAATTTAGGTATGATATATAAAACAAATAAAGTAACACAAAGGAATGTCAAAGTAAAAAAAAAAGTAGCTCAATGTGAATGTCCGCAACACATAAACGAAAAAAAAAAAAAAAAGTCGATACCAATGTAAGGGAAGAGAGAGAGGGAGAGAGAGGGAGAGAGAGAGAGATGTGCTTGTAGTGCATGCCATAATCCAGAGGGAAACTGCAAAGCATGCACACCACAAAAGCTGGTAGTATTAGCCATGACCATGACTGACCATGAGTCTTTATCACACCAACACATGACATTAATTAAACATGAGCTTACATTTACCGTTGAATCAAAGTTGGCCTACAACTTTTAAATTTACCCATTTTAACTCAATTTATAACGGTTAAATAAAAGTTTAATATCTGCAGTAAATCATACTACTAGTTACTTTCCATAGTTTTGATAATCGATCTTAAAGGTCTTTTGTTTCTCAATAATTTTTACAGTTAGATTGCGGATCTTACACCGATGTGTATTGGAAACAAGTTCCTTTTTATAGAATCGAAACAATGTTTTAAAATGTTTTTGTACGTAGGAACACAAACTCAAATTAAATCATGGCTATTGATCGAGAAAAGAAGTGGGATGATTTTATATGAATGAACATCGGTTCAAACCATGTTTTTAATATATGGACATGGGTATGGCTTATGAGTGTAAGGCTAGTATTATTACGAAACCAAGTTTTATTTAAAAAAAAACCAAAAACACCATTGATTCTTATGCATAAATGTAAATTACGACCATTGATTTACATAAATATAAGTTAAGGCTTGTGATTTTTTGTTATTTTACATAGTTTATTATTTTTATTTGATACACAAATGTAAAACAACTTAAGTATCACTAGACTTAATTTATATTTATTTAAATTAATTGTTCTTTGGTTCTGAAATAGTTGTACAATTATCTTAAACCATGAGTGTAAATGGTTTTTTCTACCACATAGGCACTAACTAATCACACTAACCAGGGGTGTGTGAAAAAAAACCAAAAAGCAAAAACACAATCCGTAATTGAAAAAACCGAACCGAACCAAATTAAGAATTTAGATTTCATTTTCGGTTTGGTTTTTGGTTATATATAATTTTGGGATTCGTTTTGTCTGGTTTATTAAGTTTTACCGATTCAGATATGTTATAATTTGTATATCTTTGATAATTGTAAGTTTAGCTTAACTTCTCAAGCCCCAAATTTTCAAAAAATGGTTTTAATTAACTCCAATAACTAAGATGTCATATACTAGCCCAAACCCAATTATCAAAACTCAATCTTAAATCTCATTTCTTAAAGAGTCAAAGTTGACTATTTATATTTTATAAAAAGGAGATTGTGAACAGTTAAATAGTTTAATTATTTAATATGATTTTTAAGAAATGCCTATGAAGGGTAATTCACATACATGTCATCTATACGAATAAACATATGGTAAATTCGGTTTTGTCCAGTTGAGTTTGGTTTGCTTGGTTTTTCACCAAAATCGAACCAAATTGAATTCGGTTCAGTTTGTCATATTCTCACAATTCGGTTCAGTTTTTTTTTGTGCCTAAGAAAGTTTCAAAACCAAATAAACTGAATCAAATTAATTGATAAACAAACCGATAAACTCCTCTAACACTCACTAGGTATCAGTGAATGAGAGTGATATTTTTTTAAAATTTTATTTTTTAATTGTTTTTAAACATGTAGTTATTTACGATTTTTAAAACATAATAAACATTGTACGAGACTAAAAATCTGACAAAAACCGCTTACTGACTAAAAAATTACTTTTTAAAAACTCTATCCGTATATACTTTTTAGAATAAATTCATTAGCATTTAGTCTTAAAAAAATGCTATGATGGAACCTATTTAAGAAAATCAAATTGACTATTAAACGAAATAGTATAATAAAAACTTAACAAATAAATCATTTGTGTTGAAAACTATTCATAAATTGCATATTTATAATCACGCCACCCTCACGGACGAGGTGAATGGTGATTCTGTGAGTGTGAGCCGTATATAACGACGAAATAATTGACCTAATACGTCGGAGAATGGCGAAGAATCAGTTGCGACAAAGTTTCGTCGCAACAAGTTTTAGCGACTATGTTTCGTAGTTAAAAGTATGATGTGGTTCCGATTGGAAATAGAATGGACTAAGAAGATAGATAAGAAGCTTGAAGAAATTTAGAGAGGAATAATGAGACTAATTTTCTGCATATTCCTTCCAACTCCTTAATTCTACTTTTAAAGAAAACAATAAACAACTAATTCAAAACTAACTCCCAACAATCAGGAGGAGAACGTTGGCATCCCATGTTTCCATTATTTCAAGACTAATTCAAACTATATTATTCAAATAAAAAGAAACACGTTGGAATTTGGCTACATGCATGCGAGTAGCTAGTGATCTCCTTTGGGCTCCCCATTGGGCTCACAAAGCTCCAGCTTGGGCTCCTTTTGTGACGGTTCAAGCGGCCCAGGTACGTAGCAAAGTATCTAATATTTCATTGCTAAAAGGCTTATTCCTTGTAATGTAGCTAGCCACACCCACTCAAGGTTTACACCTCATAGCTTGAGGTGAATCTAAATTCAATGGATGATACCAAATCTTATAATCAAAACCTATACAAATAAAATCAAAGTAGACAGAGAAATAAATGTGATGTATCTGAAGTTCACACATTTTTACGATTAAAAGCATTCACATCTCCTTCCTTATAATTATATGAGAGTATTCTCTATATTATATAGAATTATATAGAATGGTTGTGATTGGTTACGAGTAGAAAAGAAAGAAAATGTTACTGTTTATCTGTATATTTGGTAATGTACTGTTCAACTCATATAAATTTTTAATTTTTTTAAAAATGATTGTGAGTGCATAAGAAATAAAAGATAATGATAAATGTATAAAATAGTATTATCTAATTAAAAAGAAGAAAAAAAAATAATGGTGTTTAATTTAATTATAAGGGTGAGGATAAGAATTGAGATGTCAATGTTTTAATATGTAATCTAATGAAATTGGGAAAATTAGGAGCAAAAACGTAGAGATTATAATTAATGCTGCGATTGGCAAAATTTTTAAAATGTGTCGTGGACATAAGTGGTGTGAGCGAAGCTTCAATCAAGCCTCTAAGCGAGATACAAATTCATGCATAAAGTTAAAATGTTAAATCAATAACTATCAATTAGCACATAAGTTAAAATGTTAAATTCACGCATATGTACTTAGATGTCAAAAAGTAAAATCAAAATTGGATAATCTGAAAAACGTGAATAACACTTTTAGATCGAAATTATTCGTTGGTTTACTCGAATATCTCAATGAGATATAACTCAGATTTGATCAAGAACTAAGTATGATTTTGTGTGTGTTTTGTGAACTAGAAGAAGAGAATTCGAGAGAGACCAAAAATGATGATCAATTTGATTTTCAGGAGAGGGGAGAAAGTATCATCTTGGTCAGTTACATTTTTAACTGAAAATTACTAAAATGCGCCTTTTTTCACTAAAATCTCACGTGTGAAATTCTGAAAAATCAATTTTAAATTTAGTTTTTAATTCAGCTCGACCGGCCCAGCCAGGGGCTGCCACCCCTTGGACCCCGCTACCGGGCGAGCTGCCCCTGAACCCTTGCCAAGGCGGTGCTACCCCCTTAGAACCCCTATTGCTTAGGGGCTTCGCCCTTAATAGATTTTCAATTAAATATCACAATAAACTCAAATAAATGTACACTACGCACCTCTTGACTTGTTTGATTAATATTATGATTATATTGATCAGTAGTCGATCCAGTTATACTAAAATATTTAACGTAATCTAGGAAACTTCACAAAACTCTTGATCCAAAAAGCTAATTTACTAGCTATCAATTATCACGTAAGTAAGGTTTGCCTCACAAAAAAGATATAGAATAATAAACTAATCTTTGAAAGTACAAATGCTTTTACTGTTGTAAAGTGTTGTCACAAGATTACTTACCTCGAGTTGTTGAGATAGTCTTGTTGAGTCCATTAAGGCAGTGAGGAAAAAACAAAAAAATTCTCATTCAACTTGTTGCTTGAAGCATATTCGTATGCCATATATCCGAACACATGATCATTTCACAGCTAAAAACAACTGCAAGAGACCACCCACATTAAATTGAACACATTTCACATCTAACTTTACATCTTTACAGTTGAAAAACATAAGAAAAACGTTGCTAAACTTGTAACCATATTACGTTCCATTTACCTTAATGCTTGTAAACTTGAACAACACTAGAAAAAAGAACTCAAAAACTTCATAGATTATTGGATTTCCTTTTCAATCTTGAGTTTTTCTCCTTTAAAAACCATGAGTTCTCATCTAAACACCATGTGTTATTCATGTTCCTGATCATACACAAAAGCTCCACAAGTTGTGATGACCTTCTCAAGATCATCATTGGTAAAATTCTTATTTCTACGCTTCTATCGTTTTGATTCTTTAGTTATTATTGTTCATTTTGTAATTCATCTTATTACAATTCTTCTGTGACCAACATGGGCATAAACCAACTAAATTACTAAATATGTGGTAATTATCATCATCATCTATATCAAAAGATGTAAAAGTAAATATTATAAAAAGTGGGTTCACTTTTATATTACAAGATTATAATTCCAACGATACTCTAGGTAGCTATGGGAAATATTCTAGTACTATAACGTTTACAAATACGACTAAAATAAATATTAACAATATTTATGTACCAAACTTGATTCCAACATCCATCTTTAGTATATACTCCAACGAGTCTTCATATAGTATTCTTGACATGTGTATTCATCGTGTTCAAATTTTCAACTATACCCCTTGACTGCAGCAATTAACAAACAAAAGAATGACGGTTGTGGCTGATGATCGTGTTAGACACGGGTCCCTTAAAACAGATCTTACGTCTCTACTCAAGACAACGCGTCTGTCTCCCAGGGTACAACAACCAAAATAGTATGTACTGCCGGAGAGTGCCTCGGGCCCCGAGAGATCACCACGTAAAATATTATGTTATGATTCTATATGAAAAAGGTTAAAGATAATGGTGTAGGAAGAACAATTTAGAGAGTGCTCATCTCTAAATTTCTATAAAACTTGTTGAGACTAAAGAAAATAAATTTCTTATATACTCATGCTAAAGAGTTCACATTAATGTGAGTTTTATGATTCACAACCAAAACTTCTATTTGATTTATGAAATGTTTTATGAGACCAAATTAAAACTCTTATTTCATTCATGACATGTTTAATGCCAATTATAAATCATAATAAACATTCATAATATTTATTAAAAGACTTGGTCAAAACATAAAACATCCATGTTAATCAATACATGACTTTATTAGCATTATGCAAGAAATTTCAACAATTTCCTACTATAATCACCCAAGTTTCACTTTCTTCATTCCTACCACTCAACTTCGAGCATCGATATCTAATTCATCTTAGCATTAGTTTGGACATGGTATAGTTTGTTACAAAACAAGAATTTTAACCAATAAATAAATAATTATTTATATAACAAATACATAAATATAATTATTTTGTGTCCATAATACCAACAATCCCCCACATGAATGGAGATCGATCAAAACACACAAAATTCCCAATGAAAACTCGACAGTTGAGTCTTGCAGGATAGGTAGGTGTTCCCATTGAACCTTCCTTTGTGAAGCATATTTAGCCTCCTGGTGGTGTCTAGACGCGATGTCTTTGAACAGACCGCATTTTGTGTAGACGACAATACACATTCGCACAAGACTCTCCCTAGTCGGGCACATCCCCTCATTGTCGTGTCCGTTATTGTCATGGATCACTATCCTGGTTCTGCGAGAGCTCTAGGATTTGCGCCTCCCCACAAATCCATTCGAAGCAACCCCACTTTTCTCTAACATAGGTGATTCCATGAATCATTAAAATTATCATGGTTATATTGATTCCCATAATCATTTAACCTAAATATGCTTAACCTCCCCTTGGTCACTGGTTCGAGGTACTCCCCCAGAGTGAATGGACTAGGAAGTTCATGACTCCCTATTAGTTTTAGGGTACTCCCCTATAGTGACTCTGTTGGTCATATGATTAAGTTGTCCTATTGAACCTAAATCTTGGGATCTCCAGTCAGCTAGGTTAGGTTTCCCTCATATTCCCCTTTCTTTACGGGCTTTAGTCCAATTCCTCTCTATCTCGTCTCTTTTCAACCCGCAGGTTTTTGGATCCAAAATTGTTATCTATCACTTTGTCAAGTCGATATAGATAACTTCAATCGAGATAAGTTTTCATGATGTGTTCTTAACTCGTATGTCAATAATGACTATTGTGAAACTTCTAAGTGTATTTGAAGAATACAATTCTTATTTAAAGACGAACACATCTCCTTTATGCCTTTGGTAGTAGACATCTATCAAGATTCTAAACCTAGCCAATTAGAATCCGAGTCTATCATAGATTCCTTATGACCTTTGTGTACTATACTAGATTATGAGTTTGCAATATATATATATTGCCCAAATCCATATTGCTAATATTTCATTTTCAAATGCAAGAAACCCTCACATTTAAGTGTTTTGGGATAATGAAAGGTTCTCTCTTTCTAAATAGGTTTGTGAAAACTTCTCACAAAACCATTTCTAAATACCTTAAAGGATTGTTTCTAAAATGGCCTCTCCCCCACATTTCTTGCAATTTGATTTAAAGTGAGTTTTGCTATCAGACAAACCTAGAAAGCTGAGTACTCCTCATTAGACTTTGTAAACTAGATAACATTGTCTAGTTAGTTAAGTTTTTCATAGGTTATATCAACCTACTTGAACCTGATGAGTATCCTCTTTCAAATTTGTCTATCCGTGATTGACCTCCTTAGAGCATCATAATTGATAAGTACTAGGCTAGCATGCTTTAGACTACAGTACTCTAGCATGTAAACAGAAGATGCATCATTCTGATCCTTCACATCTTTAAGGAATAACACACTATCCCTTGTCCATATCCATATTATATTTTAGACAAATTGTGAGAATTATTTTTCATCATTCGGTTTAGGAACATAACTCATTTTCCTTTAATCCTCTCATCCACAGGCATGTCACAAAACATGATGCTGGACCCGTGAGCCACCTCAGCACCAACTCAGCAGCAGCCAGTTGGTAGCAATTGCCGGACCTTGGCATTAACACAATAGGTTGGTAACAACTCAGAGGCAAGCTCGGTACCAATCTAGCATACACACACTCCAGTAGTTGGCATTGAGTTAAGACCAAGATCTCGGTAATATCTAGCAAAACTACTCAGTCAACTTTCAAGCACAGCAGTTCGAGTGAAGTGCAAAGTGCAAAGTGCACCATCTTCCCTTTGACTTATAAAGACTTAATAATAAGTCTTGATTCAATTCACTTTCATGAACACATTCATCATTAACAAGATAAATGAAACTCGTCTACAATGAGTATTACATTAAGGCAGAGTCAAACACATTGACACTCAATAATATGCAATTCATAAAGTTTACCTAGAGTTTTTGGCACACATGTCTTGTTTTTCCCTTTAAGCTATGTATAATTAGGATACTTTCTCAAACGAAAGAAAAATCCTCCACATAGCTCTAACAACATTAAGATGGTAGACGCATTTACATTTAGATCTTTCAAAATGAATTTAGCTAAATTTATTAAGATAACATATATTGCTTTCATATGTAGATTTATCCACACTTGTGAATTTTTATGATAACTTCAAATAAAGTTTATCGGTATATCTCATATCTGTGTATTTCATCTCAGCACACTCATTATATTTTCGATCTCAGGAACCGGTAAGACATTTGATGTGTCATCTTCGACACTTAAACAATTAAACAACTCTCAAGTTGTTTCCTATGTAAATCTCTTATTGCACTATCCATTTAAAGTTATATATTTTCTAAACATTATATGATTGACGTTTAAAATTATTTCCCTCAAAATCATTTTGAACGTTATAAAAATTTATTTATTTTGTTGTAAATATTGCATGTGTTATCTTAAGATATTGAACACAAATAATAATACAACCGAAATTAAAACGTAAAGGGTAAAACATTTTTAATAATAATTCAAATGGATAAAAATTATATCTAGGCATCAAATCTCCAAGTGTTATTATCTATAACACTTTCATCATTGTAGCAATGATATCGATTTTGTAGCAAGTCTTGAGGTACTCCCTCAAAAATATTTCATGCACTCATACGATCAAGTTTCTCATTTCATCGTGAAACTCTAAATTTAAATAGTTAAAACCGACCAAAAAATAACAACGTTATGTGTACACTATCTTATTCATAAGTAGTTGTATTTGAATAATTATTTCTATTCACAACAACCTCGAGTTTTTATTTTTTTTCTGAATAATCTCATCGAAACTATTATTTGGTTTGAGACGTGCTACTTCTCACATGAGTAGTAACCATTTTAGATTGCAAAACACATATTTTATTAATTCAAAACTTTTCCTAGCTTTGCAACTATTTTAAAAATATATCGTATTTATTTTATGTCTGGATCACAAAAGTCAAGACCTAAACTCCAAAATTGGTTTTATTATATAAATTAATATTTAACACACTCGTTAGAAGATAAACATTTACAAATAGTTATTTTTTTTTACACTTTTCGATTTATAAAATAAACCTTTTCTAACACATTTATTAGAGAATAAATGATTATAAAATGTTTTTAAACACATTTTGGTTTATATACATAAATCATTTTTAACAAATGATTATAACAATCATTTTAAATATTACGGTTCTTATTAAATAAATCGTTTTCTAACACGCTCGTTAGAAAATAAATGATCACAAATAACCTTTTAAGCTTATCGGTTAAAATAAACACTTCTAACCCGCACGTTAGAAATAAACGAATACAAAGATCGCTTTAAAAGCTTTTCGATTTATATAAAATAAATTCAGTTCTAACTTAGTCGTTAGAAATAAACGATTACATAAATCGTTTTAAAGCTTGTCGATATATAAAATATAAACCAGTTCTAACACGCTTGTTACAAATAAACAACTACAAAAAATTGCTTTTAAACTTATCGGTTTATATACAATAAACCCGCTTCTAACACGCTCGTTAGATCTAAACGATTACAAAATCGTTTGTAAGCTTCTTGGCTCATATAAAATAAACTATTTCTCTTTTTGTTGCAAAACACTAGTTTTAATTTCTTTATAAACAAAAATTGATTTGCTTAAATCATTGTAGTCATAAATAATTTGAAAACTATAAACACATGATTTCCTAATGGCTTTTAAAAATTAAACCATCTTTAACACACATGTTAGATTGTTAAACATGTACTAAAATGTTTTAACATATGATAGAATCAAAGTATTCGTTTGGTAACACGGTATTTTGGATATTAGATTGTACTCCAATCTTTATTAAAATCCAAACATGACATTGTACAACGTTATTTCCCAAAAAAAAAATTGTTTGATTTTAACCAAAATCTCAAATAATATTTTCTTTAACATTTCGTGAACCTAAAAAATCATAGTAATAATGTTTTATGTGGCAACCGGGAAATTTCCATCCGTCTTTACCAGAGTCAGTAAATTTCGGGACGAAATTTTTTTCAACAAGAGGATGATGTGACACCCGGCATTGGGTCGCTTTTCGATCAATACGGACATTGTTTTCCGATCATACATTTATGCATTTAATTTTGTTCACTTAAATGCGTTATTCATTGCATAAACACTTACGAACCTTCACATAACATGAATTCGAAGAATTGCCGGATCGCGCACGCGTCTGTCCCTAAATGTTGGTGATTTATCAAAATACTTTTCAAACAATCATAATTAGTGTGGAATTATATGTTATATTATTATGTGCCTAAATGTGTAGCATAGTTGTGAAAATTGAGAATTTTCTAGATTTACTCGTTTTCGCGCATTTTCGGCTTTTAAAGCCTAATTATTATAAAAATGACTTTAAACTAGAAAACTAAATACTATTTCATGTTAATAATGTTCATTTTATATTATGTGAGCATTTGGTGGTTTTGTTGTAGAAAAAGTTTAATCGCGTAGCGATAAAATGATTTTATGAAATGACGGGGGCCTTTCTTGTAAAAATAAAAGTATAAAACCCAACCCCCCAACCCTAATACCCGTTTGGCCGTCCCCTTACCCTTACCCTTCATAATTTTCGCAACAAATGACATACACACACCAAACACGCCTTCTTTGATCTTGTTCTTGCATATTGATGGTGATTTCCATCGTTTCTTGCATCAAACGCGTACTAGGGATCATCATCTAAGCATGTCAAGTAAGTTTATGTTTGATTTCATGTTCTTTGATTATCATGATGAACATGAGCCCTAGAAATCCAAACTCAAGTCAAAACTTGAAATTGTTTGAAATTGGTGATTGATTATGTGTTAGTATTCAATATAAGGATGATTGTATCGATTGGTTTTGTGAAATTATGTTGTTTTGATCAAAAATCGAGACTTATTTATAATGAAAACTTTAATTTGGGGCTTTTGTAGAAATTTTATGAATTAGATGAAATTGGATTGAATTGATGGTTTTAGGATGTTAGTTGATCCTTTATACATGTTTGATAAGATGTGATAATTGTTATAAGATGTTTAGAGCATAGGAGTGGATTGGGAATTATCGAATTGTGAAAAATGTTTCGTATGATCATGCTTGCTATTTATGGAAAATTTTGTGGTACGATGTGTTATATGATGAATATGATATGTGTATAACATGATATGATGATGTGATTGATGTTTGTTGTGATATGTTTTATAATCTTGAAATGGATTACACATGTGTAACGATGTCATACTTTCCAAAAATAGGTTTCCGACTTGAAACTATGTGTGAATCATTATTTGAGCTATTTGAGCATGACTAAACATAATTTTACTTATTTGAATCACCAACGGGTCATCGGGTCAGTCGGGTCAACTTTGGTCAACAAAAGTCAACTTTGGTCAAAAAGTCAACTTTGTCAAACTTGTCAAACATTTCTCGAACAAACTAACAGTTTACGTTGTTTGGATACAACGGGGTTCATCTTGACTATTATGTACAAACACTCATGGACCTACATTTGTTAGGTAACGATTAGCTTCCAACCTTGTACACTTCAGGTTTTTCCTACACATCTAAGGTGAGTCTTCACGGCCCCACTTTTACTTTTCTTTTTGGGGGAGAAGCATGCAAACTACTTTCATTTATATGGTTTTAGTATTATTGGTATATCGCTTGTTACTGTAGTGCAAACCTTATCACGCAAGTCCTTACACACTCGAAACGTTAATAACGAGTTAGCGAGGTAATTTTGAGTAGTACTACCGGGTTTGACAAACCCCACCCGTGTTAGTCGTGCTAACTCGACCGAAGGTCGAACGGGTGTTTAATTAACCTAGACATTGCCATTGTTCTGTGATAAGACATGGCGGAAGGCATAATAACTCACAAACCGTCAGCTTCGGTTCGAAACGCTAAGTAACTCGATATATAGGCTAGCTACCTATGGTATACCTTTGTTTACTTTTACCAAGCAACGATCAAACATACTTACTGATTTAAACCTGTGAACTCACCAACCTTGTGTTGACAAACTTTAGCATGTCTTCTCAGGTCGCTGGCACGCCTAAGGTTAGGGTTGCACATCTGAGGCTCATGCATCATCCTTATCATTTGAAAACAAGTTCAATTGCATTTACTATTTTTCTTTGGGCGCCTTGTTTTGCACATTAATTAATTATGGTTTTACAAACATTTACGCTTTCGCATTGATTACATTGAAAACTATGTTTTACTCTGATTTAAAGTCAAACGCTTATTTTAAAGTGCTAATGTCGTTTGATATGACCGTGTCTGAGCTCCTGTTATGTTTTTCATGTAGCATTCAGACCAAATGACTCTATGAAATTACGTTGATACTTCCACATATTATGGGTAACGTTGGAGACATCTCTATTTTCCCCCCCGGGAATCTTTAGAATTACCACTGCTTAGCTTTCAATTCGCCTCTGACCATCAAATGAAATGTGAATAATCCGTCCTCCAGAGCGAGTCCATATCGGGCCTTATTCCTCCTACCGCTATTGATTATGGCATCTCTTTTCGGATCGTAAAGAGTCTGTTCCTTTAGGCTGGGTTGAGTCAGTCTTGAATGTCAAGGAAATAGCGGTGTCCGAACTGTTCCTGTAGCTAGGGGCCGAGTCCTGTCTTCCTCTAGAGGAAGAGAAAGAGGAGCGAACAGCCACTATCACATCGTTAGATGAGCTTCAGTTGCGCCCAAAGGGATCGAAAGGCCAGCCAAAGACGGGACTGAGGCTCTGAAGGCTTTACAACTTTCTTCAATTAGGGAATAGCGCAGATGGATCAATCACGCGGTTCTGCAGCGTCCACCAACTCACTGTCCGCTCCCTTTCACTTTCTCGGATAGTAACTCAGCAATTGGAAGCTGCAATACCTACGTTAGTGGCTCAACTCCAATAGAACTTTAACCTTAGAAGTGCACCACCTGGAAATGAAGAACCAGGAAATGCTAATGAAATAGAAAATCGTGAGGAAGAAGCTATAGGCAGAATTAAAAAGGGACGTTCTTATAAGACTTTTATGTCTTGTAAACCTCAGGACTTCAATGGAAAAGGAGGAGCAGTACAAGCATTACGTTGGTTAGAAGGAATGGAGTCTGTATTAGACATTAGTGAGTGTGCGGATGATTGCAAGACCCTGTTTGCTTCGCATTCTCTGAAGAGAGAAGCATAGTCCTGGTGGAAGATGGAAGTTCAAACTATGGGAAGGAATGTTATGAATAGATTAAGCTGGGAAGAATTTAAAAACCTAGTGATTGAGAAATATTGTCCTTATAATGAAATAGAAAAGATAGAAGTAGAATTCCTAGCACTAGAAATGAAGGGTGCTGCACATCAGGAATATACTGATAGGTATAATGAGTTATCTAGGTTAGTACCACATCTAGTAACACCAGAAGCCAAAAGGATAGGAAGATATATTTAGGGTTTAGTACCACAGATAAGAGGAATGGTTAAGTCAGCAATGCCTAAGACTTTTTAGGATGCAGTAACGTTATCAGGAAGCTTGACTGATGAAATGATAAGGAATGGATCATTGTCTAATTCAAAGGTTGGAGAAAAGAGAAAATGGAACAACAATAGCTTAGGAGGGCAAGTGGGAGGAAATCAACATAAAAAGGTAAACAGAAATCCAGTAAGGAACTTCATGGGGATTGCTCAGGAAAGAAGGCCGCAAATAGAGGGTCAATTATGGTGTAATACTTGCAAAAGACACCATAATGGTAAGGGCATGATGGTGATCTGTTATAATTGCAAAAAGAAAGGACACCTATCAAGGGAATGTAAGGAACCCACAAACCCTAAACCAGTTTGTTACTAGTGTGGAAATGAGAATCATTTGCGCAATAAGTGTCCCGAGTTGAAAGGAAAGGCTCCAATGAACCCAAACAATCCACGTGGTAGAGCTTTCATACTACAAGCTGAAGAAGCACGACAAGAACCAGATGTCGTGACGGGTACGTTTCTCATTAATGATCAGTATGTAACTGCATTATTTGATACGGGAGCAACTCGTAGTTTTGTTTCGAATGAATTTAAACCTTTGCTTGGTTTAGACTCAGAAAAACTGAAAAATAATTACATAATAGAATTAGCTGATGGAAAAATAATAGAAGCTAGTGAAGTTATCCCTAACTGTATCTTGAAACTTGATGATCATTTTTTTGATATAGATTTGATTCCTATTGAGTTAGGAGGTTTTGATATTGTTGTGGGTATGGATTGGTTAAGTAAGAATCAGGTTGAAATTATCTGTGGTAAGAGAATGATTAGAATACCTTTGATTAGAGACAATGAAAGTCTTCTCATATATGGTGAAAAACCTAGAGGTGCTATGAAAATAGTCTCGTGTAAGAAAGCTCAAAAATATTTGACAAAGAAATGTTTAGCGTTTCTAGCCCATGTAGTCGATACAAAATTAGATAAGAAGAACTTAGAAGATGTCCCCATTATTAGAGAATATCCAGAGGTATTTTCTGATGAATTACCAGGATTGCCACCCCCTCGTCAGGTAGAATTCAAGATTGAGATAGTACCAGGAACTGCACCTATTGCCAAGTCTCTATACCGTTTGGCACCAACAGAAATGAAAGAATTAATGAATCAACTTCAGGAGCTATTAGATAAGGGATTTATACGCCCTAGTGTATCACCTTGGGGAGCTCCAGTTCTGTTTGTAAAGAAGAAAGATGGAACTTTTAGGATGTGCATTGATTATAGAGAGCTCAATAAAGTTACTATTAAGAATAGGTATCCTCTTCCCAGGATAGATGATCTATTTGATCAATTGCAAGTATCTAGTTATTTTTCAAAAATTGACTTAAGATCAGTATATCACCAGTTAAGGGTGCAAGATGAGGATATACCTAAGACTACGTTTAGGACTCGATATGGTCATTATGAATTTCTTGTAATGCCATTTGGATTAACTAATGCTCCAGCAGTGTTTATGGATCTAATGAATAGAGTGTGTAAACCTTACTTAGATAAGTTTGTCATAGTTTTTATAGATGACATCTTAATCTATTTTAAGAGTAAGGAAGAACATGAGAAGCATCTAAGGTTAACTTTGGAACTACTTCGAAAAGAAAAATTATACGCAGAATTCTCAAAGTGTAAGTTCTGAAAAAGAGAAGTATAATTCTTAAGATATGTGGTGAATCAAGAAGGAATTCAAGTTGATCCGGAAAAGATTGAAGCTGTTAAGAAATAGGAAAGTCCAAAAACACCAACTGAAGTACGTCAATTCTTAGTTTTGGTACGTTATTACAGAAGATTTATAGAAAATTTCTCATGAATAGCCCAACCCCTAACAGAATTAACTCAGAAAGATAAGCCCTATGTTTGGGGAGAAAAACAAAATGTCGCATTTGAACTATTAAAGATTAAATTATGCAGTGCTCCTATCTTGGCCCTACCAGAGGGAACAGATTATTTTGTAGTATACTGTGATGCATCACATCAAGGTTATGGATGTGTTTTAATGCAACGAGATAAGGTAATTGCATATGCATCAAGACAACTCAGAGGAAGTGAGAAAAATTATACAACCCATGATTTGGAACTAGGAGCTGTAGTATTTGCACTTAAGATTTGGAGGCATTATTTATATGGAACCAAGTGCATAATTTATACAAACCATAAGAGTTTGCAACACATATTTGATCAAAAGATGTTGAATATAAGACAGAGAAGGTGGGTAGAGTTATTAAGTGATTATGATTGTGAGATCAAATGTCATCCAGGGAAAGCAAATATAGTGGCTGATGCTTTAAGCAGGAAGGAGAGAACCAAGCCATTACGAGTCCGTGCCATGAGAATGGAATTACGCTCGAATTTAGTAAGTCAAATTCGAGAAGCTCAACAAAAAGATGAATTAAGAATTGTGATAGGGCAGGATAAAGACTTAGAAGCTATGTCAGATGGAATTTTGAGATTTAGAGGAAGAATTTGGATTCCTAATGATGATCTGCTTAAGGAAACCATTTTAAGGGAAGCGCATAAATCTAGGTATTCAGTACACCCAGGAAATAATAAGATGTATAAATATTTAAGAAACCAATATTGGTGGCCAGGAATGAAGAAATCTGTTGCAGAATTCGTAGAAAAATGTGATATCTGTTCAAGGGTAAAAGCTGAATATCAGAAACCCTCAGTATATTTGCAACAACCAGAAATTCCCGAATGGAAATGGACCAGATTACCATGGATTTTGTAACCAAGTTACCCAGAACTGCAAGTGGATATGATACAATATGGGTTATAGTCGACAGACTGACTAAGTCAGCTCATTTCTTGCCAATTAGAGAAGATTATAAGATGGAGAAATTAGCAAGAATTTATATGAAGGAAATTGTGTCCAGACATGGAATACCAATTTCAATTATATCAGATAGAGACAGTCAATTTACTTCAAGGTTTTGGCAGACTTTACACAAAGCCTTGGGAACTCAAGTAAATATAAGTTCAGCATATCATCCATAAACAGATGGGCAAAGTGAGAAAACCATTAAGACATTTGAAGATATGTTGCGGGCTTGTGCATTAGATTTTGGTGGTAACTGGGATATACACTTACCTTTGATAGAATTTTCCTATAACAATAGCTATCATGCCAGTATAGGAGCAGCTTCATTTGAAGCTTTATATGGAAGGAAGTGTAGGTCACCATGTGTTGGAATAAGGTAGGAGATAGGCAACTTACACGCCCAGAACTCATACAGGAGACAACTAATAAAATCAGTGAAATTAAGAATAGGTTAAAAGCGACATGTGATAGGCAGAAAAGTTATGCTGATAAAAGAAGAAAACCTTTAGAATTTCAAATAGGAGATAGGGTATATTTGAAGGTATCTCCATCAAAGGGAATCATCAGATTTGGAAAAAGGAATAAGCTGAACCCTAGGTATGTTGGCCCTTTTGAGATAATAGACAGAATTGGTCCTGTAGCTTATAAGCTAGATTTACCTTAGGAATTAAGTAAAATACATAACACCTTTCATGTATCCAACTTAAAGAAATGTCTGACTGACGAAACATAAAGAGTTCCAATACAAGAAACTAAGGTAGATAAGAAACTTAATTTTGTAGAAGAACCAATGGAAATCATGGATAGAGAAATGAAAAGTTTGAGGAGAAGTAAGATTCCAATCGTAAAGATTAGATGGAATTCAAAAAGAAGACCTGAATTTACATGGGAAAGGGAAGATGAGATCAAAAGAAAATATCCTTCTCTATTTGAGGTTAAAATGAACAAAAAGGGCAATCACAGAGATAAACCCTCCGCATCATCTGATGGTAACAACAAGTGAATTTCGGGACGAAATTCTTTTTACGGGGGGAGAATGTGACAGCCCTAAAACCAAGGTTAGGTAGTTTAATATTTTCTTATGAAATAATAGTAAATATTTTTCTTTATATATATAGGAAATGATTAAAGTATTTTGCCTTGATTATATGATTAATTGAATTGGTAATTGAGCATGCATGCATGCATGCATGAATGTTTGCGTAGGTATGTATATGAATTTTGTGATTACCATCTTAGGGAGAAATGATTAGTTAGCTTTATATTAAATGCCTTAATTATATGTAATGTATTAAAAACTTAAACTTAATCTACATCAAGAAACATTGTATCAAAACTAAAACTAATAATCACTTAAACACCAACATAAACATAATCTTAACCTTACTCTCGGATCATTAAGACCCTTATAAATCCAATTAGCAACTAAAACTAAGTCATTAACTTTAGCTTAAAAACTAAGTGGTCATTAACTCCTTTGAAGACACCTAGCACAATCCTTACACCAAGAACTCCCCAAAGTTTGCCACCTCTCACCCTAGATCGACTAAGCACCCCTATTTGGTTACACCACATCAACCTAAGAGTAGGTTTAATGATGGTAACTCCACCATTTTAATGTGTTCGGCCGATGGAGTCCACACACAACCACAACCACAACCGAACTTGGTTCCCTTTTCTCTCTCGGTTTTTCATACAAACCAACATCATCCCTCGGTTCCTCATCCACCTCCAACAAGCACCCTCACCGTAAACCACCACAACACAACCATCAATCGACCCCAAGATTGGCAACACTTTCTTCTCTCGGTTTTCAAGTCACCAACCATCTCATCATCATCTTCTCATCAAAACCTATTCCAATTCAAGAACTTGGGAATCAAGCACCAAGAAGACCACCTCAACCAAACCATCAATCCCTTAGTCACTCTTTCAAACAAAAGGTTAGATTCTTAACAAATATCTAAAGAATTCATATGTGTTTAAAACAAACACATATACTCTAAATCCTTGAAAACAAATCATCAAGAAGTAATCATGGACACCACATAACCTCTGATTTTCTTTTAAAACAGTGAGTATAGAGATTTAAAAATAAGAAAACTTTTTATAAACAAAGGATTCAACATAAAGATTACAAATAAAAAGAGTAAAAACCTAATATTCTTGATGAATTGAATTAAATATTTAAATGACTGTGATGTGAATGAAAATAGGAACTTGTTAGAAAATATTAGAAATAACATTCTGTGAATTTTGGTGTAATTATAATAAGTAAATTAATTTATATAATTTATTTAAGTTAATGAAAAGAAATTATCCTCTGGAAGCTCCGAATCTGGTAAAGACCTGGAAAAATTATATGATAATCCTTATATTTTATAAGAATTTTAGAATAAATTTCGAGATTTAATTCATATATATGCCTGAGTTATATATTTTAAAAGATTCTGTAATTCGGAAATTGGGAAAATTATCTAAACAGTAAGATAAATTATGAAAAATTTACACAAAATATGATACCTTGAAAAGAACAGTGTGTATAAAATTTGGAATTTTTGGATATAGTTATTATTTATGCTAATTATTATAAAAATAGTAAAAATCATAGAAAATTTACTGTTATGAGTTAATAACCTAAAAATTTATGATATAATATAGATTTCAGAGTATAGATCCTGGAAAATTTTGGTGAATTTATAGAACTCCTAGGTATTTCTGTTGATTTATTTGAACATTATAAAAATTCCAGAAAAATAACTGTAGTTAGTTATTATTTGAAATTTTTACATATTAAACTAGATTCTTTTGGATGTTTCTGTTATCAAAATTTGGTGATATGTGAATAATTATAGCTACTGTTTTTAAATTTGTATTTATAAGTACTGAAAATTTTAGAGAAATAATATTTATTTCTAACCTATAAATATTTTTATAGGGCTGTAATAAAAGGTGAGATTCATAGCCCCATTTTTACTTTTATGAGTTTTGGGGGAAGAAGCATACTGTTTTGTGATTGATGCTAATATAAATAAGACTTTTTGAGATATACTGTCATTATGCCATAACTACAACCGTTAATTCGGATGTGGAACCGTCTGGTAATATAGGTAGCGCTACTTAGGAAAAATATTTCCTGCACCAACAGGATGAGTGTTGTGATACTATATTATCTGATTTTGTGATTTGTATTTGTGATAGTTATAAATCACTTGGCTTATAAGTAGGTTTGGTTGTAATCTTATTTATATTGCATCAATATATTTTGTTTAGTAATTAAACCTATGCACTAACCAACGTTATATTGACTATTTTAAGTATGCTTTTTCACGTAATCAGAATGACTAACAGTATTATGTTTTCATTTGATGTGTACAATGGATGGGTTGAAGTGATGGGGAGAACGTGTGTCAAATTAACTGTGAACATGTATGATCTTAGTATAACTGTGGACGCGCATTTCCACTACTACTGAAGAATGTAGCGGTTAATAAGACACTTTTGTACTAGGGTTATGTTAAATTTTGTAAAAGTCTTATGTGGACTAATTTTGTAAAAATTATAATTTAACCCATGCTCTTATCTACCTAAATCAATATATGGAATGTTATGTTACATTATTTATCATATTACTTGTGGCATTTACTTTGTAATCAGTGCGTTCTGAGCTAAAAAGTCACACCCAAGCATTTCACGCTTCCGCCGGGATGTGACACGCTGGGATGTGACACCAAAATTCCAATAGATATAATACATGATGTAAAAATGATAGATATGCACAAACCGACCTGTTAGAAGATTAAAAAGTATAAACTTTTAGAGTAAATTATAATTTCCTCATTAGGTTTATAACAAATTTTAGATTTTATTTAAACTATAGGAGTTACTAGTAAATCTTCTTTACGTTTGAAAAAGATTATATGTTTCATCCTTTCCTATAATAGACGTTAATTTTGTCTGTTAAATCTAATCATTTGCTTTGGACATGTGGGCAATTTAATCATTTTACCTATGCACCCATTTGGTGCTCGGCGTTGATTAGGAAGTAGGTAGCGGATCTAGGGTTTTGGTGGGTTAAAGAGAGAGGAGATGTAGTTTATGTTTTTTTTTCTTTAATTTTTAATTAAATAGGTAAATGACTATGTTGCTCTCACGTGCATGTAGCATGACTAGACTTTACATACAAATTTAATGTCTGTTAGAAAAAATGACGAAACGTGCAAGTTTGGATGATAAATAGTGGTTTTGATTTGAAAAAGGTTAATATATATTGAAATGTCTACTTATGATTTTTTGGACAAATAATATTAAAGAAATAGTTTTTGAGAAACAAAAGTGAAAATTAGTATTTTTTAAAATGTTAACACCAATTTATAAAGGTAATAACTCGCACACAAAAAATGAAATGGACGAGTCTAAAATAAAGTTTTAAGAGTCTACTTTTTTCAACCTAAGTGATCTCATTAGAATCCGATAAGGTTTGAAATCCCAAACAATCCTCACAAAAGGATCGGTCAAAACTAACTTTTTCAAGTAAAGTATTAGTTTGACTTTAAAGATGCATAATTTTCTAACAAATCAAGCCCCGTAGTTTGTATTGTATAACCTTGTCAATCCAATACACTAACGGAGTTAAATTTTTTTAGTTGGTTTCGAATAAAATGACCAAAATACCTTTGAACTGAAATGGTTATTTTAATAACCTTGGGGACCAAAAACATAATTTAGTCTCTCACACAAACATGGATATATATATATATATATATGTATGTATATATATATATATATATGTATGTATATATATATATATATATGTATGTATATATATATATATAAGAATTTTTTGGTTTTTAAACTGTTCGTTTTTAAACTTTGAATTTAAACCATTCATCTTATTTATTAGAAAATTTAAAATGGCTCTGCTTATTAAACTTTTTATTTAAATCGTTAGGCTTACTTAAATGTCTTTTATAAACTGTTAGTTTTATTTAATCCGTAAAAGTCTTTTTAACTGTTATTTTATTTAAACTTGTTATTTTTTAAATCGTTAAATTCTATTAAGCGTCTTTTTTAAAATAATGTTTTATTTATAGATATTTTTTAACCATTCAGTTCATTTAAAGGTATTTTTTGTGGTTCTTCTATTTGAATGTCCTTTTATTAAACCACTAACTTTAGTATCCAATATATTACACGGGTTAATTAAATAAAATTTTAAATAGAATAACATTTTATTAATTATAAAATGATTTTTTAAGATAAGATATAATTGAAATTACGTATTCATAAAGATATAAATAATAAAATAATGATATTAACTTTTTAAACTTTTTTGTTTAAAAAACTAAACATTTTGTTTATAAATATTTTACTTTTAATTATTATAACGCCCAATTTTAATTATTTTTAATTTATAAATATTTTACCTTTTTAGAAACACCAATTTTAAAATATTTTGATGTTTTAGAACATCATTTTTCTCTTTTTGATTTTTTAACGTCTTCTATTCAAGTTGACTTGAAAGTGACTTCTAATTTGACGTCATTTGTACTGTTCTTAGGATTAACTTGTGTTTTTATTATTAGAATTAAGGCTTCTACGATGTTAAAATTACTTATGTTTAGCTTTTTAATCGTTTTTTAAGTCTTACATTGCGTTTGAATAACCAATCGATTTGAAAAGGACGTTTAAATAAGACAAAGAATTTTAAAAAATGTTTAATAAGTAGAATGGTTTAAAAAGCCATTTATATAAAACATAACGGTTTTAAAATGCGTTTAATCAAGAAGAACGATTTAAAAAATAAGTTCAAAAAGCCAAACGGTTTTAAGATGAATGGTTTTAAAGATTGTTTAAAAAACCAACCTTTTAAAAAACATGTTTAAAAATCAATTGTTTAAAAAAGAACATTTAGAAAACCAATTAGTTTAAATACGCTTAAAAACATTTTTTAGTAAATTACATTCTCGGTTTAAAATAAAAACGGTTTAAAAAATTATTTTTAAAAACATAAAAAATAAAAATAAATACATTTCTTTAATACATATACATATATATATATATATATATATATAATATGTTTGTGTGAGAGAGTAATTTATATTTTTGGTCCCTGAGGTTATTAAAATAACCTTTTCAGTCTAAGAATATTTTGATTATTTTATTAGAAATTAACTGAAAAATATAACTATGTTAGTATATTGGACTGAAAGAGTTATAAAATACAAAACACGTGACTTGATTTGTTAGAAATATCTTTTGAATTCAAATGGTTAAAATGACCAAATCACAACGATCAAAATAGTAATTTACTCTTTTCTTAATTTTCACTCAAATTAGGTGAATTTTTTTAGAAATTTAATTTCATGTGTTTGATTTTAAACCTCACTAGAATAACTTCATTTTGTTATTGTTTGAACCTTCAAACAATTTTCAAAAGATTAGTGCACATACAACAACGTATGTGTAACAACCCAAATTTTCTCAAGGAAAACAAAGTTCTCGCGCGACTTCAAGTTCTCGCGTGAGAACACCTGCAACAAAAAGGAAAACTTATTAATAGGTAAGAGTAGCCCATTTGATCTCACCTCACGCGAAAAGTTCACTTGTTGTGTTTAGAGAGAGAAAACGGGGCAAAGTGATGATTAAGGAATGCATTCGATGATGTCCGATGTAGTTATGCTACTATGAATGCTTTATAATGATATTAGTGCATAATTATGTAGCACCTGATTGAAAAGCGCTCGGTTGGTGTAAAGCTCACTTGCAAGTATCATAAGGAGAGTTTTAGACCCCTCTTCTATACGTTTTCTATGATTCGGGGCTAATACGCTTACCTTAATGAATGTTTTGATAAAGTACAAAAAATATAGATTATTATAGATTGTGTTTGGGCATTATAATAGTTTGAGAATCAATGACTTGGGACTAAAGTTTCGAGTAGAACCATAGTTTTCGCGTGAACGGTTGAGTTCTTGCGTTTAACGGTTATTGGGTTAGCTTTCGCGTGAAGGAGAAAACTTGCATGGCAAGTTATCGCGCAAAGGATAATTCTCGCACGGCAACAGCATGCGAATGGAGAAGTTCTTGCGCAATATGTAGTTGTGTTTGGTAAGGTTTTCGAGCGATTTGTAGTTCCCGCATAGCAAGTTGGATTCCCATGGGTATTTAGATGGTTATACATATAAGTACCCTTGCATTGTGTATAAATAAAGCCTATATACATATCTATACATAGTTAAAGAAAGAAGAAAAGCTATATGTATTACCATATTTAAAGATAAAGTAAACTAGAAAGAATTAATAGTAATTATAGTAAAGTTTACAAGCAAAATCTTAAAGAACTTGAATAATAAATTCAAGAATAGTTACCCGATAAAACACAGCTGTGAAAAACGTTAAACTATGCTAAAGAAGTCTTGCGAGCATAGAGGTCTTGACGTATTTCAAGCCTCCACACAGGAGTCTTGCGTAATAGCAAGCGACAGGAGTCTTGCGTAGTGGCAAGCGACAGTAAAGTCTTGTGTATTATATGAACAATGGCTAAAGGAGTTCTGTGCAAAGCACAGTCTCACCATAAAGTAAAGATAAAGTAAATATAAAGTAAAGGTAAAGTAACAATAAAGTAAACGTTAAAAGAATCTTACTAAACTGTACATACAAAAAAAAAGTGGTAAAGTATAAAGTATAGTAATGTGTAAAGTATCGTTAAAGTGTAGATGATAAAGCTTGTAATGGTAATAGAATCTGATTTAAATTCTCGTTAAAGTAAACCTAAAGCTCACTCAGTGTCACTGACTTTTGTATGCATATTAGTTTGACAGGTAAGCTACAGAAGCAAAATTGTGAGCTTGGCATGAATTCGAAAGCTACCCTGGCATATGGACGAGTCTGGCATCCTAGCATGGTTGGGATAGATAGTTATAGTGGTCTTAATATGATGTAATTATTGAATCATCAGATGTTTAAATCTTCCGATGTCTATATAGTTGAAATTTTGAGTTCGAAAACTTGTGTTCTGATGTTAAAAATCCAATTGTAAGGTTGCCTGGGCCTTATAGTATGGTAAAATATTTTACAAAAAATTCCAAGCATGAGGACCATAACTTATTTAGTATAAAATGGTTAATAATTAAGGTTAAAGATTAACAATAGGACATTTGGTGAAAAGAAGTTTGCAATTAAATAAAACTCATAAATCCTAGTGAAATAAAATTATAAAAATAAGTTTGTAACTAGCAAATATTATATCACCGATGGAATTATTGAACTTGATTAATGTAGGACCTAGACTAATCAAAACGGTATTACTAACAAGTTTATACTATATTAGAACTGTGGTTCATCATGAAGTATCCAAATAATAGATTACTTTGGGTCTTGACCCTAAATTGTCTATTTAAACAATAAGATTAATTGTGATACTTTTGCAATTGTAGCTTGTGGTGTTGAGGATCAGTTTCTTGTGTATTTGTTCCTTTAGAATCCCTTGCTGAATTTATATTTAAGGTGAGTCTCATGACGTCATATTTAATACTTTTTACTATGGGGAAAATAATGCTCAAATACATTTTTGTTGTGACAAGTTTACTTACAAATTTTATATTGTTGTGTTGTATGTGTTCTGAGTATATAATCATGTATATGTATGAGCATCTGTGTGGTTCTTTATTTTATAACTATTTAACTACGTGTTGGAACTGACAAAGATGTATTGATAGTACTATTGTGTCACATCCCCACCTGTAACGAAATGTCCAGGATGTGACGGACAAGATCGTCATAACATATTGGTGGTCTAAGAAAATCACTAAAGGCATTATACGTCAATGGATCATGACGTAGCCCGACACATAATAATAAGTGCCAAGTACAATCAATCCCATAATGTTATATCATAATGAACAAAACAATCCAAGGTTTCAAACAAGAATGAATATGCACAAATAGAAATCTAACAAAGTACAATCCAAACCAAACAATGTAATTCAAATCCAAATAATCTATTAATTGTTTACTGTTCCAGCGGGAGCAATCTCGTCTATGGTCCACAATCCGAGCACTTAAGCGTTATTACCTTAAAATACATACTCTAAAAGGTCAACATACGTTAGTAAGTTAACAATTTTAATGTACAAAATAAATTTTCATGTGAGTCATGTACAAAATATATCTGTGTAAGAGAGCATAGCAGTCATAGATATCAATATAAGTTCATGATCAGTCCAAGTCCAAATAACTAGAATATATTTACCTAGGGCACGCACAGACCATGTCAGTCTTGGCTTACATACCAACAACAAGGGTAGGGTGCCAACACGTTATTACTAACAATACCTTTTTATAAGAACTAGTTCAAGTCCAAATAAGTGTACATACTTATGAAGGAAAATCTAGACTTCATCCTGTGATTCAAAACACACACGATAGTCCATAATAAATTTTAAATCATGGTATCGACCAAAACTAATGAACATGCTTTTGCCTCAAGTAAAACATATTAAAATGAGCCATGAAACTCACTTCAGCACAAATCAAAGCCACAACAAGTATAGCAACTAAATATAATTAACAAAACAAAATAAAATTACTAAAGTTCGAGATGACCTAATTGGGTGTAATCCTCGTTGTCTGATCCTTAATACCAATCCAAATTCTTATTTTAGCAAAAACATGACTCATTTATCATTTCAAGTCCAATCACCAACCTTATATTCTCAATCCCATTTCACAAATTTGAGATTTCTAGTCATTAACGTATACTAATTTGTTGTTGTTCTTTGACATACATTTAGCCGGTCCTCTAAGCAAAGGTTACCTAAATAGTTTCTTCTAACTACTCCCTAGTTCTCTTGGTTCAAGTTCAATGTATTATTAATGTTACATGTTTTTATCCTTGAACGTTGTATAATCCCTTATTCAACCCAACTATTGAATTTAGTTGATTATTTAATCTCAAATCTTAGAATTTAGATTTATAAAAATATTTCAGCATGTAGAGCTGATCACGCACCGGTCTTGCGAAGGCTGTTTGGAGGTCGAAACGATATGGAAAAATCACGTAATAGGCACTGTTTGAAAGCTAAGACCTGGGGCTTTGAATGTGGGGGCTGTTCTGATGTTAACAGAGGGTTTTGAATTAACACCTCCCGAATTAAAAATTCTCACAACCAGTCGCTTTCGGGACATTGAGAAATATCCAGAAAGGCATTTCGGGAATCGGTTAAACTAACTTTCAGAAAAAGAATTACCTCAAATGAATGAAGTATAAGTGAGATATGACTCATCAAACACAGCCTAATATTCTCCCGAATTTATTAGCTTTGACCATTGATTTTGTTTATTGCATTTGGAGGACCAAAGGACGTCATAAAGCTGCAAGACCACTTTGTATAGTCTAAGGACTCTGAAATTATTTTTAGATAAAAATAATTTTGACTCATTTGGATTTCATATGATCAAGTTAGGACCTGTACAAAATGTCTTATTTTTCTTACATCAAGTTGTCCAACTTCTTAACCTTGTCCTTTGTATCCTAAATCCATAATTTTTCACCACCATTAACCCAAGATCAAGATCATTATTTATTCCATATACCATTTAACAAAACCAATGTAATGGACCATTATCATATATTTCATTTCCAATTCAAATAATTAAGATTTTAATCTTTTAGTTCGCAATTTTAGTCGATTAATACATAGATTTAATCCCTAATTAAATCGTCTATTGATTCAATAACATATATTAATGTTTTTAATAAATGATTTTCTTACCAAGATATCCACTAGGACCAGATCAGACAAGTTTACAAATCCAATTCTACAAATCAAATGAATATATGAGCATAAAAACTAGGGTTTAAGCAATTTTGAAGATCCAACACCGGAGATGCCTAGTTCTTCACAATCCAATACCCAAAACCAATAACAAAGTTTATTAGATGATGATTTTGAGGTTAGATGATGAATATCATTTATAACTTGATTAAACAAGAACTAAATCATCAAAACAAAAGATTTTCTTATTAGAAAAAACAAAGATGAACAATGCTTGATCAAAATCAAATCTTGAATGATCCAAAACACTAAAAATAGAACATAATGAGGTTAATGAAGCTAATGAGGAAGAACAAGGAGAATTGAAATTGGTGGCTAGCATTTGCAATTAGAGAGAAAACTTGAAAAAAAAGTTTTCTGCAAATGAAAGAAAAACAAGGGGGGTCCCCCTTGATGAACTCCGTCGCACCTAGGGGAGGGGCGAGGGCTTGTCTCATCCATATATCATCTAATTTTCACGTCATTAAATTCTATGCATTAATACATATGCTAAATAAATTATTTAGTTTATATTTTTAAATTACATTAAGTCTATTTAGTAGATTTTAAGCAAAGTCCATGATGTTAGATTTTTGTTGCCTCTTTAACGTAAAATTTTAATATTTTACATTTTGTCAATCCTTAATCAATTAAAACACATAATCATCATACTACATCCAGTCTAGTGAATGTCTTACTTTCACCAATCCTAGGCCCATTAGCACATATTAGCCTCATAATGCCTAGTTCTAGCACTTAACGTGTCTAAACTCGTCTAATGCATGATTCTCAGTTGAAGTCAACATTAGGTCAACTTTCAAGTAAAAGCCCAAATTTAGTCAAAGTGAAAGTCAACATTCAAAGTCAACAGTCAGCGTGCGTGTTTTGATGACATATGTCACATATTGGGTTACACCCCTACTCTTAGTTGTTGTTATGATAGCTTTAACCAATATTGGTCAAGTGCAACTTATGGGTGAATATAATTTGACAATTCCTTTTGATTTATCGCTAGGTTTGGTTGTGAAATCATGTGTACTATTGATTTTTCTTGTATATAACTTACAGATAAGTCCTACGTATACAATGTATGACAACTTTTGTTATATTAGACCTCTAACTCATCAAGCATGTGTTAACATATTTGAGCATTTCAGGTAACAACAATGTTTGAAGTTAGGTCTTGGACTCTATGGATATGATAAGAGAAGACATTTTTCATGCTTGGTTTAGATATTATGATTTTTATACTTCAATTGGTCTTTAATGGACATGTATATGTGTTTGCTTTACATTGGATAATTGGTCAATCGTGTTTTGCTCTTTGATTGTCCTTGCTTGTGAAACCTAGACTTTTGTTGTGCTTATTTTTACTTGCATATATGGAATTGGATAATCATGGCACAAGACACTTTTGTGTCGGGGCGATGTCATGTCCCATTGATTGAAATAAAATATAGTGTTCACTTTAACATGCAATGTGTTATGACGATCTTGTCCTCGTATCATCATGTTTTCCTACAAGAAAAAGGTGTGACATTTTAATACTTCTGCTGTCGAACATCTGTTTTGTTCTCCTTCATATCTTTCATCCTTTTATATCTAGTCTTAAGTGTATCTCACAAATTCTTGGCATTATCATATTTGAAGTATCCAACATGCCTTGGTTTCAAACTTAATCTACTTGATGTCTTCTTTATAGTACTTTGACGGATCTTTATGGATCAATCCACTTTCATTAGTAGCCCCCCCCCCCCCCACTTGAACATGAGAACTTTTAAAGATTGAGATCCACATCTTATGATCTTGATTTTTAATGAAATATTCCATTCTAATCTTTTAAGGTGTCATAATCATTTGGAGTGAAAATTGGAGGTTTGGTCTGGGTCTTATTTTCAAGATCATGTTTAGCAAAAATAAAAGCTGCTAATTTTTAATGTTTGTTATCTTGAAATACTTTCATAGAAAGCAAATAATTAAGGATTGTTAAGTCACACAAATCTAAAGCCAAAGCTCTAATACAACTTGTTAAATCATTTGAAGTTAATTCACATAAGAAAAATTGTGAAAGTAGTTAGAAAATACAAAATATCTTTTAACCACTGATACTCTACACACACAAACACAACTAAGAACAATGAAATCAAGGAAACAATAACACATTAGTTTTCAAGTTCAAAGTATATTTCAGTCATTATTTTCAATTTCAAATAAAAAGACAAAATACAAGTGTGAACCAAGTAACATCTTCTCTATTACAGTGAAGGTCGGGCCTTGCGAATGCTTTGGAGGCTGGGCCTTGCGAAGGCTTTGGAGGCTGCACCTTGCAAAGGCTTGGAAGCGGGGCCTTGCGAAAGCTTTGGAGGCGGGGCATTGTGAAGACTTTGGAGGTCGGGCCTTTCGAATGCTTTGGAGGCCGGCCCTTCCGAATACTTTGGAGGCCGAGCCTTGCGAAGGCTTTGGAGGCCGCGCCTTACAAAGGCTTGGAGGCCGGGCCTTGCGAAGTCTTTGGACGTCACACATTGCGAATGCTTTGCAGGTCGCGCCTCGCGAATGCTTTGCAGGCCGCGCCTTGCGAAGGCTTGGAGGTCGGGCCTTACGAAGACTTTGGAGGCTAAGCCTTGCCAATGCTTTGGAGGCCGCGCCTTGCGAATGCTTTGGAGGTCCCGCCTTGCGATTGCTTTGAAGGTCACGCCTTGCGAATGCTTGGATGCTGGGTCTTGAAAGACCCAGTCTTGGGTTGTGACCGAGGGAAAAAGAAGGTTTTAAAGAGGCTTGCCTTTTTCAAGTAAAAGAATATGTGGTTTGTCTTGGCAGGGCAAGGCAATATGGCCCTGGCCAAATGAGAGATGATTTCTACCATAGATACTTAAAGTGACAAGGACTTTGGTCAAAAAAGATGACCTGACCAGTCTGCCATAGATAATTAAAGTGACAAGTACTTTGGCTAAACAAGATGACTTGACTAATCAGGCTAAGATCATATTTGGTTGTTTTCTTATTGTAGATAGGTGATGACCTGCCTTTGGCAGGAGTGGTCTTTTCTTGCTTTGCCTTTTATATTAGTAATGGCAAGTCTAGAGTTTAAAATGCTATTTTGTAGATTGTAGCTCCCTTCATATTGTTAGAGAAATGTTGGAAATGAAAAAAAGGAGGCTCTACACCCTAAGTATAGAGTTTAACCCTCGTTTTTATCAAAATTTTGTCTTTGTGCTAAAACCCAAATTTTTGATGAACACAAGTGTAAACATAGAACTCAATGTCTAGTATGGTATACAAAGACTACAGATCTCGTCATTTTGTCTAGAACGCCGGGTGCGAGCATTCATGCGGATTGATATTCTCGGCCCCACGGTGGGCGCCACTTGTTGCCACATCCGAATCTGAGTCTAGCCTTGTCATCTGAGCCTGGACTCTGTAATTCATTCCCAAACACACTCTAACTCTCAAGTCACTACCGAGTATTATAAAGTCAAGCATAATATATATATATATAGGGGCGGTTCATAAGAAAACTAGTAGTTTTAAGAAAACCTAAAAAACCACTTTTAAGCCATTGATTAGTTTAGATCAATGGATAATATTTGTCAAGGCAAAATTGTAATTATTGTGAACATTATTATACTGATTTGAATAACATAAGGGCATTTTAGTCAAAGCACGTATCAATTTTCAAATGGTAACCGCCATATGTAATCAATAATCATAACAAAATCCCCCAAAAATCTCTCAATCACTCCTAAACAGTTGGTGGATATTCTAAAAAAAGGATTACATTATTCCACATACATATATGTAACCATATGTTCAGATAGAAAAAAATCTCAATTTTTGAACAAATTTATAATTACCGTCATTTTCAACCCCAGTAAGATATATATGACCATCTTCTTGATTCAAAATGCAGGGATAAGTAATGTTGAATTCTTTGATTCCAAATTGACTCCAGAGACTAGTAAATCAATCTAATCAATATTCATTATCGAATTGGCTTCAACAAACTCTTCAATTTCCATACCAGTTGTAGTGAACATTGTAGAAAAATTAACCTATTAAACATTAACAACACAAAAACATTGATCTAAAAATATCATAAAAAGAAAAACAGAGGATGAATGAAAGTTTCAATAGGAACAAATGAAGATACTCACCTTCTTTAATATAAAGATTGCTAAACTTTGGTTAACAATCTGCTGAATTACTAAATGAATCAACAATAGAATTATTGATAGATCAAAGCGATGATAACGGAAAATTTTTTTTACAATGAAAAGTACAGAATGAGTACTTCAATCATGGGAGAAAATTAAGGGTTTCAACAATTCTTTAGAATAAATTATGTATATTATTACTAAAATACCCTTTAAACATAATAAATATAAATAAATAACGAAATGTTTTGATTGGATGAAAATGGTTTTCATATATATATATATATATATATATATATATATATATATATATATATATATATAAGGGAGGGTTCAAATGAAAATCATGAGAAATTGTATAAACCAATAAATCAAATCTTCACATTTGATGTATTAAGATCAATGGCTTATATTTATTTAAATAAAAAAATCAAAAGTTTGTACTTTTATGGGACCATATGTTGAAAAAGTCAAACAAATCTGAGTCATTGATCTTAAACATTAAAGGTGAAGATTTGGTTTATTGGTTTACACAATTTCATTTGTTTACAAAAAAACTCATCCCTATATATATATATATATATATATATATATATATATATATATATATATATATAGAGAGAGAGAGAGAGAGAGAGAGGAGGGATCCTAAGAAAACCATAAAGTTACGAGAAAACTAGAGAAAACCAATGAAACCGGTCACATAATTTATAATTTTTTTATCACTATCCTTTATATGTATGTGTGAGTATATATAAATAAGGTATGAATCAAATGAATACCGTAGCATGGTTTTACATATACGTCACACATAGGTTATATATACGTAACTATTTTTCATTCGACATAGTGTCATGTATACGTAAGACTCTTCATTCTCGTATGTATGCTCCACATATATGTACCAAATACTTAAATAATATGTTAACAATTAAAATAATAAAAAAGTTATGAATTATGTTATTGGTTTCTGTGGTTTTCACATAACTATTGGTTTTCTCAGGAATCCTCCCCTATATATATATATAGGAGGGATCCTAAGAAAACCATAAAATTATGAGAAAACTAGAGAAAACCAATGAAAACGGTCACATAATTTATGATTTTTTTATCACTACCCTATATATATATGTGTGAGTATATATAAATAAAGGTATGGATCAAATGAAAACGTAGCATAGTTTTACATATACGTCACACATAGGTTACGTATACGTAACCATTTTTCATTCGACATAGTGTTACGTTGACGTAAGTTTTCTCGTATGTATGCTCAACATATATGTACCAAACACTTAAATAGTATTTTAATAATTAAAATAAAAAAAAAATTTAAAATATGGTATTGCTTTCCGTGGTTTTCTTTAGTTTTCACATAACTATTGGTTTTCTCAGGAACCCTTCCCTATATATATATATATATATAAAAGAAAAATGAATAGACAAATATAGGAGATGAGGATTAGAGAGAGCCTTGTTGACATAGGATGACCATGTCGACACAAGATGGCCTTGTGACATTGAAGGGAGGGGTTTCAGCAAAGAGGAGTGAAGACTAGAGCGAGACTTGTCAACACAGGATGGCCTTACGACATTGCAGTGACGAGTTCCAACAAATAAGAGGGAAGACTAGAGAGAGCCTCACACTTCTGATGGACAAGTGTGATGGTTTCAGACAAAAGATGGGATGGATCTCGGATGGGGGATTTGCCCCCTATTTATAGGGGAGGAAACTTCAAACCCTAATGGGCTTGATGAATGTGGGTTGGGCCAAGCCCAATGGGTTATTTTGATTTAGTCCATGTGCTTGGCCCAGTAGAGATTGACGTGAGATAACCCCACTCTTAGGTGTGTTAAGGATAAGTCAGGTTGGCAAGGCCATGTGACGCAACCTAAGGCAATGCCATGCTAGGTAAGGCTATGCGATACGGCCTAAGGCAATGCAAGGTTGGATAAGGCCAATGCGATTCTGACTAAGGCAATGCCAGGTTAGGCAAGGCTATGTAATATAGCCTAAGGCAATGCCAGGTTGGATATGGCTAAGCCAAATAACTTGAGGCTGGGCAAGACAGGATAAGGCAATGCCAGGTTGTCCAAGGCTATGCTAGGTAGCCCAAGCTTGTTGGAACGTCTGACAAGATAAGATAATGATGATTAAAATCTAACCAATGAATCATAAGGAAAGACACATTTGGTAACTTTGAGGCATGGCAGGTGACCCAAGGTGCCTCCTCATGGCTGTAAGCCTACTTACATCATCAGCCCCCCAGATTAATCAACAATGGGATAAAAAGCAAACAAAGCAAACCTTATATTCCACTAATGGGATAGAAAGACAGCATCTATAAAGACCCATGATTAATCAACAAAGCAACAAGATTATTGATATAGATAAAAAAATATCAAAAATATATGAGGACGAAAAAACTAGATAAGTTACATGTATTAGATTTTTAGGGTATTAGTTGTATTTTTATATCATATTGTGTTCTAAAATAGTCCCATACTATATGCAATAATAAGATGTGGAAAATATATAAATTTGTGGACCATAACTTACAAAAAATCTTCTATGTTCATTTGCCAATCTAATAATAACATGTCAAGTGAAAGAGAATAGTTTTATTATTTTATTTATTGTTGTATTCTATATTAATATCATACAACATAATAACATACATTAAGTTATATAATATAAGTATTCAATACACACATGATATAAACCAGACACTAACAAATTAGAGCTCATCAAAAATTTAGTTTTGAATGCTTAATTTGAAGACTGGATTCCTTTACTTATTATATATATTTCACAAATCACAGCTTTGATTTATTAAAGCATGTGCAGTTATAATCAAATGAACACACATTTTTTTTAGATGATCATAAGCATTTTTGTCAAAAATATTAAATCTAGAGACTATATACTATAAACTGAACGATAAAATCTGACATCAAGTACCAATAATGTTTCATCATGAAAATCTTTGAAACTAAAACAAAAAAACTTGAGCCAGCAACACAAACAGATAATTAGAGATGGGCATAAAAACTAGTTTAGGATTCCAAACTAGTTTGTAACCTGACCCGGTAGAAGTAAAAAAAACCGATTTAGGCCATACCGGTTACAACCTGACACAACCCGTTGGTTTCCCTTTTGGTTTGGAAGCCTTGTACCTCAAACTGGTACCAAACCGATCCGATTCCCAACCAGTTTATACCGGCTTTTGACCTTTTTAACATAGGCATTAGGCTAGCTGTCATATGGCCGTTTTTGGTATTTTTTTGAATGTTTTGTAACGTTTTTTAAACCATTTTACCACTTAAGCAAATATAGATATGTAGTGTACGTTTTGGGTGAATCAGAGCAACCTAAAATAACCCATACTCTCTAAAATCTAAAAAACACTCCATAAGTACATTCGAAAAAACTCTCAAATGACTTGATCAAGTACTCAAGCTTTTGTTTGTTATGATGCATATTCAAACAACGTGGTGGTTAGAGTCATTCTTACAAAGAGATACCAAGAAATTTTATGCAACTACTATTTATATGAGATGTTGAGCGGTCCAAACAAGGTTCATTGCAAGTTTTGTAAAAAAAAATTAAAAGGTATAAAGACAACTCTGAAAACCATGTTACTTTGAAATATTGCAAGGAATTAAAAGGTGAACCGTCTCGAGGTCAAGCTTCGATGACAAGTAAAGGAAATTTGTTGTAACACCCGGAAATTTTAAAAGAAAAGAAAAGTGAAGAAAAAGAAAGAAAAGCAATATAACCCAAGTTGAGGGGTTAGTTATGTACAAGGGGCAAAAGTTTAAATAATATTTTGTCAAAAGGTGGCATGGCCGCCCACCCCTTGTACCATCACCTTTTCATCGGGTTTTTAGAGAGAGAAAGAGCAGAATTCTCTTGGGTTTTAGAGAGAAGAAGAAGAAGAAGCTGATTTCAGGTTAGTTTTTGGTGTTTTCTGTTGTTCTTGGCTGAGTTTCAGCCTTCGGGTATGTGCTTATGTGTTTGTGTGTGCTCGATTGTGCGTTTTTGATGTTTTTAGGTGTTTGAGCTCATAAGCATTCAGGTTTGAAGAAGTCTTACTCGAAAGTTGCAAAAGGTGAGTTCTAGATCCCTGGTTTTAAATATTTTAACTTGTTTTGGGGCTGAAAATGCATGTTTTAACGTTTTTATTAATGTTGGGTGTATACCTGTATGTATATGTGTGTGCCCGGTTGGGTGGGTGTATGTTCGGGATGATTTTTGGTTATGTTCATGTTGTATGCTTGTTTATGATGCTTGGTATGTTAGAAACTAGGCTAGAACATGTTAGAATGATGATTTGGGGCCTGAAATTGATGTTAGTTAGAAAGCAGTTGGCCATGCGCCTAAGTGCCCATGCGCCTAAAGTTCGTGTGCCCCAATAGTGTCCATGCGCCTAGGATTATGTCCAAATGCCTAAGTGTTCCCATGCGCCCAACTGGCCAAACGCCTAAGTGTCATGCGCCTAAGTCAGGCCCATGCTCCTGCATAGTGCTCATGCGCCTAAGTGTTCCCATGCGCCTAAGCAGCCATGCGCCCGCATAGTGGCCATGCGCCAGTATAGTGCCCATGCGCCCAAGGACTTAGAAAATATTCTGAAATTTTGGTAAAAAGGGATTCTTTAGGCTATGATTTGGGATGTTTCTGGTATGATGTATGTGATGTTATATGATGATGTTATGCATGTTTATGGCCTGTTTTCTTTATGTTCCTTATTACGTATTATTCCGTGGCTTTATGTGGTGTGATTATGCTAATAAACGTAAAGTATTATGTAATGAAAGCGGAAGTTAATGATAATGAAAAATGGAACGTAAAGAAAGAATGAATGAATGAATAAAAAGTCTTGCAAGCAAAACGTAAGGAGGTTCACACCCAATGAAGGGTGTTAGTTCAACTATGTGCGGTTTAGCTAACCCGGGAGGATACACACGGGGGTCTAATTCTTGTGATTGACCAAACGTATAGGACCCTTGTTGCTTGCCCCAGGTACTGGAGTCAGCTTCGTGCACAATGTTAAGGGTCTATTTATAGACTACGGCCCAGTACCAGCTACGTGCACAATGTTCGGGGTATAGCACATGGCATTGGTCCAGATGAAAGTAAAAGATAATGATGAATGTACGAACGTGCGATGCGTACGAGAACAAAAGATGATGAAAGATAATAATAAATATTATCTATGTGTAAGTATGATGTATGATCACGAATGAAAGTAAAGAGGGGTTTTTAAACGGAAGTAAAGTATTTTTATTATAAAACTAGAACTCATTCAGCAACGCTTACTTTTACGCATTTTCAGTTGGCAGGTAATGGTTGCTGAGGATGGCACGGGGTGAAGCTACTTGGCAAGTTTTGGATGGCATCCATTTTATGTAACAATGATGTTTTTGTGTTGTAATGCAACCAAACGATGTTTTGTAATATTAACAATGTTGTATTATTTGGCAAAAGCAATTATTAATATATGAAATGGTTTTGTTAAAATTATTCCGCTGCATTATTTTAGTTAATGATTATGAGTTTTCAAATATTATGTGCGATGAATGTCCAACTGTGAGCGTTCCGGAAACGGGGCCTTACATTTGTGGGCTTATAATGTGATGCGGTTTGAGAGCAAATGACCTAGTTTATACTTTAGGAAAGCTTGTCATTCAAACACTTTGACAATAAACATTTAACTCGACTTATTAAATGAACTTTCCAACTACATTATACCAATGTAAGTAGTGCTACTCTTAGAAAAGATTGTTTAAAATGCGAAAAAAAGGTAAACATAAATTAATTTCTTATTATGAAAACTTACAAACCAGTGCTAACTTTGCTTGTGATATTTAGTTTCCTCCAAACGGTTTACCGGACTCGTATTTTATGTCACCATTCATTGGGTACAACCCGATTCGTAAAAATTGATGAAACATACGATTGCATTTGTATTTTTTGATTATCCTCACACTGACATTGGTGAAAATTAATTTTATATTTTAGGCAAAATTATTAAAATATATAAATTGGAAATCAAACATCTTTTTGTATCTTTTGATAACGCATCGAATAATACGCACACAATTGAACAACTAAAACTAAAATATAACCAATTTGCAATAGTGCTTTTTATAGTGGATGTGTCACACATATTATAAAGTTGATCGTTCATTACGTTTTAATATTGATTGAACCAATAGCTTTAAAAAATGTAACGTGATATTTTTAGCTACAACAAAAGATAAAATAGATATCGAAAATTTTGTAATGACGCGAATAACAAATATTTAGGTCTAATTTATTAAGTACCTACAAGGTGGAATTTGACTTGTAACATGTTTGAAAATATGATCAAACAAAAGGATAGTATTCTAACGTTTCATAATATTCTTGAGAACCGTGCTTCGGTTGCACTATTTTCTTCATCGAGTTGAGCTATTATTATTGAAAAAATAAATAAAATGTTTCATATTCAACAACTTATTTATTGGGAGTTTATTATCACACGAGTTCTTTAGTACTTAACCAAATATATCTAATAACTTCAAAACTAAACGAATTGTCGGTTAGAGGATGATATGATATCACCACTGAAAGAAAACTTAGAAAACATTTTAAAGAAATGCTCGCAATTATTATTTGTTTCATCGCGTTAAACTCATGTTTAAATAAAGCAGGGGTTAAAACTTAAATGGAAAAAATAAGTTTTAATTTAGAGTTATTGGATTTATATTCAAACCACAAATCAAAATTTAACAGAGAATTATCAAATATATTTGATGTTAATGCCGCAAAGTATGGCTCATAATCAAACACTAATGAAACAATAAGAAAAAGTGACACTTTTTAGAAGTTTAAGTGATCCAATGTATGTTTGCATAATACTTTATTAAATGATAAAACAAAATAACAACATGGTAAAACCTCTAGTAGCAAACTTGGGGGTATTGTAGAATGCACTTTTTATCAGGTTTTAGTATACAAGATTTTGAGAATTTTGATATGTTGATGAAAATATAAGGAAGATCATTTTACGATCCTATCCATCATGACACGAGATCATCTAACCATCCAAGCTTCTACTGTAGCTTCGCAATCTTCTTTTTTAATTAGTGGCAGTGTTATATCGATACGCAAAACAAGATTCAATCATCCTATGTAGATATGTCTATTTGCTTAAATACTTATTTAGATGCGGCCGAAAGAATCCAAGATAAATCATCACTTGAAGGCAAATTGAAATATGTAGCTGAGATATACGAGGACGAGATAGAATGTGGATTAACACCTGGAATGACCAACCATGAAGTCGTGTTTAATAAATACTTACGTAATAGTATGGCCGCAAGAGCATAGAATAAAAACATTACGACAAGCGACGATTCAAGAAAAAGACAATATAATAGTTGGGGAAAAATTATGTTAGGACTTAGTACTTTTTTTCATGTATTTCAAGTTTGTAAGTGTTAAATAATATAAGTGAATTTTTAGTTATATTGTTTTATATAACTTTGTAATATTTCATACAACCAAAATATAAAAAAGAAAAAAAAAACACGGTTATTTTTACCATTTTTGGACCCGAACTAGTTGGTAAGGGGTTCAGGTTTTTCTCCTCCAAACTAGTTTAGAACCCAAATTGATTTTGACTCCCATTCATCAAACTGGTTTGGTTACCAACCCAAGCCGATTTATAAAAAAAAAATGTTTTTGACACCTCCACATATGATATCAATTGATAATAGATCGATTTGAAGACGTCTGAATCATATAAAAAAACCCTAACTTAAATTGATAAAAAAACCATAACTTAAATTGAGAGACGATCAAAATGTTCAAGAGAAGAAAATGAGCAAAAGTGAGTTAGACAGACACTCTTTCTTAATATAAAAAATCCAAGTAATAAAGGGATATCCAATAGGAACCTCATGACTCGGGTGTCCTCTGCTATGTTGCCGAGTTCATTTAAGGAGATAAAAGAAAGGAATCGAAAGGAAAGAAAAAAATTATTATGTTCCAGAGTTTTTTTTAATGAAGGAAATGAAAGGAAAGTAAAAAAGTTATGTTCTCAAGTTCATTTAAGCAGGAAAAAAAAAGAAAATGCAAGAAAAAAGAAGCCTAAAATGAATCCTTCCAAATTGAAAGGAAATGGAGAGAAAGAAAAAAAGAAAAGAAAATGAAGAAAAAGAAAAAAAAGAAAAGAAAAAGAAAAAAAAATTATTTTCTTTTCTCTTGTTAAGTAAACTCGAAAACGCGACGCTAGAGACAAAATATGTCTAACGCGGGTCACAACCGGGCTATTTGAATAAAGCATCAGGCGACATCACAACAATAGCAACAGCCGAATTTCAAGCCCAATTCCAAGCTTATTTCCAGCCCAACTTGTAGCAGTCAAATAGTCAATAAGAAAAAAATAGAAGTAAAATCCATCAAACTGAAAGATAATATTTAGTATATATTTTAACAATAATTTTTATAAAATACGCCATATATATTAGTATCTAGCTTTAGTAAATCCGTGTATTACACAGGTTGAATAAAAAATATTAAATAGAATAAAATTTTATAATTTATAAATCGATATTATAAAATAAGATATGATTGAAATCTTTTTTTTAATAAATAAAATAAAAGTTTTATTTCAACAGAAAACGTTTTAAAAAATATCATACTTAAAAACTTTCTTATTGTAACTCTCAATTTTAATTATTTTTATTATTTAAAATTACTTTTTAAAAACACCAATTATAAAATATTTTGTATTTTTAAAAAAGTTTAATGTTCTAAAAAATTTTCTAATTTTATAAAAAATTATTTTCTTAAAAATAACATTAGTAAAAAGATTTTTTTTAATTTATTAAGAAACTATTTTAATCTAAAAAATTAAATACTATTGTTAATAATTAATATGATTATTAAATAGCAGAGAGAAACGGGAAAAAATTGGTGAGAAAAAATATGGTGTTGACAAGTGTCTCTCCTATATACCCTTTTATTAGAGTATGGAGATAATTCAAGTTCTTACCGACTGATTTAGTGATTGAAATAAATCTTCCATTAAAAATGATATTCGAACCTAATTCTTTTCTTGATTCGAACACAAAGATTAAAAATAAAATGATTTTAACAAACTTAAAAAATTCTTACTTGATTTACTTGATGAGATATTAACCATTCTTGAAAAATGGGTTTCAAATCAAATATTTTGCTTTAATCAAAATCTATATTTTAATATGTTTTATCTCACTGTTTTTAAAGAGAAAAAACCTTTATGCGTATGCCTAAACAAAAAGCAACAAATTTATTTTTACCAAAAGTTGTTCCAAACAGGAGCACGGTTGAGTCCACTAAACCTTCAGATCTGTAATCATTCTTAAGTCATTTATAGATCAATAAACACTTTGCTTACTAGAAGAGGTATCGTAAATAACTAAGAGAAGAAACACTTGTATTGTATTTGTGAATTGTTTTTTGTGTTAAGCTTAGAAAGAATCACAGAGGCGAGCTTTAATTTTATTAGAGAATTATGATCCGTACTAAGATTAAGGTAAACTCATTAAGGTGATATATAAGTTGACTAGAGAGAAAAATGATGATTTCTATCAAGATATGAATGGTACTTGATAAACGATCGATTTGAAGAATTAATAAATAAACATTAGTTAATTAGTTGAACGTCTACATGAAACATTATATATTCTTAAATATACGTGACTATTTCCTTTACCATAGTATCTTGTTTTATTCTAACAAATTTAAAATTTCCTCAATGTTAATTTCGTAAATAAATAAAAAACTTCAAAAATAATAAATATCATATTCATCTCTTTATATTGTTACAAGAAGTAATTATATATTGATTATGCTTTCCATAATGCTATTGTCCATCCTTCTCTCATGCAGATCTAGTTAGCATGTCAAATTAACTTTTTACTCATTCTTTCACAAATACCTTTTATCTACAACACTACCATATATACCCCAGTGTTTTCACCTGGGCAATGGCCCCCTGTGTGTAGCACAAACACCTATTCTTCGTGACGTGTGAAATGGGGCCAAGCGGCTGGCATACAAACGACACATGTCTGGTAAGCAGCTGCCCCTTATCATGGGTGGCACATGGGCCATGCATTAGGGACTATCATATTAATTTGGTCCATAGATTTTTGATGGCTTGTGCGACAAGTAAAAATGTTTATATTAAGTTAGAACTTATATATGGTATGGTTGAAACATAATGGCTCGGGTTTAAAATCATTGGGTACAAGTCAATGGAGTGAGGTTGATTAAGTGCACTTGATAATCAATTTTGTTTAAAATTGTTTGTTACAAGTCAAAATAAAATATGATTATAGTTATTTTAACTTAATTTGGTTAGTTAGGTTAATTGGACCCCTTTAAAAAATGTTATCGGCTTTTAAAATGTTTCTTAATTTATTAGGTCCCTACAAACATATAATTAAGAGTAAATTATACTTTTTGGCCTTTAAGATTATAGCAAATTTCAAGTTTTTGTACTTAAATTAAGAAAACTATAGTAAACATCCTTTATGATTAAATTTTATAAGAGTTTATGTCCTTTTCTTTAACGGACGTTAATTTTTTCTGATAAGTTAGGTCATGTGCCTTGCACGTACATGAGGATAGTGTGGTCTTTTTACTTTAATTAATTAAAAATAAAATATTAGATATGTAAAATTTAAAAACCCCTACCCACCCCATTCATCCTTAACGCACAATCATACACACACACTCTCTCTTTCTACTCTCTCTATACTTTCTTTCAAAACACACAAGGAACACCCCCATCATCCACCAGCATTTGCCACCGTCATCATCGACCACCATCACTTGTTACTACCGCTCCTCCACCATCATTGGCCACCCGCACTCGCCACTACCACTTCTCCGCCATGGTGAATTGAGGTGAGTATGGAGATTGTAGAATGTCATGCAGATCTATGGAGGTTGTAGGGTGTCGATCGTCAAGATGAAGAAGATGATGATTGAATCATTGTCTGTGGTGGTTTTATGTAGGTAAAGATGGTTTTGGTGGTGGTTTTATAATGATAGAGGTGGTTTACCGGTGAAGGTTTTATAGTTGTTATGGTGGTCGTTTTATGGTAGCAACATTGATGGTTTTGGTGGTTTTATGGTGGTAGAGGTGGGGGTGGTTTTATGGTGGCATTGGTAGTGGTTTTGACGATGGAAGAGGTGGTTTTGGTCATGGTTTTATTGGGGCATCAGTAGTTTTGGTGGTGGTTTTATGGTGGCATTGGTGGTTTTGGTGGTGGTTTTATGGTGGTAGAGGTGGTGGTGTTTTTAGTTTTAGGTGGTGGTGTTTTGTGTAGAGAGAGAGAGAGACTTGAGAGTGAGATTGAGTGAGATGATGTGAGATAATTTATTAATATTTTATTTTTATTAATAGAGACAAAAATACCAAACTACCCTCATGTGCAATGCACATACCTAACTTAACGGACAAAATTAACGTCCGTTAGAAAAATGACGTAAACTGTTACAAAATTTAATCATAAAGGACATATACTGTAATTCCTTAGTTTAAGCACAAAACCAGAAATTTACTATAATATTAAAGGATAAAAAGTGTAATTTACTCTATAATTAATGACAGATTTATAAAATTTGTTAATCAATACCCAATACCTAAATACATAACACATGAGCATTCAACCCAATGTGCATCACAGTCAACCTTTCTTGACGACGTAGCAAAAAGGAGTGGGCAGCTACGACTTTGCATGCCTAGAGTGCGACCGCCATCTTAGCCACCGACGGCTTATCGACCATGCGTTAGGGATAGTCTTATTGATATCACACCCCAATTTATGGTGGAATCATTGGGGTGGACAAAATGTGAATCAATTATTCATAGCATATGAAACTAACTAAGTTGAAATAATATTAGGTGTCATTTTCATTGAATAAGACTAAACAACCAATATATTACAATCGAATATAAACACATGTAAATATAATAAAATTGTCTTTAATTTTGACTAAGTCCAAGCCCTAAATGTACATATAGTAGTCATTTAAAAGGCAATCCTGAAATAATGTGAAAAAGTAATGAGTCAGCTAACAAATTAGCACATGAGTAATCATAGGTTTGAATATTTATATAGATTGATTAAAAAGATTGAAAAACAATTCATTTTATATGGCAATGTCAAGACTTATAAATACAATAGTGTAATATAAAAGATAAACCAAACACAATCAAACCAAATGATTTAATTAACTCAATACCCAAACGAAGTCTTATGATTGATTAAATAAATCTGGTTCCTATCACCACTCAAATATTCATACAGGGTGGGTTTGTCAAACCAATAGATCTATCACCGGTACCATGACTAAATGAATAAATGATTGTGTTATCATCTAGTTAATCTAACTATGCACACATAATTGCAAGTAATAACATAGCATGTCTTGAATTAAATTTTGAAATAGAATAACAATGAATAACAATGATTGAATATAAAGAACATGATTTTCTCCAAAATATAAAACAAAAAATGAGCTATTAACACTCACATTGATAATAGGTTATGATTTGAATAATGATCTGCCAGATTAGACACCAACGGTTTTTCTCACGATTAACATAAGAGTGGTTTCCTAGATATAAAAACCAAAGGTTGATAAGGGTTTCAATTAGGATTCAAAATTTTAATAAAAATGTATTAACTTGGTTAAATAAAACAAATTGATTGAATAATTGAAATTAGAAATTATAATGATTAATTAACATAATAGAGTTATTAAATATTATTTAAATATTTAATTTATAATAATTGACTAAATAAAGTTTGATCAAAGTGTCAAAAAAATAATTAATTTAATAATTAATTCTTTAAGATTTGGTCAAAAATAATTAATTGAGTAATTAATTATTCGCAAATTGGATTTTAATAATTCAAACTATTACCTATTGGCCGATAATAATCCATACTATTAATTTGGCCGGTAACACTTCCAACTTTCACTTTTATAACCAACAACAATCCCAGTGACATAATTTTCAATTTTTTACGCTCAATTTGCATCTATTTTATTCTCAATTTAGCATGTATGTTTTTTCATTTCGTTCATAATTATTGTTGCGAACCGAATTAAGTCCAAATCAAATATAAAAAATTGAAAATTATGTCACTGGGATTGTTGTTGGTTACAAAAGTAAAAGTTCGGAGTGTTACCGGCCAAATTAATAGTATGGATTATTATCTGCCAATAGGTAATAGTTTGAATTATTAAAATCCAATTTGCCTTAATTATTTAAACATTGGTAAAAATAATTGGTTGAGTAATTAATTATTTAAATATTTTGTAAAATATTAGTTTTTGGATGGGTTTTGGTTTTAGATTAGAACACACTATAACATTCTTGTAAATCGAATTAAAACATGTTATTGGGTTCGAATCTTGGTCTCCAAGGGAAACACACGATTTAATTGGGTTGAAGTCCGATGGTTTAGGTGATTTGGTGGTCACCGGAGGACCACTCGAGGTGTTGTCGGAGAACAAGGGCGATGGGAAGGGGGGTTGGGTTTTAAAAGTTACATTTTGGTCCTTGAAGTTATTAAGACTTATCATTTCATGTAAGAAGCTTTTAATTTAAGTTTCAAAATTTACAAATTAAACCCCGGACTTTATAAACCCCTAATTATAATTATTAAACAAATTATTTAATTTTATAAACTTTATAATTATATAAACTTTATAAATCCCTGGAATTTAATTATTTTAATTTAATAATTAAAATACCATAAATAGACAATAAAATCTTATAAATTTTTAAAGTTTATTTTTTTAAATTATAAAATTATTGTAAATTGAAATAATGTCATATTTATTGTGTTCCTTAACATCCAAATGAATAAAAGGGTTTAGATAATGAGCTTGACTTCATAATTGACCCAACGGGTTCAAGTTTACATATTTAAAACGGGGCAAATGTTACAGTTTCCCATACTTTAGTAAATTTCATCCCGAAATTTAATCATAAGATGACTGATGTAAAAAGATGATGATACTTGGAATTTTAAATTCCCAAGAGATCTCTATGACTCTATGCTACACTTAGATTTACAATAAACATTGGCTATGGGTATGTGATAGGGTGCCGACTGTTATTGTACGAGAATTTGATCAATGGAAAATAAGAATCCCAAAAGTCACTGAAATCAATAACACAAGGCCGAAGCATATTCTGGAAAGTCTGTATCGTTCTTTCAGTTTAACTATATGTTTGAGAATGATAAGATCGACTGACATTGTTTTTTCACAATTGTGGACTTTTTTCTTGATAATGTTTTTGAGCAAGTCAAACCAAAAATCAGTGTAAATATTTGACATCTTATTTAAAAAAAAAATACTCGGGTATTGATGATAGTTTTATAAGTTGTTAAAAAATATTATTTTTGTTGAATAAATCAATAAAGTACAAAACAAAAAAAAATAATATATTTGTAAACCAACCTCCTCCTCTGCCTGACTACCTCTGTCACTTGCTGATCCATCTGTTTGTTTTGTTTATTAATCACATTTCTCTGTATCTTCCCCGCAACGCAACTACACACACACACACACAAACTAGTTTACTTAAATCGAAGCAAACCCTTTTCCCTTTGTCTCTTACTCATTTCAGAATCATTTTTTTGATTTCTACCACTTTGTCTTCACATCTTCTCTCCGCTAAAATCCACCCCCAATTCAAGATTCCCACTAAATTTCACTCTTCTTCTTCTTCTTCTTCCTTTTAGGGTTTCAATTTTCTTCCTCTTCTTCTTCATCAATGGATGCTACCTCTGATCTTGAGGTGGATGTTAATGGTGAACAAATCTTCTTCATTCATAAGGTAATGCACTTTCATTCTATCCCATTTGCTGAATTCTGTTTTGTTTTTGTTGGTCATTATGATTTTATTACTTCTTAATGTTTAAGGTCACTTTATCTGCGTTCATTGTACTGACAAATTAAGTTTTTTTAGGGTAAAATTTGCATTTATTATCAAGTTTTTGTTTATTCTAACACTAAATTATCCATCTTTCTTCACTCTTGTTCTCACCCTTTTATTATATATGTATATATTGAATAAAGCAAGGTTCTTTTCTTCTCAAGACATCAAATTTTCAAGATTCTTTATGATTTACTATTTTATACTTTATGATTGAGCTTTCTGTATGAAAGTGTCATCATCTTTGTGTTTAAGTGTGTATTATTGTATCTATAGGTTGTATGCAATTAATTAGTCTTGTTAATAGTTGATATGATTGTGTTTTCCATAAATGTCTTGTGGGGGAGGGGGGTTGGGTTATCATGTGGGTATCAAGTGACATTGGATCCATTATTATCACTGCAACTCATGTAGAAATTAAAGAACATTCTTTTTACTTTCACTTTGTTAATCTTGATAAAAAGATTTCTATTAATTTGACTGGATTTTTGATAATTAAGAACAGTTATTAAATAAATAAAAAAAGGTAATAAGAATGGAGGTTGCTATTTATTGCAATGTGGTTGTTACTACTATCGAGTGGCGCGAGGTAAACGTTTGAGTAAACGGGTCCGCATCCAGCTTACACTAGTTTTCCGAACTTTAACCATATCCCTATTGCAACTTGCATTTTACGTAATCTCACTGGTTAGCATGATGTTTAGGGAATTAATGAGTTTCCCTATAACAAGATTTAACAATGAAAAAAGTAATTTATATAAAAAAAACTTTGGTTGATACTAAATTAAAATAAAAGATTCTTTCTCCTACAAACAATTTATTGCATACAGTGACCTCTCACCATTCTTTGCTGCAAAATGGTCCTATTTTTCTACTTTATACCAATCTTCTTTCCATTTTACATAAATACATTACCTTTTGTGGTGCTTTAAATGCCCTGCAAAAGTGCCCTTGTGTAGTTACCTTGAGTTGTACAATCTCCAAATGTTTTCACTTTTGATCTGTAAGACTAAAAAAGTAGCATGTTTGACTTTATTGGTCTAGCATTTTGTTTCTAGGATTCAAGATTTATTGATCCTTAGGGGTTTCAAGGTCATGGCCCATTTTGACTCTTTAGATCAAATAAGTTCGTTCTAGGATTTGAACTCGCAATCGTTCTTAAGGGTTTCCTAAGGATTTTGAGGTTGTATACAGAGATACATTTTGACTTTCATGGTCAATTGGATCATTTTCAAGATTCAAAGCTTCATTTATCCTTACTTTATAACCTTTAAGTAGAACTATTATATTTTGCTTTGTTTAATTTACCAAAATTAATTATAGAAGAAAGATTAGGTAGATGCAAGAAGTTACAATGTACATGGTGTTCTTGATTCTACATGTCGTATAATGTTGTTTCATGATCATTGCAGAACATCATCTCATTATATTGTGGAAAAATCAGAAAATTATTCGATAAATCCAAAGGCGCGACAACGAATCTCAAAGTTATATTACATGACTTCCCTGGTGGGCCCGAAAGTTTTGAGCTGGTTTCAAGATTCTGCTACAACAATGGCAGCATAGTTATAAACCCCTACAACGCTCCCCGCCTGTTTTGTGCTGCATATTACTTGGAAATGAATGAAACGATCAGTGGGTCTCTCAATTTGCTCGAGCAAACGAAGAAATCCATTGACGAAATCAAGTTTTGGAGTTGGCCCGAGCTTCTATCAGCTTTAAAAACTTCTCAAGATTTTGCCCAGGTCCCGAGTTATTCCCAAATTCTTCAAAAATGCTTGGATTCTGTAGTTTCCAGGCTTGTTTTCACAAGTGAAACAAGCCCATCATGCCCCTCTAGTTCATCACCCGAGAGTTCAGTCCTTCGGTTATCAACAGATAGCAAAAGCACCGAGAGTCTTAAAAGTTCGCTTTTGCGGTCAACATGGTGGTTTGAAGATCTTGTCAATGTTTTGACTCCCAGTGTAGTCAAACTGTTTGTGAAATCAATTGTTCATCACAAGTTTGATCATGGGGTTACCGGTAGGTTTCTTTTTTACTATCAAAAATCAAGATGTTTCGACGCTACTTCAGATGAAAAGCGAGAAATAACTGAAACCATCATCGATAGTCTTTCTTTGCTAGATCAAACCTTGGTTTCTTGCAAGAGTTTATTTGGGATTTTACGGATAGCTTTAAATCTAAATGTCAAGAAAATCCACAGGAACATTTTAGAGCGTATGATCGGTTCCCAGTTGGATCAAGCCTCTCTAGACAATCTTCTCGTTCCATCTCCACACGGGTCACATTATCTTTATGATGTTAATCTTGTTTTATTGTTCGTAAAGCATTTCTTAACCGCGAAAAGTGGGCCCGTAGTTCCCATTTCCAAATTGAAGAAAGTTGCTCACTTGATAGACTCTTATGTTGCAGAAGTGGCCCCCGATCCCCGTTTGAAGCCCTGTAAATTCTTGGCTCTCGTAAACGCTCTCCCTGAGTCTGCTCGAGACTTGTATGATGATATCTACCATGCCATTGACATTTATCTTCAGGTAACAATTATTTCCAATTGAAGTAATGACTAATGAGAGCAAAGATGTAGCACATTGTAAATGTATTGTGACCACATTAGAAAAAATCCCTACTAGAATCATCTTATTTCTCAAAATAGATTGTTTTTATTAGTTTTGACAGACAAACTTGTAAAATGTTGGCCAAGTAGTTTGTGTGACGGTTTTAGTTACAGTTCTCAATGTAATTGAACTGGAGGCGAAATTCTAGCATGGAAAATGGCATCCGATATACAGTTTGGACGCCATTTCAAACTAGAATTTTGGCTCAGGTGTTTAAGGCAAACACTGGCATCCGAAATTTAATTCGGATGCCATTTATATTTCTAAAGTTTTGTTTTGTAGGTGTAACAACAAATGGCAACACTTGTGTTGTCTTAAAGGCGTATTTGGATTTGCGTTGTAGAAATAATTTATCTTATCATTCAAACATTCCAAACGCTCAAACATCTGATTATCTGACCCTTACATAGGTCCACACGAGGTTATCAGACGAAGCGAAGACGAGCATATTCAACAGTCTCGACTACACCAAACTTTCATCCGAAACCTGCAATCATCTTACTCAAAACGACAAATTCCCGACAAGATTTGCTACATTGGCTCTGAAAGCACAACAACTCAAGCTCGAAAACCTTTTCCGTGGCGTGGACATCCAAAAGCAGTTTATCCTTCCGCCTCACAAACTGGTGGCAACGGAAACAAGAGACGACTCGAGGCATGAACAAGTTGTAACATATGCTGAACAAGTTGTACCGTACGAAGGAAAAGAAGATATTATTGATGAAAATGAGCAGATGAAAGCACATTTAGAAGGGATGCAATGGAGGGTGGTTGAATTGGAAAAAGTTTGTAGGAAAATGCAAAGTCAGATGACCAAAATCTTGAAATCAAAATTGTCTAGACAAACTAGTGCTAAATCATTGCCAAGGCTTTGTTCATGATATTTATTTTTGTAATATATTTCTGGTAAATAATATATGAAAAATGTGTTAGTTTAATTTTTTTAATATGTGCGTAAAATTTGTCTAACAGTTATATTATAGTTAAACAAAACCTTGGGAATTAGTAATTTTCTTTTTATTTTAAGATGTCATAAAAAGTCAGTGTATTTTTGTTTTTGTTTTTTTTTTTTTATAATTTCTTTTATATCTGTCCATTCTTTGAATGCATCCCCTATTCCTTCATTCCGACATTCACCGGCGATTCCTTCTTGAAGCCGTTAAGAGCGCCAATTACCTTCGGCGTTCATCTCGCCATGAATGTGCTCAACTCAAACGTCGCAGAGACCGTCTGATTGCCTCAATCCCCTGTTTCATCCACTAGCAATGATCTGAATTTGCAAGAGCATAGTTCACCAGTTTTTATGTAAATAGTGTTATCTCGTGCTACGCGGAGGGTTGGGTTTTTTACATTGTTGTGATGGTTAAATGACTACAATTATCAATCCGAAAGTGTTGAACAAAACAAACTGCAGGGTACAAACATTTTAAAGGTTTTCTTTCTCTAAACCACACTTAATATTTGTAAAATGTTCACTTTGCAGCATCACGTTGGCTCACCACTGGTATTGTTTATATAAGTGAATTAGGGTAAATTTCGGCTACTGGCCCTTTATTATATATGTGAAATATTGAAAGGCATGTAGATGGTTATTACTTGCTAACGTGAAGTCGTGAATATAGTGTAGACTTCTTTTAAAGACGTGAAACATCATCTTTATCAATCTTTTATTACTTTATATAAAAACTAAGTTTAAAACTTATGGATTACACGTTTTAAATAATAGACTTATTAAAACATTAGCATCAACGATGATAAAGTCCATAGGTAATAACTAGAACACGTCTGAAATAATAAATTATTTACTTAACATCACAATTTTTTATGATATAATACGGAAAGTAAATTACATTATATTTGACATAAAAATGATAACTTTATGGGTTAACCAAAATGGACGAGCAAATCACAAATTGGCCTCAAAAGAATTCATAACGTGTCCTTCTAAATTTTAATTAATAGAATAGAATAAGGATTTATAATGCTTTATATGATAGAAACATTAGACTGACTTTACATAATAATAAATGGTTTTATAAAGGATCAATTGCATATATATATCTTTGTAAATATTTCTTAAATGCATATATACACAAGAAAAAACTTTAATCGTATATATACCCAATTTATTATTATGACTATATTACCCTTTCAAAAAAAATTAATAAACACTTATAGATATGTATATATATAATTAAATAGTTTTAGATGGCGAAATATGTTTTTAATATATTTTCCAATTATAAGGTTTGTAAGGAACAATTTGCCAATTTTATGAAGTTTTAGTAAAAATAAGGGTAAATTAGTCATTACATAAGCTATTTTCAATGAAAATAAGTAAATTTGTCAATTATAAGGTTTTATAAGGGGACATATGCATTCAAAATTTTTGCTTGGGTATATATGCCATTAAAAAGTTTTAGAGTGGAAAATATGCTTTTAACCATTTTATAAATTTTGTTTTAGAATCACTTAAAATTTTTTTTCTTTCCTTGAAGTCAACTTTCGACATATCTTTCAATCTCGTATAATTTTTTTTAAATGTTGCATTTTTATTATAATTGTTTCCTTTCTTTGTAGTCAACTTTTAAAATATCTTTCAATCTTGTATAGTTTTTTCAAAAGTTACATCTTTATTAAATTTAGTAAGTAAAATGAAACATATATGAATAATGATTAGTATATATTGATTACTTTTTTCTATTTTGACTTAAATTTTATAATTATGAAAGTAGCTATTATTTTTACTTCATATTTGAAGTTGGTATAAAATTTTATTACTAAATAGTAATCAAAATTTAAATATTTTCCTCCTTGATTTTAATTTTGTTAACATTTATGAAAAAAGTATAAAAGCTTGTAACACTTAACTTCAAAGAATAAAAAAATTTATGCATATTTAGTATTGGTTAAGAAAGCTCGTGTATTATACATGTAAGATTATATACATGAAAATTAGTATTATCATATTAAATATTTATGAAATGTCACCCCCAATCAATGGCGGAATTATCAAGACGGACGAACATGAATCGATTGTTCATATCACATGATATAAAATATGTTAGAATAATATTATTGCAAATTATCATTGATAAATACCAATTAAACACTCATTATAATCAAACAATAATTCAAATAAACATAATAAATTGCCTTTTTATTTTCTAAGTTCAAGTCCTAAATAAGCATGTGGAAGTCCACTAAACTATATTTTCTGAAATCATGCGAACTTGTAAAAGTCAGCTAAACAATTAACCTATGGGTAAACACATGTTTTGTATACATATATAGCTTGATTAAAATGATTGAAACAATTCATGTCACATGGCAATTTCAAGACTTATAATGCAATAGTGTAATATAAAATACAAATCAATCATAATCAAATCTAACGACTGAATTGACTCGGTCTGCAAACGAAACCCTATGCTTTACTGTATGAATCTAGTTCCAATCACCACTCGAATAATTATATGGGGTGGGTTTGTCAAACCAATAAATCTATCATTGTTGTCGTGATTGTATAAATTAATGATTGTGTTAACATCTAGTTTATCTAACTATGAATATATAATTGCAAGTAATAACATAGCATTATTTGAATTAAATTTTATAACATAATAATAATAAATAATAATGATTGTATAAGTATCACATGATTTACCCAAATAATAAACACAAATAAATAGGTTATAAATACTCACTTGATAGTTATATGAATTTAAGAGATTTACTAGCTAGATTAGGCATCAAAATTTCTTATGATTAACATAAGAAATGGTGTCCTAAGTTAAAATAATAATTTAAAGACTAGAATTCGATTAGGGTTTCCTTTGGGATTTGGGTTTTAATCAAATAATTTATAATATTATCTTTAATTTAATATATAACTTGATTAAATTTATTTGATAAGATTTGAAAATAATAATAAATTATTAATGAAATAAAATTAGTAAATACACCTTAAATATTTAATTTATAATGATTGATTAAATAGAGTTTGAATATTAACACGTAAAAAATAATAATTAATTTAATAATTAATTATTTAATAACTTGGTCAAAATAATTGGTTATATAAATATTTGTGAAATATTAGTTTAAAACACATTCAAATAATTTATATTTAATTTAAAATAATTTTATAAAATTTAAAACTTATAATGAGTTAATAATATTTTTATAACATTTATAACCAATAAAATATAACAATATGTGAAATTATAATTTTTGAAGTTTTAAAATTAATATATAATTTTTTATTTGATTTTAATTAATAAAATAATTTTTATATTAATATAATAATATATTAATAATTATCAGTAATTAAATATTAAAGAAAAAATTGATTTAAAAATAATGTTGGGGGAAGGGAGTGGGTGGGGTCGAACCCGAGTTCCCCCCGCATTATAGGAATGGTTTAACTGGTGGGCCAAAGCCCGTAATCTGGTTTGACTTCATTCAAAATAAACTTAAACAATTGTTATATTCAATCTCAATTTCGCATGAACCCTAAATTTGATTTGCTTCAATTAGAAGCCCAATTCATTGATGTTAATCGGAATAGATTTAGAGATTTTGTTTAGCTTGCATAAACGAGTGTGTGTGTATGATTAATTACGTATTTGAAGATCGATTTGATGACGAACAAAATTAAGGATAGTTGCGACTTAGTTTGAAATCGATTCGAGATGAAATTATTGATGATGATCAAATTGTTTGTGTGTGAAGCTTGTGAAGATGGTAATAGTCCAAAGTCCTCAATCAATTGTGAATTATACACAGAAAGTAGCTTTCAACTAAGTTCCAAGTTTGATGAATGCCTTAATGATGAATTTGATTTGTGCGTGTGTGTTTCAGCTGGAATTTGATGTTTGAATAGGTTAAAAGGGATCGAATATAGTGTTTTTCGGAGTTTTTTACCAAATGGGTATAATTATGAAAAATATTTACCAATTTGGTGTACTTTAAAAACTATTTACCAAAATAGATAGTTTTTTTATTCTTTTATTTTTTTAATTGAAAAACAAAAGGCACGTAAAAGCTTAACAAAAGCCTAATGACTATTGGTCTCCCCGCGTTCACGTATCTCCCTTGTTTCATTGAAAAAGATGAATTTTCCATACGATTACCTCCTCAAGAACAAGTCGATTCTGGATGGCAATATTTTTCATTGAAGAAGACGATTATACCATACAATTCCCTGCTTGATTTTCCTTAGATTCGTTCTTTCATGTACGATTCGACATACAAGCCCGTGCTGCGTGACTGCGTCTATTTGTTAGTTCGATTTTTGATGTTTGATTCTCCGCCATATGATTTCCTGTTGTATCTTTTGTATTAATTCAAGTTTTGGTGTTTGATTCTCCACCATACGATTTATTAGTGTTTGGTTTTAGTATATTATATTATTCATGTTCTCAAGGCTTTAGTTTCAGTTCATGCAATTCAATTTTTCTACCAATTAATTGTCTTATGATTTAGTTAGATTTTTCAAATGAAATTATACACTATTCTGTGATTTGGTCAGATATAATTCAACAACCTCAAATGTTAAGTTCAGGTCAATTCGCTTATTTCATTGCATTGTCATTATGCTTTTATCATTAGCATTATCAGTATCATCTCTCATGTTAGCTACATTATCATTCAGTATGGAAAGGGTTAACATAGTGCCGGATACGATTCAAAACGAGGATTTTAACGTGATATCTCAATATGCTATTGCATTCTCTTTTTTTTTTGGTTAAAAAAAGCAAAAATAAATGATCGATTAGCTAAAGATAAAACAATAAAAACTACCCATTTTGGTAAATATTTTCTAAAGTACACCAAATTGGTAAATATTTTTTATAACTACGCCCATTTAGTAAAAAAAAACTCGTGTTTTTTCGTTGCTTAAATAGTTTTAGTTTGTTCAGTTTCAAATTGAACGATAATGATTTTTTATTCGAATGGCTCAATTTGATTTGGTGATTAATTGGTTTTTCAATCGAAATTAAGCATGTGATTATATTCGAATTGATTAGAAATATGTTTAGTGTTGAATGATTGAATCAATTTATAGAGCTTTTAGATAACACTGATTTCAATTTTGAATTTTGTACATTGATTTCGAGTAATCTAGTTGAAACAATCAATTTTAAACGAACTAATTGGGGTCATAGGTTCGATACAGGTTCTAGTAATGAATGGAATGATTTAATCGAATGAAATTGATGGGTTATTGTGATTTGTGATCGGAGAACAAGGTTGACAGGTGGGGTTTGGGGTTGTTTTAAGCAAATTACATTTCGGTCCCTGAGTTCTACCAATGTAAAAATTTTATATGAGAATCTTTTAAATAAAGTTTTAAAAGTTACGTTTCACACACAAAAATTTATAAAACCCTAGTGTTTAGTAAATTACATTTCACACCCAAAACTTTTATAAAACCCTAGTGTTTAATAATAACCAATTTTATAAATTATAAAACATTAGTTTTAGTAAACCCGTGTATTACACGGGTTGAATAAATAAAATATTAATATATAAAATTTATTAATTATAAAATAATATTATAAGATATGATATGACTGAAATAATAAAACAGTGATATTAACTTTTTAATATTTTGTTTTTACAACTTTTTTTTAAAAAATAAACATTTTTTTTAAAACAAACCGTATAAAAATGTCATTTTTAAAAATTTTCTTATTACAACTCCCAAATTTGATTATTTTTTGTTTTTAAAAAATTGACTTTTTAAAAATATCAATTTATTTAGAAATAACCTTAATAAATAGATTTCTTTCTTAATTTATTAAATATTAAAAAGCATTAAAATAATATTATTAGTAATTAAAGTAATTATTTAATAGGAGAGAGAGGCGGGAAAATTTATCTTAGAATCATTGTGGTGCTAACACGTGTCACCCCTATAAATTTTTTTAAGTGTTCTTTATAATAAAAAATTATGGTTTTTAGTTTTACAATATCTATTTTTTAATCTGAAAATGTTATAAATTATATAATTACTATATACTATTATCAATTATTAAGAAAAAAAGAGGGAAAAATTAAAATGAGTAAGCCTAATATCATAACACGTGACACCTCAACACCTTTAATTAGTGTATATATTGATAAGATAACATGTTATCAAATTTTGATTGGTTTAAATGATGACAAGCCAATTTTTTAATGTGAAAAAGTATTAATTCAATATTTTCACATATAGGTGTATTTTACATAATTTTAATCACTTTTTTACAGAAATTAACTTTGAATAACTTTTCATCAAAAAAGTGTGTTATTTTTGATAGTATCATCCTTAAATTAATTTAAAAAGTCATAAATTCTCTGATCATGGCTTGTACTATAGAAAGTGATAGTAGTATTCCTTTTGAACTTTTCATTTACTGAATTGTCGCTCTGTGTTTTAACTTTTGGTTTGTGGGTAGAAATGTCGAGTCCTTTTCCATGTCTCTCACTCATTCTGTTTCAATGGAATCAAACGTTTATTCCTTCCATTCTTTTACACCTTAATCATATTCAGTTGATATTTATTTTTCATTATGGATATCACAAAAACTTAACCTTGTAAAAATTAGTTTCACTTTTATATTAAAATATTGTAATTTTAACGATACACTCGTAAGCCATAAGAAATATTTTAGTACAATACCGTTTACAAATACGACTAAAAAAATAAATATAACAATATTTATGTACCAAACTTGATTCGAACATCCATCTTTAATATATACTTCAATGAATCTTCTTATAGTATTTTTTAACTTGATTTTTCATCACGTTCGAATCTTCAGTTATACCTCTTGACTGCAACAATTAACAAACAAAACATTGACGGTTGTGGCTGAGGATCGTGTTAGACACGGGTCCCTTAAAACAGATTTCGCGTCTTTACTCAAGACAACGCTTCTGTCTCCCAGGGTACAACAACCAAAGCAGTATGTACTGCCGGAGAGTGCCTCGGGCCTGAGAGATCACCGGGTAAAATGTATGTTATGATGTTATATGGAAAAAAAGTTAAAGATAATGATTAGAGAAGGGCATAAAAACCGGTTCGAAAACCGATTTCTCCAAAAAAACTGGAACCTGTTTTTTGCCCAAACCGGTTTGGGCCAAACCGGTTCCAACCCGACCCAAACCGGCGGTTTATAATAGGTTTGGGATATGCCAAGGTCGAACCGGTTCTTAACCCGGTCCGGTTTTAAACCGTTTTCAAACCGGTTCTTAACCCGGTTCCCAAACCGGTTCCTAAACCGGTTTTTAAAAAATAGCCGTTGGGTAACGGCTATATAGCCGTTTTTTGACCGTTTGAGGCCCCTTTTGACCCTTTTTTTGTAGTTTTTCTACCATTATACCCCCAATAGGTTAGTATATATATGTAGTGTATGTTTTGGTTGAATCACAACAACTTAAAACGCTCTCAACTCTCAAAAATCACAAAAAACGCTCAATTCTTTCCTTCTACAAAAAATTCTCTCAAATGGCTTCATTTAGTGCTCAATCATCCGTTGGCTGTGATACGTCTTCAACCAACGTGGTGGTAGCAATCCTTCCTACTAATAGGAACCGCGAAGTATGGTGCAATTACGATTTATGTCAAATGGCTGCCGGTCCGAACAAAGCTCATTGCAAGTTTTGTAATAAGTTTTTCAAAAAAGATGCAAACACAACTTTGAGAAACCATATTGAGCTTAAATATTGCAAGGCGTTGAAAGGTCAACCGTCTCAAGGTCAAGCTTCAATGACCAACGAATGAAATGTTTGGGCTTATAACGTTGATGCGGTTCGGGAGCAAATGACACAGTTTGTAATTCAAGAAAGCTTGTCATTCAAACATTTCGACAACGAACGTTTGACTCGACTCATTCAACGAACTCTCCAACCACGTTACACCAATGTAAGTCGTGCTACTCTTCGAAGAGATTGTTTAAAAATGTGGAAAAAGAGAAAAATGAATTTATTTTGAAAATTTACAAACCAGTGTTAACTTAACTAGTGATGTTTAGTCGACTCCTCACGGTTCACCGGACTCGTACATTTGTGTCACCGCCCATTGGGTTGAACCCGATTCATGGCAAATGATGAAACGTACGATTACGTTTGAATTGTTTGATTATCCTCACACCGGCCAAAACATTTTTTATCTTATTGATAAAGTTATTAAAACATATAAATTAGAAAAAAAAATATTTTCTATATCTTTTGATAATGCGTCAAATAACACGCTTGCGATAGATCATTTAAAATTAAAATATAAACCAATGTGTGACGGTGTTTTTTTTCATAGTCGATGTGTTGCGCACATCATAAACTTAGCCGTTCAAAACGGTTTAAGAACCATTGAAACAGTGAAAGATAGTTTTAAAAGAATGTTACGTGACATTTTTAGCAATAACCAAAGATATAGTAAATATCGTAAGTTTTGTAAAGACGCAAATTTCAAATGTTTAGGTCCGAATTGAGACGTACCTACACGATGAAATTCCACTTGTAACATGTTTGAAAAAGCAATTGAACAAAAAGAAAGTTTAATAGCCCTTCATAATAGTTTGGTAGGTCGTGGAAAGGCAAATAGTTACCATCCATCGGGTTGGTCCATTATTGAAGAAATAAGCAAAATGCTTCAAAATTTTAAAAATGCAACTACATGTCTTTCTGGAGTTTATTATCCAACGAGTTCGTTAGTCCTTCACCAAATTTACTTAATGACTTCAAAATTAAATGAGATGTCGTTTAGGGGTAGACCTTATTCGGATATGATATCCCCAATGAAAGAAAAACTTAAAAAGCATTTTAAAGAAATGCCTCCGGTTATTACATGTGCCGCTGCATTAAACCCTTGTTTAAATTTGTCGGGGGTTGAAACTTTACTTGATAAAATTACTTCTAATTTAGATTTAGAAGATGAAAACCCCTTTTATGCTCAAACTTTAAAAGCTACTTTTAATCAATATTTAAAAAAAAATGTTTGATGTTTATTTATTAAAATATGGTGAAACATCACATATCCATGAGTCATTGAGGCATGCGGCACATGCCGAAAGTTCAAATGATCAAATGTTTGCTTTATATAATACTTTAAGGGATGAGTGTAATAAACGTCAACGTGGTAACACTCCAAGTAGTGAACTCGGGAGGTATGGTGGAACCAACTTCTTATCTACCATGAGTCCACAAGATTTTAAAAATTTTGACTTGTTGGCTTGGTGGAAAGGTAAGGAAGATCAATTTCCCATCCTATCCACCACGGCCCGAGATTTACTAACCATCAAAGCTTCCACTGTAGCTTCGGAATCTGCTTTTTCTGTTAATGGCAGGGTCATATCGATAAGACGAACTCGACTCACTCCATAAGCGGTTGAAATATCGATTTGCTTGAAGGATTTTTTGGATGCCGCGGAAAGAGTACAAGACAAATGCTCACTTGAAGGAGAATTGGAATACGAAGCAGAATTATACGAGGACGAGGTAGAGAGCGGATTGACGTCCGGAATGACAGATGATGAAGCGGCATATGATGAGTACCTTCGTAACAGCTCCGATTCTGGTGGCGAAGAATAAACGTACACGTATGCAACGAACGAACGGAGAACGAGAAGTCGTTGTTTAGTTTTTATAAAACTATTATTTAATCTTCAATGTTGTTTAAATTGTTTTGTTTTTATATCATATATCTCACTTTTATTATATTTCTCACTTTCATTGTATATCTCACTTTCATTATATATCCCACTTTCATTATATAATAATTTAACTATTTAACATTAAATAAAATAATAGTATTATTATATTAATAACAAATTTAATAACAATAATAATCAGTTAATATAAATATAATTATATAAATAACAACATTAATAAAAAAAAATTTCAATTAATATAAATATAATTATATATTTTAACAAAAAATTTAAATTTTCTTTTAATTTATTTATATAAATATGATATATAAATAACCAAAAAATTTCATTAAATTTTTTTATCATGGAATAATTAAAAAAAAAAAAAAAATTAAACCCGAACCGGTTTGGGCCCGAACCGGTTTCTAAACCGGTCCAAATCGGTTTGGGCGGTTTGAGTTATCCGGTGTTGAAACCGATTTGTAACCCAAACCGGTTTGGGGCCAAACCGGTTTTGACTTTTGTTGACCATACCGGTTCCGGTTTGAACCCCAAACCGGTTTGGCAAAAAAACCGATTTGTACACCACTAATAATGATGTAGGAAGAACAATTTAGAGAGTGCTCATCTTTAAATTTCTATGAAACTTGTTGACACTAAAAAAAATATATTTCTTATATACTCATGCTAAAAAATTTACATTAATGTGAGTTTTATGATTCACAACCAAAACTTCCATTTGATTTTTGAAATGTTTTATGAGACCAAATTAAAACTTTTATTTCATTCATGACATGTTTAATGCCAATTATAAATCATAATAAACATTCATAATATTTATTAAAAGACTTGGTCAAAACATAAAACATTCATGTTAATCAATACATGGCTTTATTAGCGTTATATAAGTAATTTCAATAATTTCTACTATAATCACTCAAGTTTCACATTCTTTATCCCGACAACTCAATTTCGAGCATCGATATCTAATTAATCTTAGCTTCAGTTTGGACATGGTATAGTTCGTTACAAAACGAGAACTTAAACCAATAAATAAATAATTATTTATATAACAAATACATAAATATAGTCATTTTGTGTCCAAAATTCCAACAATCCCCCACATGAATGGAGATTGATCAAAACACACAAAATTCCCAATAAAAACTCGACAGTTGAGTCTTGCAGGATAGGTAGGTGTTCCCATTGAACCTTCCTTTGTGAAGCATACTTAGCCTACTGGTAGTGTGTAAACACGATGTATTTGAACAGACCCCGTTTTGTGTAGACGACAACACACATTCACACAAGACTCTCCCTAGCCGGGCACATCCCCTCATTGTCCTGTCCGTTATGGTCATGGATCACTATCCTGGTTCTACGAGAGCTCTAGAATTCGCGCCTCCCCACAAATCCATTCGAAGCGACCCCACTTCTCTCTAACATAGGTGATTGCATAAATCATTAAAAGCATCATGGTTATATTGATTCACATAATCATTTAACCTAAATATGCTTAACCTTTTCTTGGTCACTGGGTCGGGGTACTCCCCAAGAGTGAATAGACTAGGAAGTTCATGACTCCCTTTTAGTTTTAGGGTAGTCCCCTATAGTGACTCCGTTGGTCATATGATTAAGTTGTCCTATTGAACCTAGATCTTGGGATTTCCAGTCAGTTAGGTTAGGTTTCCTTCATATTCCCCTTTCACTACAGGGTTTAGTCCAATTCTTCTCTATCTCGTCTCGTTACAACCCGCAAGTTGTTGGATCCAAAATTGTTATATATCACTTCGCGAAGTGGATATAGATAACTTCAATTGAGAAAAGTTTTCATGATGTGTTCTTAACTCATAAGTTAATAATGGCTATTAAATGTATTTGAAGAATACAATTCTTATTTTAAGATGAACACATCTCCTTTAAGCCTTTGGTAGTAGACATCTATCAAGATTCTAAATCTAGTCAATTAGAATCCGAGTCTATCATAGACTCCTTATGACATTTGTGTCAAAATCAATATTGCTAACATTTCATTTTCAAATGCAAGAAACCCCCACATTTAAGTGTTATTGGATAACATCCATATGGGTTAATTAAATGTTCTCCCTTTCTAAATAGGTTTGAGAAAACTTTCTCACAAAACCATTTCTACATACCTTAAAGGATTGTTTCTAAAATGGCCTCTCCCCCACATTTCTTGCAATTTGATTTAAAGTGAGATTTGCGATCGGACAAACCTAGAAAGCTGAGTACTCCTCATTAGACTTTGTAAACTAGATAATATTATCTAGTTAGTTAAGTTTCCATAGGTTATATCAACCTTCTTGAACCGGATAAATATCCTCTTTTATATTTGTCTATACATGATTGACCTCCTTAAAGCATCATAATTGATAAGTACTATGCTAGCATGCTTTAGACTATAGTACTCTAGCATGTGAACAAAAGATGCATCATTCTGATCATTCACAGCTTTAAGGAATAACACACTATCCATTGTCCATATTCATGTCTTATTTTAGACAAATCATGAGACTTATTATTCATCATTCGGTTAGGAACATAACTCATTTTCCTTTAATGCTCTCATCCACAGGCATGTCACCAGACATGACGCCATACCCGGTAGCCGCCTCAGCACCAACTTAGCAACAGCCGGTCGGTAGCAACTGCCGGACCTCGGCATTAATACAATAGGTTGGTAGCAACTCAAAGGCAAGCTCGGTACCAATCTAGCGTACACACACACACCAGTAGTTGGTATTGAGTTAAGACCAAGATCTCAATAACATCTATCAAAACTACTCAGCCGACTTTCAAGCACAACAATACGAGTGTGTGAAGTGCAAAATGCACCATCTTCCCTTGACTTATAAGGACTTAATAATAAGTCTTGATTCAATTCACTTTGGTGACCACATTCATCATTAACAATATAAATAAAACTCGTCTACAATCAGTATTACATTAAGACAGAGTCAAACACATTGACACTCAATAATATACAATTCATAAAGTTTGCCTAGAGTTATTGGCACACATGTCTTGTTGTTCCCTTTAAGCTATGTATAACTTGGATACTTTCTCAAACGAAAAAAAAAAATCCTCCACATAGCTCTAACAACATTAAGATGGTAGACGCATTTACATTTAGATATTTCAAAATGAATTTAGCTAAATTCATTAAAGATAACATATATTGCTTTCATATGTAGATTTATCCACACTTGTGAATTTTTATGATAACTTCAAATGAAGTTTATCGGTATATCTCATACTTGTGTATTTCATCTCAGCACACTCATCATATTTTCGATCTCATGATATGGTATGACATTTGATGTCTTATCTTCGACACTTAAACAATTCAACAACTCTCAAGTTGTTTCTTATGCAAATCTCTTATTGCACTATTCGTTTAAAGTTGAATATTTTCTAAACATTATATAATTGACGTTTAAAACTATTTTCCTCAAAATCATTTTGAACGTTATAATAAAAATTGATTTATTTTGTTGTAAATATTGCATGTGTTATCTTAAGATATTGAACACAAATAATAATACAACCGAAATTAAAACGTAAAGTGTAAAACACTTTTTAATGATAATTCAAACGGATAAAAATTACATTTAGGTATCAAATCTCCAAGTGTTACCATCTATAACACTTTCATCATTGTAGCAATGATATTTATTTTGTGGCATGTCTTGAGGTACTTTCTCAATAATATTTTATGCACTCATACGATCAAGTTTCTCATTTAATCTTGAAACTCTAAATTTAAATAGTTAAAACCGACAAAAAAAAAACAACGTTGTGTGTACATTATCTTATTCATAAAAACCTCGAGTTTTTTTTTTCTGAATAATCTCATCGAGACTATTATATGCTTCGAGACGTGCTACTTCTCACATGAGTAGTAACCATTTTAGATTGCAAAACATGTGTTTTATTAATTCAAAATATTTTCTAGCTTTGCAACTATTTTAAAAATATATTGTATTTATTTTATTTCTTGATCACAAAAGTTAAGACCATAAACTCCAAAATTGGTTTTATTATATAAATTAATATCTAACATGCTCGTTAGAAGATAAACATTTGCAAATGTTTTTTTTTTAATTTTTTTAACATTTTTCGATTTATAGAATAATCCGTTTCTAACACATTTATTAGAGAATAAATGATTATAAAACGTTTTTAAGTAAAATAAACCGTTTCTAACATATTTAATAGAGAATAAATGATTATAAAAACGTTTTTAAACACATTTTGGTTAATATACATAAATTGTTTCTAACAAATGATTACAAAAATCATTTTAAATATTATGGTTCTTATTAAATAAACCGTTTTCTACCACTCTCGTTAGAAAATAAATGATCACAAATAACCTTTCAAGCTTATCGGTTAAAATAACCACTTCTAGCCCGCACGTTAAAAATAAACGAATACAAAGATCGCTTTAAAAGCTTTTCGATTTATATAAAATAAATCCGATTCTAATTTAGTCGTTAGATATAAACCATTACATAAATCGTTTTAAAACTTTTCGATATATAAAATATAAACCGGTTCTAACACGCCTGTTAGAAATAAACAAGTACAAAACATTGCTTTTAAACTTATCGGTCTATATACAATAAACCTGCTTCTAACACGCTCGTTAGATCTAAACGATTACAAAATCGTTTGTAAGCTTCTCGACTCATATAAAATAAACCATTTCTCTTTTTGTTATAAAACACTAGTTTCTAAACAAAAATTGATTTTGCTTAAATCATTGTAGTCATAAATAATTTTAAAATTATAAACCCATGATTTTCTAATGGCTTTTAAAAATTAAACCATCTCTAACACACATGTTAGATTGTTAAACATTTACAAAAATGTCTTAACACATGATAGAATCAAAATATTCATATAGTATTCTTGACTTGAGTATTCATCACGTTCGAATCTTCAACTATAACTCTTGACCGCAACAATTAACAAATAAAAGATTGACGGTTGTGGCTGAGGATCGTGTTAGACACGGGTCTCTTAAAACAGATTTCGCATCTCTACTCAAGACAATGCGTCTGTCTCCCAGGGCAGCCAAAGCAGTATATACTGCCGGAGAGTGCCTCGGGCCTGAGAGATCACCGGGTAAAATATGTGTTATGATATTATATGGAAAAAAAGTTAAAGATAATGATGTTGGAAGAACAATTTAGATAGTGCTCATCTCTAAATTTCTATGAAACTTGTTGACACTAAAGAAAATAAATTTCTTATATACTCATGCTAAAGAATTCACATTAATGTGAGTTTTACGATTCACAACCAAAACTTCCATTTGATTTATAAAATGTTTTATGAGACCAAATTAAAACTCTTATTTCATTCATGACATGTTTAATGTCATTTATAAATCATAATAAACATTCATAATATTTATTAAAAGACTTGGTCAAAACATAAAACATTCATGTTAATCAATACATGACTTTATTAGCATTATAAAAGAAATTTCAACAATTTCCTACTATAATCACCTAAGTTTCACATTCTTCATTCCGACCACTCAACTTCGAGCATCGATATCTAATTAATTTTTGCTTCAGTTTGGACATGGTATAGTTCGTTACGAAACGAGAACTTAAACTGATAAATAAATAATTATTTATATAACAAATACATAAATATAATCATTTTGTGTCCAAAATTCCAACAAACCTAATCCAATAGAGAAAAAAGTAATACCCCATTTGATTTAGAGAATTCAATGGAATTAAAATTAAAATTAAAATTAAAATTAAAATTAAAGAATTTTTATTTAAAATCATGTTTGATTGATTACTAGATGAAATTTAGGTTGGAAACCATATATTTATATTTATATTTTCTTTGATTATACGACATGATAGGAGACTAATTTAATAAATTCACTGATTTGAATTTGGAATGATGTTAAAAAAAATCCCGATTCTAATCAACTAAAACCGAAGTACAGTACCCAAGCACTCGAGTATTCATTCCTTCAAGTTGCAAGTATAGATGGCACTAAAGTAGATTAGTAGCTACTACAAAAACTATAATTATAAAAAAAGTATGCTACCCACACCAAAACATAATAGTATTATAATCAATATATCATATGACACATCAAACATATTACAAAAGGTTTATCGATGAAACTATATGTAATTTTTCTTACATGTTATATTACTATAGCCGTTTACAGATTTTAGTCATTTTGGTTAACTGATAGTTAAATGATAAGAGTAAAAGACTAACTAAAGACCTCTCATATTCAAACCTGGTTAAGAGTTTAGAGGCCCCAAGGTGCGGTCCCTATTGTGCTACCAATGGTGTATTATTTTGTTGACACGATCACAAATTTAATAAGGTTAGAACAAGTTCTAAGCATATCACTTAGCATAAGAAGAGAATGTATCGTCTTGAAAACATGGCAACATAATTTGTTGTTAGTGTGTCATTAGAAAGATAATTAACGCTAGAGTTGTAATTTTAACCAAACTGGCTTATAATTAATGGTAAAACAATTATGTAATGCTAAGTCTTCCTTCCCTAACATTACATTACCATTATTTATTATATTTCTTATATCCTTACAATGTATATACATTTAAGTATATGAATATATATTCACAAACAAACAACATAATCCTCAAAATATGTACATTGATTTTATTTCTTATAATCAATATTTGATTAATTTTTTACATAATTATCTGCATTTCAACACCGTAAGAATTACATTAGGCAGTCAAAAGTTAGTATGCAACCGTTGATACGCATATGATATATAGAATGCAATTCACATATGACATAACAGTACGCAATTGGAATAATATATTCAATCATTTACGAGTTATAAGACTATATAGCTATTGAGATGCAACCCACATATATAACCAATTTCTCATTTTCAATAAACTTAGAGGTTGTTTGATAGCCTGTTAATAGTTATTAACAGACTATCTCTTAATAATTTATAACATTTTAATGGTTAATAATTAACTCTAATGCTGAATGGTTAATAGGTTAAATTTTAATAGTACCTATTAACCATTTAAAATTAAAGTTAACTCTTAAATATTAAAAAACTACGAAACAACCCCTTATTAATTTAGATTAGATCAAGTGTTTTAAGAGATATCCTGCTGGTAAATGGTCTTCTTTCTATTTAAAAACTTAGGATTTAAGTTATTAAGGTGTAGATATTAATGATCAATAGGAGTAGATTTGAATATCTTTTTAACAAAGTTGGTTGGATTAAGTTTGACACTGTGACAATATCAACTAATTGCAATAATTTATTGCATGAGTGTGCGAGAGAGGATTCAATGTATGCAATCTTTCATTGGGAAAGTAAAGAATAAAAATGGATGTCGATCCCATTGCATTTTAGCTTACACGCCACTCCTCCTTTGGGCTTCTTGGCATAGAGAGAGTCCATATACGTTACGGCTTGTTTACTCCGTCAATAGTCGTACCATTGTTCCCAAAAAACAAATATGCTTCGGATCTTATTGAGATAGTGGTGAATAATATAGCTATTTTTTTAAAACTAGGGCCGTCACGAGACGAACTGAATCGAGCCGAGCCAGGACAAGCTCGAACTCAGTTCGAATATAAACTCGGTTCGTTTTAAAACCGAGCTGGAAATTTGGGCTCGAGCTCGGCTTGGTTTTCAAACGAGCTGGCTCAGCACGGTTGTTTTGGCTCAATTTTAATTTTATAAATACAATTAAAAAAATCGAATGCAAAATAAATTTAAAATCCTACATAACTAATAAACGGTTTATACCAAGTTTTACAAAATATAAATTAGTTTAAAGAAAGTAAGTTTGACTTCAGCAAAATACAAATAACTTTATCATTATCAAAATCGAACGAACAAAATCTGTAAGTCCGTAAAACCACATAACAACAGGTAGTCCGTTTTTAATAAAGAAATTAAAAGTATGTTTTAGAATAATTCTTTCTAATATATAAAAATATAGAAGCATTACATGAAACGATTCAATACAAATTATAGTTTAATACTTTGATATAAAAATTAGTTAAAAAAATATAGTATATTCTTAACAAAGTAAAGGCAATGATATATGTTATATACATAAAAAAATATATATTACAAGGTAAATAATTTGAACCATAATGAGCTGAGCTAACAAACGAGCTAAACCGAGCCGAATCGACTCATCGCGAACCATGTGACAACCCTAAAACCAAAATTAGGTAAATTCAACATTTTCTATAAAATGATAATACATGCTTGTATCCTATTAGAGATAACTAAGGTAATTTTATTTGATTATATGAGTTTTTGTATGATTAATTGAACATGCACATATGATACATGAGCATTCATGCATGCATGCATAAATATTTACATGTGCATGTATCCGCTTTTAATAAAAAAATTAAAAGTATGTTTTAGAATAATTCTTTCTAATATATAAAAATATAGAAGCATTACATGAAACGATTCAATACAAATTATAGTTTAATACTTTGATATAAAAATTAGTTAAAAAAATATAGTATATTCTTAACAAAGTAAATGCAATAATATATGTTATATACATAAAAAAATATATATTACAAGGTAAATAATTTGAACCATAATGAGCTGAGCTAACAAACGAGCTAAACCGAGCCGAATCGACTCATCGCGAACCATGTGACAACCCTAAAACCAAAATTAGGTAAATTCAACATTTTCTATAAAATGATAATACATGCTTGTATCCTATTAGAGATAACTAAGGTAATTTTATTTGATTATATGAGTTTTTGTATGATTAATTGAACATGCACATATGATACATGAGCATTCATGCATGCATGCATAAATATTTACGTGTGCATGTATCCGCTTTTAATAAAAAAATTAAAAGTATGTTTTAGAATAATTCTTTCTAATATATAAAAATATAGAAGCATTACATGAAACGATTCAATACAAATTATAGTTTAATACTTTGATATAAAAATTAGTTAAAAAAATATAGTATATTCTTAACAAAGTAAATGCAATGATATATGTTATATACATAAAACAATATATATTACAAGGTAAATAATTTGAACCATAATGAGCTGAGCTAACAAACGAGCTAAACCGAGCCGAATCGACTCATCGCGAACCATGTGACAACCCTAAAACCAAAATTAGGTAAATTCAACATTTTCTATAAAATGATAATACATGCTTGTATCCTATTAGAGATAACTAAGGTCATTTTATTTGATTATATGAGTTTTTGTATGATTAATTGAACATGCACATATGATACATGAGCATGCATGCATGCATGCATAAATATTTACGTGTGCATGTATCCGCTTTTAATAAAGAAATTAAAAGTATGTTTTAGAATAATTCTTTCTAATATATAAAAATATAGAAGCATTACATGAAACGATTCAATACAAATTATAGTTTAATACTTTGATATAAAAATTAGTTAAAAAAATATAGTATATTCTTAACAAAGTAAATGCAATGATATATGTTATATACATAAAAAAGTATATATTACAAGGTAAATAATTTGAACCATAATGAGCTGAGCTAACAAACGAGCTAAACCGAGCCGAATCGACTCATCGCGAACCATGTGACAACCCTAAAACCAAAATTAGGTAAATTCAACATTTTCTATAAAATGATAATACATGCTTGTATCCTATTAGAGATAACTAAGGTAATTTTATTTTATTATATGAGTTTTTGTATGATTAATTGAACATGTACATATGATACATGAGCATGCATGCATGCATGCATAAATATTTACATGTGCATGTATTCCCTTCATGTGAATTTCGTGATTATCAAATCATATGTATTTAGTTACCAAATCGTATGATTAAATGACTAGTTACTTGAATTATAAATATCTTTCATTTACATTTAATAAAATAAGATCAAAACTTAATCAAACATTACCAAACAAAATTAACATCTAGAAACTTTATATCAACACTAAAACTAATCAAACCTTAAGCACTTAAACACCAACATAGACACAACCTTAGCCCTAAACTCGGCTCATTAAGATACTAACTAACCCGATTAAGCACCTATATCATTAACTAATCCTAGCTTAATGACTAAGTCATTAACACCAAACCGCCACCTAGCCATCACTTAACACTAACCCTTGCTCTAAACCCGCCACCTAGCATTACATGACACCAAACATACTTAAAAATCTACCACCTATCCTCCTAATAGCCCACTAATACAAGCTATAATCACCACTTCACCATCCTAAACCTAAAGTTAATCATGACAACTCCACCTTCATCCCCACCTCTCGGCCGATGGAGCCACAACCGCATACCACCACAACCGCCACCATCCTCACACCTCTTGACACAAACTCTCGGTTCTCCAGCCATCTCCACTCTCACCCTCAAACCCTCGGTTCTCACATCACACAATCTACACCATCACCACCTTTGTTCACTACCAACAAGTTGTGATCAAGCATCAAGAACTATCACTTCAACCGAGCTCTCAAGGAATCAAGCCAAACCATTCTCTTAGTTCTCTTCAATCAAACAGGGTTAGATTTCTAAAACCTATAACTAACAAACTTTAAGAGTGTATATGTGTTTAAATAAACACATATAAACTAACTCTTGAGAGTTAAATCATCAAGGATATTCATAAGAAATCACAAACACCCAATTCTATTCAAAAACCAGTAAGAAATGAGGATTCAAAACTAAAAACTTGGAGGTTTTATATAAACCAAGGGTTTAAACAAAAGATTACAAATAAAAAGGTTAAAACCTAGATATTCTTGATGAATTAGATTAAATATCTAAATGATTGTGATTGTGGGAATAAAATTAGGAACTTGTTGAGAAATATTAGAAATAGTAATCTGTACATTTTAGTGTAATAATATTGGGTAGATTAATTTATATAATTAATTCAAGGAAATGAAAGGAAATTATTATACAGAAGCTCCGAACCTGGTAAAAATCTGGAAAAATTATATAATAATACTTATATTTTATAGGAATTCCTGAATAAATTTCGTGACTTAATTCATATGTATGTTTGAGTTTTATATTTTAGAACATTCTGTAAATAGAAAATTAAACGAAATAGAAAAACAGTGAGATAAATTATTAAAAATTTATATAAATTATGATATTTAGAATAGAACATTGTGTGAGAATTTTGGAATTTTTAGAGATTTTTAACTATTTTTGCTAATTAATATGAAATTTATAAAAATCCTAGAAAAATGCCTGTTATGTGTTATTAATCTGAAATTTTATGAGGTAACATACATTTCAGAATGTCTATGATGGTAAATTTTGGTAATTTTTGGGTGACAGTAGTGATCGATTAGGAATTTTGATATAATTAGTGATATAAATGCTGAAAATTTTAAAGAAATTAGATTTATTCTAACAAATAATTATTTTATAGGAATTATTTGACTTATTGGCCGGAACTAAGGTGAGTAATATAGCCCCTCTTTGATTTATAATTTTTGAGGGGGGAAAAGCATACTTTTGTGTTGAATTAGATGCACATTTTGGAGAAATTTGATTTGTTACTGTCATATTGACACAACCATTAATTCAGATGAGGAACCGTCAAATAATATAGGTAGCACTATTTAGGAAATGTCAACCTGCATATGCTGATATAAGGGTAATGGTGTTATATTATTTGATTGCGTGATTTGTATTTGACAGTTATGAATCACTTGACATGTGCGTAGGTTTGGTTGTGAGTTTGATTGTATTGCATCAATTCAAAATGATTTATATTGATTAAACCTATGTTCTCACCAACCGTTTGTTGACTATTTTGAGTATGTTTTTTCAGGTCAGCAAAATATATTATAATCTCGTGTATTCCTTCAACATGTATAGTGATCGGCACGGCTACCTAGGAAAGCTGTGCATATGGTTGACTATTGACTTGTTTGACTTCAGCCTTTACGTGACGTTCACGTTCACTACTAGCTGAAGATATGTGATGTGTTGAAGATATGCTTTTGATTAGGATTACAAATGTATAAGTCTAGAATGTTAGACTAAATTTTATATCATGTAATCCTATATATTATAAATTAATGAAATTAATATTTAGTTTATTGCTGTGATTTGTATACCGTGATAATCAATGCGTTTTGAGCTAACGAGTCACACCCAAGCATTTCACGCTTCCGCAGGAATGTGACAAACCAAGCCGAGTTTAGCTCGTTTTCATATCGATCCGTCACGGTTCGGTTCAGTTTAAAACTGAGCCACTCGAGCGAGCCTTTTTTTTTCGAGCTTTTTCCCAACGAGTTTCGAGCGAGCTCCGAGACGCTAGCTATTTGGACGAAACTATTTTAAGCTTTTGCCATATTACAGTTCAACATGGAGGTCACATTTCTACAAATCGAGTGTTGGAGCAAGTTCGAGCGCTAGATCAAGTACTTGAATATATGTTTTTCCTTGGCCACTTGAGCTTTTGTTGACTCATAATAGTACTAAAAAAGTTGCTCGCTTTGGTTTTGCAAAAACTCTCTGCATTTTTCCGGATTGATTAAACTCATTCTCAATTAGATTAGCGGAATTGATCTAATTGGAATCAAAGTAAAGTGTGATGAACAATGAAAAACATTTAATCTTTATTATATTCGAAAGCCTCAACAACGATAACAACTGTTATGAACAATGAGACTCCATGAAAGTATATATAGAGGCAAAACTAACTGCTATTCTATAGTCGGTTAATTAACCAAACAACATGTTTGATTGCAACACCAAAACCAAATATAACTATACTAGATAGACTCCGTACAACTAGGAAACAATACAAAGACTAAAGTTCTTTTGTATCTTCAATTATAAATCACATCATTATCTTCATTTGAATTGTTACGTGCATCAATGGTAGTGAGGTAGAAAGTTTATCTCACTAGTAACAAATCTTTCATTTTAACTATTACCTTTGTCGTAATTTACTAATTTACTCCCTTAGCTATAACTTCAATCTTAATAATTCATCCAAGTATTTTGAGAGTATCAATTTCAAAGCATCCATACAATCTCTTTTTTAGACTGATGCTGGCAAAGCTAAACAATTAAGCTTCCTTGGCAATGTATTTAACAAGCCTTTTCATACAATCAACATTTACACCTTTGCTTGCATTGATTAACAGCACATTAACTTTTTTGAAAAAGTCAGGCTTGTTGGTCATGATTCAACTAATTTGTAATGCCTTTTAATTTTAAACCAACTGCTCTAACAACCTCATATCGATTCAGTCTTGCAATATATTAACAACCGTCAAATTTTCAGGTCTACACATTATACTTGCTAACCACTTGAGATATTATATGATGCATCATTTGCCACGAATCGGATATGGACTAGGCCATAATTCTTGATATGTTTAAAAACATAATAAGAATTCCTACTTAAACTATGAAATTCATACCTTTGTTTGTGGATTTCATCTTTATGACAACATCGGTGATACAACAACGAAAATGTCAACCTTATTTATTACTAGTAATGATGATACATAACGCAAAATATTGTCCAAATCAAATGAAATAATAAATCATAGTTTTGTTATGGTCAAAAACTACCAAGGTAGTTAAGTGATCAAGTTAGTAAAGTGAGTTAGTGTGTTTTTTAGTAAAAATGGTTTATGAGTTTAAAGATAATGAAATATGAACTCGAAATACCAATAGAAAAACTATTTGAGTAAAGATATTTCTCGAAATAATAGCTGATGAAACAAGTAAATGATAAAGAACAAGGCGCAATCGATTTTTAGTGAGGAAAAACCCTTGATCTTAAAGATCTCTTGCACAAAAAACCTCGTGGCGCTTGACAAACGTCGGACTGCCTTATTTTTTATTGACTGAAAATATGAAGTACAACTTGAGAGGCAAATCCGATCGAATACCAAGTGTTACACGTGTTGTTTTCTAGTGTGAGCGCGTATATAAGCTGATAGCAGTAAAAGATCATTATACAGCAAAATAAAATAACAAGCATCCTGATTCTAATATTCCTGGAGGTAGGATTCTCAGCGTACAAGCTTCATGTAAAACGTTAGAAACTTGGTCTAGCACGCATGTGATCCGTTTTCAACTTCCATCCCGATGCTTACACATTGACTGAGTCATTAACATGTTTCCTGCAACAATCACATGCGCAAGAAACAAATTATAAATGATAATTCAGAATATAGTTCGGAATATGTAACCCGTTGGATACCAAAAGAATGAACTATATGTTACATGCTACACATGCATCATGTCATGTAACAAAGTTAATAGAAAAGTTTGATAAAAGCTTATACATACTACAGGATTTTTGGCCAACCATAACCTTCACAACCTTTCATTACACTTATTCATGACATCTTTCATTGTTAATCAAGATTGCTAATCAAGACCTATTACCCTATGAAAATTCATTTCATTCTTGCAAAAATTTTCTTTTTCTTTTTCTCTCCTCTCCTGGGCCGCAACTTTAATTTACCTCTCCCCACAAGTGTTCTTCAACCAAATTTCAACAAAGAATCTAGTGCGCATCATCCTTCAACCAAGTATTTGTTAGCTTTCATTCATACCTTTATTCGAATCGTTACTCCTAATGCAAATATTATGCACACGCATAATGATTCAAGTAATCATCTATTTGTGTTCATAACTATCCATTTGGTTTCATATGAAACTTTTATGATATCATCTGAAAAATCTATCATTTTATCTAAAACTTTATGATTGACAAAATCTTTCATGTATTTTTGTAAAACTCATCATATGTTTTCATCCATCATATGATTTCATGCGAAACCCATGGTTTCATGTAAAACTATTTAGGTACTTTCTTTTGAAGTCCTATTCATGTTAGTTATAAAACAACAACAATACATTTTTTTAATAAAGATTCAGCATATGATTTGTAAAGTACTTTCTTGCATTTTATGTGTTAGTATACTTTCTTGCTAGCTTGTTATTTGTGGATCACTTTCTTCATATGTGAGTTTCATGGCCCTTTTTTCTTTGATATTTTATTACGGGAAAAACATGCTTAACTTATTTTATGTTTTGTGGATCACTTTGACTCTTGAGACTTGGAATTTTATGTTTGTGTGGTATACAATGTAATGCTGATGTAGATTGCATGACTACACAGCTACTTCTCTTGAATGGAGCTAAGGGACAATTATATGATAGTGCTATTTGGATTGACACCTCAACTTATTCTTGTTGGACTTGCTAGCAACAACCAACAAATGTCACGGGTCGACACTTGAGTGAATATACTCTGGTAGACTTTGATATTTGTAATTCTAGCGACACTTAACTTTGACATTGCCATTGTAACGGCGTAAACTTTTGCTTTAGTAACTAACAAGACATTAGATGGACTTTATAAGTCATAACGTTTGGTTGTGGACTTATGTAAATCATATTATCCTACATGTGTATATGCATAAACATAGTGTCTTGACATTAACTATGACTTTGACGTGACAACATAAAATTATTTGTGACTTAAACCTGCAAGCTCTCCAACTATTTTCTGTTAACATTTTTCAAGCATAATATGATTACTAGATAGACTATGAAAAGCTGGACCTTAAGACTTCATGACTAGACATACGTTTGGAAGATTTTATGTTATTTCTTTATATAAATGTTAGCTTAGACCTGTGACAATTGTATTTTGTATTATACTTGTTATAGACAATGTATTGACTTTTGATACACGATTCATTGCATTTTCATGATTCTGTCTTGGTGGGATTGTGATAAATTAGTATCAGAGGCATTGATTATAGATATTTAGGTTTCCGTTTAATTAACCATAGATTATAATAATAAGCTCATATACCCTAGTGACAAACCTGTAGGGATTATAAGGAATATGACTTTAAGAAAGCATTTCATGTAGGCAATTGATCATTTATAATCGATTTCTATTTTGACTTGGCCTATAAAACTGCTGCAACGCTTTTTTCAATGACTTATACTAGTAGGCTAATTTTCATCTCTGATTTATATTGGTCTCAATTTCGTAGTATACAGTTCCTTCTACCATCTATTTGATTGTACTTTGAAATATGACACATGGACTAACGTGACACCTGAAGACAAGGAGAGAGTACTCAAGTTAGAGGACTACTCTTCTAGTATTTAGACTCGACTTACTAGACTTCCATGGAAAATTTCAGCTTAAGTGATTGCTTTCTCAACTACTCCTAGTATGATCTCCAGTTATTTAACCTATGGTAACCATACTATTTGCACATGATAGCATATATTAGCTTTGAGTAGATGGAACTAGGTTGACTATCCAAGGTAAATTAAAATTACAAGTGAACATGTGATTGCAATTTAAAGTGCATCTGAATCTTAGTAAACCCTATTATACGAGGTAATAGTCGTAATATTCTAAGATTCATATGCTTTTAATATCATTACTTTTTCTTGAGTTCTAATCAATTTGAGACTCTCATGGAAACATATTACAATTCTTTTAGCCTTGATTTCTACACATTAGTTGGGAACTCCTTGTAGTACAATGCTTCACCATTACACTTCAACTGTATATCTTTTTAACCATGTTAATCCATTGTCAACACATGTGATTGATCTTCGGTCTAGCATGAACCATACTTCAACTTTTGTGACTCCACAATTGGATCATTTTGTATGATCTCATAGTCTTAGAAGTCGTGTCATGATCCTACGAATTTCTTACATGTTTGGACATACTTGGTCTTTGAAAGGCTACAATAGGGTGATGAGGCTCCCTAAACCCAAATTGATTCTTTCTTTTGAGTTTGACACTTATTAGTTTATTGTTTCAAATACATCAAGTTATCGTGTCTAATATGCCAGCCATCGTGTCAAATATCAGGTCATTAAGTCAAATATGTTTTATCATTTGTTATATGTATTAATCATTATGTTTTACATTTTTGATAAGTTCTACTTATTTTTATCATTGTTTTTTACATGTTATATAAATTTCTTATTATTTTATCATTGTGTTTTGCAATTAGAAAATACATAATGATGTTATTTCATCAATATGTTTTTAAAAAATTCATAGTATTGAAAAAAAACAATGACGTCCAGAAAAACACAATGACATATTTATCACTATAATTACATTTTATATAATTTTGTGTTATTTTGTTATTATTTTTAATATATTAGATAAATTAGTTATTATTTTATCATTGTGTTTTACAAAGTAGAAATACACAATAATTTTAACTAGAACTAAGCCTTTCGCGTTGCAGCCGAACATAAATCGTGCAAAATAACATCAATGTCACACCACTGCCACCTACCACCAGCACTAAAGCTATGATGTGTTTATACGAAAAAATTATATTGAAATGTAAAACATATAAAAGTATAACTAAGCTGATCTATGATCAGCGTGTTACGACAAACCTGTCTAATGAAAAATAGTTGTAAAAACGTTGAATCATACATGCATGTTGTGCCGTGTTAGCTCATAAAATTTAGAACAAAACCTAAAGCAAAATATAAATATGTTGAACCACACATGTATGTTGAATCATGTTAACATGCAAAATTTAGAATCAAACGTAAAATGAAAATTTACAAAAGATGAAAAGTATAAGGGACCAAAGTTGAAATTAAAAAAAGTTGTGAGGTTAAAATGTAAAAGATGAAAAGTTTCAAGTTGAAAGTAAAAAATGAAATTTTGTAAGATTGCATTGTAAAAAATAAGAAACTTTGTGTTACAAGTAAAAATAAATTTTTTTTTTGAAAAACACCCTAATCATAATGTACATGCAATTTGATAATTAGTATTATTTAAATTCATCATTAGATTTCTTTAGAATTTATCATATCAAAAATAGAAAATACTGTTTAGCAAAACATAATAAAAAAAAAAAAAAAAAAACAACAAAATCAATTGTACTAAAAAAACAATGGTGAGCAAAAATCATATTAACTGAAAAACATAAATTTTTTTTAATCTTTTTATATAACTTTACTATACCTGTTTTAAAGATAAAAAACACTTATTTTATGGTATAATTTTTATTAAAAAATAATGTCGTAAATAAAGTTATAAACGTTTTTTAAAAAAAAGGAAACTTAATAAATCAATAAAAATGTATGGCTAGAATAAGTATCTAACAAATATTTTTTACAATTTAATCTCAACTATTGATTAATAATATTAATGTTTGAGAATATTTTTTACAGTTGATAGATTCAAAGATTCAAAAAGTTTTTTGTTTGAGCTTTTAGATTTAAATAAACTTTAACCTAAAGATTTTTCTAAGTTTGCCTCAATAGAAATGGTCTTAACATAGAGACACTCTACATTATAAATCAACACCCCCTATACGCCTCGTATGGCACCATACGTGGCGTATAGGGTCGAAAGACACTGAAAACGAGAAAAATTCAAGGGGTGTCAGAGAGCTATACACCCCATATAGCCCTATACAACCCCCTATACGACACATAAAGGGTTATACGACGTGTATAACAAATTTCGACACTGACTACTAGGAAAAATTCAGAGGCTGTTAGAGAGGTTATGCGCCCCGTATAAGGTTATACGGCCCGTATAGGGCTATCGACCCCCCTATATGACAGGTATGGGGCTATACGACCCGTATCGATTTTGGGGTGTTACTTTATAATTTTGAGGTGTCTCAATATCCACGTCTCGATAGAAAAGGCTTACTCCATCGTATTAATTGTCCTAAATTTGACTTCCTGTTTTGTCATACGTCACTTTTTTTATTAATTACTTTAATATTTTTAATATTTTGGTTTTCATAATTAAATTTACACATAATTAACTGATGGTAATATGTTGGTTTCATAAATAATGAAACCGATATTGATAACATTTATACATTATGCTATATCAATATATCTATTAAGCTACAAATATATACTTAATCATAATAATGTCATCGTAACAATACGCGTAACGAAGTTTCCTTACATGCCACTTGCCACGGACTTGATTTTTAGTTTTATTCACTCATTTTGGAGTATTTATTTTTGACATGGATTTTGAATTTACATCTTAACATTTTAGCAGTAGTTAGCTGTTAACGAGAATGCAGACCCAGCTGTAGACGCGACTGCTGAATGTTTTTCTATTGTTTCTATTGGGCTGAAATCAAATACAAAGCCTCTGCTCAAGTTTCTTGTTTCTGTTGGGCTAAAGCCATAAAGCCTAATACAAATACAAAGCCCACTAAATTTAATAAATGAATTGGTATCCGATATATCTTTTATTTTCTTTGTCATTATATTATAATTAATTAATTCACTTACTGTTATTTATATCTAGTAAGAGCCGAGGACAATCTATTATCTAGAGTTGGTTTTTATTTAATAGAATATGTTTTCATTCTTGAATAGTTATATGTTGCATTATTAAAGGTAAATAGTACAGATAGAATCAAATTACTAGTATATTAGATAAATATGGCATGGTTAGTAATAAAACAACAAATATTGTATACAAATAAATATTTAAGATTTATGAAAACTTTTTTTTTTCTAAACTTAAAGAGCGTTTGGTTTGCGGAATTTGTTGGAATTGGAATTGGAATTGGAATTGAATTGGAATTACAAGGAATTGTATTTGGAATTCAATAGTTTTCAAATGATTTGAAACTCAATGGAATTGTAATCTATTAAAAAAATTTAAATTCCAAATACATTTTTAGTGACAAAACACTTATAATGAAATTGGAATTTATCATCAATTGCAAACCGCCACCACCTCATTTACCATTGATCACCGTTGCTACATACCACCGACCGCTGCCGGCGTCACTGCCGACAATCGACCCCAACCGCCAACCGCGCTCGTTGCCGCCACCACCAACCGATCACGCCCATCGTCGAGAACCGGCAGTCTCCGTCGAGCACGTCTAAACCTACACGGTTCGGCAACGGTGGTCGACAGTCTAGTGCGTCGGGGTCGGGTCGCGTCAACGACTATCGGGGTTGGGGACAGGTGGTAATCGACGGTCGGAATCGGTAGCAGGCGGAGGTCGGGGGCGATGGCGGGGGCGGGCGGCGGTCGGGGGTGTTGGCGGGCGGCGGCGGTCGGGGGTGCGGCGGGAGGCGGCGGTCGGGAGCGGCGACGGGCGGCGACGGTCGAGGTCGGCGGAGAGCGGCGGCGGCGGGCAAGATCAGCGGTCGGGGGCGATGGTGGCGGTCAGTGTGGTGGCGGCGGACGGGGGTGTTGGTGGCTGTCGGAAGTTGGCGGCGGCGGTCGGAAGTTGGTAGCGTCGGCAAGTGTCGTCGGTAGTGTTGGTTGGTGGTCGGCGGGGTGGTAGGGGGCGGTAGGTGGGGGTCGGTGGCGAAGGCGAGGTCGGTTGAATTTGAAATCTTTCAATATTTGAAAGGATTTTGAAATCCTTCATTTGAAGGAATTTGAGGGAATTAATTCAAATTCCAATTCTAATTCATTTCACAACCAAACACGTTAAGAATGAAATTCAAATTCCAATTCCAACGAATTAGTACTAACAAAACACAATGCTTAATGGAATTGAAATTCCAATTATTTTGAATTCCATTGAATTATTGCATACCAAACACCCCCTTAGTTATAGAAATAGTAGAGATAGAGTCAAATTACTAATATTAGATAAATATGCTATGGTTAGTAATGAAACAACAAATGTTGTATACAAATAAAAATTTAAAAATTATAAGAAATTTTTTTTTTCTAAACTTAGTTATATTATTATTTTGGACCATCATAGCTCATGTGTTACATTACGATTTATGCTTATTACGTTGTTAAACAAAATTAACAGAAATATGTTTTTGTTTTCATCAACCATGTACTATACCGATATTAACATAAAATTATATTAAAATGATGTTTTTGAAAATTTTAAATATAATTTATAACACACTAATAATGCAATTGAAAATTATAAAGATGTGATACTATTAGATCTTATTCAAATGATTATTTAGATGAAGACATGTGAAAACAAAAAAAGAAAAAGAAAAAAAAATGACTCGCTATCCAAACCTCTGGTTTGTAAGGTAAGATGACAAACCAACTCCACTGCTCACCTTTTCGTACATATACAAATTTTTTTATAACATGTAGTAGTCTCGTGGTTGGCGGCATATGATTGGTCATCGACCATACAAATTAAGATATGGTAAATGTAAGTTAGAAGATTACTACTACTATGTAGTCCAAAGCGATTGTAAATTATTATTACCATCGACCATACAAATTAAGATATGGTAAATGTAAGTTAGAAGATTATTACTATTACGTAGTCCAAAGCGATTGTAAATTATTACTACAAATACATTTGGTAAAAAGAAAAAGAGTATTACTATAATTAGTTAGTGGCGTTGGTGCCGATAGTGTAGGAGCCCAACAAATGATGCCACTGGTGCTGGTGCCGACAGTATATATAGAGAGACGATGTGAGAGAGACACACATCAAAATAATTAGTTTTGAATAGTTGAAGTTAAGAAAAGTGTGTAGGTTGAGATATTATAAAGAAATAAATATGTTTATGAGTATGTAATTAGCAGATTAATTAGTTTTTTTTATAATGATTTGAATACAAGATTGCCATGTCGCTAAGGTTGTGCATGTTTTAAAATCGTACCAAAAGGTAAAATCGAGTTTAATAAAAAGACGGACCAAAGAACCAACCATTAAGAGATAGTAGGTTTTAGTTGGGTTTAGTTTTAGGAAAATTGGATTTTAATAATTCAAATTATTAACTATTGGCTAATATTAATCGCAACTAACAATTTGACTAGTATTAATCCAAACTTTCGATTTTATTACTAATAACAGTTTTAGTTTAACTGTTCATTAACTCATTTAGTTTCTTATGACGTTTAATGTGACGTGACTCATGACGTGACATGTGACATGACGTGGCATGTGACATGATGTATTATATAATTAAAATAAAAAATATAAATATATCACTTAATTTTTTCATTTTTTTGTCTTAAATCTATTCAATCAATGACAAAAGCGTTACATTAAATAATTTCAGAAAATAATCTTCTACAAAAAAAGAATTGAGTAATTATAATTCTGTTATACATCACGTCTGAAGTCACGTCATGTGATACGTCATAGAAAACTAACGAAGTTTACGAACAGTTATACTAGAATTTTATTAGCAAAAAAATCAAAAGTTAGGATTTATACTGGTCAAATTGTTAGTTGTAATTAATTTTAATCAATAGTCAATAGTTTAGATTATTAAAATTTAATTTTTCTTAGTTTTATTTATTCATTTAGTTTTTAATTATAATTCTGTTATACGTCACGACAGGAAGAGGAGAAGAAAAATAAGCTCCTCCAAGAAATTCTAAATGGCAGAGATGTGTGTCTGCCACGTAGCGATGGTTGGTAGTTTCAATAAACTAAGGAAAACAAAAACAGGACAATATAATGTGTAGAGTGTAGGTATAGTTCTTGTGTGTTTTTGCTCCAAGTATGCGTGGATACCCTAGTATCATGTTCTCATTTTTAGACAATTGTTATTTCTTGGTCTAAAATATTTACTTGGATAATACAAAAGTGTTCAAGAACGAATATGTGGATCTATGAGAAAGTTGCAATAGAATTCTAAGCAAATTGATATTCAAAATTAGGCAAAATGATTCTATATATAAGGGTTGAAAAAATACATAAATCTGCAGAACTTCGAAGAACAAAGCTGCTACAGAACTTCAGTTTCCTATCGAATATTAGTTTTGCTATTGATGATCTAAGCTAATGCTGACCATCAAATTCAAGCAATTTTTATCAACTTGATGATTTCAAAACAATTTCCACTTGGCAAAATAAAATTCAATAGGGTCTTTATCCCTTAAAATCCACCGGGGGTTACCGCCTCTTGCACCTCGTTATCAGGACCGCTTCCCCCGAACCCCTGTTGTTTAGCGGGTTTTGCCCATTTGAACTAGTGAGGTATCTTAGCATCAAACTTTAAAATAGTTTTAAGTATGCACTACATACATCCTTACTTGAATATATCTTTATTCTAATATCTCATTTGGTCGTAAATGAATCTAAGTTACTCAAAATGACCTGATAATACTAAAATCTTAGTATATATTGGACCTTGAAAGTACCAAGAATGTTATATTTGGTGTGGTGAGTTAGTTGTTTTGTTGTGAATACTTATACAAGGCAAGTCATTTACGAATAAATTTTTCAGACATGCGAATGAACATTATGCATGTGATATTTTTTTCCAAGGCAACGCAGATGTGAGTGAATAAACATGAGATGCGATTGAAGGTTTTTGAAAAGCAAATGACCAATGTCAGATGCGAGTGAGGTAAAATTAGATACGAGTGAAGGAAGAGGAGTTTTGGATGAGCAAAGTTTAAGCGAATGAAGAAACAGTAAACCGTATCTAACATATTCAACTAAGGTAAGTTAGATGTGGATGTACAATAGACAGATGTGGATGTACAACAATCAGCTGTGGATGAACAAATTGCAACTACGGATGAACAACTTTATTTTGTACTTCGACTAGTAATATTGTATAATGTAATTGTTTAGTGTTAATGTATTTTAGTCAAAAGTACTAGTCATATGTTTGGCTTATAAATAGAAGTTAGGAGTTACAATAATGAAATACTAACTGTCATTTTCTATTTTGTAAAAAAGTTTGATAGATCAACATAAAAAGCATTTATGAGTATTTTGATTATGTTCGTCATACTTCTTGTATTGATTACTAATCATTGTGATTCCGCAACAATGGTTTACTATACATTTGATCATATCTGATCCTAAATCACACCAAGTCATCTAGTTTCAGATCCTAAGTCTTGTTCATCAAATTTTATCAAAATTTGTGTGATAAATTGACGGATCTGCTCAGATCTCTACAAAGGGGGGTGTTTTAAGCTTTGTGTAACGCCCCGTTCCTGAGAGTCCTCACAGTTGATCATTTATAGCATAAAACATTTATAAATATAACGTTTGTAGAGGAAATCATATTTAAACATTAAAATAAAACTTATCTTTAAAGATCATTAAATCATATTTAAACATGAAAACTATAATCTTATGATCATCATTTCAAAACTATAAATGCCAAACTCGAACCTCCCCAGTAGCTACCATGTCTCTGCCTGCATCTCTTCAACCTTAACCATTACCTGCCAACTTATATGTATACAAAGTTAACCATGCCAAGTGAGTTATAATTTTATAATGAAATATACTTTTAAAACCTATGCCTTATCATACGCGATCACACGTTAATATATACATGTTAACATACTCATCTCTTTCTTACCTTTCATCATCATTTTTTTATCGTTATCTTTTACTGTAACTGATCAGTGTCATATGCACGTATATGTGGTTACAGTCTCAAGGTCCAGTGACAAAGATCCCCTTTCATTCATGGTCAATCACATGGATTAGAACCCCGTGAGTATCCTCATGGGCTAGCTAAGCCACCTACAGTTTAGCTAACAACAAAATGGTTATGCACCTCCGTTCATTATGCTTGCAAGACTTTTAATCATTCACTACGTTTCACTTTTCATTTACATTATGTTTCACTTTTATTACATAATACTTTACTTATAATAGTAAACAAACATACAAATTAAAGTTCACTTTAAAAGCTTTATCAGTTTTAAAATAGTTTAAATAGTATAAATTGCATGTTTGTCATCACTTAGTCAGTTGACAACTTACTTAGTAAAAACCTACATATGCGAAAACACTAAGGCTTAAGCGAATACACTTAAGTGTGTGAAAACATTACTCTCCGCAAAAGCATCACTATGGACGAGAACATGTTTGTATGCGGAAACATCGTCATACGCGAGAACGTCCCTAGACGTTAGAACATCACCATTCATGAGAACATCACATAAATCATGACCCTTGCACACCAAGTTACCTATACGCGAGAACATCACGGTACGCGAGAACCTATGAGCGAAAACATAAACTTAGGCGAGAACATCTACACATTTCATGTGAAAACATCCTAGTATCAGCCTCTTCTTCAACTTAATATCTACTAAATAATCCTTGACATAACCATTTCAATCATAATCATTATCATAAGCATAAATAAACATAGTAGTATTTATAACAGCCCCAAAACTTCTAAAAACTTGTAAAATAAAGTGCTAGAACTCACCTTTTGAAGATTTAAACCAAAAACCCTAGTCCCCAAGAGCTTCTTAACCCAACAGCCGCATATTGGTCATACGAACTGCCCAGAAGGTTCCATAATCTAAAAGTGTACTCTTGATTTTTAATTGCCCCACTCAAATGGGAATGATTGGTGCTCCCCGGTCATTTTCTTTGAATTCATTAAGTTTGCTATTGATACCTACATATACTTGAGGAGGATAGGTAAAATCATCATTAATACATTTAGAGTTAAAAAAGATAAAAACCATGTTTATGTGCACATTCTTTGACCTTGAATCTTGTTGTTGAGGGTTCTTTGTTGTGTCACCGCTAGGAAGTGGTACCTTGAGACTACACCACTCTTCTCGCCCTGAATTGATAAGACTTCACCGCTAGGAAGTGGTACACGAATGATCTTTTCGAGACAAACGATTTCCTTTTGGTTCTCGGGCAACCAATCCATGCTAAAAACCACATCGAAACTTCCAAGTGTAACATGCATAAGGTCTATATATATTTTATATCTAGATATTCCCAACTTAAATCCTTAAGAATATGAGTTGCATCAATTAGCTTACCATCCGCTAATTCTACGGTGTAACTAGGCGTCATTCATTTAATGTTACATCTAATGGTTTGCTAAATTTCATAGAAATAAAGCTCCTATCAGCACAAGTATCACATAGTATAGAAGAAAGCAGTCATTTAGAGGGAACTTACCGGTAACCTTATTTTGGTCGTTCCTTTCCTCACCATACCCATAGGGTGGCTAACTTGTGTGAATGAGTCGTATACTCCTCAATGTCTAAGCCAACTCTCTTAAGATTCCAGAATTCCCCTTCTAACTTTTGGACTTCATTACGGGGACAATACTCTTCTTTCATCAAAATTTTAAAATCATCCCATGGCATGTTGTTTACAGCTTCAAGTCCTAGTGTCTAGACTGCTGAATTCCACTAGGTCAATGCTGGTCTTCTAGAGTGCAAGACGTGTACTTGACACGGTGTTCAATAGGATAGTTGCACATTGCAAAGTTCAACTCAGTATTCTCCATCCACCTTAGTAGGGTAAAAACACATTTAGAACCAATAAAAGAATGATGTTTGCAATCCATAAACATTTTGAATGTATAGATTGCTTGACCTAGATCAAAGGAACATAATGACATTTAGGAATTCAGATTTCAAATAACGTGTTACATAGGAATGGACCAACATATCCGTTAGGCATAAGGTTACCTTTTTAATTTTGATTTAAGTTGTTCTTGTTTTGATTCTGATACGAGCCTGCTCGTATGCCACGAGAGCCCTAGCAACACACTCATTGATGACAACTTCCAGTTCAGCCTAGGTCATGTTAACAGTGCCTTGTCCACCCTAACGTCCAGTTCTCCTTCCAGACATGATTTCTTTCACATTCATAATATAAAAATATGAGAAAATATCCAACATATAATCATCATAATGCACAAGGTAAATAATCATGCATTTCACATAATCACAACAGCCAATATTCAAATAATAATTCTTGATAAAATAAATTGTAAGGGGTATAATATATTCAAATCGAACAATTGAAATTCAATGTATATCAATTGAATGGGAACATCCCTACCCATCATCGTCTTCATGTTACTTCGGGTCTTCCTCTGGATCCTCCTTTGGATCATCCTCAGTTGCATTGGCAGTCGCAGGCTGGGCTTCTAGCTCATCTTCTCTTAATTTTGATTGTATCAGTCTCTGTTGAGTATTCTTTAGTGTAGCCTTGAGTGTTCCAATCCTATCTGGTGCTCCCTTAGCTATGCCAACAAGTGAATTGTGCTTGGTCACGTGTTCATCAAATACATCAGCAAGAGTATTGTACTTCTAAAAAGTCTCTGCTAGGTTTTCCTTGAGTGTCTCCACATGTTCACTAAGGACAATCTAATGCTCGAGTATCCTGGTAATCTCACTAGCTGCTTCACGCATAGTGCGAACTCATGATCCATCTTCATGATAAAGGTGGCGAACGCCTTATAAAACAAATGGGGAATAGGTGGCAAAGTAGGAGTAGACGTAGATGTTTTAGAGGTAAGGGGAAGGGGTATATGCTCCCCTCGAATCCTGCTCGACACACCGTACTGCTTGGAGTCATCCACAGGCTCCAATCAATGTTTTTTTGGCTCCGATGGCGAACTAACTGGTGTAGATGCAGATGGCAGGAGAACGGGATTCTCTGACTCCCCGGTAGCCAGGGTTAACGTTGGTCACATAGGTGGTGTATGATCATGTCGACATCTTGTAATGTAATACGTGTATGAAATGAAATATATGTACACAAGCATTAAACATAATTGGTGACATTATGTCTAAGGCTATAGTTTAGATACTAATGCAATCCTAGTTCTTTATAACCGCTTGCTTTTATACTAATCTCTCACACCGTCAAATTTCACCTGCGGGATACTACCGTGAGGCACGTGACAAACCTGGTTCTCATACCTTAGTCATATCAAACAACTTAATATGTGTTTAAAATATGATGTTTCCTCATCAATCAGAGTAATTTATTCTTTTCTATGAAATCAATACCAAAGCATAAATGTAAAGGTTAAAACCATAAATATTTAATGCGCAAAACATGGCGCCCAAATAAAACTATTAAATATGAATGTAAATCTTTAAAACATTACAATACATGAACCTCAGAGTTTAATCAAAGCCTTAAACATGTCGACGACATGAGAATGGTGAATTCACAGGTCTATAAAATAGATAATATGTTTGAAATTTTTGTATGATAAAGTAAACAAAGCGTATCAGTGGAAAATGTTAGGTCAATTAAACACACATTTCACCTTCGGTCGAGTTAGCGCAACTAAAGTGGGTGAGATTTGTCAAACCCAATAGTATTACTCAGTATTACCTCGCTAGCTCGTTACTAATGGTTCAAGAATTTAGGAATTTTATGGTATGTTTGCACTATGGTAACAGGTGATGTTGTAATAATACAAAAACCAAACTAAACTAATGTTTGCAAGTTTTCCCCCCTGAAGAAAAGTATATAAAACACGGGCCGTGAGAATTTACCTTAGGTTGCGTAAAGAAATTTAATGCGAATGCAGAAAGCTAAAAGTTTCCTAATTGAGTGTGTTTACATAATGGTTGATAAGAACTCGTATTCGAACAACCTAAACTATTAGTGTGTTTATGAAAAGCTTGACAAGTATGACTTTTTGATCAAAGTTGACTGGTTTGACCTGATTACCCATTGGTTAATCAATTAAGTAAAAACATGTTTAATTATACTAAATAGTTCAATAAAGTTGTATATAAAAATTTCATGTTAGAAACCTATTTTTGAAAAGTTTTCATTTTTGAAAAGTATGACTTTGTTACACATATGTAATCCATATTCATAAATAAGTCACATATCACACCATGCATTCTAATTTCATATGTAATCCATCTATTACACACCCATAGTATGTTAATATAACCTAGAACATCATCATACCTAAAGTTGCCTAGTTTAGATCCGTAAAACGCAAGTTGTATAATATGTATTACAATGTCCCAACATGCTCCTATGATCATTCTAACATCATCTAAATAATCATATCAACGTCTACACATATCATAGTCAACATATAACACCGTTTCATAAAAGTATTCATAAATAACAATATGTTCATACAAGGCCTTTTTCACAATTCAATCACTTCCGATCCATTCTTAGGTTCAAAGCATAACAAAACAATTATTACAATCCATCAAACATGCACAGAACATCATCTAGAAACTAACCTACACAAAAATTTTCCTTTAATGGAAAGTTTCCAAAATCCGTGCCAAATTCTCAAGTTCAAACGTGAATTTTCATCCACAAGCATCAACTAACATCCAAAAATTATCAATTCAATCTAATTTTATCAAATTCAAAAGATTTCTACAATAGCCCAAAATAAAGTTTCCTTTATAAGAAAGTGTCAAGTTTTGACAAAAAAGCTACAATTTCACAAACCTAAACTATACAATCATCATAGTATTGCGTACTAACACATAATCTATCATTAATTTCATTCAATTTCATGTCTTGGTGCGTGCTTGGATATCTAGGGTTTAAATTTCATTATGGAAATCAAAAAGGATAAAATTGAACATAAAACTTATGTGTGTTGTTATATAGAGGCTAGATAACACGTGTTTGATGAAATAGATGATTGAATCCACCTATAATTACAAGAAGAAATCAAATGGAGAGTGTATGTGTGTAGGGGTTTCTGCAAATAGGAAGGTGTGGGAGGATGGGGGCGTCCGATTTAGGGTTATGGGGTGGGGGTTTGGGTTTAATTTTTTTAAAAACTAGTTGCTCAAACTTTTATAAAAATCGCTCAAATGATACGCGACTAAATTTTTCTAAACCGAAAGATAGAATGTTCACACATAATCAAATAAATACTAATAACATGAAATAATATTCATTTTATTAGTTTGAAGCTATTTTTACATAATTATGCTTTAAAAGCCAAAAATGCACGAAAAACACGTAAATGCTAGGAAATTCCTAATTTTCGCAAGAATGCTAAACATTTAAGTAAACATCATTTAATGCAGATATGTATAATCAAAAAATAATGTTCGTGCTGGTCGGAAAATTACATGAAAATGTCGGGTGCCACACGTCACAACCTGGTGAGTTTGGTGGTTATCGTCACAAAGTTTTAAGGATCCTTCTCTCAATACTATTGTTAAAGATTCTAAACCCAAAGCAGAAAGAGTCAATGAATCTGTTGATTTTTCTTCATCTGAAGTATCCAAATTATCATATGATGAGGAGGACCAATCATCTTTAGAATGAGATTTGGCAATTAGGATGACTATGTTTTATGAAAATGAATCGTTGAAGCAGAGACTTGTGAGACTTGTTTAGCTGGTAATCTTTCGCGACTCACATACACATATTAGTCAATATGTAAATCAAAATTTGAAACGTTGATTCCTTATGTAATTGTTAATTTGTTTTCTTCCAAATCACCGATTCACAAGTGCTTTGTTAAGTACGTCAATTCATCACAAACCATTCTCAAATTTTCAATCGAGAGTTTATTTAATCGACAAGCAGAAATTCAGAACTTAAGAAGCTCGTGTCTAATACTTTTACTAATTGAACTTATTTGACTTATTAGGCTAATAACTAATTTAAATTATTTGAATTAGGTTTTTGTACTCTTCAATTTTCAATTAGGCTGCTTCATACTTTCAGTTAGGTTAAATTAGCTGCTGCTTTAAGTTAATTTATGTTGTTTAGGCGGCTCTTTATAGGTTGAATTAAGCTATTGTATGTACTTATTTATTACTGTATGAACTTATTTATTAAGCTACTATATGAATTAGGCTGTTATTTAGGCTATAACATATGTCGGAATATTCGGATTGAGTGATTAGCTACTGCATTGAGTGCTTGTTCGAATTAGCTATTTTTGAATACTTAAATTGACTAATAAAGGAGGAGAGTTTCTGTCAAAAATTTATAAAAAGGATCCTAACGTTTTGCTTGTCATCCAAAAACGTTAAGTCGACCTTGAATAATTTTCATAAATTAAGTAATTAAAAATTAAATAATTTTATTTTTAAAACTGATTGTTGTATTAAATTTAGAAAGAAACATAGATTTTAAATTGATCGTTCAGATAAAATAAGAAACAAACCAATGAGATGGGGTTGGGGCTTACGGGTAAGATGAGAGTACTACAACCAAGAGGATTTCAATACTAAACTTACTTGAGATAAATATCATGTAGAAAAATAGCAGGTTTTGCCATAAAAAGAATAAAATTAAAAAGGAGAATATCTAATTAATATAGCAGGACATACCACTTGAGCCTTTCACCATCCTTGAACATAGGCACTTGATTAATAGGCATCACTCCACGTTGGAGCCCTAGTGGTTGATGGTTACAAGTGCCCAAGGGTGGGCTCACAGACACCCATTCATAATAGTCTAGCTAAGCACGAGAACATCACTATATTAACATAAATTTTGGATTTTTGGTTACACTTTTTCGACAAGATTAATGAATAGCATGTGCTACCCAGGGCTCTACACTAGGTCCACGATGTTAATGTGCAACCACAAGTATGAATGTTAAGCATAATTAACAAACGTTAAAGGCCAAAAGTTTAGGTGCATGAGTTGATCTTGAAAGTTGAAACCAAAGAATTTCGTTGTAAATATATTATGCCAGTAGACGACATAACTTTCATACCAATATTCTATATATGTTCATTTAGGAATAGCGCTGACTTTTTTTTTAAAAAAATTTTGGTTCCTATTTTATATATAATTTGTTATTTCGTTTTCAATAGTTTGTTTGTTCTACTAGTCTGCTCTATGTGTTGTGTTTCGACACGCGAAGTTCGATCCTCGTATTGTTTTTTAATAGTGAAGACTTTTTTCTCTTGCTAAAACATGTTTACGAATAAATCACTTAACAAATAGTTAATTAGTTTGATTCTTCTATCCCTTTTTTCTTGTTTCTTTTTTCAGTTTTTTGCTTTCACCTCACTAGTTCTTCAAGGGACGATGAATTTATTTTTGCTTATTGTTTTAAGTGTAATTTATGTACACAAGTATGTCATATATGTTCACCCACATGTCTATATAAAAAAGTATTTTAATTTTATGTTATTTTATGATTCATACATAATTTACACATATTTTGTTTTATTCTTATGAATTTTAAAATTTGAAGATTTTTATCACACCTTCGCTTATAGTAGAAACACGAGGATACTGCGGATATGATCGTCATAACACTAATGTTAACTAACAATTTTACTAGTATTAATCTCAACTTTCATTTTACGGACATGACGTATTACATAATTAAATAAAAAATATAAATATATCACTAAATTTTTACGTCTTTTTGTTTGCAAGCTACTCAACCATCGACTAAAGCGTTACGCTGAACAATTTCAGAAAATAATCTTTTATAAAAAAGATTTGAGTATAATTTTTTATACGTTTAATTATAACTATACGGGGCATTTACATATTTTCTTTTTCTAAAGTCATAAATTACATATTTACCCAAATCAAAAAATCAATTACATATTTCCTCTTCGTAAAACATTAATATTACATATTTACCCATTTTATTGAATGATTATATTATTCGTATTTAAACTAAATTATTTTTACACATTTCATTTCCAACGACTATCAATTATATAGTTTCTCAAATTCGATTCTTCTATGTAAATAGAAATAACAAAACTTCATCTCGTTTAAAACTTTATGTCAAAACAACAACGACCGATAATCAAAATTATATCTTTAAATACAAAACATAATTGTAAAAAATTTTAAACAATTATAATAATAAAACATTAATATGTAAAATTTTTTTAGTAAAAACAAGGTAAAATAGTTAATTAATATATAAAGTTTAATGAAATGGATAACACATGTAATATATATGTTTTAGGAAGGAAAAATATATAATTAATTTTTTAACTTGGGAAAATATATAATTTATAGTTTTAGGAAGGGGAAATATGATTGGAGTTAGATCCTGAAGTTCCACGTGTAAACAGATGCGGATATTTAAGTTTCATATGGTCTTCCCATTCCCAAGTAAATTCAGGGCCTCACTTAAAGTTTCATCGAACTCTTGCATCCGGGATCTTGGCACGTTTAAACTTCTTTACACATATATACATTATTTCTATTTGTTCTTCAAAAAATTAAGTTTGTCATCCACCCGAATTTACTCGATCGATACATGTAGATATCCGTATGCCAAATTCTTCAAGAGAATTGATACGCGAAACATATGATGCACACCACTTTACTCTTGAGGTAGATTCAATCGATATGCCATGAGACCAATTCTTTATATTACTTCAAATTGTCCAGCATACAAATGAGCTAGTTTTCCTTTCTTTCAAAACCATGCAATTTCTTTCCAAGGAAAAACTTTCAACAGAACTTGATCCCCTACACAAAACTCCAAGGATTTTCATCTATTGTCAGCGTAACTTTTTATGACGATCTCTGGCTGCTTTGAGTCTCTATTTGATTTGGTGACTCAATTTGATTTGGAAGATTTTATCGGTTGTTTTTTGGGTAATCTCAGGACCTATTAATTTAACTCACCAACTTCAATGCAACATACTGGTGTATGACACTTTCTACCATACAATACCTCAAACAGAGGACATCTGATACTCACGTGATAACTGTTATTATACTAAAACTTAATAAACAGCAGATGAGTATCCTAACTTCCACCCAAGCCACTCACACTTGCCCTAAGCATTTCTTTGAGGGTTTAGATAGTACACTCACTTTGACTATCCGCTTGTGGATGATAAGTAGTTCTTAAATCTAATCGAGTGCCCATTGCTTAGTTTTTTTGCCAAAATTGCAACGTAAATGGACTATCGTGATGAGATATAACTGATTTAGGCACTCTATGTCAGCCATAATTTCTTTCACGTAGATTCTTCCAAATTAACTTTCATATTTTGTAGTCTTTACGAATCGGTAAGTAATATGTGGACTTTTTCATTCAATCTACAATAACCTAACTTGAATCATGCCTGCTATTTGTTCTTGGCAACTTGGTAGTGAAATCTATTTTTATATTCTCCCATTTTCATTCAAGAATCTCTAGTTGCTACACTAGTTTTGAAGGCTTCAAATGCTCTGCCTTGACCTTAGAACAAATTAGGCATTTACTAACATATGAAGCAATATCCTTGTTTATACCTGGCCATCAATATAATTCCTTGAGATCCTGATACATTTTATCCGCTCTAGGATGAACAAAATATCTGGTCTTATGTGTCTCGTCCATAACTAATTCTCATACACTTCCCACTTTGGAACCATTATACTATCCATAGAGTAATGCACACCATCCTTCTTGCATTCCATTTGTCAGTCTAACCCACGTAATTCCTCATCTGGAACAATCACTTTCTTTAATGACTCATCTTGTGCCAAAAGTATTTGAGCTTTCAAAATTGTTTGTATGGTCATCCTTTGTTGGACCCTAAAAGGATCATACATGCCAATTCAAGTGGTGGTTGATGGTTGCTCTGCTGGAATTCTCCCTAAGTCCAAGAAGTAATGCAGATGAAGAATTTGCTCAATAGAAGACTAAGTGTTGGCTATCCGCATTTGTTTATGCGGATGACCATGGACCAAATACTGACAAGTATTTGTTCTTCCGCATTAACAAATGCGGATAGCCGAAGAAATGCTGCCAAGTATTTGTACATCCACATTCACTAGTGCGGATGTTCAGCATCAAATGTGACTAAGTGTTTGTTCATCCGCATTTCTCAATGCTGATGACCAAAAACCAATGCGAAAGAAGAAAAAGGAATGCTGATGAAGATCAACGCATCCGCATTAGTTAATGCGGATGAACAGAAGAAAATGCTGATGAAGACTTTTGTACTTAGACTAGTTTCCTGATGTATAGTACAGGGATAGTTTAGTCATTTTGTAAAGGCCTTTTGTCAGCCTATAAATAGAGACAACTAGAATATTAGAACGTTCGATTGTCATATGTTTCAGAGGTGTCTTGTTACTGTTTCATGCTAAAACCCTAGCATTCATTGTAACTTTACACCACCATTAATACCAAGCATTTATGAGTATTTCTAGCATTTAATAATCTGTGTTTATTTCATTCCGCAATATAACCACTGACTCAATCATCATATTCGATCCTAGTTGATTCACATCAACTGAAAATATCATTCTCACCACCCAGTCAATTGGTATCAGAGCTTTGGCTCTCGGATTCGTCTCAAATCTGTCCAGATCTGAGCGAAACTCGATTGAACTGGTGATTGAGTTACTGTTAGTGAGTTCTTCAACTTCTAACATGTATTCATATTGAAATCCTCTTGAAACATCTACTGATTCACTTTTCAGCTGTACCGAACCAATAACATATCATCGAACAACTTATTCTACCCGAATATCAGAACAACTATATCATCAACATCATAATCTTCAAACATTAAAGCTAACAGAATAGTTACAGTCGATTGTCTTAACAACATAACTGTTACTATTCATCAGATCTGTTAAAACCTTCAAAAAGTAAACTGTAACTATCAATCTAAAACAAGTTTAAACACAAATATTACAATCTAAAACAAGTTTATTACAATGGATTCACTTAACTTTTCTGAACTTGGTCATGCTTCTAAACCTCCTATGCTTAAACACAAATATGAGTTTAAGCAATGGAAAATCAGGTTTATGAATTACATTACAGGTGTAGATCCGGATTATTGGATTTCCATATGCAAAGGACCTTATATTTGTATGTCACTCTCTGCTAATCAAGCTGCTTTATACAAAACATCAAGAATACCCATTGAAGATCTAACTCTTAATGATGATGAGTATAAGAAGATAAAGATTGACCTCAAAGCAAACTCCATTCTCACACAAGCTTTGAAAATGGATGTACTCAAAAGACTTGAGAAATATGGAACAGCAAAGGCTGTGTGGGATGCACTGCTCATCATGTGTGAAGGTAGCAGTGAAGTGGCTGAAATCAACAAAGACAAGCTGGTTAATCAATATGAAACCTTCCATCACTCCAAAGGGGAGTCAATCTCAAAACAATTGCATAGGTTTGTGCAGTTGGTCAATTATCTTGAGATTATGGGGGTCACATATAAAGAAAAGGAGCTGAACAAGAAAATGTTGCACAGCCTTCCTGAGAGTTGGAAACAAAATATAACCATGCTGAAAAACACACTTGATCTGGAAAGCACCACTCTGGATATAATGATTGCAAAAATTGAAGCTCTTGAACTTGATGAAAGGAGCAGAAACCTTGGTGGACCATAAGTCATTAAGGCATACAAATTTCCATCAGAAACTCATTCTGTGGAAAATGCATTCATTACTGAAGAAGATGATTTCCTCTCATCCAGAGATCAAGTAAAATCAACTGGATTTATTGCTGCTCCATCAACCTAACAAGCCACAAACCTCATCTCAATCAACTGGATTTACTACCCTTCCCTCAAGTATGCCTGAAGACCAGAGATCTGAAGAGCAAAAGGCTACCTACAATGCCTTTGTTGCAAGTTTTGAAGCTTACTTGGGAGGAAGACTCACTTCTGCTCATTTAATCCAAGAAGACCTAGAAGAAATGGATCCTGATGATGTAGAAGAAATGGATCTACAATGGCTGATGGCTATAATAGCCATGAGGGCTAAGAAGTTTTTTAGGAAGGGTAGGAAGCTAAGTCTGAATGAGAATACCAAACTTGGATATGACAAATCCAAAGTTAAATGCTTCAACTCTGGTATGACTGGCCACTTCTTAAGAGAATGCAATGCTCCAAGAAGAAACAACAATAGCTTTTATAGGAGTTCTCAGGGCCAATCATCATCACAACCAAGCTTAAGCTTTCAATCCAACAATCAACATCAATATCATCATCAAATCCAACATCAACAACCATACCAAAGTCAGCCACAACTGACCAATCAAGCCCATGGAAGCAGCCAACCTACTTCTAATGCTCTTGTCATCAGACAAGATGGAGTATGTGATTGGAGCCTGTATGCTGAGGAAGTGAAGCCTTAATTTCAAAATCATGCTCTTATGGATCACATAAATGATGGCCTAACGCCTATGCCATCCAAGGTAAAATCTAATCTTTGTAGTGATAAATGCATTGCTGAACTGCAGGGATATCCTGAGCACAATCACAAAATTATCTGCTAAGATTAAAGAAGCAATGGTAAAATCAGAGATGCTTAAAAGAGAACTGAAAAGCTTTGAAATTAAAATCAAATCACTCATCTCTGATATTGAAAAACTGCACGGAGAAAAGTATACTATTGCAGCTGAAAATGAAAAGTTAACTGAAATGTTGACTCAATCCAAAGCTGAGCAATCAGCCACTGAATTGAAACTTGAAAAGTTTTAATTGTCTTCAGTCAAGCTGCAAGAGATGCTTGATTCACAAAAGGACCCTAAGGATATGACTGGGATTGGATACAATTCACGTCCCCCATCATACAATGATAATTACACTATCATGCTTGAGTCAATCACTCTTACTGAGCAAAATGAACCTAAAACTATTGAAACTAACTCAGTAGTATCACAAATTACAAATCCTCAAAACAAACCAAGTGTTTATATTGAAACAAATGAGGAGAAAATCAAGTTAGGTCATCCAATTAAAATCAAAGAGTGTTCAGACAAGTCAATAAATGTCATTAAACCAAGAAGCCCAGTAAAAGCCATAGTGCCATTTGTGAAATTCATACCTGCAATTTCCAAAGAAAAGAAGAAAACTGATGCAACTGTGAAACCATCTGCTAAAAGCAGATCTGATTGTGAGATCAAATCTCCAAAGAATTCAACCATATCAGACAAAGTTTCACTGAAAAGCAAAGGAAAAACCCCTCTGATTCAAAAGACGAAAAGCAAAACAGATTCACCATCAATAAAATTTAAAGAAGGAGTTGGTTTTGACATCTTCAATAAAGATCATGTAAACCAATAAGAAAAGGAGGATAGAAAAGGATTAAGGAAACAACATCAGTCCAAAAGAGTAAAAACAGTAGTGTTGTGAAACAAACTGCTAACAAGACTGATATTGCTTCCTCTTTAAAATCAAAGAATGATGCTCAGTTTAAAGCTGGTACATTTACTTAGGCATCAAGATTAACCACAAAAGACAAACTCATGTATTGTGACATTTGTGAAATGTCGAATCACAGAACAGAGGAGTGCTATTTTAATCAATACTGCTTAATTTGTGACATGAACAATCACTCTACAAAAAATTGCTACTTCAACAAATATTATTCTGTCTGTGATATGACCAATCACAATACATTAGATTGCTTCTTCAAACAAAAAGGCTTGAGAATTCAACAAAACAAGCCCATCTCACCAATCTCACCAATGAAACCTAAAATCAGAAGTCATTTTTATAATAAACAATCCAGGATTTCAAATTTTGATGATGACTTAGGTAATCAGAAAGAGTTGATGAATGTTCAAAGAAATATAAACCACAACATCAAACAAACTCATGATTTTCATAAATCAAAAATGAAGTTTGACAATCAAAAACGTGTCCAATTTCTTAAAAGAAATAGGGACCAAAGGTTTGAATACTCTTCTGACTCTTCAGATGAAGTTGATGAGATGAAATCAGCAAGATATCAAAAATCAAACAAAACTTCATCCTCTAAGTCGTAATTTAGAGGAAAGTATCAAGAAGTTACTGTCATGGATAAGAACGGGAAACCCAAGACCATCATGGCTTGGGTTCCATATTCTAATTAGTTCTTTTTATTCATGCAGGGTTTCCATACAGGTCCAATAGCCTATGGTATGTGGACAGTGGGTGCTCTCGACACATGACTCGAGACAGTTCCCTCCTTCATGATTTCAAGCATATTCAAGGAACTACCGTGGCATTTGGTGGAGATTCACAAGGTGGCAGAATCACTTGTGAAGGATCTGTGACAAATGGGATGTTAAGTTTTGATAGAGTGAACTACTGTGAACAATTGAACTTCAATCTGCTCAGCGTGTCTCAGATCTGCGACAAGAAATATTCCACTCACTTCACTGACACTCATTGTTACATTCTGAAGCCAGGAATTTCAAATTCCTGAAGAATGGGTTGTTTTGAAGACCTTGAGGAAGAATAATACATATGTCTTAAATCTCAATTCTCGTCTACCAAAAGAAGAAACATGTCTTCTGTCAAAAGCATCTTTTGATGAGTCACAGCTCTGGCATAGACGTTTGGGACACACAAATTTCAAAAACATGAATAGATTGGTCAAGGGAAACCATGTAATTGGTTTACCTCAAAAAGAATTTCACTTTATCGACCACTGTTCAGCGTGTCTCAAAGGGAAACAACATAAATCTTCTCACAAGCCAAAACTTGTGAACACAAACAATTCTCCATTGAAGTTACTTCATATGGATCTTTTTGGACCAACTCATGTTATGAGCATTGGAAAGAAACAATATTGTTTGGTGATCATAGATGACTTTTCCAGATTTACATGGGTCTTCTTCTTATTTCATAAAAACAAAGCATCTTAATTAATAAAAGATTTCATCACTAAAATTAAAAATCAAATTGATCATAAAGTCAAATCAATTAGAAGTAATAATGGGACTGAATTTAAAAATGAAGATATGAGTTCTTTTTGTGCAACCAAAGGCATTGCTCATCAATTCCGTGCTGCTAGAACTCCTCAACAAAATGGGGTAGCTGAAAGGCAAAATAGAACACTAATTGAAGCAGCACGAACTATGCTAGCCGATGCTAAACTGCCAATTACTTTTTGGGCAGAAGCAGTTAACACATCGTGCTTTGTACAAAACAGAACTTTGATTGTAAAAGAAAGCAACAAGACTCCTTATGAACTTCTCTTTCAAAGAAAACCATTCACTGGATTTTTTAAGTCATTTGGTAGTCCTGTATCAATATTAATCACCCGAGACCATTTGGGAAAGTTTTCTCCAAAGTCTGATGAAGGATTCTTTTTAGGCTATTCCTCTGTCTCAAAGGCTTATAGAGTGTTTAATCCTCGATTAAACATTATTGATGAATCAACCAATATTCAATTCAATGAGACTTCTTTTCCCAAATCAATAAATGGTCATGACTGGCTGTTTGATATTGACTCCTTTACAAGATCATTTGATAAATCCCACTTCTCTGCTGTAGGAAACCTACAATCAGCTGAATCTTCTGCATCAGCAGAAAGAAGAAATGATTTTTCGATGATTCCTCCTACTTCTACTGAGCAACTGAATGAAGATGTCCCACTACAAGCTGATCCTGTCAGAAAATCATCTCAAAATGAGAGTGTTTCAACTGAAGCTGGTCCTAGTACACTTCCATCTCCTTAAGAAGAACCATCGACAGAAGTAAGAAACCAAGATCTAGCTACACTACCTGTTGAAACTGAGAGAACTTTAAATGATGAAAGTCATCAAAGTGTTGCTGATGCTGAGGCAGGAACTGGAAAAGACTTTGATTACTTTCACAACTCTCCTACATCACAAGATAAAGGTGCCTCTCACCAATATGATCTGAATGTCTTCAATCTTGTTGTATCCATTGCTTGTGACTCAATACCAACCACCAGAATACACAAGAATCATCCAGTGTAAAGCATCATTGGTGAACTTAATGAACGGGTGACTAGAAGCAAGTCAAGCATTGCAAACATTTCTTTGTTCTCTTGCTTTCTCTGTCAAATAGTACCCAAAAATATCAAAGAGGCTCTTCAAGACAATAGCTGGATTGAGGCAATGCAGGAAAAGTTGCTAGAATTCAAGAAACAAAAAGTGTGGCAACTGGTAGATCTTCCCAAAGTACAATACCCCATCGGTACCAGGTGGCTATACAGGAACAAAATTGATGACCGGGGAATTGTCATAAAAAATAAAGCAAGATTGGTGGCACAGGGATATACACAGGAAGAAGGAATTGATTATGATGAAGTGTTTGCTCCTGTTGCCTGATTAGAAGCCATAAGACTCTTTCATGCATACTCAGCATCCATGAAATTCACAGTTTATCAAATAGATGTTAAGTGTGCTTTTCTGTATGGGAAGATTGCTGAAGAAGTCTACGTGAGTCAACCACCAGGCTTTGAAGACCTAGATTTCCCACACAGGGTGTACAAGCTTGACAAAGCCTTGTATGGTCTTCATCAAGCCCCACGAAAGTGGTATGAGACTCTATCATCGTTTCTGCTTGAATACGGGTATGAAAGAAGAAAGATTGATCAGACTCTCTTCAGAAAAAGAAAAGGAGAAGACATGTTGCTGGTCCAGATTTATGTGGATGATATCATTTTTGGCTCTACAAACAAGCTTCTCTGTAAGGATTTTGAAGACCTTATGCATTCTAAATTCCAAATGAGTGCTATGGGGGAACTCACATTCTTCTTAGGAGTGCAAGTCCAACAAACAGCAGATGGCATCTTCATCAATCAATCAAAATACGTGAAAACAATGTTAAAGAAATTTCACTTTGCTGATTGTCAGTGCATCTGAACTCCTGTTGATACTAAATTGAAGATTGGTCCAGATCCTGAAGGCAAATCAGTGGATCAGACTCACTATCGATCTATGATAGGTTCACTAATGTATCTAACAGCTAGTAGGCATGAAATTTTGTTTGGTGTTTGTGTGTGTGCCAGATATCAAGCTAATCCCAAGGAATCTCATGTTAATGTTGTCAAGAGGATATTCATATATATATTAAGGGTAAACCTGCTCTTGGATTATGGTATCCAAAGGAAGGAGACTTCAATCTCTATGCCTACACCGACAGTGACTACGGGGATGCAACTTCAATAGGAAATCCACTTCTGGCGGTTTTCAATTTCTTGGTCCGAGACTGGTCTCCTGGAAGTGCAAGAAGCAGACAAACATGTTTGTTTCAACAGCAGAAGCTGAGTATATAGCAGCATCAGCCTGTTGCTCTCAAGTTCTCTGTATTCAAAACCAGATGCTTGACTATGGTTTTAACTTCTTGCACACTCCAATTCATATTGACAACACAGCAGCAATGTTTATCATAAATAATCATGTTCAGCACTCAAAAACAAAACATATTGAAATCAGATATCACTTTTTGAGAGATTGTGCTGAAAAAGGGTTAATTAAATTAATTCAAGTTCACACTGATAATCAATTGGCTGATTTATTTACCAAGGCATTTGAACCTAATCGGTTTGAATTCCTAGTTCAATCAATTGGCATGATTAACTTTGAATAATAAAAAACCAAAACATCAAAAACAATTAAAAAGTTACAGAAAATCACAAAAGAAGTCATTTTGTTGAAGAATATGATATATACTTCAATTGGGAAATGATATAATTACAGTCGTTATATCATTCACTGTGCTTATCTCAAAATTTCAAAAGACTTACATGACTTATCTAATATGCGAGTAGGTTCAACTTGGAAAAGAAGATATATGCTGTGATGAACTAAAATCCATATTCAACTGTGAAGCACTCATCTCATAGTATTGGTACGTATTGGCTTATCCAAGTGTATGTGTGTGCAGTAACCTAAACACACCAGGTAATGATGCCGTATGAATCTCTTTCACCTACATCAGTTTCTTCTTTGTTTTGCAGAGCAAAGATCCGAAGAAACAAGCACATAGAGCTGATGTCATGATCCAAAAGATTCCCAATGTGGAACACATCCACCTTGGATGAATTAACAAAATATTACATTCCTTGTGAATGAACAAAAAGAATCCCATCATGGATCACCTTCCAAAGTGAAGTGAAAAAGAATCCCAATATGGATCAAATTAATAAAAGGATCAAAGTAAAAGAATCCCAATGAGAATCAGTGAAAATAAGATCTCATACTGTAAATGACCTAATCAAGTAAGTTGTGAAAAAGTTCTACCATGCATGTCATGCGGGTGGTTGATCAATGCTATGCCTTTGAGTGTGGGGTACATGTTGAATGCTCAAATCAATCAAAAACATGATAAATATCACATGCATCACAATATTAACCAAGCATGAGTTTAAGAGGACAAACATACCTTCAATCAATAAGCTCATAACCATGTCTATTTTACTAACAAAAGTTTGCACTTGTGTAATGTAAGATTGATATGATCCCAAGAAAAGTATACTTCCTCTTCATGAACAGAAAAGAAAAACAAAATCATTACAAAAAATGTTTCATTTTCAAAAGTTTTGAATCATTAAAGTTTCTATCCCATATGGATATAAACTTTAGGGGGAGTAATTTAAAATTTTGATTAGCTAAAATTTAGCTTGTACAGGTATTTCCTTTTTTTTTAACAATATCATTACAAAATCAAAAAGGAATTGACTGTGTTGGTGCAGAAGTTATACTATAGTATCTCAGTCTATGCAGATATCTAAAAGCATAAAAGTCCAAGATCAGTCAATCACTGGAAAACTTGTATCACATCTGATATACAAGTCAATCCAAGCAAAAATTAACAATTCCATCAACAGTCAAAACTTTAAAAGATTCAAGTCAAAAGTAAAGACAGTTCTTCATAACAGTCAATGAATCAGCAGAAAAACAGAAAAGAGTTCACTCTGCAGAAACATTAATTTTGATTAAGTTCAAAAATTAATGCACGTAAGTGCATTGGTTAATGCGGGTGAAGGTAACCCCATATAACCAATGCGGGTAACTGGCTTAATTCATTGAAAAACCAAGTGAAACTAATGCGGACAAGTTAACTCTACCGCACTTGCTTCAACGACAAATGCACATACAAATTTTGAAGTATTGAAAACTTATGCGGACAATGTTGTTCAACCGCATTTCTTTATGTGGTTAACTATTTGTTCTGCCGCATTTCCTAAATATGGTTGCATCAATACGGAAAGGTTGTTGTATGTGTGTCAAAATGAATAAAATGTGCTTAATCTCTTCTGTCATGATGAAGTTTGAAAGTCAAGAAATGCGGACAAACTGTTAGTTCTATCGCATTTGTTGAAGTAAATGTGAACAAGTTGTTCTATCGCATTTGCTACAATACACAAATGCTGATAAACTTTATTCTATCGTATTTGCTACAGTAAACAAATGTTGATAAACTTTATTCTATCGCATTTGCTACAGTACACAAATGTTGATAAACTTTGTTCCATCGCATTTGCTACAGTGTACAAATGCTGGCAATGTATTAAAACATCCGCATTTGTCACAGTACACGAATGCTGTAAGTGTTTGCACTTCCGCATTTGTAACAGTAAACAAATGCTGATGAACAATTCATTACCGCATTTGCTACAGTGAAAATCAAAAATCAACCGCATTTGTTTGAAAACTTGTAACATTTGTAAAAGCAATTAAATTGACTATTTAAACCAACTTCAAAAGGTCATTTAATACTTTTTAAATATGAGAGACTTATAGTGCGATGAGCGTTCATCACTGTTCTTCATCTATCATCATCATCATTATCACATACCTGTGATTGTCAAGTTCATACATCAAATTTCACCTCGATTTTGATTCTTAACCACAGTAGTATCGAACTAAGGTGATTATTTGAAATCCTCATGACCCACTTCGACGAACATACGATGAACTTAGAACCCTAGGTTAACAATAATCATCAAAATTAACCTCAATCCATGAAATAATTGACATTTTCGAGAGCAATGAACTCCACGGTTATGAACATAACAACAAACAAGTGATTTGCCAAAAAAAAAAAAAAAAACCTCGTTCATAGCATGAACATGGTACAAAAAGAATCGACAATGTTAAAATCAAAACTAAAGTTAATTGTTAAAAGATGTTAAAAACAGAATAGATCATCTCAACAAACATGAAAAACACAATCAAAGTGGTGATTGATTACCAAAATCAAGCTAGGTCTAATTCCTATGGAACAGTACCCATGAATCCTCAATTTTGACCTACCAAAGTCAAACTGAGAAAATTCAACTTGATTCATACTTTACAATCTAATAATTATTGTTCAATGTTCTAATTCATGTGCATCTAATATAGGGTAAAATGGCTAATCTTACGTGGAGCAAGCTCCATAATGTCAGTGGTTATATTGACCCTGATGTACCAGAGGCTGAAGGACTTAGAGATATGATTAGATTCATCTCTACCACCAGAGTTGCTCATGCCATCACTGTTAGACCTGTCATTTATGAAAACTTCATAAGGTCTTTCTAGAGCACAGCTGTAGTTGCTAAAGTGGATGGTGTTAGAACCTTGACTGGAAGAATCACTGATGATCATTCATTATCCATTACTAAACAAACTATGAGACAGTGTCTACAGTTCGGTGATGATCCAAACTCACCTGTGGAACTTGAAGATGATGAGATCATGACTTTCTTTGCTAACATTCGGTATGAAGGAGGTTATAAAGGCAAACAAATAGTTAAAGGACTGGTTGATTTACAATGGAGGTTCCTCATTCATATATTCCAACATTGTCTATCAAAGAGGAAGACAGGATGGAATAATATACCAGTGATTACTTCATCTGCTATTTATGCTTTATGCACAAACAGGCCATTCAATATGTCAGCTTATGTGTTCAATGGCCTAGTATCCAATATTCAAGAGGGGAGGAGGCATATGTTTCTGATGTATCCAAGGTTTCTGCAATGTCTGATCAATGAGGCATTTCCTCAGATTGTGCCTGAAGGACCAGTGATGGACATTCCTCACTATAATGTAAAGTCCTACAAGTACATCAAAAAAAGAGATCCAAGGAACTTCTACAGTGAAACTTTCTTTCCTCTGCTACCTTGGATGTTATAGCAGATTAACCAAGAGGAAGAAGCTCCTGTTGATGAGCAAGATCAAGAAAAAGAACAACAAGCTGCTCCTGATCAACACAATGTTGATGAGCATGATGTCATAGCTGAAGAAGGACAAAGGCCAATGTCACCACATGTGGATGTAGGTGGTGATCTTCACACTGGGCCTTCTGTTCAAGAAGCTGAGATTGCATCACCTTTTATGCCAACACCCATTCCATCACCACACATATCACCCATTCCATCACCACACATATCACCCATTTCATCACCTCACAGATCTCCCATTATCTCACCCCATATTTCCCCTGTTCCATCATCTCCTACTACTACAGAACCTGTTGAGTTTGATGAATCTACCAGCTCTTCAGAGGATTCCAAATCATCTCCTGATGAAACGGATGAAATGATCTCAGAACTATTACAGAAGGTAGCAAGAATGGAAAAACTTCTGGATAGAAGATCTGGTATTATCAAAGACAGACTTCAGGAGTTAGATGAAAAAGAGAAGGAAATTAAAGAACTTAAGGAGAAATATGAAGCAGAAAAAAAGGAAAAAGACAATGAGATCAAGGAATTAAAGGCTGCTCTTCAACATTCAAGGGATGAAGTCAGTTGACATGTAGACTCTTTGACCATCCAATCTATTGCCATGGAAGAACAAGAAGGCCTGTTGGAACAACAAACTAATATTATAATTGATCTGCGAAAACAGATAGAAACTTTAAACAAGAGAGTTTCTGAGTTGGAGCTACTGATCATGATTAAACAAGAATTAGAGAAAGAAAAGGAAGATAAGGATGATAAAGATGAGGGGGAGAAGAAAGCTGATAGTGACAAAGATATGGAAGGTGATAGTTCTTTTGGAGAGAGTAATGATGACTCTCCTCCTGCTAAGAAGATGAAAACCACTGAGTCTGTGAAAGAGGCTGGACACATGGAACAAAACATGAAGAACAAAGTTTGGCTATGGTAATGTACACAAGCAAACAATCTGAAGAATCCCAAGATGAAGAATCTGAATTCAGAGACATGATTAAAGAACTAGATATCTACTCATCAGAGGAATTCATAATTGATGATGAATTCTGTGATTTCATGAAAGATCAACAACAAACTACTGAACCCATAGTGGTGATCCCTCAATCTCCTGTGCCTTTGGAAACGAAGTTGAGATTGCAGATTGTACCAGCTATCACTCTGTCTGATGAACAAAAGGAAGTTATCAGAAGACTTTGTGAAGAACAACAGAAACAAGAAGAAACAGCTGTAAAGAACCAAGCAAAAGAACAAGCTGAATTTGAAAACAAAGCTGCTAAAACAGAAAGTAAAGAAGCTGAAATAGCAGAATCCTCTTCTGGTTCTAGTATGGAAACATATACCCGAAAGAGGAAGTATCTATCTGAAAAAGCTAAAGGCAAAAGACCTATTGAGGAAGAAGAACCTATCAAAAAGAAGCAAAAAGATGATCCTCGAAGCCTAGCAGCCATTGCTGAATTTCTTGAAGAACGTGATAAGGCTTAGGAACAATTGAAGAAAAAGGCTGAGTTTATAGACTTGGAGGAAGGAGAAATTGAAGGAGGCTATGTGGTTGATGAACCAATAGCAAAAGAAAGTCCTGTGAAGACTGAAACTTTAGTACAAGAGATGGTTGAGAAAGCTCAAACCGATGATCTGAAGGTAAAGGTAATGTTTCTGATCAATCACGGTTATGATGCTGATGAAGTGTTTGGGATGACCTATGAGGGAATGGCTGAAGAGGAAGAAAAACTAAACAAGTTGTTGGATCCTACTTTTGTGACTGAGTATGAAGAGGCACAAACAGCCAAGTCACTTTTATCTCCCTCAATCTCAAAATCCAAAAAGACTGAAGCTTCTCAATCATTGTATCTGGATCCCTATAACATGACTGATAGGGAGATGAAGGTTTATCTTTCTGAGCAAGGCTGCACAAAGAGAAAGCTTGGTAATATGAAAACAAACTCATAGAGGGCTGTAATGCTAAGATTGATTAATGAAAAGAAAAAAAGATTAAAGAAGCTTGAAGAAGAGATTGTGAGCAAGAAACCAAGATCAAGGGTCTCAGCCCAAGACATCCAACTCACCCATGAAGATCATGATTCTTTGGCACCCATACTTCATAGAAATCCTGAGTGGTTTGCCGAGCCTTCTCAAATGAAGCTACAAGAAGGGCTCACCACTGCAGAGATGATTAAGGGTGTATCTACTCCCCTAGGCAAAGTAGATGTGAAAATTATTGTGTGGAAGTATGATAGTGATTAGAATATGTTTATGATCAAAAGAATCTCAGGGTTGGTTTAGTTCTTCACAGAGTACTCTGCTCTGGTGAACTCACTGCAGATACATGACTTGAAGGAACTAGCTAATCTGGAATTGATCAGCCATAAAGCTATGTTTAGAGGGAATGAGTTTGAAGATATTCTAAAGATGTTTAAAAGGACTGACAACTTCAAATCATTGAAAGCTATTTGTATGAGGAAAGACAGATCTTTTCAAAACCCTCTAGAGAAGAAGAAGAAGACAAAAGAGGCTGAAGATGTAGTGTTCCCTGAGTTGAAGGTGAAGCCTACAGAGTCCCTAAAAAGGAAGATGGTAGCAGGTACTCACACCACAAATCCAATCTCTAATGTTTTCTATGATGAGAAGAATTATGAATTGGTGATTGAAAGAAGATGGGGAGGAAAGGAGGGTGCTGAAATTCGTTTATTCAGTGGATATGAAGTGAGATTACTTGATGAATCCTACATTCATTACATCTACACCAGGCACTTCAGGGAAATCAACAACAAACTTGGAGAGGCCGATATGCTTTTCTTCCTTAAATGCATCAAGATCCTAGAGATGGTCTATGACCGAATCAATGCCAAAAGAGAGAAAAGAAAAGAAAAAGACTCCTTTGCAGTTGGGAAACATTGTGAAGCTGGAGGTTGATGTGGAAGGAGCTCTCTTGATTCATAGGGATGGGTTGGCCATAGTGTCCATATGGGAACCCATTTCTTTAAAGAAGCTGCCTATTGAAGCCATCTACAGAATGAGTCAGATGAAGATCCAAGTGCTGAACAGAGACAAGATGTTGGATGCTAATGACTTTGTCAACATGATAAAGGCTATTTTGGATCCTTCTCAGGCAGAACCAATGACTGCTCCTCCTGCTACTCAAGACCCAGCAGAATCCTCACAACTTCATCCACCATCAAACCCTTGAAGTACCTAGGCTGTATAATCCTTAGGGGGAGTATTGTTGGACCCTGAAAGGATCATACATGCCAATTCAAGTGGTGGTTTATGGTTGCTCTGCTGGAATTCTCCCTAAGTCCAAGAAGTAATGCGGATGAAGAATTTGCTCAATAAAAGACTAAGTGTCGGCTATCCGTATTTGTTTATGCGGATGACCATGGACCAAATACTGACAAGTATTTGTTCTTCCGCATTAACAAATGCGGACAGCCGAAGAAATGCTGCCAAGTATTTGTACATCCGTATTCACTAATGTGGATGTTCAGCATCAAATGCGACTAAGTGTTTGTTCATCCGCATTTCTCAATGCTGATGACCAAACACCAATGCGAAAGAAGAAAAAGGAATGCTGATGAAGATCAACGCATCCGCATTAGTTAATGCAGATGAACAAAAGAAAATACTGATGAAGACTTTTGTACTTAGACTAGTTTTCTGATGTATAGTACAAGGATAGTTTAGTCATTTTGTAAAGGCTTTTTGTCAGCCTATAAATAGAGACAACTAGAATATTAGAACGTTCGATTGTCATATGTTTCAGAGGTGTCTTGTTACTATTTCATGCTAAAACCCTAGCATTCATTGTAACTTTACACCACCATTAATACAAAGCATTTATGAGTATTTCTAGCATTCAATGATCTGTGTTTATATCATTCTGCAATATAACCACTGACTCAATCATCATATTCGATCCTAGTTGATTCACATCAACTGAGAATATCATTCTCACCACCCAGTCATCCTTAAAGCTCGAGCTCATAAAACTTAACCCCTTCCTTTCTACTTAACACTTCTACCACCACATTTTCCTTCCCTGGGTGTAGAAAATCTCATAGTTGCTGTGAGTGAGCAACTCAACCCATTGGCCTTGGCATATGTTTAAATCTTTCTAATGAAAAATATGTTATAATATCTTGTGATTAGTGCATATAACATATTTTGTACCATACAAATAGTGCTTCCAAATCTTGAGTGCAAACACAACGGCGTCCAACTCAAAATCATACATTGTGCATTTGGGCACAACGAAGTCCTTGATGTGATGCATTATAGAATGCCATAAATTTATTTGACCCTTTAGGAAGAGTTAGTATTGGTGGGTTACACAGCTAGTCTTTCAATGTCTGAAAAGCTTTTCTCTTGTATAGATCCCAATCGAATTTCTTATCCTTTTTGGTCAACATCATCAACGGTAGAGCAATCTTTAAGAATCTAGCAATGAAATGTCTGCAACACCCAGCCAATCCTAAGAACTATTGAATTTCATAAGTGTCTTGGGTGTGTCCCATTTCTTTACCACTTCGATTTTACTCTGATCACTATAGATTCCTTTCTCATTGATTACCCCAAAAAATTACACTTCTTGCAACAAGAATTCACACTAGGTGAATTTGGCATATAGTTTCTCTTATCCTAGTAACTTTAGAATTAACTTTAGATGTTGCTCATTCTCTTCATTCAAACAAGAATAGATTAGGATGTCCTCTACAAACACAAAAACAAACTAATCAAGATATGGATTGCATATCTTGTTCATCAAACCCATAAATACGGCAGGTGCGTTGGTCAATCCAAATGACATAACTAAGAATTCATAATGTCTATAACGAGTCATAAAATCCGTTTTTGGTATGCCATCTTCTTGAACTCTCAACTCATGATAACTTGATCAAAGGTCAATCTTCAAGAAATATGTTTCTCCTTGCAACTAATAGATTGATCATCAATTCTAGGAAGAATATATCGGTTGTTGATAGTTAAATTATTCAACTCTCAATAATCTATACACATTCGAAACGATCCACCCTTCTTCTTGACAAACAGAATCGGTGCTCCCCATGATGAGTGACCAGGTCGAATAGAACCATTATCCAACAGTTCTTGTAGTTGATTTAATAATTCTTGCATCTCCGATGATGCTAGTCGATTGGGTTTCTTAGCATCGGGAGTTCCTCCTCGAATCATATCAATCTAAAACTTCACTTGACGAAGAGAGAGTAATCCTATTAAGTCGCCAGGAAATACTTTTGGAAATCCCGTATGATTAGAATATCCTCCAACTTCCATTCTTCCATATTCTTTTCCACCGCATTTGCTTAGAATGCATTACACTGCTTCTTTAAACATCATCATGCCTTAATACAAGAGATATTATTCCCAGGTTGCTCGCCTTGAATCGTAAGTACAAGAAATGCGTACTACTTTTTCCCGACAAACTATCTCATCTCCTCGTTCCAATAACCAAACCATCCCCACTACTATGTCAAAATTTCCCAATTCATATGGTATTAAGTCTATATCAAAAGCATGGTCCTCTAATACAAGGGTGCAACCTCTAGTTACCTTTTTAACCTCTACAACTCTACCATTTGCCTTTTTTTTACTAGGTAACTACTTCCTAAATAACTAGGGTTCATGCCAAGTAAAGGAGCAAATTTAGAAAAAAACAAAGCTATTATTTGCTCTATTGTCAATCAACAACAATGCATAATGATTATTTAAGAGATGCGCATTCGTAATGACATTTGGATTTTGGCGAGCATCATCAGTTCCAATCACGAATGCCCGACCTCGTGCTATATTTCGTTAGTTCACGTGACCTTGATTTCCATAATTTCACTAACCTTGATTCCTAGCTATAGTCATCTGGTTGTTTCCAACTTCTCTCGGTGCGGGGGGCACACGTTACAATAATGATTGTGGCTTTCGTTTTCTCTGCCCATATAATGAACGCCAACGGACCTCCCTTACCATTAAACTTCTTTGGTTTCATACCATTAAGTCTTTATAGGTGCATCCGTTACAATTCTTGTTATTGCAATCACCACAATTTCTATTCTTTTCATTATCACTATCTCTATCTCTAATCTATCAGGATCATCATAGTTTCGTTAGGCTCATCCTTAAATTATTGGTTATGATTCTAGAAAAGGTTCCTCTAGGCATTCGCATCACATCCACCATATACTATGAACATCGATTTAAACTAGTGACATGACGTCTGATTACTCGACAAAGTGATATGCTGGAACATCTAAACAACCAATGTTCTAAGTCTTAAGATCAGTCCAAATGAATCAAGTAATCCAATGTAGGGAGTCTCCACACCCTATTGCAACTCTTTGAAAACTGAATATGTTCCAGACAATTTGTACGTTTGCACTATCATGGAAAAACAAAAAGGAGTAACGTGCTATTGGGACTGGACTAAACTATCACAATATGATTCCCGTGACGCTCACAGTGGATTAGAACTTATGTAAGAATGAAGGTGACGGCTGTTTCAATATCATTGATAAAATCTCATAAGAATAGAGATTCTAGTGTCCCAAAGTGTACAAATTCTGAATAAACATTTCTTTTAGCTAAGCTACGGCAAAATAAACTTGTATTACTTTGATTGTACTTTTTATAATTGTTTCTAAAAAAGACATCCAACAGAATTAAATTAAAATTAAGAGTTAATTCTAATTTTGCTTCTCATGACAAAAATAATTATTTTCTTTTAAAATTTAAAAACATCAATTTAGCTTTCATATTTAGTTGTGTCATTTTTAGTTCAAAGATTTATTATTTGGATTTAAATTGAAACAACTAATTAAAATTTTTATATTGAAATTGAAACAAATTATAAAACTTTTGACTCTAATTTGATGTTTTTAATATTTAAAATAAAGTAGGTATTTGGATCGAATCTCAAGAAGCCAAACCGAACTTAACTTTAAAATTAAATTCATTCGACGCTATGAATGCAATCATAACGGGAAACATTAATTTGAAACTGATATCATTTATGGCATGGCACTACACTTGTGACCACAAGATTATTCAATTCGATTCTAGCTTCGAAATTAATATACGTGGTAGCCGATATAAATTGACAACTACATATACCAAACGAACGGAAACATCATAATATTTATATACGAACTAAAGTGGTCCAGATTATCAAATTGCATTTAATAAAACTATTCTTCCAGAAATGATACACTTCAAACGTATTTTATAGTATGTTATGAACTTAATATATAAATGAAGTGTCATTTTTTTTTCTTTTCATTTAGTCAGTTCATACGTTTTTCCATTTAACAGGTTTATATAAGTTTCAAATCATATCACCGAAACCTAGTTCCAATCCGCTCGAACAACCTCCTGGGTTTTGGCTCCAAATCCTCGTATCTAGTTACGAAGCTGCATCCCTAGATAACTATGTACATATAATTACTATTATAAAGACACTCTTATAGCTATGGCTTTAGGTCTTTCGAGGGACCTCTTTCGCTATGGCGATAGACCTTTCAAGGGCCGACACTCTGGGATTGTGGCCCAAGATCTTTGTATATTGTATAATTATCACTCGAGCTATGACCCAGGCGAAATAATTATTCAAGCCAGAATATGCAAAATAATTTAAATGATTTTTTAGAATGTAAGCTCTAGATAATCTGGTTTGCGTAAACTTCTCATACCCACGATTTCCATTTAGTGCTCTTGATGGCCACCTAAATGCTCCTTCATAACTAGTCAAGTGGTATGATGTCCGACCGGAACCAAAAGGCTCCAAGCTAATGATGTGGCTTGACCGTTAATTTATACACACCAATACTGTGACTTTGCGCTTTAGAAGGATAGTTATAATTAGTACTCCACTCTAGTAAAGAAGTGATTTTATTATTTACTTCACTTTTTGTCACTTTAAACTGACAGATAGTTGCCCTCACATTAGGGCTTGGTAATATGAAGAAATCTATTTACACTATGACAAGGCTAATTGCTAGTTTTGCATATCATATTTTATATTCTCTTAGTACCACGAAACTTTTAACTGAAATACCTTGCGTCAGGATTTTGCTTTAATATTGTAGCTAACACTCACATTTTTTTTAAATAATTTAATAAAAGAAATATTAAAGTTTGGACATGGAAAATCATGATGTTTCAAAACATTTATTTTATTTTCTTGGTAAATATGTACATTAGTCTTTCACGACATTGTTCATAACTACATGTGTGATCCATCATCCTTGATACTTAATTTCGACAAGCACTCCCATTTGGGCACTTCAGTTGAAATGATTGTACATCATTTCACATTTATTGTTTATGACTCGTAGAGATATATTTCATCCACACATTATTTACGATTCTCCCTTTACGGAATTGTAATCATTCGGTTCTTAGTCACCCATATGTAACTTTTCACATGGGTTTCCTCACTTTCCTTGATTAATCCTCCATATAGGATTAAGCAAAGCTATCATGATGTATATTGTCACACCCCCGTTAGAAGCGGAAACACGAGGATGCGATGGAAGGGATCGTCAAAACACATTGGGGGTCCAAGAGAATCGCTAAAGGCATTCTCCGTAAATGGTCATGACGTCGCCCGACACATAAGAACACGTACCAAGTAAAGTCAGTCCCAAATCGTTATACCATAAATGCATAATTAGTCCAAAGTTCCATTCAGAAACTAACAAACACAAGTACAAAACAATCCCAAATACATAACTAACATTTATAATTCAACAAACAAACAACTCAAAGCAAGTCTAATAGTCTCACGAAAAGTCTATTGCTCGCAAGGGAGCGGTCTTGTCTAGAGTCCCAAGCCAAGCCCTAAGCCTCATTACCTGAAAAGACATGCTCTAAAAAGTCAACAAATGTTGGTGAGTTCACAGGTTTAAAGAACAAAGAGTTTGCCATGTGTAACATGTACAAAAGTTGTATATGGATAAGAGTACATAGCAGTAATAGATATCAACACAAGTCTATGTCAGTCCAAGTCCAATTACCCGGATTATATTCACCCAAGGGCAAGCCCAGGAAAAGTCAGTCTCGACTAGTATACTGACGACAGGGGCAGGGGTTTCAACCCGTTAGTACTAACAATACCTCTCCATGACGTCCAAGTCACAAAAACAAGCCCAAGTCCAAGTACACATTCATGAATGAACATCTAGACTCATCCCATGACCCAAACCACATACATTGTCCCAAATTAGTCTAAAAGACATGAAATAGTCCAAAACAATGAGCATGCTTTTCCCCCAAGTAAAACATATTAAAAAGAGGGCGTGAAACTCACCTTGATGATAGCACAATCCAAAATCCACAACAAGTATAGCAAGTAACTATAGATACAATAAGCACGAAAGAATTACTAAAGATCAAGATAACCAATATGGGTGTAATCCTTGTAGTCCAGTTCTTAATGTCCATCAAGGTTCTATTTTATGAAAACATGGTTTTCTAATATAACAAGTCCAAAGTCAGATTTAAACTTTAAATGTCGTCACGTTTAGAGTTTTAGTTGTCGATTTTAACTAATTTATTAATGTCCTTGATAAACATCTATTAACCCATACTCAATAACTTATAGAAAATATTAACTTATTATTTTAACTGTCATTTAACCACTTTTGATTACAAAACTTGTCTTTATTTGATTATTTAGTTTCAAATCTTTAGTTTTAAATTTATCAAAATATTTCAGCATGTATATCTGATTGCGCACCAGTTTTGCAGAAACTGCTTGGTGGTCGAAACGGTAACAAAACATTGCGTAATAGGTATCGTTTTAAAGATAAGACTTTAAGTTAAACTCGAGAAAAAGAATCATCTCTATTGGATAAAGTATGAGAAAGATATGACTCGACGAACATAGACCAACCTACTGTCCAGATTCGTCAGTTTTGACCTTCAGTTTTGTGTGTCACGTTTGGAGGACCAAATGATCTCGAAATGACACGAGACCACTTGGGTTAGTTAGAGGACACATTGATCTTGTTTGTAGACGAAAATTTCGACCCATTTGAGCTTAGTATGACCGAGTTATGATCTGTACAAAACGTCTTATTTTTCTGACAGCAAACTGTCTACTTTCTTAATTTTGTCCCTTTGCATCCCAAACCTCAATATTTGACTATTATTGACCCGAAACCTTAGAGAACATTTATGCCATGAACTAATTAAAAAAAACTTATATTAGAAACCTTGATTATCACAAATTTTTGGTCCCACAACAGTTAGTTTAGATTTAATCTTCCGGTTCACATTGTTAGTTAATCGGTACATAGTTTTGATTGTCTAACGCGTCTATCCATTCAAGAAACAAGATTAATGATTTCAAAAACAATTTATAATTCTAAGATGTCGATTATGAACAGGTCCTCCAAGATTACAACCCAACTTTGATAGATTCAAAGAATATATATATACAAAGATTGAGAATTAGGGTTATACCGTTTAGAAGTTCCAATACCCGAAACAACTAGATCTTCACGATTCAATTTCCAAAACCAGGAGAACAAGATTATTAGATGATGATTTAGAGATTTGATGATTTCAAGAACATGAACGATGAAAACTAAAATTATCAAAATAAACGATTTTCTTACCGGTAAAAGTGTAGATGATCAAGTCTTGCACAAAATCAACCTTGATTGCTAGCATATCATCAAAATCAAAGAAATTGATGATGATGGTGAGTGATTTGAATGAAGAACAAGAAAAGGATGGATGACGGCGGCTTGGGTTTTCTCTACAGAGAAAACTTGGAGAGAATGATTTCAAAAATGAAACAAATGAAAGAAAACAAGGGGGAACTCCCCTTTTTTGATGGAATTTGGCCAAGGGAGGCCAAGGATGGGCCTCCCGGGCCCGTTGCTCGTCTCATCCAATTCTTTCTTGTCCCGATCCGTGTGTCGTCCAACTTTCGTGTTTTTAAATTCTATGCGTTATTACGATTCTAACGGGCTATTATATGCTATATAAATTATTTAATTTATATATTTTTAAATAAAACTATGTGTATTTAGTAGGCTTTAGGCAAAGCCCACATGTTCAATTTTTGTTTGTATTCTCAACTTAAGATTTATATTTTTACATTTTTAAGTCTTTAGTCCACCTTAAGCACGCACCATCAAGCCAAGTCCAAAGCGATGAACATACACTGTCACCATGCCAAAGGTCCACTAGAACATATTGAGTGCATAATACACTGCTCTAAAACTTAGCGTGTCTACACGCGTCCAATGCACTATACTTAGATCAAGCTCACGTTAAGTCAACTTTAAAGTCAAATATCACATTAATACCAAGTCAAAGTCAAAGAGTCAAAGTCAAAAAGTCAAAGTCAAAGAGTCAAACTCAAAAAGTCAAAGTCAATGGTCAATGCACCTATTTAGGTGATGGATGTCACATATACATAATACATTAGCTAGGATTAATCCTATTTTTAGGTATTAAACCTATAATTTATGACTTCCCACCCTGATTCACCCTTAGCTACTAAACGTGTACTCTTATCGGGCCATTATCCATCTTTCCTTGGGTATTCATTACCTCGTTTTCTTTCTCTAAGGGTTGTGGGTGTCACCCACTAGCATTTCTCATCTGAGCATCCCTTTATGCATTGCAAGTATTTTACCCACTATCTATAGGCGACTTCCCCTCTTTACAACGAGATATTCACCTCAGGTTCTATCTTACAGTAAGAGAGAATCTTTACAAGACTATCCACTAGTGTTCTATTATGCAAACTCTAGGATAGGAGGAAACAATTTATGGTCAATTTTAACACTCAACGAACTATTCATGATGCATTTTGAATTCAAATATCTTTCCAATGAAAAGCATAAGGCTTGTAATTATAGCCTTTTTTTGGGTAAATTTACAGATTGTAAAGTCTAGAGGTTATGGTCATAAACTTTAACTTCGTATGTAATTTGTCTACAGCTTTTCGTTGACCGGTTATTGGGCTTGTAACTCAATTCTTAGCACGAGTGTTAAATCAATATTTCAAATTCATTGAGTTTGGATCTTAGGATTCATCATGTTGTAAAACTCAAAGTTAAAATTAAGATAGGTGTATGTATGTGAATCAAAGTACAAAGAAATAGATGATGATAATTAATATGAATTCATTGACAATATGTTGAAATTAAAATGAGATTCATACAAATGAAATGAAAATCAAACCCACCCAAAGGAGGATTTGTCCTTGGGTGGATGATTCACACCATAGAAACACACACTCATATTTGAACTAGTGGTTTTCTATTTATAGGGAACTATGAAATATTGCATCATTGGCCTTATTTTGATTATTCCTTTTGTCTTCATTTGGACTTTGTCTTGTTGATTTTGTCTTGTATTTTTTTCTTTTAATCAGTTTGGTCTTTGAACTTGTACAATGAGATCTTTAATCAGCTGTGATTTTGATTTGAAAAGCTTCAATTTATGGATGTGCTTGTTGGTTGCATTCATCCACATTCATTTTCAGTTCTTGATAGTCATCTATTCATTTGCATTTTAGCATGAACATCCGCATTTGTATGAGATGTTCATCCACATTAGATTTTTCAACTCATTCGCATTAGATGCATGTCCTTCGCATTTGTTTAAACAGCTCATCCGCATATGTTTAACAAAATGTCCGCATTTGAGTGTTCAATCCGCATTTATGTAACTTGGCATTCGTATTTGTGTGTTAATGCTTTAAACCTTCTATACTTATTACAAAGCATCTGCATTGCTTTATCATCTCATCTGCATTTGTTTGAGTTTAATTCGTGTTTGTTTTTGTCTCACATGGTCAACCGTATTTGTCTTATTATCTCATGGGCTTGTGATGAGATAATACATCCGCATTTCCATGCATACACATGAAATCAAACCTGCATTTCATACTCAAGCTAAAACGAATACTAGTATTTGCAAAACTTGTTCTTCATCGATGAGTTTTCATCTGATCTATGAGATAGATCATTTACACCATTGGTTGAGAGCGAAAATGATTCAAATCATCCTCGAAGCAAGAACATCAAATCAATCCACACAATCTTGTTAATTAGATCGATTTTGGGAATTGTGATGTACATGGGTCGATGATGAGTAGTAATCTCGAATTGATGTTCTTCTACTTATTTTTTATCCTTATCAGGTAAATTTGCATTGACTATTGATTGAATAATCAGTAAACTGATTGATCATCTTCAATTCATACCAATTTGAACTGATTTGTTGATTTTTCTTCTGATTTTGTGATGGACAGATGACCTTTTCTTCTTCATTATTGATATAGATCTGATTCAATTCCATCGAACTTTAATGGGATAATCAACAATCATCTTCAAACGTACCATATCTTCTTGATTTTGTCAATGAATAGATTAGTTTTTCTTTCATTTGGATGAACGAGACTCGTTCTTCATTTTTTTTTCTTTTCTTCCTTGTTCTTAACATCATTAAATTGATTTTAAATGTAAACCAATTGATGAATCTTGCAACAAACAGCTCTGATACCATTTTCCTAAATTAATATTTCAGTTTCATTGTGATCAGATCTTAGGATTCATCAAGACCTAAAAGTCAAAATTAAGATAGGTGTGCACGTGTGAATCAAAGAGCAAAGAAATAGATTATGACAATATTTATGAATTCCTTGATAATATGATGAAATTATTGTGAAATTCATACAAATAAATGAAGATTAAACCCACCCAAAGGAGGATTTCTTCTTTGGTGGATGATTCACACCACAGAAACACACACTCACTTTTACAATAGTGGTTTCTATTTATAGGGAACTATAGAATATTACATCATTAGGCCTAATTTGATTATTATTTTGGTCTTAATTTTGTCTTTTTTACTTTGTCTCATATTTTTTTCTTCTTTTGATCAACTTTTTCTCTAAATTTGTAAAATTATATCTTCAGTCGGCTGTGATTGTGATTTGAAAAGCATGAGTTTATAACCTTGTTGAACCCAACAACGAGTTATGCTTGTTTAAAGTTTTAGACCTTTCCTTATATTTTTACTAGTAAATATAAGGGTGTTACAAAATTTTATTTATGCATAAATCTCATGAGCGTCATGCCCAACAAGGAACCCATTTTATTAATGATACTTTTATATTAAACTCGATGTTTCCCATCAGCTTCATGTCAATCCCTAAAATTGAAGGAAACATCTCAAATGTTGATGATACTTATCAATTACCTTCAAGTATGTTACAGTTAAGAAAAAACACTTACAAACTATGCTAAAATAATGTTAGTGTTAACTTGGAGCAAGGGAGTCAACTAGCAATCATTGCTGATTATAAAAATAAATAAAAGATCTAGCCAGATCCACATGTAATAAATGTCATAGTAATTCAACCTACATATAACAAACAATCTATGGTGTCTTAGGCTATGCTATAATGCAAATAGATAGTTTAGGATATCTAGAATGGTTAGGACATAATAACAATTGGTGTAATAAGTGAGAAAGGAATCACATTGGACACTTGCATGTACATACATGCCCAAACTATTGCACCCTAGACAAGATGACATAAACAAGTCGTACTAGTTTTCCTCGTTACTTTTCCAAATCTAACATCATACATAGGATCTCCAATGTAAGGTTCCTGCAAAGCTAATTAAAATATTTTAACAAGTAGCATCGTTATACAGGGGATCTAAAGGAGATCCATAACATTTAGAAAAATGATAAAAAGACCGTGAAAGATTTCATTCCACGGTATAACTGTGAAAATATGTAAAAGCATGGGTCTAGTGGTGGAAGGATGAAATCATTTATATCTTAGGGTTCATGAATCGCAATAGAATGATCATTTAGTGGGAAAACAACATGATAACATTTTTTAGACAATTAAAGAACTTAAAGTCAAGCCAAGGCTTTCGTTAGTGACGGGGAGGGAGCTCAAGAAAATGAATGCATCAGCAAAAGGTAGCTTTTCGAAATATATTGATTCAAAAGATAATAACCACCAAGATGAGCCTTTTTGCTAGTAATCTTTCAAGGCAATAAAGGGCATATCCAAGGTAACATCATTTATGCATATTATGATAGGTTCTAGTTTAATAATTTTACTATCTATGAGAGAATAATCGTGTCAATTCATGAGAAGGATATTTCCTGGAGCTAGATTTAGTTATTAGTAAAGTTAAGGAACATTTCTTATATGTTAATTGATATTAAAAGAACCAATGAGGGGCATTAGATATTACAAGACAAAAAAAGGATGAAGTTCTTATGACTCGATACAAGAATGACACGAATGAAGCTAGAATGAAAATGGTATAGACCACATGTAGCATCGGATGGAGCAAGAGAGAACCTTCACATTAACAAGTCGAGACGTGTTTTTATGTGCCTAGATGGATGGGGGCGAGTGTTCAAAAATCATGTAGTTAGTATTGTTTTCTTTAGTTGAATGAAGTAATCAGAAACTTTCGAAACTTTATTGTTTTCTTTAGTTGAATGAAATAATCAAAAACTTTGTTCTTACAACTTACCCTTTCGCATGATTCTCTACATAACTAGTCTAACCTATCTAAAAAATTGTTAGAGCAATTGTTTAGAGAAATGAGGGCCTATTTGGTTCATGAAGTTCATAGATAGTGGGATTGGTTTTGTCTTAAATCATATTTTGGTGGGCATGAGATTGGAAAGTTTTTCATAAAATTTATTAATTAAAAGAATTTTAAAAATCCTCCACCCATCTATGAAAAGTTTAATCTCCAAAAAAATTTATTCTAGATGACAAGGATATCCTTTAAGAAAAACATAAAACCAATTGTACCAAATCATAAAACATATAGAAAACACAATATTTTGTTTTGCAAGGATCAACATAATAACAAGATCGATCTCGTGATGAAAATGCGGAATGTTAACATCACGGAATAAGATTGTATAGTAGAAGTAGAACACAAACACAAATGTAAATAAACTTTGAAGTGTATATTGCTCTCTGATTTGAACGAAATACAATGAGTATGAAATCAGGAAATGACAAAAGCTTACTTAATTACATTAAGAACTAAATATTTATACTAAGCTAGGAAGTTCTCGCATAGTTCTCGCACGACTTTAGAGATCTCACGCTAGAAGCAGGTTCTCACGCGGCAACTCTAGGTTCTCGCGCGACTTGATCTTGATCATCTTGATTTGATTTCCTGAGCCTCTTGATTCAACCCCTACAATCTCCCCCTAGGCTCGGTAAATCCTTGAATTTAGAAGTCCACGTCTACAACCTTGTAACTGCCCCCATAAGCATACATTTTGTTGTCCAGGGCCTTCATAATCAACCAACCAAACTGTGCTGCTATAAACTAAACTAATTCATCAGCTACAATTGGACAAGCCTACAACTTCATCAAATCATCTTTTCCGAACTTTAGCAAATCCACAGGTTCGATGATACGGTATTCTTTATCCGTACAATGTATCACTGCATGAACTGTCTTCTTTTCACATCTCCACCACATAAGCTTTGACAAGCTGTTAATTCATACCGGAGCATATATAGGAATCTTTCTCACATATCTTGGATGCTTATAAACCCTTATCTTGATTGGTTTGTTCGTGTTAGGATCGATTCGGGTCTCATCTTCAATAACTTTTGATTTGGTTGTCTTGAAATCCTTGAAGTTGGTTTTGTTGTGTCTCCAAATCATATTTCTCATCAAATTTCCCTTTCCATAATTACTTGGGTTAATGAAAGGAACACGACCCACTGCATATAAATCCGAAGCTTTGAGTGTATGGAAATCGTGTTCATCTTGATAATACTCTATAGCACCACCCTTTCTATTGATCATATATAACTTCTTTTCAGCATCGTATGCCCAGCTAATGATAAATTCTGAGTTCCCGTACCTTGTGAAAGGTTTGGAATATCTCAGCGTATGAATATAAGCTGTTGGAAGAGGAGCAGCAAATATAAGATTCCCAACCTGACGGACGACACTTTGATCAGCAACACTAGTAGTCTCGTCAGTCGTTTGCTGATTTTTCGACTCTCCAACTATCTCCCCTTCTTCAATCAACGTATCAGAGAACAAATCCTTAAGACTATTTCCAAATATATATGTTTAATCTATGGCCCCTTCTAAATCATTCAAAGTACTGAAATCTTCATCTTTGTCTTCCTCAATCAATCTTTGCTAAAATGTATAGAATTCTTTCTCATATGTAGCTTCAGTGGCAGGATCTAACGGTGTATAATCAACTGAATCATCAAGACTTGGTCCGGAGACATTCTTAGTGCCTGATATTCCAGAAGTACTAGAAGCATTTCCAGCATCTCTTCCTTGATCATCATCATCATTCCATTTACCATCATCTTTCTAACATTCATCTCCACCATCTCCATCACCATCATCTTCATTTTTATCATCATCATCATCTTCTTCATCGCTGAATCCAAAGTCAATCATACCCAAGTCATCATCATCATCGACTGGATCAGGAATAGGCATCATATGTTCAGGCTCAACAAACGCCTCTCCAGTAAAAGGTACAGGTTGATCCTCAGTAGTCTGGATAGAAATATCTATGATTGGCTCTTGATCAACATTAGAAGTGTCTGCTGTCCTTTCAGTATCAACAAGATCAACCACATGCTCTGTATCTTTAACAGGTTCAGCAACAGGTTCTGGATCAGCAGCTTGCTGTCCACTAGATTCTCCAACCTCCGTGGTATGTTATGGTGTGAATGATGAATAAACACGAGAGGTGAGATCTCTTAAAGTTCTGTTCCATGATCTGCACATAGCTGAACATGAATTGCTGTTGGCTTTCCAAGCTTTTTATCTTCTCATCTTTTTCCTTCAAACTTTGATTCTACTCATCAATCACCTTAGTCTTCTCTAACATCTCCCTCTCTAACACGCCAACCCTCTGCTCTAAAGTAACCCTGATGGGTGAAAATGATGCAGACTCAGGTTGCGGTCGATCTTCTCGAGTAGTATGAATAAAATCAGCTTCTCCAAACATATTATCATGAGTTTGCTCCCTTGGAGGAGTCATCATCACATCAGCAGCAGTCAGCATAAATGATGATGTTATAGTTGTTGATTCTGTAACAATCACTGGAGTATGTGCATCACTGACTGTGACATGAATATCAGCAACACAAACTTTTTCAGTTGTCACAGTGGTCATCGGGGTCTGACGTTTTCTCAACACACCTCGTCCTCTACCCCTCCCATATGGACTATCACTTGCTCTCTTAGACATTCTCTTCGTTCTTCCTCTTGTAGATGGCACCTCTTAAGGAATAAAATCTACATCACGATCCTCAGTAGTGCGTTTGGTAGGCTTTTCATTCACTCTGGGACGTTCTTGCAACACATAAGGAACATTCCTTATCTAATCACTATCAGTCTCACTGTCATCCTCATCACTTTGCAGCCATGTATCAACTCATCAATATTTGATCTCCCAGCAGCTTGTGAACTTCCTGGAGCTTCTTGTGCTGTACCTGTGGATGTACCACCTGTATCAACTCTACATGCTTGAGAAGCTTGAAATCCATCAATAAACCTTCCAAGCTTAGCAAAATGAGATCCATCCCAAGCATTTCCTCTTGCTCCCATCAGATAAGTGAAAATGTCTTTCTTCATCACCATTACATCATAAGTTAAAGACTCTGATACAGCTAACTCAGGATAAGCAGCATTCACAATCATCTGTATAAATCTGGGGTACATTATAAACTTCTTCCCGACTATAGCAATAACATTTTTCTGCATCTCAGAAAAAATAGCCCTGGATATGCTGTATGGAAGATCATCAACAAGAGAAAGCAGCAGGGATCCGAAAACTACACTGAGACTATCCATGCCAGCCTTTAGATTGCTAAGGCAATGGATTACCACATGAAATAGATATTTCCAGAATGGTGGCAAATAGTTCTTCTTTAGAGATGGATATCTGTGACTGTATCCCATACAAATCAAACAAGCCTTGACAATTTCATCATCAATCTTAACATGTGCATGTGGCTGATCTTCTAGCAATAGTACATTGTTAATCACTTCAGCATTAATAACCAGCCTCTTGCCCTTGACTGTGGCAGACAGTCAGTGATACAATGCTCTCCTTCAGCATCAATCTCATTGGCAGCTGAATGCCAGAACTGATCAATAACATCCATGTAAATAGTAGGATTAGCAGATATAGCATGATAAATCCGAGAGCTCTTCAGTCCTTCATTTAGTGATCTAAACATCGCTTTGTCCTCAGGAACATCTCAGAGATAAGCAACAGCATTATGGTTTTTATTCAAAACCATAGGTCTCACCATCTGAAACATTGAACACACTTCATAAGTATACACAACGTTTAACAAATCAGACAAACAAAAAATTTCAACACTTAAAAATTTCAAAAATTTTAACTTTTCGCGCAACTAGTATAGCAATCGCATGAATTTTTTTTAATTTTGAAAATTGAACTTTTCGCGCGACAAGCAAGTAATCGCACAAATTTGAATTTTATCAAAATATAACTTCTCGCGCGACAAGTAAACTTATCGCGTCAGTTATTATTCCAGATCTTGAACTTCTCGCGCGACTAATACACTTTTCGCGTCTGTTCATATTCCATAACTTGTCGCACGCGACAAGTCTGTTTCAGTTCAAAATTTCCAATTCATCAATTTCTTAGTATTTTAATCAATTAAACATGTTCATTAGATGTCGATTAAGGTATTATTAAGGTTTATTGTGTTTAATTCGTTCAATTTTAACATGTATTAGTCCATTTAACACTCGGTTATAAACAAATACACACAAAACAATGATCTAAACATCAATATACCTTATCACACCCTTCGTAATCAATACGCGACCCAAACGAACAATATCAATCGATTAAACAAGGTTTTAACACTTAGAAATTTTAGAGAGAATTTTCAGACTTTTTGTACGAATACTCCAGTTTTCGCACAACTTTACTTTAAATAGTACTTTGACTTCTCGCGAAGAATTCAGAGTTCTCGCATCTTGAACTTTTCGCATGATTTGAACCTCTCGCTCGAAAAGTTCAATTTCCTTTTAAAATTTTTACTTTTTAATTTTTAATTTTAATCATTTCATTGAACCCCTTTGATTTGACATTAAACTGATTATGTTTAACTAAGTGTTTACAAATATTCTATCACCCTTAATTTTGAAAATATTGTATAACAAAACTAATTGACGCAAAACAATTAAACACAGTAATTAACATTATTCTATAATGATTTTGATAAATTTTCAAATATAGGATCATATTTCTTAAAATTCAATCATTAACATTACTCAGCTTATTGTAAACAAGACTGTTAATGTTGATTGTCAATATATTGTATCCTCATTAAACTTAGACTTCAAGTTTTAATTAGACACATAAGCTGTGATTCTTATCATGTTTTGGTTAGATTATATGAATTCAGTGGTTACCACAACCAAAAGTTTTGCAAAACCCTTATCCAATCTTCAAGACATTTTGAGATTTTAAGTCACCCCAATTTGACTTAAACCTTTCACCTCTGATCAGCTTTATCAAAATCAATAATTATCTTAGATAACATCTATTTGGAGCATAACTAGCACGAGAAATGTTTCTGAACCCAGAATATTAACAATTTGTAGGACTTATTAACAGCGGACTTATATTTTGCCCTCGCAAGACGTTTAGGACTTACAAGCCAAATCGGATTTACATGCCCCATCTTGTGATTTTGCCTTTTGTGTCATAACATATTCTCAAAGAAGAAAATATTTATCATATAGTATGTATGTCTATGACTTATCTTTTATTAATGTGCTCATTGGCATCTTTCATTTCTATATGGCCTTTTGGCTTCTTTTTGCTCCTTTTGGTTGTTTTTCTCTTTTGAATGTTTACATATTTATATATATTCTGAAACAAGCTGAGACAGAAAGCAACTGGGTTGAGTATGACTAAACTGTAACTCTCAGTCTATTTTAGTATGGAATCAGTGTTATCTTAAAACCTTGATGAGTTACCTACTTTAGTTATAGAAAGTTACTTTTAGTGCATCACAGTTCTTAGTGCTTTTCATTCTTAATCATCAAGCCTATCAACATATCAAACATAATCCAAGTCAGTTTCTTATATGCTTTAAATGTAATGACTCAAAATCAAGAATGTACTATTATTTCCTATATAGCATTGAAAATTTATATTTTCTTAAACTTTTTCTTACAAAACAAAATCTTTTTGTGTATATATATATATATATATATATATATATATTTTAAACCTTTTACTCCCCCTAAGAACAAAATCCTCCCATTTTATTATATTTAGAATTTCTCCCCCTAAAATTATGATTATCTGTAAAGAAAATACCAATTTTAACTAAAAAAAAACAATGAAAATAATTGTTGTAAAGGGTGAAAGATTAAGTGTTAACCAAAGTTAATCCGTCCCAAAGATTGAACTAAAAATTCAAATCTGGAATGATCAAACGCCTTAATAAACAAATCAACAATGTTGTTATCTGATTTGACCAATGCCAAATGAATAAGTTTCTGATCAAAACAATCACAGATGAAATGAAGTTGGATATTAATGTGTTTTGTTTTGGAATGTTGAATTGGATTCTTCATAATGTTTAGGACTGCAGTGTTATCACACCAAATTTTGGTGTCATAAATGTTAAAACCATAATCAAGAAGTTGTTGTTGTATCCGAAGAGTCTGTGAACAACAACTTGAAGCAACCACAAATTCAGCCTCAGCAGTTGAAGTGGACACAGTTTGCTCCTTCTTGCACTGCCATGAAATCAATCTATTACCAAGAAATTGATATCCACCGGTAGTTGATATACTGTCCAAGTTATATCCTGCATAATCACTATCAGTATAAGCAAATAAATTGAAATAAGATTTCTTAGGATACCACAAGCCAAGTGTAGGTTGACCTTTGAGATATTTTAAAATTCGCTTGACAGCTTTCATATGAGATTCCTTTGGATTACTCTGATAGCGTGCACACTGACTAACATGAAACATGATGTCTGGCCTGCTTGCAGTAAGATACATCAGGGATTCGATCATTGATCGATACATATGTTGATGAACATCTTCACCCATGAGATCAGGAGTCAAAGTAGGACGAGAAAACATAGGAATTGGAGCTGTCTTGGATTCTTGAAACTTGTATTTGTCGAGAATACTATGAACATACTTTTGTGGATGCATCAGTATACCCTTGTCATCTTGTTGAACTTGTATGCCTAAGAAAAATGACATTTCTTCAAGAGAACTCATTTCAAATTTCTTTTTCATCACTGCTTCAAATTCTTTGCATAAACTATCATTGGTTGATCCAAAAAATAATATCATCGACATAAACTTGAACCAAAATAATATCATCACCAGTCTTCCTTAAAAATAATGTTTGATCAATAGCACCTCTTGTATAACCATTTCCAAGCAAATGATCAGTGAGAGTAGCGTATCAAGCACGTCGTGCTTGATGTAAGCCATAAAGGTCTTTGTCTAACTTGTAAACATATTCAGGATGATCTGGATCTTCAAAACCTAGTGGTTGACAAACATATGTTTCTTTTTTCATTTCGCCGTACAAGAATGCGGTTTTAACGTCCATTTGATATACTGTTAAGTTCTTGTATGAAGCATAAGCCAGAAAGATTCGAATAGCTTCCAGTCTTGCCACAGGAGCATATACTTTTTCATAATCAAGTACTTCAATCTGATAGAACCCTTGAACAACAAATCTGGCCTTCTTGTGAACAATTACACCATTTTCATCCGTTTTGTTCTTGAATATCCATTTTGTTCCAATTAGTAACTTACCCTTTTGGTAATTCACACAGATGCTGTACATAAAGTTTCTTGAATTGCTTAAGCTCGTCTTGCATAGCCTCTACCCAACTGTTTTCCTTTAAAGCCATCTCAATATTCTTTGGCACGATTTGAGAAATGAAACATGAGTACAAACATGTATTTATTGCTCCAGAACAGCTTCGGGTTTGTATTCCTTGTGATAATGGACCAATGATTGCATCAGTTGGATGATCTTTATGAATTCTCAACTGAGGAATAGTATCTTCAGAGATAACTTCGTCTAGATTAGACATATGATCCACGGGTTCTGCAACAGTGATCCCTCCTTCTGGTTGATAAACAGTGTCTTCTTCTTGATGATTATAACTTTCAATTGACAAGTCATCAAATGGAACTTGTATGATAGCAATTTGATCACCGTGAGTAGAAGAAGATTTTCGAGTAGAATCTTGGGAAGCTTGCCCAACAATTGGTTCAGAAGAAGATGTATCGGATGCAGAAGCCGGTGCAACAGCTGATATAATGGAAGAAGAAGGTATATCTGAAGATATTCCTTTTACCAGAGAAGAAAAAGTTCCAATGTCATGAGCAAAAAATTTCGGAATTAAGGATGTCAAAGGCAAAGTAGTTGTAGGAACAAAAGTTAATCTATTAAATGTTTCAAACAATGAAGCATAATCATATACCCATGAAGGTGCAGAACCTTCATCTGTTTTGTTAGATTCATGCCAATCAATATCAAATGAGTCAATTATTTGTTTTGACCTTTTATTATAAACCCGATATGCGACCTTATTGGCTGAATATCCAACAAAATAACAATCATAAGCTTTTTCATCAAATTTTGACTTTGAATAAGATGTATTTAACAATGTACAACAATAGCCAAAAGTTTTGAAATATTTGACTTTGGGTTTATGTTTGAAAAAGATTTCATAAGGAGTCATGTTTTGTTGTTTATTGATTAACACACAATTCTAAACATAACAGGCAGTGTTAACAGTTTCAGCCCAAAAGAAAGATGGTAATTTGGCTGCTGATAACATTGTTCTGGCAGCTTCAATTAACGTTCTGTTTCCTCGTTCAGCAACTCCATTTTGTTGTGGAGTTACTGTAGAACTGCATTGTCTAGCTATTCCCTTTGAATCACAAAACTCATTTAATGTATGATTGTAGAATTCTTTTCCATTATCACTTCGAATGCACTTGATTGTTCTGTCAATTTGATTTTCCACGAGTTTCATGAATTTAATCAATAAATGAGGTGTCTCATCTTTAGTGCCTAAAAAGACAACCCATGTAAATATGGATAAATTATCAGTAATAACTAAACAATATGCTTGACGTCCTAAACTCAAAACACTAACTGGACCAAATAAATCCATATGTAACAGTTGAAGTATAGAGTTAATTTTTGTATGAGCAACTGGTTTATGAGAAAGTTTATGTTGTTTGCCTTTTGAACATGACAGACAATGTTCAGTTAATTGATATTCTTTCAAAGGTAAGCCTACAACATGATTTCCTTTAAGCAATTTGTTCATATTTTTAATATTCACATGACCAAGACACCGATGCCATAATAATGAATCACTTTCCTAGGCTTTTGACAATAGACACAATGCAGTTACAAAAGAATGTGGTCCATTCATATCAAGTAAGTATGTGTCTTTGTCTCTCAGAGTTCTTAATAATATCCATTCATCAGGAATTACAAATGCAGGTTTTAGAATAATACATTCTTTATCAGTGAAATGTGTTAAATATTGTTTATCATAAAATTGAGAGACACTTAACAGGTTATGTTTTAGTTCCTCTACAAAATTGGCATCTTCAAAACTTAACACACCATTGGACACTGTATCTTTCTTTGTAATTTTACGTCCTTTGTCTCCAGCAAATATAACATATCCTCCGTTGTATGGTTTTACATTTTGTAATAAAGATATATTACCAGTCATATGCCTTAAACATCCACTATCAACATGCCAAACACTATTGATGCTAGGTCTTGGATGTTCCTGCATAAGAGAATGAGTTATTGAAATTTAGGAACCTAAGCCATGGTTGAATTGTGTACTCCATTTGCATCTAAATATGATACAGATTTCAAAATCATATCTCTTTTATTATTGAAAACATAATCTTCAACAATATCATAAGCTGATTGAGTTGTTTTAATTTTCCATTTTTGAATTGGTTTGATCATACTTGTAACCAATCTTTTGAAAGTGGTTTGTGTTGAAGATGAATTTTCATCATTGACATGTAAATGTTTCTTGTTTGTATTTTCTTGGTGTAAATTTGGATTTGTGCAAACAATTTTGTTAGCAACAAATGAATTTGACTGATTTAAATATCTTTTAACTCTGGCATTTATGAAAAATTGTTTTCTATTGTTTGCAATGGAATTGTGAAATCTTTGTTTACTTGTCAATTCATATTGATGATAACAATTTCTAGCCTTGTGATTTGGCTTTCCACAAACATAACAACATTTATTATGATACACATTATGCTCTCGAGTTGGTTTCTCAAACTGTTGATGATAACATCCATAGTTATCATAGAATCTGGCTTCAATATTTCTTTTGGCAATAGATTCTTTAAAAGTTAGTTTTCCTTTTAAACTATGATTTGTACTAACAGAATGATTTTCTCCTGAGACTAGCAAGACTTTAAATTTAGCTCTATCTTTGCGAAATAGATGAACTGGAGTAGGACCGGTTTCTTTTGTACTTGATCTACACACATCTAGTTTCACAGAGTTAGCAATAATAGAAAACTTATTTTTAAAGAAACTTGCATTTGTTTTCTTAAAAATATAATCTTCTTTATCAATGTTGCCTTTTGAAACAAATCTGTTCTTGAAATCAGTTTTCAAGTCGGATAAAGATGTTGTAACATGTGTTTTTTCTTTGGTCTTAAATTCTATTTTATATTTTAGTTTCTTTTCCTTATTAGACAAATTTGAACAATCATTTGTAACACAACTTCAGAACTTTCATTAATCACAGATGATGATTTACATGAAGATTTTTCATTACAATTTTTATTTTCTTCAAAAACTAATTCATCATCAGTTTCGCATTCTTCAACCAACCCGTCCTTCTTCACATTTTCTACAAAAGAATTGTCATGATTAATTTTAATTTCAGTTTTATGACAGGATCAACAGTCAATGGAACATTAACTATAGGGTTTAAGTCAGCTTTTGGTTGAAAACCTAATCCATAGGTCTCTTCATCATAAATGGTAATTGATGAAGGCAAAGAAGTATAATCATGATTAATAGGTGGTGCAATGTTAGAATAACCGACTCCACCTTTACCACCATTAATTTTCTGTGTCATTTGAGACTTGATTATACCTTCAACCATGTTTGAGGATAACTCAAATTTCTGAATAACCAGTTTTGCCGATAAGAGTTCACTATTAAGTTTGTTAACTTCCAAAGATAATTCATTATTGCGAATTGTCAAATCGTTTATGTTACATTCTTTCTCATAAAGATCCAATTTTGATTGATAAATCGATTTGTTTAAACCATCTATTTTTTCTTTAAAAAATTTATTATCTGTTTTGTATTTTCTTGTTTGATATTGAAGTTTCTCAACTTCTAAAATCAAACGTTCATTGTGAATTCTATATCTGTTTATCTTTTCAATACAATCAGTAGAACAAAGATTAATGTATACCTTTTAAGGTTTTGCTTGTTTCTTTGTCTCTTCATGAACTACATTCACCATGAAGGCTTTCTCCACAATCTTTTCTGCTTTTGATGCCGGAGTGATCTCGCATTGATTTTCTTTTCTTCATCAACTGGAGTTATCTCAATAACTTTTTCATTAGACTCTTTCACATTGACCGGATTGAACTCAACAGTCATATCTTCCTTTTCTTCATATAATCTCAACAGCTATTTCTTCACGGACCTGCACTTCTTCTACTTTCACTTCCTCAACTTGTTTTCCATTATTAATTTCAGCTTCAACCTTTGTTTTTTCATCAAACACACCATCCAACAGATCATCTGATATGAATTTAGCAAGAAGATTATCTTTAGAATGCTCTTCAACTGGTTGAATTTCAGCTAACAGAGCAGTAGACAACATAATATCAAGAATTTCTATTTGATCAGTCCAATCATATTCTTCATTGGTCTGAGACACCAGTGCTTTGTTTTGGGATGAACTAGCTTGATCATTTTTAGTTTCAACTTCTATTGTCACCATCTTCTTTCAATGATCATTCTGATTTGATCTGGGTTTAGTGCATTCTCTGGCAAAATTCACAGTTGTAATATCTCAAGATAGACTTATTAAACCCTATTTTGCTTGAGTTGTTCAGACCAAAGACTTTTTTACTAGTTCTTCTTGCAAAATTATATGCTCTATACTCCACCATAGCCATTTGATACTTGATATCATTTTCTTCTACATCATCGGGATTAACTTGTTGCAACTCATCAACCAAGATGTTGGGTGCACTTAATCTTCCTGTAGAAAAGGCTTCATAACTGTTCATGAATGATGTAAACAGAGCTAGGTGTTCTTTAGCTATCTGAATAGTTTGTTTGTTGGGTTGAGAGTTTACAACAAATGCTTGTTGTATATCTTGAGTGGCTTGAATTTATGGGTAGGTTTGAGATTGTGTTTGGATTTGAGCTTGAACATAAGAGTTTTGATGAGGAGTTTGATAATAAGGCAGGGATTGGGACAAGGATTGATATTTGATAGTTGGATGAGCAGATGTTGCTGGCTATTGTTGTTGACACAACTGAAAGTAGCTGACATAATAATTTGGATTACTAGCGATTTTGGCATATAAGGCTAATGCCTCAGTTCCCATCGTGTTGATATAATTTGCAACTCTTTGCTTATCATCCATATCATAAGATTTGATGGTTGAGATGAGATCACTAAGAGACAAGGTAAACAGATCCTTGGTTCTTTTTATAGTAGTGCAGTTGTTGTTCCACCTATATGGGAAAGAATTTAGCAGCTTTTGGTTTAGTGCAATATTCTCCAGTCTAATTCCTGCACTTTTTATTTTTGTGATCAGTTTTACAAACCTTGATATTTGAGCTTCCAGAGTTTCACCAAGAGTATGATTGAACATATTGAACTATTGATTAAGCATATCTTTTCTGCTTTCTCTCATGTCTTTGTTGCCCATAATTTGTTCTTCCATTGCATCCCATAAATCCTTGGCTTTGGTATAATATTTAAATTTCTAAGCTATCTCAATGGTAAGTGCCATAGTGATGGTAGCATATGCTTTATCATCAAGCTCTATTCTTTTCAAATCATCTTCATCCCACAAATGTTCAGGTTTTGGCACCAAGTCTTCTTTTTCATTTTTGTATACCGGAATGTATGGACCTTGTTTGATGGATCTCATCATCCTGGGTTCAGTATAAATGACAAGGTTTTCAAATCTATAATCCCAATAAGGGTAATCTTCTTCGTTGAGCGGCCGAGGTGTATTTGTGGTTGTACCAATCTCAATGTTGAGATTAATAGTAGCAGTGATATGCTTCAGATTTGCCATTTTCTAAAGTAAAAATCAGCAATTCTTCAAACTCAAAAATTCTAGCGCGAATAATCAACTTCTCACGCGAAATCAAGAGTTCTCGCGCGAACAGTGCAAAGTTTTCGCATGAAAAGTTCTGTAACTGAATTTTGCGAAATCTTCAACTTTTTGCGCGAATGGAATCTTTTGTAACAAAATTTTATCCAACTTTTGCAAAACTTTAACCTTTCGTGCGAAAGATAACTTTTCGCACAGAATCACCAACTTTTTGCTTGTTTGTTCTCTTCAATTTTGAAGGTTTCCAGCTTCAATCTTTAACCAAATTGATTAAAATTTGTTTAATTAAGTGTTCAATTAGTGATTTAGGTTGAATTAAGATCCTAACTGTCTCTAATTGATTCAATTATGCTTGTTTAAGTTCAAAAACATCCCTAAAACATCAAACACTAAGTTAATCAGCTCTACCATCTTCAAATATGACCAAATTCAGCAGAAATCAAGTCGAACTTCGAGTATCAAGCAATTCAACGTTCACGAACACTACAAATCATCTCTTCAATCATCAAATCAATCGATCTAGAGCATAACAAGCTCTAATACCAATTGTAAGGATCAACATAATAACAAGATAGATCTCCTAATTAAAATGCGGAATGTTAACATCATGGAATAAGATTGCATAGTAGAAGTATAACACAAACACAAATGTAAATAAACTTTGAAGTGTATACTGCTCTCTGATTTGAATGAAATACAATGAGTATGAAATTAAGAAATGAAAAAAGCTTACTTAATTACATTAAGAACTAACTATTTATACTAAGCTAAGAAGTTCTCACATAGTTCTCGTGCAATTTCAAAGATCTCGTGCGAGAAGCAGGTTCTCGCGCGGCAACTCTAGGTTCTCGTGCGACTTGATCTTGATCATCTTGATTTGATTTCCCGAGCCTCTTGATTCAACCCCAACATGTTTCCAAAATTATAAAACAAAACAATTATTGTTCAATTAGAATATTTAAACAAAACAAAACATAGTTATTAATGAAAATCCATAACTGAATGAGATATTGATGGCCAAAGATATTTTTCTAGTAAAATGCTACATGTAACACCAAAGTTGAAATGTTTTAGTGAAATGCTTGATGCAACACCAAAGCTGGATGTTTTAGTCAAAAATGATAGTTGAAGCATGAAAATCCAATAGAGTTGGGCATTTTAGTCGAAACACATTTGTTGTTTTGGTTTTATGGAGAAGTAATTGTTTCAACTTTAATACCAAGATGATTTTTTGATGTGAGATGTACAAAAGAACACTAACTCTCTATGCCCTCTTTGTCTTCTATCTAAAGAACTTCTGTAAAGTCCTCATAACAATTGAATCTATAAAATATTACACTTGATAATAAAATTAAGGTAGATATGTGTGTGTGTGATATCATCAAACTATAAACAAACTCAATAGGATATTATTAACCAAAAAGTTACAATACCAAAGGATTTTACTTCGTTTAAGCTCGATCCAACCGAGCTGAACTGCCTTTGGGCGACCAATCATACAAACCTCTTCTCTCTCACTTTCAAAGCATTTTTACAAATGAAACATACATAATAAAATACAAAACAAAAGTAACTATTTATACATGTGGACTTCATGAGTAAACTTCCAAAAGTTTTCTCATGAACTAAAGTTCTCACATGAACTAAAATTTTTGTATGAACTAAAGTTTTCGCATGAAATAAAAGTTCTCTTATGGACATAAAGTTTTCGCATGCTTTTGAATCTTACATCCTTTTAGATGTTTGTGGATTTTTTCTTTTTACTTAATATTGGAGTTCATACAAGCTAGGGCAATAAAATTTCCCCCTTGGATTATGATATCAAACTATGTTAGACTTCGGTCACACATCTTCAAGAATTATCTGATTTTTGGTTATTTTGTTTTACTTTAATCTTCCTCCTCAGCTATAATCTCTTCCTAATATATAACTTTATACAGGATCTTAATCAAGATTAAATCTTTCTATCTTGATTAGTTAGACTTATCCAACCATCATTTCGGATTCATGAACAACCTGATTCTTCAATGTGATGACAAGATTCTGTGGCAACAAACCAAATCATCTGAAGCATTATATTTTCCCTTATGTAAGATAAAATAAACACATATTTTTGAAGTAAAAATACTAAACAACCTTGTTTCTTTACTATATTTAACCGCTTGATTATTGTCCCCATTATAAGATATAATAAGCTCATGCTGTCAAGTTTCAATTCATGAACGATCCAAATCAAATGCTGTAAATATAGAATCTTGAACTTGTTCAAACATCACGAAAACCTCTGTTTAAGTATCAAACTTCAAATCTTCCAACATCTTCCAGAAATAGGCAGAAACACTTGTCTCAAAACTTCCAAATCCTAACAAGTTTTCATATCTGGATCATGCTCTCCTATTTTGCAAAGTTTTCGCAAAAATTGGAATAATTAGTCAAAGTTTTTGCATGGATGATGATGTTTTCGCAAATGACGGTAACTGCAGCGAATATTTCGCATGGAAAATATTTCGCAAAATAAAATTAATCTGTAAAGTTTTTGCATGAAAAAGTTTTGTCGAAATACGATTATTTTTGCGAAGTTATTGCAAAATGTTGTTATTCCTGTGAAAACTTTAACCAATATTGTTTTTTGAGTTTGAATCACCACTATGGTCTCAAATATTCATTTTCCACCATCTAATCTTGAAGAAACTGAGCATAGTGGTACATATCAACATTGTAGCATGTAACAAACCTATCATGTGTGTCGTCAACCTGGATTCACCTTCATCTCTTTCAAAACTTGTCAAAACTCGACAAAACCTTCATGTCTTTAATATTCAAGTTTTAAATCTTAAAATGGATGATCGTGGAATGAGAATCTATGTATCAAGATCAAAACTTTGCTCTGATGCCAAATTTAAAGTCCTCATAATGATCAAATTCACAAAATATTGCACTTGATAAACAATTAAGATGGATGTGTGCGTGTGTAATATCAACGCACTATAAACAAACTCAATATGATATTATTAACCAAATAATTACAATAAGAGTATATTATAGAAAATGTCCTTTTGGTATATACAAATTTACGGATTTCATCCTTTATCTTCAATAATTACTCCGCACATCCTTTATGTATTTGGTTTATAACACTTTACGTCCTTTACACTCACTGAAGTTAAATATTTTGTGAAATGATGAGTTAAATGAATAAACTACCCTTCATTTTATTTTTATATTAGAAGGAAAAAACCCTCACCCTCTTTCATCATCTTCATTCTAGCCCTATCATCATCACCCACCTCATCTTCATCTTCACCATACCATATACATATATGTTTCTCCTAATCATCCACCTAATTGTGCTACCACCGGAGTCCAAACCATTGCCGCCCATCATCAAAACGACATCACCACCATTTTCTCCTCACCATCGGCCCACCACAAGACACCACACATTCGCATTTCAAAGAAATCTTGGTTACCTCGACTCCCATTAACACCAACGGCCATCGCTCGGCCATTTTAGATGCCTCCCATAACTTGACGAACCAGTTTTAGTTGACCATATGGCAATCTTGCATTTTTCTTACTATACAAAGGACACTCGAATCTTGAGTAGAGGTGGATGTAGTAGGTGCAACAAGCTAACAACATGGTTGGTGTATGAACATTTGATAGAGAAGTCAATTTCAAATTTAAAATTTTCTTCTTCTCTATAACTTAAACATGTTTGGATTTTGATCAATATTATAATCGCAAACTCATTTTTGGTTGGATGTGTATTCATAAGTGGGTTCCTTTTTTTTGTTTTAATCCGCTTGTTCTTTCAAATCTCGTTTTGCTTTTTCAGTTTTATATTCTCATACTCTGTATACATATAGAGCTTTGTGTTCATACTAAATTACATATTTACAAATTTCTTTTGATGAGCTGAGACGCTAAGTAAAAACACGGAAGGGGTTTTTGTTCCCCATTATATGTTCCTCATTATTGATTTCAAATATCCATTGTTTGTTCATTTGATTTGTATAGAGAGAAGATAGAGAAAATAAATAATTGAGGGCAATTTGGTCCATTAAAGAAAACTAAAGAAAAAAAATAACCTCAGTTAGTATAAAGAACGTAAACTGTTACAAACATTTAACTTAAAGGACATCCAACGTAATTATTGAATATAAAGGATGAACCCTGTAAATTTATATATACGTAAAGGATGTTTTTTGTAATTTACTCTTATAATAATAAAAGAGTTTACATTGATTAAGCTTGATCCACCCGATGTGAGTTACCCTCGGGCGGCCGATCACACAAACCTCTACTCTCTCACCCTCAATGTATTTTTACAAATAAAACACACATAATGAAATTCAAAGAAAAAAAACTATTTATACATGATGGACTGCGTGAGAAAAATTCCAAAAGTTTTCGCATGAACTCTCAACTGAACTTAAATTTCATATGCTTTTGAAAACTTACGTTCTTTAGATGTTTTTGCTTTCTTAGATTTTGATTTACTTTAATATTGTAATCCATACAAGTCAGGGTGTTACATTTCCAACAACTCTTTGATTATCATTTTCTTTTTACCTTGAGGTGCAAGTTGGGTTTTCATGTGCACCCTAATAGTAATAACTGCTTTGGCAATCATACCCAGATTAACGAATAACTTCTCTTAAGAAAGACTCGAAATCTGTTTTAAGGAGCTCGTGTTAAACATAAATCTTGAGCCACAACTTTCAACATTTTGCTTGTTTGTTGTTATAGTAGTAGACAAAAGTGAAGACACAACTGGTTAAATATTTGTCAACGATGAAAGTGAGGACTTAACATGTTGAATATATTTGAATCTATGTACGTTTATGTATTATTTATTTCATTTTCATTGTAATTTCTTTTGGAGTTAGTTACACGATTGGTGCATGTGTATTTCTCATATTGCAATATTGATTTCAACTTTTGAGAAATTACATCATTGGTCCCAACCGTTTGTCAAGTTGTAACAAGATTGGTCCCCATATTTGATGTCCGATAGTTTTTGCCGTTAGATTTTTATAAATGACCATTTTACCCCTTTTAGTGTTAATTATTATTATTATTATTATTATTATTATTATTATTATTATTATTATTATTATTATTATTATTATTATTATTATTATTACTATTAGTGTTATTATTGTTATTGTTGTTATTGTTGTTATTATTATTCTTATTCTTATTCTTATTCTTATTATTATTATTATTATTATTATTATTATTATTATTATTATTATTATTTATTCTTCTTCTTCTTTCTTTATTTTCATAAAAACCCTTACACCGACATAACCATCACTGCCGGGGACTACTATCACCATAACCACGTTAAACACCATCACAATAGCCCTGACCATGACCTAATCATCCTACCATGAGCACATTAACCACCGTTGACCACCATCATGATACAACCACCCTCATTGCCTAATCATCCTACCACTATTAGCCACCACCAATTCCAAAGCACCACAACCATCACAATCGCTGATAAGGTCTCCATCACCATCATCATTTGATTCTTATCGAGCTCCAATGCCACCGACACCGCCACCCCATCACCACCTGCAACCGTCACAACATCACCCTCATTGGATTCGTAGCGAGGTCACAACAAATATTATGCACCATCATCACCAACCCCTAGTTGATTCATTGAGCTTCTATCGATTCCCCAACGTAAGATCTATGATCTTTCGGGTTGCTATGGCCTGAAGAGTGTGGTGGTGGTAGGGAGAGAGAGAGAGAGAGACAATGGTCATGATTTTTAGTGTGCAAACATGAGGATGTGGGTTGTAGACCTAGGTGACTAATGGTGGTGTGGAGATAGTGGTTCCGCCATCGTAGGCCAGAAGCAATGCTGGTGGGAAGGGGAGTGGTGGGGAAGTGATGTGGTTGGGAAAGATGATGATGTTGCTACGCTGATGATGATATTTTGTCTAATGAAGGTGATGGTGTGGTACTGTAGTATAATATATATATATATATATATATATATATATATATATATATATTAACCTATAATTAATTAATTGTATAAAAAGTGGGTCCCACATGACTTTTTTTTTTCATGTAATTTGTTATTTAGTTCAGGGATAAAAAAGTCATTTAACACCTCTTTAACTCAAAAAACTAACGACTATCCATCCTAGGGACCAATCGTGTAGTTAACTCTTTCTTTTGTTATTGCCTTGAACACATATTTCTAAACAATAAATATAGTATCTTTATGTTTTTTGATTAATATTTAATTAAATATGAAACAATTTCCTACATAAGAAAGTTATTAGTGAAGGAACGAGATCATTCCTATAGAGTACTACGAAAACAAATTCCCTAGTGGTGCACGTTAACTCTTCTCAAAACATCATCTTATGGCATCCCCGATTATATCCTGCTAGGGGCAATGGTGTCAAAAGTTTATGTCGCTGTTAAATTCTAAACCTCCATTATCCTAGGTATAATTTAATATGATAAAGAATATAAGATGACAACACTATTAGAACATAATAGCATAGAAAAGGAAGAGTAAAATAGATGAGTTTTGAACCTTTGCTTTCCTGAGCAAGTCATCATAAGGCGAAGACACTGGCCAATTATGTATATGAATGAAGAAACTTATTCCGAAGAACGTGCATATACTGTTTTTCAACTATTAGATATGGTAGGAGTACCAAAAATCTTATATGAACATAAACTTAAAAAGTACCAATTTAATACAATGGCTTAGAAAATGAGAAGTATGTGTTTAATAGAAGTCAAGAAGAAGTAGATAAAATGGGATAGTTATTGGAGGAAGGGATCATATGAGAAGTCATACATGGATAATAATCTGTTACAATCAAGAAAAGTGATAGGGGCATGGTGAATGTGCATATACATCAAGAATCAAAACGATGCATAACCAAAAGACAATCATGCTCCATTGAAGACTAGCTAGAAGTGGGATTCACTCAGCCTTTCTAACTCAAATGTTTTAGACGCCTATAATAGGTGCCACCAAATACATACAACCATGGAAGATGAAGACAACACGACTTCCAATATAGATGCATAAATGTTCCATTACATTAAAATATTGTTTTGCGTCAAGAATGTCAAGGAAACTAACCTAAGGATGATGGGTAAAGTCTTCAAAAATCAGGATGCTCAAACCAATGAAGAATATATCAATTATTTGGTTTGTGAAAAAGCATGCTTTACAATATTGTAGAAATTTTAAAAAGCCTAAAAGCATTTATACGAGGTAGGAAAGGGTTCATGTGAGAACTCTAAGTATTTGTAAGAACTCTTTAACCCTTCTTAACCAATCAGTGATCGTCACATTGCTAAAAAAGAAAGTATCTTTTAGGGGCATTAATGGCTTTTTATATATGTTTTACAATTAATACATTTCTCTAGTTTAAAGTGAAAACATCGTTTTTCATATTATACTTGCATTGTTCTCCTCATATAATACTACAAATAGACAAGTTTAACACATTTCAAAGTCCTAACTTTCTTCTTAGTAATATGGGTCACATCGAGTTTTAAGAAAGGATGCCATTCTTGAGATTCCATAGTCTAGAAGTTTCATAAAGTTTTCTCCTCTTGATGCCTTGGTAGGATTAATCAGAGGTAACTTGTGTAATTCTTTTAAATCTTGGACAGGTAGTGCAATGATACTGGAGTAAAAATGATAAACATCACAAATAGCATTTACTCTCTTAATCAAGAATGCATCAAATACTTCATCATACTTCCAAGCAACAATCTTCACTTCTTTTGTATCGTCAGGCACAATCATAGCATTTAAGAGCTCTGAAATTGATTGTCCTGTTTGCAGTACATTCCTCACTATATCCCCAGTAGATCTTGCTTTATTCCATAGTTGTTTTTGATCAATGGATACTTGATAAGCTTGATTTTCTTTCTCAGGGAACATTTTCATCTTCTTGTCTCTGCTCATGACTTTTCTTCACTAACTCCATAGACTTAATCTCTTGTGGCTTCAAAATTCTTGATCTTTTAGTAATCTCCAAATATTGTGGATTATCCGTATCAAGCACGATCATCTTGTTGTTTTGTTTTTCAGTTTCTTGAAAACTTCTTACTAAATTTCTCAATGAAGCACCTTGCAGCCTGTTTAATCTTTTTCTTGGATAATTCCTTGATTGCAACCACATCCTCAAAGCAGGTATGCTCATGTCTTTAGGATTAGGATGGTGCAATTCAGAAACAGGAATATCATCAACATTTATGCTTTCACTCATCGGTGTCCATTCTCCATGTTCTAAACAAATTTCATTTGGATCCACCGGAGCTGATGATTCGGCTAACATACATTTCTCATATTCTTCATTGATCTGAGACACTGTTAATCCATCCAAAAACACAAGATTATACTTGTTCTTAACAAGATAATTATATCTGTCTTCAAAATCAATTGGGATATCTTCTTGAATGTTTTGGATTGGGGAATCAGCAAGTTCACAAACATCTTCATCATCAAGTACTTCATTGCACCAATCATCAGTAAATTCAGAGTCAATGTCATCTAAAGCTTCAATCTGTTTTTGCACATCTCCTTCATCAAAGTGTACCGAGTCATCCACAGTTTTCTGACTCTTTGATGGTGCAGCAGATAAATCTATCACAACTTCATCAATCTTTCTTTTTCCTTTATCTGCTTCAGATATCTTTTCTATTATCTTCACTTCAGATTCTGATTCTATCCCCTTTTCTTTTAAACTATCTTTTAACTTTTCAACTTCTTCATTCAGTCTTTGTACTTTCTCCTCAAGTTCAGTCATCATCAAATCTTTTTGATCAGCCTCAGCTTTTAACAAAGCATTCTCTTCTTGTAGTTTCTGTATCAATTCTTCTTGTTCAGCTTTCTTATCTTTCAAATCATCAATTAATGCTTCATCACTGTCATTTTCTGTTTGCACAAATGCATCTTGAGTTTGTTTCAACAAAGTTTCATTCATAATAACAACTTGTTCTTCTTGCATTTCACTAGAAGTTACATTATGTGTAACAGGTTCAGATAAGATTACATTAATGTAATCAAAATCAAATGTCTGATTTTGTTCCAAACTTTCATTAACATTTTCATTCACATCATTATCATCATCAATCTCTTCATCTCCTGCTTGCTCATTCACTTCAGCTTCAGCTTCATAATCACCAACATTTTCATCTCTTTGATCAAACATAGTCTCTTCACTATCAACTTCTTGATTAGTTTCCTCAACATTCCCTTCAACATTAGCATCATCATCATCATTATCTCCATCATCACTACTTGCTGAGCTTTCATCATCATCAGCATGCTCTTCTTCATCTTCATCTTATTCTTCTTCGTCCTCAATAACTTCTTGTATAACATCTTCAATTAAATCATTAGGATCAACTGGTTCATCTTCAATCAAATGAAAGTGATCTTGATTTATATCTACCTCATCCCAAGCTACTGCCCTCATATAATCAAACATTTGAATGTTCTGGGCTCCAGTAACTATAGCCAATCTTTTATACACATTTTCAGTCATGTGTTCAAGATCCGATCTTTCACCATTTACCCCATAGACATGAAAGTCTGGTGTTCTTCATTGATAATTATTTGTAGGAATCTTGGATACATCAAGTATTTATTCCTCTTCCCTTTCTCCAAATTGAATATAAATCCATTCATAATCCATCTGGCCATATTAAACCTTATGTTTGTGGCCAATGCAACAATAGGAGATGCAATATCAACAGAAAATGAGTTCCATCCAGCACTCCTTTTAGACATACAATGTTGAAAGATATAAAACAGAAGTTTCCAGTGGTTAAAAACTCTAGCTCTGAAGAATTGTTTCTTAGGAAAGTTATCAAGATGACCCATCATCGTAAATGTATCTCTGCATTCATTAAAAATGAATTATGATAAATCTTGTGCATCATTTTCACCCAGTCTAAGAGCATTTCTGATTGACTCTTCAGAAACTTCTATCATTCTGTCTCCAGTCACAAATCCTCTTAAAACTTTCTTTCCTTCCTCATCTCTTTCAATCTCAGCTGTCCTCCAGAATCTTTTAATCAATCTTGCATATATGGCTAGACGAGCACACATAGCATACACATATTTAGTTCTCAAGAGAAATCTGATCATCTCCTCATAACCAGCTGCCTTTCTAACTTATGCTTTGGCTCAAATTTGAGTTCAGCCATCTGTCATTTACAAAGAAACAAAGTATGAGAATGTATGTATTACATTGATGTAAATCTCATAATGATTTATCAATTTTATCCAATAACACTTCGAAATTTTCTAAGTATTTGATGCACTCAATTACTCAAATGTATTGGATATAAATTCAATTAATATTTTGAGATTAAAACCAAGTAACATATGACAATTTATGCACACTAATTAAATTTCAATTTTACTTAATAGATTTTAAATTTTTAAAACTTGATTGATTTTGTTCAAAATTTTCTAAGTGTTTGAACACTTACTGTTTTATACAAAATCAAGTTTTAGAAATTTATAATCACTAAGTAATTTGTTTCTTTTTGATTTATGAGAATTAAGAAAATTTTTATGTTTAACCAATTGAAACTTTTTTAAAAATTCTCTTTGTCGATTCATTTTAGTTTTAATATTTTTTATTATTTTATTCGACCGATGAACACAAGATCATCAAGAAATTTTTATAATGAAATTGAGTTTTGATGATGTCAATCTGGTCAAAACCATGTGTGATCAACAATTTCAGATTCAATTTTAAACATTTTAACACATTAAAGCTTAAAATTTCAAAATTTTCAAACCCTTAGGGTTCGAACGCCCGAATAGCATTCAAACTCCCAATCAAATGTGAGTTTAATGTTCAGTGTTTTGATGATTTGCACTTAACATGATGTTTAGAGTTGAAGATTATACCTAAATATCACAAGGATTTCAAGATATCAGTCCAAACAATATGAAAGTGATAATCGTCGGTGAATGAATAAGAACAGAGAGTTGGAGTAAGTGAATGAACGAGTGAAATGAAATTCCGTCACGTGTTGAATTTATATAAGTGTGAAAAACTCTTAGGCGCATGACCACTGTGAAGGTACATGACCACTGTTGAGACGCATGAGGTTTAGGCGCATGACTACTGTACAGTCGTATTACTCCTGTTGAGGCGCATGAGACCTAGACGCATGAACTCACTTGGTCAGATTTTCATCAGAAAGGACTTAGGCGCATGGACACTATTAAGGCGCATGGGCATTGTTTAGGCCATGAGCACTGTTCAGGCGCATGACCTAGCCTGAAACGCCTAACACTTGGACAATTTCATGAACCCTCAGTTCGTATGAGAACTGTTTAGGTGCATGGACTTTCAAAGCGTCTACACTTGAAATATTTTTAATATGGAAAGTCTGGTACTGTTTAGGCGCATGAACTTGGTTGAAACGCCCAACACTTAACCAATTTTTCAGAGTTATGACAACTGTTTAGGCGCATGAGTTGGAACCAAAACGCTCAACCACATTCCTGAAATATCATCATACTCCTGAAATGGACTTTTGATCACTGTTCAGGCGTATGAGACCTTTCCATACGTTCAACACTTGGAATTTTTCACCAAATTCCTTCAAACCCTAATTTTGAAAATTTTCACTGTTATCATGAAATTTCAACCTGGTTAAAGTTTGACTTTTTGACTTTAAAAAATCTTTGACTTTTTGACTTTTAACTTTTAATTTTCACTTAAACTTTTACCTTTTATTTCTCAAATAATTTCCCGTCATTTTAGTCTCAAATTTTTGAAATTTTTCAAAAATTATAAAATAATCTCAATTCTTTATTTTTGAATGCAAGAAGCTTTTTCACATTTCAACTTAATTTGAAATCTTTTCAGGTTCATGTTTGAATCATATCAAACACACACATACTTGTAAACTTTTAGCATCATCCTTTTCATCCAAACATTTATTTTGATTTTCTTTTTCAATCTTTACTCCCCCTAAACTTTTAAGTTCACAAACTTAGAAGTTTATTTAACTGATGAGAAAGAAAGACAAACCAGTCATTATCAACATGCCTGCACACAGAAAATCATACACAAATCAAAATAAAGCAGAATAAAACTCTACTATATACTTAATGAATCACATGCCTGCAGTGAGATCATAACAGTTAACAATCAGCACGTTAACCAAAAAAAACTATGGATAGTCATAGATAGTGATTAAATCCTGATCAGGTGTGTTCTAGGTCAGCGTTCCCGCAGCAGAGGAGATACTAGATCTAAGGACAGACAATGAGCACTTTGGCAAAAGTATCAGCACACTTACGTTTTCAATTCTTGGATTGATTAAAGTTCGATTAGATATGACATTATGTAACCCACACTTAGACTTAGAGAGTCTGACCCTCGTCAAGGAATGCAAGCAAGCACTTTTTCTCAGCTTAAAAACCTGACATATATGTATAACCAGATCTCATGTTTAGATCCATTTTGGACTTTTGAAAAGTTTGTACACATTGGCATCTTTTGCATCAGGTGAGAATATCCAGGTCTGTAATGACTTACAACAGAGGATACCTCGTCACTTCAGGTTTATGATGACTCATAACAAAGAAGTGAACAGATGCTGTAAATAGATCTTATGGTTATTCATATCACCACCAGGTGTGAGGTTGTGACTTGACAAGTAAACAATCAGATAAGTCAACACCACTCATTAGTACTAAGACGGATACACACAAATGCATAATGATTTAGTTAAATCACAAGAATCTACTTTTTCAGTATAATTGCTTGAGTTTACCCGCACATCATATCTGATCACGTCAGACTTTATTAACGAGTGAAGTATGCAACTGATTAAAATTGATGTACTATCATTTCTCACATATTGCAATGGCAGATTCAATTCTAAAATAATAAATGAACAACTAAACTATATTTTTGTATTTTCATTTTATATTTTTCTATTTTGATTTTGCAATTATCTAGTTTTGTATTTGCTTTTTCTTGTAGCACACACACACAATATATACAATCAGGCAATTAACTTTGACAGTTTCTCTTTAATTTTCTCATTAAAAAGAAGGGAGGGTTATTTTCATTTGGATAAATCAAAATTAGTTTTCAATATGGTTAATAAGACCAATAAGACTCAACCAAATACTCAAACCTTCCTGGTAAAAAGGCTTTTGTAAAGAGGTCAGCCAATTGTTTTTCTGTTGATATTTGAATCAAAATGATTAAACCTTTTTCAGAGTTATCTCTGAGAAAATGATATCGAATCTCGATATGCTTTGTTTTTGAATGTTGGACTGGATTAGCTGTAATAAACATAGCAGCGGTGTTATCAATGTAAATAGGGGTCTTAAGAAAATTGAACCCATAATCCAACAGTTGGTTTTGTAACCAAAGAATTTGAGAACATCGTGCTGATGCAACTATGTACTCAGCTTCTACAGTTGAGACTGAGACATTTGTTTGTTTCTTACACTGTCATCAGACTAATCTGGGACCCAAAAACTAACAACCACCCGTTGTAGATTGACGATCTTGACAACATCCCCCATAATCACTATCAGTATATCCATGTAACTCGAAGTTTCCTTCATAAGGATACCATAACCCTAGAGCCGGTTTTCCTTTGAGATATTTGAATATGTGTTTGACAGCGATAAGATGAGATTTCTTCGGGTCTGATTGATACCTAGCACAGACACAAATAGCATACATAATATCAGGTCTAGATGCAGTAAGATACATCAGAGATCCAATCATAGATCTGTATAGAGTTTGGTCAATTGATTTTCCTTTCGGATCAGGATCAATCTTGGTGTTAACGTCAGTTGGAGTTCTGATTGATTGACAATCTTGCAGTTTAAACTTTTTCAAGAGCTTGTCAACAAATTTCTCTTGATTGATAAAAATTCCATCTGCAGACTTTTTCACTTGTAATCCAAGGAAAAAGTTTATTTCTCCCATAGAACTCATTTGGAAACGAGATTAATTTCTTCAAATTCTGAGCACAAATTCTAACTTGTAGAACCAAATATGATATCGTCCACATACACTTGAACACATAATAGATCATCTGCATCCTTCTTTATGAATAAAGTCGGATCACTTTTCCCTCTTGTGTATCCATGTTGGATCAAATGCTGTGACAATGTTTCATACCAGATTCTAGGAGCTTGATGTAGACCATATAAAGCTTTGCTCAGCTTGTACACACGATAAGAAAATTCAGCATCTTCAAAACCTTGAGGTTGCTTGACATACACATAACCTGTGATTGTTCCATACAAGAAAGCACCTTTGGCATCCATTTGGATCACCTTAAATTTCATATATGAAGCATATGCTAGGAAGACACGAATTGCTTCAAGTCTTGCAACTGGAGCAAATATTTCATCATAATCAACTCCTTCCTCTTGGGTGTAACCTTGTGCTACTAGCCTTGCTTTGTTTCGAACAACAATTCCTCGATCATCTGATTTGTTTCTGAACAACCAATTTGTGCCAATGGCATTTTCTCCTTCAGGCAAATCCATAAGCTTCCACACTTCCTGTTTGCGAAACTATAATAACTCTTCTTGCATAGCCTCAATCCAACTATTGTCCAGTAACACTGTAGAGATGTTGTTAGGAACTATTTGAGATAGAAAACACGAGTATAAGCAAATGTTTGCTTGCTTGAAATGACTTCTCATTGTTCTCTCATTCAAAGGACCAATAATCTATGATATAGGATGTTTCTTGTGAACACGAGACGTTGGGATCTCATCTTCTTAAACATTCACATCAAGATTAATCTGGTTCAAGTTGGAAAGCTGAGCAACAGGTTTGAAGAATGTGAAGTGAAATTCAAAACTTGAGTTGCTGAGTTGATAAAATAATTAAGCTTGTTATTAACATCTACATTTCTAGATATAGATGAAGTTCCAGACTCAGGATGTAGAATTTCTAGTCCATCATTAGGAATAGGTTGAGAAACATTTGAATTTTGAGAAACAAGATGTTGTTCTTGAGCTTGTTGATCATGAGATTCTGAACTGAATACAGGATCTTTAACAAATGAGAAGAATGGATAATCTGGACTTGAATCATCTATATCATCAGAATTTGAATCATCACTAAAAGATCCAAGATCTCCTACCTGTTTCCTGTTAACACAAGAAGATTCAAACAGGTTAGAATTGAATGAGTTTGACAAAGAATCTAAATCAAATAACCAAGCTGGACCATTTGCAACTGATGGAAATGAATTTTCAAGGAATTTAACATTGAAAGTTTCAATGATAACATTCTTTTTAGAGTTATAAACTCTAAATGCTTTTGAAACTGATGAATATCCAAGAAAAAATCCATCATCAGATTTTGCTTCAAATTTTTCAATCTAATCATTTGAGTTTAAAATAAAACTGGATAGCCAAAAGATTTAAGAAAATGTATGTTTGGTTTCCTGCCAAACATAAAATCATAAGGAGTTTTATGTTTATCTTTCACTAACAGAGTACGATTCTGAACAAAACATACAGTTGATATGGCTTCATCCAAGTGATTGGAATCTTCGCATTTGCTAACATTGCATGAGCTGCCTCAATCAATGTTTCGTTCTTTCTTTTTGCAACTCCATTTTGTTGTGGAGTCCTAGGAGCACTGAACTGATGAGCAATACCTTTCCCTACACAGAACATGTCAACATTAGTGTTTTTAAATTCTGTTCCATTATCACTTCGAATGATTTTGACTTTTTGATGTAGTTGATTTTCTACTTTAATGATAAACTCTTTTAATAATTCAGCTGTTTCTGATTTAGCATGCAAAAAGAAAACCCAAGAAAATCTTGTAAAGTCATCAATGATAACTAAACAGTAAGATTTCTTTCCAATACTTTGCACATTTACTGGACCGAATAGATCCATGTGCAACATTTGTAGAGGCTTGGAATTTGAGTTTATCAGCTTGGACTTATAAGATGCTCTGTGTTGTTTCCCTTTCAAACATGTTTTGCAGAGATCTGATGTAGCAAACTTCTTTGTTGGAATTCCTACTACATGATTTCTTGCAGCAAGCTTGTTCATGTTTTTGAAGTTGGAATGACCGAGACGTCTATGCCAAAGCTGGCTTTCATCATTTGATGCATGAGCAATTAGGCAAGTTGTTTCTGTTGAAGGATCTACTTGAGACATATCTAGCTTGTAGACATCTCGATCACGAACAGCTTTAACAACTACCCATTCCCTGCTAATCTGAAAACCTGGCTTTATAATATAACAATGAGAGTCATCAAATAAAGCAGAATATGATTTATCACAAATTTAGGAAACGCTTAAAAGATTAAAGTTCAACTGAGCATAGTAGTTGACTTTATCAAAGCTAATAATCCCATTTGATACCGTTCCTTCTCCGGTAATCTTTCCACCTACATCACCTCCAAATGCTACATGTGTACCATCTTTCATCTTAAAGTCTTGAAGTAAGGCATGATTGCCTGTCATATGCCGGCTACACCCACTATCAACATACCACGTGTTTATTGGTCTTCTTGGGCGTACCTGCATTTCAAAGACATTTAAGTTGAGTTATCAACCCAAGCCGAGATGGTCTTGGGCTTGCCATACTTATCAACAATGGTAAATTGCTTAAAATGGAGTTTGTTCATGTCAGGTTTCGTTTGATATTTAGGATTATCAATTCCTCTTCTGACAAATTTTTTATTATCTTTATTTTGTTTAATCCTCAAAGCATTGAAATGATTTTCAAGATCTTCATCAAGAAATTTTGAACCATCAACTAAATTATTCTTAGAAAAATTTTGATTTTTAAATGTTCCATTGTTCATTCTCACAGATCGTGAAATGAAATGTCCTTGTGTATACTGCTTTGTTCTCACAGTATAATGATCATCATAATCTGAATTGATTCTTCTGAGAGATCTCAAGCCTAAGGAAGGTTGTTGTGATAAACCTTGAAAACCATTATTTTGATTTCTTTGAAATCATGGATTAACAAATCCATTCCTTGGCGAGTTCTTTCTGAAGTAACAATCTTCAATATTATGATTCCTTTCATCACACAAGGCACAGTATTTGTTGAAATAACAATCAGCAGTTGAGTGATTTGTCATATCACAAATGTGACAGTATTTGTTGAAGTAACATTCAGATGTGTTATGATTATACATGTCACATATGTCACAGTACCTTTATGAAGATTTAAACAACTGATGATTAATCCTAGATGTGGATGCCATAGTTGATCCTTGTTTAGATTTAGGAGTAGAGAAGTTAATCTGTTGTTTTTGATTTGTGAGTTTGGGCTTTTGATTTTTAGGTTTTGTCTTTTGAACATTTTCACAATTCTTTGACTCCTTAGATACAAATCTTTTATGAACAGCGAAAGACTCAGGACCTAAACCTGTTTTCAGATCAAAGTTAGATTTGATCTTTGGTTTTGATGTCATTTCAGAGATTGTGTTCATGTCAAAAGTTCCTGCTGACACAAACTTCACAGGTTAAAATTGATTTGATTGATCGGTTCTTTGAGTTTGAGAATTTTTAGCTTTAGCATTTGATTTTCTCCTTCTCTGATTTCTTGTTCTTGATGATGTTTTGTTGCTTTTGGATGGAATTGAATCTTGAGAAGATTCTTTTTTAGATTCTTTAAGTTTTTGATCATTTTGGTTTGATTCATAAGAACTTGAATTATCAGAACATGAAGTATCTGATTTTAATTTCTCTTCTTTAGTTTTCCTTTTCTTTTTATCATTTGTTTCAATGACTTCTTCAACACATTGTTCAACAACACATTCATTAGATCCTTTTGGGACAAACAACTTCTTGTTCTTTGGTCGAGGTTCATATGATTTACCTTTTGTCGGATGACCATTTTTTATCTTTTCTGAATCTTTCTCCTCAAAAATTTCAATATTTATCTTTTCAATTTCACTTTCTTCAGTAAATTTCACATTCTTTTTCTTTTCATGAAATGCTTTGAACTTTGCTTTGTTTTCAGGTGAGTGATCATGAGTGTTAAAGTTCTCTGGCAAGGTGTTTGAGATTGATTCAGGCATAGGCTCATGTGTGAAACCTAGACCCGTTTTATCTTTATCTTTCCTCCCATTTACCAATTGTTCAACTATATTTTTTAAACTTTTAACTTTTGCAAGATCAAACTGAGTTGTAGCATGTGCTAACTTTTCTTGTTCTAGAGTTTTAGTTATCTCTTCAAGTTGCCTTTTTACTTGTTCAAGTTCTTTTAGAGTTTTGTTCCATGATGTTTGAAGAGATATGATTTTGTCATCAGAGATTTTATGATCAGCTTTGAGTTTGTTGTGCATTAATTCTTCTTGTTTGAGTTTATCACATATTTTGAACGAGTATGTTCTGTAGTGTTCAACTTGTTCAAAACATGCTTTTGTGCACATTTTCTCTCTAACTTCCAATGGAATTTCTGGATAAGAAGGTGAAGTCATAGTATCAGATGATGATTGTTCAACCTTAGGTTGTTCTGACTATGCCATGAGAGCAACTTCTTCTGAATCTTCCTTTGGATCAGATTTGTCACTCCAGTCATAGTCTTCATCATTGTCTGAATCATCATTTGCCTTTGGATCATTATCTTCAGACCAGTCTTCATTATTAATCTCAGCAATAAGTGCTAAACCAGAAGTAAGATCAGCTGTAAACTGTTCTGCATAAGCACTCCAGTCATAACCATCCTTAATGCTAACAACTAGAGCTTTCTTTGGCTCTTCAGTTGTCTTTTATTCTTCTTTTAGTTCTGGCATAGGAAGACTCTGATACAGCTTCTGAAAAGTTTTCTGAGATTGATGCTGATATCTTTGACTACTGGAGCTTGCTTGATCATTGCCTCCTTGATTTCTTGGAGCTTTGCATTCTCTTGAAAAATGACCATAGCTATTGCAGTTGAAACACCTTGATTTTGACTTATCAAAGCCAACCTTTTTGTTTGCACTTGGCTTGTAATTTCTGTTCACATAAGAGTGTTTCTGAGTCCTATAAGCTATCATCACCATTTGTCAGTTCAAATCCATTTCTTCTAAATCATCAGGATCCATCTCAAATAAATCCTGCAAAATCAAATCAACTTGAGTTAGGTGACTACCTTGATAAGCTTGAAAGCTTGCCATAAAAGCAGTAAAAGCAGATTTTGACTCTTCATCCTGTAGAAAGATGTTTATTACATCTTTAACTTTGCTAGGTTTAACAGAGTTAGAAGATGGAGTCTTAGTTTGAGGTTTAGGCATTTGAGTTTTAGGAGGAGACTGAGGTTGATTTGTATAGATGGGAGCACTTGTGTAGGTTGAGTCAGTAAGGAAACCAGCTCCAACAAACAAATCACCCTCATCTTTTGGAGAGCTGTCATCTTTGGCCACAAATGTATTCTCCACTGTGTTAGCTGGAGATGCAACATACTTATACTGAGATGCTAATGTAGATCTATCATTGTTTCTTGAACTCTCATCAATTTCAACTGATTTTATTTTGGCAATCAGAAGATCAAGATCCATGGGAAACTTTTCTGTATGCTTCAACAAAATAACTGTTTGTTTTCATGAAGATGAAAGAGCATTGAGAAGTCTGTCATTTAGATCTTTGAGATCATTCTTCACACCAACAGTTGACATTTCAGTAATGAGTTGCACAAATCTGTTCATCATTTGATTTATTGTTTCTCCAGAAAGATGCTCAAATAATTCAAGTTGCTTTTTCAGTTTTTGCTTTTTGAGATCTTGAATCTCTTTACCACCTTCACGAATTATCTTTAAAGCTTTGTACATGGTATACCCAGTCTGATAACTATCAAGTCTTGGCAGCACCTCCAAAGGTAAACCCTTGCACATTAGTGAATAAGCTTTAATATCATTCTTAACCTTCTTCAGATCATCACCATGTAGACCATCTTCAGGATAAGATTCTTGAGAGTTTTTGGTGTAAACAGATCCTCTGTCAGGACCATCTGATGAAACAGGAATATGTGGTCATTTCTCTATTGACTTTCGGAGATCAGTATCAATAGAGTTTAAGTGATGTTTCAATCTGAGAGACCAGTTCTTGAAATCAGCTCTGTTCTTCAACTTAGGAACTCTGTTCTCAGAATCTTCAGACTTGGCCATTTTAAGTTTTGAATTTAAGAAATTAAAATGTTTTTGTTGTTTTTAAAGTTTGAAATAAAACAAAGAAATGAATATTTTTGGATTTTAGTTTTTGAAAAAGTTTCTAAGTGTTGAATGAAAAGTCTGAATTTTGATGCTCCTGAATAGTTGAGAAATGCCCACTTCGAACTTGGAACGCCTAAGGGAATGCCTTAGTAGAATTCTGAAACGCCCAACTGAAGATGCGCCTGAACAGTTGTCAAGCGTCCAAACAGTTGTCAAACGCCTGGGTACTTAGTCAAATTTGCTAAATTTTCAACTGAAGCGCCCAAACAGTCTTCAAACTCCTAGAACTCTTAGGTTTCAAAAACATCCAAACAGTGGTAAAACGCCCAAATAGTGTCAAAACGTCCAACTCTGAAACGCCCAAACAGTATTGATGCGCCTAAACAGTTGTTATGCGCCTAAACACTTGAGAAATTTTCAGATGATTTTAACACTCCAAGCTCCTAATTCATCATCTTCATAACAACCTGATCTTATCAAATTCTTCAAAACTTGATTAATTGATCTGAAAACTTCCAATAAGGTAGTATTCAAGTCGATAATCAATCCTAATTCATCAATTTTCTCAATTAACAACAACAAATCTAAATTTCTGATTGAATTTGAGTTCGACAATGAAGAACAGTTTCACACATAAATCTGATGAAAATTCAGATCTGAATGTGATAAATCACTCAATTGTGATTCAATTCATGTTTCTAATGATGAAACACAACTGAAATCATCAATTAATTGATCAATTGCTATCAAACATAGATTCAAGTGATTCACAGAGCTCAAAAGTCAATTTTAAGCTTTAAATCACTGAACCGAAAGCTCTGATACCATTTGATAGGTTCAAATGGATCGATCTGTGATGATATTGTAATGCAATGATCAATTAGAAGCACAAAGTAATCAACAAATGCAAAATACTTCAAAAATTCATAGAGATTTCATTGAAAGCAAATGCAATTGGATACAATGTACAGAGAGAGTTCTAACTGAAAATCTCCAAAGTCTACCTGCACAAATACACAATATCATATTTATACTAACAATGAAAACTAAGGAACATATATTTACAAATAAGTCCCTAAACTATGATAAAAACAAAATTTAAAAACTAAATGCTAATCTTCAAGAGCTTCAATATTTTTAACTTGCATTTTAAAAACTCTTTAAATCATTGTTTACTAGCAAAAAAGATACACTATTTATTCATATATTTATAACGTAATGCCAGGTAAGAGAAGTAAATAATTTAATGCAATATAATATAATTGGCGTAAGTAGTGCCATGTTGCTATGTTTGAGTTCACATAAGTAAATTTAGCATAAGTTGGTGGAAATGAATGTAATTAACATACTATAACATTTAAATTAAATCAAGTTTTCATTTTATATTATATCATTGTAAATGAATTTTAATGTTAATTTAAATTAATGCAAGTACTGTGTGATTTTAGTTTATTCTAAGTGATATATGTAAGCGGATGACAAGTTATTCTAGACGTGTTATTTTCTAACATTACCTTAATTTTTACTACTAATTTAAACATGCCAAGTTTGTAATTAATGTAATTTAATTAATGTAATGTACTTATTACATTGACCAAAGATATAAGTTACATAACTAACATTACTATAGTTACATATAATATTTTATTTTTTTTTTACATTTTTACATCATATTTTCATTATGTTATGTTACGTTACATTACAATATATTTAAATTTTTTATTATATTTTAATGTTAGTGTAACTTAATGTAATGTAATATAATATTTTGATACTAATTAATTTATTGGAACCAAATGACATTTTATTTCATTTTTATAAAAATTAATATTACCTGATATTTTATGTAATGTTTGGTTAAAAACAAAATTTTTTTTAAATATTTATATAGATTACAAAAGAAGTTAATGAAATAAAAATAATAGTTGTACGATTAGTACGTGGTTGCAGGTGCGAATTTTAGCCAATTAAAAAAAAATCTTAAATTTTAAAATTTACTAGTGTAATAAATATTGTTCAATGCTCTTCCAAAAAAAAAACAAATAAATAGAATTCAAGTGATGATTGAATAGCAAGAATTAGAGAAAGTGATTGATGTAATCACAGAGTTAATTAATAAGTTTTTAAAAATATTTTTTAACTCTAGCTTACCAGGTAAGAAATAAATCTTGGAAAACAATATTTTATTGAGTTTTAATATAGGTCATTGAATCATTTATCTACAAGCAAATCAAGGGTTGGTTTTTAGTCAAAAGGTTATTACAAAGGTAAAACACTAAGAAATGTTCTGCCGTTCAAAAAAAAAAAAAAAAAACTAAGAAATGTTCTTTTGATGTCCAGAAAGTTCTTAGTGGTAGTAGTTAGTTCTTAGTGGTAGTTGTTAGGGGTGAGCATGGTCAGTTTGTTTCGATTTTAACCTAAAATCGAAACCAAAAACCGATATTTCGGTTTTTAGGTTTTTCAAACCGTTCAGTTTTGGTTTTTTGTTTTCGGTTTTCATTTCGGTTTCGGTTCGGTTTCGGTTTTTTTTGGTTTTACCATTTGGATTTCAAGTTTATAAAGAAAAAATTGTTTTGAAGTAATGAATTTAAGTTAAAAACTTTATCCTTACATTATTTTGGTGATCTTTAAATATAATCTATATATTCTTATAAATTAGTTGACATTAAAAATTAAATACAATCTATAAAATATAAAAATAAAGTTCAATAAAATATTTTAATCTATTAATTCAAAAAAAAAAAAAAGTTTAATGATTACTTTTAAAACTTAAATATTCAATCTCTTGTAGATAACATAATTTAAACATAAAACTAATAAGCTAATAATATTTATAAGTATATTATTACACCTCTAAATTTACAAGTTTGGATGTATGGTTTCGGTTTGGTTTTTTCGGTTTGGTTTTTCCGGTTTTTGTTACAAGCAAAACCAAAACCGAACCGAAAATTCGGTTTTTAAAAAATTATCAAACCAAACCGTCGGTTTCTTAGCAATTTCGGTTTTTTCAGTTCGGTTGCGTCAGCTATTTTGGTTACGTTTCGGTTATTTCGGTTTCTTGCACACCCCTAGTAGTAGTTATCAAGGATTGAAAAAGGTACCATGTAGCCCTTTTTCATTTCTTTTTCTTTAAACATTCCTACATTTTACAAACTAAATACAACTCAACCTGAATCGTGCATCATTAGATCCTCAACTATTTAATAGACTTTGTTGGTATGCTTCCCTTGAAATATTTCCGAGTCACAGAATTTCCGTCACTGAAAGTTTAGCTTTCTAATAGTAGTAGTTTGGCTCTAATTAAATATAATAGTAAATTTATTTAATACGTGTATTACACGTGATTATAACCTAGTTAGTTATATAACTTAAAAAATGATTTGACAAAATTAATTTATCAGTTCAAAAAATTGAACTTGCTGATTCAAAATTTTACATAAATGGACCGTTCAATTAAAAACAAAAGTGAGTTGGTTATAAATGTGAGACATAATATATTTTTACATATACAAAGAAATAACAACATTAATTGTGTGAAAGAGTAACGATGAAAGTTACATAACAATCTTGTCTATCATATTTAAGACAATAACTACAAATGCAGTAGGTATTTTGTAGCCTTATACACATATTATTTATTTTAAAATTAATACTTCTCTATACATGAGTGATTCAACTTTAGGTTCCCAATGAAACTATATTATTTGTAAATTTTGGTGTAAACGCGTGACAGAAAAACATATGGACAATATTATGGTATTATAAGATCTTTATATTAAATAAATACTTTATTATTAACATACCCATCAGCCCAACCCATTGCTCTATATATATACCTCTCAAACCATCATTAACACAAAGGGTGAAAGGCTACAATTTTCAGTGTTGATCTAACACCCTCTCATGGGTATGATCAAGATTCTACTTCACTGCTTCTTGTTCGCCGGAATCTTGTTTATCCGACAAACGACCGCCAGATTCATTCACCTTTCTGGCAGAACAGATTCGGTTTCTGATCCACCTTTATCATCCGCAGCTGCTCCTGTATATTCATCATCGTCTTTGGTTCCGGCCCCATCTATGGTTGAGGAGGAGAACGACCACGACAAGACGGATGGTCAGGAGGTTCATACCGAAAATCATCATCACTCGGACAAATCGGTCGCTGGTGGTGGAGTGATCATCGGTGGTCTTGTCACGGCTGTTTTTGCCACTCTTTATTGCTACATTAAGGTTACGCGCAAAAAGGATGGTGACAAGTATTAAAGCTTCAGTTTCACGTTCTATATTGTTTTAGGAATTTTATTCGAGTTCCTTGAAATATACCATCAAATCTACCATTTGATTAATATTTGACAATGGTTTTTTGTATCTTGTTTTTCTTATTTAATTATTATTTATCACATAAGTGGGAAGTGTTTGATTTTACATGGTGTAAAAGTTAGTGTTGTGACAAACTATTTGAAATTGATGTTAATATTTGACATTTTAGTTGTAATTATATGTAAATTTTAATTAATTATGCGTGTGACTATTGCTTCGATCGATCATGAAATGATTTAAGTTAGTAAATAGAAGCAAAAGATAATACGAACACGAAAACTTATATTTTTGTGTAATATTTTATGAAGAGAGCTTTAAAACATTTTGTTAAGTTGAAAGGTGGTTTGTGACATATAAGGTTTATTAATTCAAGTTTAAGAACTAATATTTCAGAACCCTAATATCAATCCAATCATGTAATCATATAACAAGAAAAGAATGAAAAACTTACTTGTGGGAATTATTGTCATTGACGTTGAAGATGATGATAGCATACAATTCCGATATGATAATGTAAGTTTGATAGATCGATAGATGATAGAGAGGATTCTTGATGATGTTCTTCGGGGAAATTATGTGAATGATCGATAGTTTCTAGATTTCCTGTATCCTCTATATGTGCTAGTATCTAAAGAAAATTATAATACCCCCTTTACTTATCAATATTTACATTTACATCCATTAAATAAATGTAAGGGACTATCCATGTCATATTGGTATAATTAATAATTATTAATGAATGGTTCTAAGTCCATTATCATGTGAATAATTTTCCAACAAAGTCATCTTTATTTATACTGGTTACCTCTTTTGCAACTGCTATGATCCCGTACTAAGATCTTCAAGTACTTACAAGGATCAATCTATAAACTTTTGTCGAGGTTTTTAGCCTTTGACATGTCTTCAAACTCGTAGCTTGCTTCGGGTTGTATTCTGATTTAACAACTATTAAGGTCACCTCAAAACCTCACGATCAAATAACTTTACAATCATTTTCAGCTAGCACCTTTCATAGGGGGTCCTCCTCTTCCTCGTAATAAGACATCACAAAACATATATCAAAAAACCACCATTAATTGGTTTACTTCTTTTATATGAAAAATCTACCATTGGTTTACTTATTTTAGTTGTTACTAAAAGGATAACTAAAAATTGTTATCTTTCTACTATAATAAAAAAATAACTAATAAATAAAAACCGTTATCTTTCTACTTTGAATATCATTTTATAATTAATAAATAAAAATTATTTTGTTTATTTAATCTGTGTAATATACTTCTTTACTAAATCTAGTATCATTATATAAAGTTTGTTATGAATCTATATCCATACTGTATAATAAAAAGAGTGTTTTTTTTATTAGATGTGTGGCTTCTTTGATGTATTCTTAACATTATTTTTCCGTCTCTCTTGTATTAAATGAGAAGACATGTGTCACTTTCTATTGGATTCTTATCCTTATTTTCACATTTCTCTCTTACTTAATAATGATATAGAATTAATTTGTAGACGTTTACAAATTTTTTAATTTAAAATTTTGTTTATCATTAACTTAAGTGTTCAATCATTTTATGATTTTTAAATTACGATTACTAGTTATTATTTATTTAATTATACTCATCTCGTGTGATATAATAAGAATATATACTTTGAGAATAATATAATTACTGAACAACCTAGGTCTGTTTGTTATAAGATAGTGAAATGGATAAATAAATTTAATAAATGAAAGAATGAAATGAATGAAAGAATTAAATAAAAAATTACATTTCATTGTCGTGTTTAGTTACCTTTTAAAAATGAAATAAATCATTAGTTTGTATTGTTTGTTAAGTAGTAAAAAATGAAACAATGAAATGTAAAAATTGTTATGTTAGTGATGGTTCTCGATGGCGGTTGTTGTTGGCGGCGGCGACACTGAGGGTGGCCGGCGGCAGGCGGCGCCGTTGGTGGCTGATGATTGGCGGCGTCTCGGATGGCTGGAGTTTGGCAACGATGGCTAGTGGTTGGTGGCGAGGCGGCGCCGGTGGCTAGTGGTTGGCGGTGGCAGGGGCCGACGGTTGGCGGCGGCGGTGGTGGCCGATTACGATTGATTTTGGTGGCTGGTGGTAGCTGTTGTGGTGGGTGAGTGAGTGATATTGGTAACTAATGATGGAGAAAGGAAAGGAAAAAAGAAAAAAAGAAGAATGTGGAGTGGATTGAATGAATTTTAGATAATGAAATCAACTATCTAATAGTTCATTTTATTACTTTTAACAACCAAACATTATTTTTCATTTACACTCAATGATTTATTCCATTACGCACATCATTCTTACTTATCAAACGCTAGCTAAATATTTTACAAAAAGTTGCACCAAATTAATTTTTTTTGTAAAAGTTACTAAACCTATTCAAAATACACGAAAAAGTCTCACAACTCAAAATTTTCATAAAATTAATGACAAAAAATACATTTACCAACATAGTTAGTACCTATATAGAGCTTACACCAACTATTAGTTTACGTGAACACTGTTTAAGATCCTTTTACTTACGTCGAACAACACTTCATCAATCATAGTTGTTTGGATTATGAGGTACCAATTCATAAATCGAGTGGCTTCGAAATTGAAAAAGAAAATGTGTTTGAGAGAAGTCCAACACTAATAGATAAAGTGGAAATTATTGGAGACGTGAATCATATGAGAAGTCATATACCACACCAAGATTATTTATGTGTTTGTATTCGGCTCCCCGTGGTATCAAAAAAATATTATTTTCATCCAAGAAAGTTAAATCCATTAATTTAAATGTTAAACAATATATCATTAAAAATAGTAATTATGTTTTTGCATGTAACGATAAAATCTTATTTTGTGTTAACGTATTATTGTAAAAGTTTCATTAACATGTTATTGTTCCATTCATAAGACATTTATTCGGACATTTCATCTTCAAACCTTTCATTATAACCGAATCACGAGATTGTTGGCTTTATCATTAGGGGAGGAGAATAAATCACGTTTTTGGTGGCGGTCGGAAACACATTGAGAAGATGTTGTATAATAGAGACTATCACTTCTAGCCACCATCTCCCTTAGATCGTGATTCAATTCCTCCCGATTATGTTTATGTGATTGAGTGATTTTGTTTTGTAGTTTAAAGAATAATTTTATCAATATACATGTTTAACAATTTAAATTAATAGAGTTAACTTTTTTGAATAACGATGTCAACTTTTTAAAACATTGGAAAGGTAGATGCCAGAAAACTATTTTTTGAATAAATATGATAAATGTAAACAAATCATAGGGTGAAAAATCGACAATTCACTCCTAGTTCTATAATCGAATACCATGTTTGAAATATATGTTTAATATGACACATTAGATTGAATCTTGCGCGCCATGAGTGGTTTAAATATATGGAAAAAATTTAGTATATAAAGTGTCATTTGCGTCTGAAGGATACAAAATGTGAGGAAATCTTTTACGCAAAAACCAGTAATTATCATGCAAAACGGATCACTCGATGAAATTAGAGAAATATTCAAATAAAAAGTATTCTAAAACTATAAAGTATACCATCAATATTTTTAATCAATAGTTATCAAATTATAAAAAAAATTTTTGTTAAAGGAATATTTTAAGAATAGACTATTTAGTCAACTTTTGGTAAGTTCCCCCATTTTTTTTAGATGTACATAACTCTTATATGCGACATTATTTTTTTATAAAAATTACACCATAAAAATAAATGTTTTTTAATATTTAAAGCAAGTACAATATTGCTAAATAAATAAATAATATATCTTTTTATATATTTAAACTTATATCTCGTCACTATGTATTTAGTGTAGTTAATTGCATTTTTGTTAGTTATTGTGTTTTTTAATACTGTTATATTTTTATAAAATTATAATTTTAAAAGAATAATATGGTGAAATAACATTATTATGTATCTTTAATATGTATAACATAATAATAAATTAAAGAACTAATTAATCTAATACATTAAAAAAATGACAAAATAGCATAATGTCTTATTGTGTTTTTTTATTTTTATTGTGTTATCTTGAATATTATGAATTTTGAAAAATACATTGTTTAAATAACATTATTTGTATTTTTTTAGTTGTAAAATACAATGATAGATAATAATAATTTTATATAATGTATAAAAAACAATGACAAAAATAACAAATTATGTTATTTTTAACACAATGAGTTTGGATAAATGTAGTGATAAAATTATATTATTGTGTAATTCTAATTTTAAAACACAACGATTAATAACAAATCTAAAGAAACAATGATAAAAATAACACAAAATGTTATAAAACATAAAACATAATTATTAATACATATAACAAATGATGTAAACTATATGACAAATATAAAAATGATATTTGTCATAATAAACATATAAAACATAATGAAGTGATATATTTAACACAATGATCAAAATTTGCTTCTTTTTAAAACAATAAAAGTACACGTGTCAAGCACACAATTATTTTTAAACTTGTTAGATTAAATCTTCTTTTTAATGTAACCCTACCCATGAAATTATAACATAAATATAAGTTTATACATGATAATTCTACTTTTGCGTGGATCATCTCTCTATGGTTAATTTGTAGCGATTACGTTACAATTCCACCTGTAACTTTTTTTTTTCGTAATTATTTTGTGATCGTATATTTATGCTATTTTTAAAGCAGAATTTTATTTTTTTTAAAAATGGCTACGATAATAATAACTAATAATGTGGATATTAGCCTGCGGATGCTTTGCTTATGATAGAAGTTATGAATGGTAAATGCTTTTTCATTCATAACAAATAATGAATCAAAGCAATGTAGTTTACTTTTCGACCTTTAAAATGGATACTTTACTTACTTTAAAGAGACAATATGTTCAACACATAATATTAATCAGTAGATCTAAATTTAAATTCCTGGTTAGAGATAAACGAAGAAAATTTTTTACATAGGGTGTCATATTGGTTTGTTTTTATGCAACATGTTGCGGGTGAGAATCTAAAAATTAACATTCATACGGGGGCCATTAGTGGCACTTTTGGGGTATTCTGTGACACTTTTTATGTGTTTGTATGATAATTTTTTTGTAGTGAAATATGATTAAAATCTTACTTATATAAATAGAATAAAATATTTTATTTAAAAAGAACATTTCAAAAAATATTATTTATAAAAACTTTCATATTATAACTCCTATTTTTAATTATTTTATAAAAATTTTACTTTTTATAAAACACCAATTTTAAATATTTTATATTTTTAAAAAAGTTTAACGTTTTAAAAATTTTACTTTTTATAAAACACAAATTTTTTTTCTTATTTTATAAAAATTTATTTCTTTAAAAATTATATTAATAAAAAGATCTTTTTTAATTTATTAGAAATTATCAAATTATTTTAATATGAAAAAGAATAAATAATGTTAGTAATTAATATGATTATTTAATAGGATAGAAATGAGAGAAAAATTTGATTAGAATGAATGTGAGGATATCATATGTCCTTTACACAGACCTTTTTATTAGAGTAACAAGATTTACGTATTAATTTTCTAATATTACTAATTTACCACGAAATAAAATAGGTATGTTTTATTTCCGTGTTTTCTTTTAAATTCTAAAATAAAACAAACTATCGCCTTAGGTAACAACATCAGATCATATTTTTATTTAATTTATAAAAAATAAGCACTTAAACAAAACAACTCATAAATCCTTCTAGCCTAATATGATTATTTAAACATGTTTGCGGGTCCCCTAGTAATGACATGAAATTGTTTAAACCAAATCAAAACCTATAAATAATTAGTTACATATTATTATTGAAATTTACAACCATGTTATTATTAAGCCCCTATAACTTGATTGAATAACACTTTCATTGAGGTGAAAATATTTGAAACGGGAACATGTAGGCCTTTGATTAAGATATCAATTTACCGAGTCGAAGATGCAGAATAAAGAATGCGAACCCAGCACATATTTCAACCACAAAATTAGCAACACTCCGATACCACAGATCAACTTGACATTGACCCCACATATTATTATGTGATTCCAAATTTCAACCGCGTAGTATTTTTAGGAAATAATTAATTGATCTAGATGTATTTGTTGTTTGGGTATAACTTTTATAGAGAATAATAAATATTAATTTCATTAAACACAAATTTAATTTTTCAGCCATGTCTATTAAGAAAAAATGGTATGCTGACTTTATTTTCTTTATTGGATTGTACAAAATTTAACTCATATATATCACTCTAGCTAACACTTTCCTCTAATGTTTTCTGAAAATACAATATAAACTTTTTATAGTAAATGGATAGAGTTTGATAAATCTATACTTATTTATAAAAGAATAACTTTAGTGCCACGTGTCATTCTCTTAAGTCTTTGTTTTTTTCAATTCCCGCCTAAATATGTAACTGTTCTTAGTGTTAGTCTAGGTTTATTTGACTAAAAGTCAACTGCTGATACAAGAGATATTTAGAAAATTTTTGAAATTTTAACCCTAAATTAAAACAGATCTTTTTTTGAAAATTAAATCATACCCGATATTTTTTTTTCTTTAAATTATTCATCAACAAAAACTATAGAAATCTTTCTACTCTAATAAAATAATATCTTGGGGTGACAAATAAAATCACCACATTCATCCTCATTAAAATTTTACCACTTCTCTCTCCGATTAAATAATTAACTTAATCACCAATTATATTATTTAACTTTTTTTAGAATAAAAATAGTTTTTTAATAAATATAGAAAAAGATTTTATTTATGTTATTTCTAAAATATAATTTTATAAAATAAGAAATTTTATAAATCATCAAACTTTTTTAAAATTAGTGCTTTTAAAAAGTAAATTTTTTATAAACAAAAATAATTAAAATAAAAAATTATAATAATTTTTTCTAAAATTATATTTTTTAATACTAATTGTTTTAAAACAAAATATTTATTTTTTTTGAAGAAAAAAAGTTTTATAACAAAAGTTTAAAAAGTTGATATAATTATTTTATTATATATTGTTCTTACTCATACGTAATTTCAATCAAATATTTTCGTAGGATATTATTTTATACTTAATAAAATTTTATTATATTTAATATTTTATTTGTTCAACCCGTGTAATACACGGGTTTACTAAACTAGTTATTATCGTATAGATCTATCTTTATTACCACTTTAATTGACTCTTTTCTGTTTTGGTGTCATATGACACGTGGCACACAGATTGTGAAAGCTAATGTGAACAATATACGGAATCTTTGATCGATTTTGGTGGTTTCCTTTGCTTTTATATGGCCTTTATATAAAGCAAAAGCCCCTTTTATATAACTACGTAAAATATGCATTCATACTTCGATTTTCTATGATTTACCAAAACCATCTTTGTTGGTATCCCCACTCAATTTGTGTTTATATGCGATGTTGTGAAGTTAACATCTACCTAAAATATAGATTTATAATGATCTAGAAATTTATGCTAGAATAATTTATATAATTAATTGTTAGTTATCTAATGTATCAAGCGTTCCATAGATGGATGTGAAGAGACTTAGAAACTTATGATTCCAACAAACTAGGAATCAACAAATACTTGATTTTACCTTTAAGTAAAACATATATTATAGAAAAAAGTACAAACATTCAAATTTTATAACATTGTCATTTTGTAAAATATAATTATACGAAAAAACACATCTCTAGTATTGAGTAAATTATAGAAACAACATTTATTTTTTTTAATTAATTTTATTTTAATCTTTGAGTTTACTAATCAGAATAGACAACATTTATATACATGGTTTGTTTTTATCTTTGGTCCTTTAATCTTATTATTCTTAATTAGATTGAATAGTTAATATACGTCACTAGGTTATGACATGTAGTGATAGTAGTTTCCTGAACATGACAAAACATTGTCAACATGATGGACTACTAGAAACTTGAATACTACATGGATAAAGACTGGAAACATGGATGAATGTTTAAGCTTTCGTGGTTTACCACAACATTGGTAAGTCTATTTGGTTCAAGTCCTATATCTCAACAACAATTACTTGATCAACTCTTTAGAAACTAGTTAGAAGGTTCAATATTATAAGGAAGAAGTTCGTGTTGGAAATGAAAGATATAAAAAAAATTTAGAAAGATTGTCAATGAAATACATAACTATCACTGTAAGTGCGGTCACAATGGTCATAATTGCAATACTTGCATTGGCTAATGATTAGTCTAGTTTTTATTGTTAAGTGCTTTTAGTTGCTTTATATTTTGTATCGTAATGCTCTTGTTTGGAAGGATTATGTATTTGGTTTGTGTTTGAAACAATTTTCAATGTTAATGCTAATGAATCAGTTTGCAAATTATGAATCAATTTTGTTATAATTTCGTATTGTGTTTCATGTTAAATGTATTGAGTTTTCCTGGTATTAAAGTAAAAATGATACAATAACGTTTATAGAATTAGCTTTACGTAGTTGCAGTTGTTTGTTTGCTGAGTTATGTATGAGTTAGGGAGTTTAAGTAGTAAAGTCATGGGTCTATATCATGGGTTAATGTTTATTTATTTTTAGTATTTGTGTTCGTCAGGGTGTCAAGTATTATTTAAATTGCTTTAGTTAAGTATGAATTATGGAGTTTCAGTAGTAGAGTTATGGGTTTATTCATGGGTTAATGTTTACATATTTTTAGGAGGTGTGCATGTCAGGGTGTCACGTATTTTCTAAGTTGCTTCTATGTTGATAAATAAAGATGACAGAGTGTGAAAGCAGTAAAGTTTGTGCGCTTCAGTGCCTGAGTAAACAACAATCATGTGAACCATCGACATTAGACTAAAGGATCAAAAATAAAACAAACCATGCATATAAAGGTTGCTTGGTATAATTACTAAAGAAAAGTGTTAAAAAGTGAATTTAGTTAGAAAGACATATGTTACTTTTTGTAACATAATCAATAATATAACTATAATTAGCACATGATTAGTGTCATAACTTAACTAGATTTGGGATAAACGTAAGAGGATGAAGTAGAGATATGTATAATTTATAGAAGTGTAAACAAGAGTAGTGGTTCCTTATCTCAGTTGCGGTGATATTTATATTATAAAAGTTTAACTATATTAATAAAAAATTAAACTATTAGATAGACAAGTAGCATAGTAAACATAATCATAAGTCTGAGATATGATCCATCCATTTGTTTATGGTAATATTTATTGACACTCACCCTTAGATGACAATTTTAAAACTTTAAATTTTATGTATTATCTTATTAAAATCTTGCTAAAGAAATTCCAATCAAAAAAACATCAGCTAAGGAAAAAGAGTACATTTTGTAGCTCCCCCTTTGTAGGTCCTAGTTATAGACTTGGATCTTCACGTTTGACTCAAACTCAACAAATGGACGTTTGGAATCCATGTACTCGGATCTCGTGTTTATGATAACAATCATGCAAAAACTTTCTAAACTTCACAACCAACACAAGTTTTCACAAGTCACACGAGAACTTTTCTGAGATAACCACCTTAAGCATAAACCTTACCCGGTAACCACCTTATGTGAAAACTTTACACAAAAATCAAGAAATTTTCCATAGTGATGTGAAAACTTTCTAAACTTCACAACCAACACAAGTTTTCACAAGTCACACACGAGAACTTTTCTGAGATTACCACCTTAAGCATAAACCTTACCTGGTAACCACCTTATGTGAAAACAACAAATCCTAAAGCGAAAACTATGAATTTTTGCACCAGTTCATCATTTAAACAAAGTTTTTGCGTGAGTCAAATATACCAATATGATAAAAATCTGCAGTTTAAACAAACAATTTGTCCAAAATCCTAGTTAGATTCTAGATGATGTTGATTAAGTTCAATTAACCACCTATTTGTCCCTAAATTTATTCAAATTGTCCAAGTTCTAATTCCAAAACATTCAAACACGAAAACCAAACCTTTTCATCATAGCAACCAGCTCCAATTCAACCAAAATTCCATGAACTTCCATCGATTCCACAAAACAAGTATTAAATCCTTGCAAAAACTTTAAAATCAAGCTCAAGTCGCTAATAGATCAAGAGCACGATGCTCTATTACCAATTGTAAAATCCAAGATTATCCTTGGTAGGGTTACAAATAACATCGATCTCAATCTATCAAACGGAGAATGAATGTTGATTGGTTTGGTAAACATGGATTCATAAGTCAAATTCACAAAACACAATCGGTAAATAAAGTTCTCTCAATATATCACTTATTGCTTAAAGCTTACAAAGTGGGAAAATGAGAAGTGTTATAATATGCAAAGCAATATATCAATTTATACTACAACACAAAGTTCTCAAGAGAACCTACCCCACGTTTTCGCCCCATCATGTTTTCACTTAAGCTCCAAAGTTTTTGCATTCAACTTGAAGTTTTCCCATGATCTAGAATTTAATTTCTCAAGCCTTTTGGTTTGTCCTCCAAATCCGTCAAGACCTAGTCAAATGCTAGCAACGTCAAAGTAACCCAAAAGCATTAAAACCGCAAAGCATCGCATAGCATCACTTTTGTGACCCCACAAATCCACGACACCCTCCTATTATTTTAAAAACATTATAAAACTTAGGTAACATAACATGATAATGTTATTAAATTATACTAAGGTCGTCCATCACCAAAATAAGATCAAAGATCTCTCAAATGCTAATACGCGTTGAAACCCGAACCAAAATGTTAAAAATGTAAAACCAAGAAGAAGAACTAAAATCTAAAATTTTGTTATCCGGTGACTTTAATATGACTAAAATATGTTAGAAACAAAATTTGAGGATTTTTAGGTTTCTTCTTTAGTTATTGTGAATTTGTTTGTTTTAAATAAATAGTTAATTACGAAAATAGAAAATAATCTACTAAAATTTCAAAAATGGTAAAATTAAAAAAATATAGTAACTTATAGCCCATAATAATATTTTCTCAATTAAAACCTAATAAAATAAATTATTCTAATTTATTATAATACGCATTCATAACGCGTTCCAATACGTGCCTACAATACAAAAACAGACAAACTTAAAAAATAAAATATTAACAATTGGAGGAGTTAAATATAACTAAAAATTATATAAGTAATATATGAATAATTTTTTAGACAACCATAAACAATTAAGAATTGATTCATGATTAAATAATACAAAAAACTAATTTCTAATATACAACCAAAAGCATTAAGAAAATTCAAACAATATAATGTAATGTTTTTCCGGTAACCTAAGTCACATAAAAACCATATCTACCATTATAACCAAACTATAAGCAAAAACAAAAACTTTATGTTGAAAATGACTAATTAGGAAAGTCTAGGGATGAAAACTGTGTACTTTTAAAAGCTTACAGCTTTAGCACTTGAATAAAGTTATAATAGAAGTATAATCCGAATTAATAAATTATAGACTTATAAGTTAATAAAACACATGTCAAGACGCCAACACGCAAAACATACAACCTAATTGCACACGTGTAATGAAAATCAACGAAACAAGTAAGATAAACTTAACACACATTGTAAGGACATCAATGCTTAATTAATGAGATACTAATACTCATGACATAAACTTATGAGGCGTGCTGGTAGCACACCAAACCACAAGCATCTACTTAATAACTTCATGTACGACACCAAGGTGGGTTCCATGAACCACGTTTTTATACTATCTTTTTGGGTGGAAAGAAAAATATGTAGAACATATTTTGATGTGCAATTATTAACTTTATGGGGCGCCATGTGGTTTGTGTATAGTACTATTTGGGGAATTATCTGCACATAATGGGCACTTATGATAGGGAAAACCCCCATTGAGATAGTTATATCATTGTGTATCAAACTTATGCCTGTATTACTATGCTTGGTAAGGCACACTTCTACCCATAATCACAAGGGGTATGAATTACGAAATATATCTAAAATATGGGTGGGTTGTCCTTTGTTCAGTTTTAATTATGATACTTTTCTAGTGCATCTAAGCTTGTGAATATTTAATTATTTATGATGAGTTTTGTGTCGTAAATTCAAGAGCTCACCAACATTAGTTGATGTATATTGGGGGTGTATTTAAGGAGAATATTAAAGAACGAGTAACATAAGGACACCAACATTGTAAGGACATCAATGCTTAATTAATAAGGTACTAATACTCATGAAATAAACTTATGAGGCGTGCTGGTAGAACACCAAACCACAAGCATCTACTTAATAACTTCATGTACGACACCAAGGTGGGTTCCATGAACCACCTTTTTATACTATCTTTTGGGTGGAAAGAAAAATATGTAGAACATATTTTGATGTGCAATACTACTGCTGCAGACCCCGAATTTTGAGCATAATTATTAACTTTATCGGGAGCCATGTTGTTTGTGTATAGTAATATTTGGGGAATCATCTACACATAAGGGGCCCTTATGATAGGGAAAACCCCCATTGAGTAGTTATATCATTGTGTATCAAACTTATGCCTTTATTACTATGCTTGGTAACGCACACTTCTGCCCATAATCGCAAGGGGTATGAATTACGGGATATATCTAGAATATGGGTGGGTTGTCCTTTGTTCAATTTTAATTGTGATACTTTTCTAGTGCATCTAAGCTTGTGAATATTTAATTATTTATGATGAGTCTTGTGATGTAAATTCAAGAGCTCACCAACATTAGTTGATGTATTATGGGGGTGTATTTAAGGAGAATATTAAAGAACAAGTAATGTATTGATAGGAGAAACTCCAGTTAGAACTTAAAAATTAGTCACCACCCTATCCACGTCCCTTATGTTTTACATATATAATACTTTATGATGTTGGGTTTAGACAACTAGTATAAAATTTAAATAATTTATTTAGATTGTAATACCACATGGGTATAAGACCTAGTCATGTAACTCTAATTTGATGTTTAATATTATTATATTCCATTATAATGATTGATATCAATTGGTCACAACCAGTCGACAATGGGGTGTGAAATTCTCATCCTTTAAAACTATGATATGTTTACCAAACTTCTACAAGTCAACATGATCCATGATTCTATACTTTTTGTCTGTGCATTTCATCACTACATGACCTGAATTGTACTTACATATCCATCTCACAAAGTTTGCAAGGCTCTTCACCGGCAAAAGAGCATGTACAAGAATATTTTGTTTTCAATCTTTGGTTTCCTCTAAAGATGATTAACCCAAAATTTATTTACTCTAGGGTGAACCCTTATGTTGTCCATAATCTTCTTAGCTTTAGCTTGCTAAACTCAACTTACATTCTTTGAATAAAAGATTCTTAAACCACTTTTCTTTGGCATTAATGCTTGGATTATAGAAAGGACTTTTGTTTGAAGTGTTCAAGTCTAACACAAATAGAGTAATGAAATCACTAATAATTCCGTAATACTCTATGCTCCTATTCTCCTTTTGATCACTCGTAGATCCTTTTCTTCATCATACATGAAGCTAAGAACTGAAGATGTATCACTATACTTCAGTCTTCTCTTCCTATATCTAATATGATATGTTTTGTTAGGTGGAGTAGGTGTTTATAATAATATGTTTTACAATAAAGATGCACCTTGCATAACTGGTTGAACTAACACCCTTCCTGATCCCAGTATGGATCCACACTCTTAGTCTATTGAGCTTTCTCTTAAGCTTCACTTAAACTCTTCTTTTTCTTAATCTTATACGTAGAATGAGGAATGACTTCTGGAATAGACTCGGATACTCCTTCCAGAAAATGATCCATCATAACATCAGGAACTTCTACAGATATGGATGACTCACCTACTTCTACTCTAATATCCTCTTACAATCTGGAAATGGCGCTCCCAAATATGTTTGTATATTCTATATCATATTAAACAACATATAAATCAGTGAAGTCATCAAGCAAAAGTAATATTAAAATGAAAGTTCTATACATATTACAAATACAATTACTATTTACACTAAACATGATAAGTTCTTGCATGATTTCATAGTTCTTACAACTAAGGAGTTTTCATAAAACATACTTCTCGCATAGAAAGTTTTTAAATTTTTAACATTCAATTCAAATTTCTCGCATAAACCACCTTCATAAAAAAATTATTGCAAAACAATTATTCTTTTTTCTTTTGCAAGCCGCATAAGTTTCCACATATAGAGAAGTTTTCACAAAAAGTCAACTCTTTGATTTCCACAACCCTTATTTATGAACACTGGAATCTCCCCTAGGCTCGGTAAATCAAAGTGCATCATTTATTTTTGTCGTCTACCTTGTAGTTACCTACTCCAACTTACAACCATTTCTCTAACGCTTTTGTCACCATAGTTCCGTATTGTGATGATATAAAATGAATTGTATGTGGTGGTCCATTTTTTTTGTTTGTATTTTCATTAGATATTCCTTATCAAACTTTTGCAAGTCAACATGATTCTTGATTATATACCTTTTTTCTGTATGTTTAATCATTGATGTATCTCTTTTAAAAAGTTTCCAAGGTTGTTCACTAGAAAAAGAGTACGTACATGAATCTTTTTAGCAATATTTGGTTTTCTATAACATGATTAACCAGAAAACTCTTCATGCCATCACATAAAGCAATAAAGTCGTCAACATTAAGAATGTCCAAGAAGGATTCATTATGCATAAATGAATACAACTCTTGCTCAAAAACAACTTCTTGTGTTGTATCCATTGGAACTTAAGGATATGCCTCATCATGCTTGTCTCCACTCAGACCCTAAGCCTTCTTACCATAAGATGCTCCTCCAGATATGCCTTATCATGCTTGTATCCCTCAGGTCCATCATCACCATCATCCTTCCTTTTAGTCTCACTTTTAACAACATCATCAACATCATAATCTTCTTTCTACTTATCTTTCTCTAGTTTATTTCTTAACACTCACCTTACCAACAACTTCCTTCTCAATCTCATTGTTAGTAAGAAACTTCAATATATTCTTAATAATATTAGCTACAGTATTTTTCCCTATCTTTCTCAAAACTTCACCAATCTTACATTTAACAGAATTAACCTGCATAAGTTGTTATGCTCTAATCATCTCAAACACTATCTTTAATGGATCTTGGAGTTCCATGATCTACATAGATTTTATTTTATTATAAATGATTAGATCCTCAATTTGTTTTCACGTCACCAATGAGAGTATTATAAATGATAGCCTCCTTTACAACCAATATAAGTAAACTGCTTGTAGGCTCCTCACTAGCTTCTTTCTCAAGCTACATGTATGTTGAAGGTGTAGACTATATAGTGATCAGAACATGAAGATTAAACATGTCATCATGTGTGTTGGATCAAGTAAGGCTGCTGCAACCAAAACAAACACTTAGAACATTTTTGGTGCAACTGATGAAGAACTTCCAAAGGCAAAAGGTGAACTACCGAAGGTCAAGGCTGAAAGAGCTTCCGAAGAGGAACTCTAACTTCCGAAGACAAAGTCTTCCTTCTTCCGAAGTTCAACACTTAGAAGAGTTCAAGACAAAGACTTTCGAAGTATGAAGTCCTGAAAATCATCAAGCCTCGAAAGAAGTAGGCTCTTTCGAAGTATAAGTGGCTTCGGAACTAGTTAACCTACGAAAGAACCTACTATGAACCGGTGGACATAAGTATGGTCCTTTTGATAATCCGCTACAATCTCTGATATACTGTGGCGCTTTCCAACGCCCATGTAGTTGACCATACTTTATTCCACTGTTCATTACTTATCAGTTAGTACAGTTACCAACTTTAGTTAGTGACAAAAGGTAAGTCATGGACATGTCATGACTACCAAATCTTAGATAGTATTTTATCTAGGGTACCTTACCTTTAGCAATGTAGTATTTGCTTTAGTTGTAAGTTTCCAGCTGGTATCAAAGTATAACCGACTGTAGATAGTAGTATATATAGTTTCTCATTATAACTCTGTAAACATGCTTGTAAGAGTCTTGTAACACTTTGAGTTTAGAAGTAATATATACAAGTATCTTGAAAAACTATCTTCTTGTGTTTTGTTCTCTTAGTATGTTACTATCAACTCTTAAGGGATTCTGCTTCATCTAACCGAGTGACTTTGTGAGTTTGAGAGAAAATACTTGTGTTGAGTATCAGAGCTTCTTAGGCTCTTGATTGTGAGATCTTACCATCCAAATCAACCTTTTTTTTACTCATACTTTCACTTCACTCAAAATGGACCTCAACCAAATATCATCTGAAAGTGAAATTGGGACGATGTCTAAAGCACCCATCATCACCCCTAAAAACTTCAGATCTTGGAGCAGACGTATTGAAGGTTTCATTAGGTATCAAGACAGCATGATGTGGAAATCTATCACCAGTGGCCCTTACAAGCCAAAGGTTGCAGCACCGGCTGGAAATGGTGCTATGATAGAGAAGCATGTTGAAGACTATTCTGATGAAGAACACAAGCGACTAGAGATAGATAGAAAAGCAATGACTGTTCTTATGACTGCCATACCCAACTCCATCATGGTGGGATTTGAGCATTGCCACTCAGCCAAAGAACTCTTTGATGCTTTGTGTCAGATGTATGCCAGCTCCAATGACTCCAAGAAAGATTCCCTGAAGCAATAGTTTGAAAACTTTACTTATATTGCTGGAGAGACCGTTGGCAAGCAATACTTCAGGTATATGGATCTTATTTCATCACTTCAGTCTGTGGGAGTGACTCTTGAGATGAGAGATCTCTCAAGAAAGTTCATGAGTGCACTTCCAAATGAGTGGACTTTCTACTGTGTCTCTATCAAAAGGACAGAGAACTTAAACTCTCTCACGATTACTAAATTATATGGCATCCTTGATGGATACTGTGTAGAGATGGAAAACAAGAGAGGCCACCAGGTGAGCAGACCCTCAAGCCTTCCTGCTAGCAACGCTTTAATGGTTGCTGAAGGCTCAAGAACCCCCCAACCTCAGCAGTACCTGACTTACTCCCAACAGCCATCCTGCTCTTCTAGGCCATACATTACCTTTCCTGAGACTCCAAGGTCTCAACAGGCTCAGTCAAGTCCTTTCGAGGACAGTTGTGCCTTTGTCTCAGGAAATGGGCATTCTAGTGATTTTTAGTTTTGCTTTGATGATCGGAATGTTTCAGCCCAGATGATGTTGAGTACATGGATATTGTCCAACAGATGGCTCTGTTAACTTACAGGGCAAAGAAGTTCTTTAAGAAAACTAGAAGGCAGTTTCCCCAAAACCCAACTAACAACAAGTTTGGGTTTGACAAGACAAAGGCTAAATGTTACAACTGTAACCAACTTTGCCACTTATCCAGGGAATGCGAGGCTCCCAAGTCCAATCCGGGAACCTCTCAAGCCTCCACACATCCCTCCACACCTAAAGCCATCGGGAAGTCAACTGAACAACACACAGCTGTCGTTGCTCAAGAGGTGGACTGGAGCTTCATGGTGTAGGATGTGACTCCTGCTCAATCATTGATGGCTGGAACTGATGACAGCAAGGTATTTGAACACCTCTGTACTCCAGCTTGCATTGCTAAAGTTAAATTGTGTCAGGACTACAATATGGAAATTGAATCTGATATTGAGTCTTTGAATATACTTAAAAGTGATTTTAAAAGGGTTGAATCTAACTATAAAATGAAAAATGAAGAGTTGAAGAAAACTGTGTCCTTTTTAAAACATGAACATACCAACTATAGGACTCAAATCAAAGATTTAATCTCCAAATTGAGTAAGGCTCAAGCCCAGCTAGTCACAGTTGAGGCACAAGTAAGGAAGCACGCTATCTCTCAGCAAAACTTTCAAGCCATTCTTGCATGAACCTCCCACTCAAAAACTTGTTATCAAAACAAAGGTAGGTTGGGAACCAATAAAATTGCTCCACCACATTCTTATGAGTCTATTAGACAACCAAGATGTGGGACCGAAGAGCAAGAGGTTCCAACTATTGACCCACCACCTTATGAGTTGAAGAGTGATACAACTATGAAGACCATCACAGGAAAGGATCAGGTAAATCAACCCATTCCCACCAGTGATGATCAACCCCTAACCACCAAAGCCAAAAGAAACAGGGCTAAGGCAGCCAGAAAAACTGCCAAGGGATGGATTGGAAGATCAAACAAGATGTTGCAGCCCAAACCTCTTCTTCACAAACATCTATTGAACCCCCATGCATACACTTTGGTTCAATTAAATCATCATCATTGGAAAAGCCCAAGACCAGCAAGGCTTGGGTTTCCAATAAAAACTAACTTTTGCACATATTCACTTTATGTGCAGGGACATCCACATGACAAAAATGACAATGTATGGATTGTAGATAGTGGATGCTCCAGGCATATGACTGGGAACAGATCTTTTATTCAACAATTTCAATATTTTGATGGAGGTTCTGTTCAATTTGGTGGTGAGGCTGGAGGATACATTTCTGGCAGAGGAAGTGTATCCAACGGCAAGTTAAGAATCGACAAAGTAAACTTTGTCAAGCAGCTTGAACACAATCTTTTTAGTGTTTCTCAGTTTTGTGATCAAAAGAACTGAATGCTTTTCACAAAACATGAGTGCATTATCCTCAAACCTGGGATGACAATTTCTCAGGAATTGGTGCTTCTTTGATCTCCCAGAAAAGGGGATATGAACAAGCTGGTTATGAACAATGCTTCCCTATTAGGTGAAGTATCATGCTTTCTTTCCAAAGCTGATGGTGATGAGTCAACTTTATGGCATAAACGAATGTGTCACGTAAATTTTAAAACCATGAATAAATTGGTTAAAAATAACTTGGTACATGGTTTGCCTAAAAAGGAATTTCTCTGCAAAGATAACTGTGTTGCATGTTTGAAAAGAAAGCAACACAGAGCATCTCATAAATCCAAAGTAGTTAACTCTATCACAACTCCATTACACTTATTGCACATGGATCTATTTGGTCCCACAAGTATAATGACCATTGGAAGGAAATCATACTGTCTTGTGATCGTTGATGATTTTACTAGATTTACATGGGTATCTTTTTAAGAACTAAAAATGAAACTGCTGAAACCTTAAAATCTTTTATTCTTAAAAAAGAAAATCAAATTGATCACAAGGTTAAGATTATTAGAAGTGATCAAGGGACTGAGTTTAAGAATCAAGTTCTTGACTCATTTTGTAACTCAAAAGGGATTGCAAGACAGTATAGAGCTCCTAGAACTCCTCAACAAAATGGTGTTGCTGTGAGGAGAAATAGGACACTTATTGAGGCTGCTCGAACCATGTTAGCTGATTCAAAGCTGCCTCTAACATTCTGGGTAGAGGCAGTCATCACTGAATGCTATGTGTAGAATAGAGTTCTTGTTGTTAAGCCACATGGAAAGACCCCTTATGAGCTATGGAACAAGAGGCCACCGTTCATTGGCTTTCTCAGGTCCTTTGACAGCAGGTGTACCATACTTAACACAAAGAACAATTTGGCAAAATTTGCTGAAAAGTCGGATGATGCTATTTTTGTTGGATATTCCTCCAACTCTATTGCCTATAGAGTTTACAACATTAAAAATCAACAATTTGAGGAATCATCCAACATTGTTGTTAATGAGCACACTCCTTGTGTTAAGGGGAATGGACCTGATCATATCTTTGATTTAGAATTGTTTCCAAACTATTCTAAACCTTCTTGCGAGAATGTTTCAGTTGGAACATGAGCTCAAAGTGATTCTGATGATGACCAACTGTGTGAGCTACCCAGACCTCTTCCAAGTTCTCCAAGAAATGCTGATAATCAAGCTTCCACAATTGGAAGATCTGATAGCATAACTATCTCAAGAACCAATGGAGCTTCAACAAGTTGTCAACAAAGTGAGCCTCAAAACTCATCCAGTGACAATGTACAACACCAAGATGATGGAAGCAGCATTTTGAAGGAACAAGCAACTATTAATGCTGCTTCACAACCAACTAATACTGATATTTTCTCTCCTTCATTCAACGAGTCCTCATTGAATGAATGTGAGACATCAGCTGGACCAAGTGTTCAAGTTCCTGAGCAAAACATGTCTAATTTGGATCTATCCATGCAACTGGATGTAATTCCTAGGCTCAGGATTCATAACACTCACCCAGCTGAGAACATCATTGGAGATGTTTCTGAAGGCCTGAGAACAAGGGGACAAACTCATAATGGGAATGTCTGTTTGTATTCATGTTTTTTATCACAGATGGAGCCAAAAAAGGTAGAAGAAGCCTTGAAAGATAGTAGCTGGGTTGAATCAATGCAAGAGGAATTGCTTCAATTCAAAAGACAAAAGGTTTGGAAACTATGTCCTCTACCATCCGGTAAAGTACTAATAGGCACCAAATGGTATTCAGGAACAAAAGAGATGATAGAGGCCTGATCATCATAAACAAGGCAAGACTGGTAGTTCAAGGGTACACGCAAGAAGAGGGAATTGATTACACTGATGTCTTTGCACCTGTTGCAAGACTTGAGGCAGTGAGGATTTTTCTTGCTTATGCAGCATCCAAGAACTTTACAGTCTACCAGCTCGATGTCAAGTGTGCCTTTCTATATAGGGATATAGACAAGGAAGTCTATGTGTGCCAGCCTCCAGGATTTGAAGACCCACAGCATCCCACTTATGTGTGCAAATTGGATAAAGCTCTCTATGGGCTGCACCAAGCACCTAGGCTGTGCTACGAGACTTTGTCTCAGTTTCTCGTGAAGAATGGTTACACCAGAGGTACCATTGACAAGACTTTATTCATAAGAAAGTTTGGGAAAGATATTTTGCTCGTGCAAGTCTATGTTGATGACATCATATTTGGTTCATCAAATGACCAACTGTGTAAGGACTTTGAGAGCATTATGAAGAAGAAATTTGAAATGAGTTCTATGGGAAAAATGGACTTTTTCTTAGGAATTCAGGTAAAACAGATGAAAGAAGGGTTCTTTATCAATCAATCTAAGCATGTTCAAGATATCTTAGAAAGATTTGATATGAAAGATTACAAGCAAGCAAAGACTCCTATACCCAGAAATCACAATCTTTGTCCTGACTCTGAGGGGGAGGATACTGATCAACATCAGTATAGGGCAATCATTGGATCTCTGATGTATCTCACAGCAAGTAGACCTGATATCATGTTTGCAACTTGCATTTGTGTAAGATATCAGGCTGCTCCAAAGGTGTCTCATCTAGTTGCTGCCAAGAGAATCCTCAGATATCTCAAAGGAGCATCTAAACTATGTCTTTGGTATCCAAGGAACAATAACTTCAGTCTTTATGGCTACACTGATAGTGACTGTGGTGGCTGCAACATCAACAAGAAATCAACATCAGGAGGATGTCAATTTCTTGGTGGAAGGATAATCTCATGACAATGCAAGAAGCAATCCTGTGTCTCAACATCTACTGCTAAAGCTGAATACATTGCTACTGCTAGTTGCTGTGCTCAGCTGCTGTGGATTCAAAACCAGATGTTAGATTATGGATTCAACTTCATGGAGACTCCTATTCACATTGACAACAAGAGTGCCATTTCTATTACAGAAAATCCAGTTAAGCACTCCAAGACAAAGCACATTGATATCAGGTACCATTTCATTCGATATATTCATGAGAAAAACCTGATCAAACTAATCAAAGTTGATTCAAATGAACAATATGCTGATTTGTTCACCAAGGCATTTGATGAACAAAGATTTAAGTATCTTATTACGGCTATTGGGATGATAAACATTGATTAGTCTATCTCATTTGAAAAACCTTTTCAAATTCGTGTCTTGTTCTTGTCAAAACAATTTAAGCCCTGTTACAAAAGACTTTTCTTCAAATTTTTACCAAGTGACAGTTCTTCCGAAGAGAAATTAACCCTCGAAAGATGTCATACATCTCTTCCGAAGGGTAATTCCTCCAAGGCTAATCCTATCTTCCGAAGTGTTTTTAGTCTCGGAAGAAGCATTTGATAAAATATCAAATCTACTTCCGAAACTTAATAAGCTTCTCCACTCGGAAGGCCTTCTTACTCTCAGAAGTAAATTGGATAGATTTACCTTCGGAAGTAAGTTTAGCTTCGGAAGAAGATTACCTTCGGAAAAACTTTTACACTCGGAAGAAAGCTTTAGTGTGTAACGGAAATCTTTTGGGCCCCACTCTGAAAAAGGCAAAGATATTGTTAATAATGTCGGAATATTTTAAATGGATTTAACCGTACCGCCATTGTTACATCTTACCCGAAACTGTCATTTCATCTTATCCATCCACCATTTCACCCATTTAAATACTTCCGACCTATCATTTTAATCTTTTTACCGATTTCACAGCCCTAAGTTTCCTTCATCTTTGGTTTTACTCCCAAAATCAACCTCATTTCCTCTATAACATTCTTAATCAATGGCACTAAACCCTCAGCACAACCAAGTCGCACTCCTTGACCCTTCTAAGGATGCTGACTTTGCCAAAATCATCCACTTCCTTACCCAATCAACCTACGACACCGCCCTAACTATCAACCCCACTATTTACTCAAACCAAATGGCAGAGTTTTGGGGAAACGGACAGATTGTAACCTTGAACGGGGTTAGAGTGATTAGATCAAGCATTTGTGGCCAGGAACTAATCATATCCGAACAAATCATCAAGGAGCATCTTGAGCTTCATGATGAAGGCTCTCCTATGGAATTTCCCAAATCAGACCTAGATGACACATATACCTAGATAGGATATGGTGGTGATGTGAGCAGATCAACGGTGTACAAGTTCAATTTCTCATATAACTGGAAATTCCTGCTTCACAAAGTCCTTCACTGCCTATCAAATAAGTCTGGGGCCTGGGATTAAATTCCTTATAAACTAGGATGCCTAGTTCACGGGTTGGTAAAAGGCCTCTGCTTCAACTACTCAAGATTTGTGCTGACCTATCTTATGGGAAATCTTCAGAGGGAAACATTTTACATGTATCCCAGGTTTATCCAGCATATAATCAACTATGAGCACATGAGGCCGGCAATCTTCAAGGTGTTGAAGAAGGTATCCACCAACTTCACTGGAAGACACATTGAGCTACTTCCAGGTATGATTGAGCCAATGGCTCCTGGTGACATCCCTGTTAACCCCACAGGTGATGAACCCACACTAGCAATAACCACCACATTGCCAACTCTTCCTTCTCACACCATCAAGATTACATACCAGAGACGTTCCAAGCGAACCCTTGTTCAATCTCCTCTGATTGAACAAGTTCCCCTTGTTCTATCCAAAAAGGCTAGAGTGGAAACATGGGCTCCCACTCAGTCTGAGGTTCCCCCTTCCTTCACAATTGACCTTAATATGGGTATTAAGTCTCCTCAGTCTCAATCCCATGAGCCCCAAACCCAAGCTGAAAACCCTCAGATTGAGTCTCTATACTCTCCTGAGCAGCCAAAAAGGGACAGCTCCATCATAGGCTCAATGCAATTAGACATTGATCAAAGTCCCGGGTCATTAGGCTTAACTTCCCTATCCTTTACTGACCTTCTTATAGTCACTGATGAAGAAATCATGTCTCTTCAAGGCGATGAAGTTGATCCACAACACCTCTCTAAAGATCAACTGAGCCTAGAGAAATCTCAGATTTCTAGCCCCTATCAGCTAACCCAAACTGAAGTGAGTCCCACTGGTGTGGAAGGGACCCATGTAGATTCAGCTGCCACTACTAAAGGTGCCTCAATGGACCCTCAGGACAGTGGTAACATATTTGAGACTGAATCTTCGGCAACCGTGCCTTTTGATGACTCTGAAAGAGACATCATTAAGCAAGGAAAACCAGGGCGCCAAAAAACCACATCTGATGGTGAGGATGAACATACTAGGTATATTACCTCATCTCCCCGTGATTCTTCTAAAGAAGATGAGGGAAGTATGCAACTCACCCTTTAAGACCTACTTTCTAAAGTCTCAAACCTTAAATCCAGGGTTAAGACTTTAGAGGATAGGTCTACCACTCAGCAACTTGAGATTGAAAATCTCAAGGCTCAACTAGCTAAGAAACAGATTGAGAGATCTGTTAGGCATATATCTGTACAAGTCTCTCTGGCTTCCTCCTCTAGCTCATCTACCTCTCAAGATGATGCTACCAAAAGGGGGAGAATGTTGAGAGTGAAACACACATGGAGCAGCAAAGCTTAGTTCTCTCTACTCTCTCTTCAAGATATCCTGTCAAACAATCAACTGTTTTCCCCGAGCCTCTTCCTGTCATCCTTTAAGTGGATCCAAGGATGCTCATTGATTTCAATAGATTCCTAACCAAATTTTTGATGTAGTCCTCTCTTGAACAGCCAAGCCCAGATGTTGCTTTGGCATATATTGGAGCTCAAGAGCTTCAAATGTGGAATACACCATCTACCACTATCAAGGAAGTTGGTCAACCTAAGGTCCACATTGAACCTGAGATTGAATTCGAAGGGGATATGGGGACTGATGGCCCAGCAACTAAAACAGTTGGGACATATAGTGAAATGCACTAACTTCCGAAGCTGAAATCAAAGCCGCGAAAGAAGTATTTCAAACTTTCGAAGCTGAGATCCAAGCTATGGAGGGTCTATACTCTCTGTCTGATGATCTAATTATCATAGAATCAATCCTTGAATTAGCATCTAAGATAAATAATGAAGACTTTCTCAAAACACCTCTTACTCAAACATCATCATCATCATAGACTCAAATCACCACCCACCAACTTGAAATCTCTACGCAAGAACCTCCAAAGTCTAAAGCTTCCGAAAACATTAAGGGTAAAAGGAAGTTGACTACAGAAGAACTGCAAGAGGAAGAAAGGATGGAAAAGCTTAGAAGAAAAGGTAGGCTTCCCTCTGAGAAACTATTAGCTGCAAGTAGCAAAGCAGCTGTAGTCAATCAGGAGGCTATCAACAATCAGAGAAGGGTGGAGATTATAGACATACTTGTCAATCTGGGTGCAGCTAGTGAGGATGTTCTCCTCCTACCACTTGACGAGTTGGTGGAGTTAGAGAAGGCAACCCTGCTACGGATAGAACAAGAAGAAGCAGCAAGGTTGGCCTTAGAAGAGGAAGAACAGAGAAAGAAAGAGGAAGCTGAGCAACAGCTTAGGGATGAAAGGATAGCTTTTCTAAGTTCCAGGGGATTCTCTCTTGAGGAACTTGCTCCTCACAATAATGATATGGTCTTGTGGCTTGTTAAAAAGGAACAAGACCAAATGAACAAAAAGAGAAAGAGGGCTTCCAGGGAAAAGCTAAAGGAGAGGAAGAAGAAGGAAGAAGAAGCTCAACTTGCAGCTGTCAAGAAGATGAGAATAAAGCCTGGATGAAGGATTATCTTAGGGCCCATGGCTTCTTTGGCAGGCAAGTTGGCCCCATGTCTGAGAAGACCCTACAGCGACATGTTAGTGACATCAAGGCTGACATTCGCTCTGAAAGAAGGAAGGAGATGTATAGGAGAATGCAGGGGATGACTTCTGAACCCATACCACAACCACAACCTCAGTCAGAACCAACTCCTCTTCCTTTCCCCATCAAAACCGAACCAACCACTAAACCTTACACTCCCGAGCACACACCATCATCCATACCCTCTCCCACACTAATTCCATAAAAACAACCACCTCCACTACTTATCCTTAAACCCAAAACACTCCCCAAAACCCACCCATCATCTACCCAACAGCCACCTAAGTCATCCTCTCAACCCTCGAAACCTCTGACCTTAGAAGAATTTAAGGAGATCAAGAGGAAGATCATCAAATGTACTACACTAAGCGATATCTCTTATGAGGAGGGGTCCATCAAGCTAACCTTCATTGATGGCTCCTCATGTTCCCTCATAAGAGAACAATTCCTTGATCTGCCTAGAGGAACACTTGACCAGGCTCTCAAACTCTTGGCAACTAACTCCGACTCTCTTGAAGAAGAAGAGAAGAAGCTAAGAAGAAAGCTGGTGACTCTACTGGACACTAGGAAGGAAGACAAATTACCATCCCAACCTTTTGTTCCTAGGAAGAAGATAGTCCAATGGAGGTTTGAAGACTCTTCTTACAACTTTGACGTGGAAAGAGAGAGTGGTGAGATCAACAGGCTTAATGCCTCCTCTCTGCTACACTTAAGAAGATTTGATATTGCTGAGTTAGCAGAGAAACCATTCTCCAATCCCTCCAACTCTTATGTAGCTGCTCATATCAGAAATCATCTGAGCAGTCTTCATCTGGCTGAACTAACTGCAAGGGCTAAAATTGAAGAAGAGTTGAAGCTAAGAAAGAAGGATGAAAAGGAAGGATCAGCAATCAAAGGCAAAGCCTTTCTTTAAATGATTGAAGGTCCTAAATTGGAATCTATAGTTAGATGGGAGTACGACTACAACTCCCATCAACTAACTATCTTCAAAGGGTCACAACAAAGGGTACATATCATTCAAAGTGATAGACTTGATCTGCTTTCTACGAAGGATTTGTACAAACTTCTCAGCACCAGATCTGGAAAGAACGAAGAGACAGATAAACATCTTCTCTCCTTAGTGCTGAAAGTTTTAAGAAGTAGAAACAAGTATGGTTTTGGTAGCATCAGCCTAGGGGGAGTTTGTTGGATCAAGTAAGGCTGCTGCAACCAAAATAAACACTTAGAATATTTTTGGTAAAACTGATGAAGAAATTTCAAAGGCAAAAGGTGAAATTCCAAAGGTCAAGGCTGAAAGAGCTTTCGAAGAGGAACTCTAACTTCCGAAGACAAAGTCTTCCTTCTTCCGAAGTTCAACACTTAAAAGAGTTCAAGACAAAGACTTTCGAAGTATGAAGACCTTAAAATCATCAAGCCTCGGAAGAAGTAGGCTCTTTCGAAGTATAAGTGGCTTCGAAAGACAATTAACCTTCGGAAGAACCTACTATGAACCAGTGGACATAAGTATGGTACTTCTGACAGATCCGCTGCAATCTCTGATATACTGCATGGCGCTTTCCCACGCCCATGTAGTTGACCATACTTTATTTCACTGTTCATTCTTTATCAGTTAGTACAGTTACCAACTTTAGTTAGTGACAAAAGGTAAGTCATGGACATGTCATGACTACCAAATCTTAGATAGTATTTTATCTAGGGTACCTTACCTTTAGCAATGTAGTATTTGCTTTAGTTGTAAGTTTTCAGCTGGTATCAAAGTATAACCGGCTGTAGATAGTAGTATATATAGTTTCTCATTGTAACTCTGTAAACATGCTTGTAAAAGTCTTGTAACACTTTGAGTTGAGAAGTAATATATACAAGTATCTTGAAAAACTATCTTCTTGTGTTTTGTTCACTTAGTATATTACTATCAACTCTTAAGGGATTCTGCTTAATCTAACCGAGTGACTTTGTAAGTTTGACAGATAATACTTGTGATGAGTGACAAAAACCGATCCTACAATGTGATTTCTATCTCAATTGTTGATGTTGATGCTGATGCTATTGCTATAAATGTTGTAGCTAGGAATATTTAAGCATAAGTGCTTTTGTCATAGTATTCTTAAAACTAGACACACCCCTGCACTTCCAAAAAACTACACCTCTACTCACTCCCTTCTTGTCTCTACAAGAAGGCTTGGCCATTCTCTTTTATCTTTACCCTTTGCGAGTTCCTAAGAACATAATCAATATCAATATTATTGTTTTGACCAAAACTTTACAAGTATAAATTTGTGATAAAATCTTTACTTGAGGTAATCTGCTTGTATGATTTTTATAATGAATGTGATGATAAAAATAAAGAAATGACATAATTGATTACATGGAAAACCTTTGATCCATAGAGATCTCTGGCATAAACTCTCGCGAGTTGACTAATCGTCGCCTGACTCTTGTTCTTCTTATTAAGTATGGTAGCAATTACAAATTGAGTGCGATAGCAAATCGATACTATGTGTTATAGTGAAAGTTGCAAAGTGACATTTGAGAATATATATACACACCAAACAAACTATCTGTGAATCCTTAGGACTACTTGGTCTTCATTTTAAACATTAAAGGTATGCTTCTATATGTTTTTGTCAACTAGCCTCTGATTTTTCAAGATTGACTAAGTAAATATGAGTCACCTACAAGAACAAGTCAAAGTGAAAAGGAACAACAATCAATTAGCAACAATAGAATTTAGGATACCAGACTATAAAATGAACCCGTAAGAATTGTCCCTAAAACTTAACAGTTGTTTTCGGAAACTACAGCCATTTAATTTTATATATCAAGACTGAGATGTGATTAGACATACCCAAAGCATCCTGATAATTTAGGTATTCAAAAACCACCAATTCAAGCAATTATTAGCATCCTAATTTTAAACTTCTTTTCATAGTTACTCTTATCACACCCACAAAATCCATCGGCACGGTTCTACCACAAGCCGTGTGACAAGTCAAAAACTCAGACACGATCATATCAAATGATACTATATGTGATTTAAAATAGACGTTTGACAATAAATTAGAGTAAAATACAATTTTCAATGTAATCAATGCAGAAGTGTACACGTTTATAAAACTATTAAAAAATGCATAAGACAAGCCACCCAATGAGAAGTACTAAATGTAAGTGAATTTGTTTTCAAACGGTAAAGATGATGCATGAGCCTTAGATGTTCAACCCCAGCCCTATTCATGTTGTTGACCAGAGATATATTAGTAAATATGTTTTAGTGCTGGCTAGGTAAAAGTAAACAAAGATATATCATAGGTAGCTAGCTTATATGTCAAGTTACTTGGCATTTTGAAAACGAAGCTGAAAATTTGTGAGTTGTTTGCCTTTTGCCACATCTTATCACATAATAATAGCAAGTTTCTAGGTCAATTAAACACCTATTAAACCTCCAATCAATTTATCAGGACTAACGCAGGTAGAGTTTGTCAAACCTAGTAGTATTGCTAAAAATTACCTCGCTAGTTCGTTACTAAGAGCAGCAAAAATTGTTTGTATGCTTCTCCCCTGAAAAAGGAAAGTAAGTAAAAATGAGATCGTAAAAACTCACATTATAATGAGTATAAAATCATGAAGTGTAAAAGCCGAGAGCTAAACACTACTTAACAAATGTAGTTCCATAAGTATGTGCACATAATGGTCAAATGAACCTTGTTGTATCCAAACAACGTAAATTATTAGAGTGTTTGAGAAATGTTTGACAAGTTTACCAAAGTTGTCTTTTCTTGAACAAAGTTAAGTAGTATGACCTAATAACTAGTTGGTGATTCATATAAGTAAAAACTTGTTTAGTCATGCTTAAATAGTTCAAATAATAATTCATATAAAGTTTCATATCGAAAATCTATTTTTCGTAAGTTTCTATTTTTAGAAAGTATAGACTCGTTACACATGTGTAATCCATTTTTTAGATCATGAAGAATATCATAACAAACATTTCAACTATGCATGCATTTCATCCGACAAATACCCATAGCATGTTAACATAACCTAAAGTATCATCATGTCCAATGTTTCCTAATTTAGATACGCAGCAACACAAGTTGCACAAATTTCATCAAAATAGCCAAACATGTTCATATAATCATTCTAACATCAATCAAATCATCATATCAAGTTCTACATATGTCATACTAAACATACATCACATCATGTCACAAAAGTTTCCATAAAAAGCTAGCATGAATACGAAGTGTTTTTGATATGGTTCAAACTATACATATTAACTATAAATATTTCCTTTGCTTTTGAATAACTTTTGAGTAGTTTTAGATAATTTTACTCATATTTAGTTAACGTTTTGTATTTTATAAGTTTTAAGAAACCATGACCTTAAAAGATATATATTTTAATATACTTGTGACAACATGTGAAATTATATATTTCATCTAAGTATGAAATCAAAAAGTTGATAAATTTATCTATTTTAATAAAATATAAATCTGAAATATATAATGCAGAAAAAACAAAATACTTGAAATGAGTTCAACGTTTAAATGAAAAAAACAAATGTAATTGATATTGAGTAAATAATTTTAGTTGAAAGTTATAAAGAATTGTTTGTTGATTGCAGGTCATTTAGCATAGGTCAAAGATCGATTAACCTTTTCAAATTGCACTAGTTTATTGATTATTTGAGAAGTTTAAAATGAGCCCACAAAATTAAGTTTAAAATCTTATGTGGAGTGTTAAAGCCCAAATGGAAAATTCCAAATAAAACATTCACAACTTTGGAGACTTGGGGGGTACGAAATTCCATACAAAAAAAAACACCTAATTGATTCTTGGGAAAAAAAAGAAGCGATGGCAGAGGAGGCACAAAACAAAGATTCTATTTCTTTTGAATTTAGCTTTGAATGTTTAAGCACGACTAGAGAGCAAGATCGGTAGAGCAAGGATTGATTCAAGCATTAAAGATCATTCGGTTTCTTCTCGTTTTCAATTATACGTCTTTGGTTTCATCGATTCTTTTTGTTAATGTTTCTAATGTTTGAATCTTTATTGCTGTTCTTAATGTTTACAAACATTATGAGTAGCTAAAATTTTTATACTAACTGGGTTGGGTTGAAAATTAATATGTTTTGATTAAAGACTCGGTTTTGATTTCGTATATTTGTTTATTAATCTTAGAACTTGATTATTTTTCAATTAAATATGAACATGTGTATTGTTTTATACTTAAAAGTTATTGCCATGCTCGTGTATATTTGATCTTGATTGATTACGTGACATCTTGATTAGGTTTTACTATTAATTTTAAGCTTTGATCAGAGATAATCTTAGGAGTTTTGGCTGTGATTTTGATAGTATTTACAATGTGCTACCTTATCTAGAACCTAGGTGTGATAGATATTGCTTAAAACCTCCTACTTATTGCTTGTTAGGTTTATATTTCATGAGAACGTGTTTTGCCTTTCATTCGTGGTGTTAGTGTTTTAAGATATTTAATTAGATTTAATTAAGTTGTCCTTTGTCTTAGGGTTGGAAAATATAATGTTAAAGACATTGTGGTAGAAAACCTAGGGGTGATCTTCCATTAGACATTTTAATAAACCTATCTTGCACTTCACACGTGTCTTAGGTTTTCTTAGGGAGTAGCAACATACCTAATTAACCCTCGATCCGTATTTTTAGAGATAGCCATACGAGTCATTGCCTTTAAGTCATTACATGTTAGTTGGATTCCTACCTAGGTAGTTATTTCGCATATTTGATCGTTTTCGAGTTCCAAGTTTGAATTCTTATTTGTTATTTTCTTTCGTCGTTCTTAAATTAACTAATTTTAGTAATATTTTTTGTTTGTTTTTAAATTTTTCTTAAAATAATTAAATTTATTAGGTTAGAAGTCGATAGAGGTTTAGTATCGAAAGCCGCCAAACATGTCTCTAGGGTTTGATATCCGGACTTAGCTAAACTTTACTATACCACACCGGTACACTTGCCGTTTGTGTGAAGTTTAGTTGGGGATTTCCATTTTAAAACAAATTTGTGAAAAAGATTTGCAAAATAAAATAATATATATATATTTTCACACATCAAGTTTTTGGCGCCGTTGCCGGGGACATTATTTTGGCGATTTTGAGAAAGACCCGAGTCGGGGATCTAATCATTTACTTCCTAGTTTAGATTTATTTATTTTATAATTTAGTTTATTTGCCTTAGTTGTTAATTGTGCCTTTAGTTAGTACTTTATCTTTTGTGACTTAGTTAGTTAGATGAATTTTCTTTTGTTTTTAATTTTCTTCTATTTATGCGCTACACCCGTTCTGCCGAACCACTAGAATTTCAGCCACTTGACGATACAGAGCGTGCATTCCATCGACATTTGAATGATTCTAACACGGAGCTTGAGACCAAGGAAGATTCCTACAATACCGAATCCACTAACGCTACATAATCTACAATGGCCAACGAACAACCACCAGTAAGGAGAGTGATTGCCGACTATGCCAAGCCCACTGCTGCCGGAGCTAGGTCTAGTATTGCACGTCCACCTGTCACTGCCAAAAATTAGAAAAACCCTCCTCAAATCATTTCCATGGTCACGAACACTGTTCAGTTTCACGGGCTGCCTGCTGAAGACCATAATTCTCATCTGGCTCGCTTCACGAGAATCAGTGACACCTTTCAAGTTAACGCTGTTTTCGAGGACGCATTCAAGTTGCGCCTCTTTCCATTTTCTCGTACCGATCGAGCCCACAGCTGGCTTGAATCCTTGCCCCCATGATCTATCACCACATAGGCTGAAATGCAAGACAAGTTCTTGTGTAAGTACTTTCCCCCTTCAAAAACCGCTAGTGTGAGGAGCATGATACATTCATTTTGGCAGAAGTCGGGAGAGACTTTCTATGAGACCTGAGAGCATTTCAAGGAGCTAGTGCACAAGTGTCCACATCACGGTTTGGAGGATTGCGCGTTGATTGAGAAGTTCTAGAATGGAGTTACTCCTGTGACAAGGAACATGCTGGATACTACTGCCAGTGGTAATCTGATGACCACCAAGACTGTTGAGGAGTGTAACACGATGTTCGTGGACCTAGCCATGAGTAGTTACGAGTATTCCGACTCCCGAGCTCCTGTTGCTGCTCAGCGTGGAGTGCACCAGGTTGATTCTAGCACTGCTTTAGCCGCCCAGGTTGAGGCATTGACTAAGATGGTAGGAGACCTACAGAAGAAGAAGGAGCAGGCCTTTGAGATTTGCCCTGGTGGTCATGATACGATTGATTATCCCAATTTCTGCTGATAGTTTTCAGGAACATGTTGACTTTGTCAGCAATCCCAACTGGATACAAGGAAATGCCTTTGGAAATTCCTATATGTGATATCTGGTAATTTTCTATTACCAAACTCCGTTAGTTCTGTTAGGTCTTGCATACACGTGTCGTGAGCACACACTAGTTGTCGTTGAACGTTGGTGACTTAATAACAATTATCTATGGTAAACAAATGATAACCTAAGTAATAATGTTGATTATTAGTTGTGGTTATGTGGTTCATGCATTTTAAGTTATTGTTTGTAAATTTTACTTGATAACGTGACAACGTGTAACTATGATCTCATATGTTTTGCTATTAGTTGAAAATGTATATGATTATTATTGTTGATTAGTAATGTTTATATTTTGTAGTTAAAACCTTTTAAAAAGTGTTAAAAAGATTAGTTTTTATAAAATATAAACAATGGGGTTTATTTTGTAATTTGAATAAAATTAAAAGTTACCATATATAAACAAAATTAAACCCAACCCTAGCCCCAAACCCCCCATTTGGCCGCAACTCATCCCTAAACACCCATACCATTTGATTTTTGATCAAGAACATTAAAACAAGTTGATTTTGATTAGTTCCAAGTGGTTGCAAGGTTTTAGCAAGTCCAATTCTTGATTTCTACACACCTAAAGGTTGGTTTTGATTAGTTTTTCATGATTTTTGTTCTTGAAGAACCCTAATTTGAAATTGATGATGAAAAAGTGAAATTGATGATTGTTAGATGTTAATTTGATGTTGGTTAGATTGTGTGAATGTTAGATTATGTTGATTATGCAAGAATTTCATGGTTTGATCACATTGTTCACACATTGCCTTAAGAGGAAACTTTTTGTTCTTGGAATTCATGATTTGATGATTGTATGATGTTAGATACATTGCTTGGATGTGGGTTATATGAATTGTGCAAGAAAAGTCATGAAATCTAGTGTTTGTTCATACCTTACTATAAGTGGAAACTTTTATGTATGATGATTGGGAATTTTGATGAATTAGTGATGATTATCATGTTAGAATGAATGTTATGAACTTAATTAGGTATAAAATTGATAAAACTATGAAAGAATTGGATGTTAGATTACTTTTGGGTGTTACCTTCTAAAAAGGGAAACTTTATTTTTGAAGATCATTGGATATGATGATGTGAGCATGTTTATGTTGTAAGGGTCATGTTAGAATGCTTATGGATGATGTCTAATGTGATGGAATGTGTTACTTGGGTTGTATGGTTGCTTGATTGATCATTTAAAGAATGTAGGTTCTTGATGATTATACATGATGATGAATTATGGTTAGTGATTAGGAAACCATGATTGGGATTGGAGATTGATCATTATTGTGTTTGTTAGATGGAATGAATCTTGTTGATTAATGTGATTATGATTGTCATACACGCGTGCGAATCTGAGGCCCCTACTTAGTAGGATTGGCAGGGTTTAGGGTGTGAAGTCGTGAGTGGCTTCACATGGCATGTTGTGCATGATTAGACTTCATGAATGAATTATTAGTTGTGATATATTTATGATTGTTTTGAGCATGTTGATTGTTTGAGATTCGCATAAGTTGTATGATGATCTAGGTTGAACTTGGGTTGATTATGTGATATACGTGAATAGTTTGTTTAGTAATCATGTATGATAAGTTGATACGCTTGATTAAACGAGATTTCAATTAATATGTCACCAACGGGTCAAACGGGTCAACTAGGTTAAATGAGTCTTGTTTTCTAAAGCCTTGGGTCAATGTGTTTATTGAGCACCTAGGGTTGTTAAGTTTTCTGTGCACACGTACTTATGTACTTGCGTGTTCTAGGTAACCTTTGAAGGGTTGTCTTTCCATTCATCATCAGTTCTCTCTTGTCATTATCTTTGCACATCAGGTGAGTTCATGCCCTACTATTTTATAAACTCTCTTCTGGGGGAGGTAGCATACTTGTTCGCAAACGCTATATTATTATTATAAGTTGTGTATGTTTTAACATAGTGTATAATACCTTGAAAGTCCTCACACTTTCGGATCGTTAATAATGGTAACTAGCGGGAAATCTTGGGTAGTACTACTGGGTTTGACAAGCCCCACCTGTGCGACTCGAGGTCAAACAGTTGCAATATTGTCCTAAACACAAACATCGTTACGACCTGGTAAGTCGTGACGGGAGGCAACAAACGCAACACAGTCAGCTTCGATCGCGAAATCACTATTGTTATTACTTGTGAATATAGACTAGCTATCTATTTCAATGCACTTCTTATGTTATACAAATTATTACTGTTTATGTTAAACGCAAACTCTTGAACTCACCAACCATTGTGTTGACCTTTTTAGTATGCTATTCTCAGGTCGTTAACTCAGGTTGCCATTAGGAGCACATCACGGGTCCAGCATGCATTCTAAGACTTCATCTTAAGTCATAACACTTGGATTTTATTTATGAGATTTAAATAATGGGTTGGCGCGTGTTTTACCAAATTTTGCGTTTATATACTTTGGGTTTGTCTTATTTACAAAACGCTTCCGCATAGTTTTAAAGTTTGAACTTTGATTGGTTTTAGTTTAAATGTGGCATATAGTGTCATTCTGAGTAACTAGTGACTGTGATCCTTGTTTGTTCACACGCCTCGCGGTAAAACTCCGCATGAGGAATTTGAGGGTGTGACACTATAATCCTGTTTGTAGGAATTAATAGAACTGAAGGAGTGGAAACCCCTCGGTTTTTCAACCGCGTACACAGAGTTTATTTCAGAATCAGAGTTCGAATAGTGGTCGGACTAGTGGCATAGGTCAGGATGAGAAAAAGCCCACCCTCAAGGATATGATGATGCAGCAATCACAGATGTTGACTCAATTCATGATGAGGGATGACACTAGGTTTTAGGAGAATGAGGCCATGATCATGAATCAAGGAGCATTGTTACAGAATATAGAAAGGACTGTGGGTCACTTATCAAGTATGTTTCAGGAAAGGCAACCAGGAGGCCTACCTAGTAATGTAGTGAAAAATCCAAATGCATATGTGAAAACTGTGACAACAAGGAGTGGTAAGTCGTCTGGTGTGGTTGAGCCTCCGGCAGTGATTAAAGAAAAGGTTGATGAGGAGATAGAGATGGAGGCCCTTGCTGGCAAAGTGCAACAGAGGCTACGCCCAGCACGTACAGCACAGCTAGAGGAGCCAATGGAGAAGCTTGCTGGGCAAGAAAAGGTGAAAGAGCCAGTAGTCCACTTTGATAGACTTCCATATCCAGGACGATTGGCTCAGCATCGATCTAAGGAACAGTATGGAAAGTTCCTTGAGATGTTTAAACAGCTCAAGGTAAACTTACCTTTTATAGAGGCATTACAACATATGCCTATACTTAAGTTTCTTAAGGATCTGCTCACAAATAAGAAGAAGTTGGAGCAGATCTCGACTGTGATGTTAAGTGAGGAGTGTTCGGCTGCTGTGTAGAACAAAGTACCACAAAAGATGACTGATCCAGGTAGTTTTACCATTCCATGTTTCATAGGTGGTTTGTGTGTGAGCAATACATTGGCAGATCTAGGTGCTAGCTTCAACTTGATGCCATATTCTATATTCGCTAAGCGAGACCTAGGTGAGCCAGCACCGACAAGCATGAGCATCCAGTTGGTGGATAGGTCGGTGAAGTATCCGCGAGGGATTGTAGAGAACATGCTCGTTAAGGTGGATAAGTTCGTTTTTCCTGTTGATTTTGTGATCTTAGATATGGATGAGGACGAGAAGGTCCCATAGATCTTAGGACAACCTTTCCTAGCTACTGCGAGGGCATTGATCGATGGCCCTTCACGACAAGCTAACCTGACGAGTTACAGATGAGACAGTTACCTTTGACGTGAACAAATCCATGAAGAACACACATGATTAGGATGATACCTTGTACTTCATAAATACCATTTGGACACACGTGACTACGAGTTTTCAAGAGTTTATCACATCAGATCAAACAGACTCATAGATCCTGGTTAGGGAGAACCAGGAAATCAAGTTGACTACATTTGTCTTTGAGCATGAGTCAACAGATCGTGAGAGTCAGCCTCTCAAGGAGGCTAACGTGTGTGAAGTGATTACGAGAAAGGAACCAATAGAGAAGCCGTCGATTGAGACTCCCTCATCCTTAGAGCTTAAGGAATTGCCATCTCACCTGGAGTACGCATTTCTGGATGAGGGATCTCAATTACCTGTTATCATATCTGTTGGATTGACAGAGGAGGAGAAGAGGAGACTCATAGATGTGCTGTAGGAACATAAGCAGGTGATTGTGTAGAAGCTGATGGATATCAAGGGTATCAACCCTTCATTTTGCACGCATAAGATACTCATGGAAGATGATTATAAGCCTGTTAGACAAAGTTAGAGGAGATTAAATCCTAACATGCAGGAGGTAGTTAAGAAGGAAGTGATTAAATTGTTAGATGCGGGTTTGATCTACCCTATCTTTGACTCAAAGTGGGTGAGTCCCATGTAGGTTGTTCCCAAGAAAAGGGGGATGACAGTGGTGACTAATGAGAAAAACAAGTTAATTCCGATGAGGACAGTCACCGGGTGGCGAGTTTGCTTGATTATCGCAAACTGAATGATGCCACGAGAAAGGATCATTTCCCGCTTGCCTTTATTGATCAAATGTTGGAGCGTTTGTCAGGGCAACAGTTTTACTGTTTCCTTGATGGCTTTTCAGGTTATTTCCAGATCCCCATCGCTCCGGAGGATCAGGAAAAGACGACCTTTACATGCCCGTATGGCACCTTTGCATATCGTCCCATGCCGTTTGGGTTATGTAACGCTCCAGCTACTTTTCAGCGATGTATGGTAGCTATATTCCTAGACATGATCGAGGACTCCATGGAGGTTTTCATGGATGACTTTTCTGTGTTTGGGAGTTCGTTTGATTATGTTTGGAGCGTTTGGAGAGGATGTTGGCTCAATGTGAGGAAACCAACCTCATGCTGAACTGGGGAAAGTGCCACTACATGGTGAAGGAGGGCATTGTTTTAGGGCACAAGATTTCACACGCAGGGCTTGAGGTTGATAGGGCGAAGATTGAGACTATGAGCAATCTTCCTCTACCCACATTAGTGAAATCTATTAGGAGTTTCTAGGCCATGCAGGTTTTTATCGACGTTTCGTTAGAGATTTCTCTAAGATTGCTAGGCTGATGACGCAACTTCTAGAGAAAGATGTGCCATTTGTGTTCTCTAAGGAGTGTAAGAGAGCTTATGAGCTTCTGAAGGATAAGTTGGTGAATGCTTCGATTATGGTCGCCCCAGATTGGAGTTTACCTTTTGAGTTGATGTGCGATGGGAGTGACTATGTGATAGGAGCGGTCTTAGGTCAGCGTAGGGACAAACACTTCCACCCGATCTATTACGCGAGTAAGATGCTCACTGATGCGCAGGAGCATTACACCACGACAGAGAAGCAGTTGTTAGTAGTAGTCTTTGCATTCGATAACTTTACATCTTACCTCGTCCTTTCTAAGACTATTGTTTACACCGATCATGCAGCACTTAAGTATTTGTTTAGTAAACAGAATGTTAAGCCACGATTGATACGATGGATTTTGCTTCTTCAGGAGTTTGACATTGAGATTAGGGATAAGAAAGTAGCGGAGAACGTAGCAGCAGACCAATTGTCACGTTTAGAGAAAATTAGGGAAGAAATGATTGATGAAAACTTTCCACATGAAACATTGATGTTTGTGAAAGCACAGGAAGAGGGTTTTCTATGGTTTGCAGATCTGGTTAATTACTTAGCGACAGTGGTTCTGATGATAGGCATGACACATCAGCAAAAAAAGAAATTCTTTGCAGATGTTAAGCATTACATTTGGGACGAACCCTACCTCTTCCGCATTGGAGCAGATCAGATCGTACGCAGGTGCGTACATGGTGATGAGGCAAGGAGGATTTTGACACATTGCCACTCAGGACCAACATGTGGCCATTATGGAGCGAGTTTGACAGCGAAAAAGGTATTTGACGCTGGGTTTTATTGGCTGACGATCTTTAAGGATGCGTATGAGTTTTTGAGGAGTAGTGATGCATGTCAAAGAGTAGGAACTATCTCATCCTGGAATGAGATGCCACAGACAGCCATTCAGGCATGTGAGATTTTTGATTTGTGGGGCATCGATTTTATGGGCCCATTTCCTCCATCTCGTGGAACAAGTACATCCTAGTAGCCGTAGACTATGTTTCCAAGTGGGTGGAGGCTCAAGCCTTACCCACGAATGATGCTAGGGTTGTCGTGAGATTCATTAAGCAGTTGTTTTTGCGCTTTGGCGCCCCCAAAGCCTTGATTAGTGATCGAGGTACCCACTTCTGCAATGCACAGATGGAGAAAGCCTTGCAACGCTATGGGGTCACCCATCGTCTTGCAACGGCCTATCATCCGCAAACTAGTAGGCAAGTTGAGGTAAGTAATCGGGGTATCAAACGGATTCTGGAGAAAACAGTCAGATCAAATCGCAGGGATTCGTCCGATAAGTTAGATGAAGTACTCTGGGCTTTCCGTACGGCAAATAAGACATCGACAGGTTCTACACCGTTCAGGATGATTTATGGGAAAACGTGTCATCTACCGGTGGAGTTGGAGCATCGTGCATACTGGGCATTGAGGACTGTGAATTTAGATTTGTCTGCTGCTAGAACGAATCGATTTCGCCAGTTGCATGAGTTGGAGGAATTGAGAGATCATGCGTACGCACATTCGACAAGATACAAGGAATGTACGATAGAATTACATGATCGCCACCTGAAAGGTAATGAAGAATTCAAGTGTGGGGATCAGGTGTTGCTATACAATTCTCGATTGAAATTGTTTCTCGGAAAATTAAAGTCGCGATAGTCAGGACAATACACTATACGCTAGGTATTTCCTTATGTAACAATTGAAATCGAGGAAAACAATGGGGACACGTTTAAGGTAAACGGCAATAGTTTGAAGCGTTACATTAGCGGGCCGATGATTGAGAACGAGGACAAAGTGGTTGACCTCGCCCCTGTTGGAACCTCATTGAGAGGTTCGAGTCAGGCTGACGACTCGTAAATAAACCAAGCCCTTCAAGGAGGCAACTCGAGGGTTTGTTTTTATTTATTTATTTTTTTTATTTTTGATTTTCTAGTTTACTTTTTATTTTTAATTCTTCGTACCAGATGCTTCTGTGTTAGTCTGTGATTTCAGGTTATTGCTTGGAGCTAAATGATCATCTTCTTGAGATTTTTAGTCAAGTTAAAATGAGAGGATGACATATTCTGCATCAACTAACCTTCTACCATTGCACGCTACATATAAGGGGAGTTTCAGTTTTCTCATTTCTTGCACTTTTATTATTTTAATTGCTTATATTTATTTGTTCGAACATTAAAGACAATGTTCGATTTAAGTGTGGGGATGGGGTAGTTGACAAAGCTGAAACATTTTGGATCGATAATATATATATATTAATGGATAAATCCCTGAAATTCAAAAAAAAATGAATAAAAAAAATAATAATAATAACAAAGGGGCACAAGTATACACGTCCACGCATATAAAACACTACTTGCACGAATCATGATGTGATGCCGATTAGCGCTAACTAGTTAAACTTAGAGCATGATTAACTTTTCAAGTCACATGACTAAGTTAACTTAACAAGCGGTTTTCAAAATAAAATGGTATAGACGTTTAATTAAGTGAGGTAAATAGAGAGATAATAAACGTGCAATTGTCCACAACTTATATCTCGATTACCTCCATTTTCATGTGAGATTGAGCCTTTAATACTTAATTATGTGCCTTTTATATGCATTTCTTTGTTTTAGCATTTATATCACACGATCATGTACATTTTAGAACTTATCTAGGTTATACGCGTCGAGACCATAAACTTTGAACTTGCACAGAAGTCATAGAGACACCTAGGATTTAGCTTTTTATTTAGCCTGTGACTACCTGCCCTGTAATTATCCGCTTGTTAGCCATGTTGAGCCATTTATTTACTGTTCCTTTTGTTTACAACCATGTTAAACCTAGCCTTTGGTTGTTTAATCCCTTTTTGTGTTAACCCGTGTGTTTTAGAAAATCCGGCTAAGTTAGTGTTTAAATAGTGTGATTCAATTGTTATGTTTGATTAGCTAATCTCATTCAAAAAAAACAAAAACAAAAAAGAAAACAAAAAAAAAACAAAAAAAAATTAAAAAATTTAAAAATAAAAATAAAAGAGGGTGAAAAATTGACCCCATAAAAAATTATTTATTAGTAGTGTGGTTGTTAGAGGATTCAAGTTTGATTCTTTGTTCTAGTTTATAAATTCCGTATTGTGTTACGTGTTTAGCCTAGCGAAGTCGGATTTTTCTAGCACCTTAGCCTTGTTTTTTTCCTTGTTTATTCCCACCTTTCACCCTGGCCACGTTACAACCCACGTGAAGACCTACTAGATTTGTGCAAGGTTCAAAAGTTAATTGGTGCAGATGTGATTCCTCTACAAGCTTATGATAAGGTCGTGTCGTGACGATATCGAAAGTACCACAGAGATAAACCAATACATCTTAGATTGGTCCACTAAACAAACCGAGAGGAGAGAATATTATGAGACGTTGTGGATTGTTGTGTGTTTTGAGTCTTTAAATGAACTAAATTTAGTTAGTACGTCTATTTTTCAAAATCATCATCATGGTTGCTTGTTAAGTTGTAATCCTATTGATTGTGGCTAGATAGTTGATTGTGTTTTTAGGGAAAACGGGTTGTGCTAATTTGGTTTTACAATTATGTTATCAAACTCGTTGATGTTAGATATGCAGCGGATTGAGTTTTGCTCCCGGACAAGCAAAGTTTAAGAGTGGTGATATTTGATATGTCTAAACTATACATATTAACTATAAATATTTCCTATGCTTTTGAATAACTTTTGAGTAGTTTTAGATAATTTTACTCGTATTTAGTTCACCTTTAGTATTTTTTAAGTTTTAAAAAACAATGAACTCAAAAGATATATATTTTAATGTACTTGTGACTACATTTAAAATTATATATTTCATCTAAGTATGAAATCGAAAAGTAGATAAATTTATCTATTTTAATAAAATATAAATCTGAAATATATAATGTAGAAAAAACAAAATACTTGAAATGAGTTCAACGTTTAAATGAAAAAAACAAATGTAATTAATATTGAGTAAATAATTTTAGTTGAAAGTTATAATGAATTGTTTGTTGATTGCAGGTCATTTAGCATATGTCAAAGATCGATTAACCTTTTCAAATTGCACTAGTTTGCTGATTATTTGAGAAGTTTAAAATGAGCCCACAAAATTAAGTTTAAAATCTTATGTGGAGTGTTAAAGCCCAAATGAAAAATTCCAAATAAAACATTCACAACTTTGGAGACTTGGGGGTACGAAATTCCATACAAAAAAAAGACCTAATTGATTCTTGGAAAAAAAAAGAAGCGATGGCAGAGGATGCACAAAACAAATATTCTATTTCTTTTGATTTTAGCTTTGAATGTTTAAGCACGACTAGAGAGCAAGATCGGTAGAGCAAGGATTGATTCAAGCATTAAAGATCATTCGGTTTCTTCTCGTTTTCAATTATACGTCTTTGGTTTCATCGATTCTTTTTGTTAATGTTTCTAATGTTTGAATGTTTATTGTTGTTCTTAATGTTTACAAACATTATGAGTAGCTAAAATTTTAATACTACCTAGGTTGGGTTGAAAATTAACATGTTTTGATTAAAGACTCGGTTTTGATTTCGTATATTTGTTTATTAATCTTAGAACTTGATTATTTTTGAATTAAATATGAACATGTGTATTGTTTTATACTTAAAAGTTATTGCCATCCTCGTGTATATTTGATCTTAATTGATTACGTGACATCTTGATTAGGTTTTATACGTTTAAATTAATTACTTTGAGTTATTAATTTTAAGCTTTGATTAGAGATAATCTTAGGAGTTTTGGCTGTGATTTTGATAGTATTTGCTATGTGCTACCTTATATAGAACCTAGGGGTGATAGATATTGTTTAAAACCTCCTACTCATTGCTTGTTAGGTTTTTATTTCGCGAGAGCGTGTTTTGCCTTTCATTCATGGTGTTAGTATTTTAAGATATTTAATTAGATTGAATTAAGTTATCCTTTGTCTTAGGGTTGGAAAATATAATCTTAAAGACATTGTGGTAGAAAACTAGGGGTGATCTTCCATTAGACATTTTAATAAACCTATCTTGTGCTTCACACGTGTCTTTGTTTTTCTTAGGGAGTAGCAACATACCTAGTTAACCCTAGATCCGTATTTTTAGAGATAGCTATACGAGTCATTGCCTTTAAGTGATTACATGTTAGTTGGATTCCTACCTAGGTAGTTATTTCGCATATTTATCATTTTCAAGTTCCATGTTTGAATTCTTATTTGTTATTTTCTTTCGTCATTTTTAAATTAATTAATTTTAGTAATATTTTTTGTTTGTTTTTAAATATTTCTTAAAATAATTAAATTTATTAGGTTAGAAGTCGATAGAGGTTTAGTAACGAAAGTCGCCAAACATGTCTCTAGGGTTCGATATCCGGACTTACCTAAACTTTACTATATCACGACCGGTACACTTGCCGTTTGTGTGAAGTTTAGTTGGGGATTTCCATTTTAAAACTAATTTGTGAAAAAGATTTGCAAAATAAAATAATATATATATATTTTCACACATCAAGTTTTTCATGAATCAATTATACACAATCCATTCTTAGCTTCTAAATACCATATAACAATCAACACAACTCACCAAACATGCATATAACATAAATTATAAATCATACCATCAAAAATTTCCTTTAAAGGAAAGTAGCCAAAAACCAACCTGATTTCACAAGTTCAACATAAATTTTCATCCACTAGCATCAACTAATATCCTAGAATCATCAATTCCATCTAATTTTATCAAAATCATACAATTTCTAGAAAATCCCCAAATTAAAATTTTCATTGTAAGTGAGTCTCGGTTTTTTGACCTAAATGACATAATTTCACAAAACCAATCCGTACAAACATCATAGTATTAAATAGTATCGCATAATCTATCATCAATTTCAATCAATTTCAAGTTTTAATTCGTTTTGGGATATCTAGGCTTCATGAAATCAAAACCAAAACAATGTATGTACGTGGGGTGTGTTGTGCAAGGTTAAGAGCAAAAAGGGAAGGGGATGGCTGAATAGTAATAGGGTTGTGGTTGGGTTTTAAATATATATATATATTTTTTACAAGAGAGGCCCCAAACTTTTGGTAAAATCATTTTAATGCAACACGTTTGTACTTTTTCTAAACCAAAACCACTAAATGACCACATAATATCAAATAAATATTGGTAACATGAAATGATTTTTATTTTGCTAGTATGATTTCATTTTTATAAAACTTAGGCATTAGAAGCTGATCGCCAAAACGCGTAAATGTAAAAAAAATCACAATTTTTACAACTATGCTATGCATTTTAATCACGTAATCATATAACACATAATTCCATATAAATTATGATTATTTAAAAGCTATTTTCACAAATCACCAATGTTCATGGACATATGTGTGCACTATCTGACAATTCTTTGAGTTACCATTACATGAAGGTTCATGAATGTTTGTACAACAAATGACGCACATAAGTGAGCAATATTAAATGCTGAATGTATGATTAAACAATAATGTTCTTCTTGCTCGGAAAATAACCTAAAAAATGCCAGCTGTCACATCATCCCCTTGTTGAAAGAAATTTTATCTCGAAATTTATCGAACTCCGGTACATGACGGATGGAAATTTCCCGGTTGTCACACCATTTAAAGTAAGAAATTTCATTTTTGACTCCTTAAATTCGTGATCATTATCTTATAAATTCCTTTTACTATATTATCTATATGGATTCTTAATTTATCTAATGTTTTCCTACAAATTCTTCTCTTATTTAAGAAATAGATGTTTTTTATGGTCTTGTTACTATATATTCTGTTGTAGATATTTGGTAATGTGTGATATTAAATCTAGTTATTTCAAATCTAGGACTTAAATCTATTGGATTCTTTTCAAGTTGTACTTGTGCCGACCCTTTAAAAGTTTATACTGTATCTAAAATATTATTATAAATATTATCATCAATCTATGGTTGAGAATTAGCACCAAAAGACATGACCTAAAACAAAAAGTATGAGTACTATTTCTCAAACAGGTAGTAGTTAAGACCATGTAAGGCAAACTACTATACCCAACTAATAGCACATATAACATGCACATGTATAACAATCCATACATAATCTTATTATGCATAATACATGTGGGTACTTAGGTTATATACTAGGTCAAACAATTCACCTAATTCTCTGTAACCATTGCCACTGATACCAATCCGTCAAACCTCCACAAGTAGCAAAAACACGAGGATGTGATGGACAAGATTGTCATAACAGATTGGAGTCTAAGAGAATAACTAAAGCCATTCTCTCTCAATGGATTATGACATTTCTTGACATATAAGAATCAGTGCCAAAAACACTCAATCTCATAACGTCACACAATAATGAGAAAAACAATCCAAGGTTCGAAACTAGAACGAACACGTAACAATACAAAACCAATCTAAATAAAAATCCAACAAAGACCAATCCAAACCTACAAATATAATTCAAATCCAAAAAATCCATGTGATCCATTAATTGTCGAATGCTCCAGGGGGAGAAGTCATGTTTATGGTCCGCAATCCAAACACTAACGCATTATTACCAAACAAGACATGCTCAAAAAGTGTCAACGTACGTTGATGAGTTTATAGGTTTATAAGTACAATATAAGTTGTTTTGAGAATCATGTAAAAAGTTTATGTGTGTAAAATAACATAGTAGTCATAGAAATCAACATAGGTTCATGACTAGTACAACTTCAAATAACTAGATTATATTTACCCGAGGGGATGCACACGCCTTGCCAGTTTTGGCTAGCATACGGAAAAACAAGGGTATTAGCTAGTTAGTACTAATAATACATTTTTATGGAAGTCCTATCAATGTTCGAATAAGAGTACATACTTATGAAGGACAGAACTAGACTCGATCCTATGACTCAAACCATAGACAATAGATCAAAATAATTTTAAAACATGGCATAATACAAAAACAATAAGCAAGATTTTCCTCATATAAAATATATAAAAGGGACTGTGAAACTCACTATGATATTTGCACAATCCAAAGTCCATAATAAAAATTAACAAGTGCTATAGATACACAAAAAATAGATTTACTAAATGTCTATAAGACCTAACTGAGTGTAATCCTCTAAGTCTAGTTTTTAATGCCCATTCAAGTTCATATTCTCTGAAAACATGATTCATTTATCATTCTGAATTTAATGTCCAACCTAAAGTTTCCGGTCCCCTTTCATTTTAGTTTTCAAGCCATTAACATGTACCATGTTACTAACGTTCCTTCATCTACATTTATTAGTACAAGTTCATTCAGTTACTAATCTTAAATTTCCTTATTTTTAAATTTATTTGATAACCTTAGTGAAAACAATTGTTGACTTTTTTTGGTTATTTAGTCTCAAATCTTAACATTAAAGTTTATAAAAAAAATATTCCACCTTGTATAGCTCATTGTGCACCGGTCTTGCATAGGCTCTTAGGAGGTTAAAAAAAGAACAAAACATCACATAATAGGCACCGTTTGAAATATAAGACCTTTGAATAACTTTTAGAAAAAGAATCACCTAAATTGGACAAAGTATGAGGGAGATATGACTCTACGAATACAGTCCAACCTTCAGTCCGAATTTAACAACTTTGACCTTTGATTTTGTTTAGCATTTGGAGGATCATATAATTTTGGTATCATGCGAGATCACATGGGTTGGTTAGAGGACTCTCTGAACCTATTTTTAGAAAAACTGTTGACCCATTTGAACGTTGTATGACCTAGTTTGTCTTGTACAAAATGTCCTATTTTTTTTACAAGTTATCCAAACCTTATCCTTTTTACCCCAATCAACAATTTTGATCACCATTGACTTGAGAGCTAGACTATTGTTTATTCTATAAACCATTTGACAAAAGAATTACATTAGAACCTTATGTTATAACAATTTTCATTCTTGATCTTTATGACACGCTATATAAATCTCACATCGGTCGTTGATAGGAGAGATTCCTAGCTCATAATTAATGTTTGGCTTTTAATTTCACCAACACGTTTTGGGCATATTGGCTGTGGATGAGAGGAGAACTCCACAGTTAAATGTGCCTAGGTGACAGCAATCCAGGGATGGGTGACCTCCCTCGGATGTTTTAACCCGGGCAACCAAAAGCAAATCCGTGAGCTCCTCGTAGGCAAAGTGAAGAATATTGGTGGTACGAGAGATCGGGTGTTACAGAATATTATCAAAGCCACTCCAGTGCCATTCAGGATCGTGGGACAAACCTCACTTGGAATGGTGAGTTTTTGGGCTCTAAGTCTAGAGGGAGATTATGACACCATACACAAATCCCACATCGTTGTGGATAGGAGAGATTCGTGTTTCATAAGTAATGTGTAGTCTCTAATATTATTAACGCGTTTTGGGCGCACTGGCTACGAATGAGAGGAGAACTCCACAGTTAAGCGTGATCAAGTGGCAGCAATCCAGGGATGGGTTACCTCCCCGGAAAGTTTTCACCCAAGCAATCAAAAGTAAATCCGTGAGCTTCAAGTGGGCGATAAGGACAATATTAATGGTATGAGGGATCGGATGTTATAGAATGGTATCGAAAACACTCATGTGTTGTTCGTGATGGTGGGGCAAACCTCACCGGGGATGGTGAGTTCTTGGGCTCATCGAGGATGATGAGTCTAAAAGGAGGCTGATTGAGTCAACATACATAAATCCCACATCAACCGTGAAAACAAGAAATTCATGGTGCATAAGTAATCTCTAGTCTCTTATCTTACCAACGCGTTTTAGGCGTATTTGCTATGGATTAAAGGAGAAGTCCACTGTTAAGCGTGCTTAGATGGTAGTAATCTAGGGACGGGTGACCTCCCTATGAAGTTTTTACATGGGCAACCAAAAGCAAATTTATGAGCTTTTTGTGCGCGTGTGGAGTCTATTAGTGGTACGAGAGATCGGATGTTACAATCTTTTGGTTCGTGTTTCTAGCCGATTAGTACATAAATCCAATCCATAATGCGTCTAATGTTCGAGAACATTGATTAACATTTAACAAAATATTTTGTACCCAAGAAGTCCATTAGGGCCAGATTAAATACATGTTTACAAACCCAAATAATCAAATCCAAAAAATATAAAAAAACTAGGGTTTTTATCGTTTAAAGATCCAAAACAAGATTATTAGAGGATGATTTAGATGTTAGATGATTAAATAAACAATAATTTTATTACCGGGAAACGAATAGATAAACAATATTTAATCAAAATCCAATCTTGAATGATTCAATACACTCAAAAATCAATGGAATAATGATGATGATAATGATGGTTTTTTATGATGAAGATGATGAACCAAAGAAAATTGAAAGTGGTGGCTAAGGTTTACGTATAGTGAGAAACTTGAGAGGAAAGTTTCAAACAAATGAAAGGAAAACAAAGGGTGAGTCCCCCTTGTAGTCCCCGACCGTAAATGCTGTAGGTGCACGGATTGGGTACTTGGCCCATCCTGTCCAATCTTGTCTCGTCCCATTCCATGCGTCGTCTAATTTTTGTGTTTTTAAAATCGATGGGATTTCATGATTCCAACGAACTATTATACGCTATATAAATTATTTAATTTATTTTTTTGAATAGAATTAATTATATTTAGTAGACTCTAGGCAAAAGAGGAGGGTTCTTGAGAAAACCAATAGTTATATGAAAAACAAAGAAAACCATATAAACAAATAACATAATTCATAACTTTTTTGTTATTTTAATTTTTAAAATGTTATTTAACTATTTGGTACATATATGTTGAGCATACATACGAGAATGAAAAATGTTACGTATACGTAACACTATGTCGAATAAGAAATGGTTACGTATATATAACTAATGTGTGACGTATATGTAAAACCATGCTACGGTTTTCATTTAATCCATACCCTTATTTATGTATACTAACATATATATAAAGAGTAGTCATAAAAAAATTATAAATTATAGGACCGATTTCATTGGTTTTCTATAGTTTTCTCATAAATTTGTGCTTTTCTTAAGATCCCTCCTCCTAGGCAAAGTCAGCTAAAGTTTGATATTTGTTGTGTTTTTAAAATAAATTTTATTATTTTATGTTTTGTCAATCTTTTTTAAGTCCAGTCATATAAACCTCGTACTATTTTTCAGTCTGCTAAAAATCTCATTATCACCAATCCTAGGCCCATTATCACATATTATTCATATAATGCACAATTCTAGTATTTAACGTGTCTACACGCATTTCATGTACTAATCACAATTCAAGTCAAGCTATTTCAAGTTTCAAGTCAAAGTCCATATTTAATCAAAATCAAAGTCAAAATGTCAAATGCAGAGGTTAGCGCACCTTTTTAGGTGCGGGTCCAAGTGTTGAAGAGTGAGCGATTTTGTATTTGTAGGCCTAGGATCATGTATCAAAAGCAGATTAACTAAAATAGTTGTAACTTGAGCTAGGAAGCTCCGTTTCATGTAAGCGTCCAGTCAAAATGGCTGTGGGCGGTTTGTGTCCTTGTTTCGGGCCAAACTCGACTTATTCTATGAGTATTTTTACTTTTTAAATAATCTTTAATTTTTGTTGTGCTTTGTTTATATACTTGTTTTCGGCACATTTATGTTTTAAGGTCCATTCGGATTTTATCTTACATTTTATATTCATGTATACTTGGAAAGTTGTTTAGTTTTTTAAGTTTATGAAAAGTTATTTTCTCTATATCACAAGTGTGTGTAAATGTGTGAAAATATCCGGTCGTTATTTTTTGTGAATCAACAATTATTATAAGGGTTTTTCCTAGTATTCGTAGTGAATCAACAATTTCACTTATTGTCTCGTTTTTGTTCTACATCAATTGTCGCATATAACCATGTGTTTAATATTTAATATTAAAAAATCTAGTATATTAACTTCAGATGATGATATTGTAAATTTGGATATAGCTGAACCATGAACTATACTTGACTCGACACTCTTTATAAATGATTGTTTCCAACTTAAATTTCTAGCATCCCCTAACAATGCTATAAAACTTTCCCCTAAACCTTATAAGGTTAATGGCTTGAATACAATTTTAACTAACCTATATCTAACCAATATTCACCTACCCTTCCTCACTCTCCAAAACAATATTACTCATGGGTAAAGGAATATTCTTCGCCACCGCCTCTATGCTTCTCGCCGTCATAATCACCGCCACAATCCGCCACCACCACCACCACCACCACCACCACCACCACCACCAAAACAACTCATCATCAACCAATTACACTACCAACGCCTCCAAATTACTCCGATCAAACGGCTTCAACTTCATCGCCAACTTCCTCCACATCTCACCGGAGCTCCTCCATAAAACACCACAAACCCTCTTCGCCATCCCCGATTCCATCATCTTCAACCTCTCGATCCCACCATACATGATCAAACACCTGCTATCATACCACATTTCGCCTGCAAAACTAACCATTCAAGATTTGTTCAAGAAACCCTTGAAAACATGCTTACCCACATTGATTCAACACCAAAGAGTTGCAGTCACCAAGAATGATTACAAAAAACGTGTTCTTGAGATCAACAACGTGTTGATCACTCACCCGAATCTGTTTCTTCAAGGGTCGAATGCAATTCATGGTGTAGGAGGGTCTTTTGCTTCGTATGATCACCATCAAGAACGTGTCATATTACCCGTTTGTGAATCAATTCGAAATGGGGTTTTCGCCAAGAACAAAGATGAATGGGGGAGGATTGTTAAGCTTCTGAGTTCATCAGGGTTCATGCCGTTTGCTATCGGGTTGAAGTCTGTGAGTGATGGGATTGTGAAAGATTTTCCTGATTTGAACTCAGTGACGATCTTTACGCCTCCGAATGTGGCGTTGATGGCGATGTCTTCGCCGTTGTTGGATCGGTTCATGAGGTTTCATATAGTTCCGCAGAGGCATCCGTTTAAACAGTTGGCGGGGCTGCCACCTGGGGCGTCGCTTTCGACGTTGGTTGCAGGAAAACACGTGGATATTACTGAGAATTCGAAGCTGTCGCAGGTGTTGTCGATCAATGGAGTCGCGATTACTGCTCCGGATTTGTTCGTGTCGAAGAATTTCGTTGTGCATGGGATTGCTCGGCCTTTGAACATGGATGAACTTTCAAGAATGTCTAGATGAAAACGAAGGGTGGTCTTGTTCATTCGTTATTTTTTTCTTTTTCAGATTCATGTGGTTGTTCGGTTAATATACTGTATATGGAGTTTCAAATTTAACGATCAAAGATTGCAGAAAATTCATTAGATGGCCTGATAATTTATATTCGAGTGTGTTTTGATTGCATGTTTTTTACATGTATGCAAGATATGATCATTGATCAGTTTGAAGCTATGAAAATTTATAATCAATCAAAAACATTTGTAAACAATTAAGACCAACTTAAGGAGATCAGACGTAGAATGATACTTGAGAGATTGTACTGTGGAAATCATCTCAACAAGTAGTAGTTTTTATATGGATTGTGAACAAGCTAAACAAAACTAATATTCTAAATTGAAAATCACCAAAATAACCAAATTGACTGAGTTTTTTACAAAAATATTATTGACTTTTGCGGTTACGAAAATGGACAAGGCCAATAAGAAGATGACACGTTGACTAAAACGGCTAGATAGGCAAGCCGGCTTATACACTAGTACAAAAACAATCTTTTGAAGTAAGGTTTAATGAAAACTGTCTCAATACAAATATATATACAAAATAATCACCATAAAAAATCGAAGCCACCTGGTGAATTTGGAGCGGTTTTAGAAACAATGTTGAACAACCGCTTTATAATGCGGTCAATAAATTAAGACCTATAAAAACACTAGCTAATCGTCATTTGAATTCGATGTTCATACACGAAAGAACATCTTCCTTTCTCGATTGACTTCTACTCTCACTAGAAATCACAAAAAGTTCAAAACAAATTTGTGTCTAAAAAATAATGTTGTGTGGATTAATGTGTAATTGGATAAACTTCTAGTTGTATAATGTAAGTCGAAATTGTAGATCTAAATCTTTCTATTTTAATAAAATATTATATTTAGTTAACACGTTTCAACACCACGTTCAATTTAATCAAAATTTTTCTGTTTCTCTCTACTATTAAATAATTATCCTTAATTATCAATAATATTATTTAAATTTTTTAAACAAAAATAGTTTATTAATAAATTTAAAAAAAGATCTTCTTATTAATGTTATTTTTAAAAATAATTTTTATAAAAAGTTAATTTTTTATAAAAAATAAATAATAAAAATTGAAATTTATAATAAGAAAATTTTTGAAAATGATATTTTTTAATACGGTTTGTTTTGAAACAAAATATTTATTATTTTTTTGGACAAAAAAGTTTTAAACCAAAAGTTTAAAAAATTGATATAATTGTTTTATTACATATTATTATTACTATACGTAATTTCAATTATATTTTACCGTAAAATATCGTTTTATACTTGATAAACTTTTATTATATTTAATATTTTATTTGTGAAACCCGTGTAATACGCGGGCTTACTAAAGCCCTATTGTTGTATATATAGGTTGGGTTTACATCTTCAGTCTCATATTAGTAAAAACCCTAGCTGGTAGACACTTGAATCGTGAAATATTGTGTTTGTTTGAATTGATAGGAAAACTAGATGTTGCCTTAAACATTATTATGTAAATATGTATTTGTAGTTGTATATATTTAGATGCATAGATAAAGAATAAGCACAAGAATATATCGGACAAACTGGCAACCATTGACTATTGATAAATGATTGTTTTTGGCGCCAATAATTGTTTGTAACAATCGGGTAGGTTAGGTATATATAGGAGATTCTTGTACAAGAACATATGATCAAATTCATTTCCATTATCACAGAGAATTCTATCTCCAAATTATATTCCTTTTAAATTCTCTTATCTTGTTCTTGATCAGGTCCTATACTTGATTACATTTGTGCATGTCACCCTCAAAATTCATGTGCGGAGTTTAACCACGAGGCATGTGAACAAACCATAAACTCAGTCATTAGTTATTCGTAACGATCTATATATGAGTTTACACAACAAACCTCGAAATTGATTGTGTTCGTTTGTTTGCATTCAGTCACGATTTACTAAGTCGTGATAATTTATTAGTCGTTTAGGACAATGTTGCAACCGCTTGACCTCTATTCGTGTAGATAGGGCTTGTCAACTCCAGTTGTACTACCCAATATTTTCCACTAATTTCCTTAATTAACAATCCAAAAGAGTAAGACTTTTCATGGGCAACTATACTGCGTTGCATGCCATACACAACTAATAAAGTTAAAGTGTTTTAAAGGTATGTTTTCTCCCCCAAATGAAGTATGTAAAAGAGAGGTACTCACTTTAAAAGTATGCTAGAAGACAATTCAAATCGAAAACTAGATTGAAGGACAACCTGTCATGAGTCACCAAGAATATATGAGTACGTAAGTACATGTAGAATAGGTTGGTTTAACAAACCTTAAGTGTCCAATCAATCTCATTGATTTATGTATTTTAGAAACATTGATTCAGATTAACCGAGTTGACCTATAGGTGACATGTTAAGTAAAATAATATTTGTTTATACATAACAAATCAAATGTTCATGAGTTTAATCCAAAACATCCTCATATTCCACGTAATGAGATCTAAACTTTAACGGGATTGTCATACTAGAAGAACCAACCATACAACACATTCGAATCCATACTAATAAGCAACATGTAACTTTCAATCAGAAATTACCCAATCACTTCAGATTTCCCAAGCGGTAACTATCTATGTCACAATCATACAAGCTAAACGCACATAGGGGTTTCAACAACTCACTAAATGTTATGTGAAGTAACTTACTACTTCACATCCCAAATCTTCCCAATCCTACCAAGTAGGAGTCTAAGATCCGCATGCGTGTATAATATTTATCATTTCATTCCAAACATTCCAACTATAACTTAAACTAACACATTAACCAGTTTTGCTATATTGATCAAACATATGCATAAACACTATGTAATCCTAGTTACTAACATTATTCCAATTCAATATAACATTCCATCAATATCTATTTGTATGTATACATGAACCACCAATTTCCCAAAACATCATAATCATATTTTCATCCACATGATCGAACAGATGTAATTCAATACATTAATCATAACAGCACAAATAAATGTTCCCAACAACATTTCTAACATGATCCTATCATTTCATGCATGATAAAAAACAATAAACTTCAAAACCACATTTACCAAGTTCCCTGATTAGTAGGATGACATCAAATAACCCATATTTCACCAAACTAATCAAAAAATCACCAATCATATGATTGATTTTGTCTATATTCATCATTAGAACTCAACAAACATCTCTTGATCAAACATCCAAAGTTATTAAAAACTAAAGTTTTCATTTTGGATAAGTTATAACCTAAATTATAAAACCAATGTTTTCACACTCGGATCGGACCGGCCTATCTAACCGTCCACTCGGGATTTGGTGTTGCTGCCAGTTCGATCTACCTAGTTCGTTTCGTATCTCAAGAACCGGCTGATTGGAAGCGATTTGGCGGTCAAACCACGATTCGGTGAACCGGTTGGCTCAGATCTGAAAATGAAAGATCAGAGACTAACGTTAAAGATCTAAACAGAGTATGTCGGATCTGTTGCAGCAATGTCGGAGTTGCTACACCAATGCACGTCGGAGCTGCTACATTAATGGCAGGTTGTTGCATCAATGGCGAACATTTGGGATGCTATAAGATTCAATGAAAACTTCTATGGAGTGTGAAGATCGCAAACAGGATGGTTTTTTTCTTGCACCGGAGGAGATAGTGAAGATGATATGGAGATGGTATGGAGATAGTGAAGATGGTGTAGATGGTATAGGGATGGTGGAGGAGATGATATTGGGAAGGAGGAAAGTGGAATGTGATAATGAGTTTACATCTAATATTTACTATCATAACTAATGTTTTAAACAAAAATTAATATTTTAATGATTTACGTACAAATATGTATGCATATATTATTCTTTGGTTTAAAACAATATATATAGTTTAAATCTATGTGTGTATTTTATATAAAATTTTAGATCACTATTATATTTCTAAACTTTTATCTTTAAAAAATTAAAGTTAATTAAGTACTTGTCCAGTTTATAAATCAGATTCGACCAGTTCGACCAATCCAACCACTGAACCAGTAAGATGTCCGATTCGACGTCCGATCCGGTTCTAAAAATATTTGTTAAAACTATGATTTTCTTGAACAATCCACGTATAACATCAATAATAACATCAAACTAACACAACCACATCATTTAATATCATCAATTTCGAGCTTAAATTGATTAGTGAACTAGGGTTTGTTCATACTCATGATTCATGAAAAAGACGATAAATGGTTAATAAATCATACCTAATACATGTTATTGATCAATAATGGGGATTGTTATCACATTGAAATGATCAAATCAAGCAAAAACCAAGTGTGTGTGTGTGTATGAGGTTGATCGCAAAGGAGAAGGGAGGTGGGCCTCGAGCAGGCCGGGATTTAGGATTTTTTTAGCTTATTATATGTAGTATTAGTTTTAGTTCCACCCTTTTAGTTTTTATAAATTATAAAACCTAATTTTAAATGTTTATAAGTTATTTTCTAAAACTCAAAGTTTCATAATAATATTTAATTCCCGAAGTAATACACTAGCACATAAATCATAAAGGTAACATCCAACACATTCATTTCACCTAATCACATAATAATATCACGTAATTATTAATTAGGTTAATATTGGTTAATTCAATATCAAATATTTGTTAAGTCACCAATATTTAATGAAAACTTGTTTGTTCTTACATAACATGCATGTAAGACTTAGTAGAACTAATAGAGTTTTGTTAATGGAAAATTACCAGATGTTTACATCATCCCCTTGCTAAAAGATATGTAACGTCACTAACTCATTGTAGTTTCGAATAGGTGAGGATACTTAAGTTTTATCTGATCCTCACGTTCTCATATGAGTTCTCGTCCACACTTTGAATTCCAACAAACATTAACTATAGGTGTTTTTCTTTGCTTAAGAGTCTTGATCTCTTGTAGGGATTGAACCTAGAGGCTCGAAAACTCAAATCAAAATGATAAAGAACAAGTCACGAGAAAACCTAAAGTTGCTGCGCGAGAAGTTCATTTTGCGCGAGAACTAGGAGGTCACGCGAGAACTATGCAAGAACTTCTAAGTTTAGTATAAATAGTTGTTAGTTGATGTAATTACTTAGAGATTTTGTCATTTCCTAATTTCGCATGTAGTTGTAATCTTTCAAATCAGAGAGCAATACAAAATGAAGTTTATTTACACTTGTCTTCATCTCATTTCTTGTTCAATCTTCTTACCGTGATGATTATATTCCGCGTCTTACCACGAGATCGATCTCGTTGTTAAGTGTTGATCCTTACATATCTCGATCCACAACTTCTATGAGTTTCTCGATAAATAGTAGTTATTCATCAACTTGGATTTCCTCAAGGGTACTACCAATGACCCGTCAGATAGGAACTTCTTTAAGTACAAGATATGAAAAATGTTATGAACTCAACTTAGTGATTTTGGTAAATTTATTTTGTACGCCACAAGGCTAATTCTTTCTAGAAATTCAAACGTCCCAAAATACCACGGGTTAAGTTTGCCATGTTATCGAATTACATCTTTCCAAACTGAAACTTTTAGCAGAACTTTATCACCGACTTGAAACTCCAAAAATTTCCATCATTTGTTAGCATAGCTTTTCTAACAATCTCAAGCCACTACTATATATTTATGTATTTGCACAATCTATTCTATGGTTTCATGAACCAACTTATTCATCAACCACATGTCAATCATGGGTTCATTATCCTTACTTTTGTGTAAACCAACCAGAGTTTGCTTAGCCTGGTCAATGCACCCCACATCCCTTATCTAATACGACAGCATCGGCCCTTATTTTCCCAAAATTAAATTTTTAATTTTTCTCCACTGTACCTATCTTTAAAATGAAAATTTTTCGGAGCTGACAGGTCAGCTTAACCCTAGCTGGGGGCTTTCCCCCTTGGACCCCACAAGGGTTGCCGCCTCTTTGACCCGGCTTTCAAGGGCTACTACCCAAACTGCCGCTGTCTAGTGGATGCTTTAGGTCTGAATTTTTAGGAATGTTACACCCACATGACCAACAACCCGGTCATTATGATTTGTTTATGTGAATAATTAGATCATTGTGAAGGAGATGTTCAAGAGACGAAGATTTGATTTCAAGATGGCAGTCAAAGCAATCAAGCATGCTAACAAATCATTACCTAGGCACCCTATTCATTAGTGATTCTAGTTTAGGGGCGGGTGTTATTTAGTAAACTAGATTATCTCAAACATTATTATGTAAATATTTATTTGTATTTATATATATTTGGACACATAAATCATGAATAAGCATAAGGACATGTCAATCAAACTAGCAACCACTTACTATTGATAAGCAGTTGTTTTTGGTGCCGATAACAGTTTGTAATTGTCGGGTAGGTTAGGTATATATTGTTAGACTCACGTTTAAATTAATGTGGCCCACATAATTATTTATCTAATTATTAAATTGATCAATTGATTTATTATTAACTATCCTATGGTTGGTATTTATTTGATGGATATAAATATCCTTATAACCATAAATAGGGTTTCCCATTGGGTGTATAAATAAAGGGTCTTAGCAGAGCTTAATAGTAGTTTAACACCTCTAATCAATTTTGTGGCCTATCTCTGCATCCTCCCTGATTCGTGAGACATAATCTCACTTTAGCCATCCTAACGTACACCCTAAACGGGAACTCAATCAGAATCAAGAGCATGACGTCTGTTGTGGTTACTACTAAGGCTAGTCTTTCAGGTATTGTCAATCTCTTAGATGATCAACATATATAGGATATTCATGTGCAAGAATAAATGATCAAATTCAATTCCATAATCATGGAAAACTCAATCCCTAAATTTTCTCCCCTTTAACTTTTCTTGTTGTGTTCTTGAATACATTTGTTCATACCCAATTTCTTCTCGGTGTTGCTAACCAATCTAATCCTACTCGATACCAACAAGAATGATGCTTGGTTTGGGATATAGCAACACTATATCCGGTGGTTTCTAGTGGAAAATATAGTCTTTCAACTTACCTTATAGGATTAGAAGTGTTATAAATGTTTAAGTCTTCACAAATATTACCGCTAAATCTAGGATTTTAAGGCCTTTTATGAGGTTTCTAGTCGCGTAGGTCCTTAGGGACCTTACCCAATCATTAACGGTCCACTATGAAACCCCATAAGAAATATTCGTATTTTCATAAATAATATTCGCATCTTCGGATAGAATATCCATCACGGATCGCTACCTAGAAGCATAACGGTCTACTATGGACCCGATATTCAGGTTTATTTCGTCAACACACCCCATTTTTATAAATTATGGGTTCCATAACTCTTTTTCTAGACCAGGATATGCTTAATCTAAGTTTGGGTCGCTTGCGAAGAGCTTTCACTTCGTTTCACTTCCGATTTCCGCAATGATTTGCCACGGGTCACGATCTCCAATAATTGGACACTTTCTAATGTTATCATCTCTCCTTTTCCAACCCAAGCCACCACCTCTCTCATTCTCATGCGTCTGTCATGCTCCTAGGACTGAGGGGTTACATCTAGCTCTACTTTTCATAATATACACTATATATAAGTTATGGTATAACTTCAAATTCAATTGAAGCATTTTCGATCCCTTTTATGAACATGTTCTGGGGTGTTTTGGGTTTCAATAACAAAGCTCCTTTTAAAGGATGAAAACATATTACAATTTCTAGTTGTATGATGATCAAAAGGACTTACATACCAAAGTTTTTTCTACAACTGATGCTAATGAGATTAACAAAACTAAACCATCGACTAAGAGAACAAAACTAAAATATGATCACACCCAGGTTTCAAGTATGAAAAAAAATTATATCACCTAAGTTTCACCAAATAAGAAATCACATATACATGATTAGATTGTTATTTCTATTAAAACATGATTACCAATTAGATTACAGACTATGTAAATTAGATAGTTAAATTAAATAAAATCAAAACCTGATTATATCATTAATAAACATCAGTTATGATAATACCTTAGTCAATCATCAATAATTAACAATGCATGGACTAATAATTAAATGATTAATCAATTAGACTAACCGACAAAACTGTTTAGTCAATGAAAATAACAAACACGTATAAACAATAAGAGATAATCAAACAATTAAGTTTAAGTCTACAATGAATAAAAACAACATATACACAATTATATCACTAACTTTACACCATAGATGATCACGGGTGAACTAACCAGTAATACTTATAATCAGATATTCTAATTTTGATGTGGTCATTTGCTTTGGTAGGCTTGCTCGCAGCCAAAAGTTGCACCTTTCTTCTTTGCGCAAACTGTAGTCGATTTCCCCCCTTACAATTGTTGTCGTCAATCCCTTTTAAATTGCAGTTGCCGTCTCTTTCTTGCTTCCAACGATGGCCCATTGATATACTTAGTGGACTAGCAAATTCATGAAACTATGGACCTATACATGCACATTAAGTCAGTCCTTGTAAATCTTTTTTATATTAGTCCACTAACTAAAGCAAGGCACGTTTGACTTTGTAATCCATTCAAATCCCACCATTTCAATTTAAATCCCTTAGAGGGTGTTTGTTTAATGAAATATTTATGAATGGAATTGAAAATTGAATTGAAATCAAAAAAGAATTAAATTCATTAAAATTTAATCATATGTTTGATTGGTAAAGTTATAGATGGAATTGCAATGTTAAAATGTTAAAAAGACATATATGGCCTTCCCCTATTTTCTTCAATCCAAACCTTGAATTATAATCTTAATCTTTATCGTTCTTTGACAACATCAAACCAATCCCGCCATCAGCTTGTCGACCAGTCTCCATCATTCTTCTACACCATCAAATTACTCATGCCATCGGTTCTACAACCCAAATTTCAGTTCGAAGCTTCATTGTCATCTTCATCGATCTTTAGTTGTGTTTGTTTTTTTTATTTCTGAAAGTTATTCTTGTTGTTTTTTAGTTTTGTTTTTTATTTGATTTTAATTTCAGAAAGTCAATTGTAGAACCCTTTCAAATTTCCTCTACTTTATCATTTGGGTCCATGGGATTTTCAATGATGCTTTCCTCTATGATCAACTTAGTTTTATGTTCGAGCATATCCATTTGATTTATTTTTTGCTTTCATCTTTTGGGTCATTTGATTTATGTTGTTGCTTTCATCTTTTGGGTCATTTCTCATCTATTTGGATTTTTATTAAATAAATTTCGTATTAAGATGATCATCTAGTATGATAGAAAATTTTAGCTGTGGTTAGGTTTTGATGGTGCTAAGGTATTTTGGTAATATTTAAGTATTACATTGGAATGTTTAAAATTTCATATAAGTTGGAAGGAAAGTAAATGCCATTGAATAAACAAAAATTTTATGATTTCAATTTCTTATTTGATCAACCAAATACAATATATCTTAGTTGATCACCATCACCAATTGTGTGCATCTGAGTGTATCACCGCCATTATCGTCAGCACCTCAAGGGTGATGGATTTAGTCCCCTAGATTTGAAACCCTTGTGGTGGTGGTGGATCCGGTCCATTTAGTATTTTAATTCTAAAAGCCTCGCGTCTCACATATGATAGATTCTATCGATTTAGACAAGGAGGGGTGGTGGTAAGTTGTGACCATTTGTCTTCTGGTGGATGAGGGTGGTTTCGACTATCAACCAAAGTAGAAGGGGAGGAGAGAGAGGAGATGGTAGGTCTTGGAGTCCACAGCAGTGATTTATAAATATATTAATTAGTATTTATGTTTTTACATTAAGAGTATTTTAGTTATTTAAAAATAATTAACAGAATAGTTAACATCTCATCCATTGTGAGGATCTATTTGTCACGTTCTTGAATACCTTTGGACTTTTCTTGTAATTCTTCAAGCTTAAGGACTATAAGCGATATCAAACTTAGTCCAGATTCACATCTTGTGAAGAGAGTTCATGATCAATCATCATTTAAAGATTAGTCTAGATCGATTCACATCTTGTGAAGAGAGTTTATGATCAATCATCATTTAGAAATCAATAAAGAAAACAAATCGGTGATTTCTAGACTAGATAAAGCCTAAAGAAGTGATATTTGTACAATTATACGCATGCAAAATGGGATGAGCATGTGGAGAACTTATAGCAAATTGGTGGTTTCCTCCAACTTTAAACTTCTTTAGTTTACGATGGTGGTCCGACTCCCAAACTTAGGTAATGGAGGATAAAACAATCATTCTTAGCCCGTATGGTTAAAGTAAAATACTCAATACATATAAATATAGAGAGATCTTGAGTTTAAGTCTCTATTTGAGAATAAATGTTTAGGTTTGAGACAATAGATTTTCCTAGTTGTAGGTTTCTTCATGAGCAGGTTGAGGATGAAGTTTCGGCTGAAAATAGAATAGATGGGTCAAATTAATAAAACACCTATTACTCTATTATTATTTAACATAGGAAATAAATAGTTTTAGTTTGAAATTTTAGATTTAAATCACATTAATTTGAAGAATTTTCATTATTAACCTTAATTTGGTAATTTGATTTTGGCCACTAAAGTTTAAGATTTTTAAGTTCAACCATCAAATTATTTACATTGAAACTTTTTTTTATGAATTTGGCAACTAGAGTTTAGTATTATATATTTTGGATGCCGGTTTGTTTTTTGACTTTGGCCACTAAAGTTTAGGATCTTAAAGTTTGACCACTAAACTATTTTATAGTGAAGTTTTATTTTTTCGAGTTTGACCACTCAAGTTAGTATTTTTGCGGTCAAACTTCGATTTTATCATTTCTAACAAGCTGGACACATAACAACTAAAGTAATGCTTCGTTATACGCGGGAAAATTGATCGGACTTCAGTCGCTAGCACGTGACTTTGGCCACTAAAGTTTAGGATCGTAGAATTTGGTCACTAAATTATTTGTCTAATTATAGTTAAGCTGTATTTTTTTGGGTTTGGTCATTAAAGTTTAATATTTTTGAATTTCGCCACCAAAAATTCAATTTTTATGGTTTCTAATGACCAAAACAGATAACGATTAAAGTAGCGCAATATGTGTGGGAAAACCGACCGGACTTCCGCTTCGAAGCGCGGTGAAAAAAAATTAGTTATAAAAAATAAGCAACCTAGTTACTAATGATGGGTAGGGTAAGGCTTATTGTGTTCTATTGAGGGGCATTGGCTTGCGTGTTTAGATGAATTGGTGAAATTAAAGTGTTGTATGAAGCAATTCCATTCTTTATTGAACACTAAATAATAGTTATCCAGATTAAAGTAAAGTATCCAACACAATTAAAAATAAAAATGTTTTGAGTTGAAGTTTCGTTTGAAATAAAAATACTCTGAGTTGAGTCAAAAGATTTTTTTTAATTATATGTTTTCTCCTGATGTGATTGGGGTGCGTTCTTAATTGAAAAACTAATAGGCGAGGGCAATTAAAATAGCTCATGAGCTTCAAAGAAGGATTATACATTTTCCATTCCATAAAAATATTGATCGGAATGAAATTGTTTGCCAGAAAGACATTTAACATTTTATATAATACATACAATGAATGACATATACTTATTTTAAATGGCATTGTATATTTATTATTAAAGACAACTAGTTTTTTTACTGGCCGGACGTGACGGCAGCATCATATTCGATGCAATAAGGTTTAGACTAACTGTATATTAACTCGAATTTATGACATTGAATGAAAACGTCTTATATACTTGACTTGCTCTTTTTGAAACAAACTATGTCGAAACATAGACTAAATCAAAACGAATATAAAAACGACCCTTAGTTACAATCCTCCCGATTTGTTTTCAAACTAAATTTACGTTGAAACGTAAAGTAAAAACATTTTATATCTGACCCAATTTGTTTTCGAACAAAACTTATGTCAAAATGTAGTCGACGATATGTAGATCTTCTCAAAGCGTATATAAATATGCAAGAAGATGTTTGTATTTTACATGTCTCGATCATACCGACACTTTTCATTTATAATATTCCATACTTTCTTTTTCCTTACTATTGATTTATATATGTGTAATCACTAACACATTCTAATATTAAGTAGTGTGTTTCGTTACCAAAATTTAAAATTCTGATATTAATAGTGTGTTTCGTTACCAAAATATTATATTATAGGTTTCATTTCAATAGCATCATGTAAATGTGTTAGTTTTATCTTAAAAACATCTTAATTAAAAGACTCTAGTAACCTCTTCCATGAAGGGCGGGGGCGAAATTGTTTCTTTTTATGGGAGGCGAACTCGAGTTTTATATAAAAATTTATACTATTTGTGCCACCCCAATGGTCGTTCAGTCTTCATGGGGATTAATTAGTCATTCATTTTTTATTTATTTATTTTTTTTTCTGTGACGATGTGATCTGTTTAAGTGCTCTTCACTCATAGGTTTGTGAGTAGTGCAAGAGAGTAAGGACAAATGTGGACTCTTAGGAGATCAATAACGTTTGCAAGTAGTGCAAGAGTGAGGACAGATGTGGATTCTCTGTATAGGGGATCTAATGAGAGTGAGGACAAATGTGGATTCTTTCTATAGGTGATCTAAGGAGAAAGATTATAAATGATACTCAACTCGTTATTCCATTCATTTTAGCGCTATGAGAATATATCAAAATCTAAAGAATGATTAGTAACGGTAGGGAATAAAGCATAATGTGATAGAGTATGTAAACAAGTGTCTAACTACGGCAACACGACATCATTCGCTTTTGAGAATATTGCGGGTGAACATTACAGCATGGTTTTGAAAACCGGACCGGACCGGCCGGTCCGACCGGTTGGACAGGGAACCGGACTCCAATCCGGTCCGGTTCGGTGCTTAAAACCGTTTTTACGTCGAACCGGCGGTCGGACCGGTCTAACCGGCGGTCGGACCGGGAACCGGACCGGTTGAACCAGTGGTCGAACCGGTTGAACCGGTTTTTTATATAATTTTTTATTTTTTTTGTAATTTTTACATATATTTATAAAAAATAATTATATTTTTATCCGGTTCTGATATCCGGTCCGACCAGTTGAACCGGTCCAACCAGTGAACCGGTAAGGCGTCCGGTTCACTGTCCGGTCCGGTTTTAAAAAATTGCATTACAGTCATAGTTAAAACATAATATATTTATTTCATTACAACAATCTCACTCAACAACCAGTTACAACATATCACACACAAAGTCTCCCAACAAAACTCATTCAAAGCTCCGACTTACTCTCCGCCTTAGACAGCTGAGCCACGGGTTCACCCCCATCAATGCTCACCACCTTCGCCTCTTTCACCCTCTCCGGTGCCAACTTCCCGATCCGAATATTCAACACCCCGTCCTCAAGACTCGCACTCACCTTCTCAAGATCCACATTCTCCGGCAACCGAAACCGCCTCCAGAACTTCCCATACGCCCTCTCACACCGGTGCCAATGATCATCCCCATCCCCCTTCTCCTCCTTCTCCCTCCTCCTCTCTCCACTCACCCTCAACACCCTATTCTCCTCCACCTCGATCTTCAACTCCTCCTTCTTCATTCCTGGGACCTCGATACTGATCGTGTGGCCATCGCGTGTCTCCTTCCAGTCCACACGCGCTGGCCACACGATCACTTCCTCATCCCGTTCGAGCCCAAACGGGATGTGCTCGAGCTCCTTAAAAGGGTTGGTTAATATGTCGGACCGCAGGAGGTCGGATAGGAGGCTGGTTCCGGTGGGATCGGGGTGGTGGTCGAGTAAGGATAGTAAGGATCCCGAGCAGTGTCCGGCGATGAGTAGGTGTAATAATATTGCGGGTAGTAGGATTGTGTTCATGGTGTGGGATGTGATGATCGGTTGATAATGCTTATTATATGTATATGTGTGTTGATTATAATGCTTTGGTTCTGTATACGGTGAATTGGTGATCGATTGATTGATTGATTATGGGAGTTTAGTGGGAGTGTGTGTGTATATATAGGTGGGGATCGATGAGGCTCAACTTATTTCTTGAAAGTTCTGGGACGTGTGAAAAACTTGAAATAGGTAGAAGGTTCCATATGCATCCTGATGAAGATTCCAGGCTCACTCTGGAATATTGTAAACACCAATATACTTTTCTTGTAAAATTCTAAGTTTTAAAGATTCATAAATTATACCTATATTATTATACCTATATTAATTTGTGAATGAAGTTGAAAAGTAAAAAAATTATTTGTTTATTGGGTCGATCATTTTGGTTTTTAATGTTTGTAAATATTTGTTTATTGTTCGAAAAATTGTGATGTGTTAAATATAATTCTTTTTATTCGATCGTATAAATATCTTTTGATGTAAACTTAGTTCGAAAATGAGCTAAGTCAAACATAATTCATTTTATTTTACGGTAAAAATACGTTCTGACGTAAATTTAATTCGGAAATGAGTTGGATTACATATATTACGTTTTATTTAACTGTGTAAATAAGTTTTGACGTAAATTTAGTTCAGAATATATTATTTGTTTATTGAATCAATTACTTTTGCTTTTATTGTTTATAAAAATATGTCTATTGTTAGAAAAAAATATGTCGGGTTAAATATAATACTTTTTATTTGACTATATGTTTCGATATAAATTTAGTTCCGAAATGAGCTGAGTCAATGGTAAAATACGTTTTGACGTAAATTTAGTTCGAAAATAAGTTGGGTTAAATATAATACGTTTCATTTAACTTATAAATATTTTTTGACGTATATTTAGTTCAAAATTGAGTCGGGCATGATTATTATAAATAATTTATCACGTCGCATACTGCGTCACTGTACGTATTTATTAATGTACATTTTGAGCTGGTCTAAGTTTCGACAAAAATTTGTTTAAAAGAGTAGGGTCAAATATAATACGTTTTCATTCTACAATATAAATTCGAGTTATCCTACATTTTAACGTAAATTTATTTCGAAAACGAGTCGGTCGATTGTAGCATATAAGTATCACGCTAGGTATGATAGCGTCGCAATGCAACGCCCGCAAAAAACTAGTTATAATTTATGAGAATAAGTGATATTAATTAGTGGTTTTTTTAACAAAATGTAAAGGTAAATGCCAAACAGAAATGATTATCAATTTAAATTATTATGATTATCAATGTAAATCGATCTAAAGCAATATTTTTTGTGTCACGTGTCATGTTGCTAGACTTTTATATCATTAATTTCCCACCTAAAAATATATGTAACCTCATTTTTTGTTATAGTTTATTTTACTAAAGTTAAATTTTTGTTACATTCCACATTTAAAAAAGTTCAAAGAAGGAAAGTCAAAAATCAAAATTGAATATAATTTGTGTCATTGTTTGCACAAAATAGGACTTCAAATTTTGATTAATAGATTTATGAGACACAATTTGTACTATAATCTATTTTTTGTACTAATTGTCAAATGTTTTCTTTGTTATAAGAAAAGCGATGCTATGAAATAATCGCTTGAGTTGAAATAGGTTGATATGAAAAAGAAAATCGCTTTTGAAATATTATATTAACAAATATTTTGTGAAATTTATGACGTGAAAACTTTTAACTTTATATTGTATATCTTAATAATATAATTAAAAGTCGATTATTATTTACGTTTATTTCATTTCATATAATACTCTATTTAAAGTCATAAGTATTGATAGAAAAAAATCTACTAATATTAGATATAGATAATGTTACAAAGAGAATGTAAAAATCAACATGCAAAATAATATCAACAATATTATAACGAACTTTTTTACTCAATAATATTTTTATTGATTCAACATGTGTAGTACACGGCTGTTGTTAACCTAGTATTATATGTATTATAATTATAGACTTATTATGTATATACTTTTATGCGTATAGTACAGTCATCTTAGTATGGTTATTTTTGTAATTAATTTAAACTAGAATTAAGCTTCCCGCGTTGCAGCCGGGTGTAAAACCGAGTCAGATAGCATTATTGTCACACACCGGCAACTACCGCCGACGCTAAAATTACGACATGTTAATGAGAAAAAATTAGATCCAAATGTAAAACACAAAAAAAAATATAACTTAGTTAATACAGGACCAGCGCATTGCGACAAACTTGTTGAATGAAAAAAATAGTTTTAAAAATGTTGAACCACACACACACGTTGCACCATGTTAGCTTACAAAATTTAGAACAAAAGCTAAAGGAAAAAGTAAAAATGTTAAACCACATATACATGTTGCATCGTGTTAACTTGCAAAACTTAATTATAACGAAACGTAAAACAAAAATTTACAAAAAATAAAAGGCATATGCGATCAAAGTTGAAAATAAAAAGGTTGTGAGTTTAAAATGCAAAAGATTAAAAGTTTTATGTTAAAAGTAAAATATAATTTTTTTTTTTGCAAAACGCCCCAACCATAAGGTGCAAAATCATAATAAATAACAATTTGATAATTAGTATAATTCAAATGTTAGGATGTTTTCTCAAACAAAAGTTTTATGTATTACTTTTTATATCCTCAAGTTTAACTATAAATACACTATGTATCTTTTACTTATCTATTTGTATTTTCTAAACCACTTCTTTTTTTTATTTTATAAAATTACGAATATGCTATTACAACTTACTTATCTTTCTTTATGTTTCAATGTAAGTTTTATTTAAAGCAAAATTATGCATCATATTATACAAGTCACCAAAACATAAATGTACAAGTTGTTAAATCTTATTTATTTTCTTAATTTTTTATTATTGTTTCTTGTTTTAAGATACAATATTTTCTAAAATCCAAATTTATACATGCTTACTTTTATCAACTATTTTATTTATTTCGATGTGTTTGCATTTATAAACATTCTGATGTGAACTTTTAATGGCTTTATTGTTTTACATAAAGTTACGAATATTATCAAAGATTCCCGCTGCGGGTTTGTGAAGATTTTGTTTTTTATACGAAAGTTTCGAATGTTATCAACGATGCATGTCTTTTGTTTTTTCTTATATAAAGTTAAATATATTATCAACACCATCTCAACCTGTAGGATTGCGGCAACATTACAACATTAGTGTTTTGTATTTTATGTCCTCGTTGTAACACGGTATTTCATCTTTTTACGTATCCCGCTGCAACGCCAGGAACTTAATATTAGTTTTTTTAAGTTCAAACTATTAACAAACTCAAGATCATTGTTTTTATTATGATAATGATATCGCTTATATTTTTAAGTTCAAACTATTAAGACTACACTATAATTAATTGCCACCAAATAAATAATGAAATACACATAGTCGTGCGTTTTGTATAACACGTTAAAGCATGGCTCTTCTTTTGAGGGTTGTTGCCGGCTCAAATTACTTGCCTTAATAGAGCAACTCCACTTTTGCTCTCCTAGATTTATGACAGAGCTTTACGTCCGGTACAATGAAACCAAAGATATGTTAAGGGAGGATACTTCAAGAAAAATAAAAACAAAGTCTAATACCTTAATGAAACATTCACATTCATACTCTGCTGTTTGTCATGAGAATTCACTTCATTCACAAAAAGGAGAGTACATTCTTGAAGCACTATGGGGATTGTACTGGGTAGCCAATACTGTGATGCTCGCTTTTGATAATGTACTTAATTCGTCTCATATAAAAGGCCAACTTGTAATCAATATTGTAAGGGGGATGTATTAGATGATATCTTAAAGTGGTTGTTTGGGAGGTCATACTTTATTGATAATGTCTGAGCTTGGAGGGCATGAAAGTGACTAATGTATGCATAGTATTATAAATGCTTTAGTTAATCTTTCTTTTGTGTAATAAAAAGTTCTTTATCTCATGTTTATATCACCACGATCAAATATTTTTTCTTAGTAAACATGCGTGCATAAGTGAATATTCTCACTGCATGAGAAGGTTTCCCAAAATAGATATATACACATTTTAAGGACTCTATCTAATGGAGTGCTCTCACCGGGATATTTTAAAATAGAGAAATAATATTATTTACCAGTACACTATTATAAAAGCATGGATTCACTCTAAGAATGTAAAGCAAAACAGGATATTGAAAAACACGATACTAACCAAGCACTAAGGTTCTAGTCACTATAGTGTATACTATATCCAAGTAGGTGCTGCTAAAACGCGTGCCTATTATTATTAACTTAATTTTAGTCTATTGACTAACTATATATACAAACAATATGCCTTAACCCTTTATTATTACCATTACCTTCGTTATATAAGGAATTATTACTTTTAATAAGTTTCTATTTTTGAAAACTTTGTTCGACGAACTTTGATTTGTTTAAGTTGTTTATTCATCACTGAGATTGATATATATATATATATATATATATATATATATATATTAAGCATTGGTGAATGCTGATGATTTTGTTATCATAGTCTAAAAAGACTATGTATAAAGGGTAGTGTTATTTTGAGGGTAGTGTTATTTTGAAAACCCCATTTTTTTGTTACAACTCTAGTAACCAATATAAGCCATAAATTTCTTATCACATGTAAGTCAAATAATATTTTTTCATTTGTTTTAAAACGTTCATAACTTTTTTTCACGACGTCATTTTTTTAAAAAAAATTCACCATTAATTTTAGTATTTTTTTTATTTTTCCAGCGCATACCATATTGATATATCTTTTAAAAAAACCATCCACTCATTATTTACATATGTGTAAATCTGATTATACACATGTGTAATACCGAATTTATGCATGTGTAAATCCGGTATTACACATGTGTAAAACGAATTTTGTATAAAAAAAGAGAATTTTTTTATTTTTTATAATTTTTTTATTTTTTATGAAAGAGGGAAGCTAAAGAAATATTTTTGTTTTTTATCTTTTTTTTTTATTTTTATGTTATTTTTCGTTTTATAATTTTTTATTATGTTTTTGTTAATTACCATTTTACCATTAAAAATTAATGGCTCACATTAGTTCCTAGAGTTATTACGAAAATGAGAGTTCTTATTTGATTCCTCCGCTATATATATATATGTATATATATGTATATATATATATATTTAGCAATTCATCATCGTGTTTGACATATATGCGCATATGTATTAGTTCATCACTTATGATTTTTCTTCTATTGGAGTTTTTAGATTACAATTCTTGTTAAGTATAACGTAGTTGGTTAGAAAACTTTTTATGATATTATTTGGGTAATTGAGCTAAGAAGCTATTTTGATAGTAATTAGACCATTTGAGCTAGAAAGCCAATTAAGAATTTCTAGTTTAATGGGTTATTTGGGCTTATAAACCATATTTTTTAATAGGTTATTTTAGGTGTTAATCACAACTGAGTTCAAAGATAATAATCCATCCTTACATATTTATTAGGCCATAAACTCGTTTAGACATTTTATGTATTTTATTATTTCTACATCTTTAAATATAAAAAATTAATTATTTCAAATATTTGTTTTATATATATTAACTATTTTAAAATTTAAAATTTGTCCAATTTACTTTTGTTGTAAATTTTCTTAAGTTATATAATTGCTTGCATCGATAACGCGATTTTAAGCTTAAAATAACATTTTACATCTGGTTGTTGTGCACTTGTCCCAAAACTTTTGACATAAAAAATATATGTTTTAATTTATATTAAATCAATTCAAAAGTTCAATTGAGATTGTTGACATTTGTCGGTTTAAGTGTTGGTAGACATAATTACATTGAAAAATACCAAATGAATACAATATGTTGTCACAAAAACTACTAAAAATAAATTTTAACAATTTAAAATATTTATAAATATTCTAGAATATAAAATAAATGTTCTTTATCAAATATGTTAGTTTTGAATTGTAAGCGTTAAAATGCAATTCTTAACGTTCGAGCCTCAAATAGTACTCAAACGTCATATACAAAATATTTTTATCAACCTAATAACTTAGTATATCATATTATTAAGCTTAAGGTCGTGAGTGAGCTGCTTTAAATAATAAACTAATTTACTCAGATATTACGTTAAAATAAACAGTAGAAACTGTTAAAGTAAACTTATTATTTTTAATATTTTATTTTTGCTACTGTTTTAGATATATTATATTTTATCCAAAAAATTTATTATAACTTTTAGAATGATTTAACCACTTAATCCTAGTTTTGACTATTTAGTCATTTAAATCAATTTAATCATTATAAATTGCATAGTCTACAAAATAAATATACTTCAGCTTTTATATTATTTTGTATGTATTTTAGTTCCGGAAATATATATATAGGATGGATCAAATGAGAACTCTATTTTTTTGTGAGAACTTTAGGAACTAATATGAGCCACTAGTTTTCAATGGCAAAATGGTAAATAACATAAACATAAAAAAAAATTATAAAACAAAAATAACATGAAAATAAAAAAAATAAATACATAAAAATGTTTCTCTCGTTTTTCTCTTTCATAAAAAAATTAATGAAAAATTTAAAAAATAATAAAAATCGTTTTTTTTACGAAATTCGTTTTACACATGTGTAAAACCGGATTTACACATGTGTAAAACCGGATTTACACATGTGTATAACATGATTTACATATGTGTAAATAACAGGTATCCAATTTTTTTAAAAAAAGTATATCAATATGGTAGGCGTTAAAAGATAAAAAAAATACTGAATTTTATGGTGAAATTTTTTTGAAAAAATAATGTCGTGAAAAAAAGTTATGAACGTTTTAAAAAAAGGTGGAATTGGCATGTGATTTGCATGTGACCAAAAATTTATGGCTTATATTGGTTCCTAGAGTTTTTACAAAAAAAGTGGTTCTCAAGATAACCCTACCCTATATATATATATATATATACAGTCAGGATCTTTTCAGAACTTTTAAAGATCACGAGACCTTTGAGAACCAATCTCAACCTTTGATTTAAATAAGTTTTATTATATACTTTCTTTTAATAAAAGGGCAAATAAGTAATATGACTAACTATTGGTATGGATGAAGTGATGATATTGGTATGAAAGTTTGAAGAACTTACAATAGATGGTCAAATCAAGTGGAAGATAGCAATATTGATCGGGGAAATTGTGATTATGTAGTGAAAGGTTGGTAGACATTTATCTTTTATTCACGTTTAAACAATATTTTAGCCTCATTTTACATGTATCTAAGTTAACTATCTGCGTATATGTAAATAATATATATACTTGTTTTGCACATGTAAAAATTCTTTGTGATGTGTTATTGAGTTGTAGATTAAAGACATGTATTGGTTTGAATTATGTGTTAATAATCAATTCACACATGCGTTGTAGATTTGCACATCTGTTAATAGTCACTTTACACATGGGGAAAATTAGTAAAAGAATCGTTAACTATCATCTTAGGCATGTACAATAATTATTTTATGATAATTAGTTTACATATATGTAAAACAATTAAGAACCTCATTTACATGTGTATATTATCATACTCTGTACATATGTGTATATTTATATATATGTAAATCTGGTGTATAATAAATTTATAGGATGAGAAAGGATAAACTAATATAAACTCAAATACATATATGTATACTTGCTCAATGTAATTTAACACATATGTAAACCTTACTATAAAATGAACACTATAATTTTCACACAAAAAATACATGTTCTTCAAGGCATAATACACATATGTACAAAATTCAGTTTAATAACCAAACCAAAATATGAAAAATGAATAATTTAAACCTAACACTAAAAAAGCTTTAATGAGTACAAATAATTAAGTCAATATTTTTTGTTACGACTTAACAAGCAGCAAGAACTAAAGTATTTCACACATAAGTAAATATGAAATTTAAATTCAAATTAAAACCAACATGTTACTTTTTAATATGTCTAAATAATTGATTTTTTGTTGTTTTCTTGGTTGTCTTACTTTTACTCAATCTTCTCTCGAAACCTAAACAAAGATAATATAAATTTAAAACTACAAAAAGAATTTTCATTAGTGTAAAACAAGTCTATAACTCTAATTCTAACTAGGGATGTACTAAGAATCAAAATGTTTTTTCATATATGTAGATCTAAAATTAGCTCTCAGAAGTCAACACATTACATTTTAATATGCCAAAATTGTTGATTGCTTGTTGGTATCTTGATCGCTTCCCTTTTAATCGATCTTCTATAGCAGGCCTAGTTTGCATGTTGTTTTTAGTTAATTTAGAAGTGATTTTAGGAATGAATGTGAGAGAGTAAGATAAGAAATCTTCCATATCTTTAGAGGGTTTCCAAAAAATTCTCATTTTACTAATATACCCTTTATGTTTAAATTACATAAATTAGTTGATATATTAATTTATATTATTACCCTTTTTGATCTCAACCATTGATTAGTATAATCAATGGTTAATAAGAGTTCAACGAGTTCGCATTTTAAAGAAAGTTCTGCAAAAAACCTAACCCTATATATATATATATATATATATATATATATATATATATATATATATATATATATATATAAAATTTATGTGTCTTTAATAATAGTTGTTTTGTGTTAAAGGTGTGTAAATCATTAAATATGCTCATGTAAGCACTCAAATAAGGTGTTTAACCGTAAGAGTTTGAGAGGATTATGATGAAGAGATTGATGTCGATTTTGATGACCAAGAGCTACTAAAAATCGACCTTGAATAGAATGAGAGGAAAACATGTTAGTTTTAGAAAAGATGTAGGAACACTTGATTAAAATTAAAGATACATAAACCCTAATCCATAACTCTTATATACACTAAACAAACCTTAATGTTGAAGAAACAACTAGAATTAGGAAACAAAATATAAATAAAACTAATATAGATCCTAAATCTTTCTACTAGAATAAAATAAACATTTTAACATTTTCAACTTTTGAGTAAGACAAGATTAGTCCTAACAATCACCCCCTAATCTTGTCAAATATTTTTTTGTCATATTAAAGCTAGACCATCATTCTCATATTGGGCTAAGTTGGCTTCCTCTTTTTTATCTCACTTAATTTGGACACTATGATATGTAAGGTCCGTGCTTATTGCACTTGTAACATTTGATGTGGCTTTTGTCCTATTATACTCGACCATTTCCTCGATCTTTCTTGGATTCCTTACCTAAGATCTTCTCGATTCAAGTTTCCACAACCACAACGCTCATACCTGTGCTCATTTTTCTTTGCTTTTTCATCTGAATTTACAAATAAAAGTTTATTTTGCTCAGTTTGGGTCACCTCATCCTTGATCCTTTCTTCATAAGCTTTAAGTTGACTCACAACATCATCATAATCAGTGGTCTTCAAGTCCACAACATGTTCTATAGAAGCCACCATATGAATAAAACTTTTATGCAACCCATTAAGAAATTTCTTAACCAATTTCATTTCTTCTATAACCGAGCCAAGTGAGGTGGCTCGAGATACATACTCGGATAACTTGTTAGCAAAGTCATCAATAACACCTTGATCATTCATCTTGATATTTTCAAACTCTCCTATTAGAGTTTGAAGTTTTGCCTCTGGTATCCGATCCGCACCCAAATTACAGGTTTTGAGAACATCCCACCTCTCCTTTGTGGTTTCAAGATTCCCTACTTGTAATATATTCTCCTCGGGTATAGATTAAAACAAGAGACCAATTGCAATATTATTCTTTTTAGCATCTACATTGGTTCCAGGTTCGATTTACTCCTACAACCCATGAACATTGTAGATAACTCGCATCCTCATGGCCCATACTATGTAATTTGTGGAAGACAACACTGGATATTGAAGAGTTATGGTGTTGTTCAACGATGGCCAAAACTTGATTTTCTGGTTGAGCCATACTTGTAAAACCTCGTTCTGATACCAGTTGTAGGAAATCAAGCATTCTTTAACTTAATGAAACAATAGATGTAAGAAGAAAAAAAACTATTTGATTAGAATTAAAGGTACATAAACTTAACCTATAACTCTTATATATACTAAACAAATCGTGATGCCGAAGAAACAACTAGAATTAGGAAACCAAATAAAAACAAAAACTAATATAGATCCTAAATTTTTTTATTAAAATAAATAAATAGTTTAACCTCCTTCAACTTTTGAGTATGACAAGACTAGTCCTAACAATAACAACTCTAGTTCTTTTGGTGCAAATTTTTTTTTTTTTGAGCAACCAAAATGCATCAGAATTCAGAATAGTCACCGGCTACTTTGGTAACTAATATATTTCATAATGTTTATGATTTTTATACACAGATTATATTGGAAAGTTATATCTAGTAACATAAGTAATAAATGTTTGAAAGGTACAAATAATTTCTCCTCCCGAAAGTAGAAAACAAACAAACCAAAGAGATGTTGGCGAAATCAGACCATATGAATAATTTATTGGAAATTTATTGAAAATATTAATATGGTTATTAATAATTAGTCAATAAAATTAATGTTTTGAATAAAAATTAATGTGTTGAATGACATTAGAAATTAATAATTTGGGAAGTCGCCCCACATTGGAGGATAGAATATATGTAAAATAAATTATATTCTACGACCTCTTGATTATGATATATCCTAAAGCATCACACTAAGTAGATTCGCGAAGGGTGCGAAGCACCCTTAACTCGCACTCGCACACACGCACGCGGCGTGGGCACGTGGGCGCAATGTGGCGCTTTGATGGGGCACTTTGCCCTTCGCCGCGAGCCGCTTTAGTATTTTTGAAGGTTGGTTCGAGGGTTTGGTCAGGTGCGATTGACCTTGGTGCGCAGTTAACTGTGACTCGTAACAGTTTTGGTTACATGTTGACTGAAACTAATGGCTGTTAATAATGAATTAAATGAGTCGTTATGATTTCGGATTAATGGCTGAGTGATGACTGAGTAGCTGTTACAATTCAAAGTCTACTATAAATACTGAGGATGCCTCAGTAGAAATACACACCAACACAACTCGAAATCCTGCAGCAAACATGTTCTCTAAACATCATCCATATCTCTTGTTTCTCTTCTACAAACAAGTTCGGGTTCAACATCAATCCCGGCAGTACAATCTGCTTTGGCTGTTGTACCCTGGGAAACAAAACGAGTTCTCCTGGGAGGCTCGAAATTTGTTTTAAGGGACCTGTGTTAAACACGATCCTTAGCTTTTATATTTCTATTCATCTATTTCTGTAAAATTTCAATTGTAAAGAGAATTGTAATTATTAATTTATATTTTTGTGTATTGTTTATATCAATAAAGATTGTTTTATTTTAATTTTATGTGAACGATTCCTATAAACTTAAAACAGATTTTAAAAACACCATTCATATATTTTTATAATTTAGTTCGTGTTTTTAAAAGTTTAATTTTTTTTTCTGTTTTCCTTTCTTACTCACCAGTGATCTTCAAAGTTGGAATTAGAACATCTCTCGTTAAATTTTATAGAATTCTGAAAACAGTTTGAAAAAAAAATTCCTGTAATTTTGTTTGTTATTTCAATTTTTAAAAATTGTTTCAACTTAAACTGTTTTTGTTAAACAGCAAACATATGTCTTCAAGTGCTTTGAGTTCCTTTTTATCAGTTTCTTTAATTGCAACAACTGTGGGAGCGACCACGGTGGTAAACCATGCTGAAAAACCTGAAACTTTCACGGGTGTCCACTTTAAGAGATGGCAACAGAAGATGTTCGTCTATTTGACCACCTTGAACTTAGCACAGTTCTTGGAGAAAACTGCTCCTCTACCTAAAGAAGGGGACGATGCTCAAGCTTTGAGTGCCATTGATGCTTGGAAGCATTCGGAATTTCTATGTCGCAATTTTGTTTTAAATGGTCTATATGACTCATTGTATAACGTGTATTGCAATATAAAGTTACAAGTTATACTTCATGAAATTTATGCTAAGGGGATGCCTCTCAATAACACGTTCCAAGTTGCAGCCATAATTGAAAAGTTGCCTCGAAGTTTGGATAGAGATTAAAAATTATCTTAAGCTCAAACAAAAGTAGATTCCTGTGGATGAACTTATTGTTCGTCTTCGAATTGAAGAAAAAAACAAAATGGCTTAAAAAGGCACCCGTGTGGAACCGAGGGCTAAAGCAAATGTGGTTGAATATGAGCAGTCATCAAAGGGTTATAAGGGTAAAAGGAAAAAGCCAATTGGGAAAGCTAAGGTGAATCTTGGACCAAAGAAAAAGGTTGTGATAAAGAAACCTTCACCTTCACCTTTCCAAAGGATTTGTTATAATTGCAATGAAATGGGGCACCGTGCTAATCAATGCAAGCAACCAAAGCGTGAGCGTGCGCATATGGTAGATAAAGATGGTGCACCGTTAGTGGCAATGATCACCGAGCTATCAGCAATGGTGGAAGAAGTCAACCTCATGGGAGACAACCCGCGTGGATGGTTCATTGATACGGGAGCTACCCGTCATGTGTGTGGTGACAAGAGCCACTTTAGCGCTTTTAAAGAGGCTACGGGTGATGAAAAGCTTTATATGGGTAACAAAGCTACGGCCGATATCAAAGGTGAAGGAAATGTGATCTTAAAGATGACTTTCAGAAAGGAACTCACCTTGAGGAACACCTTGAATGTCCCGGAGATTTGCAAGAATCTTGTTTCGGGATGGTTGCTTAATAAGTTTGGTTTTCGTTTAGTGTTTGAGTTGGACAAGTTTGTCCTTACTAAGTGTGGAATGTATGTGGGAAAGGGTTATGCCCTCAATGATATGTTTAAGTTGAATGTAACCGTTATCAAAAATGAAATGAATAAGACTACTACTTCTATTTATATGCTTGACTCTTCAAATGTTTGGCATGTTAGACTAGTACTTGTAAATTAGAATTCTATTTATCGTTTAATAAATTTAAAATACATACCTACATTCCATATTGACACAAACTCTAAATGCGAAACATGCGTTTAAGCAAAATTTACAAGAAAATCATTTAAACCGGTTGAAAGAATAACCAAAACCATTGGTTTAATTCACACTGACATATGTGATTTAAAAGCACACCCAAAAAGAGGTGGCAATAAATATTTCAACACGTTTATTGACTATTGAACTAGATATTCTTATGTATACTTACTTAAAAGTAAGGATGAGGCAATCGACAAGTTTATCTTGTATAAAAACGAAGTTGAGAATCAACTAAACAAGAAAATTAAAGCTGTAAGAAGCGATAGAGGTGGTGAATATGTTGCACCTTTTGCCGATTTATGTGCAAAAAGTGGAATAATACATGAATGTATGGCACCTTACTCACCACAATCAAATGGCATTACGGAATGAAAAAAACGTACTTTAAAAGAGATGATGAATGCCATATTGATAAGTTCTGGATGAGCCATGACATGTGGGGGGAAGCTATCCTCTCGGCTAATTATCTTTTAAATAAAATACCACCAAAGAAAAGGGATGTAACCCCTTATGAGTTATAGATGAGAAGAAAACTATCATATAATTATCTTAAAGTGTGGGGGTGCCTAGCTAAGGTGGTTGTACAACTTCTCAAAGCTCAAAAACTAAGACTCAAAACTGTTGATTGTATATTCATTGGATATGCTCAAAACAGTAATGCAACACGAGTCTAAGAATCTCGATGTACAAATGAACACTATTATGGAGATAAGGCCGGGGAATGCTTCATACTTTGAAAATGTGTTTCTAATACGAGGACAAACACATGCATCTTCGTCGACTAGGTTTGATGATGGAGGTGTAAGTTCATCAATACAAATTGATGAAATAGTTCATGATATCCAACATGATAAACCTGAGGTTGAAGAGAGAGAAATTGACGAAGTAAAAGGGCGAGGGTTGAAAAATCCTATGGTCCAGACTTCATAAGTTATATGGTTAAGGGTGAGCCTAACACCTACCGTGAAGCGGTATCCTATTCGGAAGGACCTCAATGGAAAGAGGCAATAAAGAATGAAATTGATTCAATTTTACACAATCATACTTGGGAGCTAGTAGATCTTCCACCTAGTTGCAAACCACTTGGTCCACTTGGATATCGTTGGATATTTAAAAAAGATGAAAGCCAATGGAAGTATTGATAAATACAAAGCAAGGTTAGTAGTTAAAGGTTTTAGACAAAAAGAAGGTCTAGACTATTTTGATACTTACTCACCAGTGACCCGAATAACCTCTATAAGAATGGTTCTTGTTATTGCGACATTAAGAAATTTGGAAGTACATCAAATGGATGGTTAAACCACATTTTTAAATGGCAACTTAGAAGAAGAGATTTACATGGAGCAACCCGAGGGTTTCCCTGCCCTTGGTCAAGAGGATAAAGTATGTAAACTCGTTAAGACATTGTTTGGCTTAAAGCAAGCTCCAAAACAGTGGCACCAAAAGTTTGATCGTGTCACGATTGGCAACGATTTCAAAATAAATAAGTGTGACAAATGTGTATATGTGAAAGATACACCGGGAGGTTATGTAATTTTATGTCTTTATGTAGATGATATGCTTATCATTATGAATAATGATAAAATAATCAAATCTACTAAGGACATGTTGAAAGGAAGATTTGATATGAAAGACATGGGTTTAGCGGATGTAATTCTAGAAGTGAAAATTATTCGAACCCAAGATGGTCTTGTGTTAAGTCAAGCTCACTATATGGACAAGATTTTTGAAAAATTCAACTCGGGAGACACGAGTGTAGTACGCTCTCCGGTTTATACCACCCAACATCTAAAGAAAAATAGATGCGAGGGTGTTGCTCAATTAGAGTATTCAAGAATTATTGCTAGTTTAATGTATCCAATGACATGTACTAGACACGACTTAGCATACGCGGTGAGTAGGCTAAGTAGATATACTAGTAATCCAAGCTCTGAACATTGGAAAAGTATAACGAGGGTGCTTAGACATAAGATACACAAGAGACTATGGATTGCATTATACCCGTCATCCAGCCGTGATTGAAGGGTACACTGATGCAAATTAGATATCAGATATAAAAGATTCCAAATCAACAAGTGGGTATGTGTTCTTACTTGGTGGAGCAGCAATATCTTGGAGATCATCCAAGCAAACGGTTATAGCTAGATCCATAATGGAATCGGAATTTATCGCTTTGGATAAGCCTGGAAAGAGGCTAAATGGCTACGTCAATTTGTGGAAGACATTCCAAGATGGCCAAAACCTTTATAGGCTATTTGCATACATTATGATAGTGAGTCGGCAATTGGTAGAGCCAAAAGCTCAATGTACAATGGCAAATCAAGGCACATCAGGCGTTGACATAACACAATACGACAACTAATATCAATGGTTGTTATTACGATTGACCATGTCAAGTCAAAAGATAACATTGCACACCCGTTAACAAAAAGCTTAAGCACATAATTAGTTTTTAAGTTGTCAAGACGAATGGGCCTAAAGCCCATAGAAAATGGGAATATGAGGGAAACCTAACCTAGTTGATTGGAGATCCCAAGATCAAGGTTCAATAGAACAACTTAATCATATGACTAACGGTGTCACTTTAGGGGGGTACCCTAAAACAAAAACGGAGTCACAAACTTCCTAGTACATTCACTTTGGGGGAGTACCTTAAATAAGTGACCAAAGTGAGGTTAAGCATATTAAGGTTAGATGATTCATGGGAATCAAAATAACCATGATGCTTTTAATGATTCATTGAATCACCTATGTTAGAGGGAAGTGGGGTCGCTTCGAATAGATTTGTGGGGAGGCGCAAATCCTAGAGCTCTCATAGAACCAGGAAAGTGTTCCATGACCATTAACGGACACGACAATGAGGGGTTGATCAAACGAGGAAGAGTGTTGTGTGAATGTATATTGTCGTCTACATAAAACATGGTCTGTTCAAAGACATCGTGTCTACACACCACTAGGAGACTAAGTATAAGTCACAAAGGAAGGTTCAAGGGGAACACCTACCTATCCTACAACACTTGACTGCTAAATTTTTTGTAGAATTGATTTCCATTCATGTGGAGGATTGTTAAAAATCTATTGACAATATTAATATGATTATTAATATTTAGTCAATAAAATTAATGTGTTGAATGAAAATTAATGTGTTGAATGGCATTAGGAATTAATGGTGTGGGAATTTGTCTTTATATTTTATAACCTCTTGATTATATTGTTTACTAAAGCATCACACTAAGTAGATTCGCTAATGGTGCGAAGAACCCTTAACTCGCACTCGCACTCCCACACACGTGCGAGCAGCGTGGGCATGTGGGCGCAATGTGGCGCTTTGATGGCGCACTTTGCACTTCTCCGCGAGCCGCTTGATAGCATCCTTAGTATTTTTGAAGGTTGGATCGAGGGTCTGGTCAGGTGCGACTGACCTTGGTGCGCGGTTAACTGTGACTCGTAACAGTTTCGATTACGTGTTGACCGAAACTGATGGCTGTTAATGAAGAATTAATTGAGCGGTTATGATTGCGGATTAAGGGTTGAGTGATGACTGAGTGGTTGTTACAGTTCAAAGTCTAATATAAATATTGAGGGTGCCTCAGTACAAATACACACCAACACAACTCGAAATCCTACAGCAAACAGGTTCTCTAAACATCCTCCATATCTCTGGTTTCTTTTCTACAAACAGGTTCGGGTACTACATCAATCGCAGCAGTACAATCTGTTTTGATTGTTGTACACTGGGAAACAAGACGAGTTCTCCTGGAAGGCTTGGAATTTGTTTTAAGGGCCTCGTGTTAAACACGATCCTTAGCTTTTATATTTCTGTTCATCTATTTCTTTAAAATTTCAATTGTAAAGAGAATTGTAATTGTTAATTTATATTATTTTGTATTGTGTATATCAATAAAGATTGTTTTATTTTAATTTTATGTGAACGGTTCCTATATAATTAACATGCTATAGAAACTTTCATCATGAAAATCTTTATGTGAAAGTATTTCCCAGTTTTGTTACTAGGGGTTGAAATCTTGCATGTAATGTAAATAATCTGCAATAATAAAAATATATTGTTTATTCAACCCTTTAATTGGTTTGTAATATGTGTTGTAATGAGAATCAAAAAAGTAGCAATACTTGGAATGGGCTGTAATTTAACAAGCATATTGATTCTCCTTTACCGCCCTTCAGGTAGAGTCATAGTCATTGTCATCTGATCCGGTTTATAGGATGAAGAAGAAGAACTGGACAGGGTTTTTCGTGCTACAAAAGCTGGTTGTTTTGGATTCGGAAGGCTTGCGATATCACCCGCAAGCATCAGAACTACATTTGTCATGGACGGACGATCACCAGGATCTTCTTGCACACATAACAGCCCAACAATTATGCACTTCAATACCTCTATAGAATTGCTAGATTCTATTAGCCTTTGATCCATCAATTCAAATGGCATGCCTTCTTTCCATAAATTCCATGCCTGTCATTTGTTACTTATTAGACTTTTAACAAAATATGCACTAGGATGAATAGGAAGTAACTTACATAACCTAAAAGGCTTAGATTTTGTCGTAATTGAGGAGGCACTGCGTTCTTTTTTCCACTGATAATCTCTAGAACAACAACTCCAAAGCTAAAAACATCTGACTTAATCGAAAAAAAGCCTTCTAATGCGTACTCTGGAGCCATATAGCCACTGCATGTATAGATAACGAGAAAGATCAAAATAGATCAATAGACCAAGAAAAGAAACGATATATATATATATAGATTGTTCTAGTTATCAACTATTGATAGTCTTGCTGAAAGTGTTCCACCTATCAGAAAGGTTTGTATTCATATAAATTTTTAATCTTATCTTATTTTGTTTGTCATGAAGGCAAATGCAAAATGAATAGAGAGGCCATATATGTTTCTGAACTTACTAGGTTCCGACGACTCTATTGGTTGTAGCTTCCATCTCCCTACCTTGAACAATCTTTGCCAAACCGAAGTCTGATATTTTTGGATTCAGTTCCACGTCTAATAAAATGTTGCTTGTTTTCAGATCTCTGTGAATAATCCTCAATCTAGAATCTTGGTGGAGATAAAGAAGTCCTCGAGCAATTCCTATTATAATATCAAACCGTTTTGCCCAATCCAATGATATTCTTGGTTTTTCATCTTGTAGAAGTAATAGTAGAAAACCGCATCAGTTTATGCTAAATATTTATATGCTGAAATCAAAATGCGCATATATGAAACTTAAAAGCTAACCAAATATGAATGCATCCAAGCTTTTGTTAGGCATATACTCGTATACAAGTATCTTTTCGTTCCCCTTCATGCAATATCCTAGCAATCTAACAAGATTTCGATGTTGAAGTTTAGCGATCAACATCACCTCATTTCTGAATTCTTCTAAGCCTTGGACAGAAACACTAGACAATCTCTTTACGGCCACTTCTCGTCCTCCAGGAAGCTTACCCTGAGCACAATAAATATGATTATATATGTACAAGAAACACAACACATAAGTAGGTTAGAACATAGTGAAATGTTGATGATTATCACCTTATAGACTGGGCCGAAACCTCCTCGTCCTAACTTATTAGCCTCCGAAAAGTTGTCTGTTGCGGCTAGTATGCTTTCTAATTGAAAGAATGGTATTCCAATGCCTTCTGTATCTTGTTCCCTTGACGGATCTGGATCTAGTAATTCAATTGCCCATCTTTCACTATTATCCGTTAGATGAACCGAATTTGCCCCTAAATACAATACACAACCATTGTAATATTGTTTGTGTGACAATTGTAATAGGTTTCATACAACTTCTTTAGTTTCTTACTTTTTAAAATGGATGTTCATTTAGTTTTTGCTTGTAATGGATGGTACTAGCTAGTTACCTTGTTCACGAGCGGCTAATCTCTTGTAGTATATGTAGCCGAGGCTTCCTAACAATAGGCTCAAGAGGATTCCCATTATGATGATCATAATGTGTGCTTCTGTTCGGAATGATGATGAACTCTCATCAGAAGACCCTTTTGCTTCATTGAGGTTACATATAACACAAAAGTAAAAAAAAGAATGAAGAGAATAAAAGTAGAAAAGTTTTAAACTAGAGTGAAGTGTACCTTGCGAAACACGAATGGAAATATTATGTGTCCCGTTAGCTCGAAGATTATTTAAATCGGAATCCCATATCCAGCAACTGTTTCTAGCTCCAGAACGACCGCTACTTAATGGATCTATTGCATGTGTATACGAATAAGCCTTGCAATTGCAGTTTTGAATACACGTTTTCTTGCAATCCGACTCATTATTTAAATCGACCGATGGAATAGTTGGATTTTCAACTTCTATCATGGAAATATTCCTAAACTCATCGCTGTCACTGTCGGTACATGATATAGGATTTGTTGGCTTGCAGCCAGCCGAAGGATCTCGTTGCGAAAGAAGTTCAAATCCTGACAAACAGCTGCAGCTTTGCATATCATCTAGACTACAAAGCGAAAACTTTCCACACACACCATAGATACTACAATTATCCTTAGGCACTAGCCACTCCAAAACCCATTGTTTATCATGTTCTTCCCAAATAAAATACTGTATATTTCCGGTATGAGTCATCAGCAGCCTTGAGTAGTTCTTGAAGTCGAAGGATTTAATGGTATTATTGCAGCGTAACTTTTCATATACGCTTAGGGTATTCAACTTGCAGTAGTTTGTTTTGTATGGTGGTGTGGTGGAGCTAGAGAGCAAGTAGTATACATCAATGAATAATGGCTCTGGATTAAAGGTCTTCAGTGACCCACTTGCACTTTTCCAGTGATATGTTGATTTATCTTTATTGTAAATCGCATATTGATTCGTCACTTCTTTTTGGAACACAAAGTTTCCTTCGCTCGGGTCGTTGACATTTTTCCAGGATGTAAGATTTATGCTGAGGTCCATTTTCATACCAGGAAGAAAAGTATCTGTTGGATATTGGAAGCTTTCCCATATAAAATGTCCTGTATCAATTTCGGTTAAGATGGCATTTCCGGAATCAAGCAACTTTAACGCCTTCAGAGGAGCCCCGCCTAGCAAAATCGAACGTTTTTAGTTTTTCGTCATCCATAATGAAAAACAGTTTATGGTACATACCAACCACTAGGAACTTTTCACTTGGTCACCAACCCATAGGGTCGCTGAAGTAAAAGATGAGTAACTATAAATCATATTGCATTGTTTAGTCATGTGCTAAAGCTTGTTTATGTTGCCTAAAAATTTGGATTTATTTGTTCTATAAAGTTTTCGTTGCAGCTAATGAAGGTCAAAAAAAAGTCTGGAAATTCAATTTAAGTTATAAGTTTGTGTTACCATTGATGGTTAGAGATAAAAAACATTATAATTGTCATTGGATCAGAATTTAAAAAACTACCCAGGAACACAATTGATGAGAAGAGGATTGTATCATCCACATGAGCTTTAGCTCTAAAATAATTCCCTAAGAAGTTAGATTCAATGTAAATATCAATGTTTTCATAACAGGATTGGACTGTAAATCAGCTGTCTTACTGGTTCATTTCTCGAACCGGTCAGATCATCATATCGGATTAAAAAACCAGATGACTTCATATATATTAAAAATATTAAAGATACTTATATATATAATTTAAAACAAACGAAAATATTATTCTTTTTGATATAAATATACATTTAACAAGATATAAAGACTTAGATAACTAATATAAGGATAATGTAATACTAAATTAGTTATAAAATGAGATTTTACAAGAAAAAAAATTTTAAAAATTAAAAAATTTGAAATCTGGTTCGACCACCCGTCCGGTCAACCGGTTCACGGGTAACCGGCCGGTTCAACTAAAACGGTCGAAATAGGCTAAACTGAACTGGTTCTATGACCGATTCTCATTGTGTTTTTCTACAACCTTAGGTGTAAAATTAATTTACATCAACCTATTTGTCCCTTTTAACATACAAGGAATTGAACCTGTTTTCATATAAGTAAGTTGAGAACCTGGAATTGGCATAACTAATCACCAAGCATGACAACAGTAATGAAAAAGAGAGATGTATAATTCATTAAGGCTCATACTTTACTTGAAAAATCATAATTAGAGTTGATATCCAGCAAAGATTTTGTCAATTAAAGCTATTTATTAAACTGCCTTAAAACATTTAGTTGTAATAGAAGTCCTAACAATTTAGCCTCAGCTTTAGTTGATTATGCAACTACGTACTGCAAAATTTCAATTAAATGAAAATCAAGATGAAATTAGAGAGATGGAGATGATGGTTGAAATCGAAGAGGGGAGGGGTTGGTTAGGTGTGATTTGTTTTAGTTGTTCAAAAGTTAAAAAAAAACACGAGATTTGTATATTAATAATTTTTTTATATTGTATTTAATCATAGACGTCATATTGTTAATTTACACTAACTTAATAAAAATCTTTTAATAGTGTTATTTATTTAGGTTAAATTAAAATTAAGTATGAAATTAGTAAATTGTCAGTGTAGTAAACAAATTATTAGAATGATATCGTAATTTTCCTATAATCACAATAACAAAACAATAATTTACGCTTAACTTTTATAACAATCCCCTCCACTAAACATAACCACCGTGCATGAGGGAAACACACTTTTTATCACGGTGGGTCCAGAATGTTTGTGTGAATTGTACATTTAGTTTTTTTACCATACCATAAATTTACGTTCCTATTTCGAAAAATAAATAGTATTTTAATCGTGCTCATTTACTTATTTTACATATATGTTATTTTAATCGGGCTCATCTACTTATTTAACAATCGAGATCGCACCTCCAACCCTCTTAGAAGGAAACACATAATTGAAAAACCTCCTCGCTCAATCAAGATTATTTTTGCTTTGAAAAAAACTTGAACCTAATGCCTCTTTCATTTTTATTGTCTTGGGACCTCACCTCAATTATTTGGACAAAATAGGACTACAAGCGAACCGAACATTCAGCCAACAGTTCATGAACCGTTCGGTGAGAAGTTCGTTTATGTTCGTTTGTTTAGTAAATGAACGAACACAACAAGAAAATTTTTTTCATTCGTCATGAACACAAGCCGTATTCGTTCATTTATATTCATGAACGTTCGATAATGTGTTCGTTTATGTTCGTAAATGTCCGTTCGTGAATATTCAATAATGTGTTCGTTTATGTTCGTAATTTTTATGTCAGTTATTTTTATGACAATTATGTCAAATATTTTTGAAAATTTAAGTAAAGTACTTGTTTATTTTTTATGAATTTTGTGTAATGTTTGTGATGAAAATACAGATTTTATTATAAAATAAATATATAATCATTTGTATTCGTTTGTGTTAATAAACTTTTTTGTGTTCGTCATATTCAAGAACATTTATTTGTGTTTTTTAGCGTTCAAGAACTGTTAGTGAACATTTCATGAACATTTTCATTTCCTTAATTTATAACACAAACAAGAATCTCGTTCGCTAAGTGTTCATAAACAGTTAATGAGCAAATTTACTTATTAATGAACAAACACAAACAAAACCTTGTTCCTGTACGTTTGGTTCGTTTGCAGCTCTAAAAACTAAGTATCATTGGTAATTTTATGTTTGGTAGCACCTTTTTATTATATGGGTAGTTTTAAATATTTCTTTATACTTTAATGTTTTGCTCATTCCGGCAATTTGTGCCAATATGTTTGTGGGAATTAGTTGTACATTATCAACTAACAAAGTGTATATATGTGTGTGTGAAAGTAAGTATAGCCACTTTAATTGTTGTTATCTTGAAGTATACCTTTGTCTTTGTCTCGCATATTATCCTCACCATCTTCTGTAATTGATAGAACTCTCATGGAATCTAGCAGCGGTTCATGTTGCCATACACCGGTTTTAAATCCGTGGCACATAAAGTCCCAACAATGTTCGTGTAGTTTTCCTTCCCTACGGTCTAGTTACTAGCTAGACGTGTGGTTATACATAAAATTCTATTGTTAATTAAAATCAAAACAGAGTCGTCCATTTGAAACTTTTTTTCGAGATGATTCCGAATAATTGGTCCATTGATGGTCTCTCCCATTGTTATGTTGTCTTTAGATGAACAATGAATAAAGAAACACAAAATGAATGCATGGAAGAAGCAATTGTAGGTAGTTTTGTTGGTGCATACTGTGAGTAAACTAAGTGCATGTTTTTTTATAAATTATTAAAATTAAAATTAGATGGTTAATTAGAAAAATCTAAAGGTTTCCCGAAGAAACCGACATAGTGTAATTATATATGCTAGAATTAATATTGTGCGTTGTGGCGGGTGTTTGCTTTAATGACTTTAAGCACAACTCGATTTAGAAAAAAAATTATCTTGAAACGTAGATAACAATAACCACGTTCTACCAATATATTCATTTTGAAAGTTATGAGATAAAAAAAAAATATTTGTAAAAAGATTATAAAGATATAAAGATTAAAATAATAAAAAAACAAAGCTTACGTATTGTTGGTTTAGAATGATATTTGCATTGGAACATAGATAACACTAACACGTCGTACTGATATATTCATTTTAAAAGTTATAAAAAGAAAAACAAAATATTTGTAAAAAATTAAAAAGATTAACTTTTTTTAAAAGAAAAAAAACAAAGCTTTCATGTTGTTATTGTAGTTTTTTGTATTTATAAATTTATATTTATGTGTGTGTATACCGGTGATAAGAAGACCAAAAGAACAAAAATGGGGTCGCTGGTAGGATTGAACCCGTGTCCCCTTTTTTAGAATACAAATTAGCTTTTGACATATAAGGTATTAAAAATAATCTTCAAGATAAGAAATAATACAATAATTGTTATTATATAGTTTTTTAATATATTAGAAAACTAAAGGCACGGCAGCCCAAATGAACAACATGACTGAAGTCGTCTGTTCAGTCAACACCTCATAGACAAAAAATAAATAAAAAATAAAAAAAAAAAACAAAAACAAAAAAAAAATAAAAAATAAAAATAAAAAAAAAATGAAAAGAAGGCAAGAAATATTGCGTCCAAGATCCCATTTTGTTTTTTTGTGTAAAAGTTGATAGATACATTTATAAAAGTATAACGAGCATGACATAATATATTTTAGAAAATTAGAAATGTGGACCAACTATATAGATAAATCTATAAACTCTAACAAAAGAATGTTTTTTTTTGTGCCACTTGTTATTCTTTTAAACCATATTTTTGATACTTGTCATTTCATTTTCTCTCCAAAAATATATTATGTTAATTTAACACTCACATTAATTTCTATCTGTTAATAAAATTCAATTTTATTAATTATAATATATCTCTCATTTATATTTTTTTAAATCAAGCTATGTTTTTAAAAAATAAATTTCATTAAGAAAATTAAAAATCACATTTTTTATTTAAAATAGAAATAATAAAAAACAAAATTTATATATAATATAAAATTTTCTAAAAAACTAAATCTTTTTGAGACAAAATATTTTAAATCGGTCCTTTTTAAAAAAAAATTATAAATTATTTTTTTCTAAAAGCAGTTTTAATAAAACAATCAGAATAATGAGAAACCCGAGTTTTTAATAAACAAGATTTTTATAAACAATATTTTTTTATAAAAAAGTCTTAAAACTATGTTTAAAAATAAAACTATTTAGATAAGAGAGTTAAAAAAATTAGTATAATTTTTTTATTTCTTGAACTATTACGTATATATAATTTTAATCATATTTTATATTAAATTATTGTACTGTAACTGTTCGTGTTTATTACTAACTTATAATTCGTTTAATAAATGGATTTGTAGCCTATCTATTTATGTATATATTACCTATGTATCTATAACAAAAAAAAAATTAAAATACGACTTGACACAATTGTAAGTTTTATCATATTAACTTTCTCATTTCGTATTATTATTAATAATATTATTGACTACTAATAATATTAATTATACTATTTTCATATTAAAAATTATATAATTTAATTAATTAAAACCTATATTTTATTAAAAACACATTTTTTTAAAAATAAAAGTTTTATAAAATATAGAATACAACAAACTCTTTTTAAAATAAATTCATTTTTCTTAAGATAAAATATTTAAAACCTATTTTTTTTTATAAAATAAAAGTTTAAGAAAAGTATATTATTGTTCATTTATATAAAGTAGGTATTCATATAATCATATTTTATTTTAAAACATAGTTTTATAATTTATAAATTTTTATTACTAATTATTTAATATTTTATTTATTCAACCCGCGTGCAATACACGGGGCACTAACCTAGTATATGCATAAAGTCCATTAGTCATTGGAACTATTTTACAACTAATTAAGTTACTCGGCTGTTTGTATTTGCACAAAATTCCACAAATAATAGATTAAATGGAGAGAATGCTTTTCAAAGTCCTATCAGAAAAAATTGACCTGGCGTAATTGTAAAAAAAATACGAGAAAACTGTGTTATTGATGTAAAACTATTAATTAAATAAAATGGGTATAATTATAAATGACATAATTTAACTATAATAAATTTAAATGTAAGATAAATCTTATCTACTCAATCAAATGTAACTAATAACAAGCCCTCGATCTCAAGTTACACGTTAGTTTCGATTCGATGTCTAGATTAAAACAAATAATGGAAATAAAAAGTAAATTTACAATTAAAAGCTTTGACTTTGATTCTTGTTATCAATTTGAAACATCTTTAATCGTTACTTTAATCTTCTGTTTTTTATACTTAAATTTCATTCTTCGTCTGTGTAGTATTTTTATTGCGGTTTTTAAAATTCAGGACTGGTACTTGTTTTGAATTGGGTCAAAATTTTAAAATTCAACATCTATGTCTTTTTGAATGTCTTTTGGTTTTTTATAAGTCATGGTTGATGCGTAATTTGCAAGAGAAAAAATATAGCAAAAGCAATATATATGCACCATCCCTGGGACAAGACAATAAGGAAAAGAAGAAAAAGAAAATCATTGTGCAAAGGGGATATTAATGGAGTAAGAAAACTAACGATTAACCAATATATGGAGGCAAAAAGGGCGAAGAGAGGTAGAAAGGGAGAGAAAATGATGACGTAAAAAAACTATAAAACTCTGATACTATGTAAAATAACAATAAAAACCTTGTAAGTATTATGTATTATTGATCACCTTTGTATAAGAGTATGATGAGTTAACTACAAGAAAAACATAATCTGAACATAACTCTTAACCATGATAAATATAAGCCCAATAAATCATATCTACTTAAAAAACTCTTACTAATATAATTCTTGTAAATATCAATAGCTAATAACATATCACATCACATAGTATATATAACTAATATTAATATCTTAACGGACTCTAAGTAAGATATATACAACTATAAATATCATTCTCATAAATTATAGAATATGAAACAATTAATAAATACAAAAGAGATAGGTAGGGTTTCAACACCTAAGAGCATTCATAGCCCGTTCCTCAAATATATGTGAGTGTGTGCCTTATATTATGCGAATAATCGTAAGTGATTGTGAGTGAAATAGTTAAAATATTTATGAGGATTGTAACGTGTTTCCTTATATTTGGGGTAACACAGTATAAACCACATAAATTTTTTAATATTTTGAAAGTGGTTATGAGTGGCTGAGAAAAAAATATAATGATAAAGGTATGAAACAATATTATTTAATTGAAAAAAATAAAGAAAAAATAGTAATATTTAGTGTAATTATAAAGATTATTATGAGAGATTGAAAGTGAATGCTCTAACGTTTTAAAAGGTTTACAAAAAAGTTAGAGTCGAGTTCAGTACAAGTAAAAGCAAACTAATATATGGCTAGTTCTTTGAAAATAGTTGAATTATCCATACACCTAACTTTTAGATTTGCACATCCCAATTTCAATTCATTCTTGCTATAATTATGTCCATATGTTTGTGTATGTGAAAGAAAGGTGACTAAAGCATAAACTTGAACCTAATAAAGATTACCAAATTAAGCCTGACCTGTATTTGTTTTGAAGTAAACCTTTTGGTCTTTGCCTCGCACGTTAACCTCACCATCTTCTGTAATCGTTAGAACTCCAAAGGAATCTAGCAGTGGTTTTTCTCGGTTAGCAACCCATACCACGGTCGTTGGATCCACGACATACCAAATCCCAACATAGCGTCGTTCTGACTCCTTTTCTAGTTGAAAGAAGCCCATTTGAAACTTTTTGCCAGGTGACTCCAAATAATCAGTTCCATTGATCGTTTCTCCGGTTGTTATGTTGTCTTTAGATGAACAACAATGAATTAAGAACAAAAGAATGAATATTGAGAAGAAGAAATTGTGGGTAGTTTTATTGATGCTTGATGAGATCATTAGACTAGTATGCTTGATGTATTATGTGAGGTGTTTTTTTTTGAGGAAGGAGCAAAAAAGATAGATAAATCACTGTTTGGAAGCAAATTCCGCTCCTTTGTTGGAAAATGTAGCTCAACTATTAGAGTCAATAACTACTTTTAAAGTCTACGTTGGCTTGTGGACAGACAATAACATCTGTGATGGGATTAGAGAATTGTAAACCAATCAATTTGGCTCACAAGATAATCGGGATTGGTTCAAAAAAGAAAAAAAAACAAATAAAAACACTCTAATCGAGCTCAGCTTAAAAGAGCTCGAGCTCATATCATGACTAGTTCACTAAATAAGCTCGAGCTTTAGCTTTAGATATCAAGCTCGAATCGTCTCGTGAGCTTAAACTAGCTTTTTGTTTAGATACTTTTTATTTATGTATAAATATATATTTAAATAATTTTACTTTTATGCATAAAATTATGATAAAAATAATTAAAGAATATATATATATTATGTGTACATATATACAAAACATGATTATATATAAATATAAAAATACTTATAAGAAATTAAAATTTTAATAATTTGATAATAAACGAGTCAAGCTCGAGCTTTGAAAAACTTTTAATGAGCCGAGTTTGAGTTTTAGAAATAAAGATTCAAACGATTCGAGCTTGAGATTTCTAAAATCAAACCTCTAAATGCAATATTAAAAACACTGAAAAACAACACCCCACTAACACCAATGGATATACCTATCATGTTAAAACACTCATTTCTTTTCGATGAATAAGTATTTATTGTGAAAATATATAGATAGTTTAATTCAATAACAAATATAATGGTATGATATTATTCTTAATGTGTGATATTATTTTTTGTTGTTAAATGTAAATCTGGTTGATGACTTGGGTTCACGTGTGAGCTTCTAGCACCACACATCCAGCTAATTGGGCTAATGGCTCAAGGACTGGTGGGCCAGTCGTGGATACCATCTTAAAGCTATTTGGGTATGGACTAGACTAGAGGTGGGCAAACCGGGTCCGGCACAATACCCGAAACCGGGTTGAAACCGGATTCGACCCAACCGGTTTTTTTCGTACCCGGGTACGGGTGGAACCGGGTTCGAACCCGGGTCGGGTTCACCCAAGCTATTACCCTACCCGACATACCCGGTTAGGGTCGGGTCGGGTCCGGGTCGGGTACGGAACCCGGGTATAATCGGGTTTTTGAATTTTTTTTATTTTTTTTTTGTTTTTACTAATATAAATCATTATTATTATTATTATTATTATTATTATTATTGACTTGTTGTTTTTGTTATTATTATTATAAATCATAATAAGTATTATTGTTATTATTATTAATCATTTTTTGCTTGCTTCCATAATTTTAAACAATAACGTCTAAGGGTAGTACGACTTACATGGTTGTAACGAGGTTGAAGCGTCTCTCGAATTAAGTTGGTCAAACGAGGATTGTCGAAGTGACTAAAAGGCAAAGCTTCTTGAATCACGAACTTCGCCATTCGATCTCGAACCCTATTAACGTCGTAATTAAAGATTCCACCGTCTCCACCTAATTGTGTTTGTTGCGAATCCGGATTACTTTTCAACGACTTACAAAACTTCTTGCTAATGTGTTTGCTTAAAGTCGTGTTAGAATCTTTAGCAAGCAAAGCTCCACAAAACTTGCAACGAGCCTTTACAGACCCGTCACTCAACTCAACCATGTCCCAATTGCACCATACATCCATGTTACGATTGTGTGGAAGAACACGAACGACGGTTGGAGTGTTGGACGAACTTTGACCAACGGAAGATTGTGATTGAGCCATAACAAGATTCAAGACAGTGAAAAGTGTAAAACGAGAGAGTGAAAATGTAAAACGAGAGTAAACTAGAGTATTTTTTGCGTTTTTTGCGTATGTTTTTGCGTTTGAGAGTTGGGTACTCAATCAAACCAACCCACATCTATTTATACTACCTTAGGAGTCAAAAAAACAAAAAAAAACGGTCAAAAATGAGATCCAATGGCTATATAGCCGTTAAAAACGGCTAGTTTTTTAAAAAAACCCGAAAAACGGTAAAACCCGGGTTGGACCCGGGTACGCTCGGGTCGGGTCCGGGTTGGGTCGGGTCGGGTACGGTTCGGGTTCTAGAAAAATATAAAAACCCATAACCGGTTCCTACCCACCGGGTATTTCCGGTTCCAAACCGGGTACACCCTATACCGGGTTGTACCCGGACCCGGGTCCGGGTCGGGTTCGTACCCGGTTTTTTTGCCCAAGTCTAGACTAGACTTTAGAGTTGGGCTTTTCATTTTGGTTTTTTTTAACAACCGCTGATAAAGAGAACTTATAATCTTGTATTAAAAGTGTTCTAATTCTGTTCACTAACACTATAGAGCAAAAGACGCACCAATCTTCTTCGTGTTTTTTGTTTGTGGTCATAACAAGCATGGTCTAATCATCATATTGAGTAGCAATTGTGTTTGGTTCATTTTAATCTCATGCAGTTTCTCGTCACAGTGATGATTACTATCTTTGTTTTGCGTCTTGTTTGTTTTTTTGAAAATCTAATCAGGCTATTAGTAATTGGTTGTTCTTGTAAAATTTTGAGTTATAAATAACTTTGTTTTCAGGTGAATGAAGTTTAGATCTACCAATTTTCATTTATCATGAAATTATTTTACTTCTATATACAAAAAAAGACTTGTTACGTTTAAATTTATTTGTCATAGTATAAACTATTGTAAAAATATAAATGCTTAAAGTAGTAAACATGCCCACGAGCTAATAGGGAGAAATAATATACTCGTGTATATGTTTACAGAAGTTATTCACATCCGAGACCCATAAAACCTCACTCATATTTGGCGATTCCTCAAACGTCATTATAAACACTCGTACCTTCTCTAACTTGCTTCTTTTCCAAGCCCTCAAAACTAAGTGATTACTACAATTGTAAGAAAATATTCCATTACACAAATGTACAAATCTCTAGATAGAAAAGCTGTTGGAGTTAATCTTGATGGGTCAAGTTACGGTGAACGGGTAACGGGTTTTTAGAAAGTTTATTGTGTCACATGTTTTTAATTATTAGTGGGTCATAGTTAGTTAGCAAGATTAGTGGGTCTAGATAATAGAGTAATGGGTTAGTGGGTAAGTTAATTTCCTTTTCTTTAGGTGCAAGATGTTTTTTCTATTTAATGTAAATTTGAGAATGAATGAGAAGCAAGAGTTTGAGTATGATCTTGGGCCTGAAACCAACAAAAGCATCATACTCTTCGTTCAAGAATTGAAAGTGAACACATACAGTCTCGTCCGCTACAAGTCCCAAACATATCTTGTTTTGACCTCTTTCAATTGTTGTCATCCTTTTTTCCAAACTTGTGAATTGTGTGTTTATGTTGTTATGCGTTGCTGACATGATCTTGTTTAAAGATTGCATCTTTGTTGATACTTTAATGCTATTAAAGCCAAGGGACCTATGTGTTATTGGCTAAATACATTACACAAACTAGTGTCATATATAAGCAACATATGTAACTAACTACTTTCATAAATGGCATGTTTGATAATTATACTCAACTAGTCTCAAGCAAAAGCAAGTACAGAAGGACCCTAACTAAAATGTAAAAACAGTTTACTATCAACCTGCATTACCTTGAAGAATCCTATATTATCAATTTATATTGGGTTATAAAAAGTATTACACGTAAAGAAATTGCTAGAATGCTATATTCAGTGTTGTAGAAATGGGCCTAGGGATCCCATTAATCGGCGACTAGGCGCTAGCGGTCGGCCACCTAAGAATTTTGAACTAATCAGCCAATTAATCACTTGGCAGTCGATTATGGTCAAAGTCGGCAGTAGACGGACCTAGGCGGTCATAATACACCAAAAATCGGCAATTCCAACAACTTTTTCGGTGAACCCCGGACACTCATGCTAAAATATGAAATTTCCGGCTAGATATGTTTATATATATGTATATATATAACTAAAGATTATTATAAAATTTTCATATAAATGTGTGTATATGTATATATATAACTGAAAGTTATATATAAGAATTTTGATTTGATTAGTTGCTAGTGGGTACCCACCACGCGACTAGCGGCTAGCGATTTTTTTAGAACACTGGCTAAACTAATGAAGTTGCATTCCTTCAGGTGCAGCTTGCATTCCTATGTCCCAAATTCCTCCAATAAAGTATAAAGTTTGCTGGTAAACATATTAGAAAAGATAAAATTCAAACATTCAATTTCCTCAAGTAAAAATCCAAGCTTCTTTTGTTTATCTCGGTTATTGTATCTTGAGTTCATACTCTTCAAATAAGTGATAAGATAATCTATAAATCATGGGATATTTCATGTTAGCTAACATGTCAATAACAAACAAATTAAAAGTATCTATTACACAACTCATTTGAAGAATGTCGAATTCAAAATTACAAATACATGGCATTAGACCAGTAACTAGTAAACAACCACACACAATGCTCCATCGATGGTTCTCGAACAACATAGCACTACTTACACGAAGATATACCAAAACCCTAAAATGAATTTGGGGGCCTTCAAAATTGAGGGCGAAAATGTATATGTATAATTCTATGAGGGCTAAAATTTAAACTTGTAGTGTGCAAAGTCTAAGGACTAAAGTTTTAATTTTGGATAGTTAATTGCCAATTTGTAACTAGGTAGTATTAGCCAACTAACTACCGTTAGTTAGTTAATATTCAAAATTAATTCCCATGCAATAATAAGAATGTTTACGCTTGATTGATTGAAATTCCTCTTTCTCTTAGGTTCCTTCATTTTGATTTGTATCAAGTGGTATCAGAGCTACTGATTCTCAAAAGCTTAAATTGGTGATCGTAACGAAGTAGATGACTACTAGTGATCAGATGTTGGAGCAGAGGGGGCAAGCAAATGAAGTAACCCTACTTTAATTGGAATCTGTAACAAGAATGAATTTGATAGAGCTAGAAGCAATCAAGTTAGCATCAACGAATAATTCATACGATATGGAGAGAATGAAGGCATAATTGGCAGATAATTCAAGTCAAATGGTGGAGATACTTAAGAATTTTTAGTTGGTGAACAATAATGAACTGCATATCGGAGGTTATTGAATTACTTTGACATTAAACTTATGTCTAACCTCATGGAGAGAATATTGACAGCTTGTTGTGAAATGAATATAAGAATTTCATTTCTACAAGATTTGCATTAGTATTGGCTCAAGGTGCTAGGGGAACATTAGTGATGCTTAGGCAAACTAGATCACTACTGGAGCTTTGTCAAGAGTTTGATTTGTCTCTAATAAAGGTCTCCATATGTGATGAGTATGATGTTAGTTTGTTTTTAAGGGTGTCTGAAACCAAAAATATGTTACTCTCGTTCTTTGTTAAGGTCTAAGAATATACCCGAAGTCTATATGTTGGCGAGAATTCAAGATGAGAATGTAAATAAGGTTTAATCTGTGACTTAGAAGAAGGGTTATAGACTTCTAGTTATGTGTAGTGACTATTCAAATAAGAGACCGTTAATTGGAAATAGAGCCAACTTGCCGCTATTACCTGCTGCACGATTATCTCTTAAAGAAATAAAAGAAAAAATGACCAAGGGAGAATAATTTTGTGAAACATACCAATTTTTCTAGATACTTTCATAATTTATATCAGAGTTTTGGTCCCAGTTCATCTCAAAATTTGTCACTCGCAGTAACATATCATTTCAAAACAAATATAAAAGTATTACATTAAAAACATCGTTATTATACAAACAGTTTTATTCTACAATATCTAAATACGAGAGTAGGGTTCGTTATCCGTCTAGTCACGTCCATGAAAGCTTTAACCATCTATGGATGCTTTTCCTGAAAATATTTAAAACATATTTTTGTTAGCTTTCGCTAAGTATACTTCTTTATTTCAAAAACATATTTTATTTTATCGGGATTTAACACCCAAAATCTTTTGAATTTAAATCCTCATTACTTCCTGGGAATTCAACATCCGAATTCCTTGTGGGTTATTTTTAACCCTTGGGGATTATTAATTCCTTTCTTTATATATATGTGGAGTTCTACACCCGAACCCTTTGGGATTTCAACACCCGAAATCCTTACATTTATTTAACTCCCCATTTTATATATGTAGAGTTCAACACTCGAACCCCTTGAGATTTCAACACTCGAAATCTTTACATATATTTAACTCTCTTTTTTAAACTATCAATACACTTACTTGAACCCGTAATCTTATAAATCATCTTCCATCATAATCATGCTTATTATAATAAATAAACATATATCACACTTAATTGAACATGTTTCATCTTCACATAATCCATATAAACTTATAATAAATAAAACATATATCATGTAATTAAACATGTAACATAATTTAGTTACAAGTCAATGTACTTACATCTTGGTGTCACTAGCTTGAGTACAAAATATAACCAGCTAATTGTTGTGCTCGAACCGTCTTCGAAATACACTAAGACACTTATATTTGGTTGTTCAATCTTACTTTGCGAACCTACGCGTACTAGTTTTAATTCCATATGCTGCTTTTTTATACCATACTTTGAGCATACAAGAATATATGTAGATAAGAGATGGAAACAATTCTTATCCAAAAGTTACACCAAGCTTCTTCTCCAAAAACATGGCTTCCTTCAATTTTTTTGAAATATTAATTTACTAATAACATATATATATTTTTTACCGCCTCTTCACATAATATATATCCCATTTTAGAAATAGCACTAACAATTATTATAAATAAAATCTTTGGATTCACAATTTTAACATCTACAAGTGCACACTTGAACTTATATTATATTTTATAATTATTAATTATTTTCTTGTTATTACTATTATAATTTGATAACAACAACACACGATTAAACGTTTTATAATTCAATAGTAATTTGACTCGAAACTTACTCGTTTAACAATATTCAAATATACATTTTAAATATTAAATTTTTATTCATTAAACACAATGTTACATTTTGGCTACAATGAAAAATTTTCTCTCACACATAAGAGTAAAAATAAGCAGTTGTTCTCTATTGAAGTGTGGAAGGAGGATAATAAGGGAGGAAGCTATGATTTATCTTTTTAGAGAGGTTCTAAGAGATTAAAGCCATAAATATCACTTAATACGATCAATTTGCACTACCATGAAGATAACAAGCTCAATTTGCACTAAATCTTTTCATATCCTGGTTGATATAGAGTCTACCCATAATTTCTTGGATGAAAGAATTGTTGTAAAAACCAAATGTCCTATCAAGTATATTCCTCACTGTAGATGTGCTACTCATTCCCATAATAAATTATGACATGGTTTAGGCATCGAGTAGTTGCAAAACCAAGATGATATCACTTGCAATTTCAAAGATTTGATTATGAAATTTATAGTCAATAATTTGATTTCTAAACTAAAAGGGCCAAGGAATCTAAGGTTTCCTTTATGTTCTAGTGAGAAGCTAACAACATAGATTCTTTTAAAAGATGATTATAAAAGAACAATTACCGATCCATTTGGATAAATCAAGGAAACATTAGATATTGGTTTAGCCTTCTATTCGGAGTTTTGTTTAACAAAATTAGCTTTCACTACCTAGTGTACTTGAAGCTTAAAGTTTTAATTAATTTTGTTTAACTTCCTTTTGTTTATGTTATTGAAAAGACTTTCGTTTGTTTTTTTTATTGAATTCCAGTTCCCATTCGAATGCTTAACCTTAGAAAATGTATTATTCATTGCCTTTGGTTTTTCAAACTTCATAGGCTTAGAATTCAATTTAACCTTAGATATAAATCACCGTTAGAATTATGAAGTTTGTTTTCTCACTATGCGTAACAAGTTTGTCAAACTTATTTCTAAACTCACTTTTCAACACTGTTCATTTAGCAATAGAAGATATTTTATTTTGAAAAACAAAACATTGAAAATGAAAATTATTGTTTAAAATAAAACCGGATAAAACATTATTAGTCTTAGATATACTCTTCGAAAAAGAACATGATTTCTCTACGTGATTTTCCTTGTACTCACCATCCTAATCTGTAATGTTTACTTTGTCTGCGCATGAAGTAGATTGGTTAGTTACGTTCACACATTTAACAACAAGGTAAATAGTAAGGGATATTGATTTTCCCTTATGCAATAAGGTACACTCGCTACCACCCTTCCCATCAACCATGCATGCTTCCTTTGCAATCTCATTCATGGTTAATGATGTACATGTAAAACCTTGGTTGAAAAAAGAAGTTGTGCTGTTATAACCCAATCCCTATTTGGATGTCACTGTGTAGTTGAGAATTGATCATATCGTCAACTACATTGCTAGATAATTTAAACTTATCAACAATAATTTTAGATAAGGAAAGCTCACTTAATATATAAATAAGTTGTGTTGTAAGCTCAGTGATTATGTTCTTAGCATCCCCATAAAGACATTATTTGTCGCTCAAAATCCATTTCATTTAAACCACACCTAGCTACTTTTTTATCATCTAAGTTGGATTTATAAGTTTTTTTGGCTTTTACATGTTAGAATTAAAGTATTTTAATTTATACCCTTTTAATTAAATCCTCATTATGCTTCCTATAATTTTTGAATTTATGAAATCAAGAAAAGCAAAGATGTTCATTTGCCTCAAAAGTAGATTTATATAAATCAACCATAAATGCATGATTGAAATTCAGATCTAAAGCTTGAACTTTATTAGCCCATTCAAAAGAAGCATTTTGTTGTCTCATAAGTGCCTTAGAAGTGGATGATTCAGCCTCATTTCCTTTGTCCATCTTATCGACCTTTTTCACCTTCGACTTCGGACATTCGTGTGGGAAGTGACCCTATTCGTTGTAATTGTAACACCACAACCTGGTTTTGTTAAACCCCCAGCTTCTTGTCAGTGTTTTTTACAAAGAAGTTACTCCCTGACCTATTGATAAAAGTTTTAGCCCTGAAAACCGCCATTGTTACCTGCCAAGTTATATTCATATCTTCCATATCATAGGTATGTATTTGGTTTAGCTCAACCTGCATCATATCAGAAGGGTCAAATGTCCAATCATAAAAGTACTATAGTTGTTCATAAACCTGCATACAAGAAAAACTTTCTTCAGCAGCCTTAATATTCTAGACCAAAACAGCAGACTAATTCTATGACTAAACAGAACGGCAATGAGAGACGGCAAAATACGTCAATCTAGATGGTCAAAAATTCCATGTGGCGGGAAAAGCTCTCAGAAAAGCTAATGAAAAAAGCTATGGGAACATAAAAATGACACTGATCAGATAGAAGTCTTCGTCACTGGAATTCTGTGTTAGGAAAACTAATTCGGAAACTTGCTATCTTCGGAATCACCCATCTCGGGTTACCTAGCAGACACAACAAAGAACCACGCTAATCAAGACACCCTACACCGTAGTAATATACCTTAAGCCAGCAGCAAAAACCCAGATCAGAAACAGCCCTACCGAGAATTCGTCTCAATTAGGCGCTTGTAGGAGACTAGGAGGGATAAGAAACATGGTCTATTTTGGAAAACCACTAAGCATGTATTCATAGAACTAGCATGATTCAATGTACGCTGTTTGTTATCCATCCCATAAGCATGTATTGTCGAGATCAAGTATGATGAGAGATGTCTTATACATGTCCTTGGTCTTCTTGATGATGGTATGATTTTGCTTTCAATTGTAAGGCAAAGAGTTTAACAGTTTCTTGTTCACCTCCCCATCAGAAAATAAAATATCAGCACCCATCATCTCAGTAATGAGATGCATAAATCGATTGATTTGAGCATCCAATAATTCACCCATTATGTTATTAAACATGTGGAACTTTTGTTTCGACATATTGTTCTTGCTCTCCTTCATGTCAGTACTTCTTTCATATTTGGCTACAATCGCATCCAAAAGCTCTTTAGCATATATGCACCACTTGAACCCCGTCTGCAATCTTAGTCGACAATGCCATAGTAAAGAAACCAAATGATTTGTCATCATTTTCATTGGCGTCATAATCAGCATCCACATATAGTTTTGGATCTTTATGTGTAAAACTTTTGTCACCTTTTCGTCCATGGGAACATGATGTCCACGTTCAACTGAACGCCACATTTTGGTCTCAGTAAACTTAACAAAGTTTTGATAATAGAACTTCCATTTTAAGAAATCATCACTATCGACAACACATGGTGGCTTAGTTCCAGTTCCATTCTCATTGTCCAGATTCATGTATGTGTTCGGATTAGTTAAATTCTAAATCAGTGTTGAATTCATTTTAACTATTTTAGTAATCAGTACTAATTATGTATTCGGAAAAATCTTGGTATTTGGTATAATTTTTAGGCCAAGTACTAATAGCCTATGTGAGAACTTTCAGAATGCCGAGAATGATCTAAAACAGGATAACTAACCTCAATGCAAAAACTATGTGCGAGAAGTGATCTGAGTACACTTATATGACAATTAAGCTGCGAGAACTACCGAAATCTAACCAATATCTGGTTTCCAACCATGAACTCATGATCTAGGGAACATAGTCCCAAAAATCTAGAATTCGAATCTAACTTCAGATGAACCTACTACAGATTGATCAAACTTCAAATGAACCTACTACATATTCGCATCTAACGTCAGACGAACCTACTTCAAATGAACCTACTACACGAACCTACTACAGATTGATCAAATCACAAACAACCTTAAAAGTTGATACCAATACAATGAAGGTAGGTGCGATTGGCCGTCAAGAGCACTAAGGCTCTGATACTAGATGTGTCAAATCCAGATAACACACTGTTCGAGTAAAAAACACCAACAACAGAGTTATTTATAATCCCACTTGTACTCATCAATCACGAATGATCACACTGTGTAGGTATCAACTCGGTTACAAAGGGAATTTGGAAAAACTATAAATTGTAACTTGTAACTATCCACTATTCAATATACAATTTATATACTAACATATAACAAACCCAAAAGTCCATGAATACCAAGCCCAGCCGAGATCCATTTAACTCTAGCTGTGTACGTATGTTGTCGCATTTTTTGATCATCTTTAATATGTCAGTCTAACAGGTCGAGTCTCTACTTCCACTTAACCTATAAGCTTCTTTTTTTTTTTTTTTTGAAAAGAGTACAAGCACTATTCTCCAAACTGAATAGACTAGCCACATTGTTAGAACGTGAAACTCTTATAAACCGGTCGAGATTCATTTTTCTTAACCATCTTTATTTTGACGAGTTGATTAGACATCAATTTCTAAGAAGATAACTTGGTAGTAAATAGTATGTTTTAAAAATATATAGTTGTAGGTTTAAATTCTATAATGTGCAGTTTTGATTATTATTTTCATAATAATAAGAATTGTTGTTTCAAAAAATTAGATTAGACATCAACTTGTTGAACTAGTGAATTGAATTATTGATTGTATTATTTTAAAAGTAGTTTTAGTTCTTGCTACTAAAATCAACTATATTATTTCAAATATATTTTGTTTATTCATGCTTTATCTATTATACAAAACATATAAATATAAATTAAAAAGTTAAAAGATTTCATATTTATATTTTAAACGAGTGGTTTACCCACTGCGCAATGTCATAGGGAAATGCATTAGGGAAAATAACTTACCTATAACATGTATCTAATTTTTTTTTTTACAATATTGTAAGCTTTAGAACATTTACAATAGATTCATTGTTCTTATCTTTGTAATTACACTAAATTTTTTCTATTTTTCAATTAAATAATATTTTCTTATACTTTTATTATTAAATTTTATCTATTATTCAATCACAACTACTTTCAAAAATTTTAAAAAAATTATAGGGGTTGAATAATATTTTTTCAAATATATAGATAAACGATAAAAAAACTTTTCTTTTTAACTCGCAACCATTAACAAATATTCCCTGTAATAGAAAAACACTCGTACATTTATAGTAAATCCATTATAAATGCTAAATAAACTTATTAAAAACTTGTTTCACCAAAACATAACATGTGTAAATATAAAACAAACTTTAAAAAATAAAACGAACTTTAAATAAATATAAAATGAACTTGAATAAATATAAAACTTTAGAAAATAATTGTTCAATGCTCTAATTAACTAAACCTAGTGTGTTATTCATCCACGTGCTTTTTGTGTTGGATGGATGGGTAAAACAAATGCATAGATAATAGACATGGGAAAACAACTCGTTTGGCCAAAAAAAACCAGAACCAGTTTCAAAGAAAAATCGGTTTGGCCCAAACCAACCCGAATCACCGGTTTGTAAACCCCACCCTCAAAACCGGTTTATAAACTGGTTTGAAAAGTTAAAAATCGGTTAAACTGGTCCTAAAACCGGTTTATTAAAAAAAAAAGTTTCAAATCGGTCCAAATCAGTTTGAGAGGTTTGAGTATCCGGTGAGCCAAATAGGTTTGTAACCTGAACCGGTTTGGAAAAAAAACCGGTTTGCCCATGACAAAAAACCAATTCGGTTTTGAACCTGAACCGGTTTGTGTGAAAAACCGGTTTGTATACCTCTAATAGATAAACGCACACCTGGCGACGTTTTCATATTCATAGCCAGCAATATTTAAAAAAGATAATTAAGAAAATCAAGATTTAACGCATACTTAGGCTCAAGGTTCAAATGACAATTAACGGGTCATGGGTGCAAGAGGTTCTGGGTAAGCACCTACTAACCTCTTACACTACCAAGCCAAGGCCAACCTATCATCCGATCTATGACCCCTTGATTAAATTCATCATAGCCAGATGATAAACCCTCGCAAACTCGACTCATAAAATGTCAAAAATTATTCGCATGAATCAAAGATGATAATTCCTAACCGACCATGGATTAATCAAACGCACAAATGGTCTCACAGGAGTGTAAACTCCTTTCCCTCGAAAATTTCGACCAATTGAAACACAAATATACAGACATGAAATCAAATAAGAAAAACCCTAATTAAGGGGTGAAAAAGTAATATGTTACAGACCAAACGAAAGAACTCAACTCAAAAGACTAGTTTGATAGGTGAGGGAACTCATTTAGCCTATAAATCTCACACCAATTGCCCATACAACCGATATGAGACAAGTCCCATACCTTACAATAATTTCAGTCTATAACATTCGTCCCTCCTTTAGGACCAACGTCCTTGTTGGTAACGACCGGCTCTCTCCAGGCCACCACTCCGTGGGCCACCACTCTGAAGCTGGCTCTCGTACCACTATCATAGATCAAACGAAAGAACTCAACCAAAAGACTAGTCTGATGGGTGAAGGAACCCATTTCCTATCAACCCCACACCAATTGTCGATACAACTGATGTGGGACAAGTCTCATACCTTACAATGATTTCAGTCCATAACATTTGCCACTCTTTAAGGACCGACATCCTCGTGGGTCAAGGCTGGCTCTCTCCAGGCCACCACTTCATGGGCCACCACTCCGAGGTTGGCTTTGATACCACTGCTATAGACCAAACGGCAGAACTTAATTTTTGAGTTGATTTCCTTCTTATAAATAGAAGCTTATAGGTTTCTTTTAGAGTATAAGTTTTTGTATTAATGTTCTAGCATAAAGAGAATCTCGAGAATTCTGTACCACGTTGGGTATTGTTATTAGTCGTTTTGGAGCTTGAGTAGGAGCACGAGTACCGAGACTCTACATCAACCTATCGTAGATAGTTTTAAGATATGTTTTGTTTTAAGTTATTCCAAGTTAATTACTATTTATTTTAGCATTATTATTAGGATTAAATTAGTATAGTATTATTATTTTTAGGCGTTTGGGTTATTGATAGGGGTGGGTATTTGGTAGCGCAATCTTGTTTAAGCATGGACTAATCAGTCATGCTTAAACATGATAACATTAGCCAATTTACAATCATGATAATAACTAGTTAGTTGTACCATTGTATAACTTAAGATTGCTTAAATTGTATCAAGATCTTGAGATATTATCGTATCGTACTAGGAACTATTATTAGCTATTATGCACCTCTTAAGCAAGTGAGTTATCATGTTGATTAATAAAACTATGATTGTATTTTCATTCTATCTAAACAGGTAATATACAAAAATGATATTAATGTGCAATTATCGGTATCGGTAGGGATATGTTTGGATCCTTATATGCTTAATGGGATGTGTTGAAATGGTTGAAAAGAGGATAGGGTTCCTCGTATGCATCAAGTCACTACCATGCCTATGCGATAGCCGGGTGGGTTTGACAAGGCCATTGATGGTGGTTGTGAAAAAATCATGGTTGGCACGTGTTATCATTGACCTTAAATATCACAACCCATATTTTCATGTATGTTTACTGTGTTGTGTTTTAAAACGATATATTATATGCTCACTAGTATAAAATTGACGTCATTTTGAGTAAACATGCTACAAGTAATAAGTGAACAATCGTAGGAATAATGTAGAGATAGTGGAACCCAAATTCCTTAAAGTTTCTAGTTGTTTGATATAGTATATAATTAATTTATTGTACTCATAATGTTTTAAGTTGTGAATGAAAGTTCGGTTTGCTTCCATTACAAGTTGTATCAATTGAGCCCGCCCGCACGTGTTCTGGGTGGGGCATCAAGCGATGAGATGTGTAAGATAAAAAGATGTGATGTATACACGTATTATTTCGCACAATATAATCTTAAATATGTTGTAAATGCCATATCATCTATGTACATTCGGATCCTACAATAGATGTAGTAGTTAATGATAGCATTATTTCGAAGTTAGGGGGTAAAAATACACATTGATCTTATGGAACACAGTTCAACTAACTTGAGCATTTTGGATTTAAAGGACGAGTAACTTAGTGAAATTAAGCTTTATATTTATTTTTTTCTTTTTATTACATACTTTAGTTTTATTTAGTTATTTGTAATTCTTACTTACTTTAGGATACTTTTTGGTTACCACCCCTATATTTGTATTTTTGGATAGTTTATGGTAAAATTAAGATGACGTATTTTTATTGCATGATCTCTATAGTGCTATGATTAAAGAGGATCCCATCCCTCCACCCTAATAAACAATCCAATCAATCGATAATAAGCGACCAATTGTATCTATAACAATAACCAAGTCGGTAACATTTAAATGGTTTCATTGGTGAATTATGTCGATCCGCCAACTAGCTTTTGGTTTTTTATATTTGTTTTTACATGTTATTAAGTTCCGCCGGTTAGAGGCTTGCTTCGTGGTGGACGTGACCCCAATTCGATCTTAGAATCCCCCTCCCACTCTCTTTACTTTCTACAGGTTTTTCTTTTCTTTTAACATTTTCTTTCTTTTTTTCTTTTTCATTTAATTAATTTTATTTCCACGTTTCAAAATACACAACCTCGGTTTACGACTATAGGTAAAAAAAAAAATGTTAGCCCTACCATGTAACGATTGACACTAATGCTATTTTATAGTCAATCCGATTTAGAAAAGAAGTCATAGACCACCCGCTAGAAGACTAAAGAAATATGTTCACCACATCTCAAAGTTTTTAGCCACATGAAAAGTATGTCCAACAATTTGGAAAACCATTGAACTCCATAACAGCCGTACATGTGTCCCTCCACAAGACCATTAAACCCGGTGGTTGAGAATTTTGGAATAGGTTGGCTAGTGGTGAAGCAAGTTGAAAACAAAAATCTATTCATGGTTGGGTTTGATCGGTTTCTTTTCATAATCTAACTTGTTCACGTAATTATTATATAACTAGATTAGATAATCGTATTTATACGGGTTGAACTATTGAAAATCGTATGCAAGAATAAGAAATTGTGACACGGTAAAACATATCTAAATTTGAGAACATAATACCGTGATTTTCATTGAAGCGTGAATTTTGTTTTATAGTAAGTAATTACTCATTGTAATTGCGTTTAACTTCGTAAATCTTGAATATTTTAAAAATATTTGCTTAAAGAATACGATTTTAAAATATTTCCTTAAAAATACGATTTTAAAATATTTTAAATTTAACAATCATTAGCTAGAAATTAAATTTAGTTTTAAGAAAATTTTACTCTAAAAAAAAACTTTTAATGAAATATTTTATTTATTTCTAGAAAAAAGTTAATGTGATTTATGTAATAGTAAATAGGGGTCTTCAAAAATATCTGAATCCAAGAATCTGATCAGAAAATCCGAAATATCCGAATTTTCGGATATCCAAAAATTCAGATATCCTAATTTCGGATATCTGAAAATTCGGATTTAGATTCGTATAGTGACTTTCAAAAGCTTCGAATATTTGGATATCCGATTATCCGAAAACTAAAAAATATTTTTTCTACTTTTTTAAGTTTTAAACATATTTTGATTGTAGATTGAGATTTTTTAGTGTATATTGAGACTTTTATAGTAAGTGTTATTTTTTCATATTATTTTTATCATAGCATATGCTTAATTATTATAAAAAAACTAAAAAAATAAAAAATGAATTTCGGATATACGAATCACTATTCGTATCCGTATCCATATCCGAAATTTCTGATATCCGAATTTCGGACATCCGGAATTTCGGATTGGGATACGGATAGTGATTTCTACTATCTGAAATTTTGATATCCGAAATTTTGGATATCCGACTTTACGAAAACCATTTTATATACTAACTAATTTTAGTAACACGTGTATTACATTGGTTAAATAACTAAAATATTAAATAGCTTTTTTCATTTCATATGCTTTCTTAGCTGCATTTGATAAGTTTCAACGTCTTAACTTTAATCCAAGTTAAGAATGAAAATACTGTAGGATTTACGATATGTGTGTAGGATTTAGGATGTGTGTGTAGTGGCTATTACATGTTTAATGTTGTATGTGGAATATGTGGTCTTATTCAATGGCAGACTTAGTATGGAGGGGAGGGGGGGGGGGGGTCAACCGACCACGCATAATTTATTTTTTTATATATACTGTGTCTTAGCGGTTTTCGATCGAGCCCACATATTTTTTTGAGTGCCAACCCCTATGAATTTTACCACCCCTGAATTAAAATAATTCTTTTAAAATCTTTTAACCCACTAACAGTTATATTAAAAGTTGGTTTTTGTTAAGAGTAATAAGCCCAAAAATCTAATCACCGCTCAGTTTTATTTTATATCGAATTTATTAAGCCCATTTATTTAGAAAATCTTTCATAAGATTCATCCAAACATAATCCTCTTAGCTCTTATCACCTTAATAAAAAAGAAAGAAATTAGATGGGCATATTACATGTTAACCGCGAGATCATAAGTTTCACAATGAATATGTTTTAGAGAAACATGATTAGATCAATTTTGAATTTTGTTAGAGTATAGTGTGAAGACGAATAGGACATTTAGCTTTTTTGTAAATTGTTTAAATAACATTTGGAAATCAAATGCTTTCAAAAGATAAAATTTCATAGAAAATAAATATAAAATATAACCCTTTTTATCATTTTTAATGAAATCTTATCATAGTTACTAATCTTATAATGACATTGTATTCATAATTCATATATGTGACCAGTCACGAACCGAAAATTCCTACGCCGACTTACACGTGAAAACCGAAAAAACCCGACCTCGGGGGAAAAAAATTCATGACTCTGCCACTGGTCTTCCATATGTCTTTGCATAGGAATATATTTATATTAATAAATAAAAATAAATTCAAACACTTGTAACCATTTAGATCATCCAATAATTGGTTTTTCCGCTTCTATCCTCTCTTAATACTATTTATTAATTAATAACTATCCATAATTAAAATTTTAAATATGTTATTTTTAAATATTCAAATGTGTAATACATAGGTTTATTTAATCCCAATATTACATAATATTTAAGACATAACTTTGATATTATTCACCATATAGCATTAAATTTATTTAGCTTGTGTATTAAATGAGATTGTAAACTATATATTGTAAGAATTATTTTAAAATTACTGATTTCCTTGTCTTTTTGATCAATTATATTAAACATTTCACTGGAATTGTTGTTGGCTTACAAATTCAATTAATAAATACATGAATGAATCAATTCTCAAAGATAACATCTAGACTTTTGTATTTTTTATATAGTACCGCCATCGTAGGGTTACTATTTTGTGGGTATATGACCTATTTAACTTTTTGCTCAGAATATTTATCTTCTAGCTAGGCAAGAGCATTCTCAATCATTCCCCATCCTCAACCCTATAGCCATATATTATGGGTATATGACCTTAGTAATTTAAGTCCAAGTTTCGTGTCTACGTCTTTAGAATGTATGGTTGGTACAGTCAAACAGTCATCATCATATTGTATAAATGTAAATGGTTTTGTACATATTTAGGTTTGCATGCGAGAAAAGACTTGCATATTCAAATCTATACTCAGAGGCAATTTTCACAAGTCAATAATTATACAAAAAGTTGATATTTACTTTGACTTGGATTTTATAGCATTCATTAAAAAGACTTTGGCTCCATATGAAATATTTAATTTTTTTTTTTTCCTTTTTCTCAATTTCCTATGTCCTTTTTCGGTTATATGAGATTGGCAGAGGGGTGAGGTGAAGCTAGGATATTGAGATGAATAGTTGGATTTAAGGTTATTTCTATCATTAATATATTCACTCTCTAAGCTTGATTTTGTCTATGATCGTTGCATATTTGCAGAAAATATAGAATATTCTTGAAGAGGTTATGAGTGATGATGGGAAGATTGTTCTATTTCTTTCTTTGTTAGCTCATTACGTCAAGCTTAGCCTAAATGCTTTGTGAATGTGTCACGGGACATCTTAGTTGATGATTAATGTAAAATTGAGTTTATGATTTTTTTCTAATGCATTTAATTTTTATTACTATTAGGAAGATTAGTGCCTACTTCAAATGGGGGAGGTAAGTCTATGAAAAGTAATATTTATAAACACTTATGTGTGTGCTAATTTTAGATTGTTTTTTATATTTGTTATCTCTTATTAAAAGTTTGTGTTTGATGTTTTTTTTGTTTGTTATTAGATTGATGACAGAAGAAGATGTGCATGAATAAGCTAAGAAATCGAGTAAGAATTTGATAGTGGATTTTTCAGTGAGCTTTATGAATAAAGCTTTGGCTTCTTTATGAAGTTTATTTGCCAAAAGACAACTTAATTTGTTTCAATAAAAGAAATTGTGATTTATGTAAGCTTTTCTTGAATCATCTTTGAGTGTTTTGTAGCAAATGATTGTCTATTTCAGTTCATAAACTTGCAACAAATGAGGAGCAGCCATCATCGATCCGCTAGTTGTAGAAGTTTGTGGCTCTGTATGGATAGATCTTGATATTGAATGAAAAAAATAATTTTTGTAATTCTATGGTTAGATTCAAGTTTATGTTTATTTAATTTTTTGTTTATATGCAATGTAGAAATTGTACTTGTGCATGACCATGGCCATACAAAAGGTGAGCGCCAGTGAATCCTTTAATATTGAGAATACAGGATGTTAGTGTTTATATAAATTCTTTCATTTTGATTGGTCGTTGGGAATAATCTTGATTGGGTCAAACAGGTCAAGTTTGATTGGCTAGTGTAATAGTATGGAGCATACATTCTTTTATAATCAATAGATCCAACTATTGCTACGTTATTTTTTAAGTTCATGTTTGCTAACACTAAACGATTACAAAAGTTTTCAAATCAATAATATGCATTGTTCTTTGAACAAGTAACAATTATCTAGTGTTTTGTGCTATTTTATTGTTTGTCATTGTTGGTATTTGTAGTATGTTAGCCTGTTATGGTATACTAGCGTTAGACCTGCGCTTCGCTGCGGTTTGATTTGGAGCGTATAAAGTAACGTCATAATTATAGTTTTTAGAATTATCATAGTTTCGTTGAGTTCAACTATATATGCACTCGGATTGTTGTTATACATGTTTTAGTGATTCATTATTATATTGTTAAAATACAATTATTGAACATTAAATTGTTATAGATACAATAACATGACATATATATGATATTATATTGTAACTAATATAATAACACAAATATTATAGTTGTTGTTGTTATTGTTATTGTTATTAACCTTATAATAATTATTAGTAGTAGTAGTATTAATATGATAATAATTATTATTATTGTAATTATTTTTCAAAAGATATTAAATAATATATCATTAAGTAACATATTTTACATAAATATTAAAATTATTAAACTCACAATATGCCCCTAGAAAATATTAGTATTATTGTTATTATAAATATGAAAATATATAGTAGTTATATATACTTAAATATGTAAATAAAATAATACTTAATTTAAATATTATTTAGTTATAAAAATATAATTAGTATATATAAATTTAAATGTCAATTTATAGTATCATAAATAAAATAAAATATAATGAAGTGGATTAAATTTTGTCATATTATAAAATAATATATTGATAATGTGTATTAAATAGTATATTATTAGAAGAAGTTAATTAAATAGGGGGTAAAGTTGAATTATTGCATAAAGCACTTATACTCTATGCTTAAAATATTATATTAGGCGTCATACAATTTAAATAAAATTACTGTCTTGTCATCCTAATATATATTTATCATGTGGTGGTTTGACCCGCGCGATACGACGGGTGTCACCGAGTCTCACTTGAAGAGCACAATTTAACCCGACCTTACTTAAACATTAATTATATTTATGTGTTACTATTATTATTATTATTATTATTATTATTATTATTATTATATTATTATTATTATTATTATTATTATTATTAGTATTATTATTATTATTATTACTACTACTACTACTACTACTACTATGTATTATTTGATAATTATATTATGCATATAAATAAAATAATACTTAATTTTAATAATATATAGTTTTAAATATATAAATAGTATATGTAAATTTAATTATTATTTTAAAAGCATTATTAATAAGATAATACTTAATCTAGTGAATTAAATAATGTATTCATTAGAAGAAGTATACTTAATGAGGATAATTTAGTAACTATTGCATAACACACTTATATATTATGTTTAAAAAGTTATGGTACGTGTTTTACACTTTGAATAAAATTACAATTGTATCCTACATAAATGTTTTATATAGTAGTTTAGATATAGATACTTTTACATTGCAAATTTCAAGAAATATTTCCTTAACTACGTTAAACTTCATAACAAAAACCATACATATGATTAAGTATATCACAACAAAATTGATTAACTAACAAAAAAAAGTATTATGTTATAAATCGTTATTGCCGCCGAATAGCGCGGGTTCACTACTACTATTTTGTTATATATGACATTATTTGATTTTTAAATCCAGTTTATCCGATCTATTCTAGTTTTAAAAACATTATTGAATATATACATATATATATATTTTTTTATGAATATAGCATTTTCTTACCACCATAGACCTATGGCATCTCACTATATAGCGTACGTGTGTCCATAACAAAAGTAGCACTCTATGGCCATAAAAAGATTTACGACAATCCATCGTCAGGCTATGGTGACCCCACAAGTCACATCAATTGTGTTTGCACCATTTGCTTCACAAAAGTTTACAAGTCGCCTACCACAAATTCTAATCTATAACTAATTCTCAATAATTATATCTTATAAAATAGACGTAACAATTATTCATGTATAATTAGCGTGTATACGAAGAAAAATAATACACAAACCATTGGCCAGTTTGATGTTATACAAATAGTGCACAATGAATAATCGAGAGTAGGGAGATACCACCAACTCTGGTTAGGGAATTTATCCAACATCGTCAAACTATTACAATCGTTTTAATGTTAATTATTTTTTTACGATTGTATTATAATTTTGTGTAAATATATATATTTTCCTTGGTCTTAGAGAAAATTTGGTTTTTTCTTGGATGGAAAAAACAAATTTGGGCTAATTTTACGACCGTTTTTATTAATATAATTGATTTTCATATTTAATTAATATAATTTGTGACGGGATCATTTCAATAGCTAGGTTGCACGGCCGTTTACTTCAGTAGTTATATTTCAAACTTTTTGAGACTAATTTAATTTTTATTTATTATTTTTATAATCTACAACACCTAAACAATTTTAGTAGCAATTTGTAGATCCAAAAGTTCATGGAATAAACCAATGATACTCTATATTTCAAATAGTTAGCTTGGCAAAAATTTAGCATTTTTGCTATCACAAAGCATCCGGAATCTGTATTGTATAGCTTACTTGTCATGTAATTTAGCATTTTAGCTATACAAGTAAGCATAATGCGTACTCTATATTTACTTGGCAAGAAATTTAGCATTTAGCTATTACAAAGAGATCTAGACATATCGCTACAACCAGGATCATCCTGGAGAATTGTTGGAAAATTTTGGGTGTTGGGCAAGCATAGAAAAACACGATTTTATTATATAAAAATGAATAACTTATATATGAGTTTTTGGGCTCTTTGTGAGTAGAAAACTCGAGGCCATAGTTCGATTGTTCGATTACCCCGACTTCTTGTGTTCCGATCGGCTTTTTACCGCCCCCACTTCAAATCGTATGTTATTTTGTTTGAGTTTAAAATGGGTTTAAAAATCTAGTAATAGGTAAACTGTAAAGAGCTAAAATGATTAAAATATTAATGGGCTCTAATAGTTGTTAGCCTTAAAATAATTAAACTGTTAATGTATTTGTTAATGACTTGAAAAGTTTAAGTGTTTAACAACATGTATAAGTAGCTTTTAAGATAAATATATGTAATATAATTTTTTTTTAAATTTTTAAAAAGATTGGGTCATGTGCGATATCCTACTTCAAAACGTACCTTGAGTACAACTCAACTAAACAGTATAACAAACGTAAATAAAAACAACAAACGAAAACAAAAGAAGAGTATTCCAATAACACAAATAAATATTTAAATTAGCATGAGTTTATAGAACTTATCTAATTTCATATCGATCAAGATATGAAGATTATTCCCAGCTTATAGAACCACATGTTTTGGATCCTATATACCCACGTCAGCAAATTTACATGAAGAGGATTCTTATCCACGTGAGCAGTACAGCTGCTAAAATCTTTTAAATCGCCAGCACGTGTCCACGTTTCACATTACGTCAGCAGTCCCCAAAAATATCTCAAAGTAGCAGACTCTCACTCTCATTCTAAGCCACAAGAAAAGCATTTTATTTAGAACATTAAAAATCTTCCATGATCTTCCTCCACCGTACACGTGGCACAACAACCACACAACTAATGACCACTTATTCTGGTGGTTGACATCTTTGACATTTCTTGTCCCTCGAATCTGAAACGTAGCATTCAATCGTTTATTTTCTCCTATTAAATAATTGTATAAAAGCCAATGAGTCCTAAATTAACTGATTTAGGAGGAGGCATCTTATAACTTTTTAAAGTAAAGATCATAGGTTGGAGTCTCACTAGGTGCAATATGCTTCAAATGGGCCAAGGGTTTTATCACAGTCGGCCTTTGGGTGGTGGGTTTCCCTTGGAATGGTGGACGAGCCGGGTCACCAGCGCTGTCTGTGTTCGCGGGCGTGGGTGGCCTTTCGCCAATGGGTTTACCCGGATGACAGGGCTTAAAAATTATTCGTTGGCCGTTTAAAAAAAACAAATTGTATAAAAGAAATTTTTTAAAACTCTAAATGGCTTTTTAGTTAAGTATTTTCTGAGGCATCTACTCTAATTATATGAAATCTTTTAAAAACTTTATGCGCAATTTCTTTAAGATAGTTGAATTAAAGTTTTATTATTAATTGTCATAAAAATTGGTGGAAGTAATATAGTAGAAAACGTATTTAAGCTATATTTATTATCCCATAATAACATATATAATAAGGATATGCGTTATGGGTCTTCACAACTAATTTTAGCATGTTGAGCGTATAAAACATCTAGGATGATGTTTTAAAAGCTCGCGTTTTAAGTTAGTCTGTTATAGTTAGTTTACGCATATCGTTACAATTAGCTTAAACACTTTCTTTTAGTTATTTTAGATCAACATGGTAACGAAACATAGTATTAATGTTTTTAAGTAAATGTACTGTCATTTTCAAAAAATAAAAAGAAGGGATACATATAAAAATACTATATTTAAATTAAAGTAAATAATAATTATAACATATGTGATTGAAAATGAGTTTTATTTACTTTTTAAAACGAATGGACTAGTGATTCCTAAAAAAGTGACATTTTCGTTAATTTATATAAAAGGCATCGTGGTCTCATCATGTGAGAGCAAGTATTCTCTCTTCACCAGTACCTTCCAAACCAACAATATTAATATTTAGAGAGAGAGAGAGAGAGAGAGTCATCTTGTTGTTTAATTTGTTTAAGGAAGTGAAGATGGAGAGATGTGAGCTTTGTAAATCCATGGCTACGATCTATTGCGATTCGGACAGGGCCAGCTTATGCTGGACCTGCGACGCAAAGGTCCATTCGGCTAACTTTCTAGTGGCAAGGCATTCAAGGAGCCTTCTTTGCCACTTATGTCACTCTCCGACGCCCTGGACGGCCTCCGGGCGAAAACTCTGGCCGTCCACGACGTCGAGTTGTGGAAGGTGTACTTCCAAGGAACATGATATAGAAGAGGGAGTTAGAGGTAATGGTATGAGTGATGAGATTGATAATATGGGTGTACTTCCACCGGCACCTAGTTCCTATAGCAGCCAAGAGTTTTTGCGAAAGCGAAAGCATCATAATTCCCACGAGGTAGCTATCCTTTGCTTAGATTTCTCTTTAATTTGCTAAAATCTTTTGATTTCTACATGATCAAAACTATAATCATCAATCAAATACAATGAAGTTGGGTATAATATAAAATTATTTAGATCAAGTGTGGTTAACATAAAGAAAATTTTACAAGTCATGATTTTTCTGACTTAAAAATCCTATGGCCATGCATAATAATCCAGCAAATCTCAGCCGTTCATTTCACACAACGCGTCATATGGCATCTCTCAGATCTTAAAAATCCTATGGCCATGCATAATAATCCAGTAAATCTCAGCCGTTCATTTCACACAACGCGTCATTATGGCATCTCTCAGAACCACAGGTGTGATTTCCTTTATTTCAATGCCCAGCACGTTGGCTTAATTAGCCTGTACCTAGTCTACAAACTAAAAATATAAGAAATGAACGGTTGAGATTGACTAAATCATGCGTAACTATGAGACATCTAGGTTGATAAATCATGACCATTTTAATTAAAATAAACTATCAATTACGATCATTTTGGTAAAATTCCAAAACATAAACCACTCCCGGTTAAGAGTTGGTGTAAATTAGTATTAATATAAATTATGACTGTGTTAGATGTGTGACTCGTCATTCTAAAATAACATCAAATTAAATAAAATCATCCGAAACATTCATAGATCAAACTAGCTTAACTATCCGATTTATATTACTAGATAACAACATCGTTAAGGATGATCTAGATTACTAGATAACAACGTCGTTAAAGATTTGTTGCCTTTTGAACACAGGACGAGATTGATTCTTCATCGGTGAACATACACAACCACCCATCATCTACGAGGCTTATCGGTGACGAAACGGGATCATCGTTTCAATCAACGGTGTCAAGCTCGAATATTGGTAGCATAGGTAATATGAAGAAACTTGGTGACCGTAATATAATATACGGGGAGTACATGAACACATCACAACATCCAAGGGGTAAATCAAGGAGGACCCTTGAGTTGGACTTGAACGTTTCGGCTATAGACTAGTCTCGGATTTTCGATTGTGGTTCCAATTCTTTTCTTGTAGACGTATTTGAGTACGGGATATTATGTATAATCGTAAGATATATAGTTATATGGCTTATGTTGTACTTAAGGAATTAACTTTTCTTTACTTGTTGAAAAAAATTTAGTTGCTTTAGACTTTAGAGTGCCTTACGCATATGTAAGTTTATTATTATTATCGTGACTCTCATAGTTTAACATATATGAAAGGAGGGTTTTTAATAAAAACGTATAATTTGAATCAAATTTTAAATTTTGGAATGCTAAATTCTTCTTCTATTATGTGTTTTTATCTGCTTGTGGATCCATGATTAAAAAACATTATCTAAAAGCTAAAAACATAATTTGTTTTTGTAAAGTTTAGTAATAATTCTTGAATAAAGTGGCTGATTTATTTTTAATAATTTAATGATTCTAATTTACATTAATCATATTTTTCATCAAAATATCCATCAAAAAGTTAATGATTTACTAAAAATGAGGAAAAAGCTAAGAAAGTAAATAATAGAAAGAAGAAAACAATTTGTAAAGTAGAAGTGGGACATAAGTAACATATGGACATTAATCGTTGCTTGTATTCGAATAAGGGTGATATGTGTGGGGGTGTTTTGTTGCGTGTTTGGAAGACTAGGTAGACAGTTTACTTTTGATTTCCTTGGTCTTTTGTTTTCATATACGAGTGGCGCTAAATTTCTTCTTTGCAAAATATATTATTTAATATAAATTCATGTGACTACGAGCTTGAGTTGAAGGTTAGGGGATGAGTCATAAATTCATTAAGTTATTGGTTCTACCCTCGCCCAAAACAAATTAGCCTACAAAAATTCTTGATGTTGTTAAAAAAATAGGAAAAAATGAATTATGAACTTTAATTACAAGCATGATTAAAAAAAAACTAAAAAGTAATATATTTTTAGAAATGAAAAGACAACCCTCTAAGATTAAAGGACTTCACAATTAGTTATCTACTACCTCGTCAACTCAATCATCACGATAAGACTCCTATCATAGAAGCTCAATGAATTCTTCCTCCTGTCTCTTATGAGTAGGGTTGACCATGAGAACAAACCTGGACCGAACAAATACCGGCTTCTAGGAAATATGAGCTGGCTAAGCTTTTTTCGGATCTGGTGACCCATGAATCCAAAAGAATGGAAAGGCACGTATGGAGTTTGCCTCCACATATTCGAGCCATGGTCACTACAATCGCTTCTCCTATGATACAAAGTGTTATAGTTAAAGCAAGAACTCTAACAAATGAAATGGAAAGAACTGGTGTGTTGGGAAAAGATAGTGAAAAGAGGAAAGAGATCGGGTAGTCTAGCAAGCAACTGGGTGGTAAGTTTGACAAGAGGACAAAAGCAACGAAGAGTTTTGTAGCGGTTAATCCAAGGACTAAAGAGTATGTGAGACCACACCCTAGTGTGGCAAGTTTAACTTTCATCACCCGCATGTAGCACTGTAGGACCGTTGAAGGGGTTCAATGCAATTAGTTTCATAATAAGGAGAGACTTAGAACACTTAACAGATCAAATAGGGAACTGAAACCTTTAGAGTGATACTAAGAAACACAAGCAAACAAGATAAGACAGAACCAAGAACAACAAGTAATGGTTTTCAAGGATAAAGTATATTGCTCTCAAGTTCTTTTACAAGTGTTACAAAGTATTGAAAATAAGATACAAGGACCTGAGATACTTTATACTACATCCTACAGCCGGCTATACTTTGAAGGCCAGCTAGAAGCACTAATCTAGACAACAAGATCAATGTAAAGTCAAAAGGCAGATTGCCTTTTGACTAGTGACTATGACATGCCATAGCTCATATCCTAATGTATTACAAAAAGTATAAAAGTACATAAAGTAGAAAGTTACAGACTTAAGACATTAACCTATAGTTTCCTAAAGCATGGACCTTTTCACCAACTTGTGTAAGTTGGCGAGTCATCTGAGTGGCAGCGGAAAGTTGGTCAGCTTTCTAAAAAAGTTGATCAGAGGAAGCATGTCTTCTCTGTATTCGGAAGAAATCCGTCTTCTATCTTCATGGCTTCGAAAGACTTTGTCTTCTTATCTTCGAAAGACTTCATCTTTGGCTTCGAAAGATTTTACACTTAGAGTATTTTCTTTGCAGTGTGTAAAACTTCCGAAGTAACTTTCATCATGCACAAAGTGCATGCATGCAGGAAGTACCTTGAGTGTTTTGGTTGCATCATCCTTTTCTGCAATCCTTACAAACTCCCCCTAGGCTGATGCTACCAAAACAGAAAAGTTCTTCAGTAATTAACAGTCCTCATTAGGATCAGAAGCATTCCTTTCTTCATCAATTGATTTGGATCCTTCAGACTTTCATAATATCTTCTCATATCAAAAAGATAATACAGAGGTAGATCAAGCATGTCCTGCCAGAGATAGACATCTTGACCACTTTGATCTCTGATAACCTACCATTTGTCTGGATTTGCAGCAAATGTCCAGGACATGATGGGTCTTTCTGATGCAAGAGGCTCTACATGAATTGCAGTTGATTGATCAGCCTCTTGTTGCACTTCCTCAGAATGCTATGATTCATCCTGAGGTACTGAGGTGGATGCCTTGGACTTCTTCTTCTTTCTTTTGTCCCTTCTGATGGCCATCCTTTTCCTTTTTCTGTATTTCAACTGAGGAGAGTGGCCTGTAGTGCCAGTTATGCTTTCTTTATTCTCCTCAGTTGGGTCCTTATCCCCCATTTGTTAAAAAAAAAAGGGTTCAGAACCCTGCTGTGGGTAAGAAGATGGAGTTGGCTTGAATGTAGCTTAAGGATCAGGTTGTGTTGTCTCTTCTGGCTCAACCTTCACCTCAACCTTCACCTCAACTTCAGGTACAACTTGACTTGGTGGAGAATACAAGTCAACAAGCTGACCTTCCCTTATCTTCTGCTTGATCCTTCTGATGTGCTCATCCATTATGGATACAGACATAGGACCAAGTCTCCTTCCGAAGAACCCATACAGCTTCAGTCTATCAGCAGACTTCTTTTCTTGTGCTCTGATGGTGGCTCTTGTTTTAGCAGCCTCCTCTCTCATCTTCCTCTTGACAGCTTTTCTTTGAGTTTGAGCTTTTTCATCAAGTTGTTTGAGGTACTCAAACTCAATATATTCATATGAGAGAGGGTTGAGAGCTGCTGCCTGATAGAGACCTATGGCACTCAGATAGGCTATCATCTTCTGTCTTTCTTGTTCTCTGCCTATATGAGTTTGTTCCTCTTCAACTGCCACAGACTCCTTCTCAGGATTTTCTTGAACTGGAGAGAGGACAGGAGCTTTCTGTTGTTTCTTTCTTCTTCTTTCTTCCTTAATTTTGAGGAGTAGTTCTATAGCCTCAACCTTCTTCTTCTCTTTATACAGCTCTTTGTCTGCCAGTTCATCTAATTCTACCAAGGGGAGAGAGATAATTTCATCTATATTGTAATTTCTTAGTCTCAGATAGTTCAATCTGGTTGCCCTTAACTAATCATTCTGAGTGTCAGGCCTGTGAGCAGCCCTGATTGCAGCTTGCATAAAGCTTGGGACTTCTCCAGATTTCTCTCCCCTAGCCTCCTCTTCCTCTATCTCTCTGCTCCTCCTCAATCTCCTCAGGAGTCATTTTCGTTTCCTTTTGTCAATTGTTGGCCTGTATAACTCAGGGTGGAGAGAGCATTGGCCTTTTGATGGTTGTGATTAGCTTAAGCTCTAGCCAGAGAGAGGTTGTGATACACCTTCACCTATAGGTGTTTCACTAAGGGTACTAGGTGCTGAGGTTGAGCCTGTCTCAAGGTTCACAGGTGCTACTACTGGGCCTTCAACTTGAGTTTCCCCTTCGAAGCTAATCTTAGGGTCTGCCTCAGTATCTAGTTGACCAATAGTTTTCCCTGCTAGCCTCAGTATATAATTGTGCTCTTTGTCTGAATTCCTGCACCACCCAATCTTAAATCACCTCAGCTAACCTGCCAGCCTGTCTGTTTTGGCTTGGGTTGATAAGGGGTAGGTTAACTAAGTTCATACCATCATGGAAACTCAGGGTCTGAAAGTTGAAGAGCTCCTGCTGCCCCTGAGATCTTGATAGCACCAATGCCATTCTTGAGCTGTCATACCACCATCCCATTATTGGATTTTCAGCTGGGTAGGATGGGGCAGACATGGCCATTGGAATTCCTTCCTCAAATAGCTGTTAAATTATGGCTTCCACATCCTTGTAAGCCTAAGAAAGTTGTTAAGTCTGGACAACTGCAAGTGAGGGTGGTGAATCCTCATTGTCCATACTCATGACAGAACTCCCAGGTTCTGTGGTTGTAAAGACTTTCTCCCTCTTTTTGGTAGCATCACCCACTTACATAGGTGAGCTAGAGGTCAAGTCCACTACTTCCACAGGTTTTTGTGGACCTGGTTGAGTTTGTCTCGATGGTTTCTCTGCTAGCTTGCCCTTGAGATCGGTGAACTCAAGTTGCTGGTCGTTGACCCTCTTTTGTAAGGTAGTCACTTGAGACTCCAAGTGACTGACCTTGGAGACTAAAGAGGTGCATAGTTTTTCAAGTTGGTGCACCTTTAGTTTCAGACTCCCCTCATCTTCAGATGAAGAATCATAGGGGGATGAGAGAATTGGACTGATGTCCTCTTCCTCATCACCAGCATAGTATTCTTGGCTGCTGGATTTCCTCTGCTCACTGACAGCTTTAGGTGTAGTGTCAATGGGCTGAGTTGCCATGGTCGAGGTCTTAATGATGTAATCACTAGCAATAGTGATAGCCTCTTCCATATGGACCTCCTGAACTTGTTTAGGGAGATCCACCTCAGTATGGGGTGGATGATGTGGGCTAGACATGGGAGTGGCGGGAGCACTCATCTCTCCTTGAGCAAGGGTGGAGACTCGAGACTCATGGTACTCACTGAATCCCATGTCTTCATCATCATAGAATTCAAGGTTGGGGATTGGTTGGTTGAGATCTAAAGGCTGGGGATAGTAACTGTCCCCTGAATGTTGTTCACTAGAGTTTTGAGACTCTGAGTGAAAGCTTAAGGCTGTTTGGGTGATGAGCTCATCAGGCTGAGCATGAGGAACCTCAGCACTGATAATACGAGAGATGGGAGTGGTTTGCTCCTCAAGGGAAGTGGGAGCTCCAGTGTCCACTTCCTCTTGCATGGGTGGTGATATAGGAGCCTGCTCAGACTGAATAGCTTGAGTAAGGGTTCGTTTGTGTTTTCTGGAGTAGGTGATGGTTATTGTCGGTTGAGATGTGGTTGGGAGACAGCAGGTGTGGGTTCAACACCAGCTGGTGATGCTAGGTTGTCACCTTGAGCAATGAGCTCTAACATTTTGGGGACAAGGGCTTTTTCTATCCCAGAGAATACCACAGTTGGTTTTCTGATGATTTTAAAGATGCCGGGCTTCATCTGTCCCAGTTTAAGAATTCTACCTATTCCCCTCAACTGTGAGTCTAGTTCACAGTTGAGAATGTGCTGGACATATCTAGGGAACATGTAGTATTCTAGGGAGTCAAGTTAGCAAGCAGATTTAGGTATACAAAGTGTGAATACCTGAACTTGACCCCCTGAACCAATCCATGAACTATGAAGGAGAGATCTTCAGGAATCTGGTCCCATCCTCCATGCTTGTTGGATAAGCTGTGTATGACAACATGGAGGAGGTACTTTCACTGGGAAGAGACCTTCCCTTTGCTGAATGTTCTGACTGAGAAATCTCCCTCATAGCCCATCTACTCAAAAGATTGGTTTACAGCAGATTTGAAAACGGACAAATCACCTTCTGCATCATCCAGCTGAAGATGAGTGTTGATGATGGCCGGTGTGATGAAGATTGTCCTCCCCTGCACTGTGGTAGACACTGCCTTCTCCCCATCCATGGTGACCTTTTGGCAGGTCCGCCAGAAGTCCAGAAGATGATCCTCATAGAGTGGAGGATCAATGGTGAGGGAGGTGAAGTAGTTGGTCAAAGAAAGGAAACGACAAACCTTTGAGAAACCAGGATCTTTCTCAGAGTTCAATAGAGCAACCTGATTGTGTTGCCTGTGAAGTTGCATGGAGAAATCAGGTTGGTTTCTGTGATTTTGGTTGGCCATTTGAGTAATCTTTGTCGTGAAGGAAGATAAGAACAAGGGGGATTTGTGGGTGAATTTAGGTTACAAAGAGGTTCCTGATGACGAGAGAAAAGTGAAAGAGGGGAAAACCATTGAATATTTATATGGAATGGATTTGAGACAAAGTTAATGCGAAAGGATAAACTTTGAAATCCGGATGTTGGTCCCACCTCTGAAAAAGTGCCAAAAAGTAGTTTTTTTGGAAGTCAAAAATTTTCCGAAGGTAATTTAGCTTCGGAAGTTTTGATAAAAGCTTCCGAAGCCAATTTTGGCTTCGGAAGATATTTCTAAGAGTTTTGAAAATTTTTCTTTGGAAGAAAAATACTTAAAGTATTTCTCACTTCATAGACAAAAGTACTTTCGGAAGAAATTTGTATATTAATAGCATATGAGTACTTATGAGTAAATTTGGCTTTGGAAGATATTGTATAATTTCTTTCGAAGGTAAATTGTCATAAGCAGTTATTTGATATTATTGACATAATTTGCTTCCGAAGGTAACTTAGCTTCTTCCAAAAAGAATTATGTTCAAAATTTTCAAAAAATCTAAGGAATAATTTTTAAGAGACTATTCTTCCAAGATAATTAGGGGCTTATGAAGGTGATAAAATAGGCAACTAAGGACACACAGATTTTAGAAATAATATTTAATTTAAGTTTAAGAAAAAACCACTCAAAGTTAATCATCCCAATAGCTGATATGAGATACTTAAATCTCTGCTCATCAAAAGCTTTGGTGGACAGATCAGCATATTATTCATTTGTGTTAACTTTGACAAGTTTGATTAAATCTTTTTCAAAATTATCTCTAAATTATACCTGATGTTGATGTGTTTTGTCCTTGAGTGCAGCACGGGATTCTCTGTAATAGAGATAGCACTATTGTTGTCTATGTGGATGGGAGTCTCTTTGAAGTTGAATACATAGTCTAGCATCTGATTCTGAATCCAAAGCACTTGAGCACAGTAGCTAGCAGCAGCAATGTATTCAGCTTCAGCAGTTGATGCAGATACACAGGATTGTTTCTTGCATTGCCATGAGACTATCATTCCACCAAGAAATTGACATCCCCCTGATGTAGACTTTACGGTCATGTTGCAGACACCATAGTCACTATCTGTATATGCGTACAGACTAAAGTCAGAGTTCTTTGAATACCAAAGGCCTAGTGAATGAGCACCTTTGAGATATCTTAGAATTCTCTTAACAACAACTAGGTGTGACATCCTGGGGTTGGCTTGATATCTAGCACAAATGCATGTGGCAAACATGATATCAGGCCTACTGGCTGTGAGGTACATGAGAGACCCAATCATAGCCCTGTAGAGATGCTCATCCACACACTCCCCCTTAAGATCAGGTCCAAGGGGAGTGGTTTCTTGCTATGGGTGTCCTTGCAACCTTACAATTAGTCATGCTGAATCTTGTTAGTATGTCCTGAACATACTTTGACTGACTTATGAAGATGCCATTGTCAACCTGCTTCACTTGAATTCCTAGAAAGAAATTGAGTTCTCCCATGGCACTCATTTCAAATCTATTCTTCATCAACTTCTCAAAGTCCTTGCAGAGGTTTGGATTAGTTGACCTAAAGATAATGTCATCTACATAAACTTGAACCAGCATTAAGTCATTTTCTGTTCCTTTGATGAAAAAAGTTCCATCAATAGTACCCATTCTGTATCCATCTTGACATAGGTACTGAGATAGAGTCTCATACCACTTCCTTGGAGCTTGGTGCAGCCCATAAAGAGCTTTATCAAGCTTGTAGACATAATCAGGATGATCTGGATCTGCAAAGCCAGGTGATTATTTGACATACACCTCTTCATCAATCACCCCATATAAGAAAACACACTTGATATCAAGTTGGTAGACCTTGATATTCATGGATGCAGCAAAAGCTAGGAATATCCTAACAGCTTCAAGTCTTGCTACTGGAGCAAAGACATCAGTGTAGTCAATCCCTTCCTCTTGAGTATATCCTTGAATAAGTAGTTGATGTGGTCCAAAGTATACATATTAAATATAAATATTTCCTATGCTTTTGAATAACTTAAATGTAGATTTTAGATAACTTTACTCGTATTTGATCCACATTCACATTTTATAAGCTTCAAAAGAACACGAGCTGAAAAGATATACATTTGATAAAACTTGAGACCAATAAATAATATTCTAAATATATATCTCATGTTAATTTGTATAATATATTTAAGCCCAAACAATAAATAAATAAATAAATAAAAGAAATTGTTCATATATGAACTTATAGTCCACGTGGGTTGGATTAAAAAAAAATTTTGTTTCATATGTTTGGTGAAATTCCAAAGCAGGCTTTTCATCATTTGGTTCTAAATATTAAAGTCCAAATTAAAAAGAAGCCCATTAGAAGATTTTAAGGAGAAGTCAATGGCGGCTAGTAGAGGATTTCTGTGGAAGAAAAATAATAAAAAAGAGAAGAAACCTAATTCTAAAGGTGGGTAGCGACGGCAGATTACAAGAAGAAAGCATTTTAGTTTCATAAAACTTGGAGCTTTGGAGTATGATTGAAGAGCAAAATTAAAGCGGAGAACAAGATTTGAAGGCATAGGATTGATTCAAGCATAGAAGACGATTCGGTTTCAATTCGTTCTTGATTATTTTCTTTGTTTCGTCAATTCCTGTGTTTATGTTTCTAAAGTTTAAAACTTTATTATTGTTCTTGATGTTTTTAAATGTTATGAGTAGCTAAATTGTTATTACTACCTAGGTTGGGTTGAAAACTAATATGTTTTGATTAAATATTGGTTTTGATTTCGTATATTCGTTTATTAAGCTTAGAACTTGATTATTCTCTCAATTAAATATGAACATGTGTATTGTTTTATGCTTGAAAGTTATTGCCATGCTCGTGTATGTTTTATCTAGATTGATTGCGTGACATCTAGATTAGGTTTGCACGTTAAAATTAATTACTTTGTGTTTTTAATTTTAGACTTTGATTAGAGATCTTAGGAGTATTGGTTGTGATTTGATAGTATTTTTTTCAATGTGCTACCTTATCTAAAACCTAAGGGTGATAGATATTGCTTAAAACCTCCTACCCGTTGTTTGTTAGGTTTAGATTTCGCGAGAGCGTGTTTTGCCTTTCATTCGTGGTGTTAGTGTTTTAGGGTATTTAATTAGATTTAATTAAGTTTTTCTTTATCGTAGGGTTAGAAAATATAATCTTATAGACATTGTGGTAGAAAACCTAGGGGCGATCTTCCATTAGACATTTTAATAAACCTATCTTGTGCGTCACACGTGTCTTTGGTTTTCTTAGGGAGTAACAAAATACCTAGTTAACCCTAGATTTGTATTTTTGGAGATAGTCATACGAGTCATTACCTTTGTGTCATTATATGTTAGTTGGATCCATACCTAGGTAGTTATTTCATGTATTTGATCGTATTCAAGTTTCCAAGTTTGAATTCTTAATTTGTTTATTTCATCCGTCGCGTTTAGATTAATTAATTTTAGTTAATTTTTTTATTTTGTTTATTATTAATTACTTAAAATAATTTAATTTATTAGGTTAGAAGTCGATAGAGGTTTAGTAACGAAAGCCGCCAAACGTGTCTCTAGGGTTTGATATCCGGATTTACCTAAACTTTACTATATCACGACCGGTACACTTGCCGTTTGTGTGAAGTTTAGTTAGGAATTTCCAAATTTTAAAACTAATATGTGAAAATCGTTTTTATAATAAATTAAAATATATATTTTCACACATCAAGTTTTTGGCGCCGTTGCCGGGGACACTTTTTTTGGCGATTTTGAGAACGATCCGAGTCGGGGTTCTAGTCATTTGTATTTGGTTTTCATATTTAAGTTTAGTTTGTTTTTCTAGCGTTAGTTTTTTTTTGCTTAAGGTTTTTTTAATTTATTTTATTTTCACACTTTGTTTCTTTTATTATCTTTGTCATTATCTCACATATTACTTTGAGTAATATGTATAGGCAACAGGTTAACCAATACATAGAGCCTTGGTGCGAGCTTTGTGGTGGACACCATTGGTCATATGAGTGTTGTTTACAAGAATGGTCCATACAATGGGTTAAAGTGGACGCTGAACAGAGGAAGAGAGAAATAAATGCAATGATCGCTCACATAGAATCTAAGCGTCAGAAAAACCAAGCTCGTAGGGTTTATGATTTAATGGGAAATTTTTTAGGTTATAAAGATTCATTTGGAAATATGAGAGATCAAGTCCCACAATCGTTGACAGCGATGGATGATTTGCAACAGTCATTTGATCCCTACTGGAAAATCAACTATGAGCCGAATGTCGAGGGAGAGTATCTATCTAGCCTTAGGTCGGTTCCACGTTGTATGTCACACTTGTTTTGTAATGATGACATGATGCAAGATTCAGTGGTCGAGGACACTCATAAGGATGATTTTAGTGAAGAGATGGGAGCGGTTCTACCGAGCCACACCGATGAGGAAGTTGGGTATCATTCTATCTCATCGTGGGAAGATGAGTTTGGTGATGAATTAGTGGATTTACCAACTATTACACAAGGACAATTTGATCCACTTGGTGATCTTGAGGAGTTAGAAGCATTATTACATAGAGAGCCAATCGTGGGAATCAAAGAAGAAACACATCAGGAGGTTGAGTAGAAAGTGACTGTGAAGATAAAGACAACTGACCCGCCACTTACGAGTTGTGATAGCCGACCTGTGGGAGAAAATGATGGTGGATCGCCACTCCAATCAAAGTTACCACAGGATAGGGCACAAAAACGTATGGATCAATGTGTGGTAAGGATGCAGAGATGGTCTGTTAGGGAGCGTGTAAGTATATATTATTACAGAAATGACCGTGTCCATCATTACATGTCTCACATTAAATTTGGTCCAGGGAAATTTAAATCTTGGTGGCCTGATTTGACTAGATATTTTAGAGCTTTAGTGAGTTCTACCGTTGGATTCTTCCCAACTGACGGTAGACGTAGGAAATAGACTAGAACAAATGGGAAGAGAATAAAAGAGAAGCCACCTTGAGAATACATATGTGTTCGAGTCAGGCTGATGACTCGTAAATAAACCAAGCGCTTCCGGGAGGCAATCCGAGAGTTTTTTTTTATTTTTATGGATATTCAATTTGTTTTTTTTCTTTGTTTTTTTATTTTTAGTTTTATTTTTATTTTTTTATATTTTGTGTCGGATGCTTCTGTTTCTTTCTTTGATTACAAGCTGGGTCGGAGCTTGGATGATAATCTACGTGAGGGTATTCATCAGTTGAAGTGTGGAGATGTCATTTATATAATCAGTGGACTTTCTATCAGTGCACGTTACATATCAGGGGAGTTTTAGTTTTCCCATTTCTTGCACTTTTATTATTTTAATTGCTTATATATATTTGTTTGAACATTAGGGACAATGTTCGATTTAAGTGTGGGGATGGGGTTAGTTGGCAAAACTGAAACAATTTGAGTCAATAATATATATATATATTAATGGATAAATCCCTAAAATTAAAAAAAAATAATAATAAAAAAGGGCACTAAGTACACACGTCCACGCATATAAAACACGACTTGCACCAATCATGATGTGATGCCAATTAGCGCTAACTAGTTAAACTTAGAGCATGATTAACTTTTCAATTCACATGATTAAGTTAACTTAACAAGCGGTTTTCAAAATAAAATGGTATAAACGTCTAATTAAGTGAGGTAAATAAAGAGATAATAAATGTACAATTGTCCACAACTTATACCTTGACTACCTCCGTTTTCATGTGAGATTGGGCCGTTAGTACTTGATTATTTGCATTTCATATGCATTTCTTTGTTTGAGCATTTATATCACACGATCACGTATATTTTAGAACTTGTTTAGGTTATACGCATCGAGACCATGAACTTTGAACTTGCACAGAAGTGATAGAGGCACCTAGGATTTAGCCTTGTGTTTAGCCTGTGACTACCCTACCCTAAAATTATCCACTAGTTAGCCATGTTGAGCCGTTCAATTATCATTTTCTTTTGTTAACACTCATGTTAAACCTAGCCTTTGTTTATTGAAGCCTTTTTTGTGTTAACCCATGTGTTTTAGTAAATCCGGCTAAGTTAGTGTTTAAAGAGTGTGATTCAATTGTTATGTTTGATTAGTTAATCTCATTCAAAAAAAAGTGAGAGAGAGAGAGAGAGAGAGAAAAAAAAATGAAAAAAAATATATATATATATATAAAAAGAGAGTGAAAAAAAATTAACCTGAAAAAAAAATGTCTATTAGTAGATCTTTTGTTAAAGGATTCAAGTTTGGTCCTTTGTTTTGTTTATCATTTGCGTATTATGTTCGTGTTTAGGCTAGCGAAGTTGGATTTCTCTAACACCTTAGCCTTGTTTTTCCCTTGTTTATTCGTACCCATCACCTTAGCCACGTTACAACCCATGTTAAGACCTACTTGCTATGTGCAAAGTTCAATTGTTAGTTGGTGTAGATGTGATACCTTTACAAGCTTATGATACTGTCGTGTCGTGATGATATTGAGAGTACCACAGATATAAACTAGTACATCTTATACTAGTCCACTAAACAAACTAAGATGAGAGAACATTGTGAGAAGTTGTGGAATATTGTGGGTTTAGAGTCTTTAAACGAACCAAGTTTAGTTAGTACGTCTATTTTTCAAAATCAGCATCATATTTGCTTGTTAAGTTGTAACTCTATTGAATGTGACTAAATAGTTGATTGTGTCTTTAGGGAAAACGGGTTGCGTTAATTTGGTTTTATGTTTATTTATTTAAACTTGTTGATGTTGAATATGTCGTGGGATGATTTTTGCTTAGGGACAAGCAAAGTTCAAGTGTGGGGATATTTGATGTGGTCCAAAGTATACATATTAAATATAAATATTTCCTATGCTTTTGTTTCATCCGTCGCGTTTAGATTAATTAATTTTAGTTAATTTTTTTATTTTGTTTATTATTAATTACTTAAAATAATTTAATTTATTAGGTTAGAAGTCGATAGAGGTTTAGTAACGAAAGCCGTCAAACGTGTCTCTAGGGTTTGATATCCAGATTTACCTAAACTTTACTATATCACGACCGGTACACTTGCCGTTTGTGTGAAGTTTAATTAGGAATTTCCAAATTTTAAAACTAATTTGTGAAAATTGTTTTTATAATAAATTAAAATATATATTTTCACACATCACTAGTCTTGCCTTGTTTTTGATGACAAGTTCTCTATCATCCTTCTTGTTTCTATACACCCACTTGGTTCCTATGATAGTCTTTTCTGAAGGAAGAGGACATAGGTTCCAAACCTTTTGCCTTTTAAATTGAAGTAGCTCCTCCTCCATAGCTTCAACCCAACTTCCATCCTTTAGAGCCTCCTCAACTTTCTTTGGCTCTACTTAGGATAAGAAACAAGAGTAGAGACAAACATTTTTGTCATGAGTTTGTATTCTTGTTCTTACCACCTTTTCAACATCTCCAATGATGTTTGTGGTGGGATGAGACTTGTGGATCCTAAGTTGAGGGATCACAGCAAGTTGATTTGAGAGATCTAAATTTGAAAAATTTTGATCAGGAAATGAATAATCTCCCACCACATCAGCCCACCTATCAAGAGAGACTTGATCCAATGAGTGTGTGACATTATTGATGTTGTCTTCCATGGAGTGACTATCAGCATCAAGAAATTCTTGATCACTGTCACCACTACCACTTCCTTCTACATTTAAAGCTCTTCTTTTAAGTTTTGTGCCTCTAAGCTAGAATTTGAAGGCATCTAAGATGTATCAGCTGGATTTGTCATGGTTGTGCTGATAGGAGCTCCATCTGTAGAATTTGTTACCACTGGAGCTGAAGTAGTTTGATTTGAAGGTCTTCTCTGCTCAAATCTTGGGTCAGTATCTTCTGTTGATAAGCTACCTGTAGATCCTGAAACATTCTCACAAGACTTGTTAAAACAGTTGGTAACTAAATCAAGATTAAACAGCCAATCTAGACCAGAACCTCTCACACAAGGAGTGTGTTCATTGAAAGTCACATTGGCTGACTTCTCAACTACTCTAGTTCTGAGATTGTATACTCTATAAGCCTTAGCTTGAGAAGAGTATCTAATAAAGTATCCATCATCTGATTCTCATCAAATTTGGCTATCTGATCTCTGGTATTCAAGATTGTGCAAGGACATCCAAATGATCCGAGGAAACCAATAAAAGGTCTCCTTTTGTGCCAAAGTTCATAAGGAGTCTTACCATGAGTCTTAACTACTAAAACTCTGTTCTGCACATAGCAAGCAGTGTTCATTGCTTCTGCCTAGAAGGTGATAGGCAGTTTAGAGTCAGACAACTTGGTTTTTGCAGTTTCAATTAGTGTCCTGTTTCTCCTCTCAGCAACACCATTTTGCTGTGGAGTCCTGGCAGCACTATATAGTCTTGTAATACCATTTTCATCACAAAATGTATCAAGGATTTGGTTCTTAAATTCAGTTCCTTGATCACATCTTATGACCTTGACCTTGTGATCAGATTGATTCTCAATCTTCAGAATGAAATTCTTCAAGATTTCAGAAGTCTTATCCTTAGTCCTAAGAAAGAAGACCCAAGTAAATCTAGTGAAATCATCTATAATTACTAAACAATATGAGGTCCTTCCTAGAATCATTACACTGGTAGGGCCAAAAATATCCATATGTAACAAGTGTGGGGAGTAGTGATGGAATTTATTTCCTTTGGCTTGTGAGATACTTTGTGTTGCTTCCTTTTCAAGCATGCAACATAATGATCAACACTTGCAAAATCTTTCTTTGGCATTCCAGTTACCAAATCATTCTTAATTAATTTATTTACGTTTTTAAAGTTTACATGACATATTCTTTTATACCAGAGAAAAGACTCATCACTATTTGCTTTAGACAGAAAGCAAGACACTTCTCCTGAAGGGGAAGTTTCTTGCAAATCCATCTTATACATGTTCCCTTTCCTGGGGGCTCTCAGCAGTATGTGCTCTTGAGGAATGACCACCCCGGGCTTGAGAACAATACACTCATGCTCAGTAAAGAGCATGTTGTGTCTTTGATCACAAAATTGGGATACACTTAGTAGATTGTATCCAAGCTCCTTGACGAAATTTACCTTCTCAATGCTGAGCTTACCATTTGTTACCATGCCCCTTCTAGTAATGTAACTTCCTGCATCTCCTCTAAAAGCAACAGGCCCTCTATCAATTTTCTCAAAATTTTAAAGTAGAGAGCTGCCTGGAACAACCACTGTCAATGATCCATACATTCCTGTTGGTCTTTAGCTGTTCTTGCACAAAAAGATATGATTAGTTATATTTGGAAAACCAAGCCTTACTGGTCATAGGCTTATTAACATCAAAAGAAGACAATGCAACAGTAATTGATCCTATGTTTAAGCTTTGTGGACCAACAGTTGTTGTTGATGAAGAACTTTCAATCACATGGCCTTTGTTTGTCTTCCACACCACCTTTGGAAGCTTAGACTTGACCTTCAATACTTCAGAAGTTTTGACAACTTTGGAAGTTTTGGATACTAGACCTTCGGAAGATCTTGCTATCACTGCAGTAGAATTTAGTACTTCGGAAGCATTCCTTTCTTCCGAGACCAATTTTTCTTCTGAAGGCAAGTTTTCATTTGTCTTCTTCTTCATTTTGGAGCTTCCTAAAGGAAAAGATTTTCCTTCAGAAGCTGGCTTCTTCTTGATCTTCTCAGAAGTTTTCTTCTTGATCATGTGGACAGTGCTCTTAGGATTGTAAATGCAATCCTTAGCTATATGAGAATTACTACCACACATGATACAATCCATCTGCATTCTTCTGGAATTCTTCCTTTTAGAGCAAGACTAATTTTGATCACTTTCCATTTCCATCTTCGTCTTCACAGATGAAGTAGCAAGCCTTTTAGGGTGTGACTTGCTGTTGGATATGGATGGTTCAGGCTGTGTAGCAGTGGTACACAACTGATCAGCCTTCTTCTGGTTGCTGGGATGAGTTTGACAAGAACTAGAATCCCTGGTACTAGAATTCATAGTTGAGTTTTCAGCCTTCACAACTTCAAATCCTATAGAGATGAACACTTGTTTCTGCTTAGAGTTGAAAGTGGCCTTGATCTCTTGAGCTTCCTTGGACTTTTTCTTGGCTCTTCTGATCAAGTTCTTTCTCTTGGACTTGGTCATCCCAACTGCATTTCTCTCCTCAGGAGAATAGTGACCCTTCTTAGGATGATCTTCCTCACTCTTCTCAGATCCACCCTTCACTATCTCCTCTTCATCCTCTTCACTTATGGGGTCTATAAGGGGAAGCTCATCTTCACAAGTTTCACACCTTGGAGATCTTAGATATAGTAAAGAGTGTGGAGGAGCTATCTCAGTAGATCCCAGTCCCTGCAAGGATGAGAATATCATGTTCTTGAAGGTCTCTTCTTCAAGAACACATTTTTCTGCCCGGGCTTTGCTAATCACAAGCTCAGCCTGGCATTCAGTTAACTTAGTGATGAGATCTTTGATCTGAGTCCTGTAGTTTGTGTGTTTTTTTTAAGAGTGGAAATGGTTTTCTCTAAATCTTCTATTTTTAGTTAATACCCATTTTAGCTCTTTTAAAATCAAATTTTAAGATATTTCAAGACTCAAGATCAGATCTCATCTCTAAGTTATAGGACCTATATATGTTAACTTTAGCAATACATTCAGGAGTACAAAGATGTTCCAATACCTTGGCTTCATCATGATCTGCCATCAGTGCTTGGTTTTGAGATGCATCTTCAACGTGAAAGCTCCAGTCAAAGCCACCTTCTTCAACAGCAACTGTAGCTTGCTGCTTTGGCTTCTCATACTGGGTGGCTCCTTTAGTGTAGTTTGGTCTGGTTTGTGCTTGGCCACCTTTAGTTCTAGTGTAAGGCCCCGTTCCCGGGACACTCATAGTTGGATATTTATCGCACATGATAATTAAAACATATTACATTTCATAAATCATTGCAGGGGAATAATTTAAGAAAATCGATTTCATGCATTAATAATTACTTTGCGAAATAATACATCATTGCTAAAGTTACAAAATATTGTTTAATTGCATTACAACACAAAAATTTCATTTCTGCACAAAATGGATGCCAGTCAAATCTTGCCAAGTAGCTTCACCCCGTGCCATCCTCAGCAACCATTACTTGCCAACTGAAAATGCATAAAAGTCAGCGTTGCTGAGTGAGTTCTAGTTTTATAAAAATATTCATATTACCTTCCATTCATTAAAATATTTTCTTACCTTTGCATATGATCATACGTCATACATACATCAAGGTGATATTTATTATCTTCCGTCATCGTTCTTTTCGTACCTTTCACACTTTACATTATATTTCACTTCTATCTAGATCCTGTCATATGCTAAACCCCCCTCTTGGGCACGAAGCCATCTAATCTAGGGTTTAGTGACAAGGATCCCATATCGCATGTGTGGAGCAGTCACCAAGACTGACTCCCCTGTGTGTGAACCCTCATGGGTCAGCCAAAATCGCACGCTGTATGACACACAGTTGAGCTGACAACTCTCAATGAGTTGTGAACCTCCTTACATTTTGCTTGCAAGACTTTCATTCGTTCATTCATTATGTTCCACTTTCGTTATCTTAGATCTTTCGCTTCGTTAAGATAATACTTTACGTTCATTAACATAATCACACCACGTAAAGCCACGGAATAATACATAATAAGGAACATAAATAAAACAGGCCATAAACATGCATAACATCATCAAACATCACCCCCGGAAATATTCCAAGTCATAACCTAAAAATCTCTTTTTCCCAAAATTTAAGATTATTTTCTAAGGCATTGGGCGCATGGACACTATGCAGGCGTATGAGCACTATGCGAGCGCATGAATACTTAGTTGCATGGGCGACTTAGGCGCATGGGCACTATTGGGGCGCACGAGCCTTACTTAGGCGCATGGGCAGGTTTCTTGGCGCATGGCTACTATGCAGGCGCATGGGCACTTGGGCGTTTGGGCAGTTGGGCATATGGGTACACTTAGGCGCCTGGGCAATATTCTAGGCGTATGGACACTATTGGGGCGCATGAACCTTAGGCGCATGGGAATACTTGGGCGCATGGCCAACTGTCTTCTAACTAACATCATTTTCAGGCCCCAAATCATTATTCTAACCTGTTCCAAGCCTAGTTCTAACATACTAAACCTTATAACAAGCATAAAATCATGAACATAACCAAAAATCATCTCGAACATAAACCCACCCAAAACAGGGCACACACATACATACGGGTATACACCCAACTTTAATAAAAACATTATAACATGCATTTCCAACCCCAAAACAAGTTAAAACAATTAAAAACGGGGATCTAGAACTCACCTCTTGCAACTTTCGAGTAAGACTTCTTCAAACCCGGATGCTCTATGAGTTCAAACACCTAAAAACACCAAAAACACACAACCGAGCACCCACAAGCACATAAGCACACACCCGAAGGCTGAAAATCAGCCAAGAACAACAAAAAACACCGAAAACTAACCTGAAATCAGCTTCTTCTCCTTCTTCTCACTAAAACCCGCGAGAATTCTGCTTTTTCTCTCTCTAAAATCCGATTGAAAAAATGGTACAGGAGGTCATGGGCTGCCATGACCACCTTTTTGAACAAATTAATAATAATCTTTGCCCCATGTGCAACTTTAACCCCTCAACTTGGGTTATTTTACTATTCTTTTCTTTTCTACACTTTTTCTCTTCTTTTAAAATTTCCGGGTGTTACAAGTCCACCCCCCTTATATAGGTTTCGTCCCCGAAACCTGTCACTCCTCGAACAGCTGAGGATAATGCTGCCTCATCTCCTCCTCAGGTTCCCACGTAGAGTCGGATCCTTTTCTATGTTTCCACTGTACTCGCACTAAGGGAACCACTTTATTCCGTAACCTCTTCTCCTTTCGCTCAATGATTGCTACCGGTTGCTCCACGTAATTGAGTCGCTCGTCTACCTCAATGTCCTCCACTGGTACAACCAAATCTTCATCAGCTAAGCACTTTCTCAAATGAGATACATGGAATGTTGGATGAATTCCACTTAACTCATTGGGCACCTCTAACCTATAGGCCACCTCTCCTACTCGGGCAACGATTCGGAAAGACCCTATATACCTCGAGCTCAACTTGCCCCGCTTTCTAAACCGAATGATACCCTTCCAAGGTGAAACCTTCAACATAACTCTATTGCCCACCTTGAATTCAATCAGTTTACGCCTCTTGTCCGTATACGACTTTTGCCTATCTTTGGCTGCTTTCATAAAGGCTTTGATCTTCTCCAACTTCTCAGTCGTTGCCTTAATCACTTCGATGCTCCCTAACTCCTTCTGACCGATGTCACCCCAACATACGGGCGTCTTACACCTCCTACCGTATAGCATCTCATAGGGTGGCATACCAATGCTGGCATGATAACTGTTGTTGTATGAGAATTCAGCTAACGGTAAGTGTTCGTCCCAATTCCCTCCGAAGTCAATGACGCATGCCCGAAGCATATCCTCAAGCGTCTGAATAGTTCGTTTCGACTGACCATCCGTTTGAGGATGATAAGCCGTACTAATGTTTAACCTCGTCCCCATCGCATCGTGGAATCTCTTCCAAAACTTGGATGTAAACCGAGTGTCACGGTCAGACACAATAGACACCGATACACCATGACGAGTCACAATCTTCTTGATGAACGGATCCGCTAACCGCTCGGATGAATACATTTCATAGATCGGTAGGAAGTGAGCACTCTTTGTTAGGCGGTCGACTATCACCCATATGGCATCATACCCTCTTGCCGTTCGTGGCAGCTTCGTAAAAAAATCCATGGTGATATGCTCCTACTTCTACTCGGGTATATCCAAAGGTTGGATCTTCCCGTATGGCTTCTGATGCTCCGCCTTCACTTGTAAGCAAGTAAGGCACTTACTCACATACTCCGCTATCTCACGCTTCATACCCGGCCACCGATAATCTTTCTTCATATCCTGATACATCTTTGTAGCACCGGGATGAATGGAGTATCGAGTCTTATGAGCCTCATCCATGATCTTTCCACGTAAATCTCCATAACGAGGAATCCACATTCGCCCAAATCGGGTCCTAACACCGAGAGTGTTTTCACCCAATTTCGTGACTAGACCTTTCATCCTTTCGGAGTTAAGGCGATCTTCTTTCAACGCCTCGTCTTGAAACTCCTTTACCTGCTTCATAACATCGGAGGTCATAACCAATTGATAAGCCTTCACCCGGATCGGTTCAGGTCTCTCCTTTCTGCTAAGGGCATCCGCCACTATGTTGGCTTTGCCCGGATGGTAATGGATCTCATAAACAGAATCCTTTATAAGTTCCAACCATCTCCTCTGCCTCATATTCAAATCCTTCTGCTCAAAGAAGTACTTCAAGCTCTTGTGGTCGGTGAAGATAGTGCACTTTGTCCCATACAGGTAGTGCCTCCAAATCTTCAATGCAAAGACCACAGCCGCTAGCTCCAGATCATGAGTGGGGTAATTAACCTCATGAACCTTCAACTGTCGGGATGCGTAGGCTATAACCTTCCCTCTTTTCATCAACACGCAACCCAATCCCAAATAAGAAGCATCTGAGTAAACCACCAAATCTTCGCTTCCTTCGAGTAATGACAAGACTGGAGCCTGAGTCAACCTCACCTTTAGCTCCACAAAAGCCTTCTCTTGTTCTCTACCCCATACAAACTTGACGTCCTTACGGGTCAACATGGTCAACGGAGAAGCTATCTTTGAGAAGTCTTGGATGAATCTCCTATAATATCCCGCCAATCCCAAGAAACTACGAATCTTGGATGGCGTCTTTGGAGACTTCCATTGCATCACAACTTCTACTTTTGCCGGATCGACCATGATCCATTCGGGATTCACCACGTGACCCAAAAACTGAACTTCGCGCAACCAGAATGCGCACTTGGAAAACTTGGCATACAATTTCTCCCTTCTAAGCGTCTCTAACACTTCCCGAATGTGACCGGCATGCTCCTGCTCGCTCCTTGAATAAATCAGGATATCATCAATAAAAACAATCACCGATTTATCCAACATCGGCCGGCACACTCGATTCATCAAATCCATAAAAGTAGCTGGCGCGTTGGTTAAACCAAAAGACATAACGAGAAACTTGTAGTGTCCGTAACGCGTTCGAAAAGCTGTTTTAGGAATATCCTGCTCCTTCACCTTCAGCTGATGGTAACCCGATCGAAGATCTATTCTCGAAAACCAACTAGCACCTTGGAGCTGATCAAACAAGTCGTCGATTCGGGGTAGGGGATATCGGTTCTTCACCGTCAGCTTGTTTAACTCGTGGTAGTCGATGCACATCCTCATGTTACCGTCCTTTTTCTTTACAAACAAGGCCGGAGCAACCCAGGGAGAGATACTCTGTCGAATGAACCCTTTATCCAACAATTCTTGCAATTGAACCATCAGTTCCTTTATCTCGGATGGAGCCAAATGATATGGTGCCTTAGCGACGGGCTGAGCACCTGGTATCAAATCAATCTGGAACTTGATCTCTCGGTCTAGTGGCACACCTGGTAAATCTTCTGGGAACACGTCGGGGAAGTCACGCACAACCGGTACGTCTGATAGTTGGGGTGTTGACGTGTCCACATCCTTCACGTAGGCCAGGTAGGCACCACATCCACATTTCATATACTTCCCCACCACCGCCATTGAAATTACCTTCGGAACCGTAATAACTCGATCACCGGAGATCGTCACCGAGCTCCCGTCAGGCGCTGTCTGTTGGATCATCTTCTTGCGGCACATAATATTTGCCTCATAGGCCGCTAGCCAGTCCATCCCTAGGACTACATCAAACCCGCCTAAGGTCATCACAAACAGTCTAGCAGGAAACCTACGACCTTCTAGTTCTATGTCACAACCTTCTATCAGATCAGAAATCCTGGTAGACTTACCTATGGCAGTTTCTACATCGAAGGGCTCATCAATGCTTCTACTTCTAACAAGCAAATTAGCACAAAAAGCAGTAGAAATGAAACTCCTACTAGCACCAGAATCAAATAACACAAAAGCAATAGTTTGGTTTACTAGAAACGTACCTGACACAACATCGGGGTCCGTCCTAGCCTCCTCCCTGGTCATCGTGAAAGCTCTGGCGCTCGCCTTCTACCCTTCATTTCCTGCCTTCTTCTTTACCCCAGAACTCTCAGCCCTCGGCTTCTTGCAGTCCCTACTCAGATGGCCATCTTCACCACAGTTATAGCATCTCACGACCCCGCACTCTCGAGCCATGTGACCGGGCTTCCCACACTTGAAGCAGACGTTCGATCCCCACCTACATTCTCAAGTATGTTCCCTTCTGCATTTACCACACCTCCTTGCCCCCACACTGGGTGTGGCTACACACCGGTCATCCACCCTGGCAACCTTGTTGCTTGGTGCGACACCACCTCGTCCAAACCGCTTACCATTCTAGTTCTGGTCACCACCGCCACCTTTCTTGCTCACTTCAACCACTGCCACCACCCGTTCGTCATACAGCCTTCCCGCCAGATGAACCACCGACCTAAACGTACTTGGCCGGGCGGCGATCATGTGCCTGCCAATATCCGCCGGCAAACCTTGGATGTACCTCTTTATCTTTCGTGACACGGGTGTCACCTGATCCGGCACCAACCTCGCTATCTTGTTAAACTTGGTCGTATACTGCTGGTGCGTTATGGTTCCCGCCTCCAGCTGCAGGAACTCCCTCTCAATCTTATCAAGTTCCCTGTGGGGACAGAACTCTTCAATCACCAACTTCTTCAGTTCATCCCACTTCATCTTTCCAATTGCCCTACTACCCTCGGCCTGGACAATGTTGTCCCACCAACATAAAGCCGAGTCCACAAATGAGTAGGTAGCAAACTTCACCTTCTGGTCCTCCCTGCACTCGCTGATATCAAGTACAACTTCCATCTCTCTTACCCATCGATGAGCAGTAGCAGCGTTGCTATTGCCATCAAAAGTCGGGGGCTTGCATCTCTAGAATGCCCCATAATTACAGCCCCGAGCCATTCCTGGCACCGCTTCTTCCTCCTCCTCTTCACTTGAGACAACCGTCTCAGTCTCCCGTTGCTCCCTTTCTCCCGCGGTCTTCTCCTTTTCCTTCTTCTCATCCTCCCTTAGAGCTCTAATCACTTCGACCACCTTGGACGGCAGGATCGTCTGCATGACCTGGTGAACCTCCTCAACAACAGCTTCTTTCACCGAGGCCCTCAGATTAGCACTCTCATCACCACCTTCCTGGTGATGAATCTCAGGCTCTTCAGGTGCCCTTTCCGCAGCCTTAGCCCCACCTCTTGTGGCACGCGGTCCAGCACCACGTCCACCACGAACTCCACCTCTAGATGCTTTCGAAGATCTACCACCAGCCATCCTCTAAATACACTATAAGATTCAAACACTAACACGATCATTCAAGGTAATAGCTCAGTTTATGACAAGTATAGTAAGTCCCTAATTACAGTGGCTAGTTGTGATTAGCCAATTACTTTACTCTTCATAACCCAAGCATTTCCTATCCTTACTACATCAGTATCCAAATCTACTAAAAGTACATAAAGCAGATAACATGCGCACATAATACCGGTTAACATTAAAGAAAATACCTGATGGCACGTAGCTACTTGGGCTGGCATCCTTCCATTTGTCCCATTTTCAGTTTAAGTTTAGGTTTTTGAAAATATTTACCCATTTCTCTTAAACTTTGGCTCTCATACCAACTTGTAAGGCCCCGTTCCCGGGACACTCATAGTTGGACATTCATCACACATGATAATTAAAACATATTACATTTCATAAATCATTGCAGCGGAATAATTTAACAAAAACCATTTCATGCATTAATAACTTTTGCGAAATAATACATCATTGCTAAAGTTACAAAATATTGTTTAATTGCATTACAACACAAAAATATCATTTCTGCATAAAATGGATGCCAGTCAAATCTTGCCAAGTAGCTTCACCCCGTGCCATCCTCAGCAACCATTACCTGCCAACTGAAAATGCATAAAAGTCAGCGTTGCTGAGTGAGTTCTAGTTTTATAAAAATATTCATATTACCTTCCATTCGTTAAAACATTTTTTTACCTTTGCACATGATCATACGTCATACATACATCAAGGTAATATTTATTATCTTCCGTCATCTTTCTTTTCGTACCTTTCACACTTTACATTATCTTTCACTTCTGTCTAGATCCTGTCATATGCTAAACCCCCCTCTTGGGCACGAAGCCATCTAATCTAGGGTTTAGCGACAAGGATCCCATATCGCACGTATGGAGCAGTCACCAAGACTGACTCCCCTGTGTGTGAACCCTCATGGGTCAGCCAAAATCGCACGCTGTATGACACACAGTTGAGCTGACAACTCTCAATGAGTTGTGAACATCTTTACATTTTGCTTGCAAGACTTTCATTCGTTCATTCATTATGTTCCACTTTCGTTATCTTAGATCTTTCGCTTCGTTAAGATAATACTTTACGTTCATTAACATAATCACACCACGTAAAGCCACGGAATAATATATAATAAGAAACATAAATAAAACAGGCCATAAACATGCATAACATCATCAAACATCACCCCCGGAAACATTCCAAGTCATAACCTAAAAATCTCTTTTTCCCAAAATTTAAGATTATTTTCTAAGGCATTTGGCGTATGGACACTATGCAGGTGTATGAGCACTATGCGGGCGCATGAATACTTAGGCGCATGGGCGACTTAGGAGCATGGGCACTATTGGGGCGCATGAGCCTTACTTAGGCGCATGGGTACGTTTTTTGGTGCATGGGTACTATGCAGGCGCATGAGCCTGACTTAGGCGCATGGGCACTTGGGCGTTTAGGCAGTTGGGCGTATGGGCACACTTAGGCACCTGGACGATATTCTAGGCGCATGGACACTATTGGAGCGCATGAACCTTAGGCGCATGGGAATACTTATAACAAGCATAAAATCATGAACATAACCAAAAATCATCTCGAACATAAACCCACCCAAAACAGGGCACACACATACATACGGGTATACACCAACTTTAATAAAAACATTATAACATGCATTTCCAGCCCCAAAACAAGTTAAAACATTTAAAAACAGGGATCTAGAACTCACCTCTTGCAACTTTCGAGTAAGACTTCTTCAAACCCGGATCCTCTATGAGTTCAAACACCTAAAACACCAAAACACACAACCGAGCACCCACAAGCACATAAGCACACACCCGAAGGCTGAAAATCAGCCAAGAACAACATAAAACACTGAAAACTAACTTGAAATCAGCTTCTTCTCCTTCTTCTCTCTAAAACCCGAGAGAATTCTGCTTTTTCTCTCTCTAAAATCCGATGGAAAAAATGGTACAGGAGGTCATGGGCGGCCATGACCACCTTTTTAAACAAATTAATAATAATCTTTGCCCCATCTGCAACTTTAACCCCTCAACTTGGGTTATTTTGCTATTCTTTTCTTTTCTTCACTTTTTCTCTTCTTTTAAAATTTTTGGGTGTTACATCTAGGTGCCTTGCACTCTCTAGCAAAGTGTCTCATTTGGTTACAATTGAAACACTTCACTTTGCTTTTGTCTAGTCCAAACTTTTCACTGGCTGCATTGCTAGGAAACTTCCTCCCTGTTCTTTTGTAGAACTTCTTGGCTCTATGAGTGAGAAGAGCCATCTGATGGACTATCTCCATACACTCCAGATCATCTGGATGGATACAGTCCAGGTCTTCAAGGGTGAAGAGAAAGTTGCCTGAACTCTTATTAGCAGACACAAAAGCATGGGAAGAGCTTGTCTCTTAGAATGGACTTCCTTGGATGTAGATCTCCCATGGTGTCTAAGGAAAGGTGATGAAAGGACTCTTTTCTAAGTTGTCAGGGTAGCAGATAAGATGATGTTGAGGTTCTTTCAATCCCTTTCAACCACATGAAGGGCTGAATTCTGTTGATTGCTGGAGTTACCAGATGGATTTTGCATGTTCATCTCCATCTGGTAGCCACTAAGAATACCATACAACTCGGTGAGAGTAAGAGTCTTGAGGTTCTCAGTCCTCTTGATAACAACGCAGTAATGGGTCCACTGTCTAGGAAGAGAGGACATGAACTTCCTTACAATGTCCCTATTTTCAAGAATTACTCCAACATCCATTAGAGTGTCCACAATCTCAACATACCTGAAGTATTGTTGAGTCATGGTTTCACCTGCTTTGTAGGTGAAATTCTCAAACAGCTGCTTCAAGAGGTCTTTTTTGTTCTTTTTTGCTTTAGAGGACCCCTCATACATGAGCTTTAGTGCATCCCATAACTGTTTAGCAGTTTTATACTTCTTGAAGCCCCTGTAAATGGAGATTGGAAGAGCAGTTTAGAGGGCAGTTATGGCTTTCTGGTCGATATCAATCTTCTTTCTATCTTCTTCAGAATAGTCAGCTACCTCTTTTGGTATCATGCCACCTCCAGCAGCAGCTGAAGAGGTGCATGGAATGTAAGGTCCAGAGACAACAGATTCCCACATCCTGGAGTCTTGTGACTTGATGAAGCCTTCCATTCTTTGACACCGAGTATCAAAGTCTTCAGAAGTGATCAGTGGGGACTTTGACATGGTACCAGTTTCCATATCAGCCTTTGTGAGAGCTGCCATTTGAGTTGTTAAGTGTTTTGTGAAAACTGAGAGATTTAAGATGGTGAGATCTTACAATCAAGAGCCTGGAATGCTCTGATACCAATTGCAGGACCGTTGAAGGGGTTCAATGCAATCAGTTTCATAATGAGGAGAGACTTAGAACACTTAACAGATCAAATAGGGAACTGGAACCTTTAGAGTGATACTAAGAAACACAAGCAAACAAGATAAGACTGAACCAAGAACAACAAGTAATGGTTTTCAAGGATAAAGTATATTGCTCTCAAGTTCTTTTACAAGTGTTACAAAGCATTGAAAATAAGATACAAGGACCTGAGATACTTTATACTACATCCTACAGCCGGTCATACTTTGAATGCCAGCTGGAAACACTAATCTAGACAACAAGATCAATGTAAAGTCAAAAGGCAGATTGTCTTTTGACTAGTGACTATGACATGCCATAGCTCACATCCTAATGTATTTCAAAAAGGATAAAAGTATATAAAGTACAAAGTTACAGACTCAAGACCTTAATCTACAGTTTTCTAAAGTATGGACCTTTTCACCAACTTGTGAAAGTTGGTGAGTCATCTGAGTGGCAGCGGAAAGTTGGTCAGCTTTCTGAAAAAGTTGATCAGAGAAAGCATGTCTTCTTTGTCTTCGGAAGAAATCAGTCTTCTATCTTCATGGCTTCGGAAGACATTGTCTTCTAAGCTTCAGAAGACTTCATCTTTGGCTTCGGAAGATTTGGTCTTTGGCTTTGGAAGATTTTACAATTAGAGTATTTTCTTTGCAGTGTGTAAAACTTCCGAAGTAACTTTAATCATGCACAAAGTGCATGCATGCAGGAAGTACCTTGAGTGTTTTGGTTGCATCAGCCTCTTCTATAATCTTTACAAGCACTATATCGAGTCAAGTTGGAAATAATCAGAACCAAGTGATGGCTATTGTTGGGAATCATACATATATATAGAGGAGGGTTCCTAAGAAAACCACAAAGTTATGAAAAAACTAGACAAAACCAAAGAAAACGGTCACATAATTTATAAATTTTTTATCACTATCCTCTATATATATGTGTGAGTATATATAAATAAAGGCACGGATCAAATGAAAACCGTAGCATGGTTTTACATATACATCACACATAGGTTACGTATACGTAACCATTTTTCATTCGACATAGTGTTACGTATACGTAAGTTTCTTCATTCTCGTATGTATGCTCAACATATATACACCAAGCACTTAAATAGCATTTTAATAATTAAAATAACAAAAAAATTTGAATTATGTTATTGCTTTCAGTGGTTTTTTTTTCACATAACTATTGGTTTTCTTAGGAACCCTCCCTTATATATATATATATATATATATATATATATATATATATATATATATATATATATATATATATATATATATATATATATATATATCTCCAATGCCTCAGCCTAACCCTAATGGCGCACCCCCAACCGTGCCGTCAACTCCACCGAGCACCTGCGTAAACCCCCTCCAGTCACACCAGCAGTGTGTCTTTATGTAGTAGGTGATGATGGATACTTGTAACTTGATTGCAATATAAAGTTTGAGGTGTTTGGTGATAATGGGTAAGACTTGGGTGTTTTGCATTTTCTACCAAAGTGACCCATTTGGTGATAGTTGTAACACATAACTTTGGTTATCTTTTTCCTAAAACCTAATCTTTTTGGCCTTTGAAACTTTCTATCAGTTCTTTGCTGAATTTATTTAGCCATGAATGAAGTCATGGCTATCTGGTAGTTTATGTCAAGCATCTCTGGATGAACGCACTCCAGATCTTTTTTTTTTAAACTTGGAAGAAGTTTGCTTGTTTTGAAGCAAACATTGAATTAGAGAAATTTTAAGTGGAGGATCGAACTACAAAAGGTTGATTCCAACTACCAAAAAGAAAAGTGTGGGATGTCTTAGCAGTTGGTGATTGAAGATAGGTAATCATTGGCACTTGATGACTTACCATCAGAATTTGATAAGATTGCTAGGATTGATAGGGTTCATGAATAGTGGGTAGATGTGTTGAAGACTTTGAAGTGCTTGATCTTTCAATTGATCTGCTGAGATATTCTTCACAGGCTTATACCCACCTCCAATTGGTAAGCACTTAGTATACCATACATTTCTTCTTATCTCACAGTCATTAGATTCTCGGTTCTTCTGATGGACACCTTATAGATTGTTTATATTTTTGGTAGAAATCTTAGAAACCTTATGAGAATGTCACTATTCTCTATCTTCACACCATCTTCTTTTAGAGAATCTAAAATGTCAACATATTTGAAGAATGTTGTTGTAATTGTTCTCATTTGATGAAACCAAAGTTTATTGATTGTGAAAGTGCCTAGAAAATGATAGGAGGATCCTTTGTGGTCGTGGATCAAAACTCCCATGGTGCTGCAACCATTTTCCAAGGCTTAAGCGGATGGATCACTGTCAATCACAGCCAAAATATGATATTATAATGTCCGAAAAGAGTTTATTTATTGTGAAAATGCCGCGAACATCATGTATGAACATTGTTTACGAAAGTTGGATCTCAAGGACCAGCATTGGTTAAAATCTATGGACACACTGTTAGTTGATTTTGCGTGAGACGTTTTAAATCCTAATGAGCAAAATCTATTTTCCCATTGAGCTGCAAGATGAATCGAAGGTAATACTGATGGACCTGCATTTCTAGGTGGTCGCGGTTGCATCACAACATAATATTATCATAGGGAGCCCAACAGTTGACGCATTTGGATGATTTTTTTCACCTTGCCAAGGCTTGATTATGTTTCTAACACCGCGAGGCTCCACGATGGTGCATTTTGATCGATAGTGTGTTGTCGCTAAAAGATCAAAAAAAGTAGAGTTTCCATCGGAAACACTAGAGAAATGGGTACTCAACCCAATTTTTCTAGATCAACCAACAATCATTAGGCATGCTTGGATAGGCATAAAGCAAATGTGAAATAATTTTGTGAATTTTGTGAAATATGAAGGCTGGCCTAGAATATTTCTCAACTTTAAATAAACAGGATGGCTTCTTAACTTATTAAATAAGTCTATATTGATGTCAACACTTTTAATAATCCCGACTGTCTGTCACCGATAGTAAATGGTGGTTGATGGACGTCTCTTGTGTTGTTTTCATAGCTTTGCTATGCTTGCCAATTCAAATAAAGAATATGTTTTTACTCATGAGGTTGTGGTTTGATGTTGTATACAATTTAATACTTGTTTTTCAACGGCTAATTTGATCATTAACAGGTTATTGGCCCATCCGATCATTTTCATTACTCAGGTACGAAACCTTAGTCACAAAACTATGACAACCCTCGGGAGAAAACTTACCACAGGTGAGAAAATTCCCCTTTCTTTTTTGTTCAAAGTGAGACTTGAACCCAAGAGTTCTATCTATCTTATTAAGGTCTTGAGATACCTCACCTCAACCACTTGATCTAAGGATCATTGGTTACTACTCAATACTTATACTTTGGTAGACAAATCTTATTATTTCATTATCTGACATGTAAAATAGAACTACATATGAACATGCTTTCATCAAGTGATATGCTTCGATACAATCAAACATGTGAGCTCGACCCACTATAATACTTTATCAAATCATACATATATAATTTTATTTGTGATTCAAATGTAGCATATCAAAACCAATACATATCCTCAAGGCATATATAAACTTCTCAAAAATCACAAATATAACACGAATTAGCATTGCAACTTATCAAAACACCTAAGAGAAACATATATATTGGAAACAATTACTGCATGAAAGCCTTTTTTGACCCTTGCATGAGATATTGTGTCTACTTGTTGGCGACAAATGCCACCTCCATAATGTGCCCATAATATTGAATCAACGTCACATATGCTACTTGCTAGATGGTTCTGTAAAACAATAATATTAATAAACAGTACCATATAGAAAGAATAACAATTATATTTTTATAAATTTTGTTCAATAATAACAAATTTAGATGTTCATAATCCGACGTACCTTTAGGATCACGGTCATTAGCATCGTGAAACACAGGCTCCTCGTCCCCGGCCCCAGCCTTTTTCGTGCTATCGTCGGCGTCAACATCCTCATCAGAGTATCGAACAACGACCACAGGACAGACACAATGACGAACACAATAATCGCTAACGCTTCCAAGCCGCCCCTTCCCCTTTCTCTTTGAAGCCCCGAACCCTCTACTCCCCATGATCATCACGCTGAACCCGAGCCTCTCGACCTCCAAACACAGGCGCTCCTTGAGATCATGATCCTTCACAATGTGGATCTTAAAAGGGATGTTGGCCTCCACCAACGGCTGCGAGAGAGTGTTCGCTTTCGCAGTGGTGAAGTTGTCAAAATCGTCCTCGAGCTTCTGCTGCGTTTCTTTGGACGGGGGCTCGGCGTCCATTGCATGGCCCCAATCGGCCCCGTAGAGGATGGAGGTGAGCTGGATGTGGAGGAGGATGACTGCGTCTCCGGGGCGAAGGTAGTTCTGGACTGCCCATTGGACCGCAAAGGCGCTCTCGTCGCTGAGGTCGACCGCGATGGCTATGCGGCGTTGGGCGCTTGTGGTGGGCGTGGTGACCGGGGGCGGGTAGCGCGGTGAGGATGGTGGATCTGCACGGACCGTGGACAGTGGAGGAACAGGGCGTTTCATTGAGTTAGTTTGGGGGTTGATTGAGATTTGAGATGGAGAATGATGAGCAAGTTTTAGAGGAAAATATGGACGAATTCTTGGGGTGAAAAGAGTTAATAACACCGATTTAAGAGGGGTGCATGTGTGTGTAAGAGAGACAAGTGTGTTAATGAGCAATATCATGCACATCTTTAGTGCTTGTATATTTTGTTTACAAAATAAATTGTTTGGCTAAAAAACTTGGAAATTACGTTTAATTATATAAACATTAGAAAAGTACTATCAATCTCCTAATTATTTGCACTCATATGACTTATCAGTATCATGTTTGTTTTCTTGAAATCATTATCACCAAGGCGGAAAACGAGTTCTAGGGTAGGCGGTTTCGGGTGACATTAACACTCTTATCTCATATCTATGAAAATCCAAAAGATGAAACATCAACTCACTTGTTTCGACCTCTATAGTCCATTTATGTTGAATTGATATGGATCGAAGAACACTAATTTTGATGGTGGTAGATTTTCCAAATAGATATTCTAATTATCACAAGGGTTCTAGTGTTAGATTTTCATTTGTGGTGCTGATGATCATTGAAGGTTGATGGCATAGGGGATGGAGATGGTGGTGGTTGGATGGGTCTTCTATGGTGGCTAGATGGTGGTAAGGTGATTGATGGTATGGTGATAGTGGATGTGTGCTGAGAGTTTAGAACCATTATAACAACAACAACAACAACATCAAGGCTATTTTAAAAAATTAACACCAGAATTTAATGCTTATCCATGCCAAAAAATACTGTTATGATTTGACAAATAATCGGGACCATAGATGTATTTTCTCAACAAAAACAAATACCGCTATGTAAATTGTTGTCGTTGCTGCATCGAACAGATTTCCAACTAGTGTGTGTGTGTTTGTGTGTGTGTTTATGTATGTGTGTATAAAACAAAATTTGAGTTTTACCTTGCGACCTGAAATGAGCACACCAAAGATAGCAATGGGATAGTTTAGGAACATTTAGGGTTGTAAATGAATCGAATGGTTAGCAAAGAATTAGTGGACGTTTGTTTATATTCGCTTGTTTAACAAATGAGTGAACACGAATAAAAAATTATGTTTTTTAAGTAACCACACGAATATGAACAAAGGTCATGTTTCTTCATTTTAATATGTTCGATTATGTGTTTGTTTGTGTTTATTAATTTAAAGATTTTTTATTTTATACTTTTTGTTTAGTGGTTTTAATTTATAAATATAAAAACCCGAGTTATATTGTATGTCTCCGCTAACAACCTTTGACTATTCAACTTAAGTTTATGCTAAAACTTGACAAACATCTTAGTTTTTACGTTAGTTATGTTTATGATAATTATGTCAAAGTACGTTTGAACTATTTTTAAGCAATCCACCAAAAACTTTGTTCAACTTTGCACGATAATAACTGACACAATATTGAACCAAATAGATCGTTCTTGTGAAAGAAATACGCAAGGAGTCAATCACGGAACTTAGATGACCTAGAATTGAATAACATAAAGTAAACACAAACACAATGTAAAAAACATCAAATTGTATTGCTCTCTAATAATATGATTACAAAAGTGTGAACAATATCACGAGTCTAAACAAAATGAACAATACAAACTATTTATACTAAACAATATGTCTCGCGCGAGAACTTCTTCTCGCGCGCAAAGTTCTCGCGTGGATACTTGATCTTTCATTATTATATTTTGATTTCCCGAGCCTCTAGGTTCAATCTATACAAAATCCCCAGGATCGGTGAATCAAACCTTCGAAAATCCACGTCTGTAACTTTCTAATTTCCGTCATATGCATACATCTTGTTGTTCAGGGCCATTGTAGTCAACCAACCGAATTGAGCTACTTTAAAATGAACAGATTCCCTTAGCTTCAATTGGACAATCCTGATGCCTAATTAAATCTTCTCTCCAAATTTAAGTAGATCAATCGGGTCGATGATACGATACTCTTTATCAACACAATACATCAAAGCATGCCTAGTGTTATTCTTATAAACCCACCTCATTAGTTTTGACAAACTGTTGATTGGCACAGAAGTGTTAATTGGAATCTTTCTTGTATACTTAGGATGCTTGTACACTCCGATTTTCATTGGTTTGTTGGTGTTAGGATTTATTCCTGTTTCATCTTCAATGACCTTGGATTTCGCAGTTTTCTTTGAAGTTGGTTTTATCTTGTCTCCAAATCATATTCCTAATTCAATTTGCTTTTCCATGATCGCTTAGATTGAGGAACGACACTCTTCCTATAACATAAAGATCAAAAGCTCCAACTGTGTGAAAATCATGTTAATCCTGATAATACTTGATAGTTCTGCCCCTTCTTCTGACCACATAGATTTTCTTCTCTCTGTCATAAGGCCAACTAAAAACTGGCTCAGAATTTTTATAATGTGCAAAAAGTTTTGAATGCCTTAAAGTGTGAACATAAGTAGGAGGTGAAGGAGCAAGCACTAGAATATTTCTAACTGAATGCGCGACTATCTTCCTAGTCATATCATAGAATTAGAAGAATGCTGCTCAATTCCAGAGTTTGTGGGTATCTTTCCTTCTTCTAGCAATATATCTGAAAACAGATTCTTCAAACTGTTCCCAAACATGTAAGTATAATCAAAAAAATCTTCCGGATCATCAAAGGGACCCAAATCTTCATTGACTTCTCAGCCAAGACTTGTTGCTGAAATGTTTAGAATTCTTTCTCATACAACTCTTCTGTGGCTGGATCAAGTGATTCGTGATCCTCTACATCATCAGGCCTTGATCCTAAGACGTTTTCAGAACCTGAATCACCAGAAGGACCCGCTGTTGAGCCCATATCTCCTCCTTGGTCATCATCATCACCATCATCTTTTTCTTTCCATCAGTCTTCCCTTTGTCATTATCACCATCACCATCATCATCATCATCATAATCATCATCATCAAACTAATCATCATCATAATCAAACTCATCATCATCATCTCAATCTCAATCAAAGTGTATCATCTAACTAGTTAGACCACTCCTTGAAATTCGATCCTATTGTTTTCTCTAAGATCAACTTATAACCACATTTACTTACTTCTACGTGCCCAATCATCAATGAGTGATAATCCACTCTAATTGGTGACTGGATCCAAAAATTTATCAATGTCAAATCTATAAAGATAAGGTAGAGTTCCTCTAGTTCTCACTAAAAATACCAAAAAGATCCTAAATAGAAGTGAGAAATTCACTGGGGTTTTAGGTTTACTCCCTTGCTCTCACTAACCTAATTGAACATTCAGGTGTTATATTAATTATTTATCTTTTCACCTCGCAACTCATAATGAGAGTATTTGGAAATGCAAGGAACAACTTAGAATTACTAACTATTGATTAGATTAATACTCGATTATTAGGATTAATTATCTATCTTGTAATCAAAACCAAAAACCTAATATTCAAAACTAAACTACAATCCTTTACCTCTCGATCTTATAACTAGTTAGGTGACATATGTCACCTATTCCTATAGTGTTATAAGTCAACCAGTAATCAACAAAAACACAAAGTAGTGATCAAAATCTATACTCAAATAGAAAAACCCAAAACTAAAAAATCAAGAATAATGGGAATCTAATAAACATAATCAACCCAAAAACGCATATTATATATATATTAAAAGGTAAGGTCGGTGATGTGAGAGGAGGTTACTGTAGCCAGCAGTACCTCCTCTCAAGCACAGAGTACAACCATCTATGCATCAACTTTTAGGCTTCCCCTTGCTCCGTTGCCGGTAAGGGCGCCTCCGTCGCCGTCGCCTCCTCCGCCTCCGCCTATGCCTCCGCCTCCACCACCGACGATGGTTGGCGATGTGGATGTGAGAGGAGGTGACCGGTGGTGGTTAACGATGGTATACGAAACTGGAGAGAGAGAGAGAGAGACGGGAACGGCAGGCGTGCGGTGGCCGGAAGCCCTGGTGGTGGGAGGTCGTTGTGGTCGAGATTCATGGTGTGGGCGTCTGGCGGCGGAGGTAATTGACTCCGATGGTATGGTGGAACGGCGGAGTTTGGTGGCGGCGGGTGCTGGTGTGATGGGCCTTGCGCGGCAGCGGTTCAACCCAAATACTCTCTTATTGAAGCCTTCTGTCGAGCTCAATGTTTAAATCAGAACACATAGGATTGTCGATGGTGTTTCTGTTTGAAGAACCATTTTAATTCGTATACGATCTGCTAGAAATGAAACATGCATTTGCCGATCTGAGCATGCGAGCCATTGTCGTCGTAGGATTTATGTGAAAATGTGGGTATGTGTTTCCGGTGGTTTTTGAAGCCAAGGGTGGTGACTAGCGGTGGTTCTTGGCTTTTTGTGCAGTTGAAATGAAAAAAATGGATTCCAAAATAATTATACAATTTGATTTAGTAACAATTGAGCTCCGTAATATCTCAGGGTGTGGTTTTTAATTTTTCTTTTTTATTTTTAAACCAATCAAATAAACATCATTTTATCTATTTTATTTTCAAATAATTTTAACTTTTTAGATATTACTCAAATATCATATACTATATTAACAATTGTTATATTAGAAACTTCTAATGTGTAGAATTCAAACCCGTAATACAAAACTTTTTAGTAGGAATATTAAAATAGATTATGAAGACATTAATTTTGTTTGGACTTAAATCAGATTAAATATAAATTAATTTTTGTACTCATTTTTATTTACGTTATGAGTTGTTGTATGTTTCAAAATAAATTTTATTTCATAATGTATCGGGTCAAATATAATACGTTTTCATTAGATAACAGAAAAATTGCCTATACGTTTCGATGTACATGTAGTTTAGGAATGATGCAGGACGATTGTAATTGATATTTATCATGTTGTATACAATGCCGCTACACGTGTCTTTTTAATGTACATTTTAAGTTGTTATATATTTTAATGTAAGTTTTATTTGAAAAGAGTTAGGTCACATATATAATACGTTTTCATTCATCGTTATAAATTCGGGTTATACTGCTTATTAACATAAATTGGTTTGAAAATAAGTAGGATCAATTGTGATGTTTAATTTATCACGTCACGTTCGACGCCGCCGCAACGCGCGGCGGGGTAAAAAACTAGTTCCTTTTAACATCAATATCAATAATAACAAGCCTTTAACGTGAATATTATCCTATCAAAATAACAAATACTCAAAAACATACAAAATCAACCGATAATAATCACATGTCTAGATAGTCTATAAGTTTTGCTTCTTATAAACATGATAAAACCATATAATCCAGAAAATATAGCTAGAAATGATAGAAACAAGTTCTGAAATCTAAGACTAATCAAAGATGTAAACCGAATGATTAGCTAATCGAAAAGTTCTTCTAGACTTTAATACTAGGCTCCAAATGCTCTTCCATGGGCAGTGTTGTAAAACTCGGCATAGGCGGCCGAGTACTCGGTACTCGGCAAGGTGACGAGAACCTTTTCATCAACTTGGTCAATATTACTCAGAATCGGCAAACACGGTCCAACTTGGCCCTACCCGGTCCAACTCGACCAACTCGGTCCAACTCGGCCCTACTCGGTCTAACTCGGTCCTACTCTGTCCAACTCGGCCATACTTGGTCCAACTCGGCACTTGGGGTGTGCAAGAAACCAAAATAACCGAACCGTAATCCAAATAACTAACGCAAACCGAACCGAAAAAACCGAAACCGCTAAGAAATCGACGGTTTAGTTTGATTATTTTTTAAAAACCGAATTTTTAGGTTCAGTTTTGGTTTTGCTTGTAACAAAAACCGAAAAACCGAACCGAAACCATACAACCAAACTTGTAAATTTAGATGGGTAATCATACATTTATAAATATTATTAGCCTATTAGTTACTTGTTTAACTTATGTTATCTACAAGAGATTGAATATCTAGGTTTCGAAAATAATCTTTAAACTTTTTTTGTTTGAATTAATTGATTAAAATGTTTTATTTATGTATCGTATTTAATTTTTAATGTAAACTAATTAATAAGAATTTATAGATTAAGATCAACAAAATAACGTAAGCCTAAAGCTTTTAACTTAAATTCATTATTTTAAAACAATTTTTTCTTTAAAAACTTGAAGTCCAAATGATAAAACCGAAAAAAACCAAAACCGAACCGAAACCGAAATGAAAACCGAAAACCAAAAACCTAAAAAAACAAAACCAAACGGTTTTAAACACCTAAAAGCCAAAATATCGGTTTTAGGTTTCGGTTTTAGGCTAAAACCGAATCAAACCGACCATGCTCACCCCTACTCGGCACAACTCGTATTTTCACCATTTTTCACCGATTTTCACTGTTTTTCACCGATTTTTGTTTAATTTATAATTGTTTTCATGGAGATCCCTTGAAAAATAATAATAAAATTATTGTTATGTCTATAATCTATACTATGTAATAAAAAAAGGTTTTCGAGTCACACGTGTCACCTTCTAATAAAGCCTACACCTTTATTTTCCGACTCTTTTTCCTATTAAATGAAAATAATTTTAATTAAGTAATCTAAATAAATAAATATCCAAAATAAAAATATTCTTTTTCTAATAAATTATTAAAACAAACTAAAGTATAAGATTTCAATTATATTTTATCTTAAATATAATTTTATAATTCTTGAATTTTACTATTTATTCTTTATAGTTTCTTAAAATTTTATTATTAATTATTTTATTAATGACTAAATACATGTAACATACAACATAACAATAAAGCCTAAAAATTTTAATATATTGATTTTTTTCAACTCATGTAATACATGGATTTATAACCTACAATTAAATATTTGATATTATATTTTGAAATATTTTTATGTGTGAACATGTATTTTTTTATTTATAATTGATTATCACGTATTTTTTTTATAAAGATTAGTTGCTTATAATATTTGACATATATATAATTTCCCAAAGACTAATTTTTTATACATTATCATGTTCGAGTACTCTTTGAGTACTCACCACCTAGACGAGTACTCACAACTCCCTAATCGACCGACCTAACAGCGCCTAGCGAGTGTTGTAATCATGTCCATGGGTACAAAACTTTGTCTCTAATCGTTCTAGTAGGTCTCTAGGCGTCGCAACTCCCAAGTAATCACCGTCCAAGTCTCTTTAAACCACAAAAACTAGGGTTTTGGACGTTGAATGACGTGCAATGGGTTAGTGTTCTTGTCCTCAACTGGTTGAGTTAGTTTGAACTTTTAATGACATGGCTTATTTGCCCATGTGCAGTTGTTGCAGACTACGTTATAATTGCAATGTCCAATTTTTCTTATTCTAGTTTCCAAACTCTAACAATGCTTAGAAAGACCTATGAATCCACCAATTATTCATAATTAGTCTAAAAACCTTGTAAATTTAAACAAAAGTAGATTTAAATGTTAAAACCATATGTGTTTTATAATACAACAACAATTTACCGTGCTAAACTGCTACCTGACATCGAGTTTCCTGTAGCCCTCATTTATTACTTTTACATAATTTTGAGGGAGAAACATGTTAACTAAAATTTCTAATCATATAGCTTCCATGTATACACACTAGTGTACTCGATAATGTATTACTTAAGTTAACTAATTATCACATTGAAAATCCCCGACTAAGCTGAACATAACCACTTAACAATTGGCTGTAGCCTACTATTTAATATAGATAATAATGTACGGGTATATAACCCTTATTATCAGAACTGACTAGAACACATAAATTCATAATCAACTTTGTTGAATGACTATTTTTCTAGTTGAAGTTATGCTTGCAAGTACTTGTGATAGGTATTTTCATAAGGCAGTAATCAACAATTACATAAGCTTTGGTTTGTAGGCTTAATGTAGATACATATCAACTATAGTAGATGCTTATACATGATTATTGCAACGATTCACTGACTATTGAATTCTCTAAAAACTTATGCAACTAAAGATTTTATTGAGTTTTGAAAACCTAGGAGCTCACCAATCTTATGTTGACCTATTTTCTAATATGTTTTCAAATAACTAAGCATGTATAAAACCCGCACTTTTAGAATGACATGTCTAAGGCACATAGAGAGATTGTGCAGCATAGGCTTAGGAATGCATAAGTAGTGTGTTATAATCTTTCATTATATGTAATTTAATACAATTTGTGTGTCATGAACGTTGTGAACAATTTAATTTAATGTTAGTGCTCTCTATTTATACCATATGTTTATAATGCTTCACCCGGCCACCCTCTCGTGATTCCATCGTCGATGGGAGGGGTTTTACATTTTCTCCAAATAAGTACAAATGAAAAATAGGCCACAACAACTCACTTGTATAAAGACTTGAGATATGACAATTGTTCACAAGGGATAGTAGCGGTTATGGTTCTATTCAAGCGGTTAGGGTCCAATTCTGGTGTTACAATACAAGTAGACACTATTTAGATCTATGGACCAACCATGATAAATTCATGTATGGTCTATACTTGTGTCATAGAATTTGTTTCTAACAACACAGTCTCGAAACCCATTATGACTTGTTTAATTTTTTAAGAACCTTTCTTAGTTCATCAAGACTTACATTAAATCTTTAAGATGATTAGCAACTTCTTATACTCGTATAACTTGTTAGAATTTCAAGTAGTTTAATTTCATCTCATGAGATTATATGTGACCTTTAACATTCTCTCATTTTCATGATCTTCTTGTGAACTCTTGCACACTTATCTCATTTTAAAGATACTGAGTAGTTCTCTAATAAGAAACTTTATGTTATGCCTAGATTTTTCTAATAAATCATTAGATTATATTCACATTTGTTTTCAAGCTGGTTTTAATTGGATTCTACTATTAAATCTTTATTTCATATGTCTCGGACATGATCTTGTAAACTCATAAATGTAAGCATTGTAATTGTATACACTATTGGTCTAACACAAGCTAAGTTTATTTGCATGTTGATATCTTGTTAGAACCATTCCTTGTATCTCCATACGAATATACCATACATCACTATAAAACTTAAAAAAATAAAAAGGTTATCAAATACTTTCTTATTATGTATATGTGCTCCAACTAGCCTTTACTTCTATTATGTAAATCAATCTCAAATTGATCTCACCAAAACAAAGTTCATATGTGAAATGTGTATTATCATTCTTTCATGCTCTTCTTTGGGATTTATCAAAACATATGTTTCATGGGGAAACACGACTCAATTAAAACATCTTGTATTCACAATACGTGTTTTATAAGTTCTATTAACCTTAATCCTAGACTTGTGATTTGAGTCCAACTCAAAATTTTATAATTTGAATTTCTTTAGATCAATTGTGAATCATTTAAGTCTTCACAAGTATGATCAATCTATGTTTGTATTTATAAAACACCATTTCTTTGAATCTTATTAATAGATGTTGTTTTCTCAAGACCTACTTGCAAAGGTATAATTTATGCATCTATGTTGTTTATATAATAAGAAATTCAACAAACATTTTGTGACTTTCCTTAAAGGATTACTTATAGAATATCTTTATCTTCTTAGATACAACTTATGTATTTACGTAATGTTTCTAAATATTCTGAACATCAGAATGTTAACAATTGTATGTTTTATGTTTTAAAATTCAAGTAGGGTCATTTAGATTGTTATCTTAATGATCTAAAGATGTCAATAACCCTTTTCAAGAAAGTTTATGAAAACTCCTTTCACTCTGAAGTTTTCTTATCTAATTAAACATTTAGTTTCTTGTTTTGTAGGACCCTTCCTACTCCATTTCATTATACAGATTTTACCACCTAATATTTTTAAAACTCTTGTCCAGGTCTAATTTAAGGTTAAGATCTTTTACTAAAACACGATCTTATGATATGATCCAGCTAACCTAATTAAACCAATTTGAACCAATCTCGGTTATTGGTGTTATATCTTATCTCATAAGATCTCTACGGTAGGGAATAGAAGACAAAACCATTTTGTTATCTTGAAATAATTATATGTGAAAGTAGCATTTATCTCATACACCCAATAAAGTTTTTCAATCATTCAACATTTGTTAAAAGATATAAATAAAAATATTCTTGTTTTAAACAAAGAAAACATCATCATTTGATGTTATATGAAAACTTGAATATTTGAAATTTTCATTATGAAGTGATTTTCAAGTTTGTTTAACTTTTCTTTCCCGGATTCCATTTATCTATACAAAAGAATTTGTATATTACTAAAAATCTTACTTTTAAAAGATAAAAGGAATATGAAATATTACAAGGATACTTGTAGTGAATGTTTTAAAACATTCCCTTGCTATGGCTGCCTTAGTATTTTTTAGTTCGACACCACGACTTAGAAATTGACTTTTTGGTCTCACCAATAGCTATGCTTTCGTATCTGGTCGTATAAACTTTTTTTAAGCCTTTGTTTTTTTTGCTTAATTCGTGTAGGTAATCAATGAACATTTTCTCTCACTACGTCATCACTTATGTAAAACCGGCCTTCTCAAGGCCATCTGAACAACATTCCATGCTCCTAGCATTTTGTGGATATACATATATATAATAGGAAATAAATTTCCTCCCCGTCTTATTTCAATTCAGAATGGACAACAATGAGTAAGTGGGAATCTAACGGTATGTCAGTTTGTTCGAACTCATCAATTTTTCACCTCATGATGTTAGCACGATTAGGATCCTTTATATTTAGTTTCTTAATGTGATCCCTTAAGAATTCATAAGGATCTTAGTGTACTCTTGATAGAATCTTTCCTTTAAGTCTCTAGTTATGTCATAAGCAAACCAAAATCTTATGTAAGTTCTTAACTCTTGGTAATGATGTCAGCATCAACTTTGTTATGACTTGAGCATCATCTCTAAATTTGACCCAAGCTTTATGGACAAACGCACTAGCATCATGAGATGGTCATTTAGGCATATGGCACTTTAGAACTCCCAACTTCTTTGTCTTAAGGATTGTTTTTAAGTTATAGTACCAATTTAAAAAGTTTGTTCCATTGAGTTTAACGTTCAAAATGTTAACTTTGAAAATTAAGAGTTATTCACGAGGCATCTAGAATGTAAAAAAAAAAAAAAAAAAAAAAAAAAAAGAATTAGTATGTTTGACATCATATAATTTTCCAAACAAATAATGACCCTCTTTTAACGGATGTCACCTGTTGAGCACCTTTGTGTAAGAGTTGATAACATTTGTTAGTTGTTGGGCTCAAAATAAATTTTCTTGGACTATAAAGGATAAATACTCTAATTATGTTTGTTGTCAAGGTGTATAGAGCTTAAAAGTTGAAGGGGTTAAGATGTGAATTGCCAAAATACTTGTAATTTGGTGAAAAGAGATGGCACGTGACTAGTGAATGAGTTTCGTCCGAATTTCTGGATTGACACAGGAAAGAAACTCATATAAATGAAGATTCTACAACATTAGTGATTGAGGTGAGTTATCCATAACAATAAAAAATGAAGAGGTCGTGATTTCAAGTTTAGCTTATAGCAAAAATACTCTGCGTTTTGCCATGGGATTTTTCTAGTAAGCGGGTTGGGTGCGTCCCGGCTAAGAAACGATTAAAATAACACTTATAATCCGAAACTGAATCGTACATTTGCTGTTAAAAAAAGGCAGATTATTGGTAAGCAAATTTATAAACCTAGAGGTCATTATTTGTGTATGTATTCAGTGTTCTGAGTACAACGGCTGAAAAGTTTTGTGATTTGAATGAGAAATGTTTGGGTGTTCACATATACTCCCTTATGGCCTTATTGCTCCTCCATTGCATAGCTTTCGCTCATCTGGTTTATACATTGGTTGTCAAGTTGGGTTGGGTTGCATTGCCTAATTATTGTCGAATGCGGGCTCAATTGATTTGGGCCTGTTAAGCCTTTTGCAATTAGATGTATCTTTATTACTTGGATCTTATTGGCTTGTTTTTGCTGTATAACATCATGGTATGAGGTCTCTCTTTGGCCCATGTATGGTACTGTTTTGTTGGGGTTGCCACAAATTAATTTTGTTTGGGTCTACATCAGTACATCCTAGAACGTTCGAAATCAAATTTTGCATTCCATTCAAAGTTTCCTAATAATAAAAAGAAAGTTGGGATAATCCAATTCTAAAAGGGTCTTATGTTTCATACACCACTGAATTGACAAGGCACCACAAACGGTCGTTTACCAAGCCGTAAACGGTTGTTTATAACTCTGTAAACGGTCGTTTACACTCACGCAAACGGTCGTTTAGCTTTTTAGATTTTGGAATCTCAAAGTTTGCTGTTTTATCAAACGGTCGTTTTATTTAATCGCAAACGATCGTTTACTTTATGGTAAACGGTCGTTTACTTTTTGTGAACGAGATCCCATTAATACCATACCTATCATATTTACTCACCACCCACCCACCATTCCCTTATTATACCTGATTCTACCACCATATTTAACACATTTCCTCAACAAATTAATCTTCATATCACCAATGATCCTTAGCCCAACTGGTTAAGGTGAGGTGCCCATGACATGTAAATATTAGAAGGTCATGGGTTCAAGTCTCACTCTGGGCAAAAATGCTCAGAGTTGAACCAGGGGGTTTTCTCAGCAATGGGTTTCCTCCTGAGGGGGTTGGAGGTGCGGTCTCGGATGGGAAACGAATAGGTGGGCCCGATTAAGATAACACCTATTCTCCGAAGCAGCGTCGCACATTTGCCGTTCAAACAAAAAAAATTAATCTTCATATCAAACAATCAACCATCCATTCATCACATTTCATCAATACTTCATCCCCTTCTTCTTTTGTTAAGATTTTTAAAGATTTTAATATTAACAAAGATTAGATATAAATTTTATTTATATATATTTTATTTTGTTACTGATTGTAATTATTTCTGGTAATGGCTTCAAGCTCACGTCAAGTTACGGCATCGGTTCGTGTTTCAAATCATCCTTGGCTTCAGTTTCATCGAGGATTAGATGAATATAAAAGCCTTCAAAAGCTTTTGGATAAAAAAATGCGAGCCTTCACGTTCGATATATTGGAGTTTGCTGTGGGACGTCGGGGAATTTACCCGTGCTCGTAACATGATGAACGAGCCATGGAGAAGATTTTTTTGCCATTAGTGGCCCGCAATATAAAGAGCTTTGTTTGGAGTTTTTCTCCACGTTTAATTTCGACACAAACAACCATAATTATAGGTATTTAATCTAATTAGATTATATATATTAATATATTAACTTATATTTTTTGTTTGTTAACAGTGATAAAGATGCTATCAGTTTCGTGCTCGGGGGGGTGCCACGTAATTTTTTAATGGCCCCGTTTGGTGTTTTGATTGGTTTATATATAGTTCAGGAGATCCATCAATTTGATTTTTTGAATGGTCTTACGCAATTTCCTATGATACAATGTTTTGGCAAGAAATTGGTGAGGGTCAATATGTGCCTAATAAAAAAACGAAAGCTACAAGAATGAATTGCAGATAAGATCCGTTTATATTGTAGATAAAAAAGCATGAGGTTGAGCGCATGTGATTTAGTTGTAATTTATATTGTAGATAAGAAAGCATAGGCACAACCCTATGCTTTCTTATCTACAATATAAACGGATCTTATCTACAATGCTTTCTTTTCAACAACAAAATCACAGTTTTATATAACTAAATAAATTACATTATTATACAAATAAAAACAAAATTATATTTTTATAAATACAAAAAATATATTATTATTGATACGGGTCTTCAGAAGGGTCTTGATATGGAGGTACCCATATTTGATTATTATGTTTAAACCTCCACCTAACTTGTAGATAATCAGCAATCATGTCCATCCGCATAAGATGTTCACGATCAACAAATCTGGACATACGAACCGGCCCGTTTAACCTTGCCATATTTTCAGGGGTGAGAACCAGTAAAGACTCAGCGATACGAGTAACATATGTGCCATCACAAATATGTCCGTTCTTCTTTATCCCTATGCAACTAGTAAAATAATCAACAATCATATATGCCATGTTGCACGACCACCTATTAATCAAACAAAATAAAAAAACAAATATTTCTTACTCACCCCACCACTGGTTATCCTACGTCCAGCTATAGTATGACCAATAACACGATGAATATATCTATACAACGGATCGTTCATTCTTGTAGCTTTCGTTTTATTATTAGGCACATGTTGACCCTCATCAATTTCATGCCAAAACATTGTATCATTATAATCTTCAGGAAATTATGTAGGATCATTCAAAAAATCAGATTGATGGGTCTCCTGAAGTGTATATAAACCCATCAAAACACCAAACTGGGCCACTGAGAAATTACGTGGCACCCCCCGAGCACGAAACTGATAGCATCTTCATCATTGTTAAAAAACAAAAAATATAAGTTCAATTATATTAATATATATAATCTAATTAGATTAACATGGGTCTCCTATAATGATGGTTGTTCTCCATGGCTGTTTCATCATGTTACGAGCATGGGTAAATTCCTCGACGTCCTGTAACAAACTCCAAGATATCGAACGTGAAAGCTCGAATTCTTTATCTAAAAGCTTTTGAAGGCTTTTATATTCATCTGATCCTCGACGAAACTAAAGTCAATGATGATTCGAAACACGAACCGATGCCGTATCTTGACGTGAGCTTAAAGCCATTACCTGAAATAATTACAATCAGTAATAAAATAAAATATATTTAAGTAAATTTATATCTTACCTTTGTTAATATTAAAAACTTTAAAAATCATAACAAAAAAAGAAGGAGATGAAGTATTGATGAAATGTGATGAATGGATGGTTGATTGTTTGATATGAAGATTAATTTATTGGTGAAATATGGTGAATATGATGGTAGAATCGGCCATCGGGTATAATAAGGGAATGGTGAGTAAATATGGTAGGTATGGTATTAATGGGATCTGGTTCACAAAAAGTAAACGACCGTTTACCATAAAGTAAACGATCGTTTGCGATTAAATAAAACGACCGTTTGCAATAAAGCAGCAAACCTCGAGATTCCAAAATCTGAAAATCTAAAGGACCGTTTACTTTGATCTGTCAAACCACCTGTGCCTAAAAGCAAACGACCGTTTGCAGACCTGTAAACGGTCATTTACCTTGTTGCAAACGGTTGTGTACAGCTTGACATACAATCGCTTGCTTTGTCTGGTGTAAAATGATGAACCAGTGGTGTTTGAAACAATGCCCCCTTCTAAAATGTACTCCTTGTAATATGATTATAAGTGATATAACTACTTCTAATTGTTAAGGATCTTGACATGATGTAATTTATTCATTTGTTGTATTCTAGTTTCCGGAGCTGAATGTCAGTTTAAAGTTATGTTTGAGATACATAAATTTTATTAAGAATTTAACCTAATTTTATGTGAATTGTGGATTTTGGAAAAAACAATTTTTGATAATTCAATGATAAGGAGAAACGGCAACTATGAAACTATAAGTACCATAAATAATGAGTATGACATGTTTAATTTAGATTATAATCAAGAAAAATGAGCGTATACTAGGTTCGAGGCTATAATTTTATAAAGAAACAAAGATAATTGGTAATTAAACTTGCTACTACCATGTTTTCCAAAAAAAAAAAAAGATACATATAAAATTGAGTGTTTGTTTGGGTTATATTTTATTTGATGAAGGGTAAATGGTCATTGCTTGAAATTGTATCTGAAAGCTAATGAGATTAATGGATCTCCACAACAATCCGAGAGCTTTATGCTCTGCACCTTGGATAACGATGCGTCACATTAACAATTCAGGTACCAAGTTTGGTAGGAAACTTTAAACTTAGCGCTTAGGGGAGGCAACCGACAACTTTGTGAGTGTTGTGACATTCGATAATTTTCCGTTACCAAAACTCCGTTAATTCTGTTATGTCTTGCATACAAGTCACATAAGCACAAATTAGTTGTCCTTGAACGTTGATAACTTAACAAATAGTTAATATCGATTTAACTAATATCAACTCGATTAATTATTATGATTGCTATTATGTGATTATGTGAATCAGAAAATTATGTGTTATTTAATGATTTACGTCTCAACACGTCATTCTGGTGAATTATATAAGAATCATGAGTATTGATTAACATTTGATTAGTATACTAATTGTTGGATAATTAAATTCTACAGTTAAGAAATGAAAATGATTTAACATGGTAAGAAGTTTAGAATCTATAAAAACAAGGAGTTAATTAGAAAAAATTTAATTTGCTTGAAAGATGTCAATTTGCTTGAAAGATTTTTTGGATGTCACGGAAAGAATACAAGACAAATGCTCACTTTTGAAGCAGAACTGGAATATGAAGCTAAAGTATACGAAGACGAAGTCGAAGGTGGATTGATATCCGGAATGATAGATGATGAAGCGACATATGATGATTACCTTTATAATAGCTTGGGTTCTAGGGTCGATGAATAAAAGAAACAAGATACGCAATGAATGAATGAAAAACGACTAAATTAGATGATTAGTTTTTAAAAACAAAAGTAAGAACTTTAAATAGTTTGAATTGCATCTTTATTTTATATTTTATGTATTTTTTTATTTTTAAGGGTTAAATTATTGAATAACTTTAATTTTAAGCCGTTTGTAATGTTTTATATTTTTATACTTATACATCATAAATATATATTTTACAAATAAAAATATATAAATGTTTTTTTTGAAATAATCATATTTAATTTTTCTTCTATCATAAATCATATTTAATTTTATGATAAAAACAAATAATATATAAAATTTTAATTAATTATTTTGAAAAATAACCGAATTGTTTATGCCCGCACCGGTTTTCAAACCGGCCTAGACGGGTTCTATAGGGTCGGCATTTTTGATCATCAAACCTGTTTAGGGCCCGAACAAGTTTGGGCCTTAAAACAGTTACTAAAAAACTGGTTCAAACTAGTATTATTTGGAAACTGAACCAATTTGGTCCAACAAACTGGTTTGTACCTCTCTAGAAGATTATTACCATATTTAAACCAAGAAAAACCCTAATCTTCCCCACTCACTCATTTGCGCCCGTAACCCCCCTTGTACTTGTGATTTTGAACTCAAGCACGCACACATCCATTGGATTCTGACTAGCTTTGATTATTACAAGGTGTTAGGAATGTTGTTTGTTGATCTACAACGTGTAACAGGTATGATTGACTAATCATTTAGCATCTTTTTCATAAAAATAATTTATGAACACACCCATGTTACATGAAATTGATGAAATTGGATTATGTAGTTGTATTAGTTTGATTCTATTGTTGATGTTTTACGCAAATATTGCAAGAACTTTGGATTTTGTGATTTTGTTGATTATGTTCTAATGGATGATATGGATTAGAATAACCATATTAATGGTGAACATCATACATGCGTGCGGATCTTAGGCCCTTATCATTTGTGATTTTCGAAGTGATTGGGTAATTTTTGTTTGAAATGTGCATGATGGCTATTTATATGGAATCATGTATGCTCTATTGAGAAGTTATGCTACTATAATAATCTTGATAAAGTTTAGGATTCACTATGTTCAAAACATGGATGACTTGAGTTAAGCGCATGAATACTTGATTGGTTTTGCATAAACAAATATGTTTTCACCTAACATGTCATCAACGGATCAACTCGTTCAAAATATTCAATATTTCTAATGCACACTAATCAATGGGATTGAATGAATGCTTAGGGTTTCTTAATCCATGTTGTCTTGCATGTACTTATGTACTCATGTATTCTAGGTAACATGTGACAGGTTGTCTTTCCATTCTTACTTTTGGTTTGCTTTATAATCTTGGCATTTGCCTAAAGTAAGTTCGTTGCCTCTCGTTTAAATATTTCTTTGGGGGAGTAAGCATACTTACAAACATTAATTTTTATAAGTTGTGTATGGCATGTTCATAGTGTTATTACCATTGAAAGTCCTTACACTTTGAAACATTTAACTATGGAAATTAGCAAGAAATATTGTGTAGTACTACTAGGCGCGACAAGCCCCATCTGTACGACTAGAAGTCAAGCGAGTGCAATATTGTCCTAAACGACTAACACATTGTCATGATTCAGTACATCATGACGGATGGCAAACAAATGAATAGAGTTAGCTTTGATTGCGAAAAACATTCTTGCGATGCTTATGTATACATTAGCTATCTGTTACATTATACATTACTTCACATGGCTTGTAGTGAGTGGTTAAAATACTATATGTGATTAGGTTCCATGATAGTAACATAGGTGGTTATAATTTGTGACTTCTAAAGTGATTTAGCAATTTCTAATTGAAATGTACATGATGGGTATTTATATGGATTTATATGTGATATATGATAAGTTATGCTAGTATAATAATTCTGATAGAATTTAGGATTCACTGTGCAAAACGTGGACAATTTGAGTTAAACACATGAATATTTGATTGGTTTTTTATAAACGAATATGTTTTCACCTAACATATCAGCAAGCAACGGGTAAACCGGGTAAAACTAGTCAATAATTTCTAAATTACACAAATCAATGGGATTGATTGATTATTTAGGGTTTATTAAACTGTCCTGTCTGAAATCACAGCCTACACCACTAGATCTCATGAACCGGATACTCTTTGTCTGGGAATGTTGAACGCGACGTATAAAGAATTAACTTATATATCTGTGGGTTAGTGTTGGAGATTCAAAACATGGTGACTTCATCCAAACCCACCACTATCCAACAAACAATCTGATTGGCGCATAAGCTAATAAACTAGGCGATGGGAGGGAAAATTACCAAAATGGGGTTAAGTGTCGAGCATGCCCGATAACAAATGGAAATGGGATAGTTCTGCTTGGCAAGGGATCGTCGCCAACAGTCAGCCTCCGCAACAACAGCAAATGAAGTTCAAGTCGAACCAAAACTTTAACCAATTCCCTTTATCAAAGCAGGGTCGGGGGGTAATATTGGGAAGTTCCCAAAATGCAACAAGTGTTACAACGATCACACCGACAAATGTGATAACTTCCAATGCCAACGTTGAAGGGAAGTGGAACATGCAGCCAATGACTGCTGGGGTGAGTTGATGAAAAAGCCACAGCAGACATAGGAAACTCCTAAAGGGTTTTGAATGCAAAAAGGATGGCTACTATAAGAGGAACTGTCCATAACTGAAAAAGAATTGCAACAATGGTGGAGCAAAGGGAAGAGCCTTCGTGATGGGTTTAGGTGAGGCTCTAAACAACCCTACTATTATCATAGTTAAATTTCTAGGAAATCATCGTTATGTTATAGTCTTGTTTGATACTATAGCCGATAGAAGATTTATCTCTTGTAAGTTTAGCAGCTTGTTAAGTGATATATCTTCTTTATAGGAAACAAAGTATACCATAGAATTAGCTAATGGTAAGCATATTCACGTCACACATATCCTTAAGAGCTATAATTTAGAATTGTCTGGATATATGTTTAACATGAACCTTATGCCTGTTACACTCGGTAGTTTTGAAATAGTTGTAGGCATGGATCGGTTGTCAGAAAAACAAGAAGTCGTTTGACATGAGAAGATCTTCGTCTTCTTCTCCCTTGTAGAGAAATTCTTTCGGTGAAGGATAAAAAGAATGGTGCGATCATTGGTATCACCTCTTTTACAAAAGCCTAGAATGGCAACGTAAAGGTTTTCTAGCCATATTAGCTCTTGTGACTGACAAGCAACCGGAAGAGAAGAAGTTGAAATATATTTTAGTTGTTATGGATTTTCCAGAAGTTTTCCTAGAAGATTTTCCTAGATAACTCCTAGATCGTCAAGTTGAATTTTAAATTAACTTAAAAGTCGGAACAACCCTAGTTGCCTTACGGATTGGTGCCAAACAAACTACAGGATTTGTCGACATAGCTTAAGGAGTTGTTGGATAAGAGATTTATATGACCAAGTTCATCAACATGAGGAGTCCGTGTTCTTTTGTTAAGAAGAAAGATGTGACTTTCCGAATATGTATCGACTACATAAAGGTCAACAAAATCATGTTAAAAAACTAATACCCTTTGACTCGTATTGATGATTTGTTTGATCAACTTCAGGGAGCAAGTCATTATTCCATTGTCGATTTGAGGTCCGGTTACAATTAACTAAGAGTCCGAGAGGATGACTGTTGGTTCAAACCCCACATACACTCACGTAAACATGAACTTCTACTTTATTCATCTGCAGATGGCTATATATATAGCCTACTAGTACACATAAAGCCAAAGAAAAAGTAAACACCTAACAACCTATTAACCTGCTGACTAAACAAAAGAATAGGACTCAACTTAGGAATTAAAAACACATGTTTTTTGACTTATTCAGATGACCCCAGCTGACCGGATTTAAACCATTTGACCCATACCCAAATGACCCGTCAAGATTAACCTAACAATCACCCCTTTAATCTTGACACTTTGATCTGTTTCTTCAAAGCAAAGTGGGTTCTTCCTCTTGAATTAAATTAGCTTCATTATCCTTCTTTTTCCATTTAGTGCACTCATATGCAAAATGCCAAAATTCTCCACATTCAAAACATCGAAATCCGCTTTTATCTCCTCGACCCAATCCTCTTTCGCGTCCTCTTTCACCTCTACCGAAACCTCTTCCTCGGCCTCTTCTTCTTCCATTTTTTCTTTCTTCGCTATTTGAACTAGAAAACAATAATTGACCTTGATTTTCTTCTTTTTCTTCATGACCTTGAAGCCGTTCTTCATATGTTTTTAGCCTTCCTACAGCTTCTTCAAAAGGCATTCTCTCAAGATCCGAATATTGTTCAATAGGAGCAACAATCGGCAAATACTTCTTTGGCACCGAATTAAGGAACTTTCTCACAACCACTTCTTCTTCGAGTCTTGAACCAAGACTTTTGAACTTCTCAACTATACCACTTATCTTACCCGAGAAGTCGTCAATTGTTTCGTTTTCTTTCATCTTTAGCTTCTCTAATTCACCCCTTAATGTTTGCAACCTTGCCTTTTGCACCCGCTCGGTACCTAAATACCGAATCCGAATAGACTCCCAAACATCTTGTGCATCCTTGTGTTTGGCAACCTGCAAAAGAACATCTTCAGGAAGGGTATGATAAATTATAGCTTTTGTAGTATAGTTCTTCTTCTCGTCCGCATCTTCTCCGGTTATCGTCTTCCAAAGACCTTGTGCTCTCAACACAGTTTCAACCAAAATAGCCCATGAAGTATAATTAGTTTCAGTCAATTTAGGGCATTGTAGTGACACGTTACCTTGCTCACAGACTACAATCTCTCCTCCCTCAATCGTTTTATCTCCTGCCATTATTCTTCCTTTCTTTCTATGAATCGACGCGCTCTCTTTCTTTCTTCTTTCTGTCGATTTCTTTCTCCTCTCTTTCTTTCTCTCTTGCAATGCGATGCCAGTTCTTTCTTTCTTCTTTCTTGCAATGCCTTCTTCTTTCTTTCTTCTTTTTTTCTTTACTGATTTAGATCAACCCTCCTTTCTTCTTTCTTCTTTCTCGCGATCTCGTCACATGAAGTCACTGTTCTCCTGCTCTCTCTCTTTAATCAAACATGGTATGAGCCCTAGGCTCTGATACCAAATGTTGGTTCAAACCCCACATACACTCACGTAAACATGAACTTCTACTTTATTCATCTGCAGATGGCTATATATATAGCCTACTAGTACACATAAAGCCAAAGAAAAAGTAAACACCTAACACCCTATTAACCTGCTAACTAAACAAAAGAATCAGACTCAACTTAGGAATTAAAAAAACATGCTTTTTGACTTATTCAGATGACCCCAGCTGACCGGATTTAAACCATTTGACCCATACCCAAATGACCCGTCAAGATTAACCCAACAATGACATCTTGAAGACTGCTTTCTAAACTTGCTATGGTCATTTCAAATTCTTGGTCATAACATTTGGGTTAACAAATGTAGTAATAGTGTTCATGGATCTCATGAAACATGTGTGTAAACCCTATCTCGATCAATTTATTATTATGTTTATCGATGTCATATTGATTTATTCTATAACTAAGGAGGAGCATGAGGAACATCCACGGATAATCATAGAACTACTCAAGAAAGAAAAATTGTATGAAATGTTTTCAAAGTGTGTTTTCTAGATTCAAGAAGTTCAATTCCTAGGGCACATTGTCAAAGTGTTTAATGCTTGTTGTTTATTGATTTGATGATGAATTCATCATCCATGAAGGATGATGATATGATGTTGTTGATGGAGTATGATTCCCACGTTAGGTGGTGAACCATCCACACACAAATGATAATAAGTATTGCTATTTATATTAATCTAGCATTTATAATAATTACAAAATAAACCCTAGACTAATAATGTTGACTTTTGTTGACTTCAAGCTTCAATTCTTCATCTTCTATGTTGACTTTTCTGTTGACTTGGAAATCTTCAATTTATTTTTGTTGGTCGAAACCCAACAATACTCCCTTTAAATTGTAGATTTCCAATGATAAAGGTTGAAGCTTGAAACTTGAGCCTTGATGCTGCTTTCTGATGAAATAGTTGATTCAAGTGTTGATGTTGCGGAAGCGTGTGCTTGAATCAACTATTGTGTGATATTGATGATCATGATTATATACTTGATATTGCTTCTGCTTTTGATCTTGTAATTGTTGTTGATGAAGATCAAGATCATTTGACTGTTGATGCTTTTGATGTTGTAGGCTACTGTTTGAACTTCACTGATGCAGCCCACAAGGGGCGCTTCAAATGGTCACAAGGGGCGCATCAACTGATGCCTTCTTGAGCTGCATGGGCTGCAATAACTGTTGCTGATTGAGCTAATTAAGTGCAGCCCATTTGATGCTGAAACTGTTGTAGTTCTGCTGCTGATTTGCAGCTTAAATTGTTGCTAAAACGCGGCTGAATTTTCTGCTGTTACGCTGCTGATTCGCGACTCAATTTGCTGTCAAAATGATTGTTCTACTGTTGTTATGCTGCTGGTTTGCTGCTGAAACGCAACTTAATTTGTTGTTGTTTTATTGCTGAAATGCAGCTTGTTTTGCTGTTGTAAAGTTGCTGTTTTGATGATGGTTTAGTGCAGGCTGCATAGAGGCTGTTTGATGTGTATTTACGGGCTGATTTTGGTTTGTTTGGGGCTGCACTAAAGTGCTTAGTGCAGGGGCTGCAAGGACTGCATTTTTGATGTGGTTTTGGGTCAGTTTGGGTGTTGTTTGGATGTTGTTTGAAGGTAATTTGGTGGCTTCTAGTTTTGGTTAAGTGCAGGGGCTGCACTAAAGTTTGGTTTTTGCTGAGGATTTGAGAGGTTCATATGCTCATTTGGGTGTTGGAATGATGTTATTAGGCTAATTTGGGCTGCACAAAGGTGTTGTTTGATGTTGTTGTGCTCATCAACGGATAAGAAACAACAACTTATCCTTAGATTGTGTGTTAGCCTCATCAACAAACTTGAACAACAAGCTGTCCGAAGATGCTACAGGGATGTTTTTGCTGCAGAAAGGATTTGTAAAAAATGCTATGCAAATTGTATATTTGCTGAACTGAAATTTCAGCAAATAAACCCATGAAAACCCCCCCTTAGAACCATGTAGAACATGAACCAATTGTTGCATATTATTGAAATTTTTGTATCAAATTGATTTGTAACTTGTTTGTACATCAATATAATACAAATTTTGATTCCAAATCAGATCTAGATCAGAATCATAATGAGCACCTTATGAACATCAAAAACCCAAAAACTAATGCAATGATTAGCTTCGAATTCACCTTGTATTGTTGAATTGATTGTTGAATTGGTGTAGCAACAACTTAGATCAGAATCCAAAACACTTATTGATCCAATTCCATGCTCCAGATCTGAAAATTTGTTGAAAACACCAAGAACACACACACTAGTGTAAGTGTTCCTATGCTACTAGAAACCCAAAATCTAATCAAATTGATTCAAACTTGATTGATTTGCCTTCCAATTGATGAATCTTTCATAGAAATGATTAGATAACATCAAATTAATGTTGATTTCATCAGATTCACCTTCAAATCCATAGATCTAGTGAAGAACACCAAAAACTTTTTCTCCAAGTTATCTTCAAATCTCCACCAATTTTAGCAATCTAACGATGAAATCTGATCAAAATCAATATGAATCCATCAACTCCAGCTCTGATACCAATTATGAGTTCCCGATTTGAACAGGATCGTTGAGCTTGGATCTTAGGATTCAAATTGATAAGAACAATATTTGATGATTAGATGCTAAAATTTAATCATGATGAACACAATAGTGTTTTAATAATGCTTGTTGTTGTTTATTGATGGTAAATTCATCATCCATTAAGGATGATGATATGATGATGTTGGTGATGGAATATGATTCCCATACTTGGTGGTGATCCATTCATCTACAAATGATGTAAGTTATTCTATTTATACTAATCTAAGACAATTACAATGTAAAAACCCTAGACTAATAATGTTGACTCTTGTTGACTTGTTGACTTCAAGCTTCAATTCTTCATCTTCTTGTGGACTTGAATGTTGGTTTGGAAATCTTCAATTTATTCTTCTTGGCCAAAACCCAACAATACTCCCCCTTAGGCTTAGATACTTGATAATCAGCTCTTCAGACTTGAAAGTTCTTTCACTCTTGCAATCATCTTGTTGCTGAAGTAGGAGACTACAACCTTCAGCTCATCATACTTGTATTTTATTTCCATCTTGCAGATCATCCTTAATGTTTCAAAACTCAACCCCAGAACATCCTCTTCAGTAGTATGGGTTTCCAAAACATTGTTATTGTGAACTATCTCTAGTTCATCTTGCTCAGAGATTCTCAGTTCAGTCACTTCTTTGATCTGTGTTCCAGTCAACTGACCTGCTTCATACTTCCTTCTCTTGTAGGCTTTGGCATGCAGTTTATCTATCACTTGAATAACGTGCACATATGAGCATATGTCACTTTGTGATTGTTCATCATTCAGCTTAGGAAAATACTTATCATGAAGATATGAAGTGTAGCTTGGATGGAGAAGCTTGGTTTTCACTGGATCAAAAATTCTTATACTTTGAGCTTTCTTCCTCTCTTCATTTCTTAACAGCACCAGCTCCTTTGTTCTCTCAACATATCCCCATTTGTTGCTTTTGGACCTTGTTGACTTCGTCTACATGGCAATTTTGCAAGAAATGATTTGACTTGAAAAACCTCATGTATCCTGTAGCCAAGTTAGTGCTCAAGTCCCAATTCCTTCATTTGATTGTTTAGAAACTTCAAATTTCATGATTTCATGCATTAACTACTCCCCCTAAATTTGTGATAAATGATGAATTGATGCATTTATCATAAATTTATCTAGGAAATAGCATGAAAGACACTAGTCTATCCAACAGAACTGGAAATAACTTAACTAAAATTATAAACAAAATTAACAACATACAAGCATATATATACATATAATGGGATCATACTATGACACTAAGCATCTTCCTGTATCGATTTGTTTGATGATATGAGACATGAATCTAGTGCTGATTGCAAGTATAAGATTCCACATAAATTCAAACAGGAGTATGTGTTCAACTAGGCATGCTGTTTATCATGTTTTGATGTTGATTAAAGATAGCCAATTATGGGCTCCACATTCAATTCACATTAGAGTTTGTCCTCCATTTATGAGTCAAGTCATCACTTTTTCATACTTAGAAACTATGTACTTTAAGATATAAGTTCTATCTTGAGATGTATTTTACATCTCATTAATGTATTGATGCAAAAGCTCTTAAGTTAATATACAGTTGATAATAATGGAATCTTTTGAGAGCTGAGATATGATCATCATCAAGTCACCAGGTCTTTACTTCCGTAAAACAGAGGTGCCTTTAACCCATGTCTTTGTTTACACAAACAGAGGGATGATGAGGATCATAATTTATTCACCAGTTGGTTACAAATGTATACCAAGGTAATCATAATCCCAGGTCTTTGTTTACACAAAACAAAAGGAATATGATTTGCAAAGATAGAAGTTATAAAGTGTTGTTACATAGTGTGCTTGGGTGAGTGATTTGATCACATCAGGATAAGACTTACTTGCGTGATCCTCAAAATGGAATTTCCCACAGACAGTCACCTTTTCATTATGTTATGCATACACTTAGTGTATTTTCCACTCAAGCTGAACCTACCTACATATCAAAGCACTTTTGATCAGACTTTAGTGAAAGTTAAGAACTCAGGAAAGAAGCAAAGACATAGGGTACGATCATTTCCCATCAATATGGACTGCTAGATATGAAAACAAATAATTAAGACATTCATTTTGTATTTTTATATTGTTTTATGAATGTTTTTTTTTTTGGATTTTGCATATGAATATATACAAGGACAGACTCATGCTTTTCAGTTGGCAGATAATTAATCTAAGTTAATCATGCCCAAAGATTCAATCAGAAAATTAAATCTAACTGAATCAAAGGCTTTAGTGAATAAATCAGCAAGCTGATTTGTTGTATCCACTTTGATTAACTTGATTAAACCTTTTTCTGAGCAATCTCTCAGAAAATGGTATCTGATTTCTATATGTTTTGTTTTACTATGTTGCACTGGATTTGTAGTGATGAACATAACAGCAGAATTATCAATATGAATTGGTGTTTGAAGGAAATTGTAACCATAATCAAGTAATTAGTTTTGCAACCAAATAACCTGAGAGCAACCAGCTGAAGCAGCTATGTACTCAGCCTCAGCTATGGATACTAATACATTTGTTTGCTTCTTGCACTGCCAATAGACAAGTCTTGGTCCTATGAATTGACATCCACCAGTTGTGGATTTTCTGTTGTTGTTGCATCCTCCAAAGTCACTATCAGAGTATGAATAAAGGTTGAATTCTCCATCTTTGGGATACCAAAGTCCATGAGCTGGCTTCCCTTTGAGATATCTGAAGATCCTCTTAACAACATTCAGATATGACTCTTTAGGATCTGATTGGTACCTAGCACACACACACACAGAACAAACATTATGTCAGGTCTGCTTGCAGTTAAATACATTAAAGATCCTATCATTGATCTATACAGTCTTTGATCAATTGATTTCCCTATAAGATCAGGTACAATCTTGTCTGTTGTGGATGCTGGCATTTTGCATGAAGAAGTATCAGCAAGATTGTACTTCTTCAAGATTTGATGAATATACTTCTCTTGATTAATGAAGATGCCATCTGGTTTCTGATAAACTTGTAAACCAAGGAAGAAGGTTAATTCTCCCATTGAACTCATCTGAAATTCAGATTTCATTAAACCTTCAAAGCTTTCACACAATCTCTTGTTTGTTGAGCCAAAAATAATGTCATCTATATAAATCTGGACAACCAAGAGGTCTTGATGTTCTTGTTTGAGAAAGTGAGTTTGATTTATTGTTCCCCTTTTATATCCATGCTTGAGTAAGAATGATGATAATGTTTCATACCACTTTCTTGGAGCCTGATGAAGACCATACAAAGCTTTGTCAAGCTTGTATACCCTGTGTGGGTAATCAGGATCCTCAAAGCCTGGAGGTTGAGCAACATAGACTTCTTCATCAATTTTCCCATATAAGAAAGCACATTTTACATCCATTTGGTAAACTGTAAACTTCTTATGTGAGGCATAGGCTAGGATTACTCTTATTGCTTCAATCCTTGCAACTGGTGCAAAGACTTCATCATAATCTATTCCTTCTTCTTGGGTATAACCTTGTGCTATTAGCCTTGCTTTGTTTCTCACAATAATGCCTCTGTCATCTAGTTTATCCTTGAAAAGCCATCTTGTGCCAATTGGATATTGACCTTCAGGAAGATCAACTAGATTCCAGACTTTCAGCTTTCTGAATTGTTGAAGCTCCTCTTGCATAGCTTCAATCCAGCTGTTATCCTTCAATGCAGTAGTTATGTTGGGAGGAACCACTTGTGAAAGAAAACATGTGAAGAGACAAATGTTGGCTGCTCCCCCTTGACTTCTAGTAGTTCTTTCATTAAGGTCACCAATAATATTTTCTATTGGATGACTCTTATGAATTCTTGTTGTTGGAATAGATGCAACTGGAATGGATGATTCCAAGTTAGTCATATTCATTGATGGAGAGGGATCCAGCTAAGATGGAGAATCAACAAAATAGTCAAGATCTTCATCATTTTGATCCTTTAAAGCTGAATGATATCCCTCCTCATGAGTTTGTGCATAAGCAGAATTATGAACAACTTCCGCAGGAACATCTACGGATGTGTTTCGTGCTTCCGCAGGAGTTACAGGAACATCTACGGATGTTGTTTGTTTATCTGCTGACTTAGTTTCCTTAGAATGTATTGCAGCAATTTTAGAGAATGGGATATCTACTGTTGTAGATGGAACATCTGTGGATGTAGTCATCATTTTCCGGATGCAGGAAAAACATCTGTGGATGCAGAGTTATCTGCGGATGCAGAGTTAATTGCAGCTGATGCTGTGTTTTTATCTGAAGATGTTGAACTGTTGTTTGATCATGTACTGCAGTTCTTGGATGATATGAAATGTCAGGATCAGTAACACTGGAAGATTGTTGTGATGGTCTTGGAGGATCAGCAGATAATGACACTTCATTCATGTTTGGAGTAACATATGGATAGCATGTATCCGTAGAACCTGCAGTATTCAAATAACCAGAGTTAAATGAGTTTGTTAATGCATCTATATCAAACAACCATGATGATCCTTTAACGGATTTTGGAAATAAGGATTCATCAAATGAAACATTAGGTGTTTCTTCCACAATGTTTTGCTGTGGAATATAAACTCTATATGATTTAGATGTTGAGGAGTACCCAACAAAGAAACCATCATAGGCCTTTTCAGAAAACTTTCCCAATTGTTCTTTTGTGTTTAAAATAGACACATGACATCCAAAAGCCCAAAAGCTCTAAGATATCCTAAAAGGTTTTCTTTTAAATAAAAGCTCATATGGTGTTTTGTTATGTTCTTTGACAATTAAAGTTCTGTTTTGAACATTGCATGCTGTGTTCACTGCTTCAGCCCAAAAGGTGATTGGCAATTATGAGTCAGCTAGCATTGTTCTTGCAGCTTCAATGAGAGTTCTGTTTCTTCTTTCAGCAACTCCATTTTGTTGTGGTGTCCTGGCGGCACTGAATTGCCTTGCTATGCCTTTATTCCTGCAAAAGGAATCTAGAACATTATTACCAAATTCAGATCCATTATCACTCCAGAAAATTTTAACTTTTAGATCAAGTTGATTTTCAATCTTAGTGACAAACTCCATTAATGTTTCTGATGTTTCACTCTTTTGTTTTAAGAAAAAGACCCATGTGAATCTAGTGAAATCATCCGCAATCACCAAACAATATTGCCTTTTGCCAGTGCTCATCACATTGGTTGGACCAAATAGATCCATGTGAAGCAATTTGAGTGGTGTTAAGTTTGTGTTGATTGTTTTGGATTTATGTGACACTCTATGTTGTTTTCCTTTATAACAAGATGAACAATGATTGGAACAATAAAATTCTCTTTTTGGAAGTCCAATGACTAGGTCATTTTTCACCAATTTGTTCATGTTCTTCATGTTGGAATGAACAAGCCTTCTATGCCACAACTGAGATTCATCTTCGGATGACTTAGACAGCAGGCATGTTTCATTACTTGTGAGTGCAGTATTATTCATATACAAAACATATGTGTTCCTTTTTCTTGATGCTTTAAGAAGGATCCAGTCTTCTGGAATAGGAAAACCTGGCTTAAGAATATAACAGTTAGAGTTATCAAATAAAGTGGTATATTTTTTATCACAAATTTAAGATACTCTCAGTAAATTGTATTGTAAATTTTCACAATAATTTACTTTCTCAAACTTGAGTACACCATTAGCTACCATTCCTTCACCAACAATTTTACCTCCCTTCTTATCCCCACCAAATGCCACATAGGAGGCATTTTTATGTTTGAAATCATGGAGTAGAGAATAGTTTCCTGTCATATGCCTGGAACAACCACTGTCAACATACCACTTGTTGTTAGTCCTCCATGTTTGTTCCTGCATACATAAAGAAATCAATTAGAATGGAGAACCCAAGCGTTAATGATCTTGGGTTTACCACTAGTATCTAAAATTGTTACTCCCTCATGAATGAGTCTTGAGGATTAAGTGTTAACTTTAGACTCAATCGATTCATTATGTTTTGTTTATGGTGAGGATGACTCTGTTGAAGATGAATTTGTGGAACCTTGTTCTTGTTTCTCAATCCCTTCTGCTTTCACCTTCTCTTTGTTTGGCTTCTGCTTTGATTTTGATGATGATCCCTGATTGAAGAAAGTTTCATCATCTTTTGATTTTGATTGTGGTATTTGAGTACCCTTTTCAAAATGATCAAAGAAAGTGTCATCAGCATTTGTTATCTTCTCTGTCAAATCCACCTTTTTGTGAGGTGTTTTGAGTTGATGATGTGGTTTTTCTTTCTTCTTCAAAGGCTTACCATCAGCAGATGGTTGCTTCTTTGTTTTTGGCAGCTTTTGTTTTTGCTGCTGCTTCTTTGGCTTTGAATCTTCTGGACTATCACTTGATTGAGAGTCTGATTCAGCCTTCTCTGATTGTTGCTTCTTTGTGCTCTTTGTTTTGTTTTTTTTGTTATAATTACATTCCTCAGTGGAATGGTTATTTTTGTTACAAATTGCACAGTGTTTGTTGAATTAACATTCAGAAGTCATGTGATTGTTCATATTGCAAATGGAACAGTAGCTGCTAAAGTAACAATCTTCGGTGTTGTGATTTTTCATGTCACACCATTTACAATACTTTTCTTCTTCCTTACTTTCATGGACACTTACCTTCTTCTTCCTTTTCTGTTTTGCCAATTCTTTTTCAAACATGGCAGCTGATGAATCCTTGCTTTTCCCTGACATAATATCAAAGGGTTCTTGTTTAGCAGCAGATAACTTCTGTTGCTTAGGATTCACAATCTTTTGTTGTTTGGCTTTCTTGATGTTTGTTGCTTTTTGCTTCCGCTGATCTTCCACGGAGTCAACAGATTTTTACTTTCGGAGATCTGCTACGGATGTTGATTGTTCAGAATTTTTCTTATTCCGGAGATCTGCTACGGATGTTGATTGATCAGCATTTTTCTTCTTCCGGAGATCTTTAGATGGTGTTTTCTTTGCTTTTTCTGCGGAAGAGATTTTGATTTTTTCTGTAGATGTGAGTTTCACACTATTTTCAGTTGATGATTTTTGCTATTTGTTAAGCTCATGAAGACCTTCATTCAGTTGAGCTATCCTCTTCCAGATTGTTTTCAACATATTTCTTTGCTTAGAAGGGTAAGGCAGCTTGGTTTCTTCAAGAACTTTGAGAATGATTGGTTTAAATGAAACATTCTTACCAATACCCAATTCATTCACACTTTTCTCAACATGTTTATCAGAAACATCCAAGTCATCACATTCATCATAGTCAAATTTTGAGTCATTTTGTTTGACTTGTTCTGATTCAGAAGACTCAGTTTCACTCTCCTCAGAATCATTACCATTTATTAATTGATTAATTTTTGTTTAAAAGTTGGTGCTTGGCACAAAATAGTTTGATAAATTGTTTGTCATTGACTCAGGTAAGGGTGTGTAATTATCATTTAGAGGAGGTGCAACAGCATTGAATCCCAACCCATACCTGTTCTTTGATTCAATATGAGAATCTAACAATTTCTCATATTGCTGAGATGACAGTTGAAACTTCTGAAGTTTCACTTCAGTTGATGCATGATCAGACATGGATTTTGTTAAGAAAGTGGTCAAATGCTCAACTTGGGCTTTTAAGTTGTAATTTTCAGAAACAAGTTTATCTAAATCTTTTTGCAAAGAGTTGATTTTGATTTGATATAGTTTATGCTCTCTTATATGAGATTCATTTAAAACCATTGTTTCTTTTACTTTGTTAGCCAGTTGTTGAGCATGGACTCTATATCTTTCAACTTCCTCAACACACATTGATGAACACAATCTATCTCTTACCTCTCTGGCCATAGGTGGGACTTTGTTCTCCATGTTGGCCATTAGAGCTTGATTTTCTTCCAACACCTCCTTCTCATACATGCTCCAGTCACATGTTTCATCTTGCAAAATTATAAGCCCAGTTTCTTTGGAATTGCTTGGCCCTACTGATGAACTTGTGGCTGGTGGGGATGAGTTAATTAACTGAGGCTGTCTGAAGGATCTTGGAGTTGATGATGGTTGATTAGATTGATGTTGATGAGATTGATATTGCTGATTTTGCCTCATGTCAGTAGTTGATTGTTGATTGCACTCTCTTGAGAAATGTCCATAGAGATTGCATTTGAAACATCTCATCTTTGACTTATCAACCCCAATCTTAGTTGTTCTTCCTGCTGCAGCCAAGTTTTTATTTCTCCTCAGATACTGCTTGGCTCTGTATGCAATCATTGCCATTTGCCACTGGATATCCATTTCTTCTACTTCATCTGGATGAAGTTCTTCTAGGTCTTGTTGACAAATGTTAGCAGGTGTTAGAGTGCTGCCCAAATAAGCTTGGAAGCTTGAACTAAAGGCTGCAAATGCTGCTTTTTGTTCTTCAGAGTCCAGAATCACAGTGATGGGCTCTGCATGATTGTTGTTGTTGGAGGAAGTCTTTGCTGATGATGCAGATGAATCCTTTCTTTCATCAAATCTTCCTTTTTCCTTTGCTGATTTACTTTGAAAGGATGATTTTGAAGGCTTTGAGGCATAAAAACCAACTTCTTCCTCATCTTCACTCAAAGTACAGGAACTGTTATTATTATGGTTAGAAATAAAAGCACTTCCAGTATTTTTAGTTTCTTTAAATTGATAAGGACTAACATGTGATCTCACACTCTTGTTTCTTGACTTTTCATCCATTTCAAGAGCTTCCACTTTAGCTACCAATGTATCTAAACCAATGGTTTTGAGATCAAGGGTATTCTTGAACATGGATACAGTCTGCTTCCAACTTTCAAGCAAAGTATGGAGCATCTTTTTGTTTAACTCCTCATTGGTATACTTCAATTCCAAGATGTTCATCTTGGTCACCAATTGCATTAACCTGTGGAGTTGTTGAGGAACTGATTCACCCTCAATATGATAGAATGTTTCATATTGGGAGCGAAGAGTATCCTTCCTTATGCTTCTGATTTCATCACTCCCTTCACAGAGAGAATGCAAAATCTTCCATAAGGAATTTGCTATTTTGTAGTTCTCACACCTGATTAGTATATCTTCAGGTAAAGCCATACTGAGTAAACTGTATGCTCTAATATCGACTTTAACCTTTTTAACATCCTCAGGTGATAGATCTTTTGTATTTATGGGTTGATTATTGTCTTTATAATCCGGTCCAAGAGCTGGTGGAATATAAGGACCTTCAGTTATTGATACCCACAAATCAGAATCAGTGTAGTTCATATGATTCCTGAGTTTGATTTCTCGGGATTTAAAATCCGCTTTAGTTTCCAACTTTGGGGGTTGGAATGATGATCCACCAAAAGAATTACTCATTTTGGTTAATGTATTAATTTTCAACTAAAACAGACTTCCTTTTGCAATGAACTAATTAATGACAAACTCTTACTTATCGAATAATTAAGATGTTGCAGTCACAAATCAGTCAATCCTCTTAATGAATATTAAGATTAATATCAAATCGAGAATGTTTGTTGATATGTTTTTGTTCAATTGAACTGAACAATTGTTGATTATCAATCAATAACACAGATCTACGTATCAATTAATGAGAATGTAGATTAATGTTAACCGAGCAATGTAACAGTACTCGCTGAACGATAAATCACAGTTTGATTGTTTTAAATTTATTTACACCAAAACGTTGAGTATAATGCCTTTGTTAGCTATCGATAAGCCTAACTCAACTTATATGTTGATCAGTTCATTCTATAACACCCTTGAATCTGGGTTACAAACTCACAAGACGTTATGAACACTTAAAAGCAATTTTACTCAAAACCAATAGATCTGGTCAGAAAATTGATAGATCGGATGATATAAACAATTAATCAAACAAATCTAACACTGATAGATCAATCGATCTAAATCAATGAGCACCAGGCTCTGATACCACCTATGAATCCAAGGATCGCAATCAGGAATTATCAGGTTAGATTTAGTTCGAATAATGATCGAGGAATTATCACTATTCATTGTTTGATTGATTGAATACGAAATAACAATTGCAGTAATAAGTAATAATGAAGAACAGAACAATTAAGTGCAATGAATGAACAACTACGATTTGATTCAAAAGTATTTCATTAAAAACATATTAATGAATACAAAAGAACAAATAATAATTGATGATGATCACGGTTGTTATGTTTCTATTGATGATTTTGGTGTAAATGATGTTGCGGCTGCTAGGGTTTAATCATGATTGATTGATGTATTGTTAGGAATTCAGCCGTCCCTCAAAGTGTGAGCCTATGCCTTGTATTTATAGGCTCAGGAATTTACTGTTAGGGTAACAGTGAATTTCTTGGAAACAGTAACTTTCTTATCGTGATAAGAAAGTTACTCAGAGAATGTTATGATGTGACACAATCTCTGACTGAGTTAAAGTCGTCCGTAGGAGTTGACTTTATGACATCACTTAGTGTTTGACTTGTTGACTTGAAGTACTTGGTGAAGTACATGCAAGTGTTGGTCTTCCGTAGGAGTTATGCCTTCCGTAGGAGTCTTCACATGGTAGACTTCATCCGCAACAAGTTGTTCTTCCGCAGAAGATCCCCGGATGCACTTTACTTTGTTTCGGAAGATTATTTACGGAAGAACAAAAATGTTCATCCGTAGATGTTTCTTACACTTGATCAATTTTGTGAAATTGACTAAGTATACTGTTAAACCTGCAATCACACATATAAATCAACACAATTATGGGTTAACCTATACATATAAAGCTTACATTAAGATAATGATTTACAAAAGTTTATTACAAAAGATTGATTAAAGTTCTAAGCCTTCAGTTCAGCAAATAAACAAGGTGCATAGCATTTTGTACAAATCCTTTCTGCAGCAAAAACATCCCTATAGCATCTTCGGACAGCTTGTTGTTCGAGTTTGTTGATGAGGCTAACACACAATCTACGGATAAGTTGTTGTTTCTTATCCGTTGATGAGCACAACAACATCAAACAACACCTTTGTGCAGCCCAAATTAGCCTAATAACATCATTCCAACACCCAAATGAGCATATGAACCTCTCAAATCCATAGCAAAAACCAAACTTTAATGCAGCCCCTGCACTTAACCAAAACTATAAGCCACCAAATTACCTTCAAACAACATCAAACAACATCCAAACAACACCCAAACTGACCCAAAATCACATAAAAAATGCAGTCCTTGCAGCCCCTGCACTAAGCACTTTAGTGCAGCCCCAAACAAACCAAAATCAGCCCGTAAATACACATCAAATAGCCTCTATGCAGCCTGCACTAAACCATCATCAAAACAGCAACTTTACAACAGCAAAACAAGCTGCATTTCAGCAATAAAACAACAACAAATTAAGCTGCGTTTCAGCAGCTAAACAGCAGCAAACCAGCAGCCTAACAGCAGTAGAACAACAATCTTTTTGACAGCAAATTGAGTCGCGAATCAGCAGCATAACAGCAGAAAATTCAGCCGCGTTTCAGCAACAATTTAAGCTGCAGATCAGCAGTATAACTACAACAGTTTCAGCATCAAATGGGCTGCACTTAGTTAGCTCAATCAGCAACTGTTATTGCAGCCCATGCAGCTCAAGAAGGCATCAGTTGATGCGCCCCTTGTGACCATTTGAAGCGCCCCTTGTGGGTTGCATCAGTGAAGTTCAAACAGTAGCCTACAACATCAAAAGCATCAACAGTCAAATGATCTTGATCTTCATCAACAACAATTACAAGATCAAAAGCAGAAGCAATATCAAGTATATAATCATGATCATCAATATCACACAATAGTTGATTCAAGCACACGCTTCCGCAACATCAACACTTGAATCAACTATTTCATCAGAAAGCACCATCAAGGGTCAAGTTTCAAGCTTCAACCTTTATCATTGGAAATCTACAATTTAGGGGGAGTATTGTTGGGTTTTGGCCAACAAGAATAAATTAAAGATTTTCAAGTCAACATTCAAGTCAACAAGAAGATGAAGAATTGAAGCTTGAAGTCAACAAGTCAACAAGAGTCAACATTATTAGTCTAGGGTTTTTACATTGTAATTGTCTTAGATTAGTATAAATAGAATAACTTACATCATTTGTAGATGAATGGATCACCATCAAGTGTGGGAATCATATTCCATCACCAACATCATCATATCATCATCCTTAATGGATGATGAATTTACCATCAATAAACAACAACAAGCATTATTAAAGCACTATTGTGTTCATCATGATTAAATTTTAGCATCTAATCATCAAATTTTGTTCTTATCAATTTGAATCCTAAGATCCAAGCTCAACGATCCTGTTCAAATCGGGAACTCATATAAAGGACAGGTTAATTCCACAGATGCCAACTGAGATACGATAATTTTTTGGTTTGGCATGATATTACTTGCATTTTAGTGAGGGATTTATTAAGATTACTCAACCTTTAATTGCTTTGTCCCATAAGGGAACGATGTAAAAATGGGGTGAAAGTCAAGAAGCAACCTTCTGTCAGTTTCAATAGAAGCTTTGTAGTGCACCAGTACTAGCCTTGCAAGAAGAAAGTGATGATTTTGTGGTTTACTACAATGCATCCATTCAAGGACATGGTTGTGTTTTGATGTAGCACGATAAGGTTATAGTTTATGCATTATGGAAACTGAAAGTATACGAGAAAAACTATATAACCCATGATCTGTAATTGGGTGGTGTAGTTTTTTCATTGAAGATCAAGAAAGATTACTTCTACGGTACGAAATGCAATATATGCACTGATCATAAGAGTCTTCAACATATCTTCAAATAAAAAGAGCTAAAAATGAGATAGCGATCATGGGTGGAACTCGTAAACGATTATGACTGTGCTATCAAATATCATCCGGGTAAAACAAATGCCGTTGTCGATACCCTAAGTAAGAACAGAACTGCTAAACCTAGATGAGTACAAGCCTTACAATTGATGATTACTACTTAATGACCCAATCAGATCAAGGAAGCTCAGACAGAGGCTTTAAAAGAAAGAAATGTAGAATCTGAATCCCTACAAGGAATGGATACATAGTTCGAGGTAAAATCAAAAGGTATACGTTACTAAATGGATAGACATTGAATGCCTTTACATGGAAACTTAAGAGACTTGGTTATAAGTGAACACAAAAGTCTAAATACTCTATTCATCCTAGTTCAAAAAACAAGTACCCGACATAAAGACACACTATTGGTGGCCTAACATGAATGCGGACGTGGCTACTTATGTGAACAAATGTCTAACCTGATCTAAAGTGAAGGTTGTATATCGATAACCATCCAGGTTACTACAATAACTAGAGATCCAATTGTAGAAATGGGTGCAAATCTCTATTGGTTTTATCACTAAGCTACCTAGAACACCTAGTAGATATGACATGATATGGGTAATCGTAGATCGGTTAACTAAGTCTGTTAATTTTTTTGTGGATTAATGAAACAGAAAAAATGGAAAAGTTAAGTCGTGTTTAGTTGAAAGAAGTGGTTTGTCGACATGGTGTACCAATCTCGATCATCTCGGACCGTCACAGTTTACATCTTATTTCTAGCAATCGTTGTAGAAATCTTTCGGTACACACTTAGAAATGAGCATCGCCTATCATCCATAGACTAATAGGCAGAGTGAGCGTACAATTCAGACTTTGGGAAATATGCTGCGAGCTTGTGTGATGGACTTCGGGAACAATTGGAAAGTTCACTACCTTTGCTAGAGTTTTCCAACAATAATAGTTATCAGACTAGCAATAAAGAAACACCATTTGAAACATTATACAAGAAAAAGTTTAAATCACTTGTTTGTTTAGCGGAAGTTTGTGGTAGTCAATTGACTGACCCTGAGTTGGTTCACGAGACTTTAGAAACGCTTATGCAAATAAGAAATCGTATGGCGGAAGCTCGTGATCCTCTAGAAAAGATATGTTGACATACGACAGAAGCCATTGGAGTTTGAAGTTGAGGATAAGGTTTTGCTAAAAGTCCTACTGTGTAAAGGTGTGAATCAATTTAGGAAATGAGGCAAACTTAAAGATTTAGAACCGTTTGAGATTCTATAAAATATTGGTCGAGTGGCATACATACTAAACATCGCTAATTGGAGTTCACAATGTCTTCCATGTCTCGAATATAAAGAAATGTCTATCTGATGAGACACTTGTTGTACTATCGGAGGAAATCAAGTTGATGAGGTTATGGACCGTGAGGTTAAGACTCTCACGCATAGCAAGAAATCTATAGTTAAAGTTCACTAGAACTCAAAGTGTGGACCGAAACTCATGAGGGAACATGAAGATTAGATAAAGCTTAAATACACTCATCTATTTGTAACGACAACAACTACCGGTGAAGGAATTAGTTAAAATTTGGGGAGAAATTTCTTTCAACATGGGGATAATGTGCTAAGTCAGTCTAAGTCTTTGTAATATTATAGTTAGTTAGTAATGTAACACAATTTTCGGGATAATAGTTCTTTCAACATGGGGATGTTGTAACATCCGGTAATTTTTCGTTACCAAAACTACGTTATTTCCGTTGAGTCTTGCATACAAGTCAAATAAGCACACACTAGTTGTCCTTTAATTTTGGTGACTTAACAAAGAGTAAATATTGATTTAAGTAATATTAACTTAATTAATAATTAGGATTGTTATTACATGATTATGTGAATCAAAGTGTTATATGTTATTTTATGATTTACGTCTCAACTCATCATTTTGTGAATTATATAATAATCATGAGAGATGATTATCATTTAAATTTTATGTTAATTGTTGGATTATTAAACTCAAAAGTTATGAAATGAAAATGGTTTAAAATGTTTAAAAGTACGTTTATACAATTTATAGAAACAAGGATTAATTAGGGACAATTAATACCATATTTAAACAAATAAAAACCCTAATCTCCCCTTTTCCCTTCATTTTCTGCTTTAACCCCCCCCCCCCCCTTATTCTGGTGATTTGAACTCAAGCACACACACACACACAATCCATTCGATTCTCACTAGCTTTGATCATTACATTGTGTTAGCAAGGTTGCTTGTTGTACTGCAATGTGGAAAAGGTATGATTTACTAATCATTTACCATCTTTTTGATAAAAATTGATTTATGAACAATCCCTAGTTCAATCTTGCAATGTTACATGAAATTGACGAATTAGATGATGTAGTTATATTAGCTTGATTGTATTGTTGATGTTTTGTGTACATATTGCAAGAAAATAGCCATTTTAACATTCGGTTCTTGACTTACCAATAGTGGTGAAATTTTAGTTTTCAAGAACTTTTGCTTTTTTGTTTTGTTGATTGTGTTCTAATGATTGATATGGAGTAGAATAACCATATTAATGATGATTAGTTTGGTGAAACTTGGGTTAAAGGATGTCACTTTTCTGAAGAGGAAACTTTATGAATATGCTTGGTGAATTTTATCGTTTTGAGCATGCATGTGGTATTAGGATTATATTATATTGATTGTAGGGAACATTGATTGGTCTAAAATATAATAGATAGATCATGTTGATGGTATTTTGGAAAATTTAATGTTCAAGTACACATGTAAATTAATTATTGATGTGGTGATGTATTGTGTTGAATTAGTGCTAAAATTAGGTGTACATGATATAATAATAATGTTTGAACAATATGATATGTTTGGATTGTTTTGGCTAGTATAAGTCATGTTTGGAATATAATGGTGAACTTTGCATGCATGCGGATCAAAGGCCCCTACTTAGTAGGACTGACGGGATTTATGATGTGAAGCAGCAAGTTACCTCATATGGCATGTAGTAAGGGTTTAAAACCCTACGTGTGATTAGGTTTCATGATGGTAACATTGGTGGTTATCATTTGTTATTTCTGAAGTGATTGGGTAAATTTTATTTGAGATGCACATGATGGCTATTTATATGGATTCATATATGCTCTGTGATAAGTTATGCTAGTATAATAATATTGAGAGAGTATATTATTCACTATGTGTAAACGTGGATGATTTGAGTTAAACGCTTGAATACTTGATTGGTTTTGCATAAAAGAATATGTTTTCACCTAACATCTCATCAACGAGTCAACTAGGTGAAAATAGTCAATACTTTTTAAAACACACAAATCAATGGGATTGATTGAATGCTTAGGGTTTTTTAAACCGTGTTGTCTTGCTTGTACTTATGTAGTCATGTATTCTAGGTAACATGTGACAGGTTGTCTTTCCATTATAGCTTTTGGTTTGCTTTATATTCTTAGCATTTGCTAAAAGTGTGTTTATTGCACTCTTTATAATATTACTTTGGGGGGAGAAAGCATACTTACTATATTAATTTTTATAAGTTATGTATGGCATGTACATAATGTTGTTACCATTGAAAGTCCATATTCTTTCGAATCGTTAATTAAGGAAATTAGCAGGAATATTGGGTAGTACTACTGTGTTTGACAAGCCTCATCCGTGCATCTAGAGGTCTAGCAGGTGCACATTGTCTTAAATGACTAACACATTGTCATGACTCAGTACATCATGACGGATGGCAAACAAACGAACAGAGTCAGCGTAGATTACGAAAAGTATTATTGTGATGCTTATGTATACATTAGCTATCTGCTACATTACATATTACTTATGCTATTAAAAGTTAACTACTTTTTTTACTTACAAAGTCTTGAACTCACCAACCTTGTTAACACTTTAGTATGTCTTTCTCAGGTCGCTAGCTTACAGGTGTATTCAGGAGCACAACAAGGGTCTTTCATATTGCAAACATTTTCATGACATTAATTACATTTTTACATTTTAAACCATGGGTTTTGGGCATGTGTTTGCACATTTACTTTCATTAGTTATGGGTTTGAAATATTTAAACTTGCATTTCCTTAAAGATTTGAATTTATAAAGTCTGAGGTTTGTTTGAAAAATTCATTTAGAAGTCGCTCAACATAACTAATGACTTGGATCCTAGCTTGTTCACATGCCTCGTAGTAAAACTCCGCAAATGGATTTTGGGGGTGTGATAGATTGGTATCAGAGCCATTAGCTACAATGAACTTGATTGCATACACACTCATTTACTCATCCCTACTGTGTACTTGTCTATATGGATATCACATACACTAGTGTTTTGGCATCATCATCCTCAGCATGTTATGCATTAGGAAAGGAAACAAAGGTTCTTAATTCACCATAGTATTCTTTGTGCCCTAAAGACAATCCATACAAAATGTGTTATGCTTATACCCATTGAAATGGTAGGCGAATTAGATCACACCTTGCCTTTCCTAGCTTGCCCTCTTCAGAAGACCATCGCTGCTTTAGTAGCCTCCAAAGATCGTGCGCGACGCGGATTAGTGAGTGAGTTTACCGGGATACATGACATGTATGAGCATACTAGCCTAGCATTTGACAATCTATAGGATTTGTCGTCTAGTTTGTCAGGTCGTCATGACGAGCAAGCTAACGAGATACGAGCTCTAAGAGGACAGGTTACAGATCTGACAACCTATTTGACTACTACACAAAACTAGTTATATGAGACCACCGTGAGGATATAATCCCTATAGGAGCAACCGGAGACTTAGGATATTCTAGAAGAAGACCCAGAGGAAGACCCGGAGGAGGATCTAGAAGAAAAGGACGAGGATGGTGATGGATCTATCATCTTAAACTGATTTATTTCATTTACCTTTTCTCTAAACTACATAGGGTTATTTCATAACCTATGTGGAAAGGTTTGTTTCCCACCCAACTAAAAAACTTAGAATTTTTTACACTGTTTTAATATTTTATGAGTTAAAATTTATTTATCATGAGTTATAAATTTTGTTATAAGTGTTGTGGTTGTGAAATTTATTTTATTTACTATTTACGTTACTTGAATAAGATCAATATGTTAGATGTACTCATTGTTGTATTTGTTAATGTAAAGTCAAAAATGAAAGGACGCGGAAGAGGACGGGGCCGTGGTGCTATGAACATAATGCCAACAGAATTGGTAGCCTTGATTAACGAGCACGTGCACGCGGTGGTGACTACACAAGTCGCTTAGTTAGGAGGTAAAACGATGTCTATAGACATTGAAATATTCAAGTATTCAGTTTGATGTTTTTCAAATCATTAGACTGAGCATTTCAATTTGCTAACTTAGGATCACCAGCTAGTACCTACAAGGCCTTCATGGATTGCAATCTACACACCTAGAGTGGAGCTGAGAAGGCAATTGGTCGAGTACATTTATTTGAGAAGGCCGAATTGGTTTTCTTGAAATGCAACTGTCTGGCTTCGGATCAAGTGAAATACGCTACTAGTACTTTGGAGGGTGCAACGCTCTGGTGTTCACCTTTGTTAAGGGAAAACCCACATTGTGGTGAGGCGATTTGTAATAAGAATGCTTTTGGCTTGATTTAAGGTTTAATCGGGTGTGTAAACCTTTGTTTAAAAGTATTTGTGATCTAATCGCATACTATGTGTTGACAATTGTAGGATTGTGTTCACCTGTTTTAAGCTCTTAGGGTGATATTAGTGATATTATGATTGTGGAAGTTAATTATTGCTGACCACTGGTTGAGGTGAGTCTAACCGCCTTTTTTTCCTATGTTAAATTTTAGGACTATACACGAGCTATCTAAATTGATTTTGTTACTTTTTGTCACATGAATGTTGCATGGTATGTTGTGTTATGTATGCTTAAGGGGCCAAAGGTTAGCTGCGTCTAGACCTTGATCGTGTTAGTCACCAACAAACCATTAAGGTAAGTTCATGGGTTGTTCAAATGGAGTGACACCTGAATTACTTTGGGGCATATGTGCGTTTATAAAGATCCGATCTAGGTAGGAAAGCCTTCAGGAAATTGCCTTTTTGCTATGTGTGATGTTGAACGTTGACTGGCATATACGTTATCATGCAATAACTTCGAATTCTTATTGTTGTTAGTGAGAATTGGTTTGTCAAGCAATTGGCTTACATGTACTTTTATTTATTTTGATGTCGAGTTTGGAGTTTAGGAAGTGACTCACCAACAATGCAGTTATTGACGTGTTTTACCTCATGATATAGGTTGTGAAGAAAGTGCTGGAAGGCACTAACTAGGTTAGGAAGACTTAGAGGTTTAGTTTGAATAATTTTTTCATGTAGAATATTTGGACTAGATTATACCTTTCTGGGGCAGTGTAATTCGCTTTATGTTTTGTAATTTAAACGCTAAGGATACGTGAAATTATGTAACGCCATTATGGTTTTAATTCAGCTTAATACTTGTGGTCTTGAATGTTTAAATTTTCCACTGTCTTATTTCATGCTCGTAATACAATTGGTCGGGCCCGTGGATTAGATGTGACATCACGTGACGCTTTAAATTGATTTTTTACTTTGGTTTTCATGATTTATATTACTTTAAATAAATTAGGTTTTAAGGGACATAACAAGTAAACTAATGGGCCACTTGATAAGTGCGTAGCCCCTCACCTACATATCGCGGGAAATAACTCCTTTAGGCCTCAATTGATAAGTTTTCCACGTGGTTTTGCCGTTCTACTTATGTTTTAACTTTTGATTTTTTGTTGTGTTATCTTAATAATTAATTTTTAACATATATATTTATTTTCTCTTATAGTTTGTGCATGTTTGAATAAATTTAGAATTTACCACATTGCGGTGTAAGATCGAAATTTAACACATAGTGAAATACTATATGAATTTCATTTTTATTTATGTTGTGTAGTATGTTATGCCCGAAACTAAACTAGGTGAGATATTATGTACTGTCCTTTAAATTAAAAATTTAGTGTTGTTACATGATTGATTAATAATATGTACATTTCAATATAAATTTTGTTTAAAGCTCAATAAAATGCAATAAATCCTAACCCATAAGTCTAATATAATATATTTTTATATTTTGTAACATGTAAAGTATTTTTGCTTTGTTATAAACACAGTTATGATTTATTTATTTAGGCGTCACTTCCTATATAAAATTTAATTGTTTTGCGAAGGGTAGAAAGCCAGCAGTGCATGGTGACACTTGTTTTTTGGCGCAATGGTAAATTAGTCTGTATCACAATTACACGTATAAATTTATATAATTACACAATTTATAAAAAATAATTATAAAAATTATTAATAACTATGTAAATTATATGATAATTACACAAGTTATATTTATAATTAGATAAACAATAATCACACAAGTAACAATTTTATGCGATTTGACCGATGCAAACAGTATCTCTGTTGCTGAATATCACTCCAATCATGCATTAAATGGATGGCTTGACTAATTCTTTATACCAAGTCAACTCAATTTTCTTTTAGACTTTTTAATTTTCCTACCGACCCACCGAAACATAAATCAAAATCTCATATGAACACATTACAAGTTTACAACCTTAAATTTCTCAACACCCACACATACACATCTTCTCTATGCTTTCATCTCCAGATCCTCTCTAATCATGTGCTTCACCACCAACACTTTAATGGCGTTTCTGCTCTTTCTCTCTTTCTCTCTCATCATCTCTCTCTCATCTGCAGCTGACACGATCACCGCCAACCAATCAATATCTGGAAATCAAACAATCATATCCAGAGATCAAAGTTTCGAATTGGGCTTCTTCAAAGCAGGTAATTCTTCAAACTATTACATAGGCATGTGGTATAAAAAAATTTCTACTCCAACGGTCGTTTGGGTGGCCAATAGAGAAACCCCCGTGTCTGATCATTTCAATTGTGAATTGAAGATCATTGATGGTAACTTGGTGTTGTTAAACGAGTCAAAATCGCCCATTTGGTCCACTGGGGTCAATTCATCTAACTCAAATTCTGTGGTTGCTGTTCTTCTTGATGATGGTAACTTAGTTTTGAGAAGTGGGTCGGATTCAAATGATAACATTTGGCAAAGTTTTGATTTTCCTGCACATACTTGGTTGCCTGGTGCTAGACTTTCATATGATAATATAACTCGAAAGCCGAAGCTTTTAACTTCATGGAAAAGTAGTGAAGATCCTGCAGAAGGGTTGTTTTCTTTAGAGCTTGATCCAATTGGTAAACAGTATTTGATTAAATGGAACAAAACTTTAGTATATTGGAGCAGTGGATCATGGAATGAAAGAGATAAACTTTTCAGTTTGGTTCCAGAAATGAGGTTGAATTATAACTATAATTTTAGCTATGTTTCGAACTTAAACGAGAGTTATTTCACTTATTCGCTGTATAATCCTTCCATTATATCAAGATTCATAATGGATGTTTCGGGTCAAGTGAAGATGTTGTCATGGTTAGATAATGCACAAGATTGGAATTTGTTTTGGTCTCAACCAAGAACACAATGTGAGGTTTATGCTTATTGTGGGGCTTTTGGTTCATGCTCTAATAGCAGATTGCCATTTTGCAATTGCTTAACTGGTTTCACTCCAAGATCACAAGCTGATTGGGATCAGAATGATTTCTCTGGCGGGTGTGTGCAAATAACCGATTTGCAGTGTGGGAGAACCTCTGAAAAATATGGGTTTCTCCCAGTTTCTTCTACAAGGAACAACAAGCCTCAAAATTCGACATCTTTGGCTGTTGGGAGCGCTGGAGAGTGCGAGAGTTCTTGTTTGAATAGTTGTACGTGTAACGCTTACTCTTATGACAATGGGTGTTCTATTTGGAATGAAGAACTCTTGGATCTTTCAGAAGATAACGGCAACGAGATAATGATTAATGTCAAAGTTGCTTCAAAAGATCTTCCAAGCGAAAACAAGAACCATGGGGTTATCATTGGCGCGGTTGTTGGTTCAGTCGTAGGCGTGGTGTTACTTGTGGGCTTGATATGGTTTCTGATAAGTCGAACGAAGAGAGGGTTCACTAGGAAAACAGCAGTAGAAGGCTCATTGGTGTCCTTTGTTTATAGAGATCTACAAACCGCTACGAAGAATTTCTCTGAGAAACTAGGGGGTGGTGGGTTCGGTTCTGTGTTCAAAGGTACGCTGCCTGATTCGAGTGTCGTTGCAGTTAAGAAACTTGAAAGTGTTAGTCAAGGGGAAAAGCAGTTTAGAACAGAAGTAAGCACAATTGGAACCATCCAACATGTGAATCTTGTACGCCTTCGTGGGTTTTGTTCAGAAGGTAATAGCAAATTGTTGGTGTATGATTACATGCCGAATGGGTCTCTAGACGCGCATCTGTTCAGCAGCGACAAGCTTCTAGACTGGAAAACAAGGTACCAGATTGCACTCGGAACTGCTCGAGGGTTGGTTTATCTTCACGAGAAGTGTCGCGACTGTATAATCCATTGCGATATAAAGCCAGAAAACGTTCTTTTGGATGCTGATCTATGTCCAAAAGTTGCTGATTTTGGTCTTGCAAAGCTGGTTGGTCGTGACTTCAGCAGGGTTTTGACGACGATGAGGGGAACGAGAGGGTATCTGGCACCAGAATGGTTATCAGGAGTCGCGATCACAACGAAAGCCGATGTTTACAGCTACGGGATGATGATCTTTGAGTTCATAAGTGGCACACGAAATTCAGAACAATCAGAAGATGGAAAAAGAAAATTCTTTCCCATGCAAGTGGCCAACACTCTCATAGATGGTGGGGATCTTCTTACCCTATTAGACCCTCGGTTGCAACGGGAAGCGCGCTTAGAAGAACTCACAAAACTGTGTAAAGTCGCGTGTTGGTGCATACAAGACGATGAAGAAAACCGGCCTGCCATGAGTCAAGTAGAACAAATTCTTGAGGGGGTTGTAGACGTTAAGATGCCTCCAAAGCCACATTCGCTCCAATTATTTGTTGATAACGACGTTGATGTTGTTTTCTTCACCGAGTCATCGACAAGCCAAAGCTCACAAGCTCATAGCAATCCTTCGAGCCACGTTTCTCAGGCTAAGAGTGCTGCATCCCTTTGAAGACAGGTAAGTTAATATGAATAAGGATAGTTGGGATTTGAGGTCTAGACATGAAATGTGTGTTCTAAATAGTATTTTGTGTGCATAAACGGACACTATAAACATATATTCAGTGATTAAAACTATTATTTTATTAGAAATATTAACCTACGTTTTATTAATCTATTGTTACTTGATTTGTATCATCAAGACTTATGACATATGTAATTATTATTAGGATGCGGATTCACGATAATTCCTAGTCGATATGGGTTTGACCCCGAACGACAGGTTTTGAGAGGTTGTTTTGCCGCTAAATCCAACCACCATTAACTATCGATTAATCCATCCTCTCTATTTCCTCATATACGCTATTAGAGTTCGATCAAAGATCAAACCTTTGTGATCTTTGAGTTTTATTTAGATTCAAACATCATACTTCTGTTGCCAATAATCAGAGCATACGGATCTTAAACATTTATTTAAATGTTCCCAATCGTCTTGTATCACCGACTCATGAGAAGGATAAGAAGGTTGAACTAGTTGATCTTTTATTAGTGTGTCAAGAACATAGAATCTAGACTTTTATTAATCTCAAATCAGAAAATACAACCTAGAATCAACCAAGTATCAATATGAACAATCTAGATAACTAGATAAGAACAATATGAACAAATATTACACTTGCATCATAGATGTGGCTGTCAACAAATAAATACAATGAAACAGAAAGTTTCATTAAGCCACACGAAATTAAAACTCTAACAAATATAAGTAGCCCAACATGAAAAAACATTATTAGATATTAGAAATTACTTATATAAACATATGTTTTATATTGAATTGAAAATAGATACATATTTCGACATACTGTCACGGAGGGTGGACACAAGCGGGTTACAATATATAACTAATTTTATACACGTATGGTGTTCGGATCATTTAATGTTATAATAACAAACTATTTTTCTTTGCATTTAAGCACAATATTTGTTTAAACAACTCGTTTTAGTTTTAAGTAAAAAGAAATGACAAACTTTATTAATTTAATTTCTTATTGAAAAAATGATTAGGAAAACAGGAAAAAAAGAAACAGCTAACTTTTATATATTCATTTAGAGCATCCAGCATACTTGCACAGAACTATGTATTACAAATACATTTCGCACTCCAAATTATAATATCCTATGGCAGTGGTACCATATGCAATTGTATTAAGAAACTAATGTGATTGAAACCATATTAAATGATTGCGATGATAAAATATTTTCTTATGACTAAATAACTCATATAACTTAAATGTGATTGAAACCATGTGTAAATGAGACAGACGTCCTTCAAAACTAAAAACGACCCTTAAATTAAGACAAATGGAACAACAAATCTGCAAAAGAGTGCCAAAAATAAATGGGTAGAACTAAATACAACCGTGAAACACTCAGTAAAAATTACATAAAAACACACCTTTTTAACCTGGCATATAATGTTGCATATCTGCATGGTCTAACTCCAAGTATGAGTATGCTCTCTTTACTTGTGGCTGAAATTATATCAACTGATCCATATTGCCTTTTAAGAATGATAAGTAGGGATCCGACTTGATTATAGTCAATAAAAGGGTTGTTTGGCAATATCTGAATGATTAAGTGTTGAACCAATAAAAGGTCTGAACCATCAAGTGATAAACCATTAAGAGGTCTGAACCATTAAGAGCTAGTATATTGTTTAACTATTCAAAGGCAAATGTTTGACCAATTCAAATAAGAGTTCTTAACCATTCAGCATTAGAACTCTTAACCATTCAGCATTAGTATAATGCTTAACCATTCAGAGGCAAATGTCTGAACCATTCAGACATTTGCTCCCGAAACAAACAGTCCAAACCATTAAGTGCTGAATCATTCAGACATCTGAATCGTTAAAAGGCTGTCAAACAGCCCCAAACATTATGTTTCCCCTTAAACAACTTCAATCATTAGAACCTAAATGTTAACAAAGGAGAATAATGTTAATGAAGATTGAAGAGTATTTGGCTAAAATCCTTATCTAGCAAAAAAAATCTACATGATTCTTTGTGCTGGGAAATAGGATGTATAACAAAGAGCCGTGGTCAGTATGCTACCTTCCAAATGCAACTTGAAAAATATTAAATGAACTACTTTGCAACATCAAAAGAGTGAAAACTTAAAGTGCATAATCATATTGAAATAAGTGAACTTCAATTTGAACTTCATAGTGCAAAATAATTAGCAAAAGTAGGTTTAATGTATTTCAGGTCGAAAATTACTTTGATCAAATAATAGGTTCGAGTAAAAGAAAAACTATGTTCAGGTCCAAAGGAGATGCTTTAAAAAGGTATCAGATGGTTGAATTATCAAAAATATAATGAAGACCATGTTAAACCACACAACAAATAGGCAAGTGTACCTATCGTATATGTAGCATAGTTTAGACAAGAACCAAGTATCGATCCAAGGACATAGTATCTACTAATAATAAACCTTTGTTATTATTTAGTCGGAAAAGATAAATGATTTGGTATTTTTATATTTTAAACTAAAACAAAAATAAATAGATAAATATGGATAGAAATCAAAAAAGATAATCAAGCAAAGAGAATATTCACTTAGACTTTGAATCCACCTAGCCAAACAATGATAACATACACAAATTCATGATGAGATCACTCTATACACATGTAACACGGAAATAGACTAGACTCCCATCAAGGCTACCTAATCATATGACTATTTGGAAAGTTAAAACGATGTTAACATAGTAACCACCTAAAGTCATTCCATGAAAAACCAATGATATAATTTTGTTGAATATAAATGTGGACTAAACTCCTTTCAAGATTATTTAGTCCCATAATTCTTTGGAAAGCTAATATGATAAATACCAACCACCTCGAATCACGTAATGTAAACAAAATCATGAAGGCCTCCAACTTTTAAATATCATACGACGAATATATGAACTACAAATTTACGCTAGTAACCATAATCACACATACACAATGACATGAGGAATTCACAACAAATGTAATGGCCTTTCCAAGCATATACATAAGGATGCATATTTGAATAACAATCATACATGTTCCAATACTCATCCATCATTCCTAGTCAAATGCCATAAATACACATACATACATATACATATTAATGAATAAATACCCTAACACATATGGTTTCCAACATGATATGGTCAAGATACCCACGAGATTCAACATATAATCAAGTCAAACAAACACACATAATCATTGGAGGAGATTCAAGACCATGTTAAAGTCATCAACATAATCTTCATCAAAAATCACATGTACATCATCAAAGTTAGCTAGGATTCATCTAATCTAAGTGAATCAAGAGTTTTAGCTCATGCTAACTACAAAAACACCCAAGAAACTTGAATAATCAAAGAGATACATGGTTAGATGAAGAAATTATTAAACCAAATCAAGCTAGATGTGTTGTATGTGGTTAGATTCTTCTTTAGAGTGCTTGATCTTCAATCTTGACTTCTTTTCCTTCAATAGATGCTCAAAATAGTTTTGGGGGCTGGAGAGAACTAGGGTTTTTAACCCTCAAAGTTTTATACCTGAAATAAGGCTCAATTTAGGTTTAAAACACGAGATCTGCGCCGAACATAGCCATGTCAAAAAGTGACATGACCATATCGCGCATCAGATGTAAAGCTTGAATTGATTCTGATATGGCCATGTTAGAATGCGACATGGCTATGTCAGTAGCCAAATTTCACTTATTTCTTGAGTATTCATCAAATTCATCAAGTCACCATCCAAACCTACAAAATTCATATAGAACCCGATTAGATGTTGTTCCAAATGAATTTGTAACAAAAAGCATTCAAACGGGGGACAAAATGCATTATTAATGTGTATAATTTTAAGCATATCAAACATCCCCACACTTGAATTTTGGTTGTCCTCAAGCAAACTCTTATACATAATCCAATTAAAAATCCAATCGGTAACAAAATATAGAAATAAGCAAATCCATTGTAAATTAAAGACCCAATTGCATAAGTAGTTTTTAAGAGATGCAAAACTTAAAAAAAAAAAAAAAAACCAAACGAGTGGTATTGATTTTTTTTCATCTTTCAAAAACATACAAATATCCAGATAAGTGTAGTATGTCTATAGGACTATTGTTACGCATTAACATACACCTCTCTCAATGATTCGCTCGACACTCCGGTTAGTTATATGAACTTGTATAAATGTGAATCACTCGATGCCAAGAAATAAAGCATACATAATCATAGCTTGTTTAGAAATCAAATCTCTACCAAAAACATAAGAAAATTATAAATCAAGAGGACTTTGATGGGTTATAACGGGGTTTGGTTTAAAGGTATGGAATTTGGGATATAAAGTGGCTAAATGGTTAAAAATTCAAAATAGTTAGATGCCAATTGTGATTACGTACAAAATTAAGAAGAAAATAAATAAACTAAACTTAACCATATACTGAGCTAGTACTATGATTTTACATTCTACAAAATTGCTCATTCAAATTTGTTTCTTACTAAAATGAAATGAAATAAACAATACAGTGATCTTTTTTTTCTCTTTTCTTTTCTTTTTTCATATTTTTTTCCTTTTTCATGTTTTTTTTTTCATCTTGTTTTTTTTTTCATGAACACAACAAATTACATTATGAAAAGGAACACAAATATTCTACAACAATGTAAATAGGTAACACAATTTAGACAATTAACATAATCCGGATTTTAACATATTGGTTTAATTTTAAAAGGCTAATTTTGGCTAAGTTGGTGCAACATGTGGGTGATAACAACAAAATGGAATAAGGCTCAACACGGCGACTAGTGATAATCAAAGGGTAAGGTGAAAGAAACAAAAAAAAGGATACACGAAATGGGTTTTCCTAATGCCTCTATGATTTTCATACATAAACTTAGTTATGGCCGCGAAATGTATTAACTAAGCAAGTTCTAAAATGAAAGCAACACATGGAACACTCAAAAGTCAACAAAATTGTAAGCAACCAATATAAATCATCAAAGAATGCTATAAAGGCACAAAAGCTCATAGAAACAGAGGGATATAGGTGTAAGTGCAAGAACATGCATAATAATAATTCTTTTAACCTGCTACACTAACTAGATATTTTATGATATTTTATTAAAACAACTCGTTGGTTTCTTAAAATCTTGCAATTCCAAAAACACAATCATGCATAAGGATCTAAAATGTAAGCCAGTGGATGCATTTTATTGAAAATTTTAGCAAACGTGGAGAATTTTCATGTGCAATGAGAGTAAGTTTAAAGACATGGAAGTTTTTTAAGCCATTTAATACCCATCCCCACACTTAAATTATACATTGTTCTCAATATACACAAATAGTAAAGTAAGACGAGAAAAAGAAACAGAAAAACTCCCCTGGCTTATAGGCGGTGAAATGTGTGACAAAAATCCAAGAAAATTATGAAGGGCCCCAAGTATCCATCGTAGATCATAAGCGAAGATATCTACCAAACTCCAAGGACAAAAGTGCGTAATATTAAACGCGATAGAATGAAAGAAAAAAACAACGAACATCAAACAAATAAACAGCAAGTGTTTCAAAAACTCGGGTTGCCTCTCGAAAACGCTCATTTATTAAAGAGTCATTAGCTTGACTCAACCCCAAATTCATGTAAATTTAGGGAGAGTGATAGACAAAATAACAAACGAGTTGCTTATGATACTTAAAACCCCATCCGACCCGTTTGAGTTGGTGCATTTACCATTGGTTTGTGAGGAACACAATGATAAACACAAACATAATATAAATAGGTCATGCCACCAACACTTGTATTTGCCTGGACCAAACCTGATATAACTTATGTAATGAAGGAGGCGATCATCCCGAAAACACGTGGTTGACTTATTATTCATGATGGACCGATGTCGCGCCTCTCCCGCGATTCTTTTGATTGGTGAGATGAATCACCATAGTGCTCAATTATGGGCCGGCTATCTTTGGTGCAAAGTTGACGATTAAATGTCACAATGGTCATTGGTTTGTAGGTGTACCCATCCAATTGCATATCTTCTTCTTGGTGCTCTTCTTCCTTGATTACCACAATTGGTTTTCCATACAACAATTCTTTTAATTTATCAAGATCACCAACCAGGTCAAACCATCTTTCTTCATTCTCCAAAAAGGGTATGGTCACCAATTCATCTCCAAACTCATCCTTCCAGAATGGAACAATATGGTTTGTAGTTTCATCATAAGTGAGAATCGGTAAAACCACTTTCATATCATCCATAAGCTCATCTTCTTGTTATTCTTTACATTCTGATTCATGTATCTTCTTATTTGTGACATCTTGCTCATCATTAGTCAACAGACAAGAATAAAGTAATGATGGCTCATCATATTAGAATACGCACTGAATCGGAGGTGGGACTTGTGTTTCATCCATTATCATCTCCGGTTCTAGTTCTCGCTCTAACACATCAGAGAATGAATCCGGATGGGCTTCACTTCCATTCTCTTGGTTCAGATCGATGTTGCAAGATGAACTTTCTTGTTGAAGGTAGATATAGAGTTTATTAACTTCAACACTTAATGACTCTAATGCACGACCTTGTTCAATGAGTTGTTGCTCAAAGTTATCTTGATTACATGTGTTCTGTTGAGAAAACATATCAATTCCTTGTTGTAACAACTGATATAATGATGGACGAGGCTCGTTTGGAATGATGGTACAGTAGACTCTTCAAATGGCGGTGAATAAGGATATGGTTCTTCATAGTAACTTGTAGGACACCTAGATGGATAATAACAATCTTGTGTATAATGAGGTTCTCCGCAAATCTCGCACCACACCTCCATGTGATAATCATCGTGATCATAATGGTATCCTCCATAGTATTCCCCGTAGTAATGCTCCATGCGAATCACTATAAAAGAACACTTAAACAAAAAGGATCACAAGCCCGAGATAATAAATTAAGTAAAAATAAAATAAAATGCAAAATAAACAAAGAGAACTAATATATACAAAATGGATAAAGTAACAACTCGGGTCGTTCTCAGAATTGCCGTGTCCCCGACAACGACGCCAAAACCTTGATGTGTGTGGGTATATATATATTTTTAATGATTTTCACAACACTTGGTTTTAAATTTATAAAAATGATTTTTACCTTAAAATTAAACAACCCAACAAATAGGCAAGTGTACCTATCGTATATGCAGCATAGTTTAGGCAAGAAACAAGTATCGATCCAAGGACACGGTAGCTACTAATAGTAAACCTTTGTTATTATTTAGCCGGAAAAGATAAATGATTTGGTATTTTTATATTTTAAACTAAAACAAAAATAAATAGATAAATATGGATAGAAATCAATAAAGATAATCAAGCAAAGGGAATATTTACTTAGACTTTGAATCCACCTAGCCAAACAATGATAACATACATAAATTCATGATGAGATCACTTTATACACGTGTAACACGGAAATAGACTAGACTCACGTCAAGGCTATCTAATCATATGACTCTTTGGAAAGTTAAAATGATGTTAACATAGTAACCACCTAAAGTCATTCCATGAAGAACCAATGATACAATTATGTTGAATATAAATCTGGATTAAACTCCTGTCAAGGTTATTTAGTCCCATATTTCTTTGGAAAGCTAATACGATAAATGTAAGTACATATACCAAAAGGATTGGGACAACTTAAGCATTGTCTTTAACCACTTGAGAACATATAAAGCTACCAACTTCAACATGATTAACAAAAGAATTGATAAGATAGAAAATAGGATAATAAAACTACGGCAAACTCGATCACGGACAAGGAGCGAAATCTATAAAATATTGCAACAATAAAAGACACAAAGTACCATCATAAAGTGAAACGATTTTCGAATTAGAACCCTAAATAACCAATAAAAATAACAATCAAGAGCCTAAACAAAAACACTTAAGGCACCTAAGAATGCATACGTACCTACTTGGAAGAGGATACGTACCTTGCTCGAAGATAACAGTTACTGAAAGAAATCACGGAACTGCCTCTATAGAAACCTATGTGTTATTCCACTTCTACTCCATATCAAACAATTCATATCCTAAAACACCCATTAAATTTTCAATATCGAATTAATACCCGTAAAGTGCAAATTTGTAGTAACATTTTCACTAACATCTTTGTTCCATGTTGGCCTCTACTTGTAGCATAAGTTCTGTAAGAAAGTTATTTCTAATTCAACTTCTAAAATCACCTTGATTTGACCCAATCATACATAACAACCAGTTTAGTATTCAACAACACCAAAAACCATGTCATGAGAAAATTACAAAAAATATATACAAGGGTTTGTAAAATTAACAATTCTCAATAGACTCTTTGTATCATCCTTAGAGATCAGAGACTACAAATGGAAAATCAAAGGTCCAACCTGTTGAGCACCTACAGAATTTTAACTTTACGTAAATTGCGAGTCAATGCTCAAGGGAGTTAATTGCATTATGTAGGATGGTCAATGTGTTGACTTTCTACACCAGCTTTCTTCGAACGGTTCAAACATAGATGGATATCGCGAGCCATGAATTGAGTGCAGTGGTGATTCACTGACGGCGACTCTGGCAGAAAAATGGGAAATCACTTTGAATACACAGGGCATATCCTTAAAATATTGATTGAATGAAGCCTACATCAATCACACCAATTCAATTCCATATCGGAATACAGAGAATGGAAGTTGTTATCAGAAGAATTGAAGCAAAATTTAATAAAATTACGAACCTGTTTTGATATAAAGAGAAGCATACACGGACCCTAAACGCTAGGAATCAGAGAGGAGAGTACGAGACGAAGATGGTCAATGGGATTCAGGATCTTGAGAGCATTCTCTCTATGTTCTTTCATGCATCCATCATATATATATAGGTATGAGGTAGTTACGAGAGAAAAAAGAGGATAACATGGGAGAATAAAATGGGAAAGAAATTAGGGGAGCGTAGTATGGAAAACTATCTATAACTCCATTTTTTAAGGTAACCATCGATAATCATCTAGTAGTTGTCGTAATCGTCGAATTTAAATGGTCAGGATTTGTTTTCAGGGTATTTTTATGCTCAAAATTAGACTCACCGTAATGGAATCCAAATGGCGTTAAACTTGGTGATGTGGCAATGCAAAAGCTACAACGATTATATTAAAAGTGAGTGCTAATTAAAATTACGTTAAAGGTTTAACAGAGCCAATAACAAAATTGTCTATATATATGTATTTTAATCTTTTAATATTTTCAATTTTACCCCTTCATAATTCACTATATAATTTCCTTATATTTCTTTAGAATATGAATCAACTACTCAACGATTTAGATTCTTGGGAGGTGGATGAAGCGGTAATTGTTGAATGTGTTCAAGTAGGGGTAAAACTTTTAGTTGAGCACATTCAAACGTCACGACCAGAATGGCGTAGACAACGACCACCACTAGAACGGGGTCATGCGGAGGCGCATAACCGGCTTATGCAAGATTATTTTATTGAAAGACCTTTGTATGATCAAGTTCCCTTCCGAAGTCGTTTTCGTATGAGCCGTCAACTATTTTTACGAATCGTTGGTGATTTAGATCACAAGTTTTTATATTTTTAACAAAGAGAAGACGCTAAAAATAAGTTAGGATTTAGTCCTATTCAAAAATACACTTCCGCAACTCGTCAACTAGCGTATGGTACTTCGCAAGATTCATGGATGAGTATTTGAAAATGTCAGAAAAAACATCCCTAGATAGTATTCATAATTTTTGTGAAGGTATGATTATTGTAATTGTTATTGTTGTTGTTATTGTTATTATATAATAATAATAATAATAATAATAATAATAATAATAATAATAATAACAATAATAATAATAATAATAATAATAATAATAATAATAATTATTATTATTATTATTATTATTATTATTATTAACTATAATATTGTTATTGTTATTAATATTATTGTTTAGATATAATTGATCTTCATGCTAAAAGATATTTGAGAAGCCCATCATTTAGTGACATTCAAAAAATATATGAGGTACACCAAGAAGTACATGATTTTCCTAGAATGCTTGGTAGCATTGATTGCATACATTGGATGTCACACTCCCGCTTATAGTGGAAACACGAGTATGTAACGGACGGGATCGTCATAACACATTGGTAATTAGTCATCCTTCTTTTGATAGGTAAAATCAATGCTCACCCATTATTAGTGGCTAGGTTGAATAAACATCTATCCAAAGCTCTTGTAGTTGACTTAATAATCCTTGTATTTATAAGGGTGCTAACCGATATGGTGTCTTTGCTACGGGTGTTACTCTAGGAATCAAATCTATACAGAACTCCACGTGTCGAAGTGGAGACAACTAGGCAAGTCATCGGGGAATACCACTGGAAACTCTCGCACCACTGGGATATCTTCCAATTTCCTTTACTCTTTTTTCTTTTCCACTACATGCGCTAAAAATGCATAGCATTGCTTCTGTAGGTATTGACGAGTCTTCATGCAATAGCTATGCCTTATGTTTTTTTTCCAGTCGTTCTCCTTTAATTTTGAGCACATCGCCATTAGGCATACGGATTCGCACAACTTGTTTTTTTCGGTAGACAATCTCAAAAGCATGGTACTCTAATGTTATTGTGCAACCTTAAATTATCTCGTTAGATTTCACAAATTTACCATTAGCCATTTCTATAGAGTAACTAGTTTGTAAACAACTAGGGTTCAAACCAAGCAGAAGTGCAAATTTAGAGGAACAAAGCTATTGCCTGCCCCGGTATCAAATAATACAGATGCGAAATGGTTAGTAAGGAGATACGTACCCCTGACAATGTTTGGGTTTAGACAAGTATCATTCACTCCTATCATAAATGCATGACCGCATGCAACATTCCCCTGATTTGCATAACCTTGATTTCCATAATCACCTTGACCTTGATTCCCGACTATAGTCATCACCTGATTCTGCTTATTTCCAATTTGCCCGGGTGCCCGGTTCAATCTCGGACACACGTTACGGCAATGGTTATAACTCACATGTTTATATCATCCACTTTGAAAGCCTGCCAACCTAACCACATCAACCGACATAGCTGGGTTCACAACCATGGCCTTCTTGTCTACCTAGCACTGGCTTGTTTGGTTGGCTTTTCAATTTCTTTATCGCACGGCTAACAAAAAGATTATATGTGTTACAGATTTGCAAGCTTATATCTGGTACATGTATAAGTCTTCTGTGTGGTTCTTTATTCACAACTATTTAACTCCGGTGTTGGAGCCGACAGATAGTTATTCATAGTACTATTGGGCTGACACCCCCACCCTTGTTTGTTAGTATACTAGTTGGGACTGACAGTGGCAACGAACGGGCCCTAGGGTGAATATGTTCCAACAAGATCTTTGTGTACGTCATAGGTTTAGTTGTGATTCTCATGTATGCATGTGATATTACTTGCTTATAACTGTATACACTTATGTCCTACAAACTATTACACAGCATCAAGTTTTATTTATTACTTAAACTTGCGAACTCACCAACAATATGTTGAACTTTTTGAGCATATCTTTTCAGGTAACAACAATCATCAAGGATAGATAGAGTTAATTCCTTAGTGTTGACCCTAATAATTTCATGATAGGCTTGCTCTAGTGTTTCAAACATTTGTGTTCACTTAATGTTATCATTTGTGGATGCGAATGCCTTTACTTGTACCCGGGTTGTGGGATTCAAAATCATTAAACCTGTTTGACTATGTCTGTCATGAAATTGACTAACTACGACACAAGTCTCCTTTTGTGTCGGGTGACGTCATGACAGTTTGGTTTTTTTTCATCATTTAATGCATCTCTATTAATTATTAATGTGTGATGACGATCCCATCCGTTACATTCTCACGTTTCTGCTATAAGCGGAGCTGTGACATTGGAATTGGGCCAGTTATCCAACTACTTGGTGAGTTCAGCATCATCGGGGTGATCATGATGGCCCATATCTAATTCTTTAAGTTGTTGCGTCATATGATCTTTGGATTTGTCATGCTTTTTTTGGTGTGGCTGAAGCAAATAATGATATTACTGTGATAGAGTAGTCACCGGTATTTAATGACATCATTGATGGAGTTGGATTTGGATCTTCATTCTATGCAAATGATGTGGAGTACAAGTACGGTTAATATCTTGCTGACAGTATTTATCCAGAGTGAGCTACATTGGTGAAAGCATTTTCATGCCCAAGTGAGGAAAAACAAATGTATTTTAAGAGAAAACAAGGATCAGCAAGAAATGATATTGAAAGAGTGTTCGGAGTATTGAAGAAATGATGGAGCATCATTGCTCAACCGGCAAGGATTTGGAAGAAAGAAAGATTAAGAAACATTTTATATATTTGTCTAATTTTACATAATTTGATATTAGAGGATTCGAGAAAGGTGATTTGCCGTGAATATGATGACGACGATATCCAACTAGTTACCGCACTACTAACCATTGGAGAGAAACGAGCAAAACTAAAGAAAATAAAAATAGGGACACACATGATAATCTTCGAGCGGACTTAGTAAAACATCAATGGAACAATCGTAACATTAGAGGAAGGCAATGATAACGCAAACAAGGACGATTTCTTTAGCAAGGATTATTATGATTAGATAATAAGCATTATCTACTTAATTTTTTTTTACCATTTAGTGTAACTTTTTATTATATATATTATCTATTTATTATTCATCAAAAATCATTTTAAATATTTTTTAAATTTTAAATTGATAAGATATCATAAATGTTAAATATATATATTTTTAACTTAATAAGTTATCATAAATCTTAAATATATATGCTTTTAAATTGATAAGATATCATAAATCTTAAATATATTTTAAATTTTAAATTGATAAAATATTACAAATCTTAAATATATATGTTTTTAAATTGATGAGATATCATAAATCTTAAATATATTTTAACTTTTAAATTAATAAGATATTATAAATCTTAAATATATTCTAAATTAATCTTATATATTTGTTTATCTCTATATATATGTTCAAATAAGAATACATATATCTTAATTTATGATATAAAAGTCAACAAAAAAGTCACCAAAATAGCAACAGAATATATATGGTCACCGCAAATTCGATGTTTCAATAATATGTGAATTGTGTTATTTGTAAGTATACTTATTTTTGAATTGTTTAAGTTAAAAGATAATTTTACATTGAAGATAAAACAAATCTTTCACATATCCACATTATATGTTCCCCTTTCTTTAGTTTATAAAATTCACAACAATCATACGAAAACACAGGCATTCTCTATATTACAATCATGAAGCCAAACAACCAAAACATCCCCACGATTAACGTGTTCGACCCAAACAACCAAAACATCCCTACGATGAACGCGTTTTACCCAAACAACCCACTATACGTAAATATACGTGCCACAAAACAATTCGTATTACTGCATTGCAAGCATGAATGACATCGTGTACTTACCTTTACCAATAACCCCACAACTAAGACCCAACTTCTTTTATCCTTCTCAATTTCCCGAGACCGAATCACAACCAAGACACCATGTCATCTCGTCTCAATCGATGCAGGAGACTCAACCGCAACCTTCATCCAATATAACACTACAAACTTCTTCCAAACAAAAAAATATGAAAAAAGGAGTTGAAGATGTTGCGATTGAAAAAATTATCAAAAAAGTGGACGCCCGATGAAGAACTCGCTTTAGCGGAGTCTTAGATAGACACATCCGAGGATCCGATTATTGGTAAAATTTTATTATAAAGTACTAAATATTATTTTTATTTTTACGAAACACTTTAGCATTTTGTATTTATAATATTTATTAATACCTAGGGGATGCTCAAAAAGGATGAAAATTTTGGGCTCGTGTTCGAGACAATTCCATATAAAAATGCGGCATGATTTGTATCGTAATCTCGACCAAATTTTTGGAAAATGGTAGGCAATGCCAACCAAAATCACCCACTTTAACAACATTTATAATCGGTTATCAAATAATCGATCAAGTGGATCGAGCGTTGTCGACATCAAAGATGAGATGCATGAGATTTACAAAGACAAGAATAAAACTGTGTTTAGCATGGTAAGAGCATGGGAGTTATTGAGAAAGTAAACAAAGTGGCATCTAGTTCCTCCACCAAAGGTCCGTGGATCAACTAAAAGAATGAAAACATTGAGAACCAATTAAACAAACTCTTTTTAAGGCTACTCGGATGTTCATTCCCAAATAAATTTAAATGACACTGATGACGGGCTTGATTTTGATATCCTCGAAGAAACCAATTTGCCCGATTGGTAAAAATAAAGCAAAGGCAAAGGCTAAGGCCCTATCTTCATCATCCACCTCAACTACAACAAATCACGAGATAATATCTCACATACAAAGTTTGGATTCTAAAATCGACCATTTACTCGGGTTAAGAAAGGAACATCAAATCGATAGAGATTTTGCTTTTCTAGAAAAAGACTTATCTAATTTACCACTCGAAGATCATGCTATATTCGAGCGAATACAACTTCTCGCGCAACAAGTAAGTTTTCGCACAAACAGTTTTGTTCAAAGTCAACTATTCGCGCGACAAGTCAAAGATTCCAATGCGAGAAGTTCATGCGAGTTTTGAAAGTTTTCGCGTCTGTTCAATAACTTTGTAAGTTTTAGCACACAATAACTTCAAAATTTCAAGTTTCAATTCAAGTATTCCTAAAATTGGTAATCTACCTTTTTAATCACTATATTATCACTATGCAACCACAATGAACTAGCATATCAACACTCAAAGCTTAATACTTTGAATAATTTTGTGAATGTGAAATCAGGAAGTTTTTGTGCAAAAGTTATTTTTCGCACAACCGTTCCTTTTCACTTTGACTTAACATTTTGTGTGAGTCAACTTTTCGCACGCGATAAGTTTGATTTTTATAAATTTTTCAAACTTTTTCAAAAATTTCTTCAACTCAATTTTAATTTTGACTTATAAGTTTAACCAAGAATTTAATTTTCAGCAGATATATTCATTTATTTTATGTTTTAAAATCAAAACAAAACAAAAAAAACCTTTGAATTTTTATAATTTGCATTTATTCAACAATTAAACAAAACCTATCAAAAATTTATCTAAATATAATTAATATGCAGGACCGTTTGAGGAGATCAATGCAACAGTTTTACAGTAATGATTGGAGAGTGAACTTTGAATAACATTTACAAGATCAAATAGGGAACCGACTTCAAATGAACTAAGAACTTAAAGTTAAAGAACACAAGCAGAAATGGTTTTCAAGAATGCTGTATATTGTTATCAAATTCTATTACAAAAGTTATAAAGTGATCAAGTGATGATTCAAAATACAAGACCTGAGAAACTTTATACTACATCCTACAGCCGGCCATACTTTGAAAGCCAGCTGGATACATTGATCTAGACAACAAAATCAATGTAAAGTCAAAAAGACAGATTGCCTTTTTGACATGTGACTATGACATGCCATAGCTTACATCCTAATGTATTACAAAAAGGATAAAAGTACAAAGTAGAAAGATACAGACAGCAAGTCCATAATCTACAGTTTAGTAAAGCATGGACCTTTTCACCAACTTATGCAAGTTGGTGAGTGTTTAGAGTGGCAGCGGAAAGTTGGCCAGCTTTCTGAAAAAGTGCATCAGAGAAAGCATGTCTTCTCTGTCCTTAGAAGAAATCAGTCTTCTTTCTTGTTGGCTTCAAAAGAATTTGTCTTCTAAGCATCGGAAGACTTCATCTTTGGTTTCGGAAGATCTTGGTCTGGCTTCGGAAGATTTTACACTTAGACAGTTTTTCTGAGGAGAAGTGTAAAACTTTCAAAGTAACTTCTGCAATGCACATGCATGCAAGCAAGAAGCCCTTTGGCTACTTTGGTTGCATCAGCCTTTCAAGTATTACTTACAAACTCCCCTTAGGATGATGCTACCAAAACATAGAAGGATGCTCAGATGTTGACAGTTCTTATTAGGATCAAGACCATGCCTTTCTTCATCAATTGGTCAGGATCCCTCAGAGTCTTATAGTATCTGCTCATGTTATAGAGATCATGCAGAGGGAGATCAAACATGTCTTGCAAGAGATAGACATCTTGACCTCCTTGATCTCTAATGACATACCATGTGTCTGGATTTGCTGCAAAGTTCCAAGACAGGATGGGTCTTCCAACCGCAAGAGACTCTGCTTGAATATGAGTTGGTTGAGCAGCCTCTTTTTGTTCATCCTCAGGATGTTCTGATTCATCCTAAGGTGCAGAGGTGGATGCTTTGGACTTCTTCTTCTTATTCTTTTCCCTTCTGATGGGCATCCTTTTCCTCTTTCTGTACTTTAACTAAGGAGAATGGCCTACAGCACCGGTTGATCTTTCTTTATTCTCCTTAGTTGGGTTTTTTTCCTCCATTTGTTTAGAAGCAGGAGGTTTAGAACCCTGCTGTGGGTCTGAAGATGAAGTTGGCTTAGATTTAGCTTCAAGATCAAGTTGTGTTGTCTCTTGTGGTTCAACCTTCACCTCAACTTCAGGTACAACTTGACTTAGTGGAGAATGCAAGTCAACCAGCTACCTTCCTTTATTTTCTGCTTGATCCTTCTGATATGCTCATCCATTGTGGATAAAGACAGAGGAACAAGTCTCATTCCGGAGAACCCATACAGCTTCAAGAAACTCACCATCTTCAGCCTGTCAGTAGACTTCTTTTCTTGTGCTCTGATGGTAGCTCTTAACTTAGCAGCCTCTTCTCTCATTTTCCTCTTAACAGCTTTTCTTTAAGTTTGAGCTTCTTCTTCCAACTGTTTGAGGTACTCAAATTCCACATATTCATATGTGAGAGGGTAGAGAGCTGCTGCCTGATAGAGACCTGTGTCACCCAGATAGGTTATCATCTTCTGTCTCTCTAGTTCTCTGCCTATCTGAGTTTGTTCTTGTTGTACAGCCATAGTCTCCTTTTCAGGACTTTCTTGAACTGGAGAGAGGGTAGGAGCTTTGTATAGTTTCTTTCTTTTCCTTTCTTCTTTGATCTTGAGGAGCAATTCTACAGCCTCAGCCTCCTTCCTCTATTTGGACAGCTCTGTGGTTGCCAGTTCATTTAATTCTACGAGGGGTAGAGAGATGATTTCATCTATATTTAGTTTCTTAATCCAAGATAATTCAATCTGGCTGCCCTTAACTCATCATCTTGAGTGTTAGGCATGTAGGCAGCTCTGATTGCAGCTTGCTTAAAGCTTGGGATCTCTCTTGTTTTCTCTCCCCTGGCCATCCTCTTCCTCTCCCTTTTCTCCTCCTCAATCTCCTCAGGAGTCATTTTTCTTTTTTCTTTGTCAATTGTTGGCTTGTATGACTCAGGGTGGAGAGAGCTTTGGCCTTCTGATGACTGTACTGATCTTGAGCTCTGGCCAGGAAGAGGTTGTGATACACCTTCACCAGTAGTTGTTTCACTAATGGTACTGGGTGCTAAGGATGAGCTTGTCTCAAGGTTCACAGGGTCCACTACTGGATTTCAACCAAGGTTTCCCATTCGAAGCTAATCTTAGGGTCTGCCTCAGTATCCAGTTGACCAATAATTTTCCCTGCTAGCCTCTGTCTATATGATTTTGCTATGCTTCTGAACTCCTGCAGCACCCACTCTTGAATCATCTCAGCTAATCTACCAGCCTATCTGTTTTGGCTTGGGTTGACAAGTGGCAGATCAACCAAGTTAATACTCTCATGGAATCTCAGGGTTTAAAAATTGAAGATCTCCTGCTGCCCCTAAGATTTGGAGAGCACCAATGCCTTCTTGCATTATAATACCACCATCCTACTGTTGGATTTTCAACAGGGTAGGATGGGGCAGACTTGGCCATTGGAATTCCTTCCTCAAATAGTTTTTGTATTATGGCCTCCATATCAGCGTGAGCCTGAGGAAGTTGTTGAGTCTGGACAACTGGAAGTGAGGGTGGTGAATCCTCATTGTCCATACTCAGGAGAGGATTTCTAGGTTCTATGGTTGCATGAACTTTCTCCCCTTTTTTGGTAGCATCACCCACTTGTATAGGTGAGCTGGAGGTTAAGTCCACCACTTCCACAGGTTCTTCTGGACCTGGTTGAGTTAGTCTGGGTGCTTTATCAGCTAACTTGCCCTTGAGATCGGTGATCTCAAGTTGCTAGTGATTGACCTTCTTCTGTAAGGCAATCACTTAAGATTCCAAGTGACTAACCTTAGAAACTAGATTGGTGCATGTTTGTTCAAGTTGCTGCCGCTTTAGTTGTAGACTCCCCTCATCTTCAAATGAAGAATCATGGGGGATGAGAGAATTGGATCAAGGTCTTCTTCCTCATCACCAACATATTTTTCTTGGCTGCTGGATTTCCCCTACACACTGATAACTTCAAGTTAAGTGTCAATGGGCTGAGTTGTCATGGTTGAGGTCTTAATGATGTAATCACTAGCAGTAGTGAGAGCCTCTTCCATATGGATCTCCTGAACTTGTTCAGGGAGATCCACCTCAGTTGGGGTTGGATGATGTGGGCTAGAAATGGGAGAAGCAGAAGCACTCATCTCTCCTTGAGCAAGGGTGGAGAAGAGGGACTCATGTTACTCACTGAATCCCATGTCTTTGTCATCATAGAATTCTAGGTTGAGGATTGGTTGGTTAAGATCTAGAGGTTAGGGATGGTAACTGTCCCCTAAAGGTTGTTCACTAGAGTTTTGAGACTCTGAGTGAAGGCTAAAGGCTTCTTGGGTGATGAGCACATCAGGCTAAGCATGAGAAACCTCAGCACTGATCATATGTGAGATGGGAGTGGTTTGCTCCTCATGGAAAGTGGGAGCTCTAGTGTGCACTTCCTCTTACATAGGTGGTGATATGGGGGTCTGCACAGGCTGAATAGCCTATGTAGGGGTTCATTAGGATTTTCTCTTATAAGTGATAGATATTTGAGGGGTAGCTGAGAGATAACAGGTGTGGGTTCAACACTAGCTGGTGCTGCTGCATTGTCACATTGAGCAATTAGCTCCAACATTTTTGGGACAAGGTTGTTTCTACCCTAGAGAATCCCATAGTAGGTTTTCTCATACTTTTAAAGATGTTGGGCTTCATCTTTCCCAATTTAAGCATATTACCTATTCCCCTTAACTGTGAGCCCAGTTCGTAGTTAGGACATATCTAGGGAACATGTAGTATTCTAAAGAGTCCAAGTTAGCAAGCAAATTTGTGTAAAAAAACTAAGAGTATCTGAACTTGACCCCTTGAACCATTCCATGGACTATGTAGGAAAGGTATTCAGGAATTTGATCTCATCCCCCATGCTTGTTGGATAGGTTGTGAATGACTACATGGAAGAGGTATTTCATTTGGGAGGAGACCTTTCTTTTTCTGAAGGTTCTTACAGAGTAGTCCCCCTCATAGCTCAATTGGTGAAAAGAATGATTTATTATAGCTTTAGGGAAGGACATGTCACCTTCTGCATCATCCAGCATGAGATGTGTGTTTATACAGGCCGAAGTGATGAAGATTGTCCTACCCTGCAGTGGCAGACATTGCCTTCTCACCGTCCATGGTGACCTCTTGATAGGTCCGCTAGAACTCTAGAAGTTGATCCTTATATAGAGGAGGATCAATAGTAAGGGAGGTGATTCAGTTTGATTGAGATAAGAATCGACAAACCTCTGAGAAGACAGAATCTTTCTTAGAGTTCAACAGAGCAACCTGATTATGTTGCGTGTGAAGATGCATGGAGAAATCAGGTTGGTTTCTACGGTTGAGGTTAGCCATTTGAAGTAGGTTTGTGGTGAAGGAAGATAAGAACAAGGTCGGTTTTTGGAGAATTTAGGTTAGAGAAATTGTGCAGATGAAGAAGATAGTGAATAAGAGGGAACCACTGAGTGTATATATATGAAATGAATTTTAGACAAAGTTATTGTGTTAAGTATAAACTTTGAAATCCGAATGTCAGTCCCACCTCTGAAAAAGTGCCCAAAAAGGTAGTTTTCTTGAAAGGCGAAAATCTTCCGAAGGTATTTTGTCTTCGTAAGTTTTGAAAAACTTCCGAAGCTAATTTTTACTTCAGAAGATATTTCTTAGAGTTAGAAGAATTTGTTTCGGAAGAAATTTTCCTAAAGAAAAGTTTGCTTCTGAAGTATAATTTGTTTTGAGAGACATTAAGTATCAGACAGTTTACTCAAGAGTAAATCTTCCCAGACTAATTTGCTTCGGAAGAAAATTGTTCTTCAGTTCATATAAGTGTTTTAAGCTTCAAAAGATATTTCTCAAATTTCTTACGAAGGTAATTTACTTATTTGAGTTGAGGACATAAGTTTCTTCCGAAGTTAATTTTTAATGTCCTTCAAAATTAATTATACTTCAAATTCTTTTAAGTCTAAGGAATATCAATAAAAAAAATTTCTTTCAAGATAACTGGGCTTATATGAGTAATGAAATAGACAACATTAAAGACACACATTTTAGAAAATAATTCTGAAATTAATTTAAGAAAATCTACTCAAAGTTAATCATCCCAATAGCTGATATTAGATACTTAAATCTCTGTTCATCAAATGCCTTGGTGAACAGATCAGTTGATGCAGACACATAGGATTGTTTCTTGCATTGTCATGAGACTATCCTTCCACTAAGGAACTAACATCCCCATGATGTAGATTTTAGAGTCATGTTGCTGCCACCATGGTCACTATCGGTATATGCATATAGGTGGAAGTCAGAACACTTTGGATACCAAAGTCCAAGCGTGGGAGCACTTTTGAGATATCTAAGTATTATTTTGATAGCAACTAGGTGAGATATCTTGGGTTTGACTTGATATCTTGCACAAATAAATGTGGCAAACATGATATCAGGTCTACTAGCTATGAGGTACATGAGAGACCCAATCATTGCCCAATAGAGGTGTCCATCAACACACTCCCCCTCAAGGTCAGTACCTATAGAGTGGTTTCTTGCTATGGGAGTCCTGGCAACCTGGCAGTCAATTAAATGAAATCTGGTTAGTATGTCTTGAACATACTTGGACTGTTTTATGAATATACCATTATCCACCTACTTCACTTGAATTCCTAGAAAGAAATTAAGTTCCCCCATGGCACTCATTTCAAATCTATTCTTCATCAACTTCTCAAACTCTTTGCAGAGACTTGGATTAGGTGACCAAAAGATGATGTCATCTACATAAACTTGAACCAAAATCAAATCATTCTTTGTTCCTTTGAGAAAAAATATGCTGTCAATGGTGCTTCTCTTGAATCCATGTCGGACAAGGTATTGTGACAGTGTCTCATACCACTTCCTTGGAGCGTGATGAAGCCCATAGAGAGCTCTGTCAAGCTTGCAGACATAATTAGGATGATCTGGGTCTGCAAAGCCAGATGGTTGTCAATCCCTAGATGTAGCAAAAGCCAGGAATATCCTAACAGCTTTAAGTCTTGCTACTGGAGCAAAGACATCAATGTAGTCAATCCCTTCTTCTTGTGTGTACCCTGAACAACTAGTCTAGCCTTGTTTTTGAAGACAAGTCCTCTATCATCCTTTTTGTTTCTAAAAACCCATTTGGTTCCTGTAGAAGTTTTCCCATGAGGAAGAGGACATAGGTTCCAAACCTTCTGCCTTTTGAATTGAAGCAGCTCCTCCTGCATTACTTCAACCCAACTTCTATCCTTCAAAGCCTCATCAATCTTCTTTGGCTTTATCTAAGACAAGAAACAAGAGTACAGTCAAACATTTTTATCATGGGTTTGTCCTCTTGTCCTTACTCCTGTCTCTACATCTCCAATGATGTTTGTGGTAGGGTGAGACTTGTGGATTCTAAGTTGAGGAATCATAGCAAGTTACTTTGACAGATTTAAGTTTGTGAAATTCAGATCTGGTGATTGAGTATCACCCACCACATCAACACACTTATCAAGATTGACTTGATCCAATGAGTGTGTGACATCATTGATGTTATCTTTAGTGGAGAGGTCTTCAGTATCATGAAATTCTTGGTCAGAATCACCATATCCACATTCTCCTACATTTGAAGGTCCTTCATTTGAGTTTTGTGCCTCTAAGCTGGAATTTGTAGGCACCTCAGATGTGTCAGCTAAATTGGTCATTGTAGTGCTGATAGGATCTCCACCTGTAGTGTTAGTTACCATTGGAGCTGAAGTAGTATTCAAATTTGGTCTACTCAGCTCAAATCTTGGGTCAGGATCTCCTGTTGATAAGTTACCGGTAGATCTTGAAACATCTTCACAACAGTTGGTAACTAAATCAAGATCAAATAGCCAATCAAGACCAGAACCCTTCACACTGGGTGTCTGTTCATTGAAAGTCACATTGGCTGACTCCTCAACTACTTTAGTTCTGAAATTGTATACTCTATAAGCCTTAGCTTGAGAAGAGTATCCAATGAAATGTCCATCATCTGACTTCTCATCAAATTTGACTAGATGATCTTTGGTATTCAAGATGGTGCATGAACATCCAAATGATCTGAGAAAACCAATGAAAGGTCTTCTTTTGTGCCACAGTTCATAAGCAGTCTTACCATGAGTCTTGACAACTAAAACTCTATTCTGCACATAGCAGGCAGTGTTAATTGCCTCTGCCCAGAAGGTGATAGGTAGTTTAGAATTAGACAGCATGGTTCTTGTAGCTTCAATAAGTGTCTACTTTCTCCTTCCAACAACACCATTTTCCTGAGGAGTCCTAGGAGCACTGTATTGTCTTGAAATACCTTTTTCCTCACAAAATGAATCAAGGATATGATTTTTGAATTTCGTTCCTTGATCACATCTTATGATCTTGACCTTGTGATCATATTGATTCTCAATCTTCAGAATGAAGGACTTTAAGATTTCTGGAGTCTCATCCTTAGTTCTAAGGAAGAAAACCCCAGTATATCTTGTGAAGTCATCTGCGATCACAAGACAATATGAAGTTTTTCCTAAACTCATTACACTTGTGGGGCCAAACAGATCCAAGTGTAATAAGTGAAGGGGGTTAGTGATGGAGCTAACTTCCTTTGGCTTGTGAGACACTTTGTGTTGCTTCCCTTTCAGACATGCAACACAATGGTTATCACTTGTAAACTCTTTCTTTGGCATTCCAATTATCAAATCATCTTTAATTAATCTATTCATGTTCTTAAAGTTTACATGGCACATACTTTTATGCCAGAGGAATGACTTATCACTATTGGCTTTTGACAGAAAGTAAGAAACTTCTCCAGAAGGGGATGTTTCTTGCAAATCTATCTTGTACATGTTCTCTTTCCTGGGGCTTTAAGCAGGATATGCTCCTTAGGAATGACCACCCTGGGCTTGAGAACAATGCACTCATGTTTAATGAAGAACATGTTATGCTTCTGGTCACAAAATTGAGATACACTCAGAAGATTGTACTCAAGCTCCTTGACAAAGTTTACATTTTCAATGCTGAGCTTACCATTTGTGACCTTGCCCCTTCCAGTGATGTAACCACCAGATTCTCCTCCAAAAGCAATTGGCCCTCCATCAAACTTTTCAAAGTTTTGCAACAAGGAACCATTGCATGTCATGTGCCTGGAACAGCCACTATCAATGATCCATACATTCCGTTTGGTCTTTAGCTGTTCCTGCACAAAAAGAGATAGTTATATTTGGATACCCAAGCCTTGCTTGTCTTAGGTTCATTTATATTAACAAAATATAAATCAACAGTTATGGATCTTATGTTTAAGCAGCGAGGATCTTGAGTTGTTGATGATGAGGAAACTTCAGTCACTTGGCCTTCCTTTGTCTTCCATACCATCTTGGACAAACTAGACTTGGCCTTTAATGCTTTGGAAGTTTTTGCAACTTCGGAAGTTTTGTAGACTGAACCTTTGTAAGTTTTTGCATCCACAGCAGACTTCAGTACTTTGGAAGCATTCCTTTCTTTCGAGACAAAATATCTTCCGAAGGCAATTTTCCACTTATCTTCTGAGCTTTCTTTTTGAAGCTTCCGAGAGAAAGAGACTTTCCTTCTGAAGTTTTTTTCTTCTTCTTCATCTCAGAAACCTTCTTGGTCATGTTGATAGTACTTTTGGGATTGTAGATGCAATCCTTTGAAAGATGAGAAGTATTGCCACACATGATGCATGTAGTTGAGCTACGTCTGAGAGACTTCTTCTGAGAGGCTGGTTGAGCTAGATCACTTTCCACTTCCTTCTTCACCTTTGTAGATGATGCAGCAGGCTTCTCAGGGATAGGCTTGCTATTAGAACTAGATGGTTCAGGCAGTATCAACCTTCTTCTTTTGACAAGGATGGTTTGAATTTGAACTAGGACTCCTGGTACTAGAAACTATAGTTAAGTTTGTAGTCTTCATCACCTCAAACCTAGCAGATATGAATACTTGCTTCTGCTTCAAGTCAAAGATGGCCTTCATCTCTTGAGCTATCTGGCTTTTCTCTTTGCATTCCTGATTAAGTTCTTTCTTGCATACTTGGCCATCTTTGTCTATTTCTTCTCTCTAGGAGAATGGTGTCCCTTGTCAGATTGAACCTTCTTACTTAGTTCAGGTTCATCCTTCACCATCTTCTCTTCCTTATCATCATCTTTATCTATCTCTTGAACTGGATCTTCTGGAGGAAGCTCATCTTCACAAGTCCCTGCCTGTTCTAATAAGACACTTTGGCATGCAAAGATGAAGATATGATGTTCTTGAAGGTTTCCTCTTCAAGAACACATTTTTCTGCCCTGGCTTTGCTAATCACAAGCTTAGCCTGGCATTTAGTTAGCTTAGCAATGAGATCTTTGATTTGAGTTCTGTAATTTGTGTGCTCATGTTTAAGAGTAGAAATTGTTTTCTCTAGATCTTCTATTTTAAGTTTATAATCATTTTCTGCTCTTTTAAAATCAGCTTTTAAAGTATTCAAAGACTCAAGATTAGATCTCACTTCTCAGTAATAGGACATATACATGCTAACTTTAGCAATGCACTCAAGTGTAAAAAGATGTTCTGTTACCTTAGGTTCTTCATGGTCAGCCATCAAGGCCTAGTTTGGAGAAGCATCTTCAACCTGGAAACTTCAATCAAAGCCTCCTTCAATAACTACTGCAGCCAGTTGCTTGGGCTTCTCAGCTTTTGGAGCTCCATCAGTGTAGTTTGATCTGGATTGTTCCTGGCCACCATTTGTTCTTAGTGCCTTGCACTCTCTAGCAAAGTGTCCCATCTGGTTATAGTTGTAACACTTCAATTTGCTTTTATCCAGTCCAAACTTGCCACCGGATACGTTGTTGGAAAACTTCCTCCCTATCCTTTGGTATAACTTCTTGGCCCTGTGAGTGAGAAAAGCCATCTGCTGCACAATCTCCATGTACTCCAGATCATCTGGATGAATGCAGTCTAAGTCTTCCAAAGTAAAGAGAAAGTTTCTTGAACTTTCATCAGAAGACATAAAGGCTTGAGAAGAGCTTGTCTCTTGGAATGGGCTACCTTGGATGTAGCTCTCCTGTGGTGTCTCTGGCAAGGTAATGAAAAGGCCCTTTTGTGAGTTGTCAGGGTAGCTGAAAAGATGATGCTGAGGTTCTCTGCTATCCCTTTCAACCACATGGAGGTCAGAACTCTTGTGGGTACTAGATGAGCTGTGAGATGGGTTTTGCATGTTCATCTCTATCTGGTAACCGTTTAGGATACCATACATCTCGGTAAGGGTAAGTGTTGAGAGGTTCTTAGTTCTCTTGATGGCCACACAGTAGTGAGTCCATTATCTGGGAAGAGAGAACATAAACTTCCTCACGATGTCCTTATTTTCCAGTTTGACACCAATATCCACCTAAGTGTCCACAATCTCAACATATCTGAAATACTATTGAGTCATGGTTTAAGTAGTCTTGAAGGTGAAGTTCTCAAACTGCTGCTTCATGATGTCTTTCTTGTTCTTCTTGGCTTCCTCAGACCCTTCATACAACAACATCAATGCATCCTAGAGCTGCTTAATATTTTTGCACTTCTTGAAGCCTCTGTAGATAGAGTTAGGAAGAGCAGTTTGAATAGCGGTCATGGCCTTCTGATCTACATCTATTCTCTTCCAATATTCATCAGAATAGTCAGCTACATCCTTTGGTATCATTTCACCAGCAGCAGTTGCTGAAGGTGTGCATGGAACATGAGGTCAAGAGACAACAGATCTCCACAACCTGCTGTCTTGAGACTTGATGAACCCTTCCATTCTTGGGCACCAAGTATCAATGTCATCAGGAGTGATCAGTGTAAACTTTGTCATTATGCTAGTTTCCATGTTAGCTTTGGAGAGAGCTGCCATTTGAGCAAGTGCTTTGTGAAACTGAGTATATTTAAGATGGCAAGATCTTACAATCAAGAGCCTGGAATGCTCTAATACCAATTGTAGGACCGTTTGGGGAAATCAATGCAACAATTTCACAGGAATGATTGGAGAGTGAACTTTGAATAACACTTACAAGATCAAATAGGGAACCGGCTTCAAATGAACTAAGAACTTAAAGTAAAAGGACACAAACAGAAATGGTTTTCACGAATGTTGTATATTGCTCTCAAGTTCTATTACAAAGTTACAAAGTGATCAAGTGATAATTCAAAATACAAGACCTGAGAAACTTTATACTACATCCTCAGCCGCCCATACTTTGAAATACAGCTAGATATACTGATCTACACAACAAAATCAATGTAAAGTCAAAAAGTCAGATTGCCTTTTTGACATGTGACTATGACATGTCATAGCTCACATCTTAATGTATTACAAAAAGGATAAAAGTACAAAGTAGAAAGTTACAGACACCAAGACCATAATCTACAGTTTACTAAAGCATGGACCTTTTCACCAACTTATGCAAGTTGGTAAGTCTTCAGAGTGGTAGCGGAAAGTTGGTCAGCTTTATGAAAAATTAGATCAGAGAAAGCATTTCTTCTCGGTACTCGGAAGAAATCAGTCTTAAGTCTTGTTGGTTCGGAAGACTTTGTCTTCTAAGAATCAGAAGACTTCATCTTTGGCTTCGGAAGATCTTGGTCTTGGCTTCGGAAGATTTTACACTTAGACAGTTTTTTTAGAAGAAGTTTAAAACTTCCAAAGTAACTTCTGCAATGCACATGCATGCAAGTAGTAAGCTCTTTGGCTACTTTGGTTGCATCAGCCTTTCAAGTATTCCTTACATAATATTTTAATGAATTTTCTATAGTAGAATCATATTTCTTAGAATATTGATTATTTACATATTTACGCAATAATCATAATATAACTTTTATGTATTTAATTATTGACACAAAATTCAAACTTCAAAATTTATAAAGATATATAATTTGTGATTTTATCATGTTTTCATAATTTTGATGAAATATGAGAATTTCACAATCACAAAATTTGTATAACAGTTATTCATACTTTAAAACTTTAAGACACGTAAATCACCCTAATTTGTCTTAAACCTTTCATCTCAGATAAATTATTTCATAAACAAATATTTTCTTAAGACATTTTTTATTTTGTGCACATTACTATTTTTTATTCCTATATGGCCTATTGGCTTCTTTTTACTCCTTATTAATCATTTTCTTCTTTTTGATTTTTCTTCTTTTTCTCCTTTTTGTTTTTATCATTTTGTATATTATATATATATATATATATATATATATATATATATATATATATATATATAGATGCGAATCACTTAATTAGAAGATGACAGGCTTGAGTAAGGCCATAGTTTGTCCCAAAGTTTATTTTAGTATAATTCCTTGTTATCACAAACTCATGAAGTGTGTTACTTTCTTCATTAATGATTGATTTACTTCAAGTTAGTTCTTTTCAAATCTTGAAGATAAAACCTTGAAGATAGAACCTATTAATAAATATTGAGGTATAATTCCCTCTCATACATCTTTCCAATTTTGAAGATAAAACCTATCAATGAATCAAAGACAATCAAGTTATTTTGTTTAAAACCTTAGAATGTACTTTATCAATATCAAAAAATGTACTATCATTTTCAACATTATACAAAATTTTTATTAGTGAATATTTTCTTGACAAAACTTAAAATCTTTTTCATTTCCAAGTTTTCAGTTTTCTTCCCCTAAGACCAAAAATCTTTTTCAATGTATTTTCAATTTTCTCCTTTTAAAATTGTTATTATCCTAAAGAAAATTACAATTTTATTAAAGTAAAAATATATTTTTGATAAAAATACTTGGTGAAAATTAACCAAAGTTTATCATTCCCAATGACTTAACAAGAAAGTCAAATCGAGATCGATCAAATGTCTTGGTAAACAAGTCAGTAGTGTTTTCATCTTTTTGACTTGTTAAAGATAAATAAGCTTTTTATCAAAAAAAATCATGGATAAAATGCATTCGGATGTCAATTTTTTTGTTTTCAAATGTTGGATAGGATCATTCACTATATTCAGCACCGCATTATTATCACACCAAATCTTGGTGTGATAATTATTAATACCATAATCAAGAAGTAGTTGTTAAATCCAAAAAATCTAAGAACAACAACTTGATAGCATTCCAGCCACATATTTGATTTCTGCAGTGGGTGTGGATACCATCTGTTGCTTCTTGCATTGCCAAGAAATCAACCTATTTCTAAGAAATTGACTTCCACCTTTTGTTTATTTTCTATCCAAATTACATCCTGCATAATCACTGTCAGTATACGCATATAAATTCAAGTCGAAAGTTTTAGGATACCAAAGTCTAAGTTTTTGTTGGCCTTCGAGGTATTTAAAGATCCACTTGACAACTTTCATGTGTGACTTTTTTGGATTACTTTGATATCGTGCACATTGATAGATAGGAAACATGATGTCTAGCCTTTTGCCAGTGAGATACATCAAAGATCCAATCATTTATCGATACACATGTTGATCAACATCTTCACCCGTGTGATTAGGAATTAAAGTAGGATGAGATGACATCAGAGTTGGTGTAATCTTAGAGTCTTGAAATTTATATTTGTTCAGGATACTGTGAACATATACCTCTTGATGTATCAATATTCTTTGAACATCTTATTTAACCTAAATTTCCCAAAAAAATGACATTTCTCCAAAAGAGCTCATCTCATATTTCTTCTTCATCACTGCTTCAAATTCCTTGCACAAATCATGGTTATGATGATCAGGATCTTGAAAACGAGGTGGTTGACAAACATAGGTTTCCTCCTTTATTTCGCCATACAAGAATGTAGTTTTGACATCCATCTTATAGACTGTGAAATTCTTATATGACGCATAAGCTAGAAAAATACGTATACTTCAAGTCTTGCAACTGGAGCATATACTTCTTTATAAAAAAGACCTTCAACTTGATAAAATTCTTGAACAACAAGTCTCGCCTTCTTGCTAACAATAACACCTTTCTCATCAGTTTTGTTTCTAAAAATTCACTTTGTTCTGATCGGCAGGTTATCCTTTGGAAGTTCACACAGATGCCAAACATTTAATTTCTTGACTTGCATTAGCTCATCTTGCATAGCCTCAACTTAACTGTTTTCCTTCAATTCCATCTCAATATTCTTTGGCATAGTTTGAGAAATGAAACAACTGTACATACATGTATTAATTGCTCCTGATTGACTTTGAGTTTGGACACCTTGTGAAAATGGACCAATGATTTCTTAAGTTGGATGGTCTTTGTGAATGCTTAACTGAGGAGTAGTATACTCAGATATAACTTCATCTAAATTAGTTATATGACCAATAGGTTTTTCAACATTATTTCCTTCTTCATGTTGATACACAATATCTTCCTCTTGACGATTATCATTACTAACAGATATATCTTCATTTGGAACTTGAATGGTATCAATGAAATCATTTTGTGTAGAAGATGAACTTTGATCAGAAACCTATGGAGCTTGTTCAACTACCTAGTCAGAATGAGACAACTCAGATTCAGAAACTGATTGTTGAACAGCTGAGATATGCCAAGAAGAAGGTATGTCTAAAGATCTTCCTGTAGCTGAAGATAATATAGATCCAATATCATCATAAAAAATATCTAGAATGGATGATGACAAAGGTAGATTAGCTATAGAAGCAACAGAAGATCGATTAAATGTTTCAAATAATAAAGCATAATCATATACCCATGAAGGAGCAAAACCTACATCTGTTTTGTTAGATTCGTGCCAATCTATATTAAATGACTTAATTATTTGTTTATATTATTTATTATAAACCCTATATGCAACTTTGTTGGCTGATTATTCAACAAAATAACATTTCTCAGTTTTCTGATCAAATCATGATTTAGAATCAAACGTGTGTAACAAAGTACAACAACATCCAAATGTTTTGAAATATTTGACTTTGGGTTTGTGTTTGAAAATGATTTCATAAGGAGTCATGTTTAGTTGTTTGTTGATTAAAAAACAATTCTGAACATAACATGTAGTGTTAACAGCTTCCACCAAAAAGAAAGATGGTAATTTGACTGCTGATAACATTATTCTGGCTACTTCAATTAAAGTTCTATTTTGACTTTCAGCAACTCCATTTTGTTGTGGAGTTCCTGTAGAACTAAATTGTCTAGCTATCCCTTTTGAATCATAAAATTCATTTAGAGTACTATTGAAAAACTCTGTTCCATTATTACTTTGTATGCCTTTGATGGTTATATCAGTCTAACAGGACCAAATAAAATCCATGTGTACCAATTGAAGAATTGATTCAATTTTGGTATGAGCAACTAGTTTATAAGGAAGTTTATGTTGTTTGCCTTTTGAACATGACAGACAATGTTCTGTAAGTTGAAATTCTTTCAATGGTAAACCTACAACGTGATTTCCTCTAATCAACATGTTCATATTTTTAATGTTTACATGGCCAAGACGACGATGCCATAACATTGAATCATTTCCCGAGGCTTTTGACAATAAACAAGACGTAGTTACAAATGAATGTGATCCATTCATGTCAAATAAGTATGTGGCTTTGTCTCTCAGTGTTCTTATCAAAATCCATTCATCAGAAATTACAAATCTAGGTTTTAAAATCAGAAATTCTTTATCAGTGAAGTGTGTTGAATACTTTTTGTGACAAATTTGAGAGTCACTTAGCAAATTATGTTTAAGTTCCTCAATAAAATTTACATTTTCAAAACTTAACAGACCATTAGACACTATACCTTTTGTGTAATCTTACTACCTTTATCTCCTGCAAAGATAACATATCCTCCGTTGTAAGGTTGTATTTTGTTTAACAGAGATATATTACCCGTCATGTGCATAGAACAACCACTATCAACATGCCAAAAACTATTGATAACTTGGTTGGTCTTATACATACGAATGAATTTATTCAATTATAGGAAACCATGCCATTGTAGACTTGAGCATATTGTTATCATCCAAATATGATACAGATTTTAATATCATATCTCTTTTATCATTGAACACATAGTATTCAATAATATCATGTTCAGATTGTTTTTCTTTTATTTTCCACTTTTGGATTGGTTTGATCATTTGTGTAACCATCTTCTTTAAGGTGGTTACAAATTTGGGGTAGGATTACTGCTATCAACATGTAATGATTTCTTGTTTGAATTTACTTTTTGCAAATCAGTATTTAGTTTGTATATTACTTTTATATACAAAATGATTTGACTGATCTTAATTCCTTTTAACTTTGACATTTAAAAAGAATTGTTTTCTATTGTTTGTAATTTAATTTGTGAAATCTTTGTTTGCTTGATAGTTGATGTTGATGATTGCAATTTCTAGCCATATGATTTGGCTTGCCACACACATAACAACACATTTTGTGATACACTTTTGACTCTCGTGTATTTCTCACAAGCTGTTTATGATAACTGTGATAGTTATCATAGAATCTTGCTTTAGTATTTCCTTGGCCTTGTGATTCTTTAATAGTCTCTATTTTCTTTCTTTCATTAATAACATTTCTAACTGGATCCAAAAGAACTGAGGTATATTTCTTAACGGTTGGATTTAATTCTGAAGCAATAAGGCATGAACTGTAGCTTTAATCTTCTAAGTGGTAGGTATTGGAATGGGACTAGTTTCCATGATACCTGATCTACAAACATCTTGTTTCATAGTGTTAGCAGTAATAGAAGATTTATCTTTAAAGAAATTTGCATTTGTTTCTTTAATGATATGCTCTTCCTTATCTATGTTGTCTTCTGAAACAAATCTGTTCTTGAAATGAGTTTTCGAGTCAGATGTTGTGACATGTTTTCTTTCATTATTCTTAAATTTTATTTTTGATTTTAATTTCTTTTGTCTGTTAGATAGTTTTGAGCAATCATTTGCAGAAACAAAAACATCTGAAATTTCATTAAAAGCTGGTGATGATTTACATGAAGATTTGTCATTACATCTTTTTATTTTCCTTAAATTTTAATTCATCATCACTTTCCCATTCTTCAACCAACCCTTCTTTCTTCATAATTTCTACAAAAGAATTGTCATGATTAATTTTAATTTCAATTTTATGACAGGCTCAACAGTCAATGAAATATTAACCGGAGGTTTTAAGTCTAATATTGGTTGAAAACCTAATCCATAGGTTTCTTCATCTGATGTGGTAACTGATGAAGGTAAACATGTATAATCATGATTAATTGGTGGTGCAACGTTAGAATATCCAACTCTACTTTTACCACCATTAATTTTCTGAGTCATTTGAGACTTGATTTTTCCCTTCAACCATGTTTGAGGATAGCACAAACTTTTCAACTGTTAATTTTACAAATAAGAGTTCACTGTTAAGTTTATTGATTTCTAAAGATAGTTCATTGTTATGTGTTTTCAAATCATTTATATTAAAATATTTATCATGAAGATCCAATTTTGATTGATAAATTGATTTGTTTAATCCTTCTATTTTTTCTTTAAAAATTTTCTTGTCATTTTTATATTTTCGAGCTTGATATTAAAGTTTTGCAACTTCCAAGATCAAGTGTTCATTGTGAACTCAATACCTTTGAATCTTTTCTAAACATGCATATGAATAAAAATTTTTGTATAGCTCTTCAGTCTTTTCTTTCTTGTTCTTATCTTCAGATATGACATTTACCATGAATGCATTCTGAACAACTTTTTCTTTGGCTTTGGGTGCTAGAGTAATCTCAACAGCATTGATAGTGTCATCACAAGCAGGTGCCAGAGTAATTTCAATAGGATTCACTTTCTATTCATCTTCAGATGGAGTAAACTCAACATCCTTTTCTCTAACTTCTTCCTTACCCTTTACAGTTAAATTTGATTGTGTTGGAGTAATCTCAACAACTTCTTCTTTAAGAACCTTTTTAACATTTCCAATTTCTTCTTCAAGATCCCCTTCATTAAATCATTAGATACAAACTCAGCGAGTATGTTCTCATCATCATTTTCCTCATTAGTTTGAATTTCAGCCAACAAAGCAGTAGACAGTTTAATTTCCAACATCTCCATCTGGTCTAACCAATCATATTCTTCATTGGTATGAGAAACCAGTGCTTTGTTGTTTGACGAGCTTTCTTTATCTCCCTTCGTTTCTACCTTCACAGTCACCATCTTCTTCCAAGTGTTAGTTTGATATGTCTTTCCCTTTGTGCATTCTCTAGCAAAGTGACCAGGTTTGTCACAGTTATAGCATCTCAAACTTGTTTTATCAAACCCAATCTTGCTCGAGTTATTTAAAGCAAACATCTTCCTCCCTGTTCTTCTTGCAATGTTTTTCGCCCGGTACACCACCATAGCTATTTGGTACTTTTTATCATTTTCTACAACATCTTTAGGATTAACTTGTTGTAAGTCATCAGCTAAGATGTTGGGTACACTAAGTCTTCCAGCTGTAAAAGCTTCATAGCTATTCATAAATGTTGTGAATAAACCATATGCTTTTCTTCGTTGGGTTGGAATTTACAACAAAGGCTTGTTGTGTTGGTTGAATAGATTGACTGTATGGATAAACTTGAGGTTGAGGTTGCATGACATTAAAAAGGTTTTGATGAGAGGCTTGAAGCTGAGGCATGGATGATTCTTTGATGTTTGATTTAGCAGAGTTAGCTGATTGTTGTTGACACAACTGGGAATATCTGACATAGTTCATTGGATTACTAGCCATTTTTGCATATAATGCAGATGCTTCTGCTCTCATGGTGTTAATATAGTTTGCAGATCTGTGTTTATCATCCATTTCATATGACTTTATGGTGGAAATTAGATCATTGAGAGACAAGGTGAACAAACCCTTTGTTCTTTTGATAGTGTTGCAGTTGTTATACCAACTGTAAGGTAACGAGTTTAACAGCTTCTTGTTTACTAAAATATTCTCCAAGGTAATTCCTACACTTTTCATTTTTGTTATCAGCTTAAGAAACATGGACATTTGACCCTCCAATGTTTCACCAAGCACATGGTTAAACATATTAAATCCTTGATTCAACATGTCCTTTCGGCTTTCCCTCATATCCTTATTCCCCCATGATTTGCTCCTCCATCGCATCCCATAAATCTTTAGCCTTTTTGTAGTCTTTGAACTTTTGAGCAATCTCAGTAGTTAGTGCCATAGTGATGGCAACATATGCTTTATCATCAAGCTCAAGTTTTTTCATATCTTCCTCGTCCTAGAGATGTTCAGGTTTGGGTACCAATTCTCCTTTATCATTGGTATACACAGGAATATACGATCCATGTTTACTTGACCACATCATCCGGGGTTCGGTGTAAATAACCTGATTCTCAAATTGGTAGACTAAGTCGGGATAATCTTCTTCACTGAGAAGTCTAGGAGGTTTGGTGCTTGTGCCAATTTTATTGTCGAGGTTAAGAGTAGTAGTGATGTTCTTAATATTTGCCATTTAAAAACTCAAGATTCAAACTTTTCTGAAATTCTTCAAACTTGAAGTTATCGCGTGAATGTCAAAGTTTTCGCGCGAACAATCTCAAGCAACACTATTCGCACAAACTTTTCGCGCGGATACTTTTGTAATAGACTTTTGCGTTAAGATCAACTTTTCAAGCGAAAGGAATCTACCTTAACAAACTTTTCAACCTACTTTTGTGAAAATCAATATTCTCGTGCGAATGGTAACTTTTCGCATGCGATTATCAAGTTTTTGCTTGATCAATTTTTCCCCAATTTCGAATGTTCCAGCTTCAATCTTTTACCAAATTGTTTAAGATTAATTGATTAAGCTTCTAATTAGTGATTTAGTTTCAATTTTGATCCTAATTGTCTCTAATTGTTTTAATTAATAACATAAACACCATTAAATCTTCAATCAAAAGCATAACATCCCTCAACGTCTTCAAATATGATCAAAAATAGCAAAAATCGAGTTAATCTTTAAAGAATTCTAATTCGGAGCTCAAAAACATTTCAAAAACATTCTTCAATCTTCAAATTAATCAATCTATAGCATTTCAAGTTCTGATACCAATTGTAAGGATCAACACTTAACCAATCAGATCGATCTAGTGACAAGAATGCGGAATATAATCATCACGGTAAAACGATTGAACAATAAACGATATGAACACAAGTGTAAATAAATTTTGTTTCTATTGCTCTCTAATTTGGAAGATTTCAATATATGCAAAATCAGGAAAGTAACAAAAGCTCTACTAATTACATCATATACAACTATTTATACTAAACTAGAAGTTCTCGCGCGACTTGCTAGTTCTCGCGCGAGATGAACTTCTTGCGCGGTAATTTTTCTTGACTAGATCTTCTTCATATTGATTTGATTTTTCGAGCCTCTAGGTTAAATCCTTACAAATTACAAAACTCTTGAACTCACCAACCATTGTTTTGACACTTTAGTTTGCTTTTCTCAGGTCGCTATTAATAGGTACCTTTAGGAGCACTGCACGGGTCGAGCACGTTTCTTTTAAACATAATTAGTATACGCTTGGTTTATGCATACTTTAATTAGTGATTTTAGGCACGTGTTTGCACGTTTACATTTGATTACTATGAGTTTTGAATATTTACTAAACGTTGAAGTTTATTTTGAAATTCTATAGAGTCGTTTTGAGTAACTAATGACTTAGATCGTAGTTTGTTCAAACGTCTCGCGGGAGATATCCGCACGTGGATTTTGAGGGTGTGATATTTAATATAAAATCAATTATGATGCTTTGTTACTTACATATTTGACGATAGTTTCGTATTTACATGGGTGGGTATCTTTTTCAAATTTGAAAAAAAAAAAAAGATTTAGTGAGCTAACATCTACGTGGAGTAAATTAAACTCATAATTCGATAAGTAAAACTTCACATCTGATAATTTTTTGTAAGTAATTACGTAAATTGTGCCGATTATTTGTTCACCCATTAACCTTTTGATCTTTGAAACCGACTCGCATCTAGTATATCATACCACATAAACTCTAGTGACACCTATTTCTAAACATCAGCGGAGCTTTATAGGAGGTGGGGGGCCGCCCCCCCCCCCCCTCCGCCCTCTCTATTTTTTTTCGCCAGTAGTGTTAAATTTTTATATAAATATCGAGTTCGCCCCCATAAAAAAATTTAATTTCGCCCCCGCCCCCCATACGAGAAAGTTCAAGCTCCGCCCCTGTTTCTAACGTAGTAAATGTGTTTAACTGAGAGCATTTGTCTTTTTACATCTCCTTAATTTTTCTTCCTTCCTCTTTCATTCAAACGTTTATATTCCACTAGTAATCATTTACAAGATCAAAATGGTGGTATGCAACTGTGGAAGTGAAGTTGTAGTTCGAACATCATGAACATATATAAATTCGAGCATCATTGATAGATTGACAAATTTCAAGCACGATTGTTGTCTTGATGTTAGTCCTTAATCATTAAAGTAAGAAACATGTAGTTAATCATTAGACTAAGAAACATGTAGTTTGAGGGTTTTCTAGAGGAAAATAAAAGTTTAAGTGTAAGAATAATTGTTGTGTTGTAAATGATACATAAATTATATAAATATTTTCTACATTTTAAATAATCTTTAGGTTAATTTTTACTGAATTTTACTATTAATTGGTTTATATTTTTAATCTAATGAGAACACCAGTAAAAGTGATAAAATTTTGAAGCTAGACGAACTAATCATTTATCATTTTGAAATGTTGGTGGAAATTATGATAAATATTATCTACGTAACAATGAATAACATGCTCAGAAATTGTTTTATTAATTAAACTAGAATTTGAGACCGCACGTTGCCGCGGTCTCTTTTAGGTTTAATTATTTTGTGGAATTAAGATCCATGTGTTGTTGCCGGTAAATTAATCGTAAGAAATGAAAAAGTCAATGTCTTAGACAAAAGCATATAAAAAACAACTCATGAACACTCTAAATCTATTTTAAATCTAAATTACAAATAATTTTAAACAACGTGTTATAGACAGAGTTCTAACCCTTAATATCAAATAAAACAACAACACTTTAGTTTCAAATGACTTTTGTCATGTAATACATTGTTGAATCTAAAAATAAATGTTATCTATCAACATGAAATACAGGGAAACAAAAGTTGAAGCAAAATAATGTTGCATATGATGTCGGCGTGCACTAATGATCTTTACTTTAATTGGTATAGATAGCGTACTCAAAAATATAAATATGAGAAGGTATTAGTTTCAAGTATCACTTTGAACAAAAATGCTCAGGGTTGGGACATGATGTTTTTTTCCATTTGTGAGTTTTCTTCAGATGGGGTTGAGGTGTGGTCCTGGTTAAAAACGGATAGATGGATCCGATTAAGATAACATCTATCATTCGAAACAAAATCGTACATTTGCCGATCATTAAAAAATATATATAAAGACTTAGGCATGGATCTTTAGTGGGTTTTTGGTGTCGCTGGCCGTTGGGTGGTGGTGGGGAGGTTGTAGAGCTCCGACAACAGTGGTGGTTGTGTTTTTTGCTGTCACTGGGTCTTTTTGTAAATGTTGATACTTTAATGGTGAATTTAAAAACCCTTGAATTTTCAAGTTAAATAAAGTTTGAGTTACTTGTAAACATGAAAACTTTAGTGATCATTTCAATAATCTTACAAAATCCTTGTACCTACCGAACTATATGATTTATATTATATATAATTGTTTGGTTGTTGACTTTATATTATTGCTATCCTCAAAAAATCAAGACCACAAGTTAAAAGTTCTCATATTTATTAAATTGAAAACTCACATATACTAGTCCACGTGAACATTGAAAAAAAATTTGAAGCCTACAAGATTTAAAAGCACACCGTTGGAACTCCAAGGCCCACACAGGACAAGTTTGATTTAAAAGCCCGCTGTGGGGACAAGTTTGAGGGACTGCTTTTTTATAAGGTAAAAATATATTTGAAATTGGATCGCACAATGAATCAGTCGTTTTAATGATCCGTTGATGAGGTCAATTCGATAGTTCGAACCAGATATAATAACTGGATAAAAATATAATTATTTTAATAAATATATGTAAAAAATATTAGAAATCTAAAAATATATATAAAAAACGATTTAATCAGTCCGACCCCCAATTCGACCGGTCCGATTTAATACAATAACCACTACAAACATCACACCTAGGGTTGATCATAAATGAACTTGCCTCGAATGCTCATGATTGCACCTTCGAGTTTTGGTTCTCGATTTTCTTTTTATGTTTAGAATGATATATTAGAGCTTCTTAATCATCAATGGTCGCCTCAAGTCGTCCTCCCAACCGAAGGGGCGAATTGTCTTCGTAACCTAAGGTTTGGGGATTAAATAGATGTGAAATGCCATCATAAACCTAGTATTTACATTTCTCGTGCCACCACCGGGGTAAATTACGCTACCCTTGTCGGATTGTTTCGTTGGAGGCAAAAGTTTATTAGAACACAAATATGCAATTGATAAACCATTCGAGCAACCCCTAGTGAAGTTGGAAGAAAACCAAGGGTTAAATCTATTAAGGCATTTGCTAACTTTACATTATTTTATGTTTCTTCTCCACTTCATGAGCATTACGCCTCATTCTTGTATATCCTTCACCAATACATTATAAACATAAAAGCACTCAAAATAACTTGATTCCATGCATACTTATAATAAAAAAATTACAATTACGTGCCATAAATGCATGATTACTACCAACCTTTCACATTAAAGAGAACATATTAAAACAATACCTAAGAAAAAATATAATAAACTCAACCATTTTATCCCCGTACTGTTTGCAAGTATTATGACAAAAGTTCTTTCACTTTAAACAAATAATCATTTGTTAGTTTCTTGCAAGCATATCTGGGTTCACATATACATCACCTTTCAATGTAACTTGATACTTTCTTCATTTCTTCTTGCAATTTAGTGTTTTAAAATGGTGGGGCTAGGTTGCATGATACTAAGATTCAAACCTTATGTTCCAATTAAATGTTTCAAAATAGTTATCCACTCCCTGCCACATTCTAATATGGAGACAAAAGATGTTTACATGAGAAACTACTCAACTCCTATTTTCGTAACTACAAGTTATTTACAGGACATCCGCATTGCACTTGCGTTCCAAGAATTATTAACTCGGTACTTATCATTACCATTCCATAAAACAACTTGAAACAGTTTCTGGCAGTTGGTGTTGGTGGCTAGTCGTTGGTGGCTAGTCATAACTTGTTGTGGATTTGTCACCGGTTTTAAATAAGATCTATCACAATGGAAATTGATCATAGGCCATGTATTCGGGGGAGAACTTAACGAGGAAATGTATGTTCTCCACAAGCTAGCTTCAAGGTTAAAGAGAAAAAACAAATAATTTATAGGCTGAAGCAAGCTCTTTGTGGCTTAACGTAAGCCCTGAGGGCGTAAAATACTTGTCCGTTTGTGTATTACAGGCTCCTAGCGGTGCTAGCGGCCGGCATTGGTGGTTGTGGTGGTGGCCATCGGTGGTGGCAGTCGGTAGTGGTGGCGACCGGTGGTGGTGGCGGATGGCGGCGGCGGCGGCGGCGGCGGTGGTGGTGGTGGTGGTGGTGGTGGTGGTGGTGGTGGTGGAGGCGGTGGGCGATGGTGGTGGCAGTTGCCGGTGGGGATGATAGCAGTGGTCGATGGTGCCGATGGTCGGTGATGGTTGGTGATGGCAGTGACTAAGGATAAATGGAACAGAATGAAAAAAAAAAAAAAAAAAAAAAAAAGATGTGGATGGAATGAATTTGGTGTGATTAGAAGGAATGTGATTACTTGTGTAATTATCCATTCCATTTCCTTTGGGAACCAAACATGTTATTTTTCATTCATACTCAATCGTTTATTCCATTCCGCCTTTCATTCCTTGATACCAAACACTACCTAAAGGAATTCTCTATCAATGAATCATAACATTGCCCAACATAAAAGAACAAGTGTCAAAAACAATGAATTCCATAACTTCATTCCATAATAAATAAATGGTCACGATAGTTCCAAACCGGAACTACCGAGTACTAACACAAATCCAAAAAAAATATAATTCCAAACCAACATATAACCGAATCTAGTAAGCATAATCCAAAACGAACTCTAAATGGTCCAATATGTCTATTGCTCTTGCAAGAGCGGTCTCGCCTAAAGTTTATTGTCTAAGTACTTAAGCATTGTTACCTTAAAAAACATGCTCTAAAAAGGTCGATATACGTTTGTAAGTTCACGGGTTTATAAGTATAAAGTATATTTCTATGGAAGTCATGTACAAAATATGTGTGTGTATGAAAACATAGAACACAACCTCATGACTAGTCAATGTCCAAATAACCAGATTATATTCTCCAATGGCATGCACAGGCCATGTCAGTTTTAGATAGCATACCAAAAATATAGGTGGAGTGTCCACCTATTGGTACTAACAATACCTCTCCACAACAGTCCCACCCAAATGAAAAATAAGCACAAATACTCATGAAGGAATCTAGATTTAATCCTATGACTTAAACCACACACCACAATCCATCCAATTTTAGAGCATGTTTATCACGCCATAGTCCAAAAACAATGCATGTTTTCCCCCTAAGTAAAACATATAAAAATGAGCGTGAAACTCAGTTCGATGATAGCACAATCACAAGTTCACAACAAGAATAGCAAGTAACAATAGTAACACAACAAAATAGTATTACTAAACGACAAAAGACCTAATCAAGTGTGATACTCATAGTCCGGTCCTTAATGTCCAACAATATATTTAGACAAAATTACAGAAAACGTCCTTTAAGTTTATATAAAGTTGCAGGTTTCATCCTTTATATTTAAAAAGTACTCTAAACATCCTTTATGTTAATATTTTGTAACAGATATCGTCCTTTACACTAACTGCCGTTAACTTTTTCTGTTAAGTCAAGGGTAATTTGGTCTTTTTACATCTAAAGGACTATTAATATAATTTTTTCTAAACATAAAGGAAGTTTTCTGTAACTTTTTTATTTCTTACTTAATTTATGTATTTTTAGAATAATACATATAAATATAATTTTTTTATAACATAATATATGTTATTTATTTATTTTCATCCATGTATTATATATAAATATAAATTATATAAATAATTAAATAATACAAACGGTGTTTAGAGTTAAATAAATTATATAACTTTATTTATATAGAATACGTCAATGAAAATAAATATATATTATATAAATAACTACATATATAAATTATTTTCATACATGTACAACTAACTAAATAGGTTTATCCATTTATAATTAATTAATTATTTTCAATCACGTATTATATATATATATATATATATATATATATTATATAAATACATATATTATTTTTCTCATCCACGTATTTAAACTATATAGATTATATAAATAATTAAATAATAAAAATATAATTAATATAATTAATATTTATATATAATGCGTGGATCAAAATAATTAAATAATATATATTATGTTATAAAAAAATCATATTTATATGTATTATTCTAAAAATACATAAATTAAGTAAGAAATAAAAAAGTTGCAGAAAACGTCCTTTATGTTTAGAAAAAATTACATTAATAGTCCTTTAGAGGTAAAAAGACCAAATTACCCTTGACTTAACAGAAAAAGTTAACGACAGTTAGTATAAAGGACGATATCTGTTACAAAATATTAACATAAAGGATGTTTAGAGTACTTTTTAAAGATAAAGGATGAAACCTGCAACTTTATATAAACTTAAAGGACGTTTTCTGTAATTTTGTCACATATTTATTTCAATAAAAACATTGTTCATTTATCATTCAAAGTCCAATGTCCTACCTTAAGTTTTCAATCCTGTTTTATTTTAGCTTTCAAGTCATTATCGTGCATTTTTGTTATTTCCATCCCAAATTGGAAGTGCATTAGCCCATGCTTAGTGATTAATTATCCTTACATGACCTTATCCTTAAAAGTCTTCCTCTTTTGAACATAATTCGTAACTTAAAATAGTTAATTAGTCCCAAATCTTAACATTTAAGTTTAACAAAAATTTTTCAGCTTGGAGGTCGAAATAATAATGAAAAGCCATATATTAGGCATCATTGGAAAGCTAAGACTTAAACTAACTTTCATAAAAAAACTCGCCTCAATTGAATAAAATATGAGGGAGATATAACTCTACGAACACAGCCCAACATTCTGCTTGTATTTAACAGATTTGACCTTTGATTTTGTTGATAGCATTTGAAGAGCAAATGATATCAAAATGACACGAGACAACTTAGGTTAGTTCTAGGACTCTCTATACTTGTTTTTAGGCAAAACGTTTGACCCATTTGGACTTTGTATGACCAAATTATGACCTATATAAAACATCTTATTTTTCTAATAGCAAACTGTCCAAAATCCCAACCTTGTCCTTTGTACCTCAAATCCACAATTTTAACCACCATTGTCCCGAGACCAAGAACAATATTTATGCAATGAACTTTTTGATTTATCCATTGTACTAGACCCTAATTTTGTCATAGATTTTACAACGTATTCGTTTACATATATTTCCAACAATTTCGTTCGCGTTTCAAGTCAGTTTCAAGTCAGTTATCATGAAAAATTCAATTCCTATGATGTTTAATCATGTTCAATCATTTTATTTGATATTTTTATAAATTTTCCCAAGTTCTCCATAAAGACTAGAGTACTATGGGTTATAAATCAAAGAAAAGAATTACAAGTACAATCCAACATTAGGGTTTACTAGCTTGTGACGATCCAATCCTCTAACATACGATTGCTTCACGATCCGTATGAAATTATGAATAGAAGATCAACATTAGATGATGAATTTAATGATTCTTGATGAATAACATCAAGAACGTAAATAGACAAGAACCAAATTGTAATATCCAGGAAATTCATATGTAGATCGATCTCAATCCATCAAACGTTAAATGAATGATGATTGGATTGGTTAACAATATTACAGAAGACACAAAATCAAATGAACAACAATATAAAAAAATGTAGCTTTGTATTAGTATGTTGATAGTGATTATAAATATGAAATTGTGCAAGTGTTACATTTATGAAAAGCAAACATCTATATATACTAAACAGATTTTCTTGTGTGAAAACTCTTATAAATCAAAATGTTTTCGCGCGAAAACTATAAGTTCTCACGTGGAAACCTTCAAGTTCTCATATGCCAGATTTTGATTTCTCAAGCCTCTTGGTTTTATCTTTATATTCTCCCCCTAGGCTCAGAGAATCAAATCTAAAAAATTCCATCTCAGCATACTTGTATTCTCCACCATAGGCAACATCTTCTTCTCTAGGGCCTTGTTGATTAACCCTTCGAACTGAGTATCTATGAAGTGTACTTATTTGTTAGCTTCAATAGAAAAAGCCTAAATCCTTATAAAATCATCTTTTCCAAACTTTAGCATACTAATTGGATCAATGATTCCGAATTCTCGATCAACATAATAAATCACTACATGCTCAGTTTTATTCCCTACACACCCATCTCCTTAACTTCGACAAACTGTATATAGGCAATCTTATTTGGGTCAATCCTCAATTCATCTGATATCACTTTTGGCTTGGCCGTCTTGAAATTCTAAAAATAAGACTTTCTTTGACACCATATTATGTTTCTATTTCACTTTACCTTACCATAGTTGTGAGGGTTAAAGAATAGAACTTTACCCATAGCATATTAATAAACAGCTCTCAAAGTAAGAAACTCGTGCTTATCCTTAAAGTATTATATGGCCCCAACTCTTCTCTTCATAACATATAACTTCTTCTCTCTATCGTAACCCAACTTTAAACCAATTCTAAATTTTTATAACAAGTATCTGGTTTTGGATATCATACAAAGTGCTTTTCTGGTGGCGGAGAGGAGCATTTAAAGTAAGCTTTCCAATTTGCATCGTAGCTTGTGTCCTAGTCTGATCGAAAGGGTCGCTGGAGCATCTATGGGCATAAAACCTAAAAAAGTAGATGTCTCACCTTCTTTTAGTTGTATATATTCAAACAAACTCTTTAAATTTTTCCTAAAGATGTCTATATACTCGATGTCTTTGTCTAAATTATCAAATGGGTCTAACTCATCATTAGAGTCTTTAGTAAGAAGTTGTTGTTGAAATGTGTAGAACTCCTTTTCGTACTAACTCTCAACTTTAAGATCCAAAGACTAATAATTATCTGGATCATCTGAACTTAGTCTGAAGACTTCATCATTTCCAGATTCACGTGATGGACTTGTAATAGAGCTTATATCTCCATCTTGAGCATTATCATCATCTTTATCGTCGTCATCATCATCATCATCTTCATCTTCAATTACTTTATAATCAACTTTATTTCAAACCATCATCACCTTCCTCGTCTATCTTCCCTCAGATACATGAGTTCTTCCAAGTTCCTTTCAAAAGTACCAATATCTATAACAGGCTTAATGGTTTGCTCCTTAGTGGCACCATTCTTTTGAGCCTCACCTATTAGTTCTAGATCAGCTAATTGTTGTCCACTCGGTTCACCAACTTCAGTTGTTCTTATCGGCTTTGTCTGAGTAGTTTGTGTAGATGTTTGAACTGAGATAACTTGGATATGATTCTCTAATGAGTTTGATGTTCAAGAGTCTTAATTTTTGTTTTTTTTACCTGACTATCAAGTAATTCTATCTGCTTTGTCTTGTCAAGACCTTTCTTTTCCAAAGCAATCACTCGTTTTGTTATCATTTTAGCCTAGATATGCTAGTTTTCAGACACCTTAGCCAGTTTATATATACCGTATGTTAGGGATGAGCATTTGGTACCCCGTACCGGTACCGGTACCCGTACCCAATTGGTACCGAAAATATGTATAAGGTACCGGTACCGGTACTTGATTTTCTTATATTTCGGGATCGGTACCCACCGGTACCGGTACCGGTATTTTACTCAAAAGTCCCGTATAGTCCCGCTAGTACCCGAATACGAATATATTATTTTAGAATATTTTGTTTTGTAATATTTTTCACCCCGTCAGCTAGTATTCTATTTTGACTTTTGAAGGTAATTATTATTATGTTTTTAATATTATTCTTTTTACTTCACTATAATTTCAAGAGATATATTATTTATGATTTTAATAGAAATTAATGGTGGACTAGTGTATGAATTGAGTTAGAAGAAAATGATAATAGTAAATAAACTATCATTTTATTTGAATATTTTTTTGATATTTTACTTTGTTTAGTTATTATAAACTTTTTGAGGTATCGGGTATCAAACATATACTGGGTAACAGGTATAAAAACATGTACTAGGTACTGTAATCAAACATACACCATGTAGTAAGCCCAAAAAATAATGTTGTGTAGGAAACGGGTACCAAAGAGGAACTGGGTACCGAAATACCGGTACCTGTACCCATATACCAAATTCGGTACCGGTACTCGTTTTTTATAAAATTCGGGACCGGGTACTTTCGGTAATGGTACCAGTTCGGTACGGGTACGGTACCGTGCTCATCCCTACCGTATGTCATACCCTACGCCATAGCCTCATTAAAATCCATATAGAACCTCTTGATTTGTGTAATTTTTTTTAAGTTAATTGGTATTGAATTTTATCCTTTTATAGTTTTATTCTTAGGCATTGAGTTATTATATATAAATACTAGTACACATTTAGTAGTTTCCAAAAACTAAGCCTAGTGGAGTGAACATTATAAGTAGTGTGAGTGCAAGAATAAATATAATCCTATAGGTTAGTGCAGTTTGTTGAATAATGCTTTGTTCCTAAAAATTACCGAGCTCGGTTCATTTCTAGTAAAATGTGTAAATATCCTTGAAAATCGTTTATGCCTCGGGATCTCAAATTGGCTAGGGATTGCTTAAATATCAATTTTATTGTTTATGGAGTTGGTTCTATTGTAGTATAAAAGTTTGCTTGAAAACAAGTAAAGTTTAAATGTAAAAGTATTTGATATGGTCTAAATTGTACATAAATCTTATAAAAATTTCCTCAACTTTGAATAATGTTTCGTTAGTTTTAGTAAATTTTAATGTGAATTGGTTCATATTTTGATCTTAAAATTTTTCGGAGACCATGAGCGAAATGAATATATTTTTCACTAAACATGTGACCAATGAGTGACTAAACCGTTTAAAATAACAAATCAAAAATAAATTGCAAGTATAAATCATCTCATAAATTTTAACGTGGATTTAAAAAAACTAGCATTCATCTGTAGTAATTTAGTAAACTTCATATTGGTATTATTATCTCTCTACTCTAATAAAAATATAAATGAGTGGGACACTTGTCAACATCACATTCCATCTAATCAATTTTTTCCCGCTTTTCTCTCCTATTTAATAATTACTATAATTATTAATAATAATATTTAATTTTCTTATGGACTAAAAATACTTTTAAAATAAATTAAAAAGTTCCTTTTATTCATGTTAGTTATTAAAAAAAAATTTATAAAATAAGAAGCTTTTTAAAATATCAAAGTTTTTTAAAATTACAAAATATTTTAAAATTGGTACCTTTATAAAGTAAAATATTTAAAATAAAAAATAATTAAAATTAAAAGTTACAATAATGAAAATTTTTTAAAACATTTTGTTTTGAATCAAAATATTTAGTTTAAAAAAAAGTTTAAAAAATTGATACACCGTTTTATTACGTATATCTTTACACATACGTAATTTCAATTATATATTATATTAGAGTATAGTTTTAAAACCAATAAAATTTTATTATATTTAATATTTTATTTATTCAAACCGTGTAATACACGGGTTTACTAATGCTAGTTGTATAATAAAAAAGTAAATGAATTGTTTTATTCATAGGTGAGGCTATTGTGATTACTAAATTATATTATATAAGCCACGAGAATTGCAAATGAAGCCATGAATTGTAGTTGCAAACTTGTAAATTCAATATGCAAAAGTGAAATGAACTGAACGGCCCAGGTCCAAGAGTAAGTCCAACTGAAGCCCACATGATGCAAATTGCAGCTTAAGGCACCCTCTTTTAGTTTGGTATTAGGGAGATGACAATTTTTTATAAAAAGAAAACAAACTGACCTTGAGATATAAAAAAAAAAAAAAGAAAAAAAAATACTTAGTTACAGTAGGAACTAGGACGGTGATAACAACGAATTAAAGGAGAGTTCGAGCAGAAAACTTATTCTTAACAGATTTTACAAGCTATCCATTAATCAAGGTTTGGAGATTGTCTTTCTTTGCGTATTTACACATTAATATTTTATTTTAGACATTTGTGTTTGTTTATCTCATAAACCATGAACACGTTTAATCATGATTCTAATTTTTTGTATGTACTCTTGTTTGTGTCTGATTGTTATTAATTTTAAATTTAGATTTTATGGGATTCATAGCATGTAGAACTACCCTCGTGTGTTCATTTGCTTATTGTTAGGTTGCTAAATTTTTCAGTTTATCAACTAATACATGATACTAGAAGTAGTTATTGACAATCGTCGAATTATTGATTGGTAAATCATGTATGTATACATAGGTGATAGGTTTGACCGAATCATTATCTTTACTATTAAATGTATTTTCATTATTTTGTTAATTGTATGCTTATTAACTTAAGGTACATTAAGCTTATTTGTGAAAGGTGATAAGTTATACAAATTCAGATTTGCTTCACACTTTTAGGGTTCTTAGAACTAACTCCGAGAATTGTGGGTTTTGATTACCTCAATCGAGTTTTCTAGCCTATTAGCACTTCAGCATACGTTTAACTTTCTATTTTTAATTTAATAATTATTGGTATACTTGAGATGTGTCTATAGTTTTAGGTCTTCTAGATTATCTGCTTTAGTGAGGGTTCCATACGTTTAGTCATTTTGATTGGTCTATACATTGTTAGAAGGATTAGACACTTAAGCGATATTTCTCTTCGTTTGATTCTCATTATTCTCGTTCGTTGCTTACATTCACTTGTTTAATTATTTTTATCATTAATCATAATTACTTTATATAACTTACATGGGTTAAATATTGGTAATGTTTTATTGTTGATACATAGTATGTCTACGGATTAATATTCAGTTTCTAGCCATTACTATATTGCATAATGATAGGTACACTTATTTAATGTGTGTAGTTTACTTCTTTGTTGAAAATTCATTTATAAAGCTTAATTGTTTAATCATTTTCTTTACAAAAAATATATTTACATATACCAGTTAAGCATTAAGAAATGTCCGAACTCATAAACTATTGCTTCGATACCAACTTGTAAGGACCCATACCTAGGAAGTTTTACAGTTGGTATTAAAGACATTAACCATAATTATCAATCTAAAAATCATTAATATAGTAATGGAATACATAAACTCTGTTTAATATTTAAGAACATAGTAACTAAATAAAGGTTTTAATAAAATCAAACATATTAAGGATGGCATGCTAGTCTTTATTGTGTGGATAGCCTTCATTTCTTTGGCAAGGTAAACATATTATCAACTTTGACTAACTGAAGTTAATTTGACATGAAAAGCTAAGTGAGTTCTAGTTTTATTTTTAATTAATTGTTTAAGAGTATTAAAACTCACATTAAGCATATAAGCACATCATCGACACTTTACTAATAGTGAACATATATAATTATAGTATAAGTTATGGATCTATAATATGTTATCATACAATTTAGTCAAACAACAGTCTAGATCCCCAATCATGATGTCTTTGCCCACAACACACCATGTTACCCCGCCCTAGTGTTGTACTATGTTCCTTCGCCATAGTACAATGTCATAGGACTTTTGGATGTGCTTCAAATTTTACATATAAATCATATCATTTGCATATTGTTACAGAAAATGATGATTTGGTACCTAATTTTTTTAGTTTTCAGTCTTGAAATAAACCAAGATGGACCACATGATGTAAAATAATAAGAAAACAAAAGAAAACCAAAGCTCCAAATAGCTAAGCACGGAAGTGCCTAAGGAGGCATGCCTCCATGCTCAGCCTCAACACACCCCGTCCTAAATTTGGCACACCACCGTGTTCTTTAGTTAGAATAGACAAAAGTATTGTTCTCCGTCGAGAGACATGGCAGGGTGGCGCGCTCCACTCCAAAACAAGGGTGTGCCCCATCAAACACGAAGTTGTGTCCCGACAACAGTCACTTGTACCATCCGATGAACTTTTACATAACTTGTAGTTGACACGGGGCTATGTTCAACAGCCAAGAAATGCTACAAATAGTGGCTCATTTGCAACATATGAGAGTGATTTTGAGAGGTGAAGTCCTGGTGGTTTTCTCTCGGGAATCCGTCATTTGGAGGTCATTAGATGGTTTGGAAGGTCAATTCAACACTTTAAAAAAGCTTGGGATCGATTAACATCATCCATATTGGATCATCAGTTCGATTGTTTTAGATTAAGGATGATTTAGTTACTATATTTTATCTTTGTTATAATGCTCAAGCTCATTATAAGCTGAACTCTTAATATCATTGTAATCTAGTAAAATTTTTATGTAACTTGTGATAAACTAATGGTCCGGTAATATTTATGTTAATATTATGGTAATTTTGTATACATTTTGATGGGTAGTATCTATATTTGAATGGAAAGTATATTTATAATTTGTAATTATGAATATCATACAATGTTGAAAATGTATAAACTATTTTTTATTCATGAAATCAGTTTTCATAATAAACTCATGACGACTAAATTAAAATTATTTATTAGAAATCATATCACCTTATTTTTCTCGTCATTTACGTATTCCTTTTTTACTTTGTCTAAGAATTCTACAGTAATTATTATAGTTTTCTAAAATTAATGATATGTCAAAAAGGAACTTTATCAACTCTCTTTTTAACATTATGTTACAATTTCATAAATCATAAATTAAAAGTATGCAAAATTATTACTTACTTTACTAGGGGCTCGATGGTTGTCTTGCAAGTTACTCATTGTAGTTTTCATTGTCATTAAGGAGTCAGTTTGCGATAACTTCGCGCTGACTCATATTTATAAATATTAACATAATTACATCAATCAATAAATTTAAAATTATACCACACAATTCATCATATTTATTAAAGTGGAATCTAAATTAGAAGATGTCTTAATTCACTGAAAAAATAACCAGAAGTCTCTATCTTTTATTCGCCTTTTATTGAAGTCAAAAACTTATTTTTTAGAAAAATTAAAAGTTGGTCATTTGAAACAAACTAATGGGTTTCTATTTATCGAAACCAATCTTATAAATAATTAGGGAAAACCATTTAAAACTAAATTTGTGCAAAATTTTCTAAAAAGTTACATACCAAATGCATCAACTTTCTTATTACCCAAAGCACACCATGCTCTTTCACCATGATGTTATATTATGTTCCTTGCCCATAGTACAATATTATAGGGTTTCTTAATAGCAGGTTAGGCCGATGTAATACATAATAGAACATATAATGTCGAAAAGGGTTAATCAATCAATGAATCATAAAAAGACTTAATGAATTAATCAAATTATCATCTTTTTAGGTCTTCATTTTTTTTTTAAAATTGATACTTTATATTTCAATAAAACCATGATCAGGAAAAAAAGTTATTTTTTAAATGTCAATATTATAACATACGCATTTTAGTTCCTTGGCAATAGATAATACATGAACATCATTAGAAGAACACATTAACACTTAAAATAAAGCTTCATAAAGGCTACATTATATATTTATTTTTATGTAAAGTCAAATAGCGTATTCATACCCGAAACAAGGTAATAATGGGTTTGTAGAACTCACCTTGAATGCTAATACCCTTAAATTTGCCAATTGGATGGAGATTAGATTTAAACCTTAATTTTTGACATACTCGGTGACCCTTAATCATCCAAGTCATGTTACAATCTAAAAATAATGATAGAATTGACATAGAAAAATCAAAACTAACAAGTCCTCACCTTTGATTGGATGGAAAGCAATCAAGAATGCTTCTTTCATTTTTCCTATGTTTAAGTCGACAATAAGTGGTGTTTCTGCGTGCTTAGTTTATGGTCGACATAAAACGCACAGGGGGTGTTAATTAGGTTTCTTTTTGTTGCGAACCCCCTACCCCCTACCCCCTCCCCCCTCCCCCCTCCCCCCCACCCAATTGCATTTCTGTTATTTACACTTTCACTACGAACTTTTTTACAAATAAATTTTTTTATTTAACCTCTACAGGTTAAAGCACTAAATTCGTTGGATGTTACAAGTATCCAAACAATCAATGAAATTTAACTTATTATAACATATCTATAACCTAAAAATTTAGTAAAGTAATACATTTTTATTGAGAAAAAGGTGGGATAATAAACTGCATTTTCAATATCGAAACATAAAAAGATAAGCAAATCATTATAACCTACTAAAAAAATTAAAATATTAAAGAACAATAGATAAACCCTATGGTAGACTTCAGTTGTAATGTAATCATCGTCTTAACTACTTATGTGATATGCTTGCATTTCTCCTAGATTTGATGCTGATCGGGTTTAGGGTTTAGTAAAAACTGGTGAAATGGATTGCAAGGAACTATAAATAGATTGGTAAGTCATTTATTTGGAAGGAACTATAAATAGATTGCAAGTGAAATGGATAAAAACAGGTTCAATAGACATATGAAAAGACAAGAATTCTAAGAAGAAAAAGAGAGAAAATACTATTTGCACATACTATTTGCACATGTACTATTTGCACATGTTTGGCACGTGGTCTAACTTAACATATAAAATAGATAGAAGTTACTTTAACTAAAGAATAAATCATGCGACTGACTTCCTACATAAAGGATGTTATGAGAGATTTTTAAAAGATACAGAATGAAAACTAAAAATATATATAAAATAAAAGATAATTTCTATAATTTTGCTAAAAAACTATAATACATTAACTGAAAAAAAAAAAGATACGCATGAATATAAAAGAAATCTAGTGTCCCGGTTAGAAAATATAAAAAAAAATTACAATATTTTTGGATAAAAAATAACAAATAAAAATAATATAATTATTACAAATATTCTATAAATATGGTTATCAATATTACTTTGTAACTCCCAAATTGTTATTTGTTTTTAAAATTTATATCTATCTATTATAATAAAATAAGGTTTAAGATGACACTTGGCATAATTCTAGGACGTCTAATTCTAATTTTCTCGCTTCTCTCTCTTATTAAATAACTACATTAAATCCTATTGATATGATTTAATTTTTTTAAGATTAAAAATAACTTTTTAATAAATTAAGAAAGAGATGCTTTTATAAATATAACTTCTAAAGAAAAAAAAGTTTTAAATGGGAAAATTTTCTAAAATATCAAACATTTCAAAATTAAAATATATAAAATCGGACTTTTTTAAAAATATTTTTTATAAAACAAAATAATTAAATTTTGGAGTTAAAATAAGGAAATTTTAAAATTTAAATATATTAAAATGGTTTGTCTTGGAACAAATTGTTTAATTTTTTCTAACAAAAATAAAAAGATTTTAAAATAAAAGTTTAAAAAAGTAATATTATTATTTTATTAATTATATCCTTACTCATATATAATTTCAATCATATCTCATTTTAAAATATCATTGATAATTTATAAATATTAATAACTAATTATTTAATATTTTTTTAATTCAACCCGTGTAATACACGGGATACTAAGCTAGTTTAATATATAACACTAAGCACCTATATATGGGACTTGTTAGTGTTGATGGACACACTCATGAATAAAAGTTTTTTTTTTTCTTCTTCTTTCTCTTCTTTATTTTTTTTATATTCTCTACATGTTATATTTATATTGAGGTGCTAATAGGTTTTTGTTTTATAACACGTTATCAGCACGACTTACTATTTGAAATTGGATCATATTATCATAAGATAACAGTCTTTGTTCTTGTTCAATCCATTCAAACAAAAATCCATATTGTAATTCATACAATTTTGTATTATGTTTGAATTTATTATCATTATTATTATTTTGATTCTCACATATAAAATTCATATTATAATTCATACTATTATTGAGTTATGTTGAGATTATATATAGTGTTTTAATAAATTATATATTATAAGTTCTTAAACAAAGAAAGATTTATATATGTTAAAATCGTTTCCTATTACTATCAACGAAATTAAAATTACTAATAAGGATTTTCAATCCGAATAAAAAACATATATATCTTTTTTCATGATTATCTCAAACAGTGATGTAAATTATTATTTATCAACAATGAATTGATGTATGTTTTTTGAAAAAATATTTTTTATATTAATTATGTTTTACATACAATAGTATTAAATCATGCTTTACTAAATTCTTTGTTATGGAAAGTAAATAAAAAAAGAAAAGAAAAGTATATAGTTTTAGTAGCAATTTATTATAATTATAAATTAATAATTATAATATTTTATTCTAAATAACATATAATGCATGAGAGTTCAAATGTGATAATTATATCATAAGTATAAAATAATGGCATATGTCATTACTTAAAAGAAGATAATTACTCCTAAACTTTATTTATGTCATCAACATTAAAAGAGGATTATCAAAATTACTTATATTATAATTGTTATAGTTATTTTTTAAGTATGATATTGTTATGATATTGATTCACATGTTAAATATATGAAAAATACGATAACTTTGATTTATTATCGTCTAATTGAATAAACTATCACGTTGTGTTTGTTTATCAAAATATTGTAGAAAACAATTGTATAATAAAAAGAAAATATTGATTTAAGTCATGTAAATCTCATTGGCTAATTGTGATAAGTCATGTAAGAGGATTTAACTTGTTTGTTTTACAATATTGAACTCGTTAGCTAATTGTGAAAATTTTGAAAGTAAGATAATATAAAATAAATATAAATTATGAATTGATTATCATGTTATGGGTTCATGAGTCTTATGTCATTATATATTATAAGTTATGTTTTCATCTTGATTTGAGATTTATATTATATTTACATATATCTAAATCTAAATTTGACATATCCTTTAAACAGGGAAGATAAACTAAAAGTTGTATTTAAATAATCATTTCTCTAAACCACATTTATTATTATTGATTACAATATTATATGTCATTTAATTGGTTTCAAGTTCATGTGATTTATATAAAATTAAATGTACTATTTATAATAGTGAGTTATATTTTTCATATGAACATATCTATGATTATTTATTATTATTAATAATAACACCTAGTGTTGTTTTACAAGAATACCATAAATACCATTTTATTAAGAAGATCATAACAAGGGATATAATTTGATTTTAGTTTTAAAATCATCTTCAACATGTTAAATGATGATAGAACATGTGATTTAGTAGTTAGTATTCTTAACATGTTATAAGAATATAACTTCTATGTATGATGGTATGTTGATGTTAAAAATCACATGACTCTAACTTTAAGGTATATGTCTTCTATATGTTATAGATTTATTATTATAATGTATTGAATAAGAAAAATAAAAGACTAACTTGGGTTATATTATCAATATCATGAATGATTATAAATATGGTAATAAAATGCTCCACTAATTTATTGAAATAATTTTGTGTACATAAATGACACCTTATGTGTTATACTACCAAAAGCTCATTCTATACGCATAGAAAATTGAAAGATTTTGAAAAGATAAATGAGCATAACTTGATCATGATCACTTCTCAATTGATATTTGATGAGAAGATTATTTATGAGCAAATGTTGGATGTTATAATTGTCATTTCTCACACTTATATATGCTCCGAAAGTGCTAATGTTATTAAAAGTTAGAAAACCATCATAAAAGTTGTGTGATTCTAATCTATTTCCCTTATGCGAATGTGATTTCCAAAATGATCTCATGATCAAGTAAGTAACTGAAAAATTGTAATGGTGATCATATTAATAAGATGAACCATGTTAATCATGGAAGTTACCACAAAAAGTGACGCACAAATATGAAAATATGTTTAAAATAATGGTACACTATTGTTGTGTGTATTATACCGGGCATTAAACACGCATGAGCAAAAGATATAGTATCATAAACTAGAAGTTTATGAATCATGAGTATTGACATGACCGATTAAACTATCCCGAGTCAAATGATGATGTGAAAAGTATTCTAAAATCAAGGATTCTTCAACTTGATAAATTATATATGTAATGTTTGCTCTCAAGGAATATTAGTTATTTACTAACTAGAGTAAGGTGTGAATACCTAAATATTATGAAACTGATAAAAGATATATATATATATATAATAAAGAGTATGCCATTTAGTGTTTTAAATCAATGCTCGTCTAAATGGTTATCAAATTCATAACTTGATATTTGCGTGATATTTGACTTAGCTAATAAGATAATAAGCATATTATTCTAGAATATAATATTCAGTTTTGATAATACAAGATTAATCTCAAGTTATTAATGATTATTTAAATAAGTGGTGAATATCATATGTTTATTCACAAATTACTTTTGTTGAGACGAGTGACGAACGTCCAATTAATAGCAAAGCCAATAATTATGAGAGCATAAGTTAATGTTTGTGTTTGGGACCATAACTTACATATGGAAATAGTAATTCACATCAGGCTTATGTGTTGTTGTTCTCCTCCCCGTTGCAATTGGTTTTTTGTCTGGAATCACATATATACCATCTACAGTATTATGTTATAAAATATATTATATAAATGTTCTATAACAATACACAAAGATGGTACCTCAAATGAGGCTTTGAATGCATGTTGGGTATGAATAACTTTCTATAGTTACTTGACTAGAGCCATTAACAAAAGATTTGCTTAAGGATCATTTTAGTGGTTGTTCTTATTAGAGAATAATCATTCCTAACATGAGGGGGAGATATAAGGCAGTTGGGGAATGAAATAAGCTGAAATAAATTATCGATGTCTTATCTTGATCTTTAAACTAAACAGTGTGAACTAAAAGTTAAGAGGATATTTCATTTTGAAAGATTTATTAATTGATTACCAGACATATTCACTGACCTTAAAAGGGTGACAATGTCACATATATCAACTGTTAATGTTCCAATTAATTGTGAAGTTCTGGAAGGACAACAACTTATTGGTAAAAAGTTTAAGCTATGTTTAAATCATGGTAAACTAGTCGATTCCAAAAATAAAAATCCTAGAAAATTGGAGCAAGCATGGAAGATGGTTAAGTTGAGGTAATAGTCAATAGGTCCCACTTAAAGAGATTACACATGATGGTTCTTGAAGACCTCAAGTACTTGAAAATAAAGATATCTCAATAAACTATATCATGTTTAGAATGTATGGAATCGAAATAAAATCAACTTCGCTTATAAATTTGTATATAATCATCCTTGAAATAATGAAAATGATAAGGATCAAAAAATAAGATTTGCCTTTGAATGAAAATGATTGACCAAAAAGAAAAAACGCAATATGGTAGTGTTAAAATTCTCTAATGAAATAGAAAGTTATTGGACTTGTCTATATACACAAAGTTGAAAAATATGTTGGATACAGACGAGGTATTTATGTGAAATAATGCAAGAAATATATAAAGCAAAATTGGTGGTAGAAGGATTTTCATAAAGGCCCTATAAGTGATTATGAGGATATATATTCTTAAGAGGTGGATGCAATGTCATTACAACATCTTATTACTTTGGTAATAGTAAGAAAGAATTGATATGCTATGACAACCAAGAACTTTTCATCCGTCTTTTACTGGAGTTGGTTAAATTTCGGGACAAATTTCTTTCAACAAAGGGATGATGTGACACCCCGCATTTTCAGGTCACTTTTGGATCAATACGAACATTGTTTTCCAATCATACATTCATGCATTTAATTTTGTTCACTTAAATGCATCATTTATTGCATAAACACTTACAAACCTTTCACGTAACGATAATTCGAAGAATTGCCGGATCGCGCACGCGTCTTTCCCTGAACGTTGGTGATTTGTCAAAATACTTTTCAAACAATCATAATTGGTGTGGAATTACGTGTTATATGATTATGTGTCTAAATGTGTAGCTTGATTGTGAAAATTGTGAATTTTCTGACATTTACACGTTTTCACGTATTTTAGGCTTTTAACGGCTAATTAGTATAAAAATGACTTTGAACTAGAAAAATAAATATTATTTCATGTTAATAATATTTATTTGATATTATATGAGTATTGGGTGGTTTTGGTGTAGAAAAAGTTAAATCTCGTAGCGATAAATCAATTTTATGAAACGTCGGGGATATTTCTTGTAAAAATAAAGTATAAAACCCAACTCCCAACCCTAATTCCCCATTTGCAGCCGTCATCCACCCCTCCCCTTCCTCTTTTTTGAAGATCTACTCCCAAGAACACACACACACATGTTTTGCTTTGATTCTTGCATCTAGAGTTGGAATTCGGACGTTTCTTGCATCAAAACACTTTTAGCACGTGATTCCTTACATCAACAAGTAAGTTTTATGTTTGATTTCATGTTCTTTGATTATCATGATGAACATGAACCCTAGAAATCCAAACTCGAGTCAAAACTTGAAATTGTTTGAAATTGATGATTGATTATGTGTTAGTAATCAATATAATGATGATTGTAAGGATTGGTTTTGTGAAATTGTGTTGTTTTGATAAAAAACCAAGACTTACTTATAATAAAAACTTTAATTTGGGGCTTTTGTAGAAATTGATTGAATTAGATGAAATTGGATTGAATTGATGGTTGTAGGATGTTAGTTGATGCTATTGGGTGAAATTTATGTTTTGAACTTTTAATTTCGATTTGGTTTTTCAGTACTTTCCATTAAAGGAATTGTTTTGGGTATGTTAGTTTATAGATGGTTATTTATGGACGTTTGATTAGTTGTGATGATGGTTATATGATGTTTAGAACCCAAGAATGGATTGGGAATAGATAAATTGTGAAAAATGCGTCGTAAGAGCATGCTTGCTATTTATAGAAACTTTTGTGACATGATGTGTTATATGATGAATATGATGTGTGTATAACATGATATGATAATGTGATTGATGTTTGTTGTGATATGCTTTATAATCTTGAAATGGATTACACATGTGTAACGATGTCATACTTTTCAAAAATAGAATCTTATCAAAAATAGATTTCCGACATGAAAATATATGTGAATCATTATTTGAGCTATTTGAGCATTACTAAACATAATTTTACTTATTTGGATCATCAACGGGTCATCGGGTCAGTCGGGTCAACTTTGGTCAACAAAGTCAACTTTGGTCAAAAAGTCAACTTTGTCAAACTTGTCAAACATTTCTCGAACACACTAACAGTTTACATTGTTTGGATACAACGGGGTTCATCATGACTATTATGTACAATCACTCATGGACCTACATTTGTTAGGTAACGATTACCTTTCAACTTATACACTTCAGGTTTTTCTTGCGCATCTAAGGTGAGTATTCATGGCCCCAATTTTACTTACTTTTCTTTTTGGGGAAGAAGCGTGCAAACTACTTTTATTTATATGGTTTTAGTATTATTGGTATGTCGCTTGTTACTATAGTGCAAACATTATCACGCAAGTCCTTACACACTCGAACCGTTAATAACGAGTTATCGAGGTAATTTTGAGTAGTACTACTGGGTTTGACAAACCCCACCCGAGTTAGTCATGCTAACTCGACTGGAGGTCGAACGGGTTTTTAATTGACCTAGACATTGCCATTGTTCTATGATAAGACATGTCGGAAGGCATAACAACTCACAAACAGTCACTTTCGGTTCGAAACGCTAAGTAACTCGATATATATAGGCTAGCTACCTGTGGTATACATTTATTTACTTTTACCAAGCAACGCTCAAACATATTTATTGATTTAAACGTGTGAACTCACCATCCTTGTGTTTACACACTTTAGCATGTCTTCTCAACTTGCTGTCATGCTTAAGGCTAGGGTTGCACATTTGAGGTTCATGCATCATCTATACTGTTTGAAAGCAAATTCATTTACATCTACTGATTTTCATTGGGCACCTTGTTTTGCGCATTCATTACGAATGGTTTTACAAACGTTTATGCTTCTACATTGATTACATTAAAGCTATGTTTTACTCTGATTTAAAGTCAAACGCTTAATATAAAGTGCATATAGTGTCGTTTGATATGACCGTATCTGAGATCCTAGTTTGTCACACGCCTCGCGGTAGAACACCGCAAGCGGATTTTGATGGTGTGACATATGCATCTTGTGAAGTTGCGACTCACATGATGCTGAGACTTACATCACCTTAGCCACACTACAACCTATTTTAAGACCTACTTGATTTGTGCAATGTTCAAGAGGTAATTGGTGTAGATTTGATACTTTTGCAAGATTATGATAATGCCATGTCGTGATGATATCGAGAGTACCACAGATATAAACTAGTACCTCTTATACTAGTCCACTAAACGAACCGAGAGGAGAGAACACTATGAGAAGTTGTGGATTATTGTATGTTTAAAATCTTTAAAGTGAACTGAACTTAGTTAATGCGTTCATTTTTCAAATATCGTTATCATGATGGCTTGTTAAGTTGTAATACTATTGATCGTGACTAGATAGTTGATTGTGACTTAAGGAGGACCATGGTGGCGTTAATTTGGTTTTACAATTAGGTACCTAAACTTGTTGATGTTACACATGTCGTGTGATAAGATTTGCTTAGAGACAAGCAAAGTTTAAGTGTGGGGATATTTGATATGGTCTACAGTATACATAAATTATATAAACAATTTCCTACACTTTAAATCATTTTTTTATTGACATGATGATAGAATCGGTTTATATTTGAATGGTACTTGTTAATGAGTGTAAGTATTAAATCTTTGTCAATTTGTTAATGCTTATATTTAATTATAATTTTATTTAAATGTTTAGCAGGTAAGATGAGCTGTAATGTGAAAATCAAAATATGGATTGCTTTGAACTTTGCATGGACTTGGATGTCATATTATTATTATTATGCATATGTTATAGTAAAATAAAATTGAGATTAAAACATTGAAGCCCACGTGTAAAGATTGGTCGAAAAGAAATTCAAGTGCAAGCCTATTACTACTCCATTAGGGTACTTATCAAGAGGCGACGGCAAAAGCATGGGACGCAGAAGAATTCATACCGAAAATATATAAAATTCAATTAGGGTACTTATCAAGAGGCGACGGCAAAAGCATGGGACGCAGAAGAATTCATACCGAAAATATATAAAATTCAGATTGAAGGAGAGACTTTATTGTCATTCAACTTGGAGCTTTTGAGGACGATTAGAGAGCAATATTAAAGTGGAGAGCAAGATCGGGGAGCAAGGATTGAAGCATTTAAGCACTAAACATTATTCGGTTTCGTGTCGTTTATAATTATTTTTCTTTGTTTCATTGATTCTCTCATTTATGCTACTAAAGTTTGCATCTTTATAATCGTTCTTGATGTTTTCTAACGTTATGAGTAGCTAACTTTTTAATACTATCTAGGTTGGGTTGAAAACTATTCATGTTTTGATTGAATATTTGGTTTTAATTTCGTATATTTGTTTATTAATCTTAGAACTCGATTATTTTCTCAATTAAATATGGATACGTGTAATGTTTTACACTTAAAAGTTATTGCCATGCTCGTGTATGTTTGGTCTTGATTGATTATGTGACATCTTGATTAGGTTTTGCACGTTAAAATTAATTACTTCGTGTTATTAGTTTTAAGCTTTGATTAGAGATAATCTTAGGAGTTTTGGCTGTGATTTTCATAGTATTTGCAATGTGCTACCTTATCTAGAACTTAAGGGTGATAGATATTGCTTAAAACCTCCTACTCATTGCTTGTTAGGTTTAGATTTCACGAGAGTGTCTTTTGCCTTTCATTCGTGATATTAGTGTTTTAAGATATTTAATTAGATTTAATTAAGTTGTCCTTTGTCTTAGGGTTGGAAAATATAATCTTAAAGACATTGTGGTAGAAAACCTACGGGCGATCTTCCATTAGACATTTTAATAAACCTATCTTGTACTTCACACGTGTCTTTAGTTGTCTTAGGGAGTAGCAACATACCTAGTTAACCCTAGATCCGTATTTTTAGAGATAGCCATACAAGTCATTGCCTTTGAAGTCATTACATGCTAGGTGGTTTCCTACCTAGGTGGTTATTTCGCACATTTGATCGTTTTCGAGTTCCAGCTTTGAATTCTTATTTGTTATTTTCTTTCGTCGTGTTTAGATTTATTAATTCTAGTTAAAGTGTTTATTTTTTTTTAAATAAATTTACTTAAAATTATTAAATTAATCAGGTTAGAAGTCTATAGAGTTTTATTATCGAGAGCCACCAAAAGTATCCACGGATTCGATATCCGGACTTACCTAAACTTTACTATATCATGACCGGTACACTTGCCGTTTGTGTGAATTTTAGTTGGGAATTTCCTTTTTTAAAACTAATTTGTGAAAATCGTTTTTTATAATAAATTAATATATATATTTTCACACATCAACTTTTTGGCGCCATTGCCGGGGACACTGATTTGGCGATTTTGAGAACGACCCGAGTCGGGGATCTAACCATTTGCTTTCTAGCTTAGATTTATTTATTTTATAATTTAGTTTAATTTGCCTTATTTTTAATTTGTGCCTTTAGTTAGTATTTTCTCTTTTTATTTATCTGTGCCTTAGTTAGTTAGAAAAATTTCCTTGTATTTTTAATTTTCTTCTAGTTTATGCGCCACACCCGTTCTGCCGGACCACTAGAGTTTCAACCACTTGACGATCCAGAGCGTGCATTCGATCGACATTCGAACGAGTCTGACACGGAGTTTGAGACCAAGGAAGATTCCTACGATACCAAATCCACTAACGTTACAGAATCTACAATGGCCGACGAACAACCACCAGTGAGGAGAGTGATTGCCGACTATGCCAAGCCCATTGCTGTCGGAGCTAAGTCTAGTATTGCACGTCCACCTGTCACTGCCAACAATTGGCAAATCCCTCTTCAAATCATTTCCATGGTCACGAACACTGTTTAGTTTCACGGGTTGCCTGCTAAAGACCCTAATTCTCATCTGGCTCGCTTTACGAGGTTCTGTGACACCTTTCAGGTGAACGGCGTTTCCGAGGATGCATGCAAGTTGCGTCTTTTTCAAATCTCACTTACTGATTGCACCCACAGCTGGCTTGAGTCCTTGCCCATAAGATCTATTACCACATGGGCTGAAATGCAAGACAAATTCTTGTGTAAGTACTTCCCCCCTTTGACAACCGCTCGTCTGAGGAGCATGATTCATTCATTTCAGCAGAAGTCGGGAGAGACTTTCTATGAGACCTGGGAGCGTTTCAAGGAGCTAGTGCACAAGTGTCCACATCACGGTTTGGAGGATTAGGCGTTGATTGAGAAGTTCTACAATGGAGTTACTCCTGCGACAAGGAACATGCTGGATACTACTGTAGGTGGTAATTTGATGACCACCAAGACTGTTGAGGAGTGTAACATGATGTTTGAGGACCTAGCCATGAGTAGTTACGAGTATCCTGACTCCCGAGCCCATGTTGCTGCTCAGCGTGGAGTGCACCAGGTTGATTCTAGCACTGCTTTAGCCGCCCAGGTTGAGGCATTGACTAAGATGGTAGCTGACCTGCAGAAGAAGGAGCAGGCCTGTGAGATTTGCCGGGGTGGTCATGATACGATTGATTGTCCCATTTCTACTGATAGTTTTCAAGATCAGGTTGACTTTGTTAGCAATCCAAACCAGATGCAAGGAGGTACCTTTGGTAATTCCTATAATCCTGGTTGGAGAAATCAGCAGAACCGGAGGAGTGGAAACCCACCGGGTTTTCAACCGCGTACTCAGAGTTTGTTTCAGAATCAAAATTTGAGTAGTGGCCAAACTAGTGGCATAGGTCAAGGTGAGAAAAAGCCCACCCTTGAGGATATGATGATGCAACAGTCACAGATGTTGACTCAATTCATGGCGAGGGATGACACTAGGTATAAGGAAGCACAGGCTAGAGATCAGGCATATCAGGTTATGTTTTAGGAGAATGAGGCCATGATCAAAAATCAAGGAGCATTATTTTAAAATATAGAAAGGACTGTGGGCCACTTATCAAATTTGTTTCAGGAAAGGCAACTTAGAGGCCTACCTAGTAATGTAGTGAAAAATCCAAACGCGTATGTGAAGGCGGTGATGACTCGGAGTGGTAAGACATCAGGTGTGGTTGAGCCTTCGGCAGTGATTGAAGAAGAGTTCGATGAGGAGATAGAGATGGAGACCGCTGCTGGCAAGGTGAAACAGAGGCTGTGCCCAGCAAGTATAGCACAGCCAGAGGAGTCCATAGAAAAGGTTGCTAAGAAAAAGAAGGCGAAAGAGACAGTAGTCCACTTTGATAGACTTCCATATCCAGGACGATTGGCTCAGCATCAGTCGGAGTAGCAGTATGGAAAGTTCCTTGAGATGTTTAAATAGCTCAAGGTAAACTTACCTTTTGTAAAGGCATTACAACATATGCCTAAGTATGCTAAGTTTATAAAGGATCTGCTCACAAATAAGAAGAAGTTGGAGCAGATCTCGATTGTAACATTGAGTGAGGAGTGTTCGGCTGCTGTGAAGAACAAACTACCACAGAAGATGATTGATCCGGGTAGTTTTACTATTCAATGTATCATAGGTTGTTTGTCTGTGAGCAATGCATTGGCAGATCTAGGTGCTAGCATCAACTTGATGCCATATTCTGTATTCCATAAGCCAAACCTAGGCAGCCAACACCGACACGCATGAGCATCCAGTTGGCGGATAGGTCGGTGAAGTATCCACGAGGGATTGTAGAGAACACTCTTGTTAAGGTGGATAAGTTCGTGTTTCCTGTTGATTTCATGATCTTAGATATGGATGAGGATGAGAAGGTCCCATTGATCTTAGGACGATCTTTTTGGGCTACTACGAGGGCATTGATCGATATCCTTGACGGCAAACTAACCTTGCGAGTTGCGGATGAGACATTTACCTTTGACATGAACAAATCCATGAAGAACACACATGATCAGGATGATACCTTGTACTTCATAGATACCATTTGGACACAGGTGACTACGAGTTTTCGAGAGTTTATTAGCTCAGATCAGACAGACTCGCAGATCCTAGTTAGGGAAAACAAGGAAATCTAGTTGACTACTTTTGCCTTTGAACGTGTGTGAGGTGATTACGAGAGAGGAACCGATAGAAAAGCAGTCGATTGAGACTCCCCCATCCTTAGAGCTTAAGGAATTGCCATCTCACCTGGAGTACGCATTTCTGGATGAGGTATCTCAATTACCTTTCATCATTTCTTTTGAATTGACAGAGGAGGAGAAGAGGAGACTGGTAGATGTGCTGAGGGCACACAAGCAGGCTATTGCATGGAAGCTTATGGATATCAAGGGTATCAACCCTTCATTTTGCACGCATAAGATACTCATGGAAGATGAGTATAAGCCTATTAGACAGAGTCAGAGGAGATTAAATCCTAACATGCATGAGGTAGTTAAGAAGGAGGTGATTAAATTGTTAGATGCGGGATTGATCTACCCTATCTCTGACTCAAAGTGGGTGAGTCCCGTGCAGGTTGTCCCTAAGAAAGGGGGGATGACAGTGGTGACTAATGAGAAGAATGAGTTGATTTCGACGAGGTGGACAGTCACCGGGTGGCGAGTTTGCATTGATTATCGCAAATTGAATGATGCCACGAGGAAGGACCATTTTCCGCTTCCCTTTATCGATCAGATGTTGGAGCGATTGTTACGGCAACAGTTTTACTGTTTCCTTGATGGCTTTTCTAGTTATTTCCAGATCCCTATCGCTCCTGAGGATCAGGAAAAGACGACCTTTACATGCCCGTATGGCGCCTTTGCGTATCGCCGCATGCCGTTTGGGTTATGTAACACTTCGGCTACTTTTCAGCGATGTATAGTAGCCATATTCCAAGACATCATAGAGGATTCCATGGAGGTTTTTAGGGATGACTTTTCTGTGTTTGGGAGTTCCTTTGATTCATGTTTAAAGCATTTGGAGAGGATGTTGGCTCGATCTGAGGAGAACAACCTCATGCTAAATTAGGAGAAGTGCCACTTCATGGTGAAGGAGGGCATTGTTTTAGGGCATAAGATTTCACACGTAGGGCTTGACGTTGATAAAGCGAAGATTGAGACGATTAGCAAGCTTTCGCTACCCACATCGGTGAAATCTATTAGGAGTTTCCTAGGCCACGCTGGTTTTTATCGATGTTTCATTAGAGATTTCTCTAAGAGTACGAGGCCGATGACGCAACTGCTAGAGAAAGATGTGCCTTTTGTGTTTTCTGAGGAGTGTAGGAGAGCGTATGAGCTTCTTAAGGAGAAGTTGGTGAATGCTCCGATTATGGTCGACCCGGATTGGAGTTTACCTTTTGAGTTAATGTGCGACGCGAGTGACTATGCGCTAGTAGCGGTCTTAGTTCAGCGAAAGGACAAACATTTTCACCCGATCTATTACGCGAGTAAGACGCTCACTGATGCGTATGAGCATTACCCCACGACAAAAAAGGAGTTGTTAGCAGTAGGTTTTGCATTTGATAAGTTTAGATCTTACCTCGTCCTCTCTAAGACTATTGTTTACACTGATCATGTTGCACTTAAGTATTTGTTTAGTAAGCAGAATGCTAAGCCATGATTGATACGATTGATTTTGCTGCTTCAGGAGTTTGACATTGAGATTAGGGATAAGAAAGGAGCGGATAACGTAGCAGCGGATCATTTGTCATGTTTAGAGAACTTCGGGCGTGAGGAGATTAGGGAGGACATGATTGATGATAACTTTCCACATGAGACGCTGATGTTTGTGAAAGCACATGAAGAGGATTTTCCATGGTTTGCAGATCTGGCTAATTACTTAGCAACGGGGCTTCTGATGAGAGGCATGACACATCAGCAAAAGAAGAAATTGTTTGCAGATGTTAAGCATTACATTTGGGATGACCCCTACCTCTTCCGCATTGGAGCAGATCAGATCGTACGTAGGTGCGTACATGGTGACGAGGCAAGGAGGATCTTGAGGCATTGCCACTCAGGACCAACGGGCGGCCATTATGGAGCTAGTTTGACAGCGAAAAAGGTATTTGACGCTGAGTTTTATTGGCCGACGATCTTTAAGGATGCGCATGAGTTTATGAGGAGTTGTGACCCGTGTGAGAGAGTAGGAAATATCTCATCCGGGATGAGATGCCACAGACGGCTATTCAGGCATGTGAGTTTTTGATTTGTGGGGCATCGATTTCATCGGCCCGTTTCCGCCATCTCGCGAGTAAACAAGTACATCCTAATTGCCGTAGACTATGTTTCCAAGTGGGTGGACGCTCAAGCCTTGCCTTTGAATGATGCTAGGGTTGTTGTGAGATTCATTAAGCAGTTGTTTTCTCGCTTTGGTACCCCCAAAGCCCTGATTAGCGATCGAGGGACCCACTTCTGCAATGTGCAAATGGAGAAAGCCTTGCAACGCTATGGAGTCGCCCATCAGCTTGCAACGGCTTATCATCCACAGACTAGTGGGCAAGTTGAGGTAAGTAATCGGGGTATCAAGCATATTCTGGAGAAAACAGTCGGAGCAAATCGCAAGGATTGGTCCGATGAGTTAGATGACACACTCTGGGCTTTTCGCACGGCATATAAGACATCGACTGGTTCTACACTGTTCAGGATGATTTATGGGAAAGCGTGTCATCTACCGGTGGAGTTGGAGCGTCATGCATACTAGGCATTGAGGACTATGAATTTATATATGTCCGCGGCTAGAGCGAATCAATTTCACCAATTGCACGAGTTGGAGGAATTAAGAGATCATGCGTACGCACATTCGACACGATACAAGGAACGTACAAAAGAATTACATGATCGCAACCTAAAAGGTAATAAATAATTCAACTGTGGTGATCAGGTGTTACTATACAATTCATGATTGAAATTGTTTCCAGGAAAATTAAAGTCCCGATGGTCAGGACCATACACTGTACGCGAGGTATTTTCTTATGGAACAATTGAAATCGAGGAAAAGAATGGGGAGGCGATTAAGGTAAAGGCCATCATTTGAAGCGTTACATTAGCTGGTCGGTGATTGAGAACGAGGACGAAGTGGTCGACCTCGCCCCTGTTGGAACCTGATTGAAAGGTTCGAGACACGCTGACGACTCGTAAATGAACCAAGCGCTTCTGGAGGCAACCCGAGGGTTTGTTTTTATTTTTATTTTTATTTTATTTTATTTTATTTTATTTTATTTTTTACATTTTGGTTTACTTTTTATTTTTAATTCTTCGTACCGGATGCTTCTGTGTTTGTCTTTGATTTCAGGTTATTGCTCGGAGCTGAATGATCATCTTTTTGAGGTTCTTAGTCAAGTTAAAGTGTGAGGATGACACATTTTGTATCAACGAACTTTCTATCATTGCACGATATCAGGGGAGCATCAGTTTTCCCATTTCTTTCACTTTTATTAATTTAGTTGCTTATATATATTTGTTTGAACATTAGGAACAATGTTTGATTTAAGTGTGGGGATGGGGTTAGTTGGCAAAACTGAAACTTTTTGGGTTGATAATAATATATTAGTTGATAAATCCTTGACATTAAAAAAAACACTAAGTATACTCGTCCACGCATATAAAACACGACTTGCACGAATTATGAAGTGATGCCGATTAGCACTAACTAGTTAAACTTAGTGCATGATTAACTTTTAAAGTCACATGATTAAGTTAACTTAACAAGTGGTTTTCAAAATAAAATGGTATAGACGTCTAATTAAGGGAGGTAAATAGAGAGATAATAAACATGCAATTGTTCACAACTTATACCCTGACTACCTCCGTTTTCATGTGAGATTGAGCCTTTAATACTTGATTATTTGCATTTCATATGCACTTATTTGTTTGAGCGTTTACATCACACGATCACGTACATTTTAGAACTTGTCTAGGCTATACAAGTCGAGACCATGAACTTTGAACTTGCACAAAAGTGATAGAGGCATGTAGGATTTAGCCTTGTGTTTAGCCTGTAACTACCCTACCCTGAAATTATCCACTAGTTAGCCATGTTGAGCCATTTAATTACCATTTCTTTTGTTTACATCCATGTTAAACTTATCTTTTTTTTCATTTAAGCCCTTTTTTGTTACCCGTGTGTTTTAGAAAATTCGGCTAAGTTAGTGTTTAAATAGTGTGATTCAGTTGTTATGTTTGATTAGTTAATCTCAGTTAAAAATAAAAAATAAAAAAAGAAAAGAGAGAGAGAGAAAAAAATGAAAAAAAAATTAAAAGAGGAAAAAAAATTAACCGGAAAAAAAAAGTCCATTTGTAGTTAAATTGGTAAAGGATTCAAGTTTGGTCCTTTGTTTTTGTTAATCATTTGCGTATTATGTTCGTGTCTAGGCTAGTGAAGTCGGATTTCTTTAAATACCTTAGGCTTGTTTTTCCACTTGTTTATTCCTACCCATCACCTTAGCCACGCTACAACCTATTTTAAGACCTACTTGATTTGTGCAATGTTCAAGAGGTAATTGGTGTAGCTGTGATACTTTTGCAAGACCTACGTGATGATACCGAGAGTACCATAGATATAAACTAGTACCTCTTATACTAGTCCACTAAACGAACCGAGAGGAGAGAAAATTGTGAGAAGTTGTGGATTATTGTATGTTTAAAGTCTTTAAAGTGAACTGAACTTAGTTAATGCATTCGTTTTTCAAATATCGGTGTCATGATGGCTTGTTATGTTGTAATACTATTGATTGTGACTAGATAGTTGATTGTGTCTTAAGGGGGAACATGGTGGCGTTAATTTGGTTTCACAATTAGGTACCTAAACTTGTTGATGTTACACATGTCATGTGATAAGATTTGCTTAGACACAAGCAAAGTTTAAGTGTGGGGATATTTGATATGGTTTACAGTATACATAAATTATATAAACAATTTTCTACACTTTAAATCATTTCTTTGTTGACATGATGATTGAATCGATTTATATTTAAATGGTACTCGTTAATGAGTGTAAGTATTAAATCTTTGTCAATTTGTTAATGCTTTTATTTAATTATAATTTTATTTAAATGTTTAGCAGGTAAGATGAGCTGTAATGTGAAAATCAAAATATGGATTGCTTTGAACTTTACATGGACTTGGATGTCATATTATTATTATTATTATGCATATGTTATAGTAAAATAAAATTGAGATTAAAACATTGAAGCCCACGTGTGAAGATTGGTCAAAAAGAAATTCAAGTGCAAGCCCATTACTACTCCATTAGGGTACTTATCAAGAGGCGGCGGCAGAAGCATGGGACACAGAAGAATTCACGCAGAAAAGATATAAAATTCAGATTGAATGAGACACTTTATTTTCATTCAACTTGGAGCTTTTGAGGACGATTAGAGAGCAATATTAAAGTGGAGAGCAAGATCAGGGAGCAAGGATTGAAGCATTTAAGCACTAAAGATTATTCGGTTTCGTGTCGTTTATAATAATTTTTCTTTGTTTCATTGATTCTCTCGTTTATGCTACTAAAGTTTGCATCTTTATTATCGTTCTTGATGTTTCCAAACGTTATGAGTAGCTAACTTTTTAATACTATCTAGTTTGGGTTGAAAAGTATTCATGTTTTGATTGAATATTTGGTTTTAATTTCATATATTTGTTTATTAATATTAGAACTCGATTATTTTCTCAATTAAATATGGATACGTGTAATGTTTTATACTTAAAAGTTATTGCCATGCTCGTGTATGTTTGGTCTTGATTGATTACGTGACATCTTGATTAGGTTTTACACGTTTAAATTAATTACTTCGTGTTATTAATTTTAAGCTTTGATTAGAGATAAGCTTTAATTCTAGTTAAAGTGTTTATTTTTTTTTTTAAAAATTTACTTAAAATTATTAAATTAATCAGGTTAGAAGTCGATAGAGTTTTATTATCGAGAGCCACCAAAGGTATCCACGGATTCGATATCCGGACTTACCTAAACTTTACTATATCACGACCGGTACACTTATCGTTTGTGTGAATTTTAGTTGGGAATTTTCTTTTTAAAACTAATTTGTGAAAATCGTTTTTTTATAATAAATTAATATATATATTTTCACACATCAGATATATAAATTGATGTGCTTAATGAAGAAGTTATATGTCAAAACTTCTATAGTATCCATGAGCACACATAACTCATTAAGATGGAAAGAAGTCCATGAAAATTTATAGATACTTGAAGCAATAAAGTTGAGAAACATAAATCGAATGTGCTATAATCAACTCATTGGTTATCTTGAAAAAGAAATATTGAGGCAATTGGTTCATATGTCTTTATTAAAACACCAATATCATATTTACAAATATTATATATATGCCGATGATATTAGTGTTTCTTTTGAATGAAAACAAAAGAGTTTAAACTATTAAAGAACAAATATGAAATGACAGATAGTATTATAAATATATGTTTCGGCTAGCATGTCGAGCATTTGTATAATGATGTATCAAACGCTTTACATTGAGAAAACGTTGAAACATTTTATTTAGACCAGCTTTACATCTAAGTACGATAGAGATCAAGTAATGAGAAAAATTTGATCCAAAAGTACCATATTTATGTATAATTGGTATACTATGTTTTGTGCTAGCTTGTGTATAGAAACAAGACATTGAAAGATGGTAAAACAAAGTATTTAGATATTATTAATGTATGAAAGGTATGTGATTACATTTAACTAACCTATCAAAACAAGTTTAGTTTGTTTTGTATATGCAAGGAATGTAATAAAACACAATCATAAATCTTATGGTTTTTGTTTATGGGAGGAAGAACTATGAGTCTTATATGAAGATAATATACAATTGGTCGACGTAAATAGATAAAGTTCAAGCTATACATCATTGACTATATGATTTTGAGCAACCCATTAAAGATTGAAACTCATTAATCAAGGTCAAAGATTATATAAACAGGGTCAGTAATACATGTTGCACTCTTTTTTCCTTAGTTATAGTTTTTGTCCCATTGGATTTTCCTAGCAAAGTTTTTAATGAGTCAGCATCTCTAAACGTATGATAACCAAGGGGAGTTTTTAAAACATTCTATAAATATGGTTATCAATATTACTTTGTAACTCTCAAATTGTTATTAGTTCTTGATAATTTGTATTTAATATATTAACACTAAGCATCCTATATATATGAGACTTGTTAGTGTTGATGGATACACCTATGAATAAGAGTTTCTCTTCTCTTCTTCTCTTCTTTATTTTTTTATATTTTCTATATGTTATATTCATATTGAGGTGCTAAGAGCATTCATAGTGGAATCCTTAAAAATATGTGAGTGTGTTTGGTATATTATATGGAATGGTTTTGAGTGGTTGTGAGTGAAGCAGGAAGAAAATGTTATTGTTGATTGATATATTTAAAAAATCAATGTTCAATTCCTATAAATTTTTAAATATTTTTAAAAGTGGTTGTGAGTGGAGGAGAGAGAAAAAAATAATGATAAGAGTATAAAAAGTAGAGTAAATTATATTTTTCGTCCTTTAACTTTATAGCAAATTTCAGAGATTGTCCTTAAACTAAGAAAATTACAGTAATTGTCCTTTACGTTTAAATTTCGTTACACGTTTAGTCTTTTCTCCTAACGTTCGTTTGTCTTATTGGTTAAGTCGGGTCACATGACTTGAACATGAGGGTAAATTGGTCTTTTTACTCCCATAATAAATACATATATGCTAAAAGTCTAAAACCCACCTCACCCACCCTACGCCATCTCTCTTTCTCTTTCTCTCCTTCGCCGCCACTCCTCCGCCGCCCACCTTCACTGCCACTCCTCCGCCACCATAAGCCACCTCCACCACCCTAAACCACTAGCGACGTGAACAATTATCATGGTCTTCTACATCAACTGCGACCAACCTCCCCTTTCCTATTAGATCTAGGTTGTGTCGGAGACAACCAGAGAGAGATCAAGAGAGAGGGGTGTTGGAGGAACTAATAACGCGTTGCAAGATAGTGGTGGGTGGTCGGAACCCTAAACAACCCACGCCCTCTCCATTTAAATTTCGCTCGGAAAACCACCATCAGCCCTCTTGTTGTGTTGAAATCGACCATTAAACTAGTCTATTCTTGGTGGTCGGTGGTGATTGCGACCGGTGGTGGTTGCGACCGGTGGTGGTTGTGGCTGGTGGTGTAGGGTGGCCAGGTGGGGATGAGTTGAGTGGAAGGCCGCTTCAGGTATTCATGGCGTTTGTGGTGGTTAGATCTGTTTTTTGGTGGTTCAAGAGGTTCATGGCGGTTGTGACCGGAGGTGGTTGTGGCTGCGGTGGTGGTGGCTAGCGGTGGGGGTAGTACATGGCAGGCCAATGTGTTTTGTTAAAGAGGAGATACATATTTTCTTTATATATATATATATATATATATATATATATATATATAGAGAGAGAGAGAGAGAGAGAGAGAGGAGTGGAGAGAGAATGATTATTTTTATATATTTTGTTTTTTTCTATTTTTTTATTCAGTAAGAATTTTTTTTTGTAAGTTAATAAGAGAAAATGACAAAATTACCCTCATGTGCCTTGCACATGACTGGATTTAACTGAAAATTCTAACGTCCGTTAGTGAAAAGGACTAAACATGTAACGAAATTTAAACGTAAAGGACAATTACTGTAATTTCCTTAGTTTAAAGACAATCTCTGAAATTTGCTATCAAGTTAAAGTACGAAAAATGTAATTTACTCTAAAAAGTATTATTTAATTGAAAATGAGAGAGAAAAAATAATGATTTTTTATATAATTATATGGATAAAGATATATAATCCACTATGAATGCTCTAATAGGTTGTTGTTTAACAACAATAATAACTTTACTGACAAAACTAAAAAAGAAAAAAGAGACGATGGAAATTATATTATGCTGTTTAAAAAACTAATTTAGCAAAAAAAAAAAAAAAAACATATATCTAGTAAATATTTTCTTTCAATAAATAATTACGAAACTTTTGAGTCATTTGAAGAAAAAACACCTAAAAAATAACTTTAAATGTATGGAATCTGTAATTTAGTCTTCTGCCAATGGTCAATTAAACAAATAAGAACTTTATATATTTTGCTTTTACGTCCCACATAGAAATACACCATTAATCATTCATCTGATTACAGGGATGAGTTAATTTTATTATTAAACTTCACATTTTTATATAATCGAGTCTTAAGACATATAAAACTATCAATGATCATTATCTCACATGATTAAGGTGAAATACTTCAATATCTCATAAAAGCAGGTGGAGGTTTTGGGTTTAATTTCCACTTGTGACAAAAATAATATAGGATTTCAGGTGGTTCAGGTGGTTTTCCCATCTAATATGAGATTTATCATGATTGTGGTCTCAGGTTTCGTAATTGGGTAATAAAAATAATCGAGTGATCCAGTGACCTGTCAGTTATCTAATTAGTTGTTTAAAAAAAAGACAAATAAAACTAAACGTCATTATAAAATACATCGATAAATTTTGACAAGAGTTGGTCAATCATGATTTTGAGGACAACCTAGTTCACATACTGCATAGGTGGAGGCGGGTGGGGTGGGGCGCAATTGACCGCAAAGCATTTATGCTATTGAAGTATTCATCACATCTTTAAAATGTTATTTGGGAAAACACATTTATGTGGTATTTTATGTTCCAACAAAGCATTTATGTTGTATGAAATAATGCATATTAAGACAAATATGCACTTTTTGAACATCTTTAAAGTCAAATTTTGGTGAAAGGGAAAATTCTCAAGGATGCGACCAACATAAATAAACGCATGGCACTCCACAAATGTGTTACTTGATAAACTTCAATATTACCACGGAATCAGTTTGCCGACTAAAAAGACATTCTTTACTTTAGGGTTGCATGGGCCAGTTTGTTCGGTTTGGTCGATTTGGTCGGTTTTAGCCTTAAATCGAAACCAAGAACCAATATTTTGGTTTCAAGATCTAGAAAACCGTTCGGTTTTGGTTTTTGCGGTTTTTGGTTTTCGATTTTCACTTCGGTTTCGGTTTAGTTTTGGTTTTTTTGGTTTAACTAATTTGAGCTTCAAATTTTTTTAAAAAAACGATTCAGATTAATGAATATATACTAAAAACTTTATGCTTACATTATTTTTTTAATATTTAAATATAATCTACATATTCTTATAAATTATTTGACATTAAAATAAATAACAATTCATAAAATACGATAACAAAAAGTTCAATAGAACATTTTAATTTATCAATTCAAACAAAGAAGTTTAAACATTATTATTCATGAAACCTAAATATTCAAAAAATAATTAGATAACATAAGTTAAGTAAGTAACTAACAATATATTTACAAGTTCGGTTTGTATGGTTTCGGTTCGATTTTTTTATTTTTATTACAAGCAAAGTCAAAATCAAACAAAAAAATCGGTTTTAAAAACCATCAAACCAAACCATCGTTTTCTTACTGCTTTTAGTTTTTTCGGTTTGGTTTTGTTGGTTATTTCGGTTACTATTTTGTTATTATGGTTCTTGCACATTCCTTCTTTCCTCAACCTTAAAATACATTAACATACATATCAGTCAAACATTGGTCTAGATACTTAAGCTTCCTGTTTTTACTCACAACACCATGTTTCCTCGCCTTAGCGTTGTACTACGCTCCTTCACCATAGTACAATGTTATAAGACATCCTTACTACCCTAAAACACACCATATTTGTAACACCCTAGGTAAATCTCACATCGGTCGTGTAAACGGGAGATTCTTGGTTTATAAAGAATGTATTGTCTCTAATAACACCAACATGTTTCGGTCGCATTAGTTGTGGATGAGAGTAGAATTTCATAGCTAAGCGTGCTCAGGTGGCAGCAATCCTAAGATGGATGACCTCCCTAGGAAATTTTCACCTGGGCAAAAAAAAAAACCAAATATGTGAGTTCCTCATGGGTAAAGCGAAAAATATTTGTGGTATGAGCGATCGGGTGTTACAAATGGCATCAGAGCCACTCCCATATCGTTCGGGGTGGTGGGGCAAACCTCCTCAAGGATGGTGAGTCTTTAAGGGTCTTCGAAGGGACACTTTAGGAAAATCTTACATCCATATATGGCATGGTGGGGCAAACCTTATCGAGGACGATGAGTCGAGGGGGGTGACTGTAACACCCTATGAAACTCCCACATCAACCGTGCACATGAAAGATTCCTGGTTATATGTAATGTCATTCCTCTAACATCAACAACGCGTTTTGGTCGCATTTAGCTGTGGATTAGAGGCGAAATCCACAGTTAAGCATACTTATGTGACAACAATCTCAGGATGGGTAATTTACATGGGAAGTTGTCATCCAGAAAACCAAAGCAAAATTGCTTCTCATGAGTAGTAAAGCGTATGAAAGGCCATGTATTATAATTTCTTTTGCCATGATGTTGTATTATGTTTTTTGGCCACAATACAATGTTATAGGGATTCTTAATGATAGATTAGACTGATGCAATACTTAGTAGATCGAATAATGTCAAAAAAGCTTAATGAATCAACCAAAATTTTAACTTTTTAAATCTTCACTTTATACTTTATGTTTAAAACTTGATACTTTATATATATGAATAAAACCATAATTTAAAAAAAGTTACTTTTCTTTGTGTCAACATCATAACATACAAATTTTAGTTCCTTAGCAAGAGATAATACATGAAATATCATAATGAGAACACATTAACGCTTATTAAAGCTTCATCAAGCCTACTTTGTGTATTTTATTTTTATGTAAAATCAAATAACGTATTTTTATCACCCAAAAAAAGAGGTAAAACATGGGTTTATAGAATACAATCTTAAATGCTAATACACTTAAATTTGCCGCTTGAATAGAGATTAGTGTAAAAGCTTAACTTTCAACACTTAGATGACCCCAAATCATCCAAGTCTTGCTATAATCTAATATTAATGATAAATTGACACAAAAAAATTAAAACCAACAAGTCCCCACCTTTGATTAGTTGGAAATCAATCCAGGATGCTTTTTTTTTTTTTTTTTTTTTTTTTCCTTTTTTTCTTCTTTAAATCGACAATAAGGGGTGTGTGGGCGTGCTTTACGGCCAAGATAAAATACAAGGGGGCAGTTGATTAGAATTTTTCTTATACCCATCTCCCTAGTTGCATTTCTTTCTTTTTTTACATTTTTACTAAAAACTTCTATTAAAGTTTATATTAATTCAAATTTGTTATCAAACTGCTACGGGCTAAAGCATTAAATTCTTTGGATGTTACAAGTATCCAAACAATCAACAAAATTTAACTTATCACTAACACATCTACTACCGGGAAATTTAATGAAGTAACCACATGATGCATTTTAATCTAGAAAAAAGGTGGGGTGATAACATGCATTTTCAATATTGAAACACAAAAGGAAGAGCAAGTCATTGTACCCTACTAAACAAAAAACAAAATATTCAAGAACAAAAGGAAACCCTATTGTAGACTTCAACGATAGTGTAATCATTGTCTTCACTTCTTATATGATATACTTTTATTTTTTCTAAAACTAATGATTGATAGGAGAAATTATTTGTTTCGAAAGAATTATAAATCGATTGCAAATGAAAGGGGAAAAAAGGTTTGAAAAACGTATGAAAGGACAAGCCTAAGGTTTGATAAACGGAAGTTAGTCTAAATCAAGAATGAAACGTACAACTGATTTCGTACATTAAGAATGTTAAGAGAACTTTAAAAAATGGATCTATATCTATACTATATAATAAAAAAAGATTTTTTAGGGACACGTGACAACTTCTGGTGAAGTCTAAATTATTGTTTCTCACCTCTCTCTCCTATTAAATGAAAATATTTTTAATTAAGTAAACTAAATAATTAGATACCCAATATATAAATCTTCTTATTCTAATAAATTATTAAAACATGATAAATTAGTAGATTTTAATTATATCTTATCTTAGAATATAATTTTATAATTTTTGATTTTTATTATTTGTTATTTATAATTTCTTGAATTTTCATTATTTGTTATTTTATTAATGACTAATGGCATGTAGCATACAATATATTATTGAAATCTAATGATTTTAATATGTTAATTTTTTTCTACCCATGTAATACATGGGTTTCTAACCTAGTTATATATAAACATAAAAGATATTTTCTATAGTTTTTTCATAATACTATAATATGTTAACTGAAAAAAAAAGATAAATAAAAGAAAATCAAATTAATGTGTTGGTTAAAAATATAAAAACAAATTCTAATATATTTGTTAAAAAATAACAAATAAAATAATATGATGACTTGATTGACAAAACTAAAAAAAATAAAGAAATGATGGAAATTATAATATGTTGTTTTAAAAACAAATTTGATTAAGACATATATTTAGTAAATATTTTCAATAAATAAACGAAACTTTTAAGTTGAAAAACCTCAAAAATAACTTTAAATCTCTGGAAACTATAAATTAGTCTTCTACCGATTGACAATTAAACATACGAAAACAATATATATTTTGCCTTTATGGGAGTCAAAATTTTTGTCCCACACCAAATTTAAAAACTATTTTAATTAAATTATTTAGTTTTTATGTTTTATTTAAAGGGTTATTAGATTTTAATAATATCAACTTTCAGTTATGGGCCAGCATTCATCCAACTCATGAATGTATATAGACACTAACAACTTTAAGATTTTTTTTTATTTAACGATCTTTTACTAACTGATAGTTAATCTCGTTAGTTTTTTGATGCCGTGGACCGTTTATGTAGCCAAAACACTAAGAACAAAGTTGAAATCTACAATCAGATCCATTAATCTAAAATTGATGTGCTTTAAAACCCGTCAATCTTCACCTCCTTATCTAAACAACTTGACTTGTTAGAAGTAGATTTCAAGTGCCAACGGAAAATGGACCTGATAGAGGCTGAGCGACGGCAGAGTTGATAAATGGCTTAAAGTTGACCTCATTTCATAAAAAAAAAAGTAATGGGAAATAACTCTCAGTTAATAAGGGATTGTTTGAGGAAAATAAAGTTAAAATTGTGAGTGCCTGTAAATATTTCCTGAATTGAGATTAATCTCAACTAATAGATGAAAGTTATGATTATTAAAAATCCAATAATCCTTATTTAAATTATTAGTTTTAACATGTTTTTAAGAATTTTTTCTTATTGTTTCAATTAAAAAATATTTTCTTTTCTTTTCTTTTATGTTCATGTGAAGTGGTGAAGTGAATTTTAGGTAATTTTTTATTTTTTAATATAATTAACATGTTTCTTTTTTAATTTTTTAATATAATTACATATGTTGGAAACCCCGACCACACATCTTCTCCTCCAATTCTTTTTTGACACAAAAAATATGCATAAGTTATTTAATTGGAACATTCTAAAACTTGATTACTATTTTGTGATATTTTCATAATACGGAATTAATTATACGTATGATTATAGGGATGAGTTTTTTTTTGAACGACTAACAAATACTTTAAGCCCGGTCACCCAGTAAACCCATTGGCAAAAAGACACCCATGCCTGCAAACAAACGTTTGTGACCCGGGCCGCCCACCATTTTAAGAGAAACTCACAACCCAAAATCCCACTATGGTAAATCCAGTGACCCACTTGAAGCTTATTGTATCATTAGAAAATCGAACTCATGAACTACGTTTTAAAAAGTCATGAGTGCCTACTCCCAAACCAACTACCAAACCAACTAATCTAGGACTCATTGTCAATTAATCTAATGCTCATTGGCAATTATAAAGATGAGTTAATGATCTTATAATTAAAGTTAGCATTTATATAAAATCTGAGTCTTAAGACAAACAAAACAAAAGGGAATTACAAAATACATCCATGAGACCATGATGATTTTGAGGACAACCTAGTTCACATACTGCATAGGTGGAGGCGGGTGGAGTGGGGCGCTATTGACCACAAAGCATTTATGTTATATGAAGCATTCATCATATCTTAAAAATGTTATTTGGGAAAACACATTTATGTGGTATTTTTTGTTCCAACAAAGCATTTATGTTGTATGAAATAATGCATGTTAAGACAAATATGCACTTTTTGAACATCTTTAAAGTCAAATTTTGGTGAAAGGGAAAAGTCTCAAGGATGCAACCAACATAAATAAACGCATAGCTCTCCACAAACGTGTTACTTGATAAACTTCAATATTACCACGGAATCAGTTTGTGGAGTATTAAGACATTCTTTCCTCGACTTTAAAATTGGATGAGATATGTATGTTGGATCAGTTACAAACTTAATTAAAAGGCTAAAGGGATGTAATGTTGTATTTAGTCTTGAACATAAAATCAACTAATAAGTATATTTAAAGGGTTTTATAAATAAATTTTAATATTTAGGTTGAAAAATAACATATATACGTGTGAAAAAGATATATATTAAAAGACTATATATCTTTCTACCCTAATAAAAATATAACTATGGTGGGCACATAACACCACCATATTTAATCTCAGCAAAATTTTCTCGCTTCTCTCTGCTATTAATATCACATTAATTAATAATAACAAATTAAAAATGCATCTTTTTATTAATATTGTTTCTAAATAAATAAATATTTATAAAATGAAATTTTTTTCTAAAATATCAAACTTTTTTAAAAATTAATAATATTCTAAAATTGATGTTTTTAAGCAAAATTTTTTTAAACAAAGTCTAATTAAAATAAGGAGTTATAATAAAAAAATTTAAAAATTTACATTTTTTAAAATGTTTATTTTGAAACAAAAGTTTTAAATTTTCTTTTTGGAAAAAATTTTAAAAAAAATTAAAAACAAAAGATTAAAAACTGATATTATTATTTTATTATTTATAATACTTGTCAAATCTCTTAAGCATTACACAAAAAATCATCGGATTGATTATAACCTCAAATATAACCCCAAACCTTGTATCAAACTCAACTTGAAACTATAAAACTTTATATATGAACAAAGACAAACCCTAATTTCATCATCTTGATAAAAATGTATGTATAATCTTAAAATAGGAGAAAACAATAAAATCATGATTCGGGTTACAGTTTAACGTTTGAGAAAAAGGAAAGGAAGAAGACTCGGGTCGAGGACCATGGGACGACAAAGAAAAGGAAGGGAGGGCTTATAAACCGCCCTAAAACCCCCTTAATTTCCTCATCTGCAACTTCATCTTCTCCACAAGCTAGAAAGAGAAAGTGAGGTTTTAAAGACAGAAAGCTAGGAAACTAGACACTAATTATTCACCATCTCATGCTTAGATCGTTGCTAGTTAATCTTTAAAGCATAAGGAAGAAGAAACCCATAAAGTTAGTTTAAATCATCCACAAATATGAATTCTTCGTAAAAATGGGTTTTAGGTAAAACAAGGGTTTTTATATCAAATCTTTAATTTTACAAGTTAATGCAGATAAAAACCATTGATCTAGCTTTATGGGAGATAAACAAGTTATTTGAACGTAAAAACATTAGAACTTTAGGTTAAAAACAATCAATTCCTAACAAATACTCATCTTGAGCACTCAGGTGGTGATGCTTCTAATAATCTGGTGACACTCATCAAATTTTGTTGAGTGATGACATAGATCCCAAGGTCAGCCAATGATTGGCTAGCGACACTCATGCTAACGACACTTAATAGAGGTGACAATTAGGTTATATGACTGTAGGAAGTCCTAAGGCTAGGTAGGCGATCGTGTTTGGCCAATTTGCGACACTATCAGCGATAGTGCCTAGCAAAACTAGCAACACCGCAGGCGATGGTGACTAGGGACATTACCAATGACACAGTTGGTGACACTCGTCAGATTTGATTATTTCACGTGTTAACTTTCGCGCAAATCGTGTAGCAAACCGTTCTAGCATAGACCCCTTGATCAAGTATCAGTAATAATAGTGAGGCAAGTTCTAGATGCTCTTTTTGTGGAGTTTTACTATGTTTTTGGTATGGCGTGCATATTTATAGAAATTTACTGTATATTTTTTTTTTTACAAATGTTATGAAGTTTAAAACATGTTCGAAATAATGAATGTTTTATGAAAGTAGAGGTAAAGAATGTATGTTTTTATGAACTGCTAATAAAGTTTATGAAAGATAATGTTTTTCATAATAAAAGGAAACGTGAAAGTTTTATAAAGTCATCATATTTGTCTATATGTGGGATACATATGGTTCATATGAGAATACATGGTATTCTATGAATTGATGGTAGGTTCACTCGAGCACCAATTAATAGAGAGTTTCTTCGGTAATGAAACTAGCAATTCCTATATAAGATCATTTGTGGCTTAGTAATTGTTGTACAATTGCTACTTTAAAGGAAGTAATGACAATCACTTATAAGGTTAACATAACTCGAAAGGTAGAGTGCTTCACCATAGCCAAAAGCTATTGAAGTAAAAGGGTGGAGTGCTTTGTTATAACCAAGTGCCGTGTGAATAAAATGGTAGACCCTGGTTTATGATTGATAAGCCCTTCGAGGAAATTGTAGCGAGGTAGATTTAATGAACAGAGTTAGATAGAGATTTGAAAACTAAAAATTTATGACTAGAATGAACGTTTTAATAAAATTTTAATAAAATCTATTTTAACTTATGATGAAAACATCGTTGGGATACCTTTTCTAGGTGGGGGGTTGGGGGGGGGGGGGGGTTAATAGATCCTACATAAACTATGGCAACGACATGCAATCGGGACAACCTATAGTTTATCTAAAATAGATGATATCTTGTTGTAGGTTTCTATCATCCCTATAGTCCTTGTTGTCGTAGGGTCAATTTCTCATAATATCTATAATGTAACAATTAGCGTCTTATCAATATCAAAGAATTGAAGTTTATTATGTAAATTATAATGTTCACATGGTTTGATCAATCTATTAATTCAATAATTTCGGTTATATTGCTTAACTTGTTAATTCAACTTGGATTGAAAGATGTTATCCGATCAACAACATATATAAATGGCACAATAACGTATAATCGTGTTGCATTTTGTGTGCATAAGTAGACCCATAAACCCTTCGCCATGGAACCAACAATATACATTTGGCACATTCTTGTCGCTTCCTTTGGTTCTTAGAACAAACAAAATTGAACAAAACCAACATCTGTAGAAACATAAATATATATGGTTAAGATCATTTGAGAATTTATAAATATATTCAAGATTGCATAACACCTATCAAAACATAACTTTTTATGTTTAATATTAAAAATGGTTAAAATTCAACGTTTAATTGTCTCTCATGAAGTTCAAAATGAAAAAAGTGAACAAATTTATAATTTACACATGTATAAGTTATATGTAGGTTATATTGTTATATTATCTTCACATGTGTAACTAAACAAATAAAAAAATTTAAAAAACGTGTGTAAACATTAGTTAATTTGATAGGTTTTTATGTTAATTTGATGGTTTTTAATGTATATAAACATACAATACTCTATAAAATATAAAGTTTAAAAAAATGAACCACTGGAGTTCTTGAATTTTTAGAAGATCTAGTAGTTCTCAACTAATCCTAACCGTACCTATATGCACACAATATATACACCTTTTGATAGTTTGGAAATAAAATTTGGCTCTTGCCCAACATAAATTAAATGTTCTTTTCATGATTTTGCTCTGTGTTTCTCGTTGTAGCTGTTAAATCGATTTCTGTTTGTTTTATTGCGATATATATGAACTAGAACTATAAGATCCTAAACGTAGAATGCGTGTTTCACCGTCAAGAATAAAAAGAAAATATATTAATAAGCATAATAGAAAACCATTATTATATATATATAAAACTACCTCAATAATACAAAGCTGTATAATTCACAAAAATTTCCAGCAAAAAAACAAAACATTAAAAAAAAACAGCTCGAATGGACCTTCCTAAAGAGCAACCAAAAGGTTCTATTGACATTGTAATTATTACATGAAATCATCAAGCTCTAATCCCTCTGGAATCTCAAACTTAAACATACTGCAGTATGTTTCTATGTCATCATCAGTGCTACTGCTGTTTACCAATGTTGATGATGAGTTTAATGGTGTAGGACTTGACTTGGGTGTTGATAAAACCGAGTCAAAGTTGAAATTTTGGCTTATGGGGTTGTATTTGTTTTCGATATCTGATGGCTGCAAACTCGCAGTCTCTGATGCGAGTGCCCTAACTTGATCCATATCGCTTGGGACGATAATATTATCGGGAACGCATGGTGGCATCAAAGTTTCATCAAAGATTTGGTTGTTCATGTTAACCATGTCAGGTAAAAGATACTGACTGTGGTTTTCTTGATTCAAAAGCTGTGTGTTTGGAAGATTTGTAGCAATGGAACTGCTGTTTGGAAGCTGATGATTGTTTAGGGGTTGGTTCATATTATTCATTTGGTTATTGAGAAACATCTCTAGGTTTTCTTGATTTGATGATGATGCTAGTAGGGTGGCAAGCTTCAGAACTTCTGGATTTACAAGTGTCTGAAGGTTCAAAAGGTTTGAGAGATTGAGCTGAGCTGAGTTGAGTATAGAAGAGAGGTCCATGAGATCGAGGCGAGGAGCGTGAGTCACTGGGTCAATTCCGTTTCTAAGTAGCCTTTTCCGAATGTGGGTGTTCCAGTAGTTCTTGATTTCATTGTCTGTTCTTCCGGGCAACCGAGCTGCGATTGCTGACCACCTATATGATTAAACAAAACTTGAGATAAGTTTACAAATTATAACATCATAAAAAGGTGAAGAATCAACAGGAAGATAACTAATGAAAGGGTATTTGCAAGAGTAAACTTTTTTACAAGAAACAACCAAAAATTTGAAAATATTTCTTTGATAAACTATTCAACTAGTACAAACTAGTTCCAAACCATCAATTCATTATTTTATGTTATAAGATGATACAAACTTTTCAAGATCATCAGTTATTCAAATAGGTATTTGCTCACAAAAAAGAAACAATAAACAAACATGAAATTGTTTCTTCTATGAACTAAACATGAAATTGTTTCTTCTATGAACTATCTATCTAGTCTCTTGTTAGAAGACTTTAATTTTAAAAATATTATGCTATATGTACCATGAACCAAAAATGAATATTTGAGAGATGAACTTACTTATTTCCCATCACACTATGCAGTTGAATGATAGTTTCTTCTTCTTCAAAAGAAAATCTTCCTCTCTTGATATCAGGCCTCAGATAGTTCGTCCATCGAAGGCGACAACTTTTCCCACACCGTTGAAGTCCTGTGCAAACAAAAGGGTTTCCTTTATTACCAAAAACGAATCCATAATCTCTAAACCATAATAAACATATACAAGTCAATCAACACTTACCGGCGTTCTTAGGGAGTGTTCGCCAATTTCCCGGTCCATGAAGTCGAACATATTCCATGAGTTTGAGATCTTCTTCTTGTGTCCATGGACCTTTCTTGAGTCCATTTTTGTCACAACATGGTGATCTTCCCATTTGTTTAGTTTTGGTTTTGAATTTGTTTCTAGTTTACTTTTAGAGAAAGAAAGAGAGGTGTGCGTTGGATAGAAAGATAGAAGATTAAGCAAATGAAAAGTGAAACTTGTAGGTCCAAAAGGGAAGATGACTTGAGGCATATATATAGATGATGAGGACTCATGGTGTACAATAGTTCTGAAGTCAATATGATTTGGCGCCGGCCTATTCAACAGTCAACCTCTCTTTATCTCTTTGTTTGTAAAGGGGTGAAAAGTTGAAAAATGGCAAAAACCTTGGAGATAGAGTTACTCAACGAGGATGTAACAAAGTGAAGGTGATGTATGATTGGACATAATGACAAGTGTCGAGTGATTGATGGGATTGACTTTTTGTTCATGTTTGACCTTTAAATAATGATGAAATAATGGTGGGTAAGGTTGTTATAATCCTCTAGCTACCAATTGTGATGAAGTGTTAACATATTTCTTCTTGTTATGTGCCACATAAAGTACCTTTTAATTTCGTTTCATATGCGAGGAGGGCAGTCATATTTGTGTTACGTTTGAATTTCATCATGGTGGACCAATCTATACCTCAACGTGTCAACTTTAATATAACTTAGATACCCATAATGAGACAATGATTAATAAATACTATGCCTTTGAATGCAATAAATAAAAAAAGTTATTCAACTTTATGTTCTTTTCTTATTAACAATCTTTACTTTTCTTATTAACAATGTCTACTATTAACTTGGATAATGCCTAAAGGCGAAAAGTAATCATCTGCAATAAAAATTGTAGAAAATAATATCAAAGATAATAGAAATTGGTTTTAATGAACAAATTCATGATTTTATTTTTACTAAATGTGATTCATTGATCATATTTCTAAGAACTACGTTCAGATATACACAAATAAATTAATGAGAAAATTGCATAAATGATCCCTATGTTTTAATCAAATTGCATATTTGGTCCCAAACTTTTAAAATTGTAAAGATAGTCCGAAATTTTGTGTAATAATTGCATATTTGGTCCCTAGCACTAATTTTATTTATTTTTATGCATTTTATAAAATATGAACTAACAATAAATGGAGGAAGATCATAAGGACCAAGCAAGGTGCAATGCTATAAGTGTCAAAAGCTGTTGGGTTAATCGTAGTTCACACGTCATGGATCATCTTATAGGGTCTCAACGGTTTGCATGTTAATGTGATTTTGTCAAGAGTTTGACCAAGTATTATAGATTTAGTTGATTAGTCGCATTCAAATAGGAGATGGTGGAGTAAACATACATGGTTTCAGAGTCTGTTTCAAGAAAGGGTACAGCCTTTTCTGTGAGGTAAACACGGCAAAGAACCGAGTTTGGGTTATTGTTTTTCGTTATCTATTTTTAAGTTTTCAAAGCTGAATAGCTGCAAAGTGTTTCGGGCAGTATGCGGTGTCTCAGGACTGTTTGATGGTAGAAGACAAAGATGAGAAAGTGTTTTGGTACAACCATTATTTTGGTGGAAGTATCATTCGGGATGACAGTGGTGATTATTGATAAATATAGGCGTTCCATGGGTGTTAGAGGTGATCAAAGAACCTTGATCAACATGTTTTATGATAAGAGTAGACCAACGTAGGTAAGTGAAAAATATACAGAAAGGATCCACGTATAGTTTATATGATCCTGAAAAGAATTAAATTATAGTAACTAGATATGTTAAGTTTATGATCAAGATGGAAATTGCTTTAGATTCATCTGATTGATGAAAATTGCTTGAAAACAAATGATCAGTTACAATGAATCATGAGTAGGGAGTAGTAATTGTAGTCATCAAAAGCAACAGAAGTGTCAGTGATGCATCAATAGCAAAATTTATCTTTGGTAGCAACTTGGTCTCGGTGGAGATTATGAACTTCAGTAGTATTTTTGTTACTACCAATGGCTTGAATGATGTAACTAAGTTACTACTTATATTATTATTATTGATAAAGTTATCTCTTGATAGTTTGCTTTTATAACCTCCATGTATTATGGTTTCTTGAACGCTTGAAATGATATATTGCACCGATTCAATCCCTACTTAAAGGTCAAATTTAGTCAAATATTTATATGGGAAAATCCTTAGTAAATTCCATACTAGCATGTTTATCTCCCTCTGAGAGTTAGAGGCTGTTTGACAATATCTAAACCAGTAATTGCTGAAATAGTAAGAGGTCTAAATGGTTAATAGACTCTGAACCAATAAATGTTGAATCAATAATCGCTATTTGGTTGAATCTCAAAATAGTTGTGCAGCATAACTATGTTACCTCTATAGGAAAATACAATTTTATAAACTATAAACATGTTGAATCATAAAATAGATTTGTACTTATTCAAATCAAACATAACTTCTATAAACTACAATCAAACCAAACATTCTAGAAATCAAATTCATAAATTACACATATTCAATCTTGAGACATTCTAGAAATTAAATTCATAAAATATACACATTCATCTTGAAACATTTTTGAAAACCAAGTCATAAACTACACATATTTAATCGTCATGAACTAGCAACATTCAACTTTGACAATAGCCCTAATTTTTTTGATTCAAAAAACCCTAAAACATACCGCTTTCAAAAATTCCCCAAAAAAGTCTCAAATATTATAAACCCTAGAATTAAAACTCATAAAATAATATTTGTAAATGAAGATTATAAGATAAGAATGCACCTGTTGTAGTGTAAAATCGGAAAGGATGGAAGGGGGTATTGATGATTGCGACAACACAGAACAACAGCTGTGAAGATGGCGACAAGAGGGCTGTGACATTCGGTAATTTTCCGTTACCAAACTCCGTTAGTTACGTTAGGTCTTGCATACACGTGTCGTGAGCACACACTAGTTGTCATTGAACGTTGGTGACCTAACAAATAACTAATATTGGTTTAACTTATGTTAACTTGAAAATTTAAAATTTTGATAATTATTATGTGATTATGTGAATCAAGGTGTTAAGGGTTGTTCTTTTAAGTTACAAATTTCGCCTTAGCATGTGACTATGTGCAATGCATGATCTTATGGATGGTATATTATCAATTGGCTTTTATGATCTTGTGTTAGATAATAAACTTCATGTATTATAAGATGAACAAGTATTTAAAAGATTAAAAAGATTGGTTTTACAATTTATAAAACAAAAAGGGAATTTTTGTCAAATAACTACCATATTTAAACCACCAAAAGCCCAACCCTAGCCCCCAATCCCCATCTTGCGGCCGTAACCCCCCTCTCAACACCCTCTCCTTACGATTTTGATCAAGAACAAGCACCAACAAGTCGATTTTGAGAGGATTCAAGTGTTACAAGTTGATTTCAAGTGTTAATCACCATTTAAACACACCTAAAAGTAAGTATTTATCAAGTTTTTCATGATTTTAGTTCTTGATGAACCCTAATTCGAAAATCATGTGTGAAAGTTGAAATTGGTGATTGTTTAATAATGATATGTTGTTAGTTAGGTTGTATGAATGTTGGATTATGATGATTATGCAAGAAATCCATGGTTTGATCATATTGTTCATATATTGCTTATAGAGGAAACTTTTCTTCATGAAAATTCATGGATTGATGATTAGTATGTGTTAGATGGATTGTTATGGTTGCTAAGAACTAGATTAAGAATGTTATATGAATTTGGGTTGAAGTTGGTGAAGATATGGAATTTGGTCATGACTTTCCCAAAGGGGAGATGTTGGATGGATTGCTTGAGAAATCTAGGATCTATTGGATACGGTGAGATGTTGGTTTTAGGTAAAGAATTATGAATCATGTATGAGATTGTAATAGATCATTATGAGGTATGTTAATTGATGTGAATTGTGTTGGGTAATGTGATAATGATCATCATACAAGCGTGCGAATCTGAGGCCCCTACTTAGTAGGATTGGCAGGGTTTAGGATGTGAAGTCGTGAGTGGCTTCATATGGAATGTAGTGCATGATTAGATTCAATGTATGAATTCCTAGTTGTGATGTAATTATGTTTGTGTTTAGCATGATGTTGGGTTTAGATTTGCAAGTGTTGTATGATGAAATATGCTATATGATGATCTATATTGGTATGATGGGTATGATAGATTCTAAGATTGATGATGTGATTTATGTGAAACGCTTACATGGTAATAATGTGGTATGAGTTGTTAAACTTGATCATACAAGAATTCAATTAACAAGTCACCAGCGAGTCAAACGGGTCAACTAGGTCAAATATGTCATTTTGGTTTCAAAACCCTAGGGTTAATGCGTTGTTGAGCACTTAGGGTTGTTATGTTTCTCTGGTTGCACGTACTTATGTACTCACATGTTCTAGGTAACCTGTGACGGGTTGTCTTTCCTCTCAGCGCTAGCTTTACACTTATTGTTGATTTGCGCATCAGGTGAGTTCATGGCCCGCTTTTAAACACTCTCTTTTGGGGGAGATAACATACTTGTTTACAAATGCTTTACTATTATGAAATGTGCATAGTTTAACATAGTGTTGTATACCATTGAAAGACCTCACACTTTCGGATTGTTAATTAAGGAATTTAGCGGGAAATCTTGGGTAGTACTACTGGGTCTGACAAGCCCACCCGTATGATTGGTGGTCAAGCGGGTGTAATATTGTCCTAAACAACTAAAGCGTCACGACCTGGTATGTTGTGGCGGGAGGCAAATAGACAAACGCAGTCAGTTTCGATCGTGAAATCACTATGGATATTACTTAAGAATATAGACTAGCTATTTATTTCAATGCACTTTTTATGTTTTATAACTATCACTGATTATGTTAAACGCAAACTCTTGAACTTACCAACCATTGTGTTGACTCTTTTAGTATGCTATTCTTAGGTCATTAGCTTCGGTTGCCAGTAGGAGCGCATCACGAGTCCAGCATGCATCTCAAACAAGCATACTATGGCTTAACATTTGTTTTGAATTTATTTCCTATAAACAAAGGTTTAGCGCGTGTTTTGCCAATGTTACACTTTAAATACCTTGAGTTTGATTTATTTACAAAAAGCTTCCACACAGTTTTAAAGTTTTAAACTCTAAATTGTTTTAACGTTACATATAGTGTCGTTCTGAGTAACTAATGATTTGGATCCTGCTTTGTTCACACACCTCGCGGTAAAACCCCACATGTGGATTTTGAGGGTGTGACAAGGACGGGCCAAGGTATAACCAACCAACGAAATTGGTCACAATAATTAGTCGGAAACGAAATTACTGACCATGGTATAACCAACCAACGAAACTGGTCGTAAAATGGTCGCAACAAGGCATTTGCGACCTTTTTGACGGTAACAAATGCTTAGTTTTGTAGTAGTGAGCGTCGATGATGGGAGCTTTGATGGCTGAAGAATGGGTTGATAGGTGGAAGAAGGATGGAGTGGGGATGATTTGTTTTGAGGGGTAATCTTGTAAACTGAACCATTCAGCATCATTTTTACACTTAATCATTCAGAGCTGAATGAAATGGTTAAAAGATGTCTTTTTTATGAGACAAACACCACTACTTCATAACGATTCAGAGGTAGCCTTATAAAGGAATCATTAAAAGGATACCAAAAAATCCCTTATTCGATTCAATTCGTGAATATCAATGAAATAATTCAATCTGAAAGCGTTTACACAATTTTTAAGTATCCAAATTTTCATGAATCGCAAAACCAACACTTGAGGTTGCATATGTTGAGAGTGGAATCCTTCCAAGGTTTATATGTCACATCAATATTTTAATTTTAAAACTAAACTTTAAGGGGTTGTGACTCCAACTTCACCTTTTTAGGTGGTTGACATGTTTCATCAATATCATGTATAAGTTAGATATGAAGATAAAACGTTCTAAGTGGAAGCATAAATATCACCATTTAGGTAGTTGTTACTCTCACTTCACCTTTATCAAAGCACGGGGAAACAACAATCTGAAAACTTATCAAAGTCTCTATATGATGTGCTAAAGCCCTTTAAAGATGTATACACAAATATATTTTAGATATTACAAGTAATATGATAGTATGGTAGAATTCGGGCAATGAGGTAGTAAGATGTAATAACACAGCTGCTTTAGTCGACACTCGTATTATAGCACATTGAAAACTCTTATAGCTCGTCATCCTAAACAACCCAAGAAATAGAGACTCATGACCAAATAGGTGGCCAGGCACATATGATTTGTGAGTAACAAATAGAACATATTAATTGCATCCTGGACTATATTGATTAGTGATAATGCGAGATGATATGAGGTATTATGTCAATTTCAAAAGACCTTGATTTCAATTTATGCATCGTTTCAGGACCAAATTTAGTCAATAGAAAACTATCAATGTCACACATATGGAAAATGGGCAATGTGTTGCAACTGAATATATAATAGGCTCAAACCCATCGTATAATGTTTTAATTTATTTCATAAGTCTCATAACCTCAATATATATTATTGTCAATTAATTTATACAAATTCTTTCCCTGTGTGTTATTTTTTAGATAATAGCTTCGGGAGAAGTTCCAATCAATTTTTGAATTTTCCATTGATGATGATAATTTTTTATTGAAAGAAAAGCGGAATTTTCTAGAACCATGAAAACATCATAATCTAATTTATTATTTTGTTTTTTTTCCTAATTCCAACCACAAATGAGTGCTATTTAAATTAAAGAAAAATAATAATTATTGTTATAGAAACACTCCTGTTTGAAGGCAAGAAACAAAAGTCAACTAAGATTTGGTTGACATAATAATAATTGTAAACACGAAAATTTCATGCAATCTAAAACACATCTCACACGCAATGCATGCTTCCACATTTGTATTCAAATATTCAATTAATTAATACTCAATATATTTAAATTTTGAAATTAATATTATATCCCAATGTTTAATGAGTAATTTGTGATCGTATTAACTCGAATTTCAGTTAATAATAATACGTTTCAAGCTGAGTAAACTTGAAATTACGGTCAATCCAGAAACAAAGCTCAACTTAGTTCACCTCGAGCTTGTGGATTAACTAGTTAACTTTTGTTTACCATATGTTTTTTCAAAGCCTTGGTAACAAGCTAACCTCAATAATATTAACTTATACATGTCTCGGATAATATTGTAGCTATGTAACATACAAAAACCCAAGTAAATTTATCAAAGAATGCGAGCGATTTACTCATGCCAAAAACCTCAAGCTTCTATATGCGTAAGCTACCATCAACTCAAACTTTTCCCAATAACTCATACGAGAAGGGAGCTTGAGTTTTAACACACTAACTTATACAAGCCGACGAACAAGTTGTATCCATTTAAACCAAACAATAATCTCAACCCTATATGGCAAACAACTTTATAGTTTAATTAATTTTGTAACACTAGTAAAATACATAAATTAAATATAAATACATAACAGATTACTTGATAGAAAACTTTAACCTGATAATATCATTTCACGTATTGATTTAAAATATTTTGAAGGATAAAATATTTTGAGTATCTATTAGGTTTATAAAAATACTAAAAAAGTTCATAATTTGCCATGGTTGACACGTGGTCCAGCATGAGAGGCTCTATTTTCTGGGGTGGGTGACCACAGAACGAGTCAACCCATTCGAAGGGGAACGTAAGCCTTAGACATGTGTCTATGCGATAAAAATATATAATGTTTCATGCTGACAAGACTTCACACAAAAACCTAAACACACACTCACCACCCCTAAATAGGTGGCTATATTCTGACCAATTGTGGCAACTCTGTTATCTTCATACGACAGTTTTCTAACAACTCCATTCCACATTTAGAATTTCCACTTTACGTGTGTGGACAAGCTTTGTTTTAATTTTTTAGGGTTTTTTTTCTTAAGAAAAATCACCAACATAGTTATTACCCCATACGTTAATTTTAGAATGAAATTAGTATTAAACCCTTGCGCTATGAATAAGAAGTAAAAACATGTCAAATAGCATTAATTTCACACCACCATCAGTAACCACCAACACCGTAAAGCTCGTATTAAAAAAGAAAATAAAAACGAATAAATAAAATTGAACGGAAGTAGATGTAAAAAAGTTGAACACCGCACGTGACACGTAAAACATTAAAAACATTATTTACTTTATCTAACGCTTGTTGTGATGTGGTTGTCAAACAGGGAAAAATAAGTGTAAAAACTTTGAAGCACACACGCAAATTATGGCTGTTAACTCGTAAAATTCAAAAGAAACGTAAAATGGAAAAAATTGTAAAAGATGAAAAATATAAGGAAACAAAGTTGAAAATAAAAAAATTTAAGGGTTAAATTGTAAAATATGTAAAGGTATTATGGTTAAAAGTAAGAAAATAAAAAAAAAACAAAAAAAAAACAAAACAAAAGTGGACAAAACTCACAAAAAACTTATGTACAACTCACAATGCACAAATAAGTTGTGCTTTGTATACCGATCTTAATGCATGTGTTCCCTAACCTCAAAACCATCCCCATTTATGAATGGTGACGTTCAAAGGAAACAACGATTTTATAGCCTTCGATGTCTGGCGATGTCGGTTGGGAGAGGGGGGGGGGGTTTCTCTATTAAGGATAGGTTTTTTGTCAATCACGTCATCAAGTCATCGACGACGTCAAGTACCAAATAAGTGTTCGGGTTGTAAACGTGGCGGTGATCCTTTTTGAGGGTTAATTGCCGCTGTTGTCAATGTTGACGTTTTACATTGTTGGTTTTTTTTATACCTTAGACTTGATATGATACGTATATAATTCTACTCATCAAATCGTATAAAACATGCTACAAAGAAATGATATGTGAAGATTCACATATTTGTTTTCTAGATTCACATACTCACGAAAACGTCTTTTTGTCCACCCTATTTAAATTAGACATTAACAAGTAAAGAGAACCCACGCTTCGCAGCGGTTACACGTTTCATCCTCAATGTAAGAGATTTGTGTGTTAATACCTTTAATCCCATAGCTAATAATAATCTGTTAATAGTAAGTACTTTCAAAATATCACTACATATACATCTTCATAAATAACTTTGTTGACTTAACATCAATGGTTAATAAGATTTTAATTTAAAATGGATATCTATTGTGTCTGTTGCATATTCGTAAATAAGAGGACAGAATGATGTTTCGCAAAAGTATGTTTTCTCATAAAAGAAGAAAATTACATAACTGGTCAATCTATTATAACCAAATTACAACACATTGTGTCAAATTCCACTCATCAAAAACATTCTAAATCTACAAAATCAAAAGTAACTTTTTGGACGACTCAGCCACCTGGCTTTGTTGACTCATCTCGCCCACATCATGTTTGTCTTTTGTAGAAGGCCCTTTATGGTCTGATGCAGGCACCCCGGGCTTGGTTTTCCAACCTTTCTTCTGCTCATCTATCTAGTGGGTTCTTACAGTGCATCTTCGATTCCTTGCTATTTGTTTATCTATGTGGTGGTGTCACATGTTATGTCTTGGTTTATGTTGATGATATTATAATCACTGGGAGTTCCTTTGAGTTTGTTGCTACCTTGATTGCTCGTTTGCTTTCTAAGTTTGCTTTTAAAGATTAAGGCACCTTGTCGTATTCCTTGGTGTTCAGCCTACCTTCACTGATGAGTGCTTGCACTTGTCTCAGCAGTGCTACTTACTAGATTTGTTACAGCGTACTGGTTTGTCTCAGTGTCGTCCATTGGCTACTCCGGTTGCTTCTGGTAGGCAACTTTCTCAACATTCCGGTCAGCTGTTGGCTGATCCGACACTTTATCGCAGTACTGTTGGTGCCTTGCAGTATCTGATTCTTACTAGACTTGAGATTGCCTATGCAGTTAGTAAGGTTTCTCAGTTCTAACAGGCTCCTACTGATCGTACTACTGCTACATTTTATCCGGGATATGATTTTATCTCAAACCCTTTGTATTCAATATGTTCCTACTAGGTCTCAATTGGCGGATGAGTTGACCAAAGAACTACCATTATCACGATTTGATGTCTTCTGGTCCAAGCTTCACATGGCTGCTCCCCATTCTGCTTGAGGGGCATATTAGCGATATTGTGCATATACTTTACATCAATTAAGAACAAGTCTTATAGTTCTTCTACATATACTTTATTTTATGCTGCATTTTTAGTTTTTGGCAGTAATTATTGCATCTTGAAAATTAGAATTAGATAATTAGTCTCTTTAAGATAGGGATGGTTTACTCAGCTTTCTTACGTTTACACCAACTCTTTACTAGATCATTCACATCGTATTGTTGTGACCATAAATAGTGAGGAATCAGAAACATTTTATGTTTACCTAAAAATCCTATTTGGTTTTACTATATAAAATAACTTTAAAAGAATTTAAATGAACGTCCAAAAACCCTCTACATGGAAGAATTTATTTGGAGTTATAGTTTGTGATTATAGTTCTTAATTTGCTTTTTGCTTGGTTATTGTCAACCCTTCGTATATTTTTGGTTATTGTAAAATTCTAATTGGTTCGTATTTTTATTTCCATAATACTGTTTTAGATTTGCAACGTATAGACAATTTGAAGGATGTTAATCTGCAATAACAACAAAAACTATTACCGGTGGCCTTAAATGTATGGACAAGCTTTGTTTTAATTTTTTAAGGTTTTCTCTTATGAAAAATCACCAAAATAGTTATTAAACCATACGTTTATTTTAGAAGAAAATTAGCATTAAGCTTCTCGCGTTATGATATGTGCATAAAAACATGTCAAGTATCACCAATTTCACAATACCATTAGCGACCACAAACACCGCAAAACTTGTATTAAAAAGGGAATAAAAACGAAAAAAATAAGATTGAACGAAACTAGATGTAAAAACATTGAACCTCGCACGTGAAATGTAAAACATTAAAAACATTAACTAAGTTTTTTTTTTGAACGGCCAACGAATAATTTTTAAACCCGGTCACCCGGGTAAACCAATTGGCGAAAGGCCACCCACGCCCGCGAACACAGACAGCGCTGATGACCCGACTCGCCCACCATTCCAAGGGAAACCCACCACCCAAAGGCCCACTATGGTAAAACCCTTGGCCCACTTGGAGCAAATTGCACCTAGTGAGACTCCAACCCATGACCTCCACTTTAGAAAATCACAGGATGCCTCATCCTAAACCAGTTGATCTAGGACTCATTGGTAACATTAAAACACACGCACACATTATGGTGTGTTAACTCATAAAATTCAAAAGAAACGTAAAATGAAAAAAAAAATTATAAAAGATAAAAAGTATAAGTAAACAAAGTTGAAAGTGAAAAATTATAGTGGTTAAGTTATAAAAAATATAAAAGTATTGAGGTTAAAAGTGAGGAAATTAAAAAAAAAAAAAAAAAAAAGAAAACAAAAACATATACAACCCACAAAAAGCTTATGCGCAACACATAATGGACAAATAAGTTTATAATTACAATATATATTAAAAAGCAACTTCACTGCAGTGAAGTTTGCTTTTTAATATATTAGCCACATAATTTTGTAAAATATATTTAGAAGTTTATGTTTTTATATAATGGCCATATAATTTTATAAAATGTATTTAAAACCCAAATTCTAATTATGATTAACAACAAAGTTTTATATTTTTGTTTTTTGACACAAAAGTTTAATTTTTTTTTTGTTTTTGGGTTCAAATATTAGTATCGTTATTCGATATTATCGGAACCGGTATCGGTATACGCTTTTGTGATTTCCGATAAGTCGACCCGACAACGAAGAAAGTCACGGTAGCGTAAGACAAAGGAAAACAACCAAACTTCCGTACGCGTAACGCAGGTGAAGTTTGCTTTTTGACCACAAACGTTTAATTTTTTGGGTTTTTGAAGTCAAACATTAGTATCGGTATTCGGTATTTAATCGAACTGATATCGGTATACGCTTTTGTGGTTTCCGATGAGCCAACCCGACAACGAAGAAAGTCACGGTCGCGTAAGACAGAGAAAAACAACCAAACTCCTGCGCGCGTAGCGCGGGTTAAAACACTCGTTAGTATCATATATAATGAACAATAAAGTACAAGCTAATGTGATTTGTATACGTACTAGTCTTCATGCATGTGTTCCATAACCATAAAACCATCCCCACTTATGAACGGTGACGTTCAAAGGAAACAATGATTTTATAGCCTTAGATGTCTTGCGATGGTGGTTGGGAGAGAGGGGGGGTTTTCTCAATTGAGGTTAAGTTTTCTACTGACCACGACATTAGGTCATCGACGCCGTCAACAACCAAATCAGTGTTCGGGTTGTAAACATGGCGGCGGCGATCCTTTCTAAGGGTTAATTGTTGTTGCCGTCGACTTTGACATTTTACGTTGTTGCTTGTTTTTTTTTTTTTTTATATACCTGAGACTTGATATGATATGTATATAATTTTAGTCATCAAATAGTATAAAACATGCTACAAAGAAATGATATGTGAAGATTCACATATTTGTTTTCTAGATTCACATACTCACGAAAACGTCTTGCCGTCCACCCTATTTAAATTAGACATTAATGTTACCAGAGTGTAGACTTTAGATTCGTGTATCCTTGAGAATATGTGTTTTAATATGTGAATTTTATTCAAGTATTTGTCATTGATGTATTCTTAAAAAAATGCCTTCTAATATTTTCATATTAGATGGCACATGATTGGGTTCCAATCCTTTAGAAACTTTGTTTATTATTTAAACTTTTAATCGTAATTTTAAATACAATGTTTGAGGAAATTGAAATTCCATACTATTGATGTATGTTGAAGACATGTATTTAATTAAGTGTTCATTTAAATTTGAGTACCCAAAATTGAAATGAAAAGATTTCATTACTAGTACAATATTTTTGCTTTAATACTACTTTTATTTTTAAAAACTTTTAGATAAACTTCTTTGATATCCAAACTGTAAGTTTTATAATATGTCATAATGTAAAACAAGAATTAATTTTTGTGTAAGTATTCTGAAAAGAATTCTAGCCACCTTAAAGCTCATAAACTATGAATTAACTCGTTCAAACGGCATTAAAATTGATTCATCCTATAGTTTGATCTATTCTCATCGTTAAACCATTTCGCGAAACTATAAAATCAAATTTTCAAAAACGAATAGTATAAAATTAAAAAGCTATTATAAGTCAAGCTACACAAAATTAATATAACAACACAAATTTTAAAATGGACTGCGTAAAATTTAAGAAGACAACATAAAGTTAAAACAAATAGTACAACATTAAAGGAAGACCACACTCTTAGTTTTTTTCTGAACAAAAATTAGTCTCTAATACAAACGTCCCCTAATAATATGATGTTGTAGAGGTGCATTTACTGGTCATTAATTAGTGATACTCCTTTATATAGTAGTGATGATACACATCTATTAGACCATGATATATCATTATATTTGTACGTGTCTAATATCTTTCTTACCTTAATCTCGTTTCATGTAACAACATATAAGGTTTTTAATTTAATATGATGCTCACAAATAAACTGGTAAATAAATAAGATTTGTTAGCCGTTCGGATTAAATTTAACTCATTCAATTACACAAAGTTTTCTAGTTTATCATTTTTTAACATTATAGTATTAAAATACTTTCTTCTTATCTTTTTGATTCTATATATGACCTAATTCATTTTAGTTAGTTAATTAACTAACACCCATGTTGAAATGTCTAAGGAATCAGGTAAACTCAGCATTTTTATGTTTATCAAGTACATATCTAGATGCAGAATCAAATTTCAAAGTCGGTAAAAATCAGGTGTTCGCCTCAGCAACTATCCATCTAATTATATATAATCTTATATATGTGGTCAATCATTATTTTAATCCTTTCATGACTATTATTTGATTGCCACGTGAATGAAAATAAACAAAGAAAGGGTACTTGATCTGGCAAATTAGAATTTGTATTTTATATATATGTTAAAAAGGTAAATTATAAACCAAGATCTTATAGAAAAATAGATGAAAAAATACCACATTAATTCTTTTTTACTTAATTGACTTTATATAGAGAGAAAGTGAAATATAAAAAGGTGTAAAATTATACAAAGTGTAGGAAAGATTTTGGGGTATTGGTATGGTATTTAAAAAGGTGTAAAATCATACAAAGTGTAGAAAAATTTTGGTCCATTGGTATAGTCAATTGATCGAGATGAAAAAGTAGGCAAATCATTAATGAAAAAGTCTAGGGTTGAGTTGAAAATAGTTTGTAATTATTAAATTATCGTATAAATTTTTTTATACTAAATTATTTTATAAAAAAGGACTAGCATAATAAAAAACAAGTATTTTCTTTCCTTTATTTTGAGCATAATTTTACTAAACATTTTCTTCGGAAAACAGGTTTCTTTGAAAAACGTCTATATATCTTGCGTATAATTTGCATCATTATTACTTGTGTAATTATAAAAATAGGTTGTACAATATCGATTAAGTTGTATTTATAGAAACAGTGTAATAACACTATGTGTAATTATTGGTGCGTTTATAATATGTGAAGAAAATTGCATAAATGGTTCTTGTGGTTTAACCAAATTGTATGTTCGGTACCTAAACTTTAAAAATTACAAAGATAATCCAAAATTTTATGTAATCATTGCATGTTTGTTCCTTCATATTAAATTCATTCATTTTTTATTCATTTAATAAAATTTAAATTAATTTTTAAAATTTAATTTTAAGGGCCAAAAGTACAATCTCATATAAAATTTTGCACTAACTTTGTAATTTTGTAAAATTTTGACACCAAATTTGCAATTACTACATAAAGTTTTGACTAATATTATAATTTTCAAGATCTGGGTACCAATCATACAATCTGATCAAAATATAGTGACCATTTATGTAATTTCCTCTAATATATGTTGTGTAATTATCATATAAATTGCGTAATTATGTTGCGTTTGTGCGTGATTAATGTTCATATAGATTTACCCTTCCCTCAATTACAAGTGTCCTGTCCTACTATATTCTTATCTTTTATATGATATATTTGTGTTCGTGAGAGAGATAGAGAAAAAGAGAGAGAAAGAGATTACGTAAGCAGTTTTTGGTAGAGAGTTGTGAAAGCCGTGTAAATAGTTAACCATTGGGCAAGGAATATAATCACATGTAGTAAAGAGTGATATGTTTAAAAATTATATTACATGTAAAGCAATATATATCACTACTTATATGTTTATTATGTTTTTTTCTATTTTTTTGAACGACAAATATGTAACCCTAATTCGTAGGATATGTGTTATCTTAATCGAGCCCAACTATCTGTTTTTCAGTTGGGATCGCACCCCAACCCCCTTAATAGAAAGCCCATTACTAGGAAAAACCACTTGCTCAACTTTTATTTTACTTATAGTAAGACTTGAAACTATAATCTTCCTATTCTAGTAAAAGGGTAAATGAAATACCACGTGTCAGCATCACATTCATTCTTATCAAATTTTTCTCGCTTCTCTCTCCTATTAAATAACTACATTAATTAATAATAATATTATTTATTCAATTTTTATATTATAATTAGTTTTTTAATAAAATAAGAAAGAAGTCTTTTTATTAATGTTATTTATATAGAAATAGTTTTTATAAAGAGAATCTTTTCTAAAGAATCAAACTATTTTTATGTAATATCTTAAGATTGATTTTTTCAAAGTAAATTTTTTATAAAAAAATAATTAAAATAGGAAGTTACAGTAAGGAAAATTTTAAAAATGAAATTTTTTTAAAATGTTATTTTGACACAAAATATTTACTTTATCTTTATAAAAAACAAAAAAAATTTAAAATGCTCATATTATTGTTTTATTACTTATAGTTATTAGTTATACGTAATTTCAATCATATCATATCTTAGCATATTGTTTTATAATTAATAATTTTTATTCTATTTTATATTTTATTTAGGTTTACTAAAGCTAGTCTACACATATTTGCATGTTATTGTTACCTCACTTAACCCATTGGGTTAAGAATCATTGATATGTGCTTATTATAATTATCTACTTAAAATTAATTTATAACATATATAATGTTTGTAAAATATTTTTCACTTGAGCTGGTACATGTTAATTCTGTGGTAAGAGTTAGACTTTTTATAAACCATAAAAGTTTGATCCAAGTTAAAATTAGCTTATAGGTTTTAAAACTAGAGCGTTTTGAATTATTATTTTTTATATAACTTGGATACTACTATTTTGAGAAAGATTAAATCCCTTTTGGACTATGAAGATACTAACACCGATTTCATTATAAATAATATATAGTAATGATCTTTTAATAATCTTAATGGCTTGTGTGTTCCCTTGTTTGCAGTTCTTAAGACAACTCAATCTTAAGATTAGAATATATTAGTCCCTCTAAGTGAATATTATATTTAAGCATGGTTATTAACTTATTTTTGAAGTGTACGTGTGTGTACCATATTAATTATAATTATTTATAAATAATAAATCATTCTTTTGAATTCACCGCTGGCAGCGAAAACGTGATATTAACCTTGAAATTATTATTGACTTTGCTTACACTATTAAATTATTAATACAGCATAATCTGACAATCTAATTAATTTACGACTAAAAACTTAAAAGTACAGGTGTTTAAAAATTAATAATATACACAAATATAAACAGTACCCGGATAAATTTATTAAATGAAATTTGGGAACAAAAGGTTGAGTGATTCAAATTTAGCTTCAAACTAGGCATAAATCAGCTTGTGATGTAATTTCGAGAATTCATATCAGGTTTTCTATTTTTATTTTTATAATTACATCAAAACACTTATTTTTTATTTACTTCTTAATTAAATAATATTTTTTTATACTTTTATCACTAGCTTTTCTCTTTATTTTACTTACAACTACTTTAAAAAATATTAAAAAATTTATAAGTGCTGAACAATTCCCCAAATATATAAATTGAATAGTAACACTTTTTATACTTCACTCACAATCATTTACACCAATTTTTTAAAATATAAAAAACACACTTTAATAAATATAAGAAACCTACTATGAATGCTCTAAGGGTTTTATGGTTTTCACAATAAATAAGTGGTTTTACATCGACGCTTAGATCTATCATTTACGTCTGACGATGTTACACGTGACCAGTCGTTCATCGGTGAAGTTCGTGGAAAAAGAAAGCATGGGTGAAAATTTTTTGATTCATAATTGTTCCGAAAAACAAAGGATCGATTTCTGATTTGAATTTATTATATTTTTAAAATTTACAATCGGTGTATTATTTAAAATTTTTTATTTTTAAAATCATTTCTATATAATTTGTAAGAGAAAAAAAAAATTAAATCTTGATATTTTGGTTAGCAGGAACGAAAAAATAATACCGCTATGGAATCAAGTAACAAACTTCACGGTTAATCTTTTGTGGATGGTTATTGTTAATTGAAAAACATGGATGCCTAAAATAACCTACAATTTCGATATTATTGCACTTTTGTTGGTGAAGAATTCTGGTCGGAATGTTGGATGGGGTGCTCAATATTAGAATCGGATTCGAAAAACTCGAAAATTAATTCGATTTAGTAGAAAATCACAGATTTGAATTTGAATTTGAATTTTTAATTTCGAATTCGATTCCAGTTATAATTACTAAATTCGAATCAAATTGCAAGTTTGTGACATTCAATTCAATTTCATTTAATATTCGAATAAAAATGCACACACTTACACTTATTTTTTTTATAAATTAATTTAGAAATATGAAATATGAGAAATTAAGAATTAAAAGTTCAAAAATGTATAATCTAAAAAATGTATAATCTAACATTTTAAAACCTAATTGATATCTTTTGACTTTTTAATAAACTTGAAATATTGTGTATGTTATATTGTTTTTTTTATTTTGATTATTTAAACTTTAATATTTCAAATGAAATTTGAAAATTAGTTGTTTTTTTTTACTAAATACGAATTGAATAATTTCGGAATCAATTTGAATTCAAAGAAAATTCGAATATGAATCAAATTCTAATCCTGTTGAAAATTTCTAATTTGCATTATTCGATTCGATCAACTCGAATTTGATTTGATTCGATTCGATAAACACATCTAATGATGGATGAGGGTGGGGTATTACATCAAATGTATCTCTTCAAAACGGAATACATAAAAGTGATTTGATCTTCAAGATGTTGGATGCTCTAGTACCATGAGAAAATCCAAAATGAAGAGAAACAACAATTCGTGACCTGGTTAATGACAGACCTAAATTCATCATGCGCTCAATAAGGTGATGGGTAGTCTTATTAGTCATTGACAATTAGTTTTTATTAATGCAAGGAACACTTTAGATAGTCCTTTTGTGATCAACAAGTTGTATGCAGAGCCAAAATAGTGTTAATATTTGATTATGATTTTGACAAAGCCTTTGATTTTTTTCATTAGGATTATTAGGACTCTATCATGGATCAAATGGAACTCAACAAAAAATGGAGAAATTGGATGAGAGGTTACCTATCTTCTAGTACACATTTATTCTTGTCAACGCATCTTCCACTCAAGAGTTTAACATAAGGGGGTGGAGAAAGAGTGCGAGGATTTTCCTATCATTTTTCCTTACACTTGTCTCGGCCTACCCATTTGTGCTACTTTTAAACTCTAGGAAACCTAATTTGAATTTTTTTGATAAATTAAACGCAAGCCAAACTTATTTGTTTTGATCGAAGGCTAACTCTTGTTAAGTATGTCCTAGGAAGTACTCATATTTACTCTTTTGCACTCTATAAAGCCTACAAATAACTCATCGATGCCATAAAATCTATTAGAAGAATATTTTTGTATAGTGAGAAATAGTTAGGCTGCTTAAAGATCTATCACTTGCTAGAAAGATGGTGGTGGTTTTGGGTATGGTTTCTTCATCTTAATCTCAAGCTTCTATCAAGGTGGTGATGGAGGTTAAAGGTCCAAAAAAATTATCTATGATCTTCATAATCGATGGGAACTCCTTTGCTACAAAAAGGTTTACTAGGATGTTTGGCTGGTTATTTCTCAAATCTAATATGACTTTAAAGACATGGGATTTTCTCTTAATAGCATGTTTGAAAGAAACTTGTGTATAAGCAACAAAATACATTTTTAAAAGGATAGGTGGTGCAGGAACTTAAGTCTTAGGGGCCGTTTGGTTAACAATATGTTATGTAAAGAAATTGTAATTAAAATTTACATGGGCATTGAAAGCAATTAGAATTAATTCATGTGAAAATTTGAAAGGTGTTTGGTTAGTAAATATAAAAAAATATTGTAATCCTTTTACAAAATCCTATTCCAGCTCCAATTTCAAATAATTCTTTGAACCAACGGGCCCTTAAAGAAAATTATTCGTTTTTTCATGACCGATAAAAAGTGTCTCGTGTTGTAAAGGATTCATATAAGTGGCATTGGTGTCTTGAAAATCACTTGGAGCTAGAAAAGAATGCCAAAAAGAGCTAGGGAGCTTTTGATTAGTTGGCATTCTTAAAGAAATTAATGATTTTAGTGTCGTCGATTGAGAAAATTATTAAACATGAAAACGTGATGCTTCTAGCTCTTTTTCGGTTTAGTAATTATGGGCAATCATGTCTAGGGCTGATATAGGTGGTCAAAGTGAACAAACTCAAAGAAGCTTACTTGTTCCTTTAAAATTTAATTGTTTTAGGTGAAGAATGTTTAAAAACCAAATTTTGTTATTCAAAAATCTTTGTCATAGAGGCTTTAATGTTTCTTGTATTAGTTGTCCCTTATGTGTGAAGGCTGGAGAGGGGATTGATCATGTTTTGGGTGCTATTTCTCGACTTCCATTTGGAAATAGTTTAGATCTTGTGAAACACCCTGCAATTTTTGATGAAAGACCTGATTAAATTAATGGAAAGGAAGTTCTTGTAAAGGTGAAAGTTCAAGGGCCAAAGTTTTCAAAAGGAAAGATCGAAAACCCTAAAAGTTACTATAAAAGGAAAGGGATGCCCCCTTTCCCCTTCCTTGTGCGGAGCGTTTTCCTAAATAGGAAAGCTAGAAAGAAAAGCTGGATCTAGGGATAGAAAAATGAAAAAAAGGAGATTAAGGTATGTAATCTTGTAATTTCGATGATTTAGCAATGAATCTATGCGTAAAGTGTGTTTATACATCAACTGCAATGGTAAAGTTGATAGTTTTGTGCATGAACATGTAGATTTTGGGTGTTAACACTCTCAGTTTGTGTATTGCACCTAGGATCTCTTAAAAGATGAGTGCTTGACCCCTTTTTTTTACATGTTTTCATGATTTGAGGCTAATATGCATACTATCATGATTGTTTACTTAAAACATGATAGTTTTGATTGAAAAGATTACAATTTTCATTCTAAAAGTACAAAACAGTAGCATAGAATCCAATTTCTTAGATCTGATGGAAAGTTCGCGCGTAAGGGAATGTTCTCGCATAGGTTAGTATTTGCCCCAGTAAGTTCTCGCATGATAGGACCTGTTGTATGGTTTTTGCTAGGTATGGCCTTGAAAGTTTTCACATAGCATGTCCTATGGTGTTTTCGCATAGCATAGCCTATGATAGTTCTCGCATAGTATAGCCTACGGTATAGTTCTGACATAGATAGGCATGATAGTTCTTGCATAGTATGGTCTACAAAATAGTTCTCACATAGATAGCCCTTGACTGTTCTTGGTGGTATGATCTATTGTACAATTCCCTGTTCTCGAATGGTTTAGTTCATGCATAGGGCATTCCTAAAAGTTCTCGCATATTATGAACTTCCGTAAAGTTCTCACATGACATTATAAATAGCATATAACGTTTAATGTACGTGCATGACCCTAGTATAGTACATGGATAAAGATTGAATGAAAATCAATAGCTAAAGAAAGAAAGAAAGTTATAATTATAACTATTTTTAAGATAAAGAAAAAGAGAAAGAATTAACACTAAACCTAGTAAAGTTCACATGTGAAAGTAAAGTTAAGAAATTGTAACTATAACTATTTGTAGTCGTTGCATTTTCACCTGATAGAAACTTTGCTTTATGCATTATTCACCTTGGTAGGAGTTGTGTTCTTGTACATAGTGCTCATCGAATCGGAGTCTTTCACGATGATTTATTACCAACTCAACATGATACGAGTAATGTACTTGTAAAGGCTCAAATGTAAAGAGAAAGAGTAAAGTATCTTACTTAAAATATGAAAGTAAAGTTAAGGTGACAGACAAAACTAATATGATAGTCAAATTATAAAGATAAAGAAAGTATAAAGAAAAAAATGTTTAAAATGTTAAAGTATGATTATAAAACTTGAACTCATTTAGCTTTGCTGATTTTTGTATGCGTATTAGCTTGACAGGTATGGTAACATGACCTAAATAATGAAAGCTTGGTGTGAAGATGAATTCAGCCAACATATATCATTTGGCATTCAGAGATGACAATATTGTATTTATGTTTTAATTACATAATGATAGATAATGAGTGATGTATAGACAATATTATTTTACACTATAATGATATGATAGTTGTTTAAAGTTTAAGAATTATACGTTTCTGATGATGTAAATCGAACTATGAGGTTGCCTGGAAATGGGGCCTTACAAGTTGGTATTAGAGACATAATTTGAGAGAATTAGGCCATTTGATGCCTAAATTTAAATTGAGAACAGGACAAGAAAGAGAATGCTAGTACAGGTAACTTCATGTCAAAAGGTAAAGATAAAGTAATGTTTAAAGTATAGTGAAAGTAAAAGCTAAAGATTATTATTATAATAATAATAAAGAGAGTAAATGTGTATGTATATGTATAGTACACCATAGTACGTTTTAGAACTGATATGACTTAGGATGGAGAACGCTTAGGACATAAAAAGTAAAGTAAGTAGTTAATTACACTTGCTGATGTCAATAAGAACTTATGTTACTTAATGATCTGAACTGTTGCTTGCATGATAATGTTAGTATGCTAGATCTTATATGAAGAAAGTGATGGCTTGAAGAAAGAGTACTCATGGTGGATCGAGAGGCGGTGCTCATGGTGGCCGTGGCGGTGTACGTGGTGGTCGCACTAACAGGGCACCCGGGACCAAACATGTAGATTCTAAGGCTCATAGCCAACAGAATATTGATGAGTCAATTCGATTAGAACCTACAGTTAGAGAAGGCATTGCTAACAAGGTGCATGAAGTTCTACAAACTATGATGCCCTTTATCATGACTAAGATCATTTGGTAGATCAAGAAAGACCAAAGGACAAAAAAAAAGTTTACACTAAGAAAGCCAAGAATGATGAGGAAGGAAAGGGTAAGAAGAAAGATAGTGACTGTGAAGTGGTGAGTATACCATTATAGGTTGCAACTACAAGGCCTTCAAAGAGCACAATCCTCCTTTGTTTGATGGGAAGAAAGGCATCACTGCTACCTTTCAATAGGTCTCAGAAGTGGTAATAGAGATTAGTAAATGCAGGGAGGACCAAGCAGTGAAGTCTGTTGCATGCTCCTTTTTGTTCGAAGCTCTTAACTAGTGGGCTACCTTTAAACAGAGCAAGATGATCGCATGGCCAGGGAGATGAAAAGTTCAGAGTTGAAGAAGTTGTTATTAAGAGGTTCTGCCCTCAGAATGAAATGTTTGGGGTGGAGAGATAGTTTCTGATCCTAGAAGCAGGGAAGATGACCCATAAGAAGTGCACATCCAAGTTCAATGAGCTAACCAAATTAGTCCCTCATCTAGTCAACTTAAAAGAAAGAAGGATGAAGTGTTATACTCAGGGGTTGCCGTCTAGATTCTGTATTACTATCAAGGCAACCAACCCAATGATGTTTGAATCCATAGTGGACCCAAGCGGGATTGTATATGATGATGGGATGGATATCTCGGTTGATGAAGAGCCAAAGAAGAAGTGGGTCAATGTTGTAAAGAGAATTTGTGAGTATAAGTTCGGGCCCAAGCTCAAGAAGGTGAAAATGAAGGATGTAGGGGATTGTCGTAGATGTAGAAGGAAGCATAAGAAGGAGTGTAGGGTTGGCATGAATTTCTGCTACCGCTACATAAAGACTCACAATAGTATTCGTGGATATGTCAACGTTAACTAGGATGGATGCCTAAATGATCTACCAACACATACTGTATTTTACATTAACTCATTACACGAGCTCCAAGAAGTAACAAATACTCTCTAGATCTTGCATTAAGGTAAAGTATCAGATCCTTGAGCACACTACAACAAAGCCTTGTTTGATTTTGTTAATCTTACATGAGCTTTATATTACACTGTTTAGTCAACTCAGATTGTGGTCTAATAATCTTGGTGCTACGTACCTCGCAACTAATCTTGTCTTTCATCGGTCCATCAAATTTTAGATATTGAGCTGCATTTCAAACGAGCCATGTTGGTTGAACAGAGTTTGCTTGTTGTCTACATACTAGTAGTCTTCTTGTTGCTAACTTATTGGACAAAGGACTAACCACGCACTGCATGTTTGGATTCTTTTGATTCAATCTACATGTTGAAAGCCCCATTCAGCTCGTGAAGCACATTAGTATATCATTATCCTATCATTATTTATTATTATTTTTTGGTTTTTTTAGTCTTGAGATATTATTTCTAAGAGCATTCACAGTGGCTTACTTATTTTTATCTTTATAATTATATTATATTCATTACTTTTTTTATTTTCTTTTCAATTAAATAATATTTTTTATACATTTATTATTTATTTTTCTCCCTCTTTCACTCATAATTACTTTTAAGAATACTAACTTTATGTTAATAGAAGTGAAGAATGTCTTATGAAATATACTATTGAATAATATTATTTTCTCTTGACTTCACTCACAACTATTTCATACGATATATGAAACACATTGATAAATATACAAGGAATTCATTGTGAATGCTTCAAGCTATTATTCAATAGAATATCAAACGTTACTAGATAGTCATTGATGCTTCTAACGTTATCTTATGACATCTCAATGTAAATGTAGATGAGTTTTCTTGAGTCAATTAATAAAATTCATTTTCAAAACTATAAGAGCAAATTACAACATATTGTAGATGTAAATCCAGAGTGTTCACATATTAAGGTTGTGGTTTGGCTTAAATCTACGCTAATATGTGATGTATGTCCATAATATTAATATTAAAACTTAATGTTTTAAGATTTATCTAACTGAACATTCCATTGCCAATTTCAATTTATCTGCTTTATGCGACCCTTGAGGCTTGTAAATTATTTATAAATAATATTCAGTTTGCTTGTGATTTCACACTTTTGAGTGTTTTGACAAACCATACAGATTTGTTAGAAATTTTTTTGAACTTTTCAGATTAAGATATACGTTTAATTAACAAGGTATTAATTAGTTGACACATAATCTGCATTCGTCGTGTCGTGTTGGCCTAAGCGGCCTCCATATATAACACTTTGACTTTAAATGAATTTTTAGTTAAAATTTCATTGAATTAATGAATTAAAATAATGATCTACGTACGCAATTTTTCTTCATTATCCGTATATTCTAATGCAGGATATGGTGAGCTCATATAAAAATTTATATTTTAAAATTAAAAGAAATATATAATCAGCTTCATGGTAGTTCGTAGGAGATCCATGCATGTGGATGCAATACTGAATTTGGTGACTAAACTATGCAGCTTCGTATATAGTTTATTACGTTAGGAATTTAGAGAATATAATCAAGAAGCTTCGATTAGTTTGGTTTTGATAAATATTTAATTTCTATTATTATTAAATTAACTTATAAACGCACTTAACTTTTCGTTATATAATAATTTAATTAAATGTAAACATTTTCCATGGTTTTAGTTAAAAAAACAGTTATGGTATATATAGATATATATATTTTTTCAAGTACGTGGTAGGAATTGAGGCAAATACGTGTCTGCATGGTGACATCATGCGTAGAAACATGCATGCAGGTTCAATATAGTATGATCTAAGTTGATTTTGATACATCATCCGTCTTAAGAAAATGTATTATAAATTGATCAGTGTCATTTATTTATGTATATAGAGAGAAAAACAAACACATGGGAGACTTATCTTACAAATCAACTATAGATCTATATACAAAAGTTTGAAAATTAGCTTTTGCATATGGAGCGTATAAAATAGAGGGGCGAAATAATCAAACAAGTATAATTATATTTTCATAAACTTATATACTTATATTTTCATAAACTTATCATGCAAAGTTAAAATTATCACGCACTATACCTCTTGCATGATAATTCCACTTATGTAACAATTTCATTCACTGCATAAATAATTATACTCTTGCGTGATACTTTCATTCTAAGCATTTCTTCTTCCATAATAATTTTATACATTCCGAACAAATTATATTTTAGTTCCTGGTAGAGGTTCGATTCCTAACAGCCTCGCCCATGCTTAAACATCCTTCTTTTCCCTGGTTTTCGCCCATTATGACTCGCATACGTATTGAGTAAATAATTTAGTTTTAACTTACACATACATATTGAATTTACGAAGCAAACAATTTAATTTTTAATCTTAATTTTTCTTTCTTTTACAAAAATATTATTATGTCAATAAAATAAAAATAGATATTTTATATTATATGCTATTATTATTACTACTACTGCTACGCTAATAAAAGCTCGTACTTTTTATCGGTCATCCAGTTACCATCAATATATATATATATATATATATATATATATATATATATATATATATATATATATATATATATATATATATATATATATCATGTTACCTTTTTATCTTTTCGTTACATGAGTCTTTTTTGTATAATTAAATCTAATATGATTGTAATTAATTTTTATACTTTGTACTATACATACTTTCGCTGCATACGTGAACTTTTTAACAGGTTTATTTTTATATATGATTTCGAGTATTATCAAAGCACACGCTGTTGTGCGTGTGTTTGCTTAGGATTTTAGTTTATTTACAGAGTTTTGAGGACGTGAATTTTTTTTAACGGTTTAACGAGCCATAGTGCGGGTAGGTATAATTCTTGTTTATTTTAAACGAATTAATGTATAAAAATTTTGTTTACCATCGGTGTCATAAAGATAATGTAATAAACTAATAAAGTTGAAATGAGGAAATTGGAATTTTTCATAGCATATTTTATTAATAAATTAATAAAATTATCAAATAAAACTAATTAAAATTTTGAAGGATATACAAATGGATTTAGAGTGTTTAGCACTTTCACTATTCTACTCGTGAAAGACAGCCAAATGTTGAGTGAAATAAAGTATAAATGTGGGCTAAACTAAATGGCCCAAAACAAAACATAAACCTAGTATTATAAAGTTACAGTTTCGGGGTTTGGTAAAATTGCCCCTTACTGGAGCTTTGAGTTTCGCTATTGTCGTTTCGATTCAACATATTAACACAATTGTTTTTCTATTAATTATTTTAACCATATTACCCTTGGTATTAAAAAAGTAAATACTACAAAAACAATGCAATAAGTTCTGATTTTCAGTTCATTTTCACGCTATCATCTAAGGGTGTGCATGAGTTAGTTATGTTTGGTTTTAACATAATAACGAAACCACAAACTGATAGTTTCATTTTTTAGGTTTTTAAAATCATCCAGTTTTGGATTTTGGTTTTCAGTTTTCACTTTGGTCGGTTCCGTTTCGGCTTTATTCGGTTTTACCATTTGGGCTTCTAGTTTTTTAAGAAGTAATTGGTCCAAAGTACTTTCTTCTTGTCACACAGCCAAACACGGTGGTGTGCTAATTTTTAGCATAGTGTGCATTTTAGGTTGGCCATGGGGGGGTGTCTAATGAGACACGGCCCCATTTTTGAACTCCGAAGCTCATTTTTCTTCAATTTCTTCTTAATTATGCTTCTTTAGTCATCTTGGTATTTCTCAAGTCTAAAAACACAATTTAAATGATTTAAATATCAATACACCACTTTTAGTAAGAGTTGTGTAAATATTTGATGTGCAATTAATATGTTATATGCATATTTTGGAGCACATCATGAGGCATCGGGTACATCTGCCAGACTTTCAGTACTCAGACCTACTGTAGTCTTTATCTCTACTAACAAAGAAAAGAGACCTATACTGCTGAAAAGGAAATAGAACATGAGTCGCAGGATAGGAAGAAAAGATTCCTAATGACAAAAGGATGGAACACTCTCTGCATGGAACACTAAAGAGTCAAGAAGCTTTTGTAAAGAAGAACATTCTTGCACTAATCAAAACCGCAAAGGAATCTAAAGCTACAAAAAAAAGAATTAATCCTTTGGGAGAACAAGCAGATTCAAATCAAAAGTTCCTCCCAAATAAAGGTTCAAAGCTATTAAGAAGGTGCTTTCACAACCATCCGACAAAACTTCTAAGAGCACCACTCAAGTCAAAGTCTCTCAGCATGCTTATGCAACAAAAACCACCGAAACTAGACTAGTGATCTCAACTCAAAACCGAAAGAAAAGAGTCGAACACAAAGAAAGTGCATCCTGGCTAGGGGTGAGCAAATAACCGATTGAACCAAACCATATCCGAATTAACCACATTAACCGAACCGAACAATTAACCAACTGTTCGGTTAAAGCATAACCAATTAACCGCACATTGCGGTTCGGTTTCGGTTTTGATGTGCAAATTAACCGCATTAACCGCACCGAACCGAATGTCATTATTTTATAATAAATTTACAATACTCCTCATCATTTTACTAGAAATTCATATATTCATCCTTTTTAATTCACATTTATAAAAATATATTTACATAGTGGATTCCGTTATGTATTGAAAAAACATCATAAACAAACAGAAACAATGCAAAATACGCGCACACATTGTTTTATGCACACCCCGACTTCAGTTTCAGTTTGGCAAGACCTTAAAAACAAACCATATCATGCACACCCTTATAAAATTGGTCCAAAACTAGCCTAACAATAATTATTAGTTAATATTTTGGTTTAAAAGCATATGTTAAATATATTAGTTAATTAACCGAAATTAACCGCAAAATAACCATAATCGGAGGTTAACCAAAATGTGGTTAACCGAAGTTTCGGTTGCGGTTAAAAAAATGGTATTAACCAAACTCATGGTTTCGGTTTTGAAAATTGTATTAACCGCACCGTGCAAACTTCTAATCCTGGCAGCTCAAAATGAATCAAAAGGATTCAACTTTGAGAATGTCATTGAATGAAACTTTAATTAAGATATAATCAAAGTTAATAGCTGCAACTCACGCTGAGATGAAAATATTAGCTGAATTAGCAAGAAGAAGAAGAGCTGATTTGAAAGAAAGCATATAGAAAGGATCAGATAGGAGTTGAGATATAAACGACAGATGAAGATGCATGTAAGGTACTATGGCTTCTCTAGTAAACAAGTAGAACCAATGAGTATCTCTAATCTTGATCTGAATATCAAGGAAATCAAGAAAAGTGATTCCAAATTATGAAGAGGCTAAAAAGCAATAGGAAAGACAACAAGGCAAGATAAAGAAAACAAGTCAAAAATATTCCCATATGCCGACTGAGCAACAAGCATCCCCTCCTTCTAAGACCACTAATTCTTATGATGATCAACTATTATCATCGGTCATTGCCATAAAGAAAGTTGAACCAAAATACAAGGCAAGAATCTTTGATCCTAAAGTTGAGGAAAAGGTAATGAAAGGAACTAAGATATTAGGAGCTGGGTATATTAAAGAAATGAAGAAATTTACTTTCAAGAGAGCAAATGGAGTGATTTCTTACTATGATCATGAAAATAAAATCCTCGATTTGCCTTTAGACATTTTAAAGCAAATTGAGTGTCTAAGTGCTTTTGGATGTAGTGATGAAAAGTCTAATCTTTTACTCCAAAAGGTACTGTTCTTGGTCCAAGCTAAGTCTAGTAAAGACATTCCTAAAACTCCTCTATCAACATATGATCTAATCTAGGAGTGGGAATATGAGAGAAGCAAAGATATATATTTTGTCACGAGATCAGTTGATGGAATTACTGGAATAGTAGCTTACTCAAAAAATCAATTGGTAAGTTTTAATATATTAGAGAAGCTAATTTGACAAGGCTAATACTAAGGAATCCAAGCAATGAATCAGAATCAAGGGAGGTAGAAAAGGTGCTTCTAAAGATATACAAGTCACATCTTAAGAAAACACAGCACGCTTCCGAAAAAAAAAAAAAAAAAAAAAAAAAAAAAAGAGAAGCTGAAGCTACTGAAGCCACCTCATCTGTTGAACCCTCACCTAGCACTCAATTGGTAAGTTTTAATAAATTTGAGATATCTGATCTGAATAGGCTAATACTAAGGAATCCAAGCAATGAATCAGAATCAAGGGAGGTAGAAAAGGTGTTTCTAAAGACATCCAAGTCACATCTTGAGAAATCAAACTAGGCTTTAGAAAACAAAAAGAAAAAGAAAAGAGAAACTGAAGCTGCTAAAACCACCTTATCTGTTGAAGCCTCACCTAGCACTCAATCACAATCTCCTCTTCTTACCACTCAATCAACTCAAAATACTAAGCACATCTCTCCATCAATCCAACAAACAACTAACTCCTCATCACTAAGAATTTAACCTGATCTTTCGGCAGATGGTGTGGCATTCACTACAGCTTCTGAAAGAATTAGAAGGGCTTTTGAAAATCTAGAGCGAATTGTTGGAAAGGATTTCTCATAGTCTAAACAAGAAAAATCTTCAGAAGATAAGAAAACTCTCATCATTGAGTGGAGATTTGACTTGAAATCTGAGAGATACTTTATTGTAAGAAAGAATAGATCAAAGACTTTCTACTTGAGCGAATTGGTGGTTCTAAAACTCAGCGTATAAGAGCTAAAGAAAATTTTTTATCTCAAAAAGGAATATGAAGGCATGGTTGACAAGTATAAATCTATGGCTTCTATTCTCAAGGTGAAGATTGGAAACAAGGTTGACGCAAAACCTAATGGAGATGAGGAAAAGGATGGACTACATGTAACTCCTTTGAATTTGCATGATCCTATCACTTACTGGAGTTATAATTCCTCTACCAACTATTTCATTTTAACTTTTCATGGTGCTGACATGACTAAAGTAAAAGAATATGACCTCTTAAGACTATCCCAACACAATATGAGAGATATGGTAGATCTACCTCTTGATAACCCTACAAGAGATAGAAAAGGATACATGTATGAACTTCTATGGATAAGAATGCTTGAAGAATAAAAGTTTTTTTTTGTTTACATCATTCTAGGGGAAATTTGTTGGATCATAAGATGGATGAAGCTACCTAAGCACTAAACTGTTGTGTAATTAGCACTTGTGTATATGCTTATTCACTTTTGCATTAGACAAGTTTGTCAATATCGAAGAGTAGTGGTGACAAACATTCCTCTACAACTCCTTATCTTCTGGCCCACCAATTTTTGTCTGATGTTGTACATATTTTTTTAACCAATAGTAATGCACATTCGTGGTATGTCATAATATGTATTCAATGGCTGAAACATGCTATTGATCCCGGATTCACTCTAGAGTTTGGCGTTCATAGTATAAATAGCTTAGACTTGTGTCATAATATGTATTCAATAGTTTTAAGTTTAGCTTGTTTGCCTACTTGTTTCACTCATGTTATTACTTCTATAACTAGCAAAGATAATCAAGTGAATACCTTGAAAAAACTCCTTGTGTCATTTTACATTTAAAGTATTATCCATTGTTTGTTTGTAAACATTTAACTTTGATTCCACATTTGTTAACTGTCGATCAAAGGAAAATTATTGTTTTAGTTCAAACCTGATCCAACAACGGTTACAAGACCATGATAGTACTATCTATATTAATCGTAGACTACCAACAATAGTTAACTGTTTGGGTTTGTTTAGTCATAGACTTTAAGTGCGATATTAAGTTAGCTCAAGTAATACATCATTTGGTGCCCTTGTTGTGCACACATAGAAAGCAATATGATTCAGAAAGTTTAATTAACATGTTTTTCCACCAACAAAATATGTAAATCGGTAAAAGAAGGGTTACAAAAAACATACTATCGAACAATAGGTTAGTATTGTAAACATTGTTTTGCAGTATATTCACCGATCTGTGCCTTTAATATTGAAGGATACTAACATCGTTCGGTTCTTATTCAATTAGATTTAGACAAAGCATTCTTACCGTTCTCTAAGCTGGTATTTCATTTAGTCAGTTTCGTCCGTTAGTTTTGGACAAAACATCTAGCTGTAAACTTTGGTAAGTTTACAATGTGTAAGATTTGGTGGAATATTGGTGACTTTGGTGTGATATGTGAGGTCAAATGATGAAAACTACAAATCAACATTTTTGTGTTACAATTGTACGTATTGTTAAGTTCATATTAGGGTTTATTGTGCTTCAAGATACGCTTAAAATGGTATCCGGTGGTATTGATATATATATATATATATATATATATATATATATATATATATATATATATATATATATCTTCTCTAATAAAGCAAGATAAGTTTTATCACATGTCGTCTTCTCACATCCATTTTACTACATGTCACTATCTAAAAAAGTCAATTATTTAATGATAACGTTAAATACTAATAATATTATTTATATACTTTCTAAACTATAAAATAGATTTTTTGACCAATTAAAAACATAATTCTTTTTCTTAAAACGTATTTTTTTTAAATAACAAGATTTTAAAAAAAATATGAAGTTTTTAATTCAAACTTTCAAAGAACTTTAAAAAAATGTCATTGTGTAGAAAATAGTATTATTAGAAAAATTAGTGTTTTTAAAAAATGATTTTTTAAAGCAAAAATTTTTTTAAGACGAAAGTTTTAAAATATCTCAGTATTATTTTATTAGCTAAAGTAGTTAATTATAAAAAATTTTAATCGTATTTTATCTCAAAAATTTATTTTATAATTTTTAAATATTAATAAAAAACTGTTAATTTAATATTTTCATTTAACCAATGTAGTACGCAGATTTCTAAACTAGTGTGTGTGTGTGTGTGTGTGTGTGTATATTTGTTTATTAGAAGTAATATAGCAATTGAAATAATTAAAATGTTACATGGGTTAATTATCTAGTAAACGGGTTGTGACTTGTTAGACTAGTTTGGCCTAAGGTATTGGCCTGTTTGGGGATAAGCATTGGCCTAACCTTGGGGTTGTGAGAAAAAAGTTTTAGTTTGGTAAAAATTTTATGTTTAGGGGGGGGGGGGGGCTGTCCCCTCGCTTTTTTTTTCGTCAATAGCGTTAATTTTCACTCCAGTAATGTAAATTTTCAGCTAGGTAATTTAAAATTTTAACATATATAGAGTTCGGCCCCTAAAATAATTTACTTTCGTCCCTACTAATATAAAAAGACTCTTAGATTCATTGAAACGATCGGTTTAGAGATAACGATAACACAATGGATAGTACAAGATACAGAATTCCACCACTCATCTACTCGTCGGGTGATTCAAAATAGGAACTAAGATACATGATAATCACCTAATCCGAGTGTTGATTCCAAAGAACATGTCTTGATTATGCCAAGATCGAAATATCAATAGAATGTTTATCTTCCAATAACGAAGAGATAAAACTAAATTATCATAAAATTCACCAAGCCCACATCGAACATAGTTCTCGTGCATAAAAGTAGTCCTATCCTAACCTACATTCTAGCTAAAAACTAAACAAAAGCCATTAATTACTACTCTTATAGCTGAAAATACAAGTGAACAAAGAACACAAACAAAACTTACGGTTAATTCATGACAATTTAAAATAAAACAAAGTGCATGAAAATAAAAGGAGGTGTTGAACGTGGGTCTTTGAGCTTGAATTTGTCATCCAATTTCCAAATATCCTAGGAGACCTACGAATAGATCCAAGGGTACGGGTTTGACCCGTTCGCCAGCCCCGCTAGTTTCATTTGACCCGTTTTCAACAATCTTGTGCGTTTGAAGTGTATTGGTTATGGATTTTATATTCATAACAGTTCGGGATGGGTGCTATGGCTATCATCCTCCCATCATTTGAAGAAGTTTGAATTCTAACTTGAATAATCAGTTTCAAATCCAGGTCGGTAGAACACAGGAAGCAACATTATCTATCTCCCGTATTTGTCAAATGAGTAGGTATTTTTGTACCCGTTGTGAGCAACCTGGTGATCAAATAATCAAGGAAGACCTAACAACACGCGACATGCATCCATGGGAAGTACGTCACACCAAATTTCATCCTAGTACTCCTGCTCAATAGTAAATGATAGCAGAACTCGATTGGTCACACGAATACCTTTCCCTTGATTCAAAGATTGATTCAAAGACTGGATAAGCGTGAAGTCGTGAAGATCAATTGGTAGACTTAACTTAGCAATCATAGATTGAGATGCACTGTTGGAGCAGATCCCACTTTCAACAACCTGTGAGCACACCTTGTCTTGTATGGTAAAACAAGTACGAAACAAATCCTCTCGTCGTTTGTTTTCTTCATGAACTATAATCTTGTTTAGCGCTCGTCCCAACACCAAATAGTCCCCATCATCAGGTCAGGGCTTATCATTACTTCATCATTGGTTGGGTGGGTAAGTATTTTTTTCATCAAACTTTGGTTCTGTTATGACTTCATGTTCGGCAATAGTTATAACCATTTTGTTGGGGCATTATTAAGTAATGTGACTCAATCCTTGACAACGAAAACAGTGTCGGGCATTCCAAGTTGTAGTCCCCGACCCCTCAAGTACATTTAGAGTCTTTATTGCGATGGGGAATGAGGAAGTTTGTACTGGATCAGGAGTGGATACCATCGTTTTCACTTTGATTGGCTCGATTTTATCATGTTCTTTATGTTGGGACTTAATTTTGTGAGCCAACTATCTCATTTTAGTCAATGAGGAGTAGGGTTGTAACTCCATAATGTTAACAATCTTTGGTTCCATACCAAGAAAGCGAACCAACATTTGTGGATCATCTTCATTAATATCAAACTTCATGAGAAGGCGTTCAAACTCTTGTGAATACTCCTTAACCGGCTTAACGGTTCATGCCCTTTGCTTGATAAAATGCAGTTTAGAAAAGCTCTCTTGAAGGTAGTACTCAGGCATAAATTTTGAATTCAATAGCTTCTTCATTAAATCGTACTTTGTCTTTTCCTTGTTTTTCACGCTTCGAATAAATGTTTGCCCATCACATAGAGGCATACTCCCTTAATTTTAATGCCACAATCTTACCCTTCTTCTCCTCTAGTCTTGAAACGAGAGTTCGATGGGCTGCAGATGAAAGATGGAGAATCTATCGATGATTATGCGGGAAAATTGACAAGCATGATCACCAGATTCAACAACGTGGGAGCAGCAATGACAGATGAAGAGTTGGTTTGTAAGCTGTTTGATACCGTCCCAGAAAGATTCATTAATCTGGTAGCCTCGATAGAACAAAGCTCGGATATTGATTCGATGCCTTTTGAGGAAGCTATAGCACATTTGAAGGCATATGGACAGAATAAAGTTGAGGCAAAACCTGCAGTCAAATGAGAGCATTTTGTTGCTAACTAAGACTGATAATCAGTCTAATCTAAAGGGCCAAGGAAGGAACCAGCAGTCGAACAATCGAACAAGATCCGACCGGAGTGGTCGTAGTGGTTCACAAGGGCGTGGACGAGGTAGGAGTAACCGAGGTGGATACGCCGGGAACAATGAACAAGGAAATGGTAGAAGAAATAAAGACAAGAGGCATATTAAGTGCTTCAACTACAATTAGCATGACCATTACGCATCCGAGTGCAAGGAACCTAAAGATAAAAAGGAAGAAGCCCATCTAACACAAGCCCACGACAATGAACCAGCGCTTCTTCTGAGTGTACATGGTGAGCACACATCAACGATGGTCCTACTTAATGAAGATAGAGTGATAGCCACTTAGACGGGGATGAAAGAATTGTTTGCTGAATTAGACAACAATATAACAGGGCAGGTTAGGTTTGGGCACGATTCGAGGGTAAAGATAGAAGGCAAGGGATCACTACTATTCCGGTGTAAGAACGGAGACCAACTGCTGATTCCGAACGTGTACTATAGCCCAGCCTTGACAAGCATCATACTCAGCTTGGGTCAGTTAACTGAGGAAGGATATGATATTCCGATGACAGGTGATACTCTCAAGATCTACGACAAACCAGGCAGATTGGTGATGAAGATACAAACGTCAGTCAATCGACTTTACAAAATATGTCTAAATATCATGAAACCTGTTTGTTTAGCAGCAAGTATGGAGAAAGAACCGTGGATTTGGCATGCTAGATTGGGTCATGTCAACTTCGCGGTACTCGAATCAATGACAAAAAAAGGTATGGGGAATGGAGTACCTGTCATAACACACCCAAAGCAAGTGTGTGAAGGTTGTCTAGTGGCAAAACAAACAAGACAATCTATCTCGGACGAGACTTCGTGGAGAGCATCGAAGCCTCTGGAACTGATCCATGCAGACCTTTGCGGGCCCATTACGCCACCAACCTTCAGAAGTAACAATTACTTTATGTTAATTGTAGATGATCTGACAAGGTTTATGTGGTTATTTCTGATGAAAACAAAAGACGAAGCCCTGGAGTTGTTCAAAAAATTCAAGGTGCAGGTTGAACACGTAAGTAAATACAAGGTAAATATGCTCCAAACGGATCGAGGAGGAGAGTTTAACTCTCGACAGTTCAATGATTACTGCCAAAATGAAGGAATCAAAAGGTAATTAACAGCACCCTACACACCTCAACAAAACGGGGTTGTGGAGCGCAGAAACAGAACGGTGGTGGAGATGACACGCTCTTTACTAAAGTCAATGGAGGTACCGGACCATCTATGGGGGGAAGCTGTTCGACATTCAATCTTTCTCCTAAACCGCGTTCCAACAAAATCTGTAAAGAACGCAACACCGTACGAGGCCTGGAAGGGGCGCAAACCAACATTGACTCATGTGAAGGTGTTCGGATGTGTCGCTTATGCGAAGAACTTGGGAACATGAGTAAATATGTTTAGCGATGTAAGCACAAAACTTGTAAATTTGGGAACAGAAGATGGAACCAAAGTGTAAAGGCTGATTGACCCAAACAAGATGAAATTGGTAATTGCACGTGATGTTGTTTTTGATGAACAAAGAAAATGGGATTGGTGTTTGGGCTGCAATGGTCCAGAGCCCACTACCTCTTGATCGGCTGGTGTGCTTGGAAATGAACAAGGAGGACAGCCCACTTCAAGTCAGCCCCATTCACATATTGGAGATGAGCCTCAACCTCAAATTGGGGAAGAACATTCCTGCCCTAATACCCCTGTTGGTTTTACTTCGTACTCACATTCGCTTGATTCACCAGGGGTTTAATTTGAAGAAAGCTCACGACAACATCAGCTAAGTTCCCAGTCTAGAAGCAACACTACATCTAGTAACGTTGCTCTATTTGATCATGTACCCCTACGAGGATTCCAACCAATTGATGAGGTAGTGGCCAAAGAGAAGTGGAGAAACGCCATGAAAGTAGAGCTCACATCAATTGAGAAAAATAACACCTGGACCCTGACTCGACAGCCTTCCGGTCATAAGGCAATTGGGTTGAAATGGATATACAAGATTAAGAAAGATGCCAGTGGGAAGGTCACACAACACAAAGCACGACTTGTAGCGAAGGGATACATGCAATAGAAGGGCATAGATTTTGAAGATGCATTTGTACCCGTTGCAAGAATGGAGACAATCAGGTTATCGTTGGCTTTCGCTGCTCATGAAAATTGGCTTGTACATCACTTAGATGTCAAGTCAGCGTTCTTGAATGGCGAACTCAGGGAGGAGGTATACGTGACTCAACCGACCGGCTTTGAAGTGAAAGGAAGAAAGGATATGGTCTACCGACTATACAAAGCACTTTATGGACTGAGGCAAGCCCCAAGAGCCTGGAATGCCGAGTTGGACAGGTCACTAAAGGAGCTAGGATTTAGCAAATGCACTCATGAACAGGCCATATATAAGGTACACAAATCAGATTATATAATTATTCTGGGTGTTTACTTAGATGATATGATTATAACCGGGTCAAGTGAAGTTAAACTCGAAGAATTTATAAAGAAAATGATGTCTATTTTCGAAATGACTAACTTGGGAAAACTGACCTACTACCTTGGTATTGAGTTAGAATAATCTAAAAGTGGGATAATTTTGAAACAGGAAGCATATGCTAGAAAACTTCTCGATATGGTTGGTATGAAGAACTGTAACCCCACAAAGTGGCCTATGCAACCAAAATTGCAACTCACTAAAGATGAAGGAGGAAGAGAGGCTAATGGAACTAAGTATCGAAAGATTAAAGGAAGTTTAATATACTTAATTCATACGAGGCCAAACCTTAGTTATTCAGTTGGAGTCGTGAGTAGGTATATGCAGAATCCTAAAGAAAGTCACTATGCAACCATCAAACAAATTCTCAGATACATCAGAGGCGCCGTTGGATATGGTTTGAAATATCGGAAAGGTGGAGATGGAAAACTACTTGGCTATAGTGATAGTAGTTATGGTATGGACAAAAAGGACCGGAAAGGCACCACAAGTATAGCTTTTTACTATTCTGGGAATCTGATTACATGGTCCTCCCAGAAACAAAATAATGTGGCTCTTAGCTCATGTGAAGCAGAATTTATGGCTACGACTGCAGCAACATGTCAAGGCCTCTGGCTAAAAAACTTGGTTAGTGATTTGTTGGGCAAGAAAGCAAAAAAGGTAAAACTTCTTGTTGATAATGAAATAGCCATTGCACTTATGAAAAACCCAGTTTTTCATAAAAGAAGTAAACATATCGACACGAAGTACTATTTCATTCGTGAATGTGTTGAAAGGGAGCAAATAATCGTTGAACATGTGAGGGGAGATCAATAGAAGGCAGACATACTTACCAAGGCATTGCCTCGATTGAAGTTTGAGGAAATGAAGAGTCTCATTGGTATCAAAGATGTCAACATTCAAGGGGAAAATGTTGGGTGAATTGTTGACCGAGTTTCAAGGTTCCAACGGGTGGATTGGTAAACATTGCAATCTGGAACACGTGGGGAATAAGAAGACCTAATTTTAAGCAGAGAATTAGCCTAGTTTGTTATTTTTTATTCTTATTTAAGAAGCACTTTGTTTATATTTTTAATAATCCACTCCACTAGTCAAAATTGCTTTTGTATCCAGCAGACTTTTCTGCATTTGGAATCATTCAATAAACTACAAACATTCGACTATCTTTTTATTCGATTATCTCTTGGTTTGTTTGATATCTGATACAATCTTGGTTATGATGACTATAAGGGTTGTAATCACCAGTGCTAGAGTAACCTTCATCATCTTCTTCACTGGTTCGGTTACAGGGTGGAGTTTGATCATGATCTCACCGTTGGTGCATGGTGAGAGTTAGATCACGTAGTTGATCCTGAAGTTTTTTAACCTGTTGTTCCAAATTCCTCGTGTCAGCAACCATGGTGAAAATTGTAAACTGGAATTGGATGAATTATGTAGGAATCAAAACGAATTGCTTCGGCTATGATACCAAATGATATATAGAGACACATAGAATAACTAGAAGGCCTGGTTTGGAGATAAAAATAATACAACGGATAGTATGAGATACAGAAAGCCACCACTCGTCTACTTGTCGGGGGATTCAAAACAGGAACTACGATACATGAACACCACCTAATCCGAGTTGTGGTTTCAAAGAACACCCCTTGATTATGCCAAGATCAAAATAACAATGGAATGTTTATCTTCCAAGAAATAAGATATAAAACTAATTAATTATCATAACATTCACCATCCCCACGTCAAGCATAGTTCTGCTACATAAAAGTACTACTATCCTAAGTCATGTTCTAGCTAAAAGCTAAACAAAAACCATTAAGTACTACTCTTATAGCTAAGAATGTTGGTTAAGGCCCCAAAATACACATCATGAAACTCTTTTTATTTATTATTGAACACAAAATAACAATTACAAAAAGGGTTAACAATAAAGCTACATACTACTCTATTTATAATGAAAAAACCAAACCTAAAATCAATGTAAACATGGAGTACGTGGTGTAACAAACCACGAATTTAGATTCCTAATAATAAGCCAAATAAACCCTACTAAGTCTTCCCATAATCCACGTCCAAACTGAATAAGGAATGACTCATTCTTTTGTTGACCCAATGACCCATTTAACCATCAACCCAGTGATCCATTTTGACCCGCGGACAAACTCGAATAACCCAACAATCACCCCCGTATTCGATGTTTGTTCATATCATCCTTCACTGCAGCATTTCGGTTCCGGTCAAAACAACCTTCACCTGACTTCTCCCGAACACCCGGCCTGAATTGGCCACGTCCAAAGTCTTCCTTAACTCGACCTATCCCGGACAACCTGACCTCCACCCCGGTCATGTCCAAAGTCTTCATAGTTCTACTCGAATCAAGTCCACCACATTTGTGACATCTCACATGGCGTCCCGAGGATGTCACTAACATCATTCTCACTGGTTTGGATTAGAAAACATACAAATCCGTCATTGAAGCAGTACAGTACAAATCCGTCACTGCCTTTGCTACCATACTAAGCACTCCTCTAAACCTTGGTCTCCTCTACCCGTCAACCCTACTACAGGTCTTCTCCCCACACCACCATCTTCAGCCAATTCCAAACCTATTCTAGGGAAGTGTCAATGGTGTTTCACCAAAGGACACTCTTTAACCTCATGCCCTACATTTAGAAAAGCCCACCCATAGATTGTTCTCCCTTTTACCCACGCACCACCTCTCGCCCTAAACCACAGGTTCATACAATGGCTATTAATAACAATCATTCTTCTAATCTTCCTTGGTTATATGATAGTGGTGCATCTCAAAACGTTACTAACAACTTGGATGCACTTTCACTACACAGTCCACACAATGGCACCGAGGATCTTATCATTGAAGATGGTTCGTCTCTTACAATAACTCATGTTGGCATTATTCATCTTCACTAATATGATTTCCCTATTGTTCTAAACAATGTTTTTTGTGTTCCTTCCATTTCTCGTAATATCATTTCCGTATCTCGTTTATGCATTGATAATCCTATACTAATCCAATTTTTTTCTTCTTATTTTCTCATCAAGGATCTTAAAACTCGCCTGCCCATACTGCAGGGAACATCTAATCGTGGTCTCTACGAACTACGATCCATTCAGTCTCCTTGAATTTTCCATTTGCAGACTACCAAGACATCTCTTTGGCATCATCGCCTAGGACATCCACATTTGTGAGTCTTGCGACATTTAGCTTCTTTTATTCCTTTTATTTCAAATAAATAAGAATCATGTAATTGCTATGTAAATAAAGCTCATAAACTTCCATTCTATGTTTCATCCATTACTACTAATGCCCCTTTACAATTATTGTTTTTTGATGTTTGGTCATCTCCAATCGAATCGTATAATGGTTTCAAATATTATATAATTTTTGTGGATCATTTTACAAAATACATTTGGATTTACCCTCTCAAACATAAATCAGACTCTCTTAGCATCTTTACTCGTTTTCAAACTCTTGTTGAAAATTATTTCCAAACTAAAATTAAGCAACTATATTCCGATAATGGAGGAGAATATATAAAATTGACTTCTCATCTTGCATCTTGTGTTATCTCTCACCTTACCTCTCTTCCTCACTCACTCGAACACAATGGTTATGCTGAACGACGTCATCGTCACATAGCCGAAACGTGTCTCTCACTTCTAACTCATGCCAAGATGCTTTTAAAATTTTGGCCTCTTGCATTTACCACTACTACTTATCTTATAAATCGCTTACCCACAGCCTCACTTAACCACGGCTCTCCCTTTTCTCGTTTATTCCATCGAAATCCAAATTATGATAAAGTTTGTGGCTTCGGTTGTCTAGCTTACCAATGGTTACGACCTTACTCCACCCATAAATTACAACCCCGATCAAAACCATGCATATTTGTGGGCTATTCATCATCTCAAAAGAGCCTATCATCTCCTTAAACCCCTTACCAATTGAGTTTACACTTCTCGGCATTTTCAATTACACATTTTCCCTTATGAATCTCTCATTAAAACTACTACACCTTCTCCTCCTTAAACTGATGAATGGTTGCCTCTAACAATGCACTCCTTTTCCCCACCCACTCAATCCACCACCCAACTTTTAGACACTACAACTTCCCTAGAAGCTACTGCCCCACATAACCCTAATGTCATACCTAACCAAAATCCCACACAACCCCACCCAATTGAATCCCTTACCTCTATCTCTTTATCTATTGCCTCTCAATCAAACTCCTTTCCTCCCTCTCCCTCTGAAACCACTATTTCTACCAATCCACACCATACTCGCTCCACAAAGAAACCTAATCCTAAATATCACAACTCTGACTTCATTCTCTATCATACTACAACTCATTCCCTTCCCGAACCCTCTACGATAACTCAACCCCTTAAACAACTGTTATGGCGCAAGGCCATGCAAGCTGAGTTCGACGACCTTCAACACAATCACACTTGGACTTTAGTTCCTCAAGAATTGGCACCTAACCTTGTTGCTTGCAAGTGGGTATATCAAACTAAGTTTAAACCTAATGGTTCAGTTGATCGCATTAAAGAGCGTTTGGTCGCTAAAGGATTTCATCAATGGCCTGGCCTCGACTACATTAAAACCTTTAGTCCCATTGTTAAACCAGCCACTCTATGGCTCATTCTTGCTCTTGCCACCTCCTTAAGTTGGACACTTCGTCAACTAGACATAAACAATATATTCTTGCAAGGAACTCACACCGATTCTGTATTTATGACTCAACCTCCCGAATTTGTGTATCCTTCCCTCCCTAATCATGTATGCAAGCTCAACAAAGCTAATTATGGACTCCATCAAGCTTCACGCGCTTGGTATGACGAGCTTAAATCCTATCTACTCTCTATTCAATTCAAACCAACCATTTCAGACCCTTCTCTTTTCATCAACAACACTAGCTCATCTCCCATATTCATTCTCATCTACATTGATGACATAATCATAACTGGTCCACACCCTTCTACTGTTAACTCCTTTATCTCAACCCTTGCAACTTGATTTTCTCTCTAAGACCTTTGTGCTTTATCCTACTTCCTTGGCATTGAGGTCATTCCTCACACCTACGGTCTCTTCTTATCACAATCCAAGTGCATTCTTGATATTCTTACCAAAGCCAACATGAGTCAATGTAAGCCGGCCAACATTTTAATGTCAAGTTCCTCGACCATTACTGTACTAGATGGTTACCCGCTATCATCACCCACGGAATATCGTGCCTTGGTTGGTGCTCTCCAATACCTCTCCTTTACACGCCCCGACATTGCATTTACAGTTAACAAACTATCGTAGTTCATGCACAAACCAACCACCACTCACTGGGCTGCATTAAAAAGATTACTTCGTTACTTACACGGTACATTGCATTATGGAATTTTTTCAAAAAGAACTCCCCATTACATCTACACGCATTCACTTACGCTGATTAGGCTGGAGACAAACCTAGCTACTGTAGCACTACTGGATATATTATTTACATTGGGTCGAACCCTATTTCTTGGAGCTCCAAACGCCTACCTACCTTGGCTTGCTCCTCAACAGGGGATGATCAACTGGCAGATGCTCTCACGAAACCAGTGCTTAAACACCGGTTTCAAACACTTTTATCCAAGATTGGTCTTTTCGCACGATCGTCCATCTTGCAGGGCATATTAAACCTAAACCCAATTAAGTGATTTCCCACAAATAGATTTAAATTATATTTGAATTATGTATATTGTTATAGTTGACCTATTAATTCTCCTACTCTTTTCTATAATCTTCCTAGTGCTTAGGATCTACTTGTATTTGTTAGAGGTTGTTAATCGAATTCATCATTCTGGCTTGTGCAATCATATTTGTAACATCTCACATGACGTCCCGTTGGAACCGTTCATTAACATCTTAATTCATCACGGATCAACGACCTCTTTTCCGATCACATCCAAAGCCAACCCGACTTGAACTCCAACGCCATAATGTTCACATCATGTATTTTATCCAATCTCTCACTCTTCACAGCCACAACCTTACTGATCAACCTTGTTCAAAGAGACTTCTTCCATCGATCAAGAAAGCAAAGTCATCGCTTTCTACCACTTTATTTCACCTGCCAAAGGAACCGAACCCAAAACCACCTATTTTGATAGATCATTTCTGCCCTCTTTTCACACACTTTCATTGTTAAAACTTGATGTGATCTAACTATACAAACTTTATACAAATATTCCTATATTTTAAATGGTTTTTGGGTTAGTTTTTATTTAATATTACTACTAATCTGTTTATAATTGGATTTTTAATATTTTAAGAGAAGACAAGTGAAAATGATTATTAATTTTGAAACAAACTTAATTTTATATATTATAAGTTTCTTTAGAATTAAACGTCTATACTTTAATTAATATAAGAAATCATCAAATTAATGAAACAACAATTTAAAGTTAAAAGTTAGAAATTTGTTTTTTGAAATCAAATTTGAAGACATGTGAGTTGAATTAAATAAAAAAACCTTATAAATCTTGATCTGCAACTATATGATGAAACAAAGAAAGGCCCACAACAATATCACCATGAATATTGTTTTAATTCAATCAGTGTGTTTTTTGTAAAGGCCCACAAGGAAACTTTTTTGAAGTCACACACAAAGGCAATAAAACGATAAAAAAACCTAATTGTTTGGGATTCGTACGTGAGGAAAAGAAAACAAAAAAGGGTTTATTTTTGGATTCAACTTGAAGTTTTGAGCATGACTAAAGAGCAATTTTAAAGTGAAGAACAAGATTTCAAGACATAGGATTGATTCAATCATTAAAGATCATCCGGTTTCAATTCATTATTGATTATTTTCTTTGTTTCGTCAAATCTTTTGTTTATGTTTCTAAAATTTAAATCTTTACTATTGTTCTTAATATTTATAAACATTATGAGTAGCTAAATTTTTTATTACTGCCTAGATTTGATTGAAAACTATTACGTGTTTTGATTAAAAGTTCAGTTTTGATCTCCTATGTTCATTTATTAATCCTAGAACTTGATTATTTCTTAATTAAATATGTATATGTGTACTATTTTATGCTTGAAAGTTATTGTCATGCTTGTGTATGTTTGATCTTGATTGATTGTGTGATATCTAGATTAGATTTTGCATGTTAAAATTAATTACTTTGTGTTTTTAATTTTAAACTTTGATTAGAGATAATATTAGGAGCATTGGTTGTGATTTGATAGTATTTTATAATGTGCTACCTTGTTTAAAACCTAGAGGTGATAGATATTGCTTAAAACCTGCTACCCATTGCTTGTTAGATTTGGATTTCGCGAGAGCATATTTTACCTTTCAATCTTTGTGTTAGTGTTTTAGGGTATTTAATTAGATTTAATTAAGTTGTCCTTTATCTTAAGGTTAGAAAATATAATCTTCAAGATAATATGGTACAAAACTTAGTGGTGATCTTCGATTAGACATTTAATAAATCTATCTAGTGCTTCACACGTGTATTTTATTTTCTTAGAGAGTAGCAACATAGCTAGTTAACACTAAATTCGTACTTTGTAGATAGTCATGCGAGTCATTGTCTTTTGTCATTACATGTTATTTAAATTTCTAACTAGGTAGTTCTTTCACATATTTAATCGTATTCAAGTTTACAAGTTTGAATTCTTAGTGTGTTTATTTTAATCGTCGTATTTGGTTTAATTAATTTTATTTAAATTGTTTATTTTGTTTATTGATAATTATTTAAATAGTTTCATTATTAGGTTAGAAGTCGATAGAGGTCTATTATCGAGAGCCGTCAAACGTGTCTCTAGGGTTTGATATCCTGATTTACCTAAACTTTACTATATCACGTCCGGTACACTTGTCGTTTGTGTAAAGTTTTGTTGCGAATTTTCATTTTAAAACTAATTTGTGAAAATTGTTTTTGCAAGTATATATATATATATATATATATATATATATATATATATATATATATATATATATATATTCACGCATCAAAACTCTTATAACGAAACAAGCCGATCAAGGTTATTTGATCACCTCTAATAGCCCCGGAACATCAATGTTTATCACCGGTCACCCCCGTCATCCCAAACGGTACTTCTACCACGACAACGGTTGCACCGAAACACTTCCTGTCACTGTCTTCTACTGTTGGACCGTCCCGAATGTTAGTTCAGGCCCCAAAATACAAACTATGGAACTCTCTTTATGTATTATTGAACACAAAAGAACAATTACAGAAAGGGTTAACAATAAAGCTGCATACTACTCTATTTATAATGAAATACCAAACCTAAAATCCATGTAAACATGGAGTACGTGGAGTAACAAACCACCAATTTAAATTCCTAATAATAAGCAAAATAATGTCTAATAAGTCTTCCCATAATCCACGTCCAAATTGAATAAGAAATGACTCATTCTTTTGTTGACCCAATGACTCATTTAACCATGTGTCCCGTGATCCATTTGACCTGCTAACAAACTCGAATAACCCAACAAAGAGTACAAGTGAAAAGGCACACAAACAAAACCTATCATTAACACATGATAATTTAAAATAAAATAAAGTGCATGAAAATAAAAGAAGGTTATAAACATGGGTCTTTGAGCTTGATTTTGTCATCCAATTTTCAAATATCTCAGGAGACACACGAATAGAATCAAGGGTACGGGTCAAACCCGTTCACCTGCCCCGTTAGTTTCATTTGACCCGTTTTCAACAATCTTTATGTGTTTGAAGTGTAACAGAGAGAAGAGAGATAGCAGATTTTATTTATTGAATTATTGACTGCCAATCAGATTTGTCCATATGCATTAATTCTCTGATCAAAATGTTGAAAATGTCCTTTGATTTAACTGAATGATTTAAAGTTTTCAAACCATGTTTATTTTTTTTCGTTCGAACAACAGGTGATTCAAACTAATGATTAAATGTAATTAACTAGTAGGATAAGATGGATGTCACGCAGACTTCATGCTCACGTAAGTCTTCACAAGGGTATGTTAGAAAGTAATGATAATATTACGCTATTGTGAAAATGACCATAAAGTAACCTAAATAAAAGAACTAAAAATATATTTTACTTTAACACATACACTAATTATTTGATTTCTTCTATTAATTTAAAATTTAGGGCATTTACATATTTCTCCTTCCTAAACTAATTAATTACATATTTACCTAAATTAAAAATTCAATTACATATTTCCCCTCCCTAAAACATACATATTACATATTTACCCATTTTATTAAAATTATTTATTGAATGATTATATTACTCGTGTTGACACTAAATTATTTTTACAAATTTCACTTTCAACGACTATCAATTACATTGTTTTTCAAGTTCGTGTATTCTATATAAATATAAACAACAAAATTTCAGCTCTTTAAACCTTTATTTCAAAACAACAACCGATAATCAAAGTTATATCTTCAAGTACAAAACATAATTGTTAAATGTTTTAAACAATTGTAATAATAAAACATTAATATGTGAAAATCTCTTAGTAAAAACAAGGTAAAATAGTAATTTAATATATAAAGTTTATTGAAATGGGTAAATATGTAATATATATGTTTTAGAAAAGAGAAATATGTAATTAATTTTTTAGCTTGGGAAAATATGTAATTTATGGTTTTAAAAAGAGGAAATATGTAAAAATCCCTAAAATTTATAACGAATCATAAGTTTAAAAATAATATTAACACAATGGTATATCAGAGATTTAAAAAACTTTATGCAACTCTAGTTATGAAAAATAATAATAGTAATATTACCACAATTTATTTATTTAGTTTATTGGTAAACATAGGCTATGCGAGTTGGTATTCAAGTGTCCACAAAAGATAGGTTTAAAGATATTTCCTATCCACACCTAATTTATCTGGTACTTGTCTTATTAGTTAGTTTTGTTATTTTTGTAATTATAAAAGTATTATCAGTAGTGAAATACGTAAGGGACTGAGATTATTTATGAACAATAATGAGTTTATGCGACAGGTTCAAACTTGTATTTTTTTAGTTTATTTTAGAAAAAGTTTTTAGTTTAAACATAGGCTAAATACAGGCGGAAGGACTAAACAAAAAGGATCTTTTGCTTAGCGGTTAGCAGGCTCGCCTTTCTTCCCCATTACTCGGGGTTGAGTCCCACGCAACCAATTACTGTGGTGCCCACTTGGAGCATATTGCACCTAGTGAGACTTTAACCATCACCTTCACTTTGGAAAATCATAGGGTGCCTCCTCCTAAATAAGTTGATCTAGAACTTATTGGCAGTATTTCTTTTTTTCTATTTTAATTTCTTTGTCTTTTCCTTTTGTATGCCGTTGAGTTTTTATCTTTAGTATTTTTTATTTGAAGTTTTTCTAAATTTTATATTTTGAATTATTTTTTAAATGTAAAACATACTCCTCAGACATCTTTATTTTTATTTACGTTTTGTTAATATTTTGTTCAATATCAATTTGGTAAAATTATGATTTTATTTTTTCATTCAGTGGCAGAACTACAAGGTATCTAGTGGATCCCTTGACTCTCTAGCGACTAAAACTTTTTCTAGCTGTGATATATCCAACGACCTCTTTTTTAACAGATTATATCTCGTAAATGAATGTTGTTATAATGTTTGAAGCGGGAGAGAAGGATACAGAATGGGAATTAATGAAATATTGTCCGGGGTTTTTCTCATCGTTCTAGCGGCATCGGCATCTATGGCATTGGAAGTTTTAAAGAGAGGAAACAAAGAAGATGGCTTTTACGGTTTTGCTATTTTTTTAATTGTACCGTTTAAAACTTTGGCGTATGGGTAGTAACTATGTGGACACTAAAACCAACACAATCTAATATAGTTTTTTTAGTTTTCAAAAATATAAGAGAGTAGTAAATGAGCTTTGTTTAAAAAACCAATATTATTTTTTTTCCTGCCTTATTTTTTTTATTACTTAACAATATTTATTAAACTCGTTCTAGATGCTCTATTAGATAAAATATAAGTATAACTAACTACAAGTGATTTATTTTTAATTTTATAAAACATACAAAACAAATATATATAAATAAACAAACAAGTCATATAACATAAATTATTTGAATAAAAACCATAAAAGATAAATTATTATAAAAGTATAAGAACAATTAATAATATGACATTAACTGCCCATTAATAATAATAATAGAAACATCAATTATCGTATTTATAATTAAACTTTAAAAAATATATATATTTAATAAAACGGACAAAAGTAACACGATTACTAAATCAAAATACAATAACAAGACCAAACAATAAAAGATAATTATAAAGTCAAATAATAACTGTAGTTATCAAAATAAGCTAAACATATAAAAACCCTTACATGAGTTAGTATTTTATTTTGTAATTTTTTGACTAAAATAACTCTAATGTTGAAAACTTAACGAAAAAAGTTAACCATGTTAGTTAGTTGTAGCCAAATGGATTCAAATAGCAATTTTAGTGAAACCTTTGGATTCAAATGACAACATTTAAACTTTTTGATTCAAATGACAATTTTTATGAAACCTTAGGGGCGTATAACACATTTAACTTTAAAATTTTATTGCTATACTAATGATATTATAAGGTACGATAAAATTGAAAAAGTTAATTAGATGATTGGTCCTTGTGGTATACATATATTGCATGATTGGTCCCAACTTTTGAGAAATTGCATCATTGGTCCCAAATGTTTAGCTAACCGTAACACGATTGATTCCTAGAATGAATGGTCGTTAGTTTTTGCTATTAAATTAATAAAATGACCATTTTATCCCTATTATTTATTTATTATTATATATGTACACATACTAATAATATATCTATATATACATCATTATCATCATCCTCACATCAATTCCACCACCTTCAAGCCACCACCACCGACAACCAACCACCATCTCCCAGCCACCATACACCACCATCACCGCCTTAAACCACTACCACAATCACCATAAGGTCTCTACCACCACCACTTGACCACACCACCCAAATCCACCACATAGGATCTTTCAACCACCACAAAATCTAACAACCACCGTCAACACGACCACCGTTAGCATCACCGGTAACACGATCAAACCAGCCATCCTCACCTTGTTTACTAGCCTACATCATCGCAACCACTACGATCTACATCATTACGCCATCTACATCATTACGCCATCTACATCACCGCCAACTTCCACCACGGTGGAAAAGAAGGCCGGAGAGAGTGAGAGAGAGACAGAGAGAGACAGAGAGAGACGAGGGTGGGGATGGTGGTGGTTGGATCTGGTTCCGTCGAAGATGACCAGAGGCGGTGCCAATCGCCAGTCGCCGGCGTGGGAAAGGTGAAGTCGTGAAGCTACAGGGGGGTTTGGGTATTTGTTATGAAAGAGAATATTATATATATTAGTAATAAATTAAAAAAAGTGGGTCCTACCTACTTTTATTCTTATTTTATTTATTTTTTCTTTTAGTAAATGGTAAAAATTACTTTTCACTTCCGGACTTCTGGTTAACAACAAAAAATAACAGCCACCCACTTGAGTGACCAATCGTGTTACAGTTAGGCAAACGGTTGTGATCAATAATGTAATTTCTCAAAAGTTAGGAACAATCACCAATCATGTAATTAACTCTAATTAAAATCTTTGTTATAATAAATAGAATAAAAAACTCGTTTCAAATAAGAAGTTGATGATCAAGAATATGGTGGTATTCACCTTGCCGTTAGTTTTTGTTTAGTTATAGTTTATGATAGCTTAGATATTAATGTAATACGATCTAGTTTAATTTTGTCTTATTTTGTATTTTGTGGCATGCGAAATTGCATGCGAAACTGCAGTTTTGCCCGATAGTTTCTCATACCAAGGTGCATATAGTTTCGCAGTTTGTGAAACTGTATGCGAAACTAGGTCCTCAATATATATGTTTCTTTGTTCTTCATTGTGTAACTCTTGAAACTTTATTGATATTACAAATTTGAGTTCATTGATTGTTTGTGTATTGCTAGGAGCTTATATTTCATACATTTGAGCATTATTCTCTTAAATCTTTACAAATTCTCTTACAAATGTGTCTTATCCTTGATTTGTGTTCATATTCCATCATTACTTGGTCCAGAAGTTAGTAGGCTTAGTGATATCTTCTGGATTTCAGTGTTAAATCTCTACCAAAAGCACGTTTAAACGATCTGTTGGACCTACAATATGGTATCAGAGCCTTTGTGCTCTTGTTTGTTTGTGTTTTTGGTTAGTTTTGACATATTCATCTTTTCAATCATTTCGGAGCTATTTTACGTGTGTTATCGGAAGTTGATTGAGGAAAGTGTGGTGTAAACTTGGAAAACCTCTGAAATCATCAGATCTCAAATTGGTTGTGATTTGAGTAAGTTTTGGTGATTTTTGGGTCTTTTACACTAAAAGGGGGTTTTCAGATTCATCATGCGAAACTGCAGTTCTTCATGCGAAACTATAGTGCGAAACTACAGATCTTGGTTGGTTTTGATTCCTTTGCGAATCTAGAACAAAAGCACTTCATTCTGATCAATTTCCTTGCGAAACTATCTTCCATTTTCTTTGAACGAATGTTCAATAGTTTCGTCGAAACTAGCGAAACTACTACAGAAACTAGTTGCGAAACTAGTTCTGCGTGCAAAACTATCACCTGCGAAAGTACTGTCTTCTGTGCAATTGTTCTTTGAACTCATCAAATTTCAATGACGACAAGTCTTACTATAAGGATTATAGAAGAGGATGATGCACTCAAAACAGTCAAGGTGCCTCCTGCATGCATGCACTTTGTGCATGGTAGAAGTTACTTCAGAAGTTTTGCACACTGCAAAAAAATTACACTAAGTGCGAAATCTTCCGAAGCCAAAGACCAGTTCTTCCAAAGCTAAAGATGAAGTCTTCCAAAACTTAGAAGACAAAGTCTTCCGAAGCTTAGAAGACAAAGTCTTCCGAAGCCTCAAAGATAGAAGACTGATTTCTTTCGAAGACAGAGAAGACATGCTCTCTGTGATCAACAACTTTTCAGAAAAGCTGACCAACTTTCCGCTGTCACTCTACAAACTTACCAACTTATATAAGTTGGTGAAAAGGTCTATGCTTTAGAAAGTTGTAGATTAAGGTCTTGAGTCTATAACTTTCTACTTTATGTACTTTTTTCCTTTTTGTATTACAATAGGATGTGAGCTATGGCATGTCATAGTCATTTTTCAAAAGGCAATTTGCCTGCCTTTTGACTTTACACTGATCTTGTTGTCTAGATTAGTGTTTTCAGCTGGCCTTCAAAGTGTGGCCGGCTGTAGGATGTCGTATAAAATATCTCAGGTCCTTGTATTTTATTTTTTATGCTTTGTAACACTTGTAATAGAACTTGAGAACAATATACTTTATCCTTGAAAACCAATCTTGTTGTTCTTTAGTTTCTGACTCTTGCTTACTTGTGTTGTTCTTAGTATCACCATAAAGGTTCCAGTTCCTTATTTGATCTGTTAAGTGTTCTAAATCTCTCCTCATTGTGAAACCGATTTGCACTAAACACCTTCAAACGGTCCTTCTGACAAGACTATAGGCAGTGGATCTACATCAAAATCGCCAAATCTTCCACAGGTTCCATTAGAGAGTATGGCTCTATTTGGTCAATTTGTACATTGTTATGAAGCATTAGTGGCTGGTGAACTAAATGGAAGAGTAATGACCGCATATTATATGTATGAGGTGGATCCTGATGATCTGGGGGAAGCTGATTTTTAATGGCAGATGGGTATGATCACCTTAAGGGAAGAAGATTTATGGAGAGAACAAGAAGAAAGAATTTTGGAAACCAGAATGCAAAGGTTGGATTTGACAAATCAAAACTGAGGTGCTTCAACTTCAAATAGCTCGGGCACTTTAAAAGAGAATTTCCATCTCCCATCATCACTTAACCTAGAACGGGAGTTAATCGGGTCATTTCGATTGATGATAAGGAAGAGAACAAGAAGAAGATGGAAACAGCTCTGCTAACTAACTTCGACTGGAGTGTTGAGTTAGCCGAAACTAAAGGAGAAATCAATCATGCCCTAGTAGCTGAGATTGTAGAGGCAGTGAAGAATGAAGCAGGAAGAAAGAAGGAATGTGAAAAGAAAGAAAGTTTGAAGAATGCTTGTGGAGAGGAAGAGAAGGAGAGTATGGTGGATGTTTGTGAAAAGAAAGAAGAACATGAATATGGAAAAGCTGCAAGGGAAGAAGAGTTAAAAGTGGAACAGGTGTCTGCAGTTGTGAGATGGCCCTAGCTGTAGAGAAGAAGGTAATGGAGATTTCATATGAGGTAGTTCAAGACATGTGCTCATCTGCTAGCAAAATTCATTTGTTTGGGATTTATATAGTAAACAATATATTAGAAGAACATGAAGGGGAACTAAAAAGGGTAAATAAGGAACTTAAATATAATGAAGCAAAAGTTTTTATAAAATTAAACAAAGCTATAAAAGAAAATAATCATTTAAAAAGAACCCTTTTGAGAGAAACGTGGAAATTAATACTTTGACTGAAAGGGTAACTTTAGCTGAATTTGAAACCAGTAAGCTTAAAACAAAACTTGATAAATGGATAATTTCTGTAATGAAGCCAGAGGAACTCTATAGCAAACAAAGGAAAGCTAGAATTAAGACAGGCTTGGGTTGTGGTGAAACCACTTATGTTTACCCACCGCCTAGCACCTTTTGCTATTCTGTAATGCCTACACCTCACCCTAGAAGTGATTTAATTGAAAAGGATACTAACAGTTTGTTTGCAGGTCTAGAAGGGGTGAATCATAGAGATGTTCGGGAAGATTATGATTATGGAGAAGTAGAGGTCTTGGCAGTTATAGTTCTAGTTCTTCATATTACAAAAAGTCTTTTGTAGACAATAGTTCCAGTAGAATAGATTGTAGTTTGGATAGTTTACATTCCAGTTGTTCTCATTCCAAAATGTTTGAATCAAATGAAATTGATGTTTTAAGTGATAATGAAAAAGTTGGTGTTATCAGTAAAGGCGATAAAAATTCTTCAAAAGCAAATTGTTTTGAAAAATTCATTTCTCTTTCTATTCCCACTTTCACTCCTATTCAGATTTCTACTCCAAGTGAAACAACATCCTCACATGACTGCAATATTTCAGAGATAAAAGAATCCACAAATCATGATAAATCATTTAACTTAAAACACAGATCACATGAAGTGCATGTCACCTACAATGATTGTGATTCTCTTATGTTTGAGTGTGAGGAAGAGATTATCATGTTCCAGTTCAAAAGGATAAAAGAAAAGGTTTAAAATCTCGTTGTTTCATTTGTTTAAAAGATAATCACATTGTAAAGCATTGTCCAGAGGCAGTTAATAGGAATTTAGATCACCGTTCTTTAGTAAATAAAATAAAACATTTTGTTGATAGTTTCTTTTGTACAAATTCATCCTCTCCTAGAACCAAGCCGGTTAAGGTTTTGGTGTCCGTGTCTAAATGATTTTCTGTAATTCATTTTCCAGGAACATTCGAGAAGGACTATCAAAATCACTTGGCACGTAGATAGTGGATGTTCAAGGCATATGACCGGATTAAAGGAACTTCTTATCAATTATCTGATAATAAACGGAGGATATGTTGTTTTTGTAGGAGATAAAAAGGGAGGTAAAATGATAGGTCAAGGTGAGGTATCCAATGGTTCTTTAACCTTGGAGAAGGTAAACTTCGTGCCTGAATTAGCATTCAATCTTCTGAGCGTGTCACAAATTTGTAACAAGAATATTCATGTGCTTTTTCAATCTAACGAATGTTTGTTTCTTAAGTTAGAATTTTTTCAGATGATTTGGCTATAATGCGATCTTTTAGGACAAATGACACATATCTGCTTGATATGAACTCCAAAGAATCAACCTCCACCATGACATGTCTCTTGTCAAAAGCTTCCGCCTCTGAGTTATTTCTGTGGCATAGACGTTTAGGCCATGTGAACTTTAAAAATATTAACAAGTTGGTTAAAAATAACCTTGTTAGAGGTTTACCACAAAAGGATTTTTCAGTAATCGAAAAGTGTTTGTCTTGTGCTAAAGGAAAACATCACAAGAAATTACACAAGCTTAAACATGAAAATTTCATTTCTAATCATCCGGAGTGACTACATTGTCATTTGTTTGGTCCAATAAATGTGAAAAGTATTACTAAGAAATCTTATTGTCTTGTTCTAACAAATGATTATTCTATATATTCTTGGGTGAGGTTTTTGTCACATAAAGGGGAGACAACTGAGGTGTTGAATAAGCTGATTTTGACCATTAAGAATATCAGCAACAATAAGGTTTTGGTGATCAGAAGTGACAACGACACATAGTTTAGAAATCAGGTTTTTTATTCATTCTGTACAAGCAAAGGGAATCTTAGACAATTCAGCGCTGCATGAAGACCCCAGCTAAATGGTGTTGCTGAAAGAAAGAATCGCATTCTCATTGAAGCAGCCCGAACTATGCTCATAGAATCTAATCTTTCTATTATTTTCTGGGCAGAGGCAGTCAACTGTGTATCGTATGTTCTAAATAGAGTTCTAATCATGAAAGATAACATGAAGACTCCATATGAACTATTTCACAAACAAAAACTGTTCATTGACTTCTTTCATCCTTTTGGTTGCTCATGTACTTTGTTGAATACTCAAGCTCAAAATTCCAAATTTGGAGCAGTTACAGATGAATGTTACTTTGATGGATACTCTTCAACTCAAAAAGCTTATAGAGTATTCAACAAACAAACAAGAATAATGCAAGAACCTTTCAATGTTGATTGGCAAGAGTCAAATGTTTCCAACGTTGGTTCTCATCCAGATTGGTTCCATGATTCAAACACAGTTTTTAATTTATTCAATCTACCATCCTTCTCTTATGATGAGATCCCTTTATCAAGTGGTCAGCCCTTCATTCCTGCTCAACCACAACAAGAACCACAACCTCAACCACAACCAGAAACACAACCTCAACCACAACCTCAACCTCAACCTCAACCTACACCTGAAAACCAAATCCCTTCAACACCATCACAAATGCCATAAAGTCCTATTTACAATCAACCATCCACCTTACCCTCATCCATCTCACAACCATTATCACCACAACACACTTCATCTAATTCCTCAACTCTAAACACTAACTTCAAAACCCTAAAAGACCACCCGCATGATTATGTAATTGGATCTATTTCAGTCGGCGTCAGGACTCGAAGCCAATCTGGGCTAATCATTGAATGTCACTTTGCTTGTTTTTTATCTTAAATCATTTCGAAAAATGTAGCCATGGCTCTTCAAGATCCAAGCTGGGTTGAGTCAATGCAATTGAAACTTCAACTTTTTAGAAAATTGAAGGTGTAGCAACTAGTTGATCTTCCTCCAAATAAGTATCCAATTGATACAAAGTGGGTATTTAAGAACAAACTAGATGATCGAGGGGTTGTGATTAGAAACACATCAAGGCTGGTTTTTCAAGGATTTGCTCAAGAGGAGGGGATCGACTACAATGAGGTGTTTGTTCGTGTGGTCCGATTCGAAGCCATACGTATTTTCTTAGCTCATGTTACTCATAAGAACTTCAAAATCTTCCAGATGGACGTCAAGTGTGCATTCTTCTATGGAGCAATTGACGAAGAAATCTATGTTTGTCAACCACTGGGTTTCGAAGATACATATTTTCTTGAAAAAGTTTACAAATTGGATAAATCCTTGTATGGATTACATCAAGCTCCTAGAATCTGGTATGAAACCCTAACATAGTATCTCCTCGGAAAAGGCTTCACACGTGGATCTATAGACATGAATTTGTTTAAGAAGGAGGTTAATGGAGATGTGCTCATTTTCAAGTATATATAGACGACATCATCTTCGGCACAACGAATGAGAAGTTGTGTAAAGAGTTCGAAAAAGTTATGAAAGAGCGCTTTGAATGAGCATGATGAGGGAGACGTGCTTCTTCTTAGGTTTACAGGTCGAACAAAATCCAGATGGAATTCTCATTCATCGAGAAAAATAAATTCTGTAAATCCTATCGAAGTACAACATGAATGATGCTTCTCCTGAGCTCACTCCATTTTCTTCACAAACGTGCCTAACCCCTGATGACAATGGAAAGCCAGTTGATGCTTATCGTTATCGTTCTATGATCGGATCCCTAATTTATCTCACTGTGAGTCGTCCAGATATTACATTTGTTGTGTGTTAATGCGCTCGATATCAAGCCAATCCCAAGGAATCTCATAAGAAAGCTGTTAAGCGTATCTTCCGCTACTTGAAGGGCTTTCCCCATTTGGGTCTTTGGTATCCAAAGGGAGGAAATTTTGATCTTCATGAATACTCTGATAATGATCATAGAGGTTGTAAGTTTGATAGAAAGTCTATTACCAGCGGATGTCAATATCTCAAGGATTGCATTGTTTCATGGTAAAGTAAAAAGCAGACAATAGTTTCTCTATCGACAGGTGAGGTTGAGTATATTGCTGCTTTAAGTTGTTGATGTCAAGTGCTGTGGATTCAACATCAAATGATGGATTACTGGATTAACTTTCTTCACAAGCAACTTTTCTGCGATAATGAAGCGGCTGTTAGAATCGCCAAAAATCCAATCCAGCATACTCGCACCAAGCACATTAAAACAAGAATTCCTGCAATCCGAGATGCTCAAGAAAAAGGTCTTATAGATATTATTCCCATTGGCACCAAAAGTCAAAAGGCCAATCTATTCACAAAAACTTTTGATAAACCTTGTTTTTATGAATTGATCAACATGTTGGGTCTAATATCTTTTTAAGGGCAAATCTGGCATCAATCTGTAAATATTTAATGTTTGATTTGTGTGTAAGTTCATTTAAAAAAATCTTTATAATTCATGTGCTAAAAAGCTTCAAAACCCACACTTCCCCAAAATGTATCTCAGTTTAAAAGAAAATTTCTTTTGCTGCACTGAAATAGAAATTTCAAGGGAGAATAGAACTTGACCTTTTAAATTTACGTTCTTTTAATGTACATTGTTTTCTCTTTTAAAGTTATTGTGTATATAATCTTATCTTTTTTTTGTGTAGGATTTAGAAACCTTGGATAGTGTTTAAAGGAAGTTAGAGGCGTTGTGATGGGATATGTCGGTAGGCCTGGTGGCCTAAAACGAAATATACGGTCATTGTGTGACTTAACTAAGAATTAACCTCGGTGATAAGGTTTATTCTCATGTGATCTCGGCTTGCACAAAGTTACAAGTCTAGTCAAAAACTGTGTTGAGAGTGGTTGATTTTTGTTTTGATCCCTGCACTTTAAAATTTTTCATCACCCTTATATCATGAATAAACTACGCGTACAACTCCTCTACTATGCGTAAGCATTGACCTGGGGTGATGATCTTCTTTGTTATACGTGAGTATAGACTTGAAGTTCTCATCAACACACTCAAATGATGATCTTCTCTGTATACGTCAGTATATACCTGAAGCTCTCATCATTTGGCCTAAATAAATATCTTCTCTATTATACGTGAGTATAGACCTGGAGCTCTGATTATCCACCCCTCATACATCATTATCTTGTACATCTTTAGATGTCAGATGATCGGTCGTATGTCCATCCCATAAAATTTCAAGAAGATGCAATGATTAAACTCAATAAACCATGATGACGAGATGAGTTTCTTTGCTGAATGTCTGTGCGATCCAAATTTCTTGAGTGTTCTTAATCAAACCAAAAACATGACAAAATTATGTTACAAGTATTCGTTGAAAAGAATAAGGCATGGGTTTAAATGGACAAGCATATTGGCAATCCCGCCAATCCTTGACTCTCTAGATGATTTCTTGCAAAAACATGTCCGATAACCCTGTCTCTGTGTTTAATTTTCAAATTCTTCTTTTGATTGTTGTCAATTCTCATGTGTTGAGAAGTCTTCTTTTTACATAAATAAAAATAATAAAATATATATGAAAATATAAAATTTTGGTGCATGAGAAATTGTTATTTCGCAGTGCGAAACTATTCTTTCGCCATGCGAAACTACTCTTTCGCCATGCGAAACTACTCTTTCGCTGACCAGGTTTTGCAAGCAAAACTATAGTTTCGTTGTCCATGCGAAACTATGGTGTATAAATACCAGTTTCGTCAGTTGTTTCATCATTTGCGAAATTCCAAATTTTATTTTGAATTCAAACCGTTTTATAGTTCTGATTTTAAATCTGCATTCTGTAGTGTGTTTCTTGCAAATCAAACCGGTAACCTCATTCTTGATCTTGTTGTGAACCGTGGATCGTATTTTGTTTGGGTTTTTAAGACAGAAATCGATTCAGTGACTTTTGGTTTTCGCGCATTCACTGTGCGAAACTAAGGTGTGATAGTGTGAATCTGAACGAAAGTTCTATGACATGTGCGAAACTGTCTAGTCATGCAGCCCGTGTGCATTGAACAGTTTCGACCGGATCTTGCAATTCCATAGTTTCGGAGTCCATGCGAAACTATAGTTTCCAATGCGAAACTACAGTTTCTCATTGCAAACTATAGTTTATCATCCCCATACGAATCTATTATGTTTTGGCTGCGAAACTATAGTTTATCCCGTGTACTTTCTTCAGTTTCGTATGTTCTAGGCAATGTATATTCCTTCATGCGAAACTATCTGCGAAACTAATAATATATATATGTAATAATAATAGATAGTAAATAGATAATAATAATAATTAAAATTATAAAATTGTAATCTCTTGTGATCTAACAAATTCTTGGTTTCACTTGCAGTTATTATGGGGAGTTTAAAGATTGATCCCAGATCAAACGTTGGAGCGTATCTAAACGATCGCGATCCAAAGTCTACTGGATATAGAGATGCCATTGATTGGCTGAAGAGATCTCCCATTTTCTATGCTATTTCTCACTCTCCTACTATAGATGAGAAACAGATCAGGGAGTTCTGGAGAACGGCTAAATATGACGTCAAGTAGAGGATTATCAGAGCGTCGGTTCAGGGAGAGATAGTTGAGATATCGGTCGAGAAAGTGGCTAAGGCCCTGCATCTGGAGGATGATATGGGGGAGAGTATCGAGTTGACTGATTCAGAGGTCACTAGAGCATTTAAAGATATTGGTTATGAGGGAACCTAGTTTGAGAAATGAAAGGAGATCAAGAAGAAATTTCTATTGAAGGAGTGGAGGTTTATCGCTCATGTCTTTATTAGCTGTCTAGATCATAGGAAGGGAGGATCAAATGGTCCAGATCTGAGATGGTCAACAGCTATGATTTTGTTTTGTAGAGGTGAGAAGGCAAACATAGCCCAGATCATCCATGACTATTTGTTAGAGAATATCATGGCATTGAAGAAGGATAAATGGCTGCTATATCCAAGATTCATTCAGATTATTCTAGATTACCTAAAGCCAACTTACCTAAGCTCGAAGATGAACTTAGGCTGACAGCAATGAACCCAAGAATCTTTGCTGTCTGTGCTGCTTCCAGACATGATTTCTTAGGGAAGATCACATATCTGCAGGAGAGCATGTACACAGAAGAGAGGTGGAACTATATCAAGACTCTAATCCCTCTAGAGGAAAGGAGAGCAGTTGAAACTAGGGGTAATATGGAAGAGATCAGAAAGAGAAAGAAATATACAAAGGAGATTGATATGACCTTCGAAGAACAACTAGATGAGATTGAAGAGGAATTGAGGAAGAAAAGAAAGAAGAAGGGTGCAAAGAAATGATCCTCTCATATTAGAGTTGATTCCTCGATACGGGAGAAGAGGAGTAAGAGCAAGCAGCCTGTCATCCCTGAGACTAGCCCTGCTGGAGAAGCTAAAAGGCCAAGGAGAGATATCAGATTAGGGTTTGATGAGGATGTGATTAGAAATGTTAACATATCCTTATCAAATGAGCTAAGCATGATTAAGACCAAGCTGATTAACTCAGTGGAGAGGGAGAAATTGAGAGTTATAGAGATTGAGAAGATGAAAAAATTGATACTAAACCAACAGGATCTAATTATCAAAAGGTTGTTGGAGGAGGTGAGTGATCTGAGGGAGATCTGCTGGTGCTGCTGATGTACTGAGTGTTGAGCAAATCAGGAACATGACTGACACATCAAAGTCCCTTTTTATTTATAAGTCATCCGGAATAGGTGTGAGTAGTGTAGAAGTATCGAGAGCTAGAGGTAGTGGTGTTGGAACTTCTGGTGCTGGTGGTAGTGGTGTTGGAATCTCTGAAGCTGGTGGAAGTCATGCAGGAGGTGATGAAACTGGTGATGGTGTTGAAGCTAGTGGAGGTGTTGCAGGAGTTAGTGGTGAAGGAGTAGGTGATGAAGTAAATGCTGAGCAAGTGTTTGAGGCTGGATTCATTAATATGGGCTTTGACATAGATACTGATCATACAGGGAATGAAGTGATAAGGAATGAGGTTCAAGGAGGAGAAAAAAGGCATGTTGAGCTAAACTTAGTTGATGAGGAGGAAGAAGTGGAGGAACAGTTGTTGGACTATGATTCTGAGCTAGAGTTTTATATAATTGATTAGAGGCCAATGACTTATATGACTCAGAGGAGTTCTATTGAAAGAGATGTGGTTGAGATGAACAGAGAGGACTGGTTCTATAAGGAGGAAGAACCAGAGAAACTAACACATCTCTTCCAAAACATTCAAGAACCAGGGACGAAGGAGATGGACAAGAAGATTGTGAGTTGGAAGTACAACTCAAAGTTGAAAATGTTTATTATCAAAAGGTGTGGAGGCGGGATCTCGTACATGCAAAAAAGGAAGGCGTTCAAGACCCTTCCTAAGTGGGATTTAAGGAGATTAGCTGAGATTCCCCTCCTTGACTCGGGCTTGAGCGAACGTGCTACTATGTTGGAGAATGAGATCCATCAAGGCGTTAAGAATAACTTTGAAGCTTTTGGATACATGAAGCCTGAGAGGAGAAGGTCAAAGAAGGATCTTGATTGGGTGACCGGGAAAGGAAAGATCGTGTTGAAACTGAAGCCTGCAAAGACCGTCAACAGAGTGAGCATACCTGATCAACAGCCTTCAAGACTGTAGAAATTCGAGAAAAGGTTTTATGATAATCAGATTAAAGAAGTAGTAGTAAGGGTAAAGAATGGAGATGAGATAAGGCTATTTGATCCTATGGAGGTATTCTCATTCCGTTGCGAAGATCTGAAGGTATTGTGCGAGAACCAGATTAAATTCGGAGCTTGAGAAGAGATGAAGACGGAGGCGAGTTTGTTTGAACAGGTAACGAACAAGGCTAGGGGCGTGAGATCGGAAATCAAGTAGCTCGAAAAGAGTGTGAAGGAACACGAGGATCTAGAGTCGAATGTTAGAGATTTGGCCCGATTGATGGAGAAGGCAAAGGCTAGAGCTGATCCTGAAGACTCGGCAGGTGAATAACCCCCTAGGGGGGGTATTGATGATCAAGAATAGGGTGGTATTCACCTTGCCGCTAGTTTTTGTTTAGTTATAGTTTATGATAGCTTATATATTAATGTAATAGGATCTAGTTTAATTTTGTCTTATTTTGTATTCTGTGGCATGCGAAACTGAATGCGAAACTGCAGTTTTCCCCGATAGTTTCTCATACCATGGTGCATACAGTTTCGCAGTATGCGAAACTTTATGCAAAACTACGTCCTGTATATACATGTTTCTTTTTTCTTCATTGTGTAACTCTTGGAACTTTATTGATATTACAGATTTGAGTTCATTGATTGTTTATGTATTGCTAGGAGCTTATATTTCATACATTTGAGCATTATTCTCTTAAATCTTCACAAATTCTCTTACAAATGTGTTCGTATTCCATCATTACTTGGTCCACAAGTTATTAGACTTAGTGATATGTTGTACATTTTAGTGTTAAATCTCTATCAAAAGCACGTTTAAACGATCAGTTGGACCTACAGAAGTTATTCTAAAACATCAAACTTTTTTATTTTTAATTAAACTAATTTTTATAAAAAGATATCTTCTAATTAATGTTATTTTTAAGAAATAAATTTTTATAGAATATTAAATTTTTCTAAAACATCAGAATTTTTTAAAAAATACGAAATATTTTAAAATTGATGTTTTTAACAAGTTATTTTAAAAAAAAGTAAATAATTAAAAATGGGAGTTATAATAAGGAAAATTTCAAATATGATATTTTTTATGGTTTGTTTTAGAACAAAACACTTAATTTTTTTAGAAAAAAATTAAAAATAAAAGTCTAAAAAGATGATATCATTGTTTTATTACTTATAATATTTACTTGTATGTAATTTTAGTTATATCATATCTTAAAATTTTATTTTTTAATTAATAACTTTATTTAATTAATATTTTATTTTTTCAACTCATGTATCATACGAGCTTACTAAAGCTAGTAATAAAAATATCTCTTTCTTAATTCATTAAAAACTTTTTAATCAAAAAAATAAATAATATTATTAATACTTAATATGATTACTTAATAAGATAAATAAACGAGAAAAAATTTGTGAGAAGTACTTAGATGCTGACATGTGTCTGCTTTAGTTAAATTTACTCAAATTCTTATTAGAGTGTAAAGATTTATAGTCTAGGATTTTTATTAGTCATGTATGTGTAAATCACATTAGGTAAAGATGTATTTTCAGAAATTTACTATAGTATAAAAAAACAACTCAAACTAAGCATTGATTAATAACAATGTTAGGAACTTACTGGTTAGAACAATTTTATAAGAACTGTTTATCTTTTAATGAAGTTCCTTTTTTATCACAAAAATAAACCTTGGTGGACCTTACTTTAATATTGTATATTAGTTTCAATAAACTCTTGTATTAAACAAGTATAATAAATAAACTATTAAATATAATAAGATTTTATTAGTTATAAAATGATATTTTGAATTAAGATATGATTAAAATTACGGATAAATATAATAAAATAATATATTAATTTTTTAAACATTTTTTATTTTCTCAAAAAATTAAACATTTTGTTTCAAAATAAACCGTTTTAGAAAAAATATCATGTAAGAGTTTATTTATTATAGCTTAAATTTTAATTATCTTTGGTTTATAAAAAATTACTTCTTAAAGAAATCAAATTTTAAAATATTTCATATTTTTTAAAAATATTGATGTTTTAGAAAAATTTCTTATTTTATAAAACTTTTATCTTTAAAAATAATATTAATAAAAAGATATCTTTCTTAATTATTAGAAAATTATTTTTTATCTAAAAAAATTAAATAATATTTTTAGTAATTAATATTATTATTTAATAGAAGATAGAAGCGAAAAAATTATGATGAAAATAAATATAATGGTGCCACGTTTCAGTGTGAGTTTGGTGGCATAATAAAAGTTCGGATGTTATCGTTACGATGTTTAAGTGGTTTCATTTTTTATATAAAGATAGGATATTATTACCCCTGACATTACTTATTTTTTTCGAAGTTTCGATGTGAACTTTTTACTAGTTCATGTTTTTATATAAGCTTTAGGCTGACATCATTGCATTCGCTATAATATGTGAGTTTACGTAAAAGCTTTTAGCATCCCTAATTTATCAACGTCTCACCGATAATGTTTTTTTAACGAGTTGATTTTTCATATAAGTTTTGAGTATAGTCAATGCACTCACTCTAACGTTGGTTTATGTAAAGGTTTTATTTGCTTGCCACAATGCCTAAGGGTTTGATACAAGTTATGAAAATAAAGCAAAGTTTTGAAATCTAAAAAGAAGGCAACTTAGGATATGTGTTTATTTGATTAAAAAAAAGATAAAGGTTAAAATACAAAGTCATATAAAATTAACAAGTATAAAAAATAATCTTAACCACTAATCTTTTTAATCAAAGATTAAGATCAAATTGTAGAAAAGGTTTCTAAACGGGTATTTATGAATAGCCACTTTTGTTGATTTTTTTAGAGTTAATCTCCGTTTTCGTCCGTGAATTTTGCAACTTGTCTCTAGTTGAGTACCAGCCTTTAATTTGTCTTCATTATTGACCTGAGTTTTGTAAATTGCTTATGTTTTCGTCCTTTTGACTAATGTGTTAACGGTTTCCGTTAACTAAGTGCTAAATGAGTGTTAATTGACCAAAATACCCCATACCCACCCCAACCCCCTCTACTCATTATCTTCATCATCCCTACATCATCATAATCACCATCATCAACTTGCCCACCATCAACATCTCTACCCACGTCTCACGCTTGAAGCCACCTAAACCAGCCACCGCCGCCTGAAATCACACAAAAACCACCTCCATCATTGTATTCTGTTCGATTTGGCACCCGCTTTTACTTCTGACTATTTCTACGGATTTGTGCAGGCGGTTACTATTTGTCATGGTGGACATGAATACTAGAGGGTTGGGGTAGGAGGTGATCACAAATCTGAAGAGGAGATGCGATGGTAGTGTAATGATTAGTTGTTGTCGGAGACGACAGTTTAACGGCGGGTGGAGGTGGCTACTAGAGGGTGGGGGCAGGAGGTGGTTGTATATTTAAAAAGGAGATGCGACGGTGGTGTGGTGGTTAGTTGTAGTCGGAGACAACAGGGCAATGGTGGTGGAGGTGGCTGCAAGAGGTTGGGGGTAGAGGTGGTCATAGATCTGAAAAAGGGATGCAACAGTGGTGTGGTGAGCAAGGATCGTCAAGGACATTGGGGCAATGGCGATCGAGGTGGCTGGCGGAAGGTAGGGGCGGGAGTTTGTGTTTTTCCGGTGGTAGTAGTGAAAGGAAAAAGAGAGAGAGAGGGGGGAGAGAGGGAGGGAGAGAAAGAGAGGGAGATAGAGTGTGCATGTGAGAGAGAGTGAGAGAGAGAGAGAGAGAGAGAAATGAGAGAAATTGAAAAGTGAGAGGGTGGTGAGATTTTTTGTAAATAATATAAGTCCGTAGTGGTATTTTGGTCTTCTTATAAATTTCTAACAGAAAATGTTAACACTATTAGTGAAATGGACGAAAACGAAAACGATTTGCAAAAATCAGGCCAATATTGGAGACAAATTAAAGGTTGGTACTCAAATGGAGACAATTTGCAAAACTTAGGGACGAAAACCGAGATTAACTCTTTTTTTTTAAGTTCTCCCATTTTTTTTAAATGCTCATAACTATTATATACGATATTATTTTTTTATAAAAATAAAATCATGAAAAAGAACGTTTGTTTATCTTTGAAACGAATACAATATTTTTATATAAAAAGAAAACAAACTTTTTACGTTTTTAAGGTCATATCTCGTTATTATGTATTTGATGCAGTTAATTACGTCTTTTGTTAGCTATTGTGATTTTCTAAATACTATTATATTTTTCTAAAATGATGACTTTTAGAAAAATATAATGGCGGATTAATATTTTTGTGTATCTATAATATGTAAAACACAATAATAAATTAACAACTAATAATCTAATATATTAAAAACAATGACAAAATAATTCAATGTACTATTGTATATTTTGATCGTAATTGCGTTATCTTATACACTATAAGTTTTGCTAAATACATTGATAAAATAACATAATTGTATACTTATAATTATAAAACACAATAAACTGATATTTGAAACAATTAACGTATAATACACCATGAACGGATGCATTTAACACAATTATCAAAATGTCATCGTTTCTAAAATAATAGAAGGACATATGTTAAGCGATAATTTTTTTTATACATTTTAGATAAAACATTATTTTCATTATAACCCTATCTTAAAAGAATTTAAAAAAAAAAGGGTTTTTTTTTACTTTTATATTCAAAATAGCCTCTGCCATATGCAGGTAAACATATTTCTTCTTTGACAAAACCTCGAAATTAAATCTTTTGTTTTTTTGAATTAGCTTCATTCAATGGGCAATCAAAGATTAGGGTGTTTGTTTACAACTTGCCAGATAATATTCAGAAATGAAATATACATGGTATAAAATTTTTATTCTTTGGAATAATTAAAGATATATTAAAAAGAAAAAAATTCATTTGAAAAAGAAGGATAAGCATAAACAATTATATATGATATATGATGGTGCTAGATACAACAGACACAAAAAGAACTTAAATGATTATACAACTATATGTCTTACGTTATATATTTGTATAACATACTTAATTAATTTCAAAGTAAAACTTAAGTTCCATATTAAAATAAACGCTATAGTAAGTGGAAACGGAATTCTCATGTAAAATTATTTATATTTTCGTGATAATGATCACCTATCGATGGATTATTACTGAAGAAATTAAAACTAATATGCAAAAGAAATAAAAAGTATATCAGAACTCAGTAGGTTTCGCTCGAAAAATCTAATTTTTACCATAGCCTTCAAGTTTTCTAATAAGATATATTCATTAACAACATAACAACACTTTTGAATCCGGCCACTTTGGAATTCAATCCTGTAATGATTATAACTTCAAGGATGAAAAAGCACTTCCACTGTAGATGGGTAGTTGAGCTTATAAAAAGCTATTCTTTTTTCTTTTAAAAGGCGTTCGAATATATTACGACACCAGATTCAACCTTCTTTGGATGTTATTTCAACCATCCGTGCTGATTTTAACATTTCACACTTAAATCACCCAAAAACACTATTTAAGAGGAACTCTAACAATCATCCCATACCAATTATAAAAACCATTCAACTAACAAAAATGACATACACCCAACACCCAACAAATCGGCACAACTAACGCCACCGGTGATATGCCAACCGTTGCCGAGATCGAGAACTCCCGAGTATCTCCGCCCCCAGCCACCGTCGGACACAGGTCGCTACCGCTTACTTTCTTCGACGCCGTATGGCTACTCTTCTTCCCCATCCACCAACTCTTCTTCTACGACTTCCCACATCCCAAGTCATATTTCCTACAAACAATCATCCCCAAACTCAAACACTCATTATCCATCACTCTTCAACACTTTTTCCCATTCGCAGGCAACCTCATAGTCTATCCCAATACAAATCCTACGTTTCGCGCGAAAACACCCGAAATCCGTCACGTCGAAGGTGATTCTGTCGCGCTTACATTCGCAGAATGTGATCTTGATTTCAACGATCTCACGGGAAATCATCCTCGTGAATGTCACAAGCTTTATCCACTTGTGCCTTTTTTGGGACACCCATCAAAAGTGTCTGATTATGTCACAATCCCTCTGTTCTCCGTACAGGTTACGCTTTTCCCGAACAGCGGGATCTCCATCGGGCTCACGAACCACCACTGTCTATGTGACGCCACCACAAGGTTTAATTTCTTAAACGCGTGGACCTCGATCGCGAAACATGGTACCGATGAGTTGTTTGTAGCGAGTGGATCGCTACCGTTTTACGAGAGGGTGATCAAGTACCCTGAGTCTTTAAATGACATATATTTCAACCAACCAGGGATTGAAGCCATTGATGCGGGGTACCAGCTGCCTCGGCTTGTTGGCGAGAGCGATAAGGCTCGAGCCACGATTGTTATTACGCAAGCCCATGTTAACCGGTTAAAGAAATGGTTGTCGACCCAAGGGACGACAATCGAATACGTATCGTCGTTTTCAGTGGCGTGTGGTTTTGTGTGGAGTTGCATAGCGAAAGCTCGTGCGCGAACTGGCGCGCTAAAGACTGATGATGATTTGGAACGGTTTATGTGTGCCGTTGATTGGAGATCTCGTCTCGATCCACCCCTGCCCAAAACTTATTTTGGTAATTGTGTGGGACCATGTTTTTGTACACCAACAAAAAGCTCAATATTAGCTGGGGACAAAGGGTTTCTTACTGCTGCTGAAGTGTTTGGAAAGGCACTAATCGAGACTATAAATAACAAGGATGCATTGATGAACGATGCCGATACATGGCTCGAGAGAGCGTACGCCCCGTTGCCGACGATTGGGGTGTCTGGAACCCCAAAGATCAGGATTTACGACGTGGATTTTGGATGGGGGAAGCCGAAAAAGCATGAGACTCCGTCGCTCGATTACAACGGGTCTATTTCGGTTAACGCGTGTAGAGATTCACCGGGCGATATTGAAATCGGTGTCTCCCTTCCTGCTAAACAAATGGATGCGTTTATTAGGATATCTAGAGATGAATTAGAGAGCAACTTTTATGATCAATATTGAGTCATTTGTCAAAAACACTTTTAGTGTTTGGATGTTGCTTTACATTACAACAATTTACATTTAATAAAGATCACACTGTTTAATACCTAATGACTTGTTTGCCCATTTTAAGTAAGTAAACTGATATTTTTTATTTTAACTCAGTACTTTACCAACAGTTACATTACTATAAAAAGACCACTTTGTGACCGTTAAAACCGTCACAAACGGTGAAAATGTCTTTTGGCAACTATTTTGTTATGGAATTAACGGTCGCTAAAACATTGATTAATGCAACTTATTTGCGACGCCTTTTAAGAACAAAGTACTCTTGCAACCAAATGTAGTTAATAATATTTCCTACTCGGGTAAGACGCCTACACAATTCGAATCTCACCATTAAATAATTAAGTGTAGTCATATCATGAATTTTGTAGGTTGATAAGTTTAATGAATTATATTAAATAAATATAGTTCTTAATGTCAAAGATATGGTAATATATCGATTGTCCGTTTCGCATATGCTGCCGGCCTCCTATCAAATGAAAAATTAATTAAATAATAGTAAGACAAGATTGCTTCATCGTGTTACGTGTATCACACTATTTCATGAAAAGTAGTATAATTTTTAAAGATATTGTTACTTTTATATATTCCTATAAGCAACTACGACCATTCATAGCAAAATTTTTATTTTTATACATATATTTGAGTTAGAACCTGTGTGATACACATATTAAATAAAAAAATACGAAAATTTCTTCTTTTTATAATTTATAGATCTTTAAATAATATTTTGTATACAACATTTTATATTATATTTATAATATTACTATTTTTATTTAAGCTTAATAGCTTTAATGTCTTTGCTTTATATTGTATTTATATTGTATTACTATGTTACAATCACATGTAATACACGTGCTAAATAAATTTACTGTTACATGATTAATAATATAAAAAATTATGTTTTAAATATTGTGTATTATACGGATTGAATAAACCAATGTATTACAAATTTAAAAATTTGAAATTAACATATTTAAAATTTTAATTATAGATAGTTATTAATTAATAAATAGTTATTATAGTATTTATAGTTAATAGGAGAGAGAAACTATAAAATCAATTATTAGATAGCCTAGGATGTTGACAAATATCCAGATTTGTTTTTATTTATTAGTATTCAGATATGGATATCATAGATAATTAGAAAATTTTGATAAAATCACAAAATGTAGCAATATAAAAACATTTACTATTTGATAATTAAAATTATTAATTTATAATTATCGAGCTTGTCAAACATTTGAAATAACTTTAGTATGTGTAATCAATTAGTTAGTGTAAATAAATTAATTCAGAAAGTCAAATATAGATGTTGACATCAAAAATATTATAAACTTTTGATTGAATCACTGTTAGAATTAGTAAACAACTCCTTAATAATTAAAATTAGTAATTAATAATAAAGTAATAAACATAATCTGAAATAATCAAATTATATGAAATTAGTTTAAACAAATTGATATTTGTTACAGTTTCGAATTTATATAAAAGTAGCTTTATTAAACCCGTGTGTTACACGGGTTGATCAAATAAAATATTTTATAAAATAAAAATTAATTAATTATAAAACTATATTATAATGTAAAATATGGTTAAGGACTATAAGAAATAAAAAAAAATTATATTAACTTTTTAAACTTTTATTTTAAAACCTTTATTTGTTTTTTTCCCAAAAATACATTAAACATTTTGTTTCAAAACAAACCGTTATAAAAAAAATATATTTAAAAAAGTTTGGTGATTTTGAAATGTTTTTTATTTTATAAAATTTATTTCCTTAGGAATTACACTAATAAAAAGATCTATTTCTTAATTTACTTATAAAACTAATTTAGATATAAAATAATTAAATAATATTATTAGTAATTAATGTAAATAGAGAGAAGCAACAAAATTTTAATAATCTTTAATGTGGTAATTCCAAGTGTCCTCTATAGATATATTTTTATTAGAGTAAAAAAATATAAAATAAACATTGAATGACAATAATCAGAAATGGATTGTGGCAAATCGTTGATCCAAAGATGACCAAAACCAACGAACAGTTTATCATCAATACTAATTAATAATTATTTTTTTAAAGTCCTATGCAATCCTATTCATTTTTTATTTTTAATTTTAAAAATCAAAACCATAAAGTGGTTCTTCCTAAATTGAATTTGGAAATCAACTATTGATTCTAAAGTTAACTTATGTATAGTATGAATTAATTATAAATTTTAAATTTCAAATTATGATTGATCAATTAAGGTAATGAAGAAAACATATGTCATAAATGTGTATTTTTTAACTTAATTAACTGTGTTAAAAAAATCAAAACCAATCATGAAACATGATTTTGACGGGAAAATAAATGAAAATTAATGTGATGTTGTCATGTATTTTCAATAGATACCTTTTTATTAGAATAAAAAAATATAGATGATTGAAAAACATTTGATTGTTTAAAATTATTTAAAGTATAACTCAACTTGTAATAGACAAAACCATTTAGCAATATAAAGCATAGCTCAACTTGTGACATGCAGAGCCTGAAGCTTATCTTAATCTTATATTTCTGTTTTGTAATTTGTAATATCGTTATGAAATATAATATAGTTATGAAATATAATGTTACATATTGATCATCTCTTTAGTATAGGAACAAGCTATAGAATGCAAAATAAATAAAAGTTATTATAATATTCTTATAACTATTTTAGTTTGTAATATATTTATTAATCAAAACACAATATTTACAATCATATGATTTTAATCAGGCTACATATCAATATTTACAATCATATGATTTTAATCAGACTACACATATACTATATAATAAAAAGAATTCTTTTTAGAGACACATAACAATTTCTAGTGAAATTTAGACTTGTGTTTTTCATCTATTTCTCCTATTAATGAAAATGATTATAAATAAGTAAAATAAAAAATTAAATATCCAAAATATAAATCTTTTTGTTTAGTAAATAATTAAATATCCAAAATCATAAAATGATTCTTCCTAAATTGATTTTGGAAATCAACTATAGATTCTAAAATTAACTTATGTATAGTATGATTTAATTTTAAATTTCAAATTAGGATTGATCAATTAAGAAAATGAAGAAAACAGATGCCATAAATGTGTATTTTTTAACTTAATTAACCGTGTTAAAAAAATCAAAACCAATCATGAAACATTATTTTGGCGGGAAATAAATTAGGATGTGCTTTAAAAAGACGTCACGTGTCACCTAAGTTACTTCTTTATTATATAGTATAAATTATATTAAACATTATTTTTTTTCTTTTCAATTAAATAATATTTTTTATACATTTATCATTATTTTTTTTCTCTACTGGACTCATAACCACTTTAAAAAATATTAAAAAATTTATAAGGATTGAACAATGTTTTTTTAAATATACAAATAAATAGTATCCTTTTCTTTTCTATTCACTCAAACTCATTACTTATTATATAAGAAACACATTCACATACTTTTAAAAAATACATCGTGAATGCTCTAATTATTGTATGTAACTCCATCATATAAATAAAATATGTTATTACTGCATGTATGATTAGGGCTGGGTCGGAACCGGACCAAACCAAATCGACCCGACCAAGACCTTAATAGAATATAAGAAATGTGAACCAGGCCATTTACTGACGTGTTGGACCCGTCAAAATCGGATTACGCGGATCGGATGACCAACATGCATGTGAGCTAGACTGCGAACTGTTTTAGGCATATAGTTTTTACCTGCTCTTCAACTATTGTTTTTTTGGGCCTTCAGTTTTGTGTTGTTGTTCAACTGATGTGTATGAGATATGTTTTCGTTTTGACCGGAAATACAAATAAAAAAACCAAAATGTAAATGAAACTATAATATAAATGAAAACCAAATAAAATCAAAAATAAATGTTAAGTTTTAATATGAAAAATACCTTCAACCGTACCCAGTAAAACTTAAAAATCCTCCATGACTTTCAAAAGTGTAGTTAATGGGTTCGAGTATCACTTGGTTTAATATACTTCTCATGGGTAAGGGGTTTTAACATAGTGGACATTTAGGTGATTGGTTTCCCCTACGATGGTGGGCAGACCGGTCACTAGCGTTGTTTGTGTCTGTGGGCATGGATGGCATTTCGTCAGTGGATTTACCCGGATGACCGCGCTTAAAAAATTATTCATTAGCCGTTAAAAAAAATTTCAAAATCCAATAATAAACCTCCAACCATAGTCATGAAACTTAACAAATGTAAATGGAATCAAAATGTTTTCAGCGCCTCAATATCCAAAAAAAAAAAAAGAAAAAGAAAAAAAAAACTTCAAACATAGTCATGAAACTTAACAAATGTAAATGAAATCAAAATGTTTTCAAAGGCTTCAATATCCAAAAAAAAAAAATAAAAGAAAAAAAACCCTCCAAACACAGTTTCAACCACATGCTTTTAAAGCTTCAATCTCCAAAAGGTTTTCACTAATTTACTTGTCCATCGCCATCCATCCGATTTTCTCATAAATATATAAACAAAAGGAATGATTAGAAACTAAAAAAGTACCACCAATTATATTGCAATTCAAGATATAAAAGTTAAACTAATTTTTTGCAAGTTCTTCAAGTTTTTTAAAATCATCAGTTTCTTTGATTTCTTTGCTTGATTTGCAAATCTAGTTTTACATACAAATTAATGCTAACAAGAGTAGGGGATAACCAAACCTCTATATGATTTCAATACCCGCCTTTGGGTGCTAAAAGTGAACTTTGATGCTGCCTTTGAAACTTAGTATACAAAAAATATTTGAATATATAAAAAAGATAACATGGAAATAAATTATTTAATTGACACATAAAACAATACCACTAATAACTTTTTTCATATTTGAAAGAGTCAAATAACGAGCTAAATTAATTTGCACCATGTTAAGTTATCGAAGCTACTAATACTCTCTTCAATGTCATCTTTTAGAAATTTTTTTAATTTGATTTTATCATCAAAAGAAAGAACCCCACCACCCTTATATTGTTGAAAAGCATCAAGAAATGAGTTTTCACCTCCCCGATAATGTACAATTTTATTTTGTATTTGAGGGAGATCATTTAAACCCGTTCAATATAAACGCTCATACTCCTTAACCAAATCTGCATCACATCTTTAACTTCATCAACCAATTTACAAACTATTTTTTAAACTTCTCATATGTCGTTATTTTGCCTTTGCATATGTATATTCATTGCCTGATCAACATACATGTTCTCTCGTAAGAAAAGTTATATATTTGATCATCTTTTTTTAACAATCGATCAACGTTGTCACCCACATCCATAACCTCTAAAAAACTAATGTGCTATAGTATACGTTGAACCAGAAATATTTTAGTTGCACACACTCAATCTTTTTGATATAGAATTTAACCCAAATCATTTAGGTAACTTTCATACCTGTGATCATATAAATAAAAAGTTTATTTAACAGAACGGTTAACATTTTACATATGTTATTCCATCTTGTGGAAACATGAAAAGATAATAAAGCTTTGGAGTCTATAATTTTTTGAATAGCATAGGCTTTAAATTTTGGGAACCTTTTGGGGGTCTTTTTGTAGTGTATTTAATCGCATGCATCAACCGTTTCCCGGTGGTGGTCTTCACAGTTGTGGTGTTGATGTTGAGGGTCTTGACGGTGGTGGTGTTGGCGGTGGTGGTGTTGGCGGTGGGGGTCTTGACGGTGGTGATGTTGACGGCCGTGGTGTTGACGGTGGGGGTCTTCGCGCTGGTGCTCTTGTTGGTGGGCGTTTGATGGTAGTGGTCTTGGCTGTGACGGTATGACCACTTCTGTTGCTCCTTTTTCTCCTATATATGAATAAACGAAGGTGATGAACAGTTGGTTTGGTTGGTTTATCAATGTTTTAGATCTAGAACACAAATATTTGGTAATGATGAGGATTTCTTCACCTCCGCACCTGTTAGATCTGTTCTGTTGGGTTTTTGTTGCTTCGTTCGATGATGATGAGGAAGGCCTCACCTCAGAACAGATTGAATCTGATTAATATGTTTCTCTTGTTTTTGTTGTGAAATTTTCAGATCTAAATCCTGTTTGGTTCTGTGATGATGAGAATGCGTCATCTGAGAACCCAAGTTACTTCGTTTGTATTTTGGGTTTTCTTTTAAATGTTTCGAGCATAGTTTTTTTGTTTGATGACGATGAGGCTGTCATCTAAGAACCGTTGGCTTTTTTGTGATATTCGTATGTTCAATGATGATGATAATACTATAATCCGAGAAGCACTATATTTTGCTTGCTTTTTTGTTTCAAGCATAGGTATTAGCTTTCTGCTTGTTTTTCTTTCCGAGGCTTGAACGTTAATACGTGTACAATCTGAGCAAAAATTAATTTCGCGCAATGCGCAAACCGGATATCAACTGGTTTAATTAATAATATAAGCTAAGTACCTAACATGAAGATACCTACCAACATGTAACAAATTAGGCAACTAGTCTTCAATTGTAATATGATAACATTATTTTATGATGTATCATCCATTGTGATAGTCATTACATGTTCTAACTTCATTCATGAAAGCACACTTCAATAACCCTCGCTATAGCATAACTGGTGTGGGTGAAAGTTGGCCTAAAATTAGTTATCCTCTAGTCCTCATCAAGTGTGAAGTTAATAATTTGTAATTAATTATTTTATAATATCAATTATGGAACTGATAAATGGTGCTTTAGGTACTTCAGACAAAGCAATTCATACAAGAAAACCAAGAAAGAAGACGATGACTTGTATTTACCTTAAATTCTTATAAATAAACTAAGAAAGAAAACTAGGAAGTTCTATAGTCAAAGGCTCAAAGCTATTCAATTTTATGATAACTAGTACTTATTTTGGTATTTTTATCATGTAAAGATAAGTAAGGTCGTATTCATAGAAAATTTGTGAAAATGGTTGGATTAACTTAGACTTAAACGACTTATGAAAGAAATTTAAATTAAAAATAAAAACTTTATATGATTTTAAAGAACACAATTGTAAAAGGCAACAAACTTTGAAAATGATTTATAGTAATTAATGACAAACAAATCACTTTTAGGTTTCAAATTTCACAAGATCAACCACTAACATGTTTCATTAGGATTTGTAGTAATATGGATCAGGATAATGCGTTCCAAGTGTTGAAGGCACGACTAACTCAAGCCCTTCGTCTTGACACTAGCAGAAGAATATTAAGTGTTAGTGGTGTATCCTGATGGTTCGTAATAGGATTGGGTTACGTCTTGATGAAATGAGTGAAAATTATAGCGTATGCCTCGAGACAACTGAAGACTCATGAGGTCAAGTACCCTACACGCTATTTAGAGTTAGAGGTAACGGTTTTGTCCTAAAGATATGGAGACATTATCTGTATGGAGCGAAATGCATCATTTTCATAGATCATAAGAGTTTGAAGTATTTATTTGGATAGAAGGATAATATGAGGCAAAAAAAGTGGTTGGAGTTAATCAAAAACTACGTCTGTAAGATCCATTATCACTTAGGCAAGGCCAATGTGGTAAGTGATGCCCTTAGTCATAAGGATAGATTCGAACCGATTCATGTGAAATCTTGTTAGATAATTGTGATGTTGGATGTTATGCAACAGATCAACGGTTTCAAGACGTTTCCACAAAAGAAGACAGTTCGATTTGAAAACAATGATTGATCAGATCATGCATCTAGGAGAGAATACCCTTGATGTTAAAATCAGAGTCAAACGAACGTGGATTCCGTGTTATGGGGATATGAAAGGAAGGACTTTGGATGTGGCTCATAAGACCTAGTATTCCATTCACCTCGGTGTCACAAAGATGTATTATGATTTGAAGAAAGATAGCCAATGGACAGACAAGAGGCATGATGTAATGGAGTATGTAGGTTAGTGTTTTACATGGCTACAAGTGAAGACTGAACATGAGAGACCATACCATAAATTTTAGCCTTTGGACATTTCCTAGTGAAAATGGGTGTAAATCATGATAGATTTTATTCAAAAGTTACCTCACACTTATACCATAGTGTGAGGTAAAGTTATTTGAAAGTGTCATAGTGATTGAAGCAGAAGCTTTTTCATCCAGTTCAAATTTCTTCATATCCTTATCATCCTATAGATATTCGGGCTTCTTAACAAGCTCACCCTTCAAGTTTAGTGTAGATGGCATGATTTTTAAACCTATATCTCTTGTTAGCATAATCGTCTTCATTAATGAGTCTTAAAGGTTTAGTGTTGGTTCTGATCTTAGTGTAAGGTTCAAAGAAGCATCGATATTCTTCATTTTCAAATTAGTTGTCATCTTCGAAAATCGAACAACTTTGAAATTTTTTTCAATAATTTACATAGTTTTTGTAAAAGGTTAATGTTTTGGTACTATAGAAGTTCTCGCATGATGTCTATGAGAAAACTTGTGATACTTCACCAATTTATCAAAGTTTTTGCATGCTCAATGCAAAAACTATCAACTGTAATGTCTATGAGAAAACTTGTGATACTTCACCAATTTATCACAGTTTTTGCATGCTCAATGCAAAACTATCAACTGTAACTTTCGAATGCATAAACATTCCAATAATAACTGTCAAATGCGAAAAGTTAAGTATCAAATGAAAACAATGACTAAAGTTGAAGTTTTCGCAACTTGCAAATACGTCCAATTCAATTTGAAACAACCGTATGAAGCTATTAATTTCTCCAGAAACCTAATTAGAGTCTAGGTGAGTTTAATTAGGTTCAATTAACATGAGTTCAAATGTCAAATCGTAATGAAACAACAATAGAAAATAATGTTTTCTGGTGTATTCTTTCAAAACTACTTTTTCAAAGCATACAAACTAGAATTGATAAAAATGAAACAAGTTACATCAAAATTCAAGCTATTTATACTAATTACACATAAGCTCTCGCCTAGCTTGATGTTTTCTCATGGCTTCAATGTTTTCGCATGGCTGCAATGTTTTGGCTTCATGCAGTTTTCACATAGTCTTTGTTTCAGTTTCAGAAATTCTCATATACTTGTTTTCGCATGGTTTGAGAAGTTCTCACTTAAAGTACATTTTGAAAGCTACTTTCTACTCTTGTGTTTTTCAATAAAAGAAAGAAAACTACTCTTAGTAATAACCAGGGGCGGATCTATTAAGGGGTTAGGGGTAGCGAGGCTAACCCTCAACTTTTTACGCGTAGTGTAAAAAAAAAAAATTACATTTTTATGTAAATTTTTTTTTAAGGTTTTACGTTACCCCTGAGAAAATATTATGTTACCCCTGAGAAAATATTACGTTACCCTAAAAAAATTTTAAACTCAAAACTTTATAGAAAATTTTAAATTTTAAAAAAAGTAGTCTAATATTTTATAAAAATATTATAACAAATTAACCAAATTACCCAAAATACCCATTCAAAAGCCCCTATGTTAATTAAGCTCAAAATTTTCTTTAGCCCAACTATTTTTAAAAGCCCAAATTGTTATAAAAAATAAAACCCAATTATTTACAATTATAAAACATAAAAACCCAACTAAATACCAAAATCGCCACCCCCCCCCCAAAAAAAAAAAAAAAAACCCATATGCGCTGCTGGTCGTTGTTGCTGCTGCTCGCCGCTGCGGCTCCTCCTTGCCGTCGCCGCTGCTCCTCGCCGCCGCCGCCGCTGCTCACCCTATTCCGTGCTGACATGTTGTTTGAATCTTGATTGCTTTGAAGTTGAATGTATTTTTTCTACTTTCTAGGTTTAAGTGTTATTTACAAGATTTCAAAAGTAGGAGATTGATTAATTATTATTTAATTTAATTGTTAGGGTTTATTGACAATTAAGGATTTGTATTGACAATTAGGGATTTGTAATGTTATTGTGAATTTGATTTAGTTTTTAGGTTTTATTGGCAATTAGGAGATTGATTAATGATTAATGAATTTGTAATGTTATTTGGAAGATGAAATTAGGGATTTGGAGATGTATTTGATTTAAAATTTTATGAATTTGAATTGTGTTATTTGGTTAATAACTAACTAAACAACTAACAAACCCAAAATACCAAATAACATTAATAACTTAATAAGTTAATAACTAAAAAAATAACATGGCCAAAATTATAATAAACCCAAAATTTAAATAACTAAACAACTAACAAACTCAAAATACCAAATAATATTTTATAAAAACATTAATAAGTTAATAACTAACAAACCCAAAATACCAAATAATATGACCAAAATTATAATAAGCCCAAAATTTAAATAACTTAAAAACCTAACAAGTTTACAAGCTCAAATACTCATTACCCAAACTAAACAACTTAAAAAAAATAACTAGTTATACTCATAACCCTCACCGCCTCACGCTATCGCCGATCACCCAACAACCTTTGTTCCTATCGCCAACCAACCATCACCTGACCAGAGTGACCGCCCCCTGCTGTCCGCCGTTCTGCTGCGGCGGTGGTATTTATATAAATGTACGATAAATAAATTTTTTTTACGTTACCCCTGAACTTTTCTCCTCTAGATCCGCCACTGGTAATAACTAATAAAGTATGTAAATAAAATGTGACTTCATCAATCCCATGTCACCAAAAATTCCCATGTCCACCAATATAGGAACTTTATCATAGCTTTAAAGTAGCTTTAGGACGAATTTGTTCTAAAATTCACCCCAAAATGTAAAGGAGTTGATACTTATTTTGAGTTGGAAGGAGCACATGCCTTTGAGGTGGACAACAAACTAATATTCTAATTTCTAGGATGTATGTCCACTAATAAATATTACATTCGTACAATTGATTCCTCACTCTAGTTCCTACATCGCTGTTCACATACAGAAGTTATGTGTGCTTTAATTAAGCATGGTAAGCAGAGGGCTTCATTCAAATGGTGTTCATGCTCCCGTTAATCTATAGACTTACGGCTCATCTACTTAATATACTTACGATGTTTTGTTGGTTAAAAAGAGTAGAGGTGCTGAACTCTTATATATGACTGTTGTGGTAATATTTATAAGGTGGTAAAGGAAGCTGCATAAGGATAAATGGCGAGGGCTAGCGACACCAAGATGTAGATTTAATAATAGGATTAGAGTGCGTGTGAGTTAGCTGTTAAAAAGGTTTTGATTCTAATAATTGGCCGACAACATGCATATTCAGTACGTAAATGATGTATACTGAACCGATGAAGGTGCCTACTTTTTTATACAAATTTCATTATTTCTAACACACAAATCGATCTTATTCCTTACTAAATTTAATCACACTCGGGATAATGTATTGGTATTTGTTCATCATCGTCGTCATCTGTTTTGGTGCTTCAACTTCAACCTCAACCTCAACATCAACATCAACATCAACATCAACAGGAAGTGTAGAGTATCTTCCTGGTTTTAAAGGAAAACTCCCTTTTAGTTTGGAAACTGGGTATTCAATTCATTGCATCTATTTTATGCTTTTAATTTTACTTTATTTTCTTGTGTATATATAAGTATATGATATGCAGTTACGTGGGTGTGGGTGAGAATGAAGATCTTCAGCTTTTTTACTACTTCATTCAGTCGGAGTCAAATCCTGATCGCGATCCACTCATCCTTTGGATGTCTGGCGGTCCTGGTTGTTCGTCCATATCGGGTCTCCTCTACGAGATTGGTATATTTTGTCAATTATTTCATAAAGTTGTTAGAGTTGCACTTGCTTAATGTAACTATGTGACTGTTGCTTGGATATTTGAGTTATTGGAATCATTTGAACAAAATAGGTCCAATACAGTTTGAGGCTGTGAAGTACAATGGAAGCTTGCCCACCTTGATTTTGACACCCAATTCATGGACAAAGGTTTATATATCTAGGGCTTTTTGTTTGTGGCAAAAACTCACCATGCATAATCAAAATATCGCTTTAAGAGCATTCACATCGTATTCTTTATCTCCATCTATATAATTACACTAAACTCATTATTTTTTCTATCTACTTTTCAATTAAATAATACTTTTTAATATCTTTATAATTACCTTTTCTCTCTACTGTATTCACAACCATTTTAAAAATATATTAAAAAATTAATAGAGATGAACAGTGTTTTATCAAATATAAAGATAAATAATAACATGTTCTCTGTCATCCACTCATAACAATTTAAAACTATTTTTTATAATATAGAGATCACACTCACATATATATAAAGGATGAGATGAGAATGCTCTAAGCTTACGCTTCTACAAAATGCTCGGTGACGCATGTACTATTATGGTAGGCCACCTATGCTTAAGCCACTCATAATATGACATATGTTTAACAGGAGCAGAGCCACTTATATTTTCTTAAAACCGCCTTTATTAAACACGGGTGGCGTCGCGCCTCTTACCCTCCTATGATAGTTTTTCGCCTCTATTTTTTCTAAGTCAAGAGAAGTTTAAAGGACGAATAGAGTTGTTACCGGCTAAATATAGTGAGACGACTCTATCATAGAGTTGGAGGTCTCTATAAATAGAGTACGACTACCTTTTGAACTTTTTCCTAAATTAAAAATATTGAAACAATATAGATCGCAACAATGTTATACCCAAGTTGTCATGACAACTCGTGTTAAGAGAAAACCCGGATTAAGAAGACATTTTCAGAATTTCTCATTTTTATTAGTATTAATTGAACTAAAAAAATCAAGTTTTGCTCCATTAAATTCTTGTTTTCCTCAAAATTAATTTATATATTCTCATTTCACAACGACAACCCGTATGGCTTAACTCATTTCTCCCTAGAAAAACCACACTAGTGACTTCCCATCAAATTGTTCATTTGATTATTTGAATGATGGCATGTGTATAAGAATGATAGCCATTTTATCATATGCAAAGTTGGTACACCACAACTTTTCGACAATATCTGAAAATTTTATGAGGAGGTCAACATCTTTATAAATAATGTTCTAGGAATTTTATTTAAAATGCAGGTGGCAAGCATAGTATTCTTAGATATTCCTGTTGGCACCGGTTTTTCCTATGCAAGAACTACACTTGCTTCAAATTCTACGGACGTCGGATGGTCTGACCAAGCCTATGAATTCATGAAAAAGGTACGGTTTTTACTAAGTATTTACCTTGTAATGTTGTTTGCATTTTGGTTGTTTTTTACACTATGTTCCTAAGTTCATTTAAGGAGAGAAAATAAAATAATTGGAATAAAAGAAAAAAATGGTTGTGTTTCAAAGTTTATATAATAAAATGAAATAAAAATAAAATAAAAAAGTTGTATTTCCGAGTTCATTTAAGAAGGAAAAAAAATGAAATGGAAGAAAAATGAACCTTAAAATCAGTCCTTTCAAATTAAAAAGAAATGGAGAAAAAAAAAGAAAGGAAAAAAAAAAAAGAAAAGAAAAAAAGGGAAAGAAAAAGAATAAAATTTTCTGTTTTTTTTTTTTTTTTTTTTTTTTTTTTCTCTAAACTCTATAACACATCGTTAGGATTAAAGAAACATTACAATCAAAATTAATATCAACAAATAAAAATAAACTTTAATGTGCGTGGAATGATACATCGAATAAAATACAAACTAACTAGTTTTTTTTATAAGCAAATCAACGAGAAAGATAATTTAAAAAAAGATCAAATAACATGAATGCTAGAAAGTACACTTGAATAAAATTAATAATGGTATTGAAAGCTTCAAATATATAGTTTTGAAAAACTAAAATTGTAAGAATTATTAAGATGTTGATTATGTATCAAGTTTAGGTTGAAGACAAAATTGATAATATTCTTTCTTCTCAAATTCCATATTTTCTTAAACGTTCATAACTTTTTATACAACATTGTATTTTTAAAAAAATTACACCATTAAACTAAGTATTTTTTTCTTTTAAAATGTTGATATAAAAAAACAAAGTTTTTTATTTCACATTTTTTACTCATTGTGTAATCTTCTGAATTGACGAGTATTATACAATTATTCAATGAGGATTACACAAGGAATTGAAAACATAAAAAGTTTATATTTTTTAGTGTTGTGTTATTTGAAAATCATTATTTTAAAAACACAATGAATAACATAATGGTCAACATTTGACATAATAGATAACACAATGAGCAGCACTAGACTCGATAATTAGCAATGGGCACAATGAGCAACTTGATAAGGATTGCACAATTATTTGACAGGTTTACATAATGAACAGAAAAACATAAAGGAATAATTACATTTTCAACATTGATTTATTTGAAAATTGTTATTTGAAACATCGCATTGTTATTTTGAATCATCTTATCCTTGATTTTTGTTTTCTAAAATTATAAAGCTCATTATCCAATTTTCATCAAACTTTTTAATAATCTTTTCGAATGTCTCGTCAAAACGGTTCCCGTTCTAGAAAACCTATCACAGTTGATTCCGTTATCCCAAACTATACCTTTAATATTAGAGTGCACAATTTTACACCGAGGCAACTTGGAAGTTTTGATGTCATAGTAAGCATGATTTGTTATCTAAGAACCATGCTGAAGTTGTTTCCTTCGAGGAATTCATTCAAATTCCTCTTGCATATGGAAGTGTCTTAAACATTTATGGAGAAAAAGTCTCTAGATTTTGAGTGCAAAACAACGACACCCAATTCAAGATCATGAGTTGTGTAATTTTTTCATGGACTTTGAGTTGCCTTCAAGCATAAGCTATGGCTATGCCTAGTTGCATAAGGAAATGAACGAATCTTTATGGGAGTTTTAGGTTCTACCCAATACTTTAATGCCTTAATCTTTGTAGGATCCACATAAATTCCTTTATCATTCATGATGTGACCAAGGAATTGGACTTCCTTAAGCCAGAATTAACAATATTTGAGAAATTGGGAATGAAACGTTGATAGTAATCGGCTAGACGAAGGAATGAATGAATCTTTATGGGGGTTTTAGGTTCTACCCAATACTTCATTGACTATATCTTTGTAGGATCCACATGAATTCCTTTATCATTATGTGACCAAGGAATTGGACTTTCTTAAGCCAGAATTTACACTTGGAGAATTAGGCATAAAGTTTCTCATTCTTAAGAAATTCAAGAATCAAAAGGAATTGATATTTGTGATCGGATTTGGACTTTAAATAAATCAGGATGTAGTTGATGAAAACAATCATGAATTTGTCCAAGTATCGCTTGCATATGCGGTTCATCAAATCCATGAACACAATTGGTGCATTGGTCAAACCAAAAGGCATAACCATGAATTCATAATCGCCATATCTTGTATGAAAGGCTATTTTGGGAATGCCATCATCGTGTACTCAAAATTGATGATAACCCGAATGAAGATAGATCTTTGAGAAATGAGAAGCTGCTTGAAAGTGATCAAACAGATTGTCGATTCTCGCTAGGGGATCCTTGTTAGAAACTCTTGAAGTTGGCTAGCAAAGTTTTGCATCTTAGATGGTGCAAGATGAAAAGGAGATTTTGCCATTGGTGTTGCACTTGCAAGCGCAAGATCAATACGAAACTCAACTTGACGAACATGAGAAAGAACGATTAAATCCATGGGAAAAACTTTAGGAAATTTTCGAATAATCATAATATCTCCTATCTTCTTTGACTTCCCTTCCATTTTTACAACATGGACTAAAAAAGCCACACAATGTTTATGAAGGTACTTTTGAGTCTTAATACATGTTTAAGCCTTTTGGAAGTAGAAAAACATAATAGAAAATGCAATAATCAACATTAGACACAATGACTTGACGAATATTATATAATGACCTGATATTATATATTGATTTGACGAATATTACAAAATGAGCTGAAATAACATGAAAAAAAATAGTTTTTATGTGTCTATTGATACATAAAAAACGTTTTAAAGATAAAAACACTTAATTTTTTTTGGTGTAATTAATTTTTAAAATAATGTTGTATGTAAAAGTTACAAGCTTTCAAAAAAAAAAGGATTAAACTTGAAAATGTGGTTAAGACTAAAATACCTTTGGTTTATCATTAAAAGTTTTAATTATTTACTATTATGTCACTGAAGTTTCTTAGTCCTTGGATCAAAGATATAATGAATAATAATCCTTCTCACCATTTTTAGTTTTTCAACCATTTTTAAAATAACTCCACCTAATCTATAAAACATATGCCCTTAAAGCTCAAATCCTACAAATCAAGTCTCTCTCGTTTATAGAAAGAATGATCATTATACATAGAAAAATCAACGTTACGATTACCGGCACTTGTCTTTCTTGCACTGCTTAAATGTGACAAATGTTTTGTGAATTAATCATGTTGCAGACACATCCACCGGTTAGCTTTTTAATTTTTTTATTTATTTGAACGGCAAGTAGCGGACTAAATAGGCTAGCTACCATGTGTAGATATCCCAACCTCTAAACTCGTGATGGTCTTTTGTCCTCTAAAGTCTTCAAAGTCTTCTTTTAAACTCTGACTTTAGACATAAATTTCTATTGTGTTTTAATCTTAAGTCTTTTGAACGTTCAAGCTTTTGGAGTTTTTAATTCTTCTTGGCATCTTTTTGTAAAGTCTTTATCACGATCGATTCCACATATTGTTGCATTTCATAATCAAATTAAGACGAATGTTTGTGTGTGATATCAAGGAACTTCAAACAAACTCAATCGAATATTATTAATTATCAAATGATTACAATACCAAAGGAGTTTACATCGTTTAAGATCCATCCACTCGAGGTGAGCTCCCCTCGGTGACCTATCACAGAACTCTCTGCTCTCTCATACTCAGAGCACTTTTACAAATGAACACACGTAATAAAATACAAAGGAAAAACATCTATATATACTATTCAGATGTTCTCGCACGAGAACATGAAGTTCTCGCGCGGCAACTTTAAGTTTTCGCGTGATGAGATTTTTATCCATCATCTTGGAGTTCTCGCTTCCTTGTATTTCTCGAATGATTTGAGTTTTTACTTTTCATTTGATATTGTAATCCATAAAGGCTAGGTCCTTACACTTTTCCTCAACGTTTAAGAGATGACGTACTAAAAATTATACCCTAAATATTTAATTAAGGAAAGTGATCTTTTAGATGTGTTAAACAAATAAACTTATGAGATGATTATCCAGAAGTGAAGCCTACAAGTAACTAAAGGATAGGATAATTACACAAATCTCATCAAGTATTAACCACTCCCAAGTTAAAGAATATGATTTTTATGATCTTCTTAATTTGTTCAGGGACTTATACACCTATCTTTTGTTTTTGCATGTTTTTCCAATTTTGTTTATCTAACTTTTACTCTTAAATATCACGATTCTCATTCATTGGAGAGGTGATTGCGATTGGCTTCACTACGGAAGGTGCATGTCCCATGGATGGTGTACTGATATATCTCTTATCAGTGCTTTCATAGCTCTTGGACGTATTGGAGGATCCTCCTAACCATCAAACACCCATTTCGTCTATGTTTCATTTTCTATTTTTATTTTTTATTATTTAATTTTTTAATTTTTTTTCCTGAAACTAGGTAAAAAGATAATCAAGGTTTACATACAAACTTACCAATCAAGTGTAACAATAGAATATTCTATCTATGCACATGGTTTGAGGACGTCCATGCGGTACAAATTGATATTGGAGAAACTAATGACTTCTTTATTGAAAGTTGGGTGTGATTAGGAATACCGTTAGTAAAATAAAATAAACGCTTTTATTAATTTGTAACTCTAAAGAGAAAGTAGGGAACAACAATTACAAATACACTATAATGTAATAACTAAAAACAATTAATAAAACATAAATGTATAGGGTCAGAATATTTGATTAAGGATTCTTATTCAACATCTTACTTAAAATAGATTTTGAGCCTTCTTTTGAATTTGTATTTGTCTGTCTAACAAGATAAAACAACCCAAACAATAGTTATTGTTGGAATTGAAACTAGCATCCAAAACTTTACCTCGAATCACGATCAATGAAAGCAGGAAGAAAGTTGTTGGAAAGTGTATGTAGATGTAAAGTAAGGTATATGTAGGGGTGTTCATCGGATCGGATAACGGGTTATTCGGATTATTCGGATATGAAAATTTTGCAGACCCATCCGAAATCCGAACTGATCCGAATAAGAGATATACTCATCCGATCCGAATCTATCCGAATTCAATTCGGATTGGATTCGGATAAATCCGAATAATCCGAATAGATCTAAATCAACTTTTTGCTATTTTTTTGTTCGTGTTTATTTTTTATTTCCGACCGTTATACTAGTTTAGAATAACTAACAATGAAACAAATAAACCCAAACGAATTAGTCTTAAACACAAATACAAAGTTCACACTTCAAAAATTAGTCTAGAAAACACGCCATAATTCATGAAATTTAAAAAAAACAAAGTCTTCTTGTCCCAGTAAGCACACCAAACACGCCACCAAACACGCAACCAACTCTTTCAGTCAATCGATATCTTTCTCATCTCTACAAAAACAATAAATAGACAATTAGAAGTTATACTTGTAGATGTAATAAAAATAATGAGTTTTGAATAAATAATACACAATGAAGAGTTAACAACCTTCTTCAAATTTATCAAGATCTTCAATGTTTTCTTCCACATTGCAAGCAACACCACTAAAACGCATCAAATCTTGACAACAAATTAAAGCTTCAACAATTTGAGGAGTTAAAGAACTCCTAAATGAATCGAGCACTCTACCTCTTGTGCTAAAAGCGGATTCAGAAGCCACTGTTGAAATAGGAATGGCTAAAATATCACGTGCAACTAATGACAAAATAGGAAATACAGGACTTCTCTTCCTCCACCAACCCAAAACAGTGAAATCTTCACTTTCAAACCACACATTATCTCCTTCAATCTCCTCTTTCAAGTACCTGTCTAATTTAGTTTTAAAATCTTCTGCCACACCCAATTCTAGCTTTTGTCTTGTTACCTCAGCCATGTTTCTTTCTCTTAATGCTCTAAATGTATCATCAACACTGCCAAACAAATTAAAACCTTTACTACTTGAAGTACCTTCATTCAAAAACTTAGATGATGATGACGAAGCTTTGGTTGTGTGATTGTCCGAGTGAATTCTTTTATAATCATTGAATACATTAAGCAACACTTCTTCACACAACTGACAAACTTTATCCCCGAGCTCAATTCCATACATACCACGAAGATTGACCTTAAGGTACGCCAACTTTGTCCTCGGATCAAAAAGAGAAGCAATAAACACCAACAAGTTGAATTTTTTGATATCACCCCAATACTTGTTGAATTTCAATGTCATTGAGTCAGCCATCTTTTTCAACTCCTCGTCATCACTTAACCGACACTGTCTCAAAACTGTATCCATACAACTAATGGAGTCCAAATATGAGTTTGAGGTAATATACTTTGTACTTGAAAAGCTATATAATATTCATAATCAAATAATTTATCCATGAATAAATAAATATAATAAAAAAGTCAAAAGAAGTTTATAATTGATACCTGAAACTCTAAGGGTAAGTTCATAAAAATGCCAAAGAAAACCTCCCAATCTTTTTATATTTTCCCAATCGTTTGAATCTGGCACCCCACGCCCTTCTTGAAGATCACGACAAAACACCAAGTCCTCCCCTATATATCTTTCAAATGCTCTCTCATACTCACATGCAACACTCAACATCAAGTAAGTAGAGTTACAACGAGTACAAACATCCAAAGTTAAACATTTTTCACTTACAATTGCTTCCAACAAAGCAAATTTCTTAAACTTCTTCAATCTTCCTGATGATTGTCTAACCCACCGAACAGTAGCCCTGATACGATCTACAGAAGTACCCACCTCTTTGAGCCGATCTTGCACAACTAAATTCATTATATGTGCTATACACCTCACGTGTGTCCATTACCCTTTAGAAGACACTTATCACTCCATTTCACCATTTTTCCTACCAAATACTAAACTGCAACATCATTGCTCGATGCGTTATCTACTGTAATAGTCATAACATTTTGCAATTCCCAATCAATCAAGCAATTCTCCACGACTCGTCCAATATCATTTCCTCGATGACTTGAAATAGGACAAAAGTTGATAATTTTTTTTTGCAAGTTCCAATTCTCATCAACATAATGTGCAGTAACACAAATATAGTTGATTCGTTGTAAAGATGTCCATGTATCTGTTGTCAAACAAACTCTATGAACTAATTTTTTCATTTGATCTTTAAGCTTAACTTTTTCATCCAGATATATCTGATAGCACTCCCTTCTAATTGTGCTTCGAGATGGAACAACAAATGATGGCTGGCAAATTCTTATGAGCCTTCTAAATCTTTCATTTTCTACAAAGTTGAAAGGTAACTCATCAATAATCAACATTTCAGCTATTGCTCTTTTACCTTTTTTCTGATCAAACCGAATGGAGTTTAAACAAACTTTTACTATCACCGGTTTCCTCATCCTTCTCTGTATTAAATGCAAGATTTGACTGATTGGAAGAACTATTTGCGGGGTTATTCTTACACTTTGAAATGTGATTTTTCATATTAGATGTTCCTGAACCTTTCGATTCACAAGCGTAATTTGCTAAACAATAATTACATCTCGCTCTTTCTTTTCCATCCTCATCAAAATACCTAGTGAAATGCTTCCATACAACTGATTTTGGGTTATAGCTCCTTGCTTTCTTTGAACATTCCGTTCTCAAAGTAGTTGCATTAGAATCCCCCTCCATAGACATTTTACAAGAAACTCAATAAATGACAATCTGCATAAAGATCATTTACATTTTAACAAACAACAAAAGTGAAGTATTAATAAAAACATAACTTTGAAAACTCACATCCACATTTTATTAACACATAATATATATAATAACTACATCTAAAACATACTTTTAATAAGCAACATATTGTTAACCTAAACTATATTGTTATAAGTGATAACATATTGTTAATAACAACCATACTGTTATAACATATAACATATTGATTTAATAACCATACTATTATCACATTGTTAACCTAAACTATATTGTTATCATCAACCACACAATTCATAATTTCATATAACATATTGATTTAATAACAACCACACAATTTATATAACATATTGAATTATTGATTCTAGAATTCCAGACTTCCAGTTAGATGACAGATCATATGCTCCCAAAAGGCTAAAGTCAATCCATCGATTACAACAATAACAAACACACAAATTATAATGTTTAACTGAAAGATGCAAATATATGAAAAGAAGCTGTGAGATGACTTGCTACGAAGTGGATCTTCGATTGAGGAGGCTGCGATGGAGGAATTGCGGAGTTGCTGACTTGCTACGATATGGATCTAAGATGGAGCTTAGAAGAGGCTGCGATGGGCCTGGAGGAGGCTGGCCTGCGATGGAGCCTGGAGGACGCTGCGATGGAGCGGTTGGAGCCTGGAGGAGCTGCGATGGAGGTCTGGAAGAGGGCAAGAGGCTGCAGATGGTCGATGGGAGTAATTGAGCACTAGTCGATCCCTAATTTTTATTCAGTAGTGGGCTATAAGCTAATGGGCTTGTTATTCTAATGGGTAATATAATTTTAAAAAACTAATGGGCTTCTTATTCGGATTAATCGGATATCCGATTAATCCGAACAATCCGAATTAAAAAATTTTGTCATCCGAAATCCGAATAAGTAATTCGGATTCGGATGGAATCCTACGGTTTGGATTACGGATTTTTTCGGATTTCGGATTTTCTGAACACCCCTAGGTATATGTGTTGTTGAAGGTGTATCGAAACAACACATTAAGCCTTGCTTTTATACTCGAAACCTATAGCCGAAACAATATATATGTATTGAAAGTAGAAAAAAAAATGTTGAAAAGTCTCTGCAATGCGAAGCATGGAAGATGTGTTGTTGAAAAGTCTTGGGGGGCATTTTAATATGCATTTTCTACTATGTGTTCTCTCTAGATGTATCAGCATTCATCAAGCAACGTCAACTAAAATGCATCGAGTCTCTTTCAACTTTCTTGATTATTATTTGAACCATTTTGTAGTGGCTAGATTGTCACCCGGAGTTCCTTTCAAATCCATTCTATGTTGGAGGAGATTCCTATGCTGGAAACCCTGTCCCCATAATCGCGCAACTGATATCAGATGGTAACATTTTTTCCCTTGGTGCGCGTTTGCTAATAAATATATACATCACAGCTAAATTGGCCATTTTGCAGGAAATGAAGCTGGCAATGAACCTTACATTAATCTAAAGGTTTTGACATGTATTAAATAAACTTAGTACACTTACAAGATCAATGTGCTGAAGAGATAGATCTTGTGCTACAGGGGTATGTGCTTGGCAACCCTATGACTTTTCCAGATGAAAGCAATTACAAAATTCGTTTTGCTAACGATATGGCGCTTATTTCTGATGAACTCTATAAGGTAACAATTTGGATACTGCGATAGCTACACTATAAATATAACACGCGTGTGTTTTTAGCATATAAAGTTGTTTGTTTGTGTTGTCTTTACAGTCATTGTTCGAAAATTGTCATGGAGATTACCGCTTTGACTACATTAGTCCTAGCAACCTAGAATGTGTTCAAAATCTTGAATTGTATCAAGAGGTAAATTATTTGTATACATAATGTAAACTACCTCAAAATATAATTCGCTCCCTGTTGATGTAAGATTGAATGATCACTTTTAGTGCATAGATGGGATTGAAACCACCCATGTTTTGGAACCATATTGTGGAAGTCTTGTTTTGCCAATCAAAAGGGCTGGTGAGATATCAAATGAAGAGAGTCGTCCTCTTTCTACATTTTATTGTCGAGTAAGTTCTTCTCTATCCGATGTGCTTATTTGCATCTACATTCTAAAGTTATATAAGCAAAACTGAACCAATGTATATAGATGTTTTAAACGACAGTTTTGATGGGTGTAGATTGATGCATATAAGCTCGCTTATTACTGGCTCGATGATGCTAGTGTTAGAGAAGCACTACATATCCGAAAGGTATTCCTATTTTTTTGTTAGCAATTCAAGCCTAACAATTTGCTCACAAATGCTACAACACACACAGGGGACCGTAGGAGACTGGGTAAGATGCAACTGGGATCTAAACTTCACAAGAACACTCGATGATGTTAGACCGTATCATTTAAACCTCGGCAACAAGGGTTATCGTTCTCTTATCTATAGGTCTCCTTATATGAAAACATGCATTTGATATATTTGATCTTTTATTTGTAAGAATATATCATTGTCACTAATGAAGTATTATTATTTAACGCAGTGGTGATCATGATATGATCATTCCTCACCAGTCAACTCAAGCATGGATCAAAGACCTGAACTTCACCGTCATCGATCAATGGCGACCATGGAAGTTTCATGGTCAAATTGCAGGGTAATATATATATATATATATTACAATATAGAATGTAACCAAAGGTGCTTATGTTGAGTTATTTGTTTATATTGTCAGGTACACACAGAATTATTCAAATATGATGACATATGCTACAGTGAAGGCAAGAAGCAAGAGCTTATTTTGATTAATGTTGATTAATATTGTAAACTGATATGGTTATGTAAACTTGTAGGGTGGTGGGCATACAGCACCTGAGTACAAGCCTGAAGAATGTTTTGCCATGTTCAAAAGGTGGATATCTCATCAGCCATTATAAGTTATAACTACTATTTTAAATATATAAACTACACTAAGTATTGGATATGTATTTAGATGGGCCAAGATATCGGTTAGGAAGTTATGTTGCTTATGTGTTTACACCAACCGAAGGGTGCGACCCTTCACAAGTGTTGGTTGATACTGTATTTAATGGTCTCGTTGTATCAACAATATAACAACAATGAGAAGGTTACTTTGCATCAATAATCATTTCATCTCTCTTTTTAAATTCACTTACACCAAACCAGTAAATCAATTGTCTTGTGATGCTTTAACAAGTTCTACAAATCAAGAAACTCATATATAAATAAGAAAAAAAACAAAGATGTCATGAAATCAAATGGAAGGTTCGGTTAAACAGAAGGACCCGAACACAAATATTTCAACAAATGTTGAAGGCCAGGCCTCATCAACCAAAGTAAAAACCGAGAAACAACAAGGCAGGGGCAAATAGTGGATGTTTATGAGAGGAATCGGAACAATCATAACCAATTGCGAAGGCACAATGGAACAATAACAAGTGTATTTTATGTTTCCTCAATCAATAGGTATGTGTCGTTGAATAAAAGAAAAAAAATCAACCGATATGTGTTGAGTTAAAGCAACTTATGATGCAAGGATTCGACGTTCAAATTGATTGGACAATTTCTTGTATCAAGAATACATTTGATATTGGAAAAATCAAAGTTTTTGAAAGGAAGATGATGATCACTCAGATGAAACTCGAGATGAACACACTAATGGGGATGAACAAGAAGTGTCATATCCTAACTTGATCCAATCCAGTTAAATGTTCAGGTTAGTAAATATTGTAACATCCAATCCAATTAAATGTCCATATTTTGGCATCAAATTGGTACGAAGTGTAGCACCCCACTTTTTTAGAAATGAAATGATAATTTTAAAATATAGAGTTAAATGTGTAAAGTGGTATAAGATAAAGAAAAGTTGGTGCAAAATTATTAAAATTAATAACCCTTTATGTTGGGTTATTTTATGTTATTGGGTCAAACTTAAAAACATATTATGTATTGCAATGAATTGCCCAAGTAAGTGTCTCAAAAACTTCCAACTTGAAACCCAAATTCCCAAAGTTTATGTTGTAAAGGGTATCGAATTTGGGAGTTTGGATAAGATTTGGGTTGTTGATTTGTCTTATAAAAACATATGACTGGAGATGAATACATGTTCTCAAACATGAAAAAATGTTTTGGAATTGAGACTAGAACAAAAGAAAGGGACATGTTATTCATCTATAGAATTGGAGAACTTAGAAATCTATATCAATGGGTAAACAAGAATAAATCCCAGTGTTAACTTTGTGCCCACTTTGACCAAAAATTTCTTATGTATGGATCAATAAATTGATCAAGGATATGAGGTAACACTTAAAGGTGATGTGTGTTACATAAAGGGCATGTTTGATAAAGGGAAAAACTCTTGTGAAAATATAGAAAATTCAAGTGGGATTAAACATGAAAATGATTAATTGAACAAGTACTATGAAGCTTTAGATGAAAGGTTGCATACGAATTTGGAAAAGAAAAAATGGAAGATTACCTTGAAGGTTATTATGATCATGAAACTAAACAGTTGAAGAAACATGAAGCATGTGAAGTATGAAGTATTTACTTGAAAACTTCACATCTCTTGAAGACTGTGTGTCTTTGATTGGTATGTTGAATGATCATAAATACATAATGGAATTCAAGGAACCACTCAAAACAAAATTCACAAACATGGTAAAATGGTTCTTTGAAGAATACTTGTATACTTCAAAAGAATTCCCACCAAAATTGCCAAATGGAGATGAGATTGATTTACCTGATCTCTATTTATTCGTAAAAGAAGAAGGTGGATATCAATCGACTTCAAAGAAAGATCAATGGGGAAACATTGCTCACAAACTTGGTTTATCAAACATCTACGGTGCTAATCTAATGGTTGTGTATACAAGTTACTTAGATTTTCTCGTTTGGCGCTACACTATGGCAAAGGAGGAAGAAAAATTTGAAGGAAAAGGTGTCACTTTGGAAGTCAAGATGGGTGAAGACATGCTTAAGGAAGTTAAATTGAAAGAAGAAAATGATTAAGAATGTGAAGCAATAGAAGAAACAAAAGTGATATGAAAGCCTTAAAATTCAGTAAGAAAAGTTGTAGAAAATATGAAAAAAATATAATATAAACAGAAATAAAAAAATATAGCATTATTTCAGGTTGTGTACGTTTAAGATAGAAAGAAACGAAGGTTGTAAATGTAGATATAAAAACATTATGTAAAAAACATTTGAAAGAAAAAAAATTAAGTTACATGAAAGATGGGATAAAAATTCTGTATGTATACATGTTAAAAAAGAAAAATGTATATAAGCATCAAATCAATGAAATAGTTGGAAGGTTGCAGTATGTGAAAAGTATCATGTCCAATCATAGTACATGTTATATGGTCAATTGTCAAGATTAAAATTGAAGACATCTTCAACATTTAATGAGTGCAGGGTTGCAGGCATGCCAAATTACATATATGCCCTCCATGATGTTTTATACTTTTGTTGATGTGTCAACATTTTATTGGTTGATATGAGTTAACAAGTTCTTACAATTTCATAACGTCATCATATTAACCAATGTTTTCAGAACCGGATCGGACAGCGAACCGGTCGTCTTACTGGTTCACCGGTCGGACCGGTTTTGAGAACCGGATGACGTCATAAATAATATATATTATATATATGTATATATAATATGTATCCAAATGAAAATAGAACTTTAAATAAAAGTTTTACATATACAACAATTTAAGAAACATAAATAAAAAAGAAACATAAATACCAATTTAAGTTTTACAACTTTAAACAAAAGTCAAACATAGCAATTTAAGTTTACACTTTACAGTTCCAAGAAACAAACACAGGAACTTAAGTTTTACAATTCCAAGAGCTTGAAGCGGCTGAATCGAGGGACCAAGTATGAAGAGCTTGAAGTTGAGGGCTTGAATCGAGGGAGCAGAGTTTGAATCGGATCTCATAGCTTGAAGATCAAACAGGTTGAAATCAAGGGACCAGATCTGAATCCGATGGAGCAACTTCGAGATCGAAAACTTGAAATCGAGGGAGTAAAGTATGAATCGGAACAGCTTGAAGATCGAAAAGCTTGAAATCGAGGGACCCGAGCCTGAATCGGATCTAACAGCTTGAAGATAGAAGAGTGGAAGAGCTTGAAGATGGGAGAGCTTGAAGATGGAAGAGCTTCAAAACCAAAAAAACTTCACAACGATCCGACCAGTGATTCGCCGAATCCCGGTTCAACCTGAAACTCGGTACCGACCGGCCGGTTCTCACACTCTAAAACGAGTTGATGCTGACCGGATCGCCATACCCACCGAATCCCGGTCCGGCCGGTCGAACTGGCCGGTCCGATCCGACCTTCAAAACACTGATATTAACTCATTACTATATATATATATATATATATATATATATATATATATATATATATATATATATATATATGGTCATGATCATTACAAAAACACTTTTTATTTTCAGAACCAAAAGAACCATTGCTTTACATAAATGTAAATTACGAACCACTGGTTTATATATATGTAAGTTGAAGATGGTAATATTTAGTTGTTTTACATAGTTTATTGTTCATGTCGGATATAAACATATGTAAAACAACTCAAGTAACATCATACTTAATTTACGTTTATGTAAATCAATGGTTCTGTAGTTCTGAAAAAAAAAAAAGTGGTTCTGTAATGATTCTAATTCTCTCTCTCTATATATATATATATACATATATATATACATATACATATATACATATACATATACATATACATATACATATACATATACATATACATATACATATACATAGGATGTAATTCAAATAATAACTAATTCTATTTGTAAGAACTCATTAACCTCATCCTTGCACTCTTGGTTTCTAGAATATATGATCTAAGGGTGGAGATTTAATTGCATTTTAATATTCAAATCAAAAGTTTCTTTTATACCTAGAAGGTTAATTACGTAATTTCTAACCCTCGTTAAATGTTATCTACCCTCATCTTGTCACTGTCATCTTTTCTGCATTATTCATAGTTTTTTTTTTTGTTTTTAAAAATCTTATTTTTTTTCAAATAATATAAACTAAGTTGAAAAATAAATCTTAAATTACTGTCATTTTGTGATTTTCAAATAGCAAAAATCACATATAATAAAAAAATACAACTTCTCTTAAAAAACTAACTAATTCATGTTATTACATAAATATAACTAAGAAAAATACATAGAAACAAGCTTTTAACAAAAAAAAAAAATATATACAGAAAAAGGTCACTGAAACATGATATAGTATTGCTTTTTAATGTGTTGTTTTTTTTTTGTTACCTATTTATGTTATCATAATAGACATTATGTTGTTATAAATTTTTATAAATTTTATTATTATTTTAGTTTTAAAAAAATAACATGTAAACAGGTTTTAATTGTAAGATATACTTGTACTAGTGTAAGTTGTAGATGTTCAAGATGTGTAGAGTGTAGTTCTTTGAAATTTGTAGTAATGTTAGTGTACCATATCACATTTCATTAACAATACATTACATTAGTTACAATATCTTGTATTGTTTACATAACATTAAGTAATATAAAAAATTACATTACATTACATCACATTAACATTACATTACATTATGCTATATTAAATTACATAATTAACATTGGGTTGTAACTAATGTTAGATAAAGGAGCATAAACGACGAACGTAAACAAACAACAAACTTAAGAAAAATAATATAAAAGGAGGTTACATAATTTTTAGCATATTACATTAGATTACATTAGTGTATTGACCTAAATAAATTCTCCTATAGTATTGTAACTATAGTCTAATTAAAAAATATGAAAAACAAATACATTAAATTACAAAAATACATATAAAATAAGGGTATATTATGCTCAACAATAATTACATTTCTTTTGTGGAACATGCTGTAACATTTGAAATTAATAAATAATAAAATTAAAAAAAGTACGTCTGAATTTAAATAGTTGACAAACATGTATCATATTCAACTATAAGTGAGAGAGAAAGATTAAAAAAGTATTAAAAATACACTGACATTGATGTAGCTTTTGATTAGGTTGTAAGAGGTTAAATGACAAAAATATCCTTTCTAACTTGAAAAAGTATGGGTGATGTGGCGGACGAGTATTGGCTCAAAGAGTTAACCGGTTCTCACAATTAGAAAGGGTTTTTACATGACCTCATTCCTATATATATATATATATATATATATATATATATATATATATATATATATAGAGGAGAGATCTTAAGAAAACCATAAAGTTATGAGAAAACTAGAGAAAACCAATAAAAACGATCACATAATGTATGTATTTTTTTATCACTACCCTCTATATATATGTGTGAGTATATACAAGTAAAGTTATGAATCAAATGAAAACCGTAGCATGGTTTTACATATACGTCACACATAGGTTACGTATACGTAACCATTTTTCATTCGACATAGTGTTACGTATACGTAAGACTCTTCATTCTCGTATGTATGCTCAACATATATGTATCAAACACTTAAATAATATTTTTACAATTAAAATAACAAAAAAGTTATGAATTATGTTATTGGTTTCGGTGATTTTCTTTGGTTTTCACATAATTATTGGTTTTTTTAGGAACCCTCCCCTATATATATATATATATATATATATAATATTTAACACATAAACATAAAATCTTTTAAAGAAATTGGATATATTAATGAATGATTAAAGCATTTCTATTTATAAAATTACTTTATAAAAAAAATTATAGTTAAAATAAACATTAATAAACAAACTATGTTATATGTAACGTCATTATACACATCACATGACAAATCATCAAAAACTAAGGAGCTATATAAAACATCTTAATAAGAAAAAGAAAACACTTTATTTAAGTTATATATAATTTTTTTTTGGATGATGGTGCTAATATTCTATTGGTTCTTTTGGTTTTTCAAAGTTATGCATTTATGATTTTCGTTGTACTTTACTCTTTCGATCATATCTACATCTTTGACCGACATATACAAGGTTTCAATGTTAACTTTGATATTACTATTAACTAGTAATTTCACCAGCCTCGCGTTGCGGCGGCGGCGGCGGCGTACGTGACATGATAAAGTATAAACTATTATCGATCCGACTCGTTTCCGAACTAAATTTACGTCGAAACGTAGAGTAATTCGAATTTATACCATCGAATGAAAATGTACTATATCTGACACGACCATAAACAAAATTTACGTTGAAACATATGTGGTGACGCCGTATGTACATAACAACAAGCACATGCGCTGACGCCATATGTGGTGTGATAAAATATAGACTATAATCGCCGCTACTCGTTTACAAACTAAATTTATGTCAAAACGTATAGTAACTCAAATTTATAATATCAAATGGAAGCATATTATATTTGACCCTAGTTTTTTCCAAACAAAATTTACGTCGAAACGGAGTCGAGCTCAAAACAAACCTAAAGATAAGTACGGAAACATTTTATATTTGGCACGAGTCGTTTTCGAATAAAATTTACGTCGAAACTTAGACAAATTCTAAATTTATACCGACATGTATATAAATAAGAAAGTAAAAATTAGTTTTGTTCAAATAAAAGTGTAGTGAAATTTGAGGAGGTCAAAATATACACGTGTCGTAACTTTTATGCATTGCCTTTATTATCTTTTGCTACTGATACCCCCTCAATTATCAAAATTAACAAATGCATTTTTGTTTTAAGTAGCAAAAACCAAACAAAGAAAATTTTTATGGCTAATACCACAAATCACAAAAGTCTACTATTCATTATGTTTACAAATTAACAAAACCCAAACAAAGAAAATTTTTATGGCTAATACCACAAATCACAAAAGTATATAAATAAGAAAGTAAAAATTAGTTTTGTTCAAATAAAAGTGTAGTGAAATTTGAGGAGGTCAAAATATACACGTGTCGTAACTTTTATGCATTGCCTTTATTATCTTTTGCTACTGATACCCCCTCAATTATCAAAATTAACAAATGCATTTTTGTTTTAAGTAGCAAAACCCAAACAAAGAAAATTTTTATGGCTAATACCACAAATCACAAAAGTCTACTATTCATTATGTTTACAAATTAACAAAACCCAAACAAAGAAAATTTTTATGGCTAATACCACAAATCACAAAAGTCTACTATTCATTATGTTTACAAATTAATATATAGATAGATAATATTCAATGCTATTGTTGAAGGAATCAAAATCGACGGCTAGAAGACTCCAAAGTTATCAATTTTAATTGAAAGTTCAAAGCTCTAATTAAAAACAGGTGAAAAAGTCAATAACTAGTCGTACGTTCATCATTTTGGTTTTTAGTTTTTCATTTTGGTTCCTAAGACAATATGTAATATTTAACGCCATTTAAGAAACATTTTACATCACATCAACAACAACTTAACATTATTTTTTCAGGGGTTATGGTGAAAACGTCTTCAATCTATAACGCTCCTATAATACCCATGGTGATAATGTAAAAATATTTTAAGATGTTATAATACCTCTTCTTAATGCTCCATTTGTTTATGTTTGGTCTTGGGTTTAGACATCTTTCAATCAATACCGGAAAAAAAACCGACTTGATTTGACATGTTATAAACCAAACCAGACATCGTAAAGTTTTAATTCAGTTCCGTTATATGGTTTAATCACTTCAAAACAAATATTGAAACTAATGGATATTCTAGAAACAATCAAACAAGAATTTTTATTAATCAGAAATCTAAATAGCAAAAAACCAATGATATCACAAGAATATTATAACAACGTGATGCATCTAGATGTATTTCTTTAACCCATCCTCAAAGGCTCGAGCAAATGACTCCATCTCAGTAACCGAAAGCGAAATGCCAATCTCGAGATCTTCACTATTCTCTTTGCACGCATTCATTGATATCGAACTACTATAATCAATAGAAACTGTCTCAATCTTTTCGGGCTTACCCCACCCAAAATCCATTTCATAAAACTTAAGCTTGGGTGTTCCCGCTACCCCGATTATGGTCTTCGGGATCCCGTTCGCGAACGCGTCCCCGAATGCCTCGATTTCTTTCACGACTCCATCTTTATCGGTTAACGTCTTATGTAGACTCTCTCCGATCAATTTCGCAGCTGTCACGAACCCGTCTTTTCCCGTTAAATGTGTGGTTTTTTCAAGAGCCATACTCCCTCCAACGCAGTTACCGAAATAGGCCGCGGGGAGCGGGGGGGTCATACGAGCCCGACAGTCGATGGTGAAGCCAAATAGCTGCAGCTCGTCGTGTCGCGTACTCGCTATGCAACTCCACGTGTAACCACACGCTACGGTAAAAGATGATACATATGCTAACGTTGGTACTCGTGTCGAAACCAATGTTTTCAACTTATTGAGCACGGTTCGAGGCAGTATAAACGTGGCTCGAACCTTATCAGTTGGTCCGCGTAGTTTCGGAGGCTCGTACTCGTAAAAAGTTTCGACTTTCGCAAAGTTGAGATAACTTGCATCTAGCTTAGGGTTATTCAACAATGATCTATCATAAACAGGCAAAGTTCCTTTAGCCAGAAACGACTCGTCGGTCCCATATCGAGCGATCGACGTCCACGCCTTCATGAAATAAAAGCGGGTGCTCGCGTCACCGAGGCAATGATGATTCGTCATTCCGATAGAGATCCCCTTGTTAGGAAAAAGCGCCACTTGAACCGAAAACAAGGGGATCTCTATACAATCTGAGGTTTTATGAACCTCACCTAGTAAAGGTGTAAGATCATAAAACATTCCACAATCTCGGGGATGGTTTCCTACTAATTCTTTAAAATCAAGGTTACATTCGGCGAAAGTAACCGCGATAGTATCACCTTCTTCGTAACGGATTTCGGGTTTTTTCGTAGAAGTGGGATACACGATGAGTTTACCCGCAAAAGGGAAAAAATGTTGAAGGGTGATTGATAACGAGTGTTTAAGATTGGGGATAATATTTTGAATGAATTGAGTCTGTGTGGTTGAGAGCTCGTAGAAAAACAGATAGTGAATAGGTGGTTGCCTTAGCCATAGGAAGTCGAAGAAGGTGAGTGGCAACGACCGATGGCCGACGGTGGTCGCTGGTGGCGATACGCGAGACTCTTCGACAACAGACAAGATGGGAAACGAAGCCATGAAATGATCCGTTGTTGCTTTCGCCAAATTTGTTTATTTATAAATGTTAAAGCGATAGGAACATGGGTTCGATTTGGCATCTTATTCTTGTTTTTAATTACAAATATAATTCCAAATTGTTATAAATAATGAGAATCTTCCTTGTGGCGTTGGTCCACATGTAGTTGCAGTCCATCGTGATATGTGGCCTTTGTAGTAAATAATATTCTATGTAGAAAACCACAAATTTTAATGACCAAATTTATTAGATTACTTTAATTGAAAAGTAGAAATAGTATAACGTTAACGAACTAATCTCTATTTTCATAATCGTCAAAAGTCATAATGATAACATATACAATATAAAAAGGACAACGTATATAATATCTATCATGTCAAAGATGGTAAATAAAATTTTCAAATACACAAAAAACTCAACATATATTAATTAAATTCTAAGACATAAGTGATATCATATCATCGTGACATAAGTGATGAGCAATGACGCTAATAATGTGTCATAATATATAACAGTTGAATATTAGTTTATTACATAAAAATATAACGAAAACAATATCAAGATAGTGAAATCGCATATGATGACAATTAGTTTTGATACAATACAAACATTAGAGAGAGGGAATTCTAGAGAGAGAAAGAAGAGATGAGAAGAAGAAACTAACATTTCATTGAACTAGTTCTTTACCCAACCGCACGTTGCGGCGACGTTGTGCACGACGTAATAAAGTATAGACGACAATCGTTCCGACCCGTTTCTAAATTAAATTTACGTCGAAACATAAGATAACTTGAATTTACACCGTTAAGTGAAAAAATATTATATTTAACCGGACTCGTTTTCGCCAAACGAACACAAAACTGAAGTTAAGTGTAAGTCGCATGTCACAATAAAAACAATGATGTAGTTTCAATGTTAGATAAGAAAATTTAACTACCAAGAAGATGAGGTGCGCCACATACACAGAGTATCCTTCGAACCTAATTACAATAGCCTCACCCATCTTGACATTGACTCTCAAGTCAATTAACTATAGTGGCTTATTGGCTCTGACGACAAAGAAGACGTTGATATCCACAAGTGTCTATTATATAACAGTATGAAATTTCAAATTCTAAGTTTGTAGTAACTATCTTAAAGAAATTTTGTGACTTTAAAGACAAATTGCACTTGCCTTCTCTTCCTGCAAGTATACATTGAACACTATAATTCTTTAGGACCATATGTGTTTATTATCTCAACAAAATGAAGATGAAAATAGTAACCTCCCTCAGGAAAACTGTCAACTAATACTGAAAATTTCCCAGCCTTGTTGTGTGGTAAATGAATGGAACATCACCACCCTCGGTTAATATCATCCCCTTCAAAATACATCTGTCACCAAGTATACATATGAATCGAGTTCCACCATGTTTTGGGCTCCACCATTCACAAACAGAACAATTTCATTTGATGCTAAAAGGAGATGAATGATGTCAATACATTTGTAAACCAAACTTACTATCGGCTCATCACTTTAAGTTGAATCTACATAGTAATATGAAGTACTAATTTACTATATTTTATAGCAACACTTTCTCTACAATTGGGAATAGATGATGCACGATTAAAGTGAAAATTAGTCAAATTACTAACTTGTGCAGTTCGGTTTCATAACCCCGTTTGGAATGCACCTGAAACTCGAACCACAAACTTTAATATGATTAGTTTTATAGCATTTTTAGGTGAATCGAAACTTAAAAGCAATACCTAAACTCCAAAAGGCCAGAAAAGTTTATGGTTTCCTAGGCCTTTTATATCTAACCAAATCAAATATCTTGAAGAACACAAAACGCAAGATTCAGAAAAATACAACTTAATCAAAAACTCAGCCAAAATTCTAACCAGTACATGTTAAATCAGCCTAGCACCCGTATCTCAGAACATCGAATCGACCGTAGATTCATCATCTTCATAAGCAATTAAGGTTCCACCATATACTGTATATATGCAGCCGCCACTCCGTCAGCAACATAAGTCATTTGCATGATGTTCATCGGAGCTGCGCGCAACCACCCAATGCCTTCCATCGACCCCCACCCACCATTTGCCCCAAACCCCCTTCTGCATCGTCGCCCTCTCAATCCGTCGTAATAAAACCCTATTCGCCACCACCATGCTTCACCATAAGCCCATTTTCACTCCTCCACAAACCACCTTGACCATCGTCATCAACCTTCGTAGGCATCGCTGGCCAAAATCCCTGGCGCATCCCCACCGCCGGCATCTAAGACCACCGACTCCACTACAACCTCCTGTCACCACCACCCCATCTTCCCCCAGAAGACGCCACACCCTAAAACCATCGTCACGGGAAACTGCAAGAAGAGAGAGAGAGATGGTGACTTTTTTTCTCTATTCCTATGCAAGCTCTTGATGTTTGTCTGTAATCCCACCGTTCTCTACAATAAAATACCTAAAGTAACCCTGTACTGTTCATCGCGTTGTGTTTTTAATATATTGGATAATACGTCTCGTAACTGGCCCCAACTAACTATAACGACAATGAAACACTTATTACATTTGCCATACTAGGCCCTTCTACAACACAACAATTACAGGATAGTTCCTAAACCATGTAATCCATGCAACTATGTGTAACAATAGTACCCTCCTTTAACAACCTGTTTGTCCTCAAAAAAGAATTTAGAAAAACTAAACTGAAGATCATCTAAATACTACCACGTAACATTGTTTCATATGTCTTACATTCTATTATGCTAAATAGTGTTTAGTATCATTAATTTCATTTGGAGACAATAACTTTGCCAATTTCAGTTTCATAGGTTCTAGGTGAAGATTGGACACATTCTGGAAGGATATAACACCACGAAACATGAAGGATATGCTCGAGATGGAATTTGGAAGCACAACAGGCTAACCGAAGATGCTGGGGGGCGTAACATAGCACTATGGTGTATTTTACACCCTTCATTGCCCAAATGGTTGTATTTTACCTAGATAGTGATGGCAACCGAGCAATAACAAGAAAAGAAAATAACACACAATATTTGAACTATTTGTATTTAATAAAACCGGGACAACTTATAAAGACACCTTAATCCCCTATATATACTAAACAAATACTAATACTAACCAAACTCAAACACTATCTAAATAATAAGATAAACATACAAACTAAACTCCTAATCTATTCGAACTTATTTTGATAAACTAATAATTATCTACTCCTAAATGATAATTACTAATTAATTAACTAACATAATTTTCTACTACCCCTTTAACTATTGTGTAATTACAAGATTAGTCCAACAATCACCCCCTAATCTTGTAATGCACTCTTTTTCACATGAAAGCCGGTTCGTCATCTACATATCGGGTTAGGTTCACTTCATCTTTTTTCTCCCACTTTGGACACTCCGATATGTAATGCCGAGTTCATTGCACTTGTAACACCTGATGTGGCACTTGTCCCGTTGTACTCGACCATCTCCTCGATCTCTCTCGGACCCCCGACCTCTACCTTGATTATTATCGGTTTAATCACTTGTACATCAAGTTTTTTTCTTGTCATGGAACCACCTGTTCTTGACCACCAACCAAAAAAAAAAATCAAAGCCAACTGCTTCTACTAATTTTCCTTCACCCGTTAAGCCTGACTCGATTCAAAGCCTCCTGCTTGACGAATCACTTCTGTCCACTTCTTTCGCATTACCGGTTGGAACCTTTTCTGCCACAAGAACAAGCCACCTTGCTTTTCCATTCTTATCCTAGGCTAGGAAGAAAAACCCGATCAAAAGTCAAACCCCTTTGATCATCACTAACAGCCACGGAATGTCAATGTTAATCACTTGTCACCACCGTCATACCAAACGGTACTCTACCACGACAACGATTGACCGGAAACACCCCATCGTCATCGTCTACCGCTGTAACTAGTCTCTGGCCCAAATTCCAGCCCTTCTTTCATGCTTGCCCTCCACCGATTAACACACCCGCCGGTAGACGCTGCCTCCGATCTTCAAACGCGCTTCCCATGCTACGAGCCTTAAGCTCTGATACCAATTGATGGCAACCGAGCAATAACAAGAAAAGAAAATAACACATGATATTTGAACTCTTTGTATTTAATAAAAGCGGGACAACTTATAAAGACTTCTTAATCACCTATATATACTAAACAAATATTAATACTAACCAAACTCAAACACCATCTAAATAATAAGATAAACATACAAACTAAACTCCTAATCTATTCGAACTTATTTAGATAAACTAATAATTATCTACTCCTAAATGATAATTACTAATTAATTAACTAACATAATTTTCTACTATCCCTTTAACTATTGTGTAATTACAAGATTAGTTCAACAGACAGTAGAGGGCCTGTAATTTGGGCTGTAAATTTAGACGTATTTTACTCTTTCGAGGGTACTTAATGGCCCCGGGCGGTTTCTAACGGTTTTTATTAGTTTTGAGTTGAATTAATGTGTTCTCCTAAATGGTTTTCATGGATTACTTACCATTGGAGGATGAGAGACATCAAGAGATGAAGAAACCTCATTGACAAAGTGTTTCATCATTAAAAATTTTCCACTCTCTACCAAAGTCACAACGCTTCATCATCAAACATGATTATGGTGTTTGTTAGACGTTTGTGACATTTACTAGGTTATCATGTGTTATTTCATATGTTACTTATTTTTAGATATGGTACTAAAGCTCTTCATCTACATTAATTTTATCGTTGTTCAATCGTTAAATGGCAAGGTATATGATTAATGGTTGTATTTAACATGTGTGTATTTTATGTTGATCATCTTGTGGTGTCTAATTACATTGGCATCTGATCGTTGTAAGCTTAGTTACATAATTATAGGTCTTTCAATACGCAATTGACATATGTTTTCATGAGGTTACTCAAATTACTAATTGTGCTAACAAATCTAATACTTGGTTGTGTTCATTGTTTAATCTATTAAATTTATAATTATGTTTAATATATAATGCTCAAAGTTAATTATAAATCTAATTTCAAATCGTCAAGATGTTTTGCAATCACATGAAATCTTACACTAGCACTAGCTTCTCGTGGTTCAACACCCTATTTGCCACTACAAATCTAGGGTATTTAGAAATTAATCTTTTATCATTGATCGTACCTCGAAGTCAATTGAAGTTTCGTGTCGTTGTCAGGGAGTTGGTACCCCGGTGCATGATTTTAGTTTATTGCTTTTATTTTTCATCTAAACATTATGAAAATCCAAAACTATCATAAGTATTGTATTTTTTTTTATTTTAGTTCATTACTTTTACTTTCCATTTCACAACACATTTCTCACTCATAAAAAAGTGGTAATGAAAGTTTAATCATGGCAGAAGGATATGGAGATCAAAATCCATCATTAAGAGGTTTTGATACTCATTTTAGGCCGACTATCTTTTAGAACCCGTCTTTGAGTGTTAGACTAGAGTAGAATGGGTGAATCTTTGAAATTCGACCCCAATACTTTAGGGGAGTTGCATCGGATGAACTATATTCACACTTGATTGACTATATTACGATCTGTAGCACCATTAGGAAGCAAAGTTTCACAACTGATGTGGTAAAGTTACGTCTCTTTGAAATTTCACTTAAAGATCATGCTAAATAATCGTTCTTAACTTTACCATGAGATGGTACTTATACTTCGGTTGAAATTCAACATAATTTACTCAAAGAATACTATCTGATGAGGAGACCTATTGAAGCTTGTAATTCGATCAACATTTTGAGTCAACAAGTTAGGAAAGCATTTCAAAGCTTTCAAGTGTTTTAATGAAATGCTTAGAATGTTTCCTCATCATGACATCCCTAAATGGGATTTGGTCAAAATATTTCATGATGGTCCACATCAAGCTGATGCTAAGGTTGTTTCTTGTAGTGGAGGAACCTTTTTAACTAATCATAAAGATTATGAGTGGAACTTAATAAAAACTATAAGTAAATGTACAAAAACATAAGCCCTAACTGGTTAAAAAGTTAGACCACATCAAATCAAGGTTGTGAATGAAGAAGCTAATAATGATAGGTTTGATAAATTGGAAAAAAATGATATGATTTGTTAAAAGATGGGAATGGATGTGTCTTTGTTTCGCAAGCACACGAGTGATGGGAAGTATGTGGAGATATGGTGCACATTGCTTTTGATTATCCTCTGAATTTTCAAATAAGTGAAGAATTTAATCAAAATATATGGGGGAAAGAAAGCCTTATTATATGAACTTTAAAACATACCATATCGAATTGAGGAACCATCCTAACTTTGATATGGGAATGCATCAATCCAACTTAATCCTAATTTTCAAGTTTCAAATCAACAAGGTGGACAACAACAATTCCAACCTCGTCAAGAAAATTTCCAAGGCAATTATCAAAATGAGGCGATTTAATCAATACTTCAATCAACATAGCTATCAACAAGGAACATACCAACAACAAAGGTACTTAAGTATTTTATGTATATGTGTAAATTCATAAGTGTAATAAAGTTTACACTAGTGTAAGTTACACTTACATCATAAAAATAAAGTTCGTTCTTGTATTTATGTTCAACATATATGTAACAAATATTTAAATAACCTTTAAACAATTAAAAGAACAAAAAAATTATGAATTACATTAGTGGTTTTCGTGGTTTTCTTTAGTTTTCGCATAATTATTGGTTTTCTCAAGAACCCTCCCCTATATATAGGGACATTCAAATGAGAACCAAAAATTTATAAAGAACCACAAATAATCACTTTAACTGTTGTACTATTTATTAAAAAAATATATAAAAATACTTGTAATTTTACTATTTTTAAAATAAACTTTTAAAAATATGATGTCTATAGTCTTTTGAAAATGTGTATATATGCACCCATATTGTATTCTATATATGAAAACTTTATAGTTTTTCTAAAAAAATTAACAAAATAAAAAATAGAGAATCAAACCGTCATATTTTAGTATTACCATTTTTTTTGTAAATCTTGAAGTATTTAACCTTCAACTAGAGGTTACTAGTTTATAAGAATGCTTCATACCAATATCATATATACTATTTTGATTAATTTTTAATATATTACAACAACTGCTTTTCATGTGATAAATAGTCTTTTTATAATTTGTAATTCACTAACAAAGATTTAGTTCGAATATTATGTGTAAATATTTTATTTTTCATATCCCACGGTATTTACATATATGTGAGTCCTTCACAAATACACATACAAGCCTAAGAGTTTAATTGACTATATATCTATTTAATTCCACCACGTCATTTTTACTAATGTTGAATTTACATAAAAACAATCTCCTTGTAAACGATAATATAAAAAGACTACAAACAAAAAGAAGTTCTTGAGAAACCGTTCACCAATTATTCAAGGTGTATATTAATGGATAAAAGTTCATTGAGCCATGAAACCAAAGCATCGATTGCCGAAATAAATGAACCTTAGTCATTGACAGCACCGTCCATCATCACAACACACACCCGGATAAACTTCTAGCATAGATAGAATATAATGAAGGTCATCAATTCGGATTTTGAGAGATCGAGTGTTTTAAGAGTAATTCTATAAATCCATTAGTTAAAAAATTTATGCTAGTGAATAAATAATATTAGATTACATGATATAAAAATAGAGGAAATTTAATTTAGGAATGTGGATTTGCAAATCCATGTTTTTAGAATTTGTAATTAATGATGGATTACATATAACTAGATATTTTGTCGCGCGCTTTGTAGCGCGTTTTCCATTTAATGAATCTGGACAAATTTGATGATTGCAGTTAAACTAACCGTTGTTAGATGATCATGTTTGCAAATAACCTAATCAATGACACATAGTCATAGTGTACTTTTCAAAATACATAATTACTATCCAAAACACAAACAATAGTAGGGTATAAGAGCATTCATATCAGCTAACATATCTTTATCATTATAATTACACTAAAAACACTACTATTTTTCTCTTCTTCTCAATTAAATAATATTTTTTATACTTTTATCATTACATTTTCTCTCTCTTCTACTCACAACCACTTTAAAAAATATTAAAAAAATTATAAGGGTTAAACAATAATTCCCAAAATATACAAAATGAACAGTAACTTTTCTCTCTCCTCCACTCACAATCATTTACAACCATTCCTTAAAATATAAGAAACACACTCACATAAATATAAGGAACCTACTGTGAATGCTCTAAAAGACCACATTTTGATTTTCCATAGAGCAAGCACAATGGTTTAATATTTACATAATTAGTAACTATCCTATTGTTGCAGGAGTGTTAGTGTCTATTTTTACCCTTGATTTTTCAGTTGGATGTTTCCTCCCCTGTATTAAATATAATGATTTATATGTAAAATATATTCTAAAATCTTGTGTATATATATTGGCTTCTAAAATGAATGTGTGATATGGTTATCATGATATAATTAGTATAATTACTTAAGAAAGAATTAAAGAACACACCTCAGCGAGTTTAGTTTAGTATTGATCGTTAAAATAACTGACACCACATACATCTAAATAAATAGCCAGGGTAGCTAATTGTAATTGCTTTGCTCTTAGCTGTATTAGGGGCTATTGCTTGTGTAATAGTAAATGCAATGTAATATAATATTTGAATTAAACTAAAATATAGACCTTTGAGTGATAGGTAGAAGTGTTAATTTTCCTTCATTTCTCTTTTAACTTCTTTCATTTATTTCCAACTTGTAAAACAAAAGATAAAATATGCTTTTATTCTCTTCTAAATTTCTCATGTTTAAACTCAAAGACATAATGGGAATACTAATTACACAATCCAAATTTCCAACTAAACAATTCAAACTTTAAAAGTGAAATTAAGTAATTTCAAATCATATCTAAAATAGACGTAGTTTCATATAAGTAAAACTAGTTTTAATAAACTCGTGTAGCACACGGGTGGAATAAAAAAAATATTAAATAGAATAAAATTTATTAATTATAAATCAATATTATAAAATAAGATATGACTGAAATGTTTCTTATAATAAATAAAAATGCCGATCTGACCCCCTTTGGCATCAGTAGCCCTCGTACCAATATTTTTATATGAGAGAGATGAGAAAGTGCTCAATGTGATGTGGCATCTGCAACTCACCATCAACTAAACACGTGGCTCATGCATCACTCGTTTGTACCAAATGCATTGCGAGATGTGGAGGTTGGTGGCACTGTAGCCACCGACATAAGCGATTAATATAGAATAGAACTCCAGTATATCATTTTATATTTATCAAAATAACTCTTGAAAGTCCATTAAATACGAAAATAAAGCTATTGTTTTGAACCACTGATCATATTATCTAAAGGTCCAAATGTGTTCTCATGGTTTTCAAGTTATTTACGAGTTTTTAATGATCCTAACCCTATATATATATATATATATATATATATATATATATATATATATATATATATATATGATACCATCTAGCATTTTTTTCTTATAAATACTAGCTAACTTGATGATAAGTTGAATCGCAATAGATTACGAACATGGTTGTTAAAGTTTCAGTTGGTTTTAAACACACAATAATATTTGTTGTACTACAACTCGCTTATAAATAAATATTTCATTCTTTCATTATTGATAATTTTCACCGAGTTTCAAGTTAAACCATGTGAACTGCTAATTTCTAAAATCACCAATGCATTACCTGTACGGAATGGACTTTGTTGTGCACGTGTGACCTAATGAAGAAAATTTAAGTTTAACATGTAAATGCTTCATGCAAGTGCGATTCATATATGAATAAAGGTTGATCTGGAATTGTTGGTTGTCGCAACTTTCCACTTCCATTCATTAATCATATTATTGAAAAGCTTCCAAGTCAGAAATTCTATTGCTTCTTAGATGGATACTCCATACATAACCAAATGGAGATTCACCAAGAAGATCAGTGAAAGATTGCTTTCATATGTCCATACGATACTTTCATGTTTAGGAGAATGGCGTTTGGCTTGGGTAATGCTCCCGCCACGTTCCAAAGATACATGACGAGTATTTCCTCTAATATGGTTGGAGAGTCTTTAGAGATTTTCATTGTTGATTTCTCGATATTTGGTCATACTTTTGATGCTTGCCTCGATGAATTAGAAAATGTTTTAAAAAGATGCACAAAAAAAAAAACTTGTGTTAAGTTGGGAGAAAAGCCATTCTATGGTTCTAGTAGGAGCTGTGCTAGGCCATGTAATATCTTAATGTGGACTTGAGGTGGACAAGGCTAACTTGCAAGTCATCTCTACTCTTCCCCCACCAATAAATGTAAAGGGTGTACGATCATTCATAGGACATGCTGACTTTTATAAATGATTTATCAAAGACATCAGGGTAATTTCAAAACCATAGTGTAATTTGTTACAAAAAGATGCACCATTTTTCTTTGATGAAGCATGTTTTAAGTCCTTTAGTGCATTTAAACAACACCTATTAGCAATCCCTATTTTATAAGCAACTAATTAGTTATTCTTTTGAAATAATGTGTGGTGCAAGTGACCATGCAATTGGGCTCTTTCTAGGACAACGGGTGAATAAAAAGCCCGATGCAATTTTTATTTCTAGCTAAAACCTTTTTTGATGCCCAACTTAATTTTACAATCATCAAAAAGGAATTACTAGAAGATTTTTATGCATTGGACAAGTTTAGATCATACATTTGGGGTAACTAGGTGATTATATTTTTTGATCATAGTGTTCTTCATTATCTAACATGAAAGAAAGGTGCCAAACAAAGGTTAATTAGCTGGGTGCTTTTGTTGTGAGAATTTGATATTGATATAAGGGACAAGATGGGTTGTGATAATGTTGTTGCTTATCATTTATGAAGAGTTCCCATAATCAAGGCAGAAGCAAAAGTAGAAACCAATGAGACCTTTCTAGATGAATATTTGTTTGTCCCCTCTATTGTTCCATGGTATGCTAATATTGTTAACTTTTTCACCACAGGTAAGACACTTGAATTATGGTCCACAAGACAAGTAAAAACATCTTTAATTCTATGCCAAACAATATATCCATGATGAACTAGATCTTTACAAGGTTGGAGATTCAAGAAGTATTAGCTCATGGATACCTGTGTATATGGTGGCCACTTTAGTGTGGCCACTTTAGTGCTAAGAAAACCAGATGGTTTTTTCTTTTGGTTTATATGTGGCTTACATATTTTGTGGTGCTTTCAAATTTGCAAATCAGTACTCTAATGTTAACAAGTAGGTGGAGTTTCCAAAAGAGATAAAAATGCTCATAAACACTATACTTGTGGTTGGTATTTTTGATGTTAGGGGAATTGATTTTATGGGTCCTTTTTAAGAATCGTTTAGAAACTATTTTGTCTCGGTGGCGGTCCATTATAATCAAAATGGATTGAAGCAATCGCCATTATTTTGTTTTGTGGTTGGTATTTTTGGTATTTTTGATGTTAGGGAAATTAATTTTAGTTGTATTTTTGGCATATTTGATTGCATCTCATTTGATTTTTTTTTCTAATCTTTAATTTTTTTTTTTATCTTTAACCTCATACTTTTACATCTCTAAAAATTTAACCTAACGCTTTTTTATTTTCAACTTTGGCCCTATAGTTTTAATCTTTTACAAATTTTTCATTTTTCGTTTGGGTCTAATTTTTGCTAGCTAACACATCGTAACGTGCATGTGTGTTTCAACGTTTTTACGTTAATTTTTTTCATTTAATGGCTACGTCGTAACCCGCAAATCCTAGATCGACTTAGTTATTGCTTTCTATGTTTTACATGTCACGTTTGTAGTTCAACGTTTTACGTATATTTTTTTCATTCATTGTTTTAATCTTTTCTATTTTCTATTTTTTTATACGAGCTTTTTCGATGTTGATTATTGTCGGCTGTGATTTGACATTGGTACAACTTGAGATGGCTTTATCCCCTCGTAGCAACACGAGGGCCTTAATACTAGCTTTTGTATATTATCAATCTCACAATGATAAAGAAATGATGAATTAGGGATCAAATGAAGAACTTAAAGCTTGTTTATAGAAAGAACTTAGTTATTTGTGACATTATTTTGTTTTCCTTATGTTTATTCTAGTTTTCTTAATTTTGGTCAGATAATTTTGTCACGTACTTCATGTTTATTTTGAGCTGAGTATTGTGTAACATTTAGTTTAGGATGCAATTGCTGGTTCTTAAAAGTAATTTCATCAGTGTTTGGGTTGCGTTTTTTGTATTCATTTGTGTTCGTGAACATTCGTTTGTCTTCGTTTATATTCGATCAAGTCGACAAATACCATTATCGAACATAACATGTCCATCCTTTTTGTGAACGAACTCAAACATCAAATCTCATTTAAAATTTTTTTCATGTGCAGTTCATAAACATATCAATTGTTTAGCGAACAAACACGAACAAAGCTATGTTCTTGTTCATATTCGTTCAGTTCGTTTGAAGCTCCAATGGTGTAAGTTGCTATAAAACGAACAAACTTGGAGCTATACAAGCTGGATAAGCTAGAAAACGAAGCTGCAACATGCAGACCTATAGTTGCGAAATTTATATAAGTTTCGGTGTAGCTTAGGCCGGTTGGCTTAATTTACGCTGGTGAGCCACATTCCTATGTCCGTTCTTACGACAATTTTGAGAATTGGGCTAGTGTTTTATAAATGAATGTGGGGATTGTTTAGGCATTTATAACCATCACTAATATGTATTACGAGGTGTTTTGTATGTTGGTAAAGTTCAAGACTAAGCTCGGAAAGTTCAAGTCTAAGCTCGAGAAGTTCACAAGACTCAAGAATGTATATTCTTATCGTAAAAGTCCACATATTTTGTGTCATTTGATTGTTAATCTTCTCTAATAACGTTCCTATTTTTATGTTGTATAAAATGATGGTAAATCTCTGGGAAGTTTTGGTTAACATGAAGTTTGTACATGGCAAGTTTTTTATATTTAAAAGAGAAAATTACATAAATGGTACCTGTAGTTTAACCAAATTACATGTTTGGTCCCCAAACTTTAAAAATTACAAATATAGTCCAAACTTTTGTGTAATTATTGCATGTTTGGTCCCTAGCATTAAGTTTATTTATTTTTGAGTAAATTACACGGATGGTACTTATGTTTTGGTCAAAAGTTTGGATTTGATCCTTAAAATTATTAAATTATGAATATAGTCCCTAGTGTTATATTTATATTTCATCAATAGTCCTTATTCTATTAGTTCAGTTAGTAATGTTAAATTTTTTAAATTAACTATTTTACTCATAGCTATCATCAATGTAATTTATGCTTTATTTTAATATTATATTTATTTTTATTATTAATATGCTTATTATTTAATACACAAACAAAAAAATATTTTTAAATATTTTTTTAATGTTTGGTTTTTAAATTTTTTATAACCTTTTACTTTTAGACATCTTTTTAAAAATTTTTTATTTTTAAAATATATTATCATCTTTCTTTAAAGTATTCGACTTTTACATGTATTTTTTAAAATTTTACTCATTTTCTAACCTTTTGGGCTAACGACGGGAATTGAACCCGCGCATGGTGGATTCACTATTATTAACTAATAAGGAGTGTGAGTATTGAAAAAAGATTTGTTCTCTCCACGAACCTAAGAATATTTTTTTCGTAAAATCTCATCTAATAACTAATAAGAAGTTAAGTTTCTATTACAATACGAATACGAAACAAAAAAGACAATATATAGGATGGGTGGAAAGAGTTGTGATACCTGTCTCGATTAGGGAAACGGATCTAAAAGAAATATTAATTTTAAAAACTTTTGTTTATTAAATTTTTTAAAGGATATTAAAAAAGGCGTTTAAAAATGAATTTTTTCTGTATGTGTGTTTTTTTAAATTAGATATTTTAAAATTTTAATGGTTTTAGAAAGAACTTTAAAAACTATTTTAAAATCATAAAAAATCAAATGGCTTTAAGAATAACGTTTAGAGAATGAATGGTTTAAAAATGTTAAAAATCGAATATATAAAAAAAATTGTTTTAAATAACTTTTTTATTCTTGTATTTAAATCATGTTTTATTAAATAATAAACATATTAATAATAAAATAATAAAAATAATATAAAAAAACATTGAATAACAAAAATCTAAAGCTTTCTTTAATATAATAAGATTATAGTTTAGGAGATAAATTAAATCGATGGTTAATGCAGGTAAAATGTTATTTTTATAGATTTTAACATGACTAACTGTTAAATAACAGACATAGGAACCATATATGAATTAGCAAGAAACAATAAGGACTATATTTAATTTTTTTAAACTTTAGATACTATATCCAAAATTTTAACATAACCACAGGGACCATCCATGTAATTTACTCTTTATTTTTTATGCATTTCATAAAATCTGAACTAATTTTTAATTTAATTTTAGGGGCCAAAAGTGTAACGTCATATAAAAATTTGGACTAAATTTACATTGTTTTTAAAATTTGAGCAACAAACATACAATGATTACACAAAAGTTTGGACTGTTTTTCTAATTTTTAAAATTTGGGGACCAAACATGCCATTTAATTAAATCATAGGGACCATTTATGCAACTTTCTCTATTTATAAGTAAAAATCATGGTCATTTATGTTTCGGAAACTTGTGCGTTACGTTTTATGTAATATATGGGTTTGTAAGGTTTCTATGTTTTTGGATTGGAAAACATTGGAATTTCTAAAGAAATTCATAGTAAACTAGTTTTGTTACCCGTCGCGCGTTGCGGCGGCAACGGCGGGCATCGTAAGTGACGTGATACAATATAGACTAAATCGACATGACTTATTTTCAAACTAAATTTACGTCAATACCCGAGTCGTTTCTATTTACGTCCAAACGTAGAATAACTCGAATTTACACCAACACGTGTAAAAAGTCTGAATGTAAGGAAGTTTTATTAAAGTACATTGTACCTAAATAAACATGAAAGTTTAGAAACTTGGAGAGGACGGGGTTAGATGACATTTTAAAAAGTGTTAAAAAAAGAAAATAAGACATGTATAAAAATATGGTTATATAGGTGTTGTATATCTAACTAAGTTAATTTGGTTTTGGATATGAAATATCGAGTGGATGTAACTAAGACATGTATAAAACTATGTAAGTATAATTTAAGATCAGTTCATTTGGCAAAAATTGGTTTCACTGCAAGATGTATTTCTATTCAATTGTTTTTCCTTCTAAAGGTCGCTGCAATAAAGATCATAAGGGTTTCCTACGCATTTTAGATAGCAAATATTCACCTGCATTTTGTCCTTATCTTCAATTGTTTCACACGAATTCCTCTTTCACAAAAGCCTTTTAGACACACGGCTCCCTACTTCCAAATGGAAGCAGGGCCACCACCTTCATGATAATTGTCGATTCATACATGTAACAATCATCATGTCATGATAAAACATCCACAAACAAATGACATCACAACATAAACATGTCATGTATCTTAGAATCAATTGTAAAATCAAGTCCTTTCAAACCCAAACATGAATTCTATTATTACTTAGTTTTTGTATTTCTTGTTTGGCATACTCCTTCACTTCGTGGCGTAGCTTTGAGAGTTCTGAATGGAGAACAGTGCGAGTTCTGATCGGAAATCAGTGCACTGCATTGCAGCCACGAAGTCCTTTCACCTTGTCCCTAATTCACAAAAACACCCACACCCGCATCATTATATGGAATTAAACAAGTTACAAAAAGTATCGCATTAAATAATAATGATTATGCCTTCGCCTTGAAGCATGAATAATAAGACAATACAAATATTTCAATGGTTGTAACTTGTAAGACTTCACTATGTGTCAAAACCAACAAACCAAAAACCATTTGCTGGCCTCGATCCCATGGTTCCTCGATCCCATGGTTCCTCATCTCCAGTGTATATATATATATCAAAATTCAATTCCTCTAACAAATCCTGCAGGCCTCGCTCCCATGGTTCCTCGTTTATTTGCATTTTGGCACTGGCGGTGAGTGTGACGTAGCCATTTGCCATCATCCCATTATGCAGCTACGCCTATCGACTTTGCCATAACTGTACAATTGAATTAAATTCCATTGAAACAACAACATGGATAGCAAACCATAATGACAATTCTCTTAATTTTAACAACGTTTGGCTATGAAAAATGAAGATTGTCCGGGAACAAGAAGACTCATTTTTAAAGAAATAGAAGTTTTTTGGTAACTACATCATTAAAGAACTGTTAAACATTCTCTATCACTGAAATTGAAATAGGTCTTAACATTGGTTAGTCGTGTGGAGGGATAACGTTAACAAACAATCAAAAGCATAGATCAAATGATTCAAGAAATCTGCAAAAGCATCAGAAGCATACATAAACATGTTCTTACATTGGAGACGTGTTGCGTTTTACCTTTTCCATAACCTCTAATAAAAAGCAACTAACTTATTCTTTTAACAGTTTTCATCAAACTTCATGGGATGTTGAGTTTGGGTGATCGGTGGCTCCTCCAATCACCTCTTCACTGTCTTTGAAAGAATCTTCAATGTTGTTATTAGAACCGACCGATCTCACATTATTCCTAGTTCCATCTCTCCCATCTCTTTCTTGTCTCATCTTTCGTTCCCGCCTCCGAAAAACCAATAATCAAGAAAAAATCCAGTTATACTATCATTTAAATATGTAAGCCACTAGTATTAATAAATACGTAAACCGATTGAGTAGGAAGAATGTTACCTCTCAACGAAGACGAAGAAGACTGTCATGTTCATCTTCTTCGCCATTGCCTCATTTTGATTATGGATCTGCATTCATTGTTCTGATCATATCGATCTCTCTCTCGCTCTCTCTCTCTCTCTCTCTCTCTCTCTATTTCATTGATTCTACTTGTCTAAAACTGTGGCAGATTGAGAAGTCTACACGTGACACTTGCACTCCATGTACTTGTACTGATAACCTCTCCACTTGTACCTCAGTGGAAGAACATAACCAATACGTGTCCCACCATCAAAGCATCACTGCCAACCATTATACCCTTATGCGTACACGTGTGTGTCCAGCTCCAAACTGCTCTTAATCTAGATTACAATCAAACGGCTCAAAACTAAAAAGTAACTTTTCTGCAGCTACGTGTCAAACAACCATACACATTATCAGGCCACGTAGATCAAAAAATAAACGATTTAGATCTCACAACTACTGTTCATTTACTTCAAATTTAAATAGATAGGATAATTTTCGTAGCTAACATAATATTAATGTCTAAAAACTATTGGGTCATAATTCTCATGGTATTTCATCAATATCGTGTGATTTTTGTCAACAATTTTAAAAGCTTTTTTTTTGGGTTAATGGATTTAAATACTCCCAACTATTGGGAATCGGGCGTTGCCACCCGCAAGTATCATTTTAGCTAATATAACTCCCAAGTAAACACTTCAGTGTCTGTATCACCCGTCGTTTGTCAAAACCCTAATGGCGTTAACTTTCTGATGATGTGGCACACATACTTGTACAATCCTCGCTTGTGTGGCAGCTGACGTGGTTAAGGCTGTGTATGTTTGCCACATGTCAACTGGGCATAAATACCCCTTTCCATCATCAGTTTAACCATTTCCCCCTTTCCATCATCACCGATTTAGCAACCCTAGTTCCATCGTTCCCCCTTCACTAATCAAATCAACCCTAATTCCATCCTTCTCCCTCCATCGCTACAACTCTATTGTTAATCTAATGATTTCATCTACATCTATGCCCAGTCACAGAAGAACCCCTAAATTTATTAGGGTCAATTTGGAAGGTAACATTTACTGCCATCACGAAGCTCTTGTTGTTCTTCGACTTGCTGGACCAAAGAGTGTTCGAAAAGGTCAGCCATTTTATGGTTGTAGTCAATGGCCTGTAAGTATTTCACTTTCACTTCATTTTTGGTTTAATTGGATGGTGTTCCACTTGTTAATACATATGGTGTTATCTTATTGTTTAGATATCTGATTGCAAGTTTTTTCTATAGAGATAGGACTCAGAGTTCATGTTCAAAGAACAATCCAACACCTGCTTGACTGTTCAAGAGATGAGGATGAAGAATTTGGTTTTGCAGAATTTGATGCTTGTTGATGAAAACAAGAGGTTGAGGAAGGTGACAAGTGAGAAAGAGTCCAAGTGGAATAAGGCATGGCTGAGGACTCTGTTAGCTGCAGCTATGTTGTTTATTTATTTGATTAAGTAGTTGTAGTGTGTTTGCACAAGTAGTGAATGAGTTTGTATTTTGTATGTTGAACAATTATCCTCTCTTATGTAATGTGTTTTGTTGGAATGGAAATCAGACTTTGGTTAAGTTGTTTGAGCATTTTAGACAAATGTGATTGACTCTATGAGTGCAATTGACACTATGGCTGCATCAAATGCACAACTCGAATGGTTGATGAAGCCATTGACTCTATGAGTTCAATTGGCTCTATCAGTGCAATTGACACTACAATAGTCTATTGACTCTATTAGTGCAATTGACACTGCAGCAGTCTATTGACGCTATGAGTATAATTGACACTATGACCATCATTGATAAAGCTCTAAACTACATACAATAAGCTAACATCATTTCCATAACACATATTAGTTCATTAAACTTCATTGTTTACCAAAATACCAAACCGTAATTGTTCCAAACGACCAACCTTAATGTCAAACATCATAACCAAAATGCAGTACCAGAAGAACCATACAAAAGACCCATAAAGCATTACATGTTCATAAAACATCACAAACAAATCTAAGCTAAATTGCCTTTTCCTTGTCTGTTTCTTTTTGCAGTCAACCTCCTACCCCCAATCTGACTTTGACTGACATTCTGAGTAGACCTTTGGGTAGTTCTTTGACTTGAAGCTTGTTTACTTACCTGCTGACTTGATTGACCAACTCCAACAGTAGGAAGCTGGTCTGGTTGCTGGTTTTGTTTTGTCCCTTGTGGTCTCCCTTTTTGTCTTTTTAAACCAGGTGGACCTATAACAACATTAATCAATAGTTAGTCTAAATCATCAACATGTACAAGTACAACATTACATCAGATAGTTTTGTGGTCTTACCTTCCATCAACTTTTCACTCTCTTTGCACTTTCTCTTGTTATGATCACTTGCACCACAAATCCCACATGCCATTTTAATCCCATTCTTTGTCAATTTTCCAGGTTTTTTGGGGTCTTTATGAGGATCCCTCTTTCTATTCTTCTTAAGCCTACCAGGTTGTGCCTTAACTGGTGGTGCATCCATTGGTTACTCAACCTTTGGCCAATACTTCTCACTTGGCAATGGAGGGATTGAATACTCATAAGCTTTCATGTAAGTTTGTTTGTGGTAACACTCATCAACAAAATCTTCAGCTCTCTTGTTTAAAAAACCAGCAACAGCACAAACATGTTTACATGGATATCCCCTTAAATCCCATTTCCTACAGGTCATGTTTTGCTAACCAGATCCATAAACACATCATCAATTTCTTTAACTTGGAACACATTGTAACTATATGGAAAAACCTCACATCTATAGGCTGCTCCCTTTGAAAATTCTAATTTCTCCTGAACTTTAGGGAAAATGAATACATCTTTATTTTCCGTTTCTACCCTTTTGGTTACTAGCCTACTGATCACTTGTATCCTAATATCCTCTAACATGTGTATGATGTGTTTTGATCTTGCACTATAATAAAACCATTAAAGGTTTCTACCATGCTATTCACTATAACATCACACTCTGTATGAGTTTTTAGATCGCACCTGTTGAAACACTTTGGATCCCATTTAAGCAAAGACACCACTACTTCAGGATTCACAGATTTGCTCATTATTCTCCCCATCAACTACTGCCCATGCTAATGGAAACATTTGCTCATTAGCATCCCTACCAACAACAGTTCATAACATACCACCTAAGAAAGTCTTGAGAAATAAACCATCTAAACATAAGACTTTCCTACATCCTGCCAAGAATCCTCTTTTTAACCATCAAAGCAAACAAATAGCCTAAAAAATGTTTCACAAGTAGCTTCAGGATCTAAGTTAATGAAACCTGGAGGTGTAGTGACAAGCTCAAATGTTGATGTTGGGTTGGCTTGTCTTAAAACCTCTAGATAGGAACCAAGTTTGCTGTCATGCTCCCTCATTAACCCATGTAGCTTCTTATGTGCATATGTTTTTGCCTAATATGCCAACCACAATTAATAATGACCCTATATTTCTCTTTAACAGCTAACTGTATCTCTTCAGTAGACCAGTTGGGTTTGGATTTGAAAATTGGTAAAAATTCATTTCCAATAAATGGGGCAGTAAGTTGTCTATTGTATATCATGCTTCTTTGACAATTGTGCTTGTTATTTTCTTTTTTTAACTATGTAGCACTCCTTCCCTAAGTAGTGTGAACAGAACAAGTAGAATGGACAATCCTTAACACACTTCATAGCTACACGCCCTTGTTTGTTATTATCACTTTTTGCAATGTACAAATTCCTACCATTGGTCACTGCATATCTTTCCACTGCAGCTTTAAAAGCATCCCTAGTAGCAAACCTTACTCCAACTCTCCAAATGTAATTCTTCTAGTTGGTATGTTCATTCACTGGTTGTACACTGTCTTTGTATTTTTTTCCTCTAATTTCATCATTTTCACTTTCACCAGGAGTGGCAACATCACCCTTAGAATCCTCATAACTACTATAGCCTTCTATATGTACAGTCCCAACTTCAATATTTTCAAACAAGTTGCCCTTTTTTTCCTTTAAACACTCTTCAAGCACTTTTTCCTGGGCTGCACTCTCTTCCTCTGTAGCCTGCTTAATTGCCTCTTCTGATTGAACCCATTCATCATCTTCTCTATGAGACTCTTGACCCATTAGTTCATCATGCACCCCCTCAACAATCTCTTCATTACCTAATTCCTTAGACTCATGACCCTTTTAATCATTACCTAATTCCTCAAACTCATGACCCTTTTCATCATTACCTAATTCCTCAGACTCATAACCCTCTTTATCATCACTAGTTGATTCTGTCACTTCTGCCTCACACTTGTAGTCACTGTCTTCACTGCTATCACTTGCTTCTCCTTCTGCAGCCCAATTTAAATCAACAACCTCACACTCTCCATCCCTGTTCAAGACAATAGTTTCAACATGCCTAGACTTATTGAATTCAACTACCTTCTCACTATTGAACTCAACCTCATTAACTTTCTTCAACACATCTAATCCTACATCAGCAAATCTGTTCAATTCAGCTGACTTTTCATTTGCATCTATGTTCAATTCCACTGACTTGTTCAAATTGAGTACAACTTGTGGTATACTTGGTGTGGCTACTATAGACTATGGTTTGGTAGGTGTAAGCCTACGAACAGTTGCCTTGGTATATCTCAATCTGTTTGGTGAGGTCTAGGCATGTGGTGAAGTGGGCTGGGTTTGGGTAGGTGCAAGTCTACGAGCAGTTAATTTGGTATATCTCAATGTGTTAATTGAGATTAGGCTGTGAATCAGACTGGGCTGGTGGTGAAGTGGGCTAGGCTTGGGGTTTAATAGGCTGTGAAATGGACTTGCCCACAATTGGACCATTTTGAACAAAAACCTCCATGAAGGGTTCACCAGTACCAACAACCAAGTTAGACATCTCTAAAACATCACTATCACTAAGAAATCATTTCATCTCCCCGGTAACAACATTCAAACCATACATATAGAAATCCTTAGACTTGTAACAGTTAATTTCCATATCAATCTTTAATAGCTTTGAATCACCTCCAACGTACGATGGGGCACCTGGGTATACTTTAACGGTGCCACCATACCAAAGAATCAAATCAATGGTTCCCATATGATTGAATGAAAATAAGAACAACTAAAATCGAAGCTAAACAATACCTCTGATGGCAAATATTAGGGCTTGAACCGACGGGAAGGGTTCTTCTACTTCGAGTGGGTGAAACTAGGGATTGGAGAGTGGAGAGTGTAAATGAAATTTTAAGGTTAAAATTGAAAGGCTGATGCAACCAATGTAACCAAAAGCTTTCTGCTTGCATGCATGTACTCAGCAGAAGTTACTTTGGAAGTATTACACTCCTCTTATAAGAAATATTTTAAGTGTAAAATCTTCCGAAGCCAAAGATAAAGTCTTCCGAAGCTTAGAAGACAAAGTCTTCCGAAGCCTAGAGACTGAAGACTGATTTCTTCCGAAGACAAGCAAGACATGCTTTCTCTGATCAACTTTTTCAGAAAGCTGACCAACTTTCCGCTACAACTCTAAAGACTCATCAACTTATACAAGTTGGTGAAAAGGTCCATGATTTAGTAAACTGTAGATTATAGGCTTGTGTCTGTAACTTTCTACTTTGTACCTTTTATCATTTTTGTAATATATTAGGATGTGAGCTATGGCATGTCATAGTCACAGGTCAAAAGGCAATCTACCTTTGACTGTACATTGATCTTGTTGTCTAGATTAGTGTGTTCAGCTGGCTTTCCAAGTATGGCCGGTTGTAGAATATAGTATAAAGTTTCACAGGTCTTGTATTCTTAAGTATCCTTTGTAACTCTTGTAACAGAACTTGAGAGCAATATCTTGCATTCTTGAAAACCATATTTGTTGTTCTTGTGTTCTTTACTTTAAGTTTTTAGTTTCCAAATAACCGGTTCCCTATTTCATCCTATAAGTGTTTGTCCTATAAGTGTTTGTCAAAGTTCACTCTCCAAACAATCTGTGAAACTGTTGCATTGACTTCCTCAACCGGTCCTGCAATTGGTAAGGCTCTTGGTTGTGAGATTTTACCATCTTAAATCTGCTTAGTTTCACAAAGCACTTACTTACTCAAATGGCAGCTCTCTCCAAAGCTGATATGGAAACCGGCACAATGACAAAGTATCCACTGATCACTCCTGCTGACTTTGATACTTGGTGCCAAAGAATGGAAGTTTCATCAAGTCTCAAGACAGCATGATGTGGAGATCTGTTGTCTTTAGACCTCATGTTCCATGCATACCTTCAACAACTGCTGCTGATGAGATGATTCCAAAGGGCGTGGCTGATTATTCTGATAAAGATTGGAAGAGGATAGATGTAGATCAGAAGGCCATGACTGCTCTTCAAACTGCTCTTCCCAACTCTATCTACAGAGGCTTTAAGAAGTAGAAGACTTCCAAGCAGCTCTGTGATGCACAAAAGCTGATGTATGAGGGGTCTGAGGAAGCCAAGGAAAACAAGAATGATCTCATGAAGTAGTAGTTTGAGATCTTCACCTTCAAGACCTATGAAACCATGACTCAGTAGTATTTCAGATATGTTGTCGATACTTGTGTCAAACTGCAGAACACGGACATTGTGAGAAAGTTAATGTTCTTTCTTCCAAGAGAATGGACTCACTACTATGTGGACATTAAGAGAACTGAAAACCTCTCAACTCTTACCCTTACTGAGCTGTATGGTATCCTAAGCGGTTACAAGATGGAGATGAAAATGCAAAATCCATTTCACATCTCATCCAGTACCCACAAGAGTTCTGCCTTCTATGTGGTTGAAAGGGATAGTAAAGAACCTCAACATCATCTGCCCAGCTACCCTGACAACTCACAAAAGGGCCCTTTCATCACCTTTTCGAAGACATCAAGGGAGAGCTACATCCAAGGAAGTCCAATCCAAGAGACAAGCTTTTCTCAAGCCTTTGTGTCTTCTGATGAAAGTTTAGAAAACTTTCTCTTTACACTAGAAGACTTAGACTGCATTCCTCCAGATTGAATATATGGAGATTATGCAGAAGATGGCTCTTCTCACTCATAGAGCTAAGAACTTCTACCAGAGGACCGGGAGAAAGTTTCCTAACAATTTATCCAGTGGAAAGTTTGGACTGGCTAAAATGAAAATGAAGTTTTACAACTGTAACCAAATGGGACACTTTGCTAGGGAGTGCAAGGCACCAAGGACTAATGGTGGCCAAGCACAATCTAGACCAAACTACGCTAAAGGAGTTCCAAAAACTGAGAAACCCAAGCAACAGGCTGTAGTAGCTGTTGAAGAAGGAGGCTTTGATTGGAGTTTGCAGGTTGAAGATGCTTCTCCAAACCATGCCTTGATGGTTGATCATGAAGAACCTAAGGTAACAGAACATCTTTGTACTCCTGAGTGCATTGCTAAAGTTAGCATGTATAGGTCCTATCACTTGGAAGTGAGATATGATTTTGAGTCTTTGAATATTTTAAAAGCTGATTTTATAAGAGTAGAAAATGACTATAAACTTAAAATAGAAGACTTAGAGAAAACAATTTCTACTCTTAAATGTAAACACACAAAAATTAAAGGACTCAAATCAAAGATCTATTAGCCAAGTTAACTAAATGCCAAACTGAGCTTGTGATTAGCAAAGCTAGGGCAGAAAAGTGTGTTTTTGAATAGGAAACCTTCAACAACATCATATCCTCATCTTTGCATGCCAAAGTGTCTTATCAAAACAGGCAGGGACTGGGATCTAGTGAAATAGCTCCTCCACACACTCTATTATGTGTAAGACAGCCAAGGTGTGGAACTAGCGAAGATGTGCTATCTACAGAAGATCGAATACAAGAGAAAGATGAAGATGATGATGATGAAGAGGAAATGGTGAAAGATAAACCTGAACTAAGTGAGAAGGTTCAATCTGATAAGTGACACCATTCTCTTGGAGAGAAGAAAAGAACAAAGATGGCCAAGTCTGCAAAAAGGAATTTGATTAGGGCTGCAAAAAGAAAAGCTAAGAAAGCCCTAAAGATTAAGCCCACCTTTGACTTGAAGTAGATACAAGTATTCATATCTGCTGGGTTTAAGGTGGTGAAGACTGCAAACTTGACTATGGATTCTATTACCAGGAGTCCCAGTTCAAGTTCAAACCATCCTTGTCAAAAGAGGAAGATTGATAAAAAGTGCACCACTAGTGCACTGCCTGAACCATCCAGTTCAAAAAGCAAGCCTATCCTTAAGAAGCCTGCTACATCATCTGTAAAGGTGAATAAGGAATTGGAAAGTGATCTAGCTCAACCAGCCTCTCAGAAGAAATCTCTTAGAAGCAGTTCAACTACATGCATCATGTGTGGCAGTACTTCTCATCTTCCTAAGTATTGAATCTATAATCCTAAGAGTATTGTCAACATGACCAAGAAGGCTTCTAAGATGAAGAAGAGGAAGGCAGCTTCAGAAGGATAGTCACTAACCCTCGAAAACTCAAAAATGAAGGCTCAGAAGATAAGTGGAAAATTGCCTTCGGAAGAAATTATGATCTCGGAAGAAAGGAATGCTTCTGAAGTACTGAATTCTGCAGTGGATGCAAAAACTTCTTAAGTTTCAGTCTGCAAAATTTCGAAAATTGTAAAAACAACTGAAACATTAAAGGCCAAGTCTAGTCTTTCCAAGATGGTATGGAAGATGAAGGAAGGCCAAGTGACTGAAGTTTCCTTATCATCAACAGCTCAAGATCCCCAAAGCTTAAACATAGGATCCATAACTCTTGATTTATCTTCTATTAATATTAATGAACCCAAGACAAGTAAGGCTTGGGTCCGCAAATGTAACTAACCATCTCTTTATGTGTAGGATTAGCTCAAGACCAAAAGAAATGTATGTATCCTTGAAAGTGGTTGTTCCAGGCACATGACAGGCAATGGCTCCTTGCTGTAAGACTTTGAGAAGTTTAATGGAGGGCCAGTTGCTTTTGGAGGGGAATCTGGTGACTACATCACTGGAAGGGGCAAGGTCATAAATGGTAAGCTCAGCATTGAGAAGGTAACTTTGTCAAGCAGCTTGAGTATAATCTTCTGAGTGTATCTCAATTTTGTGACCAAAAGCATAACATGTTGTTTACTGAACATGAGTTCATTGTTCTCAAGCCCAGGGTGGTCATTCCTCAAGAGCATATTCTGCACAGAGCCCCCAGGAAAAGGAACATGTACAAGATGGATTTGCAAGAGACATCTCCTTCTGGAGGAGTTTCTTGCTTTCTGTGTAAAGATAATAGTGATGAGTCTTTCCTCTGGTATAGAAGAATATGCCATATGAACTTTAAAAACATGAATAAATTAATTCAGACTGATTTGGTAACTGGAACGTCAAAGAAAGAGTTTACAAGTGATAACCATTATGTTGCATGTCTGAAAGTAAAGCAGCACAAAGTGTCTCACAAGCCAAAGAAAATCAACTCTATCACTACCCTCTTCACTTGTTACACTTGGGTCTGTTTGGCCCCACAAGTGTAATGAGTTTAGGAAAAACTTCATATTGTCTTGTGATCACAGATGACTTCACAAGGTAAACTTGGCTTTTCTTCTTTAGAACTAAGGATAAGACTCCTGAAATCTTAAAGTCTTTTATTCTGAAGATTGAGAATCAATTTGATCACAAGGTCAAGATCATAAGATGTGATCAAGAAACATAATTTAAAAATTATATCCTTGATTCATTTTGTGACGAAAAAGGTAGTTCAAGACAATATAGTGCTCCGAGGACTCCTTAGCAAAATGGTGTTGCTGAGAGGAGAAACATGACACTTATTGAAGCTACAAGAACCATGTTTTCTTACTCTAAACTGCCTATCATCTTCTGGGCAGAGGCAAATAACACGCCCTGCTATGTGCAGAATAGAGTTTTAGTTGTCAAGACTCATGGTAAGACTTCTTATGAACTGTGGCACAAAAGGAGACCTTTCATTGGTTTCCTCATATCATTTGGTTGTTCTTACACCATCTTGAATACCAACGATCATCTGGCCAAATTTGTTGAGTATACAATCTTAGAACTAGAGTAGTTGAGTAGTCAGCCAATATGACTTTCAATGAACATACACCCAGTGTGAAGGGTTCTCCTGATTGGCTATTTGATCTTGATTTAGTTACCAACTATTTTAACAAATCTTGTGAAGATGTTTCAGGATCAACAGGTAACTTATCAATAGGAGATCTTAACCCAAGATTTGAGATGAGAAAACCAAGCATGAATAGTACTTTAGCTCCATTGGTAAGTAACCCTGCAGGTGGAGATCCTATCAACATAACATTGACAAACTCAGCTGATACATCTAAGGTGCCTACAAATTCTAGCTCAGTGGCACAAAACTCAAATGAAGGACCTTCCAATGGAGGAGGAAATGGAGATGGTGATTCTGACCAACAATTCCATGATATTAAAGACCTCTCCATCAAAGATAACATCAATGATATCACACACACATTGGATCAAGTCAACCTTGATAACTGTGTTGATGTGGTGGGTGATCATTAATCATCAGGTCTGAATTTCACAAATTTAGATCTGTCAAATCAACTTGCTGTGATTCCTCAATAAAGAATCTGCAAGTCTCACCCCACCACAAACATTATTGGAGATGTTGAGACAGCAGTGAGGACAAGAGGACAAACCCATGACAAAAATGCTTGTCTGCACTCTTGTTTCTTGTCTCAAATAGAACCTAAGAAGATAGATGAGGCTTTAAAGGATGGAAGTTGGGTTGAAGCAATGTAGGAGGAGCTGCTTCAATTCAAAATGCAAAAGGTTTGGAACCTATGTCCTCTTCCTTATGGGAAGACTACTATAGTAACCAAATGGGTTTTCGGAATAAGAAAGATCATAGAGGACTTGTCATAAAAAAAGGGTAGATTAGTTATTCAAGGGTACACTCAAGAGGAAGGAATTGACTACAGTGATGTTTTTGCTCCTGTAGCAAGACTAGAAGCTTTTAGCATATTCCTGACTTTTGCTGCATCCAAGGACTTCAAAGTCTACCAACTTGATGTCAAGTGTACTTTTCTATATGGTGTGATTGAAGAGGAAGTGTATGTCAAACAACCACCTGACTTTGCAGACCCAGATCATCTTGATTATGTCTACAAGCTTGACAAAGCTCTCTATGGGCTGCATGAGGCTCCAAGGAAGTGGTATGAGACGTTGTCACAGTACCTTGTTCAACATGGTTTCAAGACAGGTACCATTAACGGTACAATTTTCCTCAAAGGAATAGAGAATGACTTGATTCTAGTTCAAGTTTATGTAGATGACATCATCTTTGGGTCACCTAATCCAAGTCTCTACAAAGAATTTAAGAAGTTGATGAAGAATAGATTTGAAATGAGTGCCATGGGGGAACTTAATTTATTTCTAGGAATTCAAGTGAAGCAGGTGGACAATGGTATCTCTATAAACCAGTCCAAGTATGTACAAGACATACTAACCAGATTTCATCTAACTGATTGTAAGGTTGCCAAGACTCCCATAGCTAGAAACCACTCTCTAGGTCCTGACCTTAAGGGGGAGTATGTTGATGAACACCTCTATAGGGCAATGATTGGGTCTCTCATGTATCTCACAGCAAGTATGCCCGATATCATGTTTGCCACAAGCATGTGTGCAAGAGGATACTTATACATCTCAAAGGTGCTCTGAAACTAGGACTTTGGTATCCAAAATGTTCTGACTTCAATCTGTATGTATATACAAATAGTGACTATAGTGGTTGTAACATGACTTCAAAGTCAACATCGGGGGGATGTCAGTTCTTTGGTGGAAAGATAGTCTTATGGCAATGCAAGAAACAATCCTATGTGTTTGCATCAACTGCTGAAGCTGAATATATTACTGCTGCAAGCTGATGTGCTCAAGTAATTTGGATTCAGAATCAAATGCTAGACTATGGATTTAACTTCAAGAAGACTCCCATCCACATAGACAACAACAATGCTATCTAGATTAAAGAAAATCCCATGCAGCACTAAAAGACAAAGCACATCAATATCAGGTATCATTTGATAAGAGATAATTTTGAGAAAGGCTTGATAAAAGTAGTCAAAGTTAACACAAATGAACAATATGCTGATTTGTTCACTAAGGCTTTTGATGAATAGGGATTAAGTATCTAATATCAGTTATTAGATGATTAATTTTGAGTAGGTTTTCTTAAATTAGTTTTATAATTATATTTTAAAATGTGTGTCTTTAATGTTGTCTATTTCATCACTCATATAAGCCCAGTTAACTTGAAAGAAAATTTTTTTAATTGATAATCCTTAGATTTATAAAAATTTGAAGTGTAATTTCTTTCGAAAGACATTAAAATTAACTTCGGAAGAAATTTATGTCTTCAACTCAAATAAGTGAATTATCTTCGGAAGAAATTTCTGAAATATCTTCCGAAGTTTAAAACACTTATATGACTTAAAGAACAATTTTCTTCCGAAGTAAATTAGTCTTAGAAGATTTATTCTTGAATAAAGCTTCTCGTGCTTAATGTCTCTCAGAACAAACTATACTTCGGAAGCATATTTTCTCTAAGTAATTTTCTTCCGAAGCAAATTCTTATAACTTTAAGAAATATCTTCCGAGCCAAAATTGGCTTTGGAAGTTTTTCCAAAACTTCCAAAGACAAAATACCTTCGGATTTTTGAATTTCAAGAAAACTACCTTTTTGGCACCATTTTTAGAGGTGGGACCGACATACGGATTTCAAAGTTTATCCTTCCACACTAACTTTGTTTCAAGTCCATTTCACATATATGCACTCAACGGTTTGTCTTCACACTCTATCTCCTTCATCTGCGAATTTCTCTAACCAAAATTCTCCCAAAACCGCCTTTACTCTTATCTTCCTTCACCTCAAAGCTACCTCAAAATGGCCACCTTGATCACAGAAACCAACCCGATTTTTCCATGCATTTACACAGGCAACACCATTAAGTTGCCCTGTTAAACTCTAAGAAAGATCATGGCTTCTCAGAAGTCTACCGCTTCTTATCTCAGTCAAACTACTTCACATTCCTTACTATTGATCCTCGTCTCTATGAGGATCAATTCTAGAGTTCTAGAGGACCTGTCAAGAGGTCACCATGGACGGAAAGAAGGCCCTGTCTGCCATAATGCAGGGGAGGAAAATCTTCATCACTCCAGCTTCCATAAACACTCATCTCATGCTGGATGATGCAGAGGGTGATTTGTCTTTTTCCAAATCTGTAGTTAATCATTCTTTTGGTCAGATTGGCTATGAGGGGGACTACTCAGTAAGAACCTTCAGGAAAGGGAAGGTCTCCTCCATTGAAAGTACCTCCTTCATATGGTCATTCAAAGTTTATCCAACAAACATGGAGGATGGGACCAAATTCCCGAATATCTTTCCTACATAGTCCATGGAATGGTTATGGGGGTCGACTTTAGGTATTTACAATTTGTTTTTACGAATTTGCTTGCAAACTTGGACTCCATAGAATATTACATGTTTCCTAGATATGTCCAACACATTCTTAACCGTGAACTGGAAACACAGTTAAGGGGAACAGGTAATGTTCTTAAATTGGGACAGATGATGCCCGACATATTTAAAATCATGAGAAAGCCTACTGTGGGCTTCTCTAGGGTAGAAACAGCCCTTGTCCCAAAAATGTTAGAGCTCATTGCTCAAGGTGACAACCTAGCAGCACCAGCTAGTGTTGAACCCACTCCTTCTACCTCTCAGCCACCCACTCAGCCTCAAATAACCATCACCTAAAAAAGAAAATCCAAACGAACCCCTACACAAGCTATTCGGCCAATGCAGGCCCCCATATCACCACCCATGCAGGAGTAAGTGGATACTAGAGCTCCCACTTCCCCTGAGGAGCAAACGACTCCCATCTCACCAATGATCAGTGCTGAGGTTCCTCATGCTCACCTTGATGAACTCATCACCCCAATAGCCTTAAGCCTTCACTCTAAGTCTCAAAACTCAAATGAACAACTTCCAGGGGACAGTTACCATCCCCAGCCTTTGGATCTTAACCAACCCATTCCCAACCTTGAATTCTATGATGATTAAGATATGGGATTCCGTGAGTACCATGAGTCTCTTTTTTCCACCCTTACTCAAGGAGAGATTAGTGCTCCTTCTTCTTCGATGTCTAGCCCACACTGAGGTGGATCTCCCTGAACAAGTTCAGGAGATCCATATGGAAGAGGCTCTCAATTCAGCAAGTGATTACATCTTTAAGACCTCAAACATAGCAACCCAGCCCCTTGACACTTCAACTGAAGCTATCATGAAGCAGGGGAAATCCAACAGCCAAGAACAAAGTTCTAGTGATGAGGAAGAAAACTTAGGTCCAGTTCTCTCATCTGTCCATGATTCTTCATCTAAAGATGAGGGGAGTCTGCAACTAAAGGTGCAACAACTGACCTAAACCTGCACCTATTTAGTTTCGAAGGTTAGTCACCTGGAATCTCAAGTGACTGCCTTACAAAGGAGGGTCAATGACCAGCAACTTGAGATCACTGATCTCAAAGGCAAGTTGGCTGAGAGACCATTAAGACAAACTCAAAAAGGTACATAAGAACTTGTGGAAGTAGTGGACTTAACCTCCAGCTCACTTGTGTAAGTGGGTGATGCTGCCAAAATCGTGGAGAAAGTTACTACAACCACAGAACCTAGGAGTTCTGTGCAGAGTACGGACAATAAGGATTCACCACCCTCACTTGCAGTTGTCCAGACTCAACAACTTCCTTAGGCTCACATTGATGTGGAGGTCATACTACAAGAACTCTTTGAGTAAGGAACTCCAAGGGCCATTTCTGCCCCATCCTACCATGTTGAAAGTCCAATAGTGGGATGGTGGTATGATGCTGCAAGAAAGGCATTGGTGCTTTCTAGGTCTCAGGGGCAGCAAGAAGTCTTCAAATATCAGACCCTGAGATTCTATCAGAGTATATCTTTAGTTGATCTGCCATTGGTCAATTCAAGCCACAACAGACAAGGTGCCAGATTAGCTGAGAAGATTCAAGAATAGGTGCTGCAGGAATTCAGAAGCAGAACAAAATTATATAGACAGAGGCTAGAAGGAAAAACTGTTGGTAACTGTATACTGAGGCAGACCCTAAGATTAGCTTCGAAGAGGAAACCTTGGTTGAAGGCCCAGTAGTGGACCCTGTGAACCTTGAGAAAGGTTCAACCTCAGCACCCAGTACCTTCAGTGAAACACCTGCTGGTGAAGGTGTATCACAGCCTCTCCTTGGCTAGAGCTCAAGCTCAATACAACCATCAGAAGGCCAAAGCTCTCTCCACCCAGAGTCATACAGGCCAACAATTGACAAAGGGAAAAGTAAAATGACTTCTAAGAAGATTGAGGAGGAGAAAAGGGAGAGGAAGAGGAAGGATAGGGGAGAGAAAATAGGAGAAATCCCAAGCTTCATGCAATGTGCAATCAGGGCTGCCCACAAGCCTAATACTTAAGATGATGAGTTAAGGGCAGCCAGATTGAATTATCGAGGATTAAGGAATTACAACATTGATGAACTCATCTCTCTCCCCTTAGCAGAATTAAATGAACTGGCTGACACAGAGTTGTCAAAAGAGTGGAAGGAGGCTGAGGCAGCAGCTCTTCACCCTCTCTCATTTGAGTATATTAAGTATGAGTACATCAAACAGCTGGAAGAAGACGCTCAAACCAAAAGAAAAACTATTAAGAGGAAAATGAGAGAGCAGGCTGTTAAATCAAGAGCCACCATCAAAGCACAAGAAAAAGAGTCTGCTGATAAACAGAAGAAATGTGAGCTTCTTGAAGCCGTATGGGTTCTCCAGAAGGAGACTCGGTCCTATGTCTCTATCCATAATGGATGAGCATATCAGAAGGATCAAGTAGAAGATAAATGAAGGTCAGTTGGTTGACTTGCATTCTCCACCTAGTCAAGCTGCATCTAAAGTTGAGGTGAAGGTTGAACCACAAGAGACAACACAACCTGATCCTGAAGCTACATCTAAGCCAACTTCATCTTCTGACCCACAGCAGGGTTTTGAGTCTCATGCTTCTAAACAAGTGGAGGAAAGGCACCCAACTAAGGAGAATACTGAAAGAACATCTGGTGCGGCACGCCACTCTCCTCAGTTAAAATTTAAAAAAAGGAAAAGGATGGCCATAAGAAGGGACAAGAAAAGGAAGAAGAAGTCCAAGGCATCCACCTCTGCACCTCAGGATGAGTCAGAACATCCTAAGTGTCACACCCTCGCTAGAAGCAGAAACACGAGGATGCGACGGACAGGATCGTCATAACACATTGGGGGTCCAAGAGAATCACTAAAGGTATTCTCGGTAAATGGTCATGACGTCGCCCGACACATAGGATTACGTGCCAAGTAAAGTCATTCCCAAATCGTCATACCATAAATGCATAAATAGTCCAAAGTTCCATTTAGGAACTAACAAACACAAGTGTAAAACAATCCCAAACACAAACCAACAATTACAATCCAACAATCAAACAATCCAAAACAAGTCTAATAGTCTCATTAAATGCCTATTGCTCCCAAGAGAGCGGTCTTGTCTAGAGTCCCAAGCCAAGCCCCTAAGCCTCATTACCTGAAAAGACATGCTCTAAAAAGTCAACAAACATTAGGGAGTTCACAGGTTTAAATAACAAAGAGTTTGCCTTGTGTAACATGTACAAAAGGTGTATGTGGATAAGAGTACATAGCAGTCATAGATATCAACACAAGTCTAAGTCAGTCCAAGTCCAATTACCCGGATTATATTCACCCAAGGGCAAGCCCTGGCCAAGTCAGTCTCGACTAGTATACTGACGACAGGGGTGGGGGTGTCAACCCGTTAGGTCTAACAATACCTCTACATGACGTCCAAATCACAAAAACAAGCCCAAGTCCAAGTCACACTAACAAGCCCATGTCCAAGTCACAATAATAAGCCCAAGTCCAAGTATATATTCATGAATGAACATCTAGTCTCAACCCATGACCCCAAACCACATACATTGTCCCAAATTAGTCTAAAAGACACGGCATAGTCCAAAACAATGAGCATGCTTTTCCCCCAAGTAAAACATATTAAAAAGGGGCCGTGAAACTCACCTCAAGATAGTATAGTCCAAAGTCCACAACACGCAACGCAAGCACTAAAAGTACAAATCACAAAAGGATTACTAGAGAACAAAAAGAATGACCAATATGGGTGTAATCCTTGTAGCCTAGTCCTTAATGTCCATCAAGGTTCTATTTTATGAAAATATGATTTTCTAATAGAACAAATCCAAGGTCCGGTTTAAACTTTAAGTCTCGTCAAGTTTAGGGTTTTAGTTGTCGCTTTTAACTACTTTATAAATGTCCGTTGATGCACGTTAATTAGTCCATTCAAAATTATTATTCGTCCCTTTAAAAGTCACTTAATCACTTTTAAGTATAAGACTTTTCTTCATTTGATTATTTGGTTTCAAACCCTTATTTTTAAGTCTCATAAAATATTTTAGCATGAAGAGCTGATTGCGCACCAGTTTGGAATAAGCGAGTTGGAGGTCGAAACGGTAACGAATCGATGTGTGACCAGAACCATTTGAAAGATAAGACTTTAAGCTAACTCTCAGATAAAAGAATCATCTCAAATAGATAATATATGAGATAGATATGGCTCGACAAACACAGACCAACATTCTGCCCAAATTCGTCAGTTTTGACCTTCGATCTTGTTTGCTACTTTTTGAGGCCCAAACGATATCGAAACGACACGAGACCACTTGAGTTAGTTAGAGGACTCATTGAACTCAATTTTAGATGAAAACCTTGACCCATTTAGACTTATTATGACAAATTTATGGCCTGTACAAACTGCCCTATTTTTCTGTCAGCAATCTGTCAAGTTTATTAGTCTTGCTCCTTGGCATTACAAATCTCCATATTTGACCCGTATTGACTCGAGTTCTTAGAGAACGTTTATTACATCTTATAATTTACCAAAACTTAAATTAGACACTCAAATTATCAAAATTTTCAGTCATAAACAGTTTTTGAAGGCTAGTCTTCCGGTTCACAACGTTACTTAATCGTACATAGTTTTGATTGTTTAACCCGTCCATTCGATCAAGGAACAAACTTAATAACTTTTAGAAAAATTTAAGAAGCCAAGATGACTATTTGGATCAGTTCACACAAGATTACAACCCCATTTTCAATAGATTCAAGGATATTCAAAGATCAAAGATTAGGGTTTTACCGGATAGAGAGTCTAGCACCCGTAGCGTTTAGATCTTCACGATACAACATCCAAAACCAAGAATATAAGAATATTAGATGGTGATTTTATGTTTAGATGATGAACATCATCATTATCAAGATAGAACGAAGAATAGAATCATTAGGAAACGATTTTTCTTACCGGTAAACAAGGAGATGAAGAAGACTTGTCTAGAACATGATGTTGAACGTCTTGATTGTTCCAAAAATCAAAGAGATGGTGTCTTGATGCTGATTTTCAATGGATTAGATGAAGAACAAGGAGAATTGAGTTGTGACGGCTAGGGTTTGCAATTGGGAGAGTTGCTTGGAGAATAAGCTTGCACAAATGAGAAAACAAGGGGGAATTCCTGCTTGTCTACCTATTCTTGGCCGCAACAAGGGAGGGCAAGGGCCTTCGGGCCCTTGGCCTGTCTCGTCCAATCCGACTTGTCTCGAGTAGTGTGTCGTCAAATTTTTACGTTTTTAAATTCCGCGCGCTAAAATGATTCCAACGAGCTATTATATGCCATATAAATCATCTTATGTATATTTTTAATTTAGTTCTTGGTTTATTAGTAGACTTTAGGCAAAGCCCACATAAGTTTGGTTTTGCGTGTTATAACGTAATTTTTAGCGTTTCGCCTTTTAGAAAAACCTTGATCAGGCCCAACGCACAGGACCTTGTACTATGGCAAGTCCAATGATCATCTTATTGACTAAAACCCTAGGCCCAATACTATGCCCTAGGCCCATTAAGCTAAAATTTTGATCGACACATAAATGAACCAATCAATTAAGACCAAGCCCACATATGACAAAATCAAAGTCAAAGGTCAAACAAAGTCAAAAGTCAAAGTCAAAGGTCAACACACCTGTTTTGGTGACGGATGTCACACTAAGGGTGAACAAGAAGAGGCTGCTCAACCAACTCCTAGTCAAGTAGAGCCTCTTGCAATTGGAAGACCCATTCAGTCCTAGGGCTTTGCTGCAAACCCAGACAGATGGTATGTTATCAGAGATCAAAGAGGTCAAGATGTCTACTTCTGGCAAGACATGCTTGATCTCCATCTACATAATCTCTTTGATATGATGAGATACTATGAGAGTCTGAGGGATCCTGACCAATTAATGAACAAAAGGAATGGCCTTGATCCTAATGAGGATTGTCAACATTTGAGTATTCCTTCTGTTTTGGTAGCATCAGCCTACGGGGAGTTTGTAAGGCTAAAATTGAAATGTTGATGTAACCAATGTAAACAAAAAGTTTCCTGCTTGCATGCATGTACTCAGTAGAAGTTACTTCGGAAGTTTTACACTCCTATGATCAGAAATATTCTAAATGTAAAATTATCCGAAACCAAGACCAAAATATTCTGAAGCCAAAGATGAAGTCTTCCGAAGCTTAGAAGACAAAGTCTTCCAAAGCCTAAGGACTGAAGACTGATTTCTTCCAAAAACAGAGAAGACATGCTTTCTCTGATCAACTTTTTCAGAAAGCTGATCAACTTTCCGCTGCCACTCTGAAAACTCAAAGGTCCATGCTTTAGTAAACTATAGATTATGGTCTGGTGTCTGTAACTTTATACGTTGTACCTTTTATACTTTGTCCCAATAGTTGGGAGTATTTAAATCCATTAACCTTTTTTTTCTATAGGTTCACTTTTAAAATAGAAAAGTTTTAGAACAGTGACATAATTTCCATAATATTTCAAGACTTTGGTCGAAAACATGTTTTGAAATATTGATATATTTAGTAAAAAGATGCATGTCACACTATTTTAAACTTTTTTTCATCGGTCCACATCAACATGAAAGTATGATAACCTATTAAATTAGTAAAAACCTATAACTATAATATTAAATTAAACTTTAGTGACTTTAATGAAAACACAGATTTTAACATCTCGAATTTTATAGAAAAAGATTTCATTTAATATAATCAAAGGTCAAAGCGTGAAATGATATTTGTAACCCTAATGGCACTTATTTTAGGTAGGGGAGCTGCCCTCCCCCTTTCCTTGTTGTTCAAGTTTTGCTGAAAAGGGCAAGTGGGTTGAATGACTAAATTTGCAACTTTAAGGTGTTATTCTTAGATGTCATTGAAGTTCATGGTTTTAGGGTTAGATCTTTATTTAGGCAAAGGTAAGTTCTTGATTTCCCTATTTCTTTCTATGATTTACAATGATTTTAGAGATAATATGCACGCTTAACAAGTTGTTAAACCCTAGATCTAGCGATTTACAATGAAAATGTCCACCTTAATTGTTAGACTTTATATTTATGATGAATAATGCATGATTATTTAAAGTTCCGTATGATTCCTAATTAGATGTCAATGATGCATAGTTTTCAATGGAATGAGTTAAGATGTTTAATCTTTCATAAAATCAAATGTCATTGATACACCCCTAAGGTGATTTGTTCACCTAAAGGTGAGAATAATGTGACCATAAGTATCCAGGGTAGTATCGATTCATCATAGTAATCAGCCTTAGCATATGACCGGTTAATGTAATACTTTCTTTTGCATTTGGATTATTAATATACTTAGTGCATGACTCTTGGATACTCCTTAAGTACACGGCCGTCTTGAGTAATCGGGGTTTTGAAGTACTCGGTCTCTAAATGTATTTAATTGTTTAGGGGTTCTTAGTCGAATAGCGTACTCGATTAATCTTGTTCTTAGTGTCAAGGCTCTTGGCCTCCATGGGTATTCGACGCCTTTGATTTCTCACCTTTGAGGGAGTACTTGACTCGCTTAAGAGTCCTTGATTAAATGTGAGTCCACGTGTGGGGTTCGTTCACTCAGATGTGACTTGCCTTAGTTCATGTTTGAGTCTAAATACCCTTTAGCCACCTTTAGTTCAACCACACCCAAGCATGGTACACAAAAGGTAAGAAAAACCCGCATCTACTTATGCTTAGTATCCCTTTCAAACTCCTTGTCACCCGTATCTAAACTAATCACTCATAATTTACTAGCACCTATTATTCACTCGTATACGATTTATATCCTTCATATGGTCTTTCGCCCGAATTTAATGAAACTCCACATTAATAATCTACAGTTCACTGAAAGATAAAGAGTATACTAAAGTTCAATGACTATAACTTACTAGCGAACAATTATTTTCTATGTAACTTCACTATCAAGTAGATTATTTTGTTGGTTTCCATGTTACTAAGAGACTTGGTTTGAGCAAGCACTTTATTGCATTGTTTTATGTAATGCATGGTCACTAGAGACTTGCCTTATTCAAGCATGTCACTAGAGTCTTTTCTTGTGCAAGCATTTCATTTGAGTCTTGTTGGATGCAAGCATGTTACTAGAGTCTTGCAATCATGTACAAACATATTACCTTTACCTTAATGATGTACTTATGTGATGAAATGACTTCATTGTTATTGGTGATCAAAGGTTTTATAAATACTCAATGTGGTGTCATGTTTTAAATAAAATCAGAACTCACTTCGCAACACTGATTTTTAGTATGCATGTCACCTAAATCAAATTGAAGTTGAGCTTGGATTGAAGGGTATGAAGAACCTCCAGAATTAGAGATGACATCTCTTTTATGACTTTTATCGTTATTAATTAAGACTATGAAATTCTAAAGTTTTTGATAATGACGTTTTATGAAAATTGTTGAATGTTTTATGTGATTCCGCTGCCAAAGATGATATGGTTAGGATATATGAAATCAGCTGTAAAAACTCCTAAGAATAAGAACTTACAAAGATGATTAGAATGAATTAATTGAAACCTAACCAATATCCCTAAAGTCTTCTCTTTCAAACATGGCATAAATTTCACACTCTTGAGTGTTTTGAGAAGGCTACATAAATGAGTGGTTGAAATTATTTATGATTGGTTGTGAATTGTCCTCTTCTGATAATATCTTCACATTTTGATACGTACAAGGGTATGACGTTAATTATAATATCATATAATATTAAAATTAAAAATTATGACCGGCCGAAGGAATCAAATTGGACGGCTATAAAAAAAATATTCACTACAATATATAATGACAATGATTTCAACAACATGACGTACATAGAAATCATGGAAATAACCAATTTAGGACTTTTGTTAACGGAAGTTAAATAAAACTCACTACAATACATTAACAAGAATATTATTGTATGAACCATCACGAATTATGTTTTGTTTTAAACCTAGATGTATGTTTGTAACCCATCCTCAAATGTACGAATGAAACACTCCATCTGGGTCATCGTAAACGAAACCCCAATCTCGAAATCTTCAGTCTTTTCTTTGTATGCGTTAATCGATATCGCGCCAGTGTAATCAATCGAAATTATTTCAATCTTCTTGGGATTTCCCCACCCGAAATCCATATCGTAAAACTTGAGCTTTGGTGTTCCCGATACCCCAATTCTTGTTTTCGGGACCCCATTGGAAAACAAGTCCCCAAATGATTTCATTTCTTTCACCACTCCATCCTTATCAGTCAACCTCTGATGTAGACTCTCCCCGATCAACTTTGCGGCATTCACGAACCCTTCTTTTCCCGTTAACTGCGTGTTTTTTTCGATGATCAAACACCCCCCTACGCAGTTGCCGAAGTAGGCCGCTGGGATTGGGGGATTCATTCGCGCCCGACAATCGATAGTGAAGCTAAATAGTTGTAGCTCGTCGTCGCATGTGGTTGCTATGCAACTCCATATGTAAGCAAACGTGACAGTAAAAGATGATACATAGGATAATGTTGGTACTTGTGTTGTAACTAATGCTTTTAACCTGTTTAGCACATTTCGAGACAATATAAATGTAGCTCGGACCTTATCACTTGGTGCACGTAGTTTCCGAGGAGTATACTCTTCCTTAAAAGTTTCAACTTTCCCAATAACGTTAAGAAAACTTTCATCTAGTTTTGGGTTTTTCACCACTCTATCATAAAAGGGTAAAGTTCCGTTTGCTAAGAACGACATGTCGGTCCCATATCGAGAGATCGACGTCCACGCCTTCATGAAATAAAACCTGGTGCTCGCGTCACCAAGGCAATGGTGATTCGTCAATCCGATGGAGATCCCCTTGTTAGGAAAAAGCGTCACTTGAACTGAGAACATTGGGATCTCTATACAATCTGAGGTTTTATGAGCCTCCCCTAGTAAAGGTATAAGGTCATAAAACATTCCACAATCTCTAGGGTGGTTTCCTACTAGTTGATTAAAATCAAGGTTACATTCTGCGAAAGTAACCGCGACAGAATCACCTTCATCATAGCGAATTTCGGGCTTTTTGCTAGATGTGGGATACACGATCAAGTTACCCGCAAAAGGAAAAAAGTGTTGAAGGGTGATTGATAACGAGTGTTTGAGATTGGGGATAGTAGTTTGAATGAATTGAGTTTGTGTGATTGAGAAGTCATAAAAGAAGAGATAGTGAATAGGAGGTTGCCTCAGCCAGAAGAAGTCGAAGTATGTCAGCGGCAATATCCGATGGCCTACGGTGGCCGCTGGCGGCGATATGTGGGACTCTTCAACAACAGTGAAGACAGGAAAGGAAGCCATGATCTGTTGTTGCTGCTTTCTAAAATGTCAAAATGTTAGTTGGTTTATATAAAGGTTAAAGTGATAGAAACAAGGTTTCAATTTGGTGTATTTTTATAATTTTATTACAAAACTAGGATTGCAACCCCCGCGCTTCTTTGGAAATATCTTATCGCGTAAAACTTCCAAGGTATAGAAACTACATACAATTATTGATCGAGCTTAGGTAATAACATAAAAGGTGTTTCACGTCGCTAAATAATAAAACTTTATAATAACCAAAATTTTTGTTGTCAGGTTATTATTCAAAGGTTATATAAAAAGAACAATTAAAAACTATGCATATATAATAATTAAAATTAGCATGAACCAATCAATGTTTAACTCACGAAAACATACAAAAACGCGTTTATTTACCAAAAGATAAAGCGGTGGTCGTCAGACGGTATATTCGTAATTTAATAAAAGATACAAGAAGTATTTTGTTAACGTAAACATAATAAAACACATAACAACAACAAAAGTAATTAAAAAGAAACAAATATTACAATGAAAAAAAAAAAGAAAAAGAAAAAGAAAAGCATAAATCCTCAAACCAGCCAGAAAAGATCACATGAGATTTAAACCTGTGATCTTCAAATATTTCGTTCACATCATTCTAGCAAATCTGATACGGGCCTGACAGCCACTGGACCAAATGATAGGCCCAAAAGAAATAGGAGGAGGCCTGCCAAATTGCTGAATTAAGCCGGTTCCAAGTTTACGTTTTACGTGACTTTTGTTTGTTTTATTGTTAATTGACTAAGTCTTCTCCATGCATAAATTTAGCTTTTTGTTACTGCATTAATAGAGTTAGTGGTGCATGCATGTTTTCCATTCATAAGGAACGTGGGTAGCGGTAGTAGTGGTTTCATTGCATATTTATATTTCTTGTATTTGATTGAAGTGTGATTATTGAGAAAATTGCCCCAAACTCACTGTCTTCTTCCTTTCGTTCTTCTTGGAGTTTGGCCTACTCTATAGGCCCCTTCAATTTTGGTGCTTTCATTCTTCACTCATGCCACCCCGCAAAGACCCTTCGTCCCCTGACGACCCCATGCTGGCCTTGTCCGACCAATTGGCTCAACTTATCACCGCCACTACCGCCGCATCCACCCAATCCGCCGCCAACTTTGCAGCCTTCATCAAAGCCACCGAGAGCCTTAACTCCAAACTCGACTCTCAAACGGCGACCACCGCTAACTTGGTCAACCACATCACTACCCTCTCCGACCAGATCTCCTCCGATACACCTACCTCATCCGGCACCAAAACTACACCACCACTAAAAATACAAAGCCCAAAAACACCACCAGCCACCAATTCCCCAAACACCAATCCCCGACCTCCCAAAATCCATCTCCCTACCTTCGATGGCTCCAACCCTTTAGACTGGATCTTCCAAGCCAACAATTACTTCGATTATTATTCGATCCCACCCGACCACCGACTATCCCTAGCCCAATTTTACTTCACCGGTGAAGCCTTGAGTTGGTACAAATATCTTGCCAATAACAACCTTCTTCGAACATGGCCAGATTTCACCAGGGATCTCGAACTTCGGTTCGGCCCCTCCGATTATGAAAACCATCAAGCTGCCCTGTTCAAGCTGAAACAATTAACTACCGTCGCCGCTTATCAAGCTGAATTTGAGAAACTTTGTAACCGCATAGTGGGGCTATCCAAAGAGGCTCTACTTAATTGCTATCTTTCTGGCCTTAAACCAGAAATTCAAGCCGAGATCTCCATCCTTAAACCCACCACCTTACATCAAGCCTATGGGTTATCCAAACTTATAGAGGATAAACTCAATCTAGCGAAACCCAAAAACTTCCAACCTAGGTCCTACTCTTCATCCTTATCCACCACTGCTCCATCAACCAACACCCCTAACACTAACCCTCCTAAAACCAACCCAGTACCCTTACTACCCACACCAACCAACCCCAAAGCACCATTACCCTTTACAAAACTATCACCTGAAGCCCTACAAAACGTCGTAGTGAGGGACTTTGTTTTCGTTGCCCGGAAAAATATGTCCCGGGGCACAAATGCAACCTTCCGCAATTTTTGTTGATCGCCGACAACGATTCTGAGACATCACCCAAACCACTAATCGACACCCCAATCTCCCCTGTTTCTCCCAACTTTAACCCTACCGATCAATCACATCAATTTTTCTCATTGTCTACGGCTGCATTTTTTGGGTTGTCATCACCTCAGGCATTACGGGTTACTGGATACATTCAAAACCACCCGGTTCAGGTGCTTATCGACTCTGGTAGCACCCATAACATTATCCAACCTCGCCTTGTTTCCTTCTTGAACCTACCTCAACAACAAGTCCCGGCTTTTTCGGTCATGGTTGGTAATGGTGACCATTTAACTTGCAATGGAGTTTGCCCGGCATTAGCAATTGCACTACAGGAAGCCACATTCACTATTCCCGTCTTTATCTTACCCGTGGAAGGAGCCGATGTCATACTAGGGTTAGCATGGTTGCGTACATTGGGCCCGGTTATAGCTGATTTTTCAATACCCCAATTAACTTTCAACATGGGCTCAAAGGCTACAACTTTAAGTGGGGAACCCCTGGCCAACCAGGTCTCAACCTCCTCACTCCACAACCTAATATCAAAAAACAGTGTTGCCTCTCTTCACACCTTGTTTTTTCACTTTGAAACAAGGCCTCAACCCAAAACCAATTCCACCATCTCTCATTCAGACCCATCCATCGACCAACTTCTCCACACCTATAACCACATCTGTCAACCACCCACCCATCTACCACCCCATCGTAATCACGACCACCATATCCCTACGTCCCCTATGGCCAATCCGGTAAATGTGCGACCTTATCGGTATCCCCAATACCAGAAGCAAGTTATGACCACTCTCATCTCTGAGATGCTTCGTGATGGTATTATCAAACCAAGTCAAAGTCCGTATTCATCACCGGTACTTCTAGTTCATAAGAAAGATGGCTCGTGGCGATTTTGTGTGGACTACCGAGCATTAAACGCCATCACAATTAAGGATTGGTACCCAATTCCAACCGTCGATGAATTACTGGATGAGCTACATGGGGCTGTTGTGTTCTCAAAGATCGATTTAACAGCCGGGTATCATTAGATTCGTTTGGCAAGTGAGGACACCCACAAGACAGCCTTTCGCACAATTGACGGCCACTACGAATTCCTTGTTATGCCATTCGGCCTAACGAATGCACCCTGCACGTTTCAAGCCACAATGATCGACTTATTTCGGGATGTGTTACGTCGGTATGTCCTTGTGTTTTTTGATGATATACTTGTCTATAGTCATACAGTAGAGGAACATTATTCCCATTTACAAAAGGTTTTTGATACTCTATCTCGCCATCAATTCTTTGCCAAACCTTCAAAATGCACTTTCGCCGTTCAATCCATTGCTTACTTAGGCCACATCATCTCCTCTACGGGTGTCCAAGCCGATCCTGAGAAACTAGACGCCATTTAGTCGTGGGCAACCCCTACTTCGATGACCACCTTGCGTGGCTTCTTAGGCCTAACCGGCTATTACCGTCGGTTTGTCCGCAACTATGCTGTCATCGCGGCCCCATTGACAGACATACTCAAAAAACCTTCTTTTGTATGGTCAGAAGCTAGCAATCATGCATTCCAATAACTCAAATCAGCCATGGTATCCTTGATCACCTTAACTCTCCCAGATTTTTCTCAACCATTTGATGTTACAACAGATGCTTCTAACGTAGCTATTGGCGCGGTTTTGTCACAAAATGACCGACCTATAGCATTTTTTAGTAAGAAATTGTGTCCAAGAATGCAGGTTGCATCGGCTTATGTACGAGAATTATATGCCATTACAGAGTCGGTCAAGAAATGGAGACAATATTTATTGGGCCGGAAGTTTCACATCTTTACAGATCAATGAAGTTTGAAGCACCTTTTTCACAAGTGGTTCAAACACCAGAGCAGTACAGATGGGCCACCAAACTACTCGGCTTTGACTTTGAAATCCATTACAAACCGGGGAAGGAAAATCGAATTGCCGACGCTTTGAGCTGGGTTGATACTAAGCAGCTCTTAGCCATTTCAATAACAGGTCTGTAATGGATTGATGATCTCAAAAAGTTTTACCAGACACAAGAAGGAAAGGAGTTAGTTGCAAAGTTGACAAAGGATGACAATGGTACGGTGAAGTTTACATTCAAAGAAGGGCTCCTCTACCACTGCAATAAGATTTTCATTCCTGCCAGTACTCCAATTCGGTTAGTACTTTTACATGAATTTCATGCATCTCATGCAGGGGGTCACTCGAGAATTCGAGCAACAATAAAACGTTTAGTGGCAGCCTTTAGTTGGTCTAAACTCAAAACCGATGTCACTAATTTTATTCGGGGGTGCCAAGTTTGCCAACAAGTTAAATACCCGACCCATAAGCCTTATGGTCTTTTGCAACCCTTACCCATCCCATCCAATGTTTGGCAAGATGTTTCAATGGATTTTATTACCAATCTTCCGTTATCTCAAGGTAAGTCGGCTATTTGGGTGGTGGTCGATCGCTTCACAAAGTTTGCTCACTTTATTGCTTTACCACCAAAATATGGGGCTGTGACATTAGCAAGTTTGTTTCTCCAAAATATATATCGATTACATGGCCTCCCTTGTAGCATAGTTACTGACCGAGACCCAATTTTTCCTAGCCATTTCTGGAGGGAACTTTTCAAGACCATCGGTACAAAGCTTAAGTATTCCACAGCCTATCATCCACAGTCGGATGGCCAAACGGAAGTGGTAAATCATTGTTTGCAGAATTATTTACGGGCGTTTGCGGCTGATGAACCGTCATCATGGAACAAATATCTGTTCTTAGCAGAGTATTGGTACAATACTTCTTACCACAGTTCAATCAATATGAGCCCTTTTCAAGCATTATATGGCCAATCAGTTCCTGATGTCAACTGGTACAAGTCAGGGGATTCAGTGTTCCCTTCAATTGATGCTACTCTTTTCGAACTCCAGTGACTCAGAACAGTACTAAAAGAGAACTTAAGGGGAGCACAACAACGGATGACAACTTTAGCTAATGAGCATAGAATGGATAAAGAGTTCAAAGTGGGTGATATGGTCTTCTTGAGGCTACGTGATTTCAGACAAACAACAGTGGCACAACGAAGTAGCAGGAAGCTTTCAAAGCGATTTTATGGGCCCTTTAAAGTTTTCGAACGTATCGGGGCTGTGGCATATCGACTTCATCTACCACCAGGCGCAAGAATCCACCCGGTATTTCACGTGTCCTTACTCCGAGAGGCAAAAGGGAACCCGGAACCGATTCCTTTACCAAGTTTACTCGATTCAAGCAGCCCTCTGTTGTATCCGAGTCAGGTGTTGGACTTTCGTCGCATACTCGGAAAATTGGAGATTTTAGTTGCATGGAAAGGAGAGGACCTAACGACAGCCACCTGGGAGTCGTTTGAGGATTTCAGCGTTCGTTTTCCAGAATTCAAAATCATGGTCGAGGACGACCTCGTTCTGATGGGGAAGGCAGTTGATACAGGCCTGACAGCCACTGGACCAAATGATAGGCCCAAAAGAAATAGGAGGAGGCATGCCAAATTGCTGAATTAAGCCGGTTCTAAGTTTACGTTTTACGTGACTTTTGTTTGTTTTATTGTTAATTGACTAAGTCTTCTCCATGCATAAATTTAGCTTTTTGTTACTGCATTAATAGAGTTAGTGGTGCATGCATGTTTTCCATTCATAAGGAAAGTGGGTAGTGGTAGTAGTGGTTTCATTGCATATTTATATTTCTTGTATTTGATTGAAGTGTGATTATTGAGAAAATTGCCCCAAACTCACTGTCTTCTTCCTTTCGTTCTTCTTGGAGTTTAGCCTACTCTACAGGCCATGTAATCGATATATATTTTGGAGAAACAAACTTGCTAATGTCACAGCCCCATATTTTGGTGGTAAAGCAATAAAGTGAGCAAACTTTGTGAAGCGATCGACCACCACCCAAATAGCCGACTTACCTTGAGATAACGGAAGATTGGTAATAAAATCCATTGAAACATCTTGCCAAACATTGGATGGGATGGGTAAGGGTTGCAAAAGACCATAAGGCTTATGGGTCGGGTATTTAACTTGTTGGCAAACTTGGCACCCCCGAATAAAATTAGTGACATCGGTTTTGAGTTTAGACCAACTAAAGGCTGCGGCTAAACGTTTTATTGTTGCTCGAATTCCCGAGTGACCCCCTGCATGAGATGCACAAAAGTCACGTAAAACGTAAACTTGGAACCGGCTTAATTCAGCAATTTGGCAGGCCTCCTCCTATTTCTTTTAGGCCTATCATTTGGTCTAGTGGCTGTCAGGCCCGTATCAAAATCAAAAGTAAAACTTTATTTAATTCTTCACAGAAATATATAGAGAAGGTTGGAATAGGTTTCACCCAACTACAAATTTATGCTTATTACTAGTATTAGTAAACCCGTGTATTTCACGTTTTAAATAAATAAAATATTAAATATAATAAAATTTTATTGGTTTTAAAACTATATTTTAAGATAATATATAAATGAAATTACACATGACTAAAGATATAAGTAATAAAATATATAACAACTTTTTAAACTTTTTTGTTAAAAAAATAAACATTTTGTTTTAAAACAAAATGTTTTAAAATTTTTTAATTATTGTAACTTCTAAATTTAATTATGTTTTATTTTATAATTTTAAAATATTTTGTATTTTAAAAAAAACTCTGACATTTTAAAAAACTTCTTATTTTATACAAATTTGTTTTTTATAAATAAGATTAATAAAATGAATTTTTTTTAATTTATCAAAAAAAGTATTCTTAGTCTATAAAGAAATTAAATAATATTATTAATAATTATATTAGCTATTAAGTAGAAGAGGGAAGCGAGAAAATATTAATTAGGTGGAATGTGATGTTGACAAGTGTCACCCTCATTTACACTTTTATTAAAGTAGATAGATTCAAAAGAACTAGAACTATAAATTTTAACCAAATCAATGGTTTACTTTTTAGTTTAAAAGTTTTCTTAATTTATTAGGGTTGGCAAATGAAACTAACCCTATAAAGAGAATAGATCAATTACAAATAATCAAAATTAGAGAATTTATGAAACACTTAAAATAAATCGTAACCTTTCATTTGCTTTTGATTAATGGTTTGTATTTTTTGGTAATACAAAAATGAAGAAAGTGTACTTTTGGGAGTCCCAACCCACTTTTGAAAAGCATCTGTCGCGTCCTTTTAACAATTGCTCATCTTCTTTGTTTTTTATTACCAAAAAATCCACGTAGACCTCTATATTCCGTCTAATCTAGTTTACAAATATCTCGTCCATGAGCCATTGATACGTAGCGCCTGCATGCTTTAATCCAAATTACATCTTCGTATAACAAAAAGTACGATATCTGTGTGGAAAGCGGTTTTATCCTCATCCTCCTAGGACATTTGGATTTGATGGTACCTCTTGTATGCACTCAAGAAACATTTAAAACGAAATGGAGATGACAAATCAATCTTCTTGTCAATATCAAGCTATGGATATGGGTCCTTGGGACATCAATCATTTAATTTATTATAGTCCACGCACCTTCGTCATGTCCCATTCGCATTTTTTTTTACCATGATTGGGTTAGAAATCCAATTCTGCTACTTGATGCTCCTCAAAATGCATTCTTTCACCAATTCTTCCACTTGTTGTATGAGTGCTTTACTCGTTTATGTACCCATACTTCTTTTCTTTAGTACCAACTGATTATATTGCCTTGTACGTGTTCAATTGATGTTCTATAATATGGTGTGGAACCTCGGTCATGTTTGAGGGTTGCTAGGCAAACACATCCATGTTATATTTCAACAATTGCTTTAGGTCTACCCGTGTTGGCGCGAATAGAGTATACCCAATGACTATAGGTTGATCTGTAAAAGTTGGGTTGAGTACCCTTTTTTCTAGAGTTTCTTGTGTAAGCTCTACCTTTTCCTTGCTTTTAATGACAGCACACTATCTATCAATATGTACAATCACGGCACCGCATGGTGGTGGAAACATGATTAGGCCTTGGCAGGGTGACAAAACCATCCGGAATGCTTCAATTGTGGGCCTACCCAAGATAAAATTATGTTGTTATGTGGTCGTGACCACCAAGAAATGTAAGTCTACCATCATTTCCCTCAATCCATCGCATAACTACATAGCAAAAGAGATTTGCCAAATGGGCTTTACAGTTTCTCCCGCAAACCCCACTAATGGGGCATTTACCGGCTTCAGCCTCAGCTGATCATCCACATATAACTTCCACAAAAAATGCTCATACAGAATGTCTGCGGCACTTCCACAATCAATAAACACTTTTCGGACATTATAATCTCCCATTTTGGTAGTAATTATCATTGGTCTACCCATCTGAGCTTTTATAAAAAATGGTAGCACCATGGGAGTTTCCATCCACAACTCCAAAAGATCTCCTTACCTTTTTCCTATTGACCACTCCTTGGACCGAATGACTACCAATCATGTTCAACTCCCACACTTGCTTTTGTTTTTTATCATTATTTTTGGTCTTGCCCGGTGGGCCTCATTTAATATTTTTCACCAAATGAGCCACTGAACTAATTTGACCGCATATTTAATTTACCTTTTCAACTGATAGCAATTGTCTATTTTGTTACCCTTGTCATGGTGGTAATTACCATTTATAGTCATATCTTACCAAGTGGCCATATCCGTTATAGGCCGTGGCTAGGCAACTAGTGTCATACACTCAAAATACACTACCGTGAGGCGTGCGAACAAGCAAGGATCTAAGTCGTTAGTTAGTCGGAACGACTCTATATGAATCTCTAAATAAACACCAGAGTTTAAAAGTTTAAGATGTTACGGAAACGTATAGTAAATTTTCAAAAACCAAAGTATTTAAATGTAAATGCGCAAATACGCCCAAATCATTGTTTAAATGCACGCATTAACCCAACGTAAACTAATATATGTTTAAAGTTGACCCGTGTTGTGTTTCTAAAGGCACCTGTGATTAGCGACCTAAGAAAATCATACTAAAGTCAACACAAGGGTTTGTGAGTTCAAAAGTTTGTAATAAACAATAAACAATAGTGATTGTAAAACATAAGCAAGTGCATTAAAGTAGATAGTTAGTCTAATTTCATAAGTAATACCCACAGTGATTTCGCAATCGAAGCTGACTATGTTCATTTGTTTGCCTTCCGTCACGACATACCATGTCATCACAATGTTAGTTATTTAGAATAATATTGCACCCGTTTGACCTCCAGTCGTACGGGTGGTGCTTATTAGACCCAGTAGTACTACACAAGATTTTCCGCTAATTTTCTTTAATTAACGATTCCAAAGTATAAGGGATTTCAATGGTATATTGGACTATGTTATACTATGCACAACTTATAACAGTAAAAGCATTTGTAATTAAGTATGTTTCCTCCCGAAAGAAAGTGTATAAATGTGGGGCATTGAACTCCCCTGATGTGCAAGCGGAAAAGAAATACAAAGCTAGGTATGATTGGAAAGACAACGGACCCGTCAAAGGTTACCTATAACACGTGAACACGTACGTACGTGTAACCAAAATAGCTTTACAAACCCTAAGTGCTCAATCAAACACATTGACTTAGGTGTTTTGGAAAACATTGACCCATTTGACCCAGTTGACCCGTTTGACTTGTTGGTGATATATTAAGTGAAATCTTGTTTGATTTAATTTATTAATTCATTATCTAGTATTATCATGCATTACCATTCACACATATCATATAATGAACCTTAAAATCAAACAAAAGCATCGTACTAGCATGACTTATCATACAACACATGCGAACCTAAATAAACATTTACCATGCTCATTACAAACAAAATATTCTCAATTACCTAATTATACATTGAGTTTAATCACATACTACATGCCATCTTAAGTTACTCACTACTTCACATCCTAAACCCTGCCAATCCTACTAAGTAGGGGCCTCAGGTTCGCATGCTTGTATGATGTTTATCATCATATTCTCAAACATGATTCGTACCAATCAAACAACCAAACATACATAATTATCAAATACCATAATCCAAGCACAAATCCCTAACTTCCTAACATAATCTCATCGTATTGCACATTGCTTCATGAACACTAGTTTACCCAATATTCCAACATAGCATATAAATCATGCCACTAGTGCATTCTACCACCTTAAACAACCTCACCCATCAACCTAGCATGGTCCTAACAAGAAGTGCACGTCCAAATCATAAGATCCAACCAAGCATATTAATAAAGTTTTCACTTTGGGAAAGTAGTATCGAACAACCCAAATTTTACCAAAATCAACCATTGATCCATCAATCATTTGTTTAAACTACTTCATAGCAATCTTAATAACATAAGAAACATCAACAATTCACAAAACCCCAACTTGTTGGACATTAAATTTTCCACTTTTAGTAACGTATGAATGAGACGCTACATTCATGAATTTTATGCATACTTCACGTGAACCAACAACAATAATATTAAACTAACATAATAGCATTATCAAACAACATCAATTTCAAGTTATCATGCCTAATTGAACCAAAGTTTGTTCTAAGATAAAAAACATACATAACTAGGTGAAGACTCACCTTTTATGCGTTAATAATCGAGAATGGCTCTTGCTAACATGTAGAGATAATCAAATATAATCAAAATCGAATGTTCTTGAGTTGTTTTGATTAAAATCACTAGGTAATGGGTGTGGGGAGGGTGTTCGGCCGACTGGGGCATGGGAATGGGGGCTAGGTTTTGTTTCTTGTTTAAATAAGGTAATAAATTTCCTAATTTCCAATTGTTGTCTTATAAATTATAAAACTAAACTTTTTTTATACTTTTAAATAATTTTCATCTCATAATGCATGAAGTTTTTAACCAACAAATAATATGAAATCCGATTGGCAATCACCACACATGAAATCATATATTACACATAGTCACGTTGCAAAGCATAATACATAAAATGATGCTTAACACTTTGATTCACATAATCACATAATAATAATCAAAATTAATAATCACATTAATATTAGTTAAACCCATATTAATTATTTATTAAGTCAGCAACATTTAATGACAACTAGTTTGTGCTCACGACACGTGCATGCAATACCTAACGGAACTACCAGAGTTTTGGTAAAGTAAAATTACCGGATGTCACAACTAGAGTTTCTATATACTTTGGATCTCACTTGGTGTCTTTGTTAACATGGTGTTTGAATTCTGCCATCATCCCGTGTTAGGAATGCGACATGTAGGATTGCGGGATGCGCGTCGAGTGTTGCCTCCATCAAACCTTTGATTCTGCCACAAGGTAAAACTTGGTCTATGATTGGAGAAACATTGCCTGCTCAATCTATCAAGTCTATGACTATATGGTGTTTTAGAAGATTGGCAGGAGTCTCGCTTTGAGGTTTTTCTATCTAAGTCCCAGTTAACTATTACGAACTTTTCTGTTTGAACAAAAACTTTTTCCGCAACCATTGTCTTCTGCATGCATTCAGTGTCGCATAGTCTTCTTATCCAATCATCATTGCGGACTCCTTAAATGAATCTTGCTACCATCACATCTTTTCCTGCCCCTCTATAGGCTTTCTCTATTATAGCGAGTGATGAAATCTTCAATCAACTCACTATCCTTCTTTCGTATATGGAGTATCTCAATTTTAATCTTTTCTGTGTCTTTAGTGTTAACTAAATTGCTATAAGAACTTACTTAGAAATTCTCAAATTTGCCCACAATTCCTACCAGAAGGCTATAAATCCACAAGCGCACGACTCCAATCAACATCTAGACAAACATGTCTCACCATACTTTTACAGTTTATTGTTCTTCATCCCCCATCCCCCCGCACTAACAAAAACTTTGATGTGATCATCCAGATCAGTAGTCCCATCATACTTTCCCACTATGGAAGGCATCTTGAGCTTAGCCGAGAGTTTGCTTGAGCAATTTCTAAGTAAATTTAGACTTAGCCTCCAATGCTTCTAGTGTGTAGGGTTTGGTGAAATCCAGAAGTGTGGGTAACCCGGACAGACTCTTCATACAATGACTGTGTTTGGAGTTACTAGTTTCAACTCTCTTGCCTGGTGTCCATGCGACGCCATAAGTATTGATGTTTTATAGTCATTGTAATATGGGAAACAGGGGGAGGACCTGATGCTAAGGAAGTATATAGGTTCGAGGTTGGTGTGTATAATGTTGGTTGTGTTATAGAATATAGGAATGAAAAATGGAAAGAGGATGTTGGTAAAGCGTAATTTGATGGTTGAGTGGTAAACATTGGATGAGTTGTGGTAAACGCAAAAGTAGGTAAAACTGAAGAAGGGGTATGTAAGGTATTTGAAAGAGGCTGATGCACTCAAAACAGTCAAGGTGTCTCCTGCATGCATGCATTTTGTGCATGGTAGAAGTTACTTCGGAAGTTTTACACACTGCACAGAAAATTACTCTAAGTGTAAAATCTTCCGAAGCCAAAGACCAAATCTTCCGAAGCCAAAGATGGAGTCTTCCGAAGCTTACAAGTCAAAGTCTTCAGAAGCCTCAAAGATAGAAGACTGATTTCTTCCGAAAAAAGAGAAGACATGCTTTCTCTGATCAACAACTTTTTAGAAAAGCTGACCAACTTTCCGCTGCCACTCTGCAGACTCGCCAACTTATATAAGTTGGTGAAAAGGTCCGCGCTTTGAGAAGCTGTAGATTATGGTCTTGAGTCTGTAACTTTCTACTTTATGTACTTTTATCCTTTTTGTATTAAATTAGGATGTGACTTATGGCATGTCATAGTCACTAGTTAAAAGGCAATCTACCTTTTGACTTTACATTGATCTTATTGTCTAGATTAGTGTTTCTAGCTGGCCTTGAAAGTATGGCTGATATGTTAATAATTACACATGAAATAATGTGTATTTATCCTCATTTTGTGTATTTTTGGTCGTGAATCATTCAATTAGACGCTTATATATGTTTATATTGAATGTTTTAGGTTCCAAAAAGGATGTTGATGGTTTTCGTGGAAAAACTCAAGATTTGGTGAAGTTTTAAGGAGAAAAACATTCTAACATGCCCATTTTCAGACCAACATGCCCATGTTGGAAAGCTGAAATTGTTTTTGTTGACCTGATGCAGAACATACCCATGTTACTTATGAACATGGCCATGTTCTGAAATCATGGTATATACCCAATTCTCCCCCATTTGAGACATATTCACCTTTTTACACAAAACACTAGTTCTCTCAACCCTCTTAGGTGATTTTGGGAAAATCTTTAAAGATTCAAGGCCAAGATTGAAGATTTCACACTTTCAAGGAGGATCTAACATCATCCAACCCATCTCCACTCAAAATTGCTTTGAATTCTTCTAGATCTACTATGAGTTCTTCCATGTTCTTGAGTTTGGGTGTGTCTTTTGTAAGCCTCATGGGCTAAACGCTTATTATCACTTGGATTAGATGAAACTTAGCATCATTTAACAACTTGTACATGATTCTTGGTGATGTTTATGTTGATGCTATGATGAAGCTTGATTATTCTTCAATGATTGTGTGTGTTTGTTTTAGTTTGATGAAATGTTCAACCTTGTCGGTGTTGTAAGCATGTCATGTTGGTGAATTGCATCTTTTGTATGTAATCTTGTGACATTTGACTAGGAATGGTGAATGAAGGTTGAAGGTTTAGTAAAATTGGTCAAATGTGCATCCTTATGCTTATGTTTGAGAAAACCATGGTGTATGTCATGAATCTCTCTTGTCATTGGTTATTAATTGTTTTGTAATCGTGCTATGAAGTTTATGAGTTGAAGAGTAATTGTAGTTTTGTCTATATTACGCAAGTTGAGGTGGTTATCATGTGTTTATCGTGTTAGCTTTCCAAAAATTTGTGGAATTAGTTAACCCTAACGGGAGTCTACTTCATCTTTAACATTAACGTAATTATATCATTAGTTCCTAATGGCATAACTTTAGGTGGCTATTGTGTGTTTATCATTCTAGCTTTCCGAATGGTTATATGTCTAGATATCCATGACGGGGGATTAGGCTAATTCCATATATCATGTGTAAAAAATGGTCTCACCTTGTGTTTGTATTAGTTGTTAGTGTTATGCAAAGTGGAATCAAAGTCCAAGTGATATATTTAATTGATTGTGTATCTTCGTCTTTATTTCCTCGCTTTATTAGTTTAACTTGCTAATCGTTTTAGTTAATTTAATATTTACAAATCTAAACTCAATTGATCGGTTAAATAGTGATGATGATTTAGTATTGGGAGCTATTGCGTCCACGGATCGGTATTCGTTTCTTGCCTAAAACTATACTACTATGTGATAGGTGTGCTTGCCTATTGTTTGTAGTTTGTTTAAGAGTGATAATCATTTCTTAAATTAAAACTCAATTGTGTGAAAAATCCTTACTAAAAATATATATAACTTTACACACATCAATGTCAGGCTGTAGGATGTAGTATAAAGTATCTCAGGTATTTGTATTTTATTCTATGGTTTGTAACACTTGTAAAAGAACTTGAGAGCAATATACTTGATCCTTGAAAATCAATCTTTTTTGTTGTTCTTAAGTTTCTGTCTCTTTTTGTTTACTTGTGTTTCTTAGTATCACTATAAAAGTCTAGTTCCCTATTTGATCTGTTAAGTGTTCTAAGTCTCTCCTCATTATGAAACTGATTTGCATTGAACACCTTAACCGGTCCTGTAATTGGTATCAGCGCATTCCAGGCTCTTGATTGTAAGATCTCACCATCTTAGATCTCTTAGTTTTTCACAAAACACTTAACAACTCAAATGGCAGCTCTTTCAAAGGCTGATATGGAAACTTGCACCATAACAAAGTCCCCACTGATCACTCCTGAAGACTTTGATACTTGGTGTCAAAGAATGGAAGGCTTCATCAAGTCACAAGACTCCAAGATGTAGGAATCTATTGTATCCGGACCTTACATTCCATGCACCTTTTCAGCTGCTGCTGGGGGTGGCATGATTCCAAAAGAGGTTGCCGACTATCCTCCAAACTATCCTCCAAACTGCTCTTCCTAACTCCATCTACAGGAGCTTCAAGAAGTGCAAAACTGCCAAGCAGTTATGGGATGCACTAAAGCTCATGTATGAGGGGTCCTCTGAAGCAAAACAGAACAAAAAGGATCTCTTGAAGCAGCAGTTTGAGAACTTCACCTACAAGACAGGTGAAACCATGACTCAACAATACTTCAGGTATGTTGAGATTGTGGATACTCAAATGGATGTTGGAGTAACTCCTGAGAACAGGGATATTGTGAGGAAGTTCATGTCCTCCCTTCCCAGACAATGGACCCAATACTGTGCTGTTACCAAAAGGACTGAGAACCTCAAGACTCTTACTCTTACAGAGTTGTATGGTATCCTCAGTGGCTACCAGATGGAGATGAACATGTAAAATCCATCTCGTAACTCCAGCAATCAGCAGAGTTCAGCCCTCCATGTGGTTGAAAGGGATTGTAGAGAACCACAGCATCATCTCATCTGCTACCTTGACAACTCACAAAAAGGTCCTTTCATCACCTTCCCTGAGGCACCAAGGGAGAGCTACATCCAAGGAAGTCCATTCCAATAGACAAGCTCTTCTCATGCCTTTATATCTGCTGATGAGAGTTCAGGCAACTTTTTCTTCACCCTTGAAGATCTGGACTGTATCCATGCAGATGATCTGGAGTACATGGAGATAGTCCAGCAGATGGCTCTTCTCACTCATAGAGCCAAGAAGTTCTACAAGAGAACAGGGAGGAAGTTTCCTAGTAATGCAGCCAGTGGAAAGTTTGGACCGGACAAAAGCAAGGTAAAGTGTTTCAACTGCAACCAAATGGGACACTTTGGTAGGGAGTGCAAGGCACCTAGAACAAATGGTGGCCATGCACAAACTAGACCAAACTACACTGAAGGAGCCAACCAGACTGAGAAGCCAAAGTAGTAAGCTCCAGTTGCTATTGAAAAAAGAGGCTTTGACTGGAGCTTTCAGGTTGAAGATGCATCTCCAAACCAAGCACTGATGGCAGATCATGATGAAGCCTAGGTATTGGAACATCTTTGTACTCCTGAATGTATTGCTAAAGTAAATAGATAGAGTACCTATAACTTAGAGATGAGATCTGACCTTGAGTCTTTAAATATCTTAAAATCTGATTTCAAAAGAGCTGAAAATGGATATAAACTAAAAATAAAGGATTAAGAGAAAACCATTTCCACTCTAAAACATGAACACACCAACTACAGGACTCAGATCAAAGATCTCATCACTAAGTTAACTGAATGCCAGGCTGAGCTTGTGATCAGCAAAGCCAGGGCAAAAAAATGTGTTCTTGAAGAAGAGACCTTCAAGAACATGATATCCTCATCTCTGCATGCCAAAGTTTGTTATCAGAATAAGCAGGGACTGGGATCTACTAAGATAGCTTCTCCACACTCCTTACTATCAGTAAGATCTCCAAGGTGTGGAACTTGTGAAGATGAGCTTCCCCTCATAGACCCCATTAGTGAAGAGGATGAAGAGGAGATAATGAAGGATGGATCTGAGAAGAGTGAAGAAGATCATCCTAAGAAGGGTCACTATTCTCCTGAGGAGAGGAATCCTGTTGGGTTGACAAAGTCCAAGAGGAAGAATTTGATCAGAAGAGCAAAGAGAAAGTCCAAGAAAGCTCAAGAGATCAAGGCCACTTTCAACCCTAAGTAGAAACAAGTGTTCATATCTGTAGGTTTTAAAGTGGTAAAGGCTGAATACTCAACTATGAATCCTAGTACCAGGGGTTCTAGTTCTTGTCAAGTGTTCATTACTGGAAGGGGCATGGTCACAAATAGTAAAGGCTGAAGACTCAACTATGAAGGTAAACTTTGTTAAAGAGCTTGGATACAATTTACTGAGTGTATCCCAATTTTGTGATCAAAAGCATAACATGCTCTTTACTGAGCATGAGTGCATTGTTCTCAAGCTCGGGGTGGTCATTCCTTATGAGCATATCCTGCTCAGAGCCCCCAGGAAAGGGAACATGTACAAGATGGACTTGCATGAAACTTCCCCTTCAAGAGAAGTGTCTTGCTTTCTATCTAAAGCAAATAGTGATTAATCTTTTCTCTGGCATAAAAGAATGTGTCATGTAAACTTTAAAAACATGAATAACTTAATTAAGAATGATTTGGTAACTAGAATACCAAAGAAAGAGTTTACAAGTGATGATCATTGTGTTGCATGCCTGAAAGGTAAGCAGCATAAGGTATCTCACAAGCCAAAGGAAAGAAACTCCATCACTACTCCCCTACACTTGTTATATATATATCTTTTTGGCCCCACCAGTGTAATGAGTCTAGGAAGGACCGCATACTGTTTAGTGATCACAGATGATTTTACTAGATTTACTTGGGTCTTTTTCCTTAGAACTAAGGATGAGACTCCTGAACTCTTGAAGAATTTCATTCTGAAGATTGAGAATCAATCTAATCACAAGGTCAAAATCATAAGATGTGATCAAGGAACTGAATTTAAGAACCAAATCCTTGATACATTTTGTGATGAAAAGGTATCTCAAGATAATATAGTGCTGCCAGGACTCCTCAGCAAAATGGTGTTGCTGAGAGGAGAAACAGGACACTAATTGAAGCTGCAAGAACCATGTTGTTTGACTCTAAACTGCCCATCACTTTTTGGGCAGAAGCAGTGAATACTGCTTGCTATGTGCAGAACAGAGTTTTAGTAGTTAAGACTCTTGGTAAGACTCCTTATGAACTGTGGCACAAAACGAGACCTTTCATTGGTTTCCTCAGACCATTTGGATGTCCTTGCACAATCTTGAATACCAAAGATCAGATAGCCAAATTTGATGAGAAATCAGATGATGGATACTTTATTGGATACTCTTCTCAAGCCAATGCTTATAAAGTATACAATCTCAGAACTAGAATAGTTGATGAGTCAGCCAATGTGACTTTCAGTGAACACACCCCTTGTGTGAGAGGTTCTGGTCCAGATTGGCTGTTTGATCTTGATTTAAAAACCAACTGTTTTTACAAGTCTTGTGAGAATGTTTTAGGATCTACAGGTAACCTATCAACAGAAGATCTTGACCGAAGATTTGAGCTGAGAAGACCTTCAAATCAATCTACTTCAGCCCTAGTGGTAACAAATTCTACAGATGGAGCTTCTATCAGCACAATAATAACAAATCCTGCTGATACATCTGAAGTGCCTTCAAATTCCAGCTCAGAGGCACAAAACCAAAGGGAAGAATTCAAATGTAGAAGGAAGTGGTAATGGTGACAGTGATCAAGAATTGCTTGATGCTGATAATCATTCCATGGAAGACAACATCATTGATGTCACACACTCATTGGATCAAGTTTCTCTTGATAAGTGTGCTAATTTGGTGGGTCCTGTGCCTGATCAAAATTTTTCAAATTTAGATCTCTCCAACCAACTTGCTGTGATCCCTCAACTCAAGATCCACAAGTCTCACCCACCTCAAACATCATTGGTGAAGTTGACAAGGGGGTAAGAACAAGAGGGCAAACCCATGACAAAAATGTTTGTCTCTACTCTTGTTTTCTATCCCAAGTAGAGCCAAAGAAAGTTGAGGACACTCTGAAAGATGGAAGTTGGGTTGAAGCTATGCAGGAGGAGCTGCTTCAATTCAAAAGATAGAAGGTTTGGAACCTATGTCCTCTTCCTCCTGGGAAGACTACCATAGGAACCAAATGGGTGTTCAGGAATAAGAAAGATGATATAGGACTTGTCATCAAGAACAAGGCAAGACTAGTTGTTCAAGGGTATACTCAGGAAGAAGGAATTGATTACACTGATGTCTTTGCTCCAGTAGCAAGACTTCAAGCTGTTAGGATATTCCTAGCCTTTGCTGCATCCTAGAATTTCAAAGTCTACCAACTTGATGTCAAGTGTGCATTTCTATTGGGGTGATTGATGAAGATGTGTATGTCAAACAACCACCTGGTTTTGCAGATCCAGATCATCCTGATTATGTCTGCAAGCTTGATAAAGCTCTATATGGGTTGCACCAAGCTCCAAGGAAGTGGTATGAGACTCTCTCTCAGTACCTATGTCAGCATGGTTACAGAAGGGGTATTATAGATGGAACTCTCTTCATCAAAGGAACAGTAAATGACTTGATGATGGTTCAAGTTTATTTTGATGACATTATCTTTGGGTCAACTAATCCAAAGCTCTACAAATACTTTGAGAAGCTGATGAAGAATAGATTTTAAATGAGTGCCATGGGGGAACTCAATTTCTTTGTGGGAATTCAAGTGAAGCAGGTTGATAATGGCATCTTCATAAGTCAGTCAAAGTATGTTCAGGACATACTTGCAAGATTCAACATGACTGACTGCAAGGTTGCAAAGACTCCCATAGCCAGAAACCACTACCTTTGATCTGACCTTATGGGGGAGTGTGTGGATGAGCATCTCTATAGGGCTATGATTGGGTCTCTTATGTACCTCACTGCCAGCAGGCCTGATATCATATTTGCCACATGTATTTATGCTAGATATCAAGCACACCCCAGGATGTCACACCTGGTTGCTGTCAAGAGAATTCTAAGATACCTCAAAGGTGCTCCATCACTAGGCCTTTGGTATCCAAAGAATTCTGACTTCAATCTGTATGCATATACAGATAGTGACTATAGTGGCTGCAACATGACAGCAAAGTCTACATCAGGGGGATGTCAATTTCTTGGTGGAAGGATATTCTCATGGCAATGCAAGAAACAATCCTCTGCATCTGCATCAACTGCTGAAGCTGAATACATTGCTGCTGCCAACTGCTATGCTCAACTGCTTTGGATTCAGAATCAGATGCTAGACTATGGATTTAAATTCAAAGAGACTCCCATCCACATAGATAACAATAGTGCTATCTCTATTATAGAGAATCCTATGCAGCACTCAAGGACCAAACACATCAACATCAGGTATCATTTAATTAGAGATAATTTTGAAAAAGGTTTAATCAAACTAGTCAAAGTTCACACAAATGAACAATATGCTGATCTGTTCACCAAAGCTTTTGATGAACAGAGATTTAAGTATCTTATATCAGCTATTGGGATGATTAACTTTGAGTAGATTTTCTCTACAAAACTTAAATTTAATATTATTTCTAAAATCTGTGTGTTTCTATTTGTCTATTTTAATCACCTTCATAAGCCCCTAACAATCTTGGAAGGAAAGTCTTTCAGAAAATATTCCTTAGATTTTTGAAAATTTTGAACAATCATTTCTTTCGGAAGAAACTAAGTTACCTTCGGAAACAAATTATTTCTTTAAAATCAAATAACTGCTTATGACAATTTACCTTTGGAAGAAATTCTCTAAATATCTTCCGAAGCCAAATTTTTCATAAGTACTCACATTCTATTAAAGAACAATTTTCTTCCGAAAGTACTTATCTCTATGAAGTGAAAAATACTATAAGTAATTTTTCTTCCGAAGCAAAATTTTCAAAACTCTTAGAAATATCTTCCGAAGCCAAATTGGCCTCGAAAGCTTTTATCAAAAACTTCCGAAGCCAAATTACCTTCGGAAGAATTTCGACTTCCAAAAAAACTACTTTTGGGCACTTTTTCAGAGGTGAGACCGACATCCGGATTTCAAAGTTTATCCTTTCGCATTAACTTTGTCTCAAATCCACTTCATACATATATTCAACGGTTTCCCCCTCTTTCACTTTTCTCTCTTCATCTGCAACTTCTTGATAACCTAAATTCACCCAGAAACCGCCTTTGTTCTTATCTTCTTTCACGACGAAGCTCTCTAAAATGGTCAACCAAAATCTTAGAAACCAACCCGATTTCTCCATGCAACTTCACAGGCAACACAATTAGGTTGCTCTTCTAAACTCTGAGAAAGATCCTGGTCTCTCAGAGGCTTGTCGTTTCCTTTCTCTGTCAAACTACTTCACCTCCCTCACCATTGATCCTCCTCTTTATGAGAATCATCTTCTGGACTTCTAGCGGACCTACCAAGAGGTCACCATGGATGGGGAGAAGGCACTGTCTGCCACAGTGTAGGGGAGGACAATCTTCATCATTCCAGCCATCATCAACACCCATCTTCAGCTGGATGATGCAGAAGGTGATTTGTCTTTCCCCAAATCTGATGTAAAGCAGTCTTTTGAGCAGATGGGTTATGAAGAAGACTTTTCAGTCAGAACCTTCAGGAAAGTGAAGGTCTCTTCCCAGTGAAAGTACATCCTCCATGTCATCATACACAGCCTATCAAACAAGCATGGAGGATGGGACCAGATTCCTGAGGATTTGTCCTTCATAGTCCATGGACTGTTCAGGGGGTCAAGTTCAGGTATTCACACTTTGTTTACCTCAATCTGCTTTCTAACTTAGACTCCTTAGAACACTACATGTTTTCTAGATATGTCCGGCACATTCTTAACTTTAAACTGGGCTCACAGTTGAGGGGAACAGGTTGAATTCTAAAATTTGTTACAGATGAAGCCCGACATCTTTAAAATAATGAGAAAACCAACTGTGGGATTCTCCGGGGTAGAAACAGCCCTTGTCCCCAAAATGTTAGAGCTTATTGCTTAAAGTGACAACCTAGCAGCACCAGCTAGTGTTGAACCCACACCTGTTGTCTCTCAACCACCATCTAAACCTTCAATAACCATCACTTACTCAAGAAAATACAAACGAACTCCTACTCAAACTACTCAGTCTGAGCAGGCCCCTATATTATCACCCATGCAAGAGGAAGTGGACACTGGAGTTCCCACTTCTCTTGAGGAGCAAACCACTCCCATCTCTCATACTATCAGCGCTAAGGTTCCTCATACTCAGCCTGATGAGCTCATAATCCCAACTGCCTTAAGCCTTCACTCAGAGTCTCGAAACTCTAGTGAACAACCTTCAGGAGATAGTTACCATCCCCAGCCTCTTGATCTCAACCAACCAATCCCTAACCTTGAATTCTATGATGATGAAGACATGAGATTCAGTGAGTACCATGAGTCTCTCTTCTCCACCCTTGCTCAAGAAGAGATGAGTGCTCCTGCCACTCCTATATCTAGCCCATATCATCCACCCCAAACTAAGGTGGATCTCCCTGAACAAGTTCAGGAGATCCATATGGAAGAGGCTCTCACTATTGCTAATGATTATATCATTCAGACCTCAACCATGGCAACTCAGCCTATTGACACTTCACCTGAAGTTGTTAGTGAGCAGAGGAAATCCAACAGCCAAAAATACTATGCTGGTGATGAGGAAGAAGACATCAGTCCAATTCTCTCATCCCTCCATGATTCTTCATCTGAAGATGAGGGGAGTCTGAAACTAAAGGTGCACAAACTGGAAAACCTTTGCACCTACTTAGTCTCCAAGGTCAGTCACTTGGAATCTCAAGTGACTACCTTACAGAAAAGGGTCAATGACCAGCAACTTGAGATCACCGATCTCAAGGGCAAGCTAGCTGAAAGATCATTGAGACAAACTCAACCAGGTCCACAAGAACCTGTGTAGGTAGTAGACTTGACCTCCAGCTCACCTATGCAAATGGGTGATGCTACCAAAAAAGGGGAGAAAGTCCTTACAACCACAGAACCTGGGAGTTCTATCATAAGTATGGAAAATAAGGACTCACCACCCTCACTTGCAGTTGTCCAGACTCAGCAACTTCCTCAGGCTCACACTGATGTGGAGGCCATATTTCAAAAATTGTTTGAGGAAGGAATTCCAATGTCCATGCCTGCTCCATCCCATAGCTGAAACTCAAAAAAAAGCTGTAAAGAGAAAAATGAAAGAGGAAGCTGCTAAAACAAAAGCCACCATCAGAGCACAAGAAAAAAAGTCTGCTGACAGACTAAAGATGGTGAGCTTCTTGAAGCTGTATGGGTTCTCTAGAAGGAGACTTGGTCCTATGTCTCTATCCATAATGGATGAGCACATCAGGAGGATCAAGTAGAAGATCAAAGAAGGTCAGCTTGTTGACTTGCATTCTCCACCAAGTCCAGCTGCACCTGAAGTTGAGGTGAAGGTTGAATAGACAACACAACCTGAACCTAAAGCTTCACCCAAGCCAACTTCATCTTCTGACCTACAGTAGGGTTCTAAATCCCCTCCTTCTGATCCAATGGGGAATAAAGACCTAACTGACGAGAGTACAGAAAGCTAAACTGGTGCTGTAGGCCACACTCCTCAGTTGAAGTATAAAGTGAGGAAAAGGATGGCCATCAGAAGGGACAAAAGAAAGAAAAAAAGTCCAAGGCATCCTCCTCAACACCTCAGGATGAGTAATAACATCCTGAGAAAGTGCATTAAGAGGCTACTCAATCAACTCCATTCAGAGTAGAGCCTCTTGCATCTGGAAGACCATCTATGTCCTGATTGTAAACTACTGATCAATATATGAGGACTGCTAACTGCTAAGCATCCTCTCTGTTTTGGTAGCATCAGCCTAGGGGGAGTTTGTAAGGTATTTGAAAGAGGCTGATGCACCCAAAACAGTCAAGGTGTCTCCTGCATGCATGCACTTTGTGCATGGTAGAAGTTACTTTGGAAGTTTTACACACTGCAAAGAAATTACTCTAAGTGTAAAACTTCCGAAGCCAAAGACCAAATCTTCCGAAGCCAAAGATGAAGACTTTCGAAGCTTAGAAGACAAAGTCTTCCGAAGCCTCAAAGATAAAAGACTGATTTCTTCCAAAGACAGAGAAGACATGCTTTCGCTGATCAACAACTTTTCAGAAAAGCTGACCAACTTTCTACTGCCACTCTGCTCACCATCTTATACAAGTTGGTGAAAAGATCCATGCTTTAGGAAGCTGTAGATTATGGTCTTGAGTCTGTAACTTTCTACTTTATGTACTTTTATCATTTTTGTATTACATTAGGATGTGAGCTATGGCATGTCATAGTCACTAGTCAAAAGACAATCTGCCTTTTGACTTTACATTGATCTTGTTGTCTAGATTAGTATTTCCAGCTGGCCTTCAAAGTATTGCCGGCTGTAGGATGTAGTATAAAGTATCTCAGGTCCTTGTATTTTATTATATGCTTTGTAACACTTGTAAAAGAACTTGAGAGCAATATACTTGATCCTTGAAAACCAATCTTTTCTGTTGTTCTTAAGTTTATGTCTCTCTTTGTTTACTTGTTTTTCTTAGTATCACTATAAAAGTCTAGTTCCCTATTTGATCTGTTAAGTGTTCTAAGTCTCTACTCATTGTGAAAATGATTTGCATTAAACACCTTCACCGGTCCTGCAGGGTGGATGGGATTGACAAAGGTTGGGTTATGTTCCTAGTTGGTGTGGCAATCGAAAGTTTACCTTTGTGTGTTGTCTCCATTGTCACTACTTGCATCCTCAACTGTTATTCCCTATAGTGGTTTGTAAATGAGATCCTATGATACGTCAGCCATAAAATCTTCTGCTACACTTAAGCAGATTTGATATTGCTGAGTTAGCAGAGAAACCATTCTCCAATCCCTCTAACTCTGAGGTAGCTGCTCACATCAGAAATCATCTGAGTAGTCTTCATCTGGCTGAACTAACTGCAAAGGCCAAGATTGAAGAAGAGTTGAAGCTGAGAAAGAAGGATGAAAAGGAAGGATCAGCAATCAAAGGCAAAGCCTTTCTTCAAATGGTTGAAGGTCCTGAATTGGAATCTATAGTTAAATGGGAGTATGACTACAACTCCCATCAACTAACTCTCTTCAGAGGGTCACAAAAAAGGGTATATATCATTCAAAGTGACAGACTTGATCTTCTTTCTACGAAAGATTTGTACAAACTTCTCAGCACCAGATCAGGAAAGAACGAAGAGACAGATAAACATCTTCTCTCCTTAGTGCTGAAACTTTTGAGAAGTAGAAACAAGTGAGGTTTTGATAGCATCAGCCTAGGGGGAGTTTGTTGGATCAAATAAGGCTACTGCAACCAAAACAAACACTTAGAACATTTTGGTGCAACTGATGAAGAACTTCCGAAGGTCAAGGCTGAAAGAGCTTCCGAAGAGGAACTCTAACTTCCGAAGACAAAGTCTTCCTTCTTTCGAAGTTCAACACTTAGAAGAGTTCAAGACAAAGACTTTCGAAGTATGAAGTCCTAAAGATCATCAAGCCTCGAAAGAAGTAGACTCTTTCGAAGTATAAGTGGCTTCCGAAGCCAGTTAACCTTCATAAGAACCTACTATGAACAAGTGGACATAAGTATGGTCCTTCTGACAGATCCGCTGCAATCTCTGATATACTGCATGGCGCTTTCCCACGCCCATGTAGTTGACCATACTTTATTCCACTGTTCATTTCTTATCAGTTAGTACAGTTACCAACTTTAGTTAGTGACAAAAGATAAGTCATGGACATGTCATGACTACCAAATCTTAGATAGTATTTTATCTAGGACACTTTACCTTTAGCAATGTAGTATTTGCTTTAGTTGTAAGTTTCCAGCTGGTATCAAAGTATAACCGGCTGTAGATAGTAGTATATATAGTTTCTCATTGTAACTCTGTAAACATGCTTGTAAGAGTCTTGTAACACTTTAAGTTGAGAAGTAATATATACAAGTATCTTGAAAAACTATCTTCGTGTGTTTTGTTCTCTTAGTATATTACTATCAACTCTTAAGGGATTCTACTTCATATAACCGAGTAACTTTGTGAGTGTGAGAGATAATACTAGTGTTGAGTGACAAAACCGATCCTGCAGTTCCCTAATCTATTAGTTTAGTTAGTGATTTTAAATTTTTTAAAAATAACTATCTTACTAGTATGGATCATCAATGTAATTTATATTTTATTTTAAGTTTTTTAATTATAAATATATTTATTATTTAATACACAAAAAAATGTTTTTAAAAATGTCTTCTTTTTGGTTTATGAATGATTTTTTAACCTTTTGACGCATGTATTTCTTAAACCTTTAGGTATTTTTCATAACATTGTCTTTCTTAAAATCATTTGGTTTTTTAAATGTAATTTTAAAATAAATTATTTTATAGATATTATTTTTAAAAATGTTTGTTTATTGAATATTTTAGAAAATATTCAAAAAGAAATTTAAAATTAAATTGGTTTAATAACACGTTTAAAATTTTTAATAATGTTTTCGAAAAGTATTTTAAAAAGTAACTTTAGAAAACCAACTAGTTAAAAATAGTTTAAAAAATCAAATGGTTTTAAGAATGACGTTTAGAAAACAAACAGTTTAAAAACCGAACATTTCAAAAACACATATTTATAAAAGAATTTATTTGTGAATTTAAAACATATTTTGTTAAATAATAAAAATATTAATGATGAAATAATATAAAAAATTAAAAAATTGAAAATAAAAAATATAAAACATTTTTTAATAAAAATAATACTTTAATTTAAAACATAAATTAAATAGATGGCTAGTGTTAGTAAAATGTTAATTTTGACACTTTTTAACATCACAAACTGTTGACTAACAGACATAGTAACCATTGATAAAATTGAAAAAAAATATTAGGTACTATATTCAACAATTATAAACTTTAAGAACAAAATATAAAATTTCAACATTTTCCATAATAAGGACCATCTATGTAATTTATTCTAAATTTAATATAACATTAAAAAAAAGTATTGAGTGTATCTAATTAACACTAGCAAAAGATATAAGTAAAATAAAAGTAACAAAATTAATTAGAAAACAAATATTAAAATAAAAAAAAAGATGGAAAGAAAAAGAAAACACAAAATGTAATGATTCCATAAGAGGCTGATGCACCCAAAACATCCAAGTTGCTTCCTACATGCATGCACTTTGTGCATGATGAAAGTTACTTCGAAAATTTTATACACTACAAAGAAAATACTCTAAGTGTAAAATCTTCCGAAGCTAAAGACCAAATCTTCCGAAGCTAGAGATGAACACTTCCGAAGCTTAGAAGACTAAGTCTTCCGAAGCCATGAAGATAGAAGACTGATTTCTTACAAAGACACAGAAGACATGCTTTCTCTGATCAACTTTTTCACAAAGCTGACCAACTTTCCGCTGCCACTCTGAATACTCACCAACTTACACAAGTTGGTGAAAAAGTCCATGCTTTAGGAAACTGTAGATTAAGGTCTTGAGTCTGTAACTTTCTATTTTATGTACTTTTATAATTTTTGTAATATATTAGGATGTGAGCTATGACATGTCATAGTCACTTGTCAAAAGACAATCTGGATTTTGACTTTACATTGATCTTGTTGTCTAGATTAGTGTTTCCAGCTGGCCTTTAAAATATGGCCGGCTGTAGGATGTAGTATAAAGTATCTCAGGTCCTTGTATCTTATTTTCATGCTTTGTAACACTCTTAAAAAAACTTGAGAGCAATATACTTTATGCTTGAAAACCATTTTATCTGTTGTTCTTAAGTTTCTGTCTCTTTTTGTTTACTTGTGTTTCTTAGTATCAATATAAAGATTTTAGTTCCCTATTTGATTTGTTAAGTGTTTTAATTCTCTACTCATTGTGAAACTAATTGCATTGAACTCCTTCGTCGGTCCTGCACAAAACCCTCAAACTAGTTAGGAGAGGTTACACGAGATTTAAACCCATAACAAACTTAAAACCCGTAACCGTTGGATGTGAGGCTCGCATCCTACGAGCAAATCACAAGAAAAGTTTGTTTCAAGCCTATAGAGAAACGTATATAGAGCAACTAATAGCATTCATAGTAAAATTCTTATATTTATCAATATAATTACAATAAAAAATTTTAATTTTTCTCTCTACTTTGTAATTTAATAATATTTTTTATAATTTTTCATTACTTTTTTCTTTCTACGTCACTAACAAACACATTCAAAAATATTAAAAAATTTATAAAAGTTACACAGTATTTTATCAAATATATAAATTAATAAAAAAATTTCTTTTTAAGTAACTCACAAACATTTTAACTCATTTCTTATAATATAAAAACACATTCACATACCTTTAGAAAATACACCTCGAAATGTTCTAAATTGTTAAAACAACAAAAATTAACCAAAGAAACTACACGTGTAAAAGTCAAAGGCTGTCACGTGATCCAATAATGTCTTCGCATTGTAATCAGTGACATAACCGACATAAAAATTTATGATATTAAACAAAACATTACTTCGCAAGAAGGATATTTATCAGAGAAAAGCAAAATTTTCTTGTAACGAGTGAAATAACAGCCACGAATTTTCTTCATCTAACTACAAACTTTCCTTCTTATGGTAATTTTTCGGTAGTCGTAATCAATTACCTTTAATAACTATTTTATTATACGGGGTCAAATAAAAAATATTAAATAAAATAAAATTTTTATAATTATAAAACAATATTTTAATATAAAATATAATCGAAATTACGTGTTAAGAAATATATAATTAATAAAATATCACATTAACTAATAGTGATATTATTTAATTCTTTTTTATGTTAATATTTTTATTAAATTAAAAAGATATTTTTCTACAAATACAATTTTTAAAGAAATAAAACTATAAAATAAGAAATTTTTGAAAAAAAATATCAAAGTTAAAAAACAATATATTTTAAAACCTGTGTTTTCTAAAAAATAAATTCTTATAAAACAAAATAATTAAAATTCAAAGTTTAAAGAAATTTTTAAAATGACACTTTTTTAAAAAATGGTTTTTTTAAACAGTTTGTTTTAAACCCAACTTTTTTTGAGAAAAACTAAAAAAAATTAACAAAAATTTAAAAAATGATATTGTAATTTTATCATTTGTACGTAATATCAATCATATCTTATATCAAAACATCTTTTATGATTCATTACTTTTATTAATATCTATTAATATTTTATTTATTCAATACATATAATACACGAGTATTAACCTAGTTATTAAAAACGAGAGAGAAACAAAAAAAATTTAGTTAGTAAAATGTGGTGCTGTCACGTGTCCCACTTATTTACCATTTTATTAGATTAGAAAATTTAATTAATACATTAAATAAGTAATTACATGATAATATTGATTAACTCGTAGGTAGACCCTCCTATAGACTAGACATAATGAAATATTATTATTTATATAACAAGTAATGAAATCTATACACTCAATTTGGAAATGAAAATTTAAAAATAAAAAAAAAAAAAAAAAAAAAAGACAAATATGTTGTAAACCCAGATTCAAAAATAACAGTAAAAATGTATGATATATTTTAAAACTAGTGTAGAATTGTCGTTAAAAAAGAAAAAACTAACTAACGCTTGTTTGTATCTACTGAAAACAATAATGCTATAACAACACAAGCTTTCATCTCAACAACAATGGTTGAATATATTGCTTTCATTTTAGCTTTCTTCAATTTTCATTCATAAAATCATAGTCTTTATTTCATTACGTTAAAAAGGAAAAAGAAAGTCTTGACACAAAGAAAGTTAGTAGTTGATCTCAAAAATTTCAAAGTCTTGACACAAAGAAAGTTAGTGATTGGTTTCCAAAATTTCAAAGTGTCATAATGTGAGATATATTTATTGACCAATGAAAGCTCGCAACCATGTGCCCAAAATTTTATTATTCAACCGAAAATTAACGGTTGTAGCTCCTTCTGATATCTACATTGAGCGAAACTTTCTCCTTCTTGTCCACATATTTGTTTTTATTTTTTATTTTATTATTTTCTTGAATTACTAATTAGATAACTGACGGACTATTTGTCTACCCGATCATTTATATTATTTGAGTGCCCAGAAGCTCTCTCAGGAGAAAACTAACTATATATGACCTGGAATCCTTTTTTTTTTTTTTTTTTTTTTTTTGACACAAGTGATAATTGAACACAAAATCTCCCTCTATTTTAATGAAATTTTAGGGTACCTCATCTACTTGGGATAAGAATTATTGGTTTTGTATTTTATTGAGTTTATATTCTAGACAAATGTGTTAAGGGAATAGAGTTTAGAATTTCAATTATTCTACCAAAACTAGCTATTCTCCTTACGCTACACGGCGAGAGTTTTGTCAGTTTCTCCCGCTCTACATGGTATGAGCTTTTCCCTAGCGCGTGACGCCACATGAGTTTAGTCGTTATATCTTCAGCTCGTCAAAAACCATAAAAACAAATGCTCATACTAGTCCCGATAATACCAATACTTACAACAAGGTTTTTCGTCATAATCCTTTTGGTTCGTTACAACTACACTCACTATAGTTTATGATACTAAAAATTACTTGATTTTAAGCTCAAATCTATTTCATATACTTTTATATCAAAACACTGACCTTGATGTGGACACTGACCTTATTTAACCAAAACGAACACAATTTTCTAATAATAGAATTACTGTGGACACTGACCTTGATGAATTATATATATAGTGGCCGATTAATATACAAAGTTTAATTTTCATTCTAATCATACGAAGTCAATAGAGTGTGACACATGTTTTTTAGCGAATGGGTAATTTCATCCGTGGTATAATTACACATAAAAGTTAAATAATTACGCAAGTTTTATTCGTAATTGCGCAAGTTTTATCTATTATTACGCAAACAAAAATTACTCAGTTATAAAAAATAATCACACAAGTTATATTGATAATTACGCAAGTTATATGAGAATTACGCAAGTTATGTTGATAATTAGTCAAATTATGTTGATAATTACGCAGTAAATAATCATGCAAGTTATACGCATAGCACATATACGTTTTTTTTTTTTAAATGTTGTTCCTTAAAAATAATGTAGCAATACTATACTCATAATAAAGAGTATAAAATGATTGTTTTTATACTGTATTTTGTTTTTTAAATTAATTCTATATGAAAAAGTTATATGTGTTTAAAAAACGAGAATAAGTTAAAAAAAAATTAAAAAATAATATTCTATTACCAATTTTACCCTCTACTAACATTTATTGCGTGATTATTATATATCTTAAATATAAACCGCTCATCTCTTAAATCGATTGTACTTGTTGCTTCATATCATTCGATCGAAAACAACACTTTGTATCGTAAATCTTCCTTACATATAAAATGTTTATTTACATGATTTTTGTACTGCCGGAGCACCAACTTAATTTTTAGATCATCTAAGAACCCATCTTGACCACCACTTTTATTCTAGAAAACTTAAACAAGAAGACTTACCTCACAATGATGTCACAAATACAGTATGATGATATATATCTCATTAACTATATCTTAGAGCATTCACAATAAAATCTTTATATTTATCTATACAATTACAATAAATATATTAATATTTTTTTCTCTCTTCTTTACAATTAAATAAAAAATTTTATAACTTTATCATTATTTTTTTATCTCTCCTAAACTCACAACCACTTTTAAAAATATTAGAAAAATTATATGTGTTGAACAGTGTTTTCTCAAATATATAAATTAATAGTAATATTTTCTATATCATACACTCACAACCACTCAAACATATTTTTTATAATATAAAAAACAAACTATTATTTATTATAAATATGTTTGGTTGTAAGGTATGCTCAAACAATGCTTTTGTCCGGGTGGTAAAATACTTCCCAACATCCACACTTTTCTTTTTTACCTTGCTGTCTCGGGTGCAATTCAAGCTTAACACCTAATCTCTATATATAATAAATGAAAATAGCTTAGGCCCCGTGGCAAGATTTTACACATTGTGTTGGCACATGACATCTTAATAGCATATGATTGTCACGTGTCAATTTATTAGTAATATGATTTTAAAAAGAATCTTATCTTTATATATAATAAAATAATAACTAATGGGGACACGTGGCAGCACCCTATTTCTTCTCACCAAAATTTTTCCGCTTCTCTCTACTACTTAATAGTTACTATAATTACTAATAATATTATTTAACTTATTTATAGACTAAAAATATTTTTAATAAATTAAGAAAGGAATCTTTTAGTTAATATTATTTATAAAGAAATAAATTTTTATAAAACAAATTTTTTTCAAAAACATCAAACTTTTTAAAAATATAAAATATTTTATAAATTAATATTTTTAAAAAGTAAAATATTTATATAAAAAATAATTATAAATAAATTTTATAAAACGTTTTGTTTTGAAACAAAATGTTTAGTTTTTTAAACAAAAAAAGTTTAAAAACTTGATATCATTATTTTGTTACTTATAGTCCTTATACATTATTTCAACCGTATTTTATCTTAAAATATCGTTTTATAATTAATAAAATTTTATTTTATTTTATATTTTATATATTCAATCTGTGTAATACTCAGGTTATTAAGCTAGTTAATCATATATAACACTATTTAATGTCAAATTAAACAGTATACCAAAATCAGAATTTAAAATCTAATGATTGAAATGGAAATATAATAACTTTGATTTTTTAATTTAATTTGTAATTCAATCCGAAATTTATCTAAAAATAACCAACTAAATTAGTCAAGATTTAAAATTTAAAACTTACAAATTTTAAATTTCAATAATAACAATCAATCCGAGATTTTTGGTTTATAATTTCAAATTTCGAAAATTTTCTATATTTTAACAATAATGCATAATATTTACCAGCATTATATACCATTATACAATTATTTTATTATTATTATATATATATATATACAACAACTTTTTTTTGTTTATTGTTCTTTCACCATCAAAGACATTTGATAATTATACGAAATGACTTATTGTACGATAAAAAATACAAGTATTATGCATGAAGAACTTCTCTTAATTTCTCCATTATACACATAATCATTATCCTCGACTCATTTATTTATCCATTCAATTACAATGTTACGTACACTTAGATTTAGAAAAAAAAAAAAAGTTTTTAATGATAAACCTTAATACTGACATTTTTTGTCCTACGATCATAACCTCACTTCGTTTATTTTTATTTATATATATTAGTTTATACATTATTGATAAACTATCAAATTATATTGTTTAACGGGATATTATCAGTATCATAAGTAACTTTTTAAATGAATCTTGACATATCACACTGTGATTATACAATCAAAGTTCGTGTGATTCGTTTATAGAGGCAACCAATATATAACAATCCGGTAAAAACTTACTCTATTAAGATAATTATGGTTGAGTAGAAGGTATTGTTCAACTAGTTGAATTGTTATCCTATTTTTTTAATATTATCTTATAAAACATATCTTCTGTATATCTTTAGTTTTTATATTTTTAATTACAAGATACTATAATAGAGAAAAACATCCTAAAAAGATGGTTTTTTAAGTTTGAGAAGTTGTAAATTGAATCTGATTAAATATTTGTATACAAACAAGTTTTAAGAGATTTGTAGATCGTAGTATTGTTTTTTTATGTACTTGATTCCTTTATATGATTTATATGTAAACACATTTATTTAATATTTCTTCGTATGTGTATATATCACATACTTATTAATAGTAATTGATAATTTATATTTATATTTATATTTACTTTAACTTTTCAACCCGTGTTACACACGGATAGTTAGACTAGTTCATTATATACTATATTAAAAATCAACTTTAATGCTACAATGACTTTTATGGTTTTAGTTTTTGACCACAAAGGTTTGTTTTTTTTTCTTTTTTGGCATTTTTTTTGTGGTGAAATGTTTTTTTGGTTTTGGTATTTTTTTTCTTTTTTGGCATTTTATTTGTAAAACAAGTGAAGCGCTACAATGAATTTTTGTATTTTAGCCACAAAAGTTTAATTTTTATGTTTTTGACATCAAACATTGATGAATTGCTATTTTGTTGGTGTGAAGAGGTGTTACAACAAAGTTTTACGTTTTTGCTTTTTTACCATAATTTTTTATTGCATCAAACATTAATGGTGATTTTTTTTTGAAATCATAGGTTATAGCGAGTATAGTTATTATTACGATACAGCGACAAAGTAAATCGATTATGAGTGAACACCGTCGTTGCCGGTATAGATATTATCGGAACTGGTATCGGTATTTGCTTTTGTGATTTCTAATTAGCCGAGTCGACTCCATAAGACAAGTAAAAGCAACCAAACTCCCGCTATTTATATGTCATACTCTAGTTAATACGACATTAGCTTCATCATATCAGTGATATTATGCAAACAAGATGTCATAATCAATAAACCAATTATTTCAACAAAAAAAATTGAATGAAATAATATAAGTGATATAGTTAGAAACTTAGAATAGTATTAATATTTGATTTTAAAATTTTTCGTGCTTATTTTTGTTTACATTTTGAGTTAATCAAAGTTTTGTCATAAATTATTTTAGAGTCTCGTCAAATATAATACGTTTTCATTTGTTAGTATAAATTCAAATATTTTAAGTTTTGACGTAAATTTAATTGGGAAAATAAATCAGGTTAACTGTAATCTATAATTTATCACGATACACACAACGCCGCCGTAATCTATGACAGTTAAAACACTAGTTTCTCACATATAAAGTATTAATTTGACAAAGGTCAACGAGGAAAGGGAATGAGTGAAAGATGGAAGCGGCGCTACCATGTGCCGGGTAGGAACCTCCCTCCCCTCAAAAAAGCAAAAGCAATAGTTTGAGGGTTAATTAGTTAAACAACCTGCCTTTCATCCCTCGATTTTTATTGTTGCCCACTTCATTTTTTCTAGCCCAACAACTCTTTTAACCTCCAATAGCTATCTGGGCTTAAAAATTTTAATTTAAAAAATCTTGATCCCCTCCAAAAAGCTCTTTCATCTTAAATTTTTTTTTAGCAATTTAATTATACTATTTATAGACACAATACACCTTATTCTTTTACACTAATTTGAATTAGCACTGGACATTCTACAATCTCTACTAATATTTTGCAAATGGCTGATCCAATCCGAGCATAGGAAAGGGCAAAATTCCAAGGGTAGCCTATGAAACTAATTATCCTGAGGCACCATTTCATCCCAATGCAACCCCTCATCCCGCCACAACCAACAAACCCAATTCCTCACATCAACCCAACCCGGTTTCAACAATACGCAAGCGATGTTCCTCTCCTAAAGAAAGAAAAGGAAGACTGGAGTTCCAAAAGAGCAAGGACGATAGAGTCAAACCCAAGGTTATGAGAAGATTATTTTATACTTTCAACCTAAACAAGGATATGAAAAACCGAGAAGAGCCGACAAGACGAACACAACTACTAAGACGCAAAGGAAATAACCCACTTGGATCAACAGAGCGTAACGCCGGAAATAGCAAAGAGGACATTGATGATAAAAAAACCAAGTATGGGCGAAGAAGCTTAGGATCTGTAACGCTCGAAAACTTTAAAACAAAAAAAGCAAAAAGAGAATAATAAAATGATTTTGGCAAAGTGGAGGGGCCTAAAGTGGACAAAAAGCGAGGAGTTTCATAATATGGGTATAAAAAGGTTGAGCCGCACCCTCTAGTCACTCCCATACACCAAAAGCATTCTTCAAGCTAGAGAGAGAAAGTCCAAAAAGTATGCAAAGGTATGATTTTTATCGAGATTTATCATAGATCTGATCTAGATCTAAGCCCCTAAGTCAATTTTTATGTGATTCCATGAGTAATGTTTGAATCTTTACGCATGCATGTGTGTAGATCTCAATTTTGTTCTCGGTTCTAGGTTTGGCTCGAAGGCTTCATAAGGTGAGTTCGAGATCCCCCTATTAACATATTTTACACTTTTTTGGGGCTGATATGTATATATTTATGATAAACCTTTGTTAAACTTGTGTTTTCTCAAATAAAGATGACATTTTTATGTAAAATATTTTGTTTTAATGAGATCTATGATGGTGACATGATGTGTTTTAAATATGAACACTAGTTTTAATGAGATATATGATGATGTGTTTGATTATGGTATAGAATCTCTATGCATGTAATCAGATGATAGCTTTACTTAATCGCATTTGCCTAGTATTAAGTTACTATTACCCGCATGTTTCCTCAATTTTATTTTCGTCATCCGAATTGAGTACCCGCATTACTATTGTTTATCCGCATTCATTACTATGTCCTACATTGACTAAGTATAGCACATCCTATTTCTTTACTATTCCCTGCATTTGTTTTAAGTCACCAGCATTTGTTTACTATGCCTCGCATAGGCCAAGTGTAAGTTATCCGCATTAAATCATTTACCCGTATATGGCCAATTACCAAGTTACTGTTACCCGCGTTGATTTCTCCAACTGCAATGACTAAGTGTTGGTGATCCGAATTGGTTGCCTGCACTAGCTATTCGCCCGTGTTTGTTTATTGTGCCTCGCATAAGCCAAATGTAAGTTATTCGCATTAGTCTACTGTTATCTGCATTAGTCTACTGTATCTGCATTAGTCTACTGTTATTCGCATTGGTCGAGTATTGCCTGTTTTAAGATTTACTTAGAGTATTTTAGCAAAAATTCCAACCATGTGTTGTCTAAGGGTTGTATGTTATGATTCTTCTGTATGAATTATTATGTGCCTTATTTTATGAATGTTACCTAATCCTCCAAGTTATGTGATGATAATGAAGAAAATCTAAAATGTATTAGTTATAAGAAGTGGAACATTAATGAATGAAAAAAATGATAGTCAAACATAATGAGATGTTATCCGGTCCATAATGATGATGAAAAGCCTTACAAGCACTATGGATGGACTTCACTCATGTGAGTCAGATGAATGAGATGAACCTATATTCATGAGCAAGTTGTGTGCCATGCAGTGTGGGTCAACTGTAAGGGGTTAGCTACCATGATAAACGTGTACTGGCAGGACTTGGCATTTGTTGTCAACGAGATGTTTGGGCTTTTGCTTTGTGCAAACCCAGTTTATAAAAGAGGAAAGATAATGAAAGAAAGAAAGATAGTGAACACGACAAAGGATCTTAAAAATGTTAATTTGACTATTATGAATGATGAATGTATGTTAATTAAAAGAACTTAAAAGTATATTTTCTATACTAATATATAAAATAAAATTTACTCAGCAACACTAAATTTGCATGTATATTAGTTGGCAGAAAATGATGGTTGCTGATAATGTCATAAGGAATGAAGCTAGTTGGAATTAGAGACTAGAACCCATCCCCTCATAATGTTTCACTTTTAAGAAGGATAACTCAATGTTTTGCTTAGAACAAATCATTATTGTAATTTATGAACATATGTTTAATACTAAATAAAACTTAGAGTTAATTTTAGTTTTACTCTCTAAGTTTTAACTAAATTAACTAGTTTTCTTCAAAAGATTAAAAACATCTATTTACCTCCAAAAGTTTCATATGTTGTTTCAATTTCATTCCAAAAGTTTCATTATTTTGGATAAAATTAAATCAACTAATGGAACTTTTAGATTAAATTGAAACAATATATGAAACTTTTGGAAGTAAATTGATGTTTGTAATCTTTTGGAGGAAAATAGTTGTTTATAACAAATCTAAGTAAAATTGAACTTAAATCTAAAACTTATATAGTGGGATGCATGTTTTAAGCATTTCCACTGCATTGTTTTACTATGAAAATGTTTTATGCTATGATTGACCGACTGTGTAGTATCATATGCCCATGTAGTTTGCTTCTCTAAACCAACAACTGTTTTGCTTCAAAGTTAAACTAAAAACACATCAACAATAATGTGAAAGCCTCATAATTTTATCCTCAAATTTGTTAGCCATCTGTACGGTTTTGTCTGTGACGCGTCTATGCCTGTGATTGTTTATCTGAGCTTTGGTTCACTTCGTCTATCACATGCGCAACGCGCATCAATGGATTTTACTAGTTTTATTTAAAATCGAGCAATGTTAAATTTGTTTTTGTTAATAATATTGGGTATATAATGTTTTTATAAAATTTTGAGTATAATGTTACAACATTTTTATATTTACTTACATTTCAACATGAATTTTATTTACAATCGAGCGTGTCAATTGTTTGATTTTCTATTATATCTTTGGTATTTAATATTATATAAGATCTTGAATATAATGTTATGACATTTTTAACTTTTCCTACGTTTCATTACGGATTTTATTAAAAACCAAGTTGTGTCAACTGTTACACGGTTTATTAGAATCCCGTCACATCGTGCGGGGATTCCACTAGTGCATAATAATTAAATAGGTAATTTAAATACATAATGATAAATATACAAAAAGCATACAATGAACAACAGTGAAGCCATGTATCAACTTAAACGCAATCATGAAAAATTGAAGCCGCGGCAACGCGCGTCATTAATTAATCTCTAGTTATGGTTAAACAAAGAGGCTTATTTAGGGTGAAATTTTACTTTTCTGTTTTAGCTCTACACTTAATTCGTGGATTTATATGTTTAAACATGAATAACTATAATAATAATATTTAAAACCATCTTATTTTACTCTTAACCTTAAAACAAAATGTTGTTTTTATTTCAAAGCACTAATGACTAATGAAGTTTAAGATAGAGATGGACAAAAACAAAACCACACATAAAAGAGAGGTAAAGATATTAAGTTTGTCCTAGTTTAACGACCAACCCTAGAAGGGTTTGTTAACCCTCCAATATAACATGATTCTGGATTACAACAACAATTGGCGAAACATTCACTTTTTCTCAACCTTTCTTCTTCTTCTTCTTCTCCTTCTTCTTCCTGAAATAAATCTTAACTAATTTCTTGGAAGAAGAAGGAAGGATTAGTCCAACTTACACATTCAAATACTCACTTCAATTCCCTAAAGATGAACGATTTGTTCTCCCAATCCTTCAAGCAATGCGAAGAGAATGACTTGGAGTCGGGTAGCCATGGCGGTAATGACAGCGATCTCGACAAGTTCTTCGAGGACGTCGAGAACGTCAAGGAGGACATGGACGGAGTCGAGAAGCTCTACAAGAGGCTACAAGAAGCGAATTCGGAGTCTAAAACCGTCCATAATGCCAATGCCATGAAGCAACTCCGCTCCAAGATGGACTCTGATGTCTCTCAAGTCTTGAAGCGCGTTAGAGTCATCAAGGGCAAGATCGAGGCCCTTGATAAGGCGAACATCGCCCACCGCAAGCTCCCTGGATGCGGGCCCGGCTCCTCCGCTGACAGAACACGCACCTCCGTCGTTAGCGGCTTGGGGAAAAAGCTCAAGTCCATGATGGACGACTTTCAGTCACTGCGAACCCGCATGAACGAAGAGTACAAAGAGACTGTTGCGAGGAGATACTTTACCATCACGGGGGAGAAGCCCGACGACGATGTGATCGAGAATCTCATCGCCAACGGAGAAGGCGAAGATTTCATGCAAAAAGCCATCCAGGATCAAGGCCGAGGTCAAATTATGGACGCGATATCCGAAATTCAAGAAAGGCATGATTCCGTGAAAGAAATAGAAAAAAATTTGATGGAGCTCCATCAAATTTTCTTGGACATGGCCGCGCTAGTTGAGGCCCAGGGGCAACAACTGAACGACATTGAGAGTCACGTGGGGCACGCGAGTTCATTTGTGCACCGCGGGACTGAACAACTAGTTGAGGCCCGAGAACTGCAAAAGAACTCGAGGAAATTCACCGTTATCGCCATCTTTCTTGTTATCCTTCTCATTATCGTCGTACTCTACCCAATTTGGTTCCCAATGTTGGTAAGAAGCATCTAAGATGAGTTAAGACTCTGGTTGGAAGAAGTAAATTATGTTTTCGTGGTTCCCAATTTGTCTCTTATTATTATTATGCCTTGAAAACAATTTGTGTTTTTGTTTTCATTTTCTAAAGAGATGTACGATAGTAGATATGAAGTTATATTCAATCTCTATATAAAGGACAAATTCTATAATATACTATGACTCAAGTACATGTCAGCATTCTATTGGTCAAAAACTTTCATGTTTTTTTTTTTTTTTTTCATTTTTCGCGCTTTAACTACATATATTAATTTTCATGAGATGCAATTCAGGGTGGGAGGGGCATATCTGCCATGAGGCCGTGACATGTTCCAGAACCTAGCGGCAACACCGCTGCCGCCCCCCTCTACGTCATGTTTTTCTTTTTCATGGCATATACAATTAAGCCGTGAACTTTTGTGTATGTGTGTGTTTGAGGTGAACTGATATAGTGTGGCATGGTGTGGCAATACCAACGTCATCAAATTTAAGGTTGTGTCGTAGTGTGGTGTGGTGTGAAATAAAAAAAATATGATTAGTGGGTATACGATATAATGTAGTGTGTGTTAAGAGCACTTCCGTCACCCTAATAAAAATGGCCATAGCCATGATGGTTATAGACATAGCCGGCCCTGAGGAGGAGTGGACCTTCGTCCAGGCCCACTCGCTCAGAAGCACAAATTTTTTTTTAAAAATTGTATATTATATAAACTTTTTTCTAAAAAAAAATAAAAATAAGTTATAATCTAATAAAAAAACTTAATCTAATTATTTTTTGGTCAAATATATATCTTTGGATTTATTTCATTAATCCTATTATTTAATTAAAAATCTGTTTCTTTAAATACAGAATATCAATTCTAATAAGCTATTATTCTTTATTATTTGTTATTTTGTTTAATTGATTTATAGAATAAATTAACTCAAATTGAGCTGCTCATGTAAAAAAATATAAATCGAGGCATTCACAAGTGAAACAGTAGAAGTCTACGACGTGTAGGATCAAAGGGTCTTTGTGTGACTGCCGACTTTGTTAGTTGTTTCTGGAAATATGGCTTCACGTATTATTGGTTAGATATTACGGTATTTCATTGTAATACTATAATTTTGCTATGTTTATTGGTGAACATTTGTTTTTGTTTAACAAATTACTTTATATAATTTTAATTCGTTAGGGTCTAGGGGACTTTTTTTCCGGTTCGTCCAGAGTACTAAAATTCTAAGGATCGGCCCTGGTTATAGGACTTTAGCCGCAGCACCCACACAATTTTAAAACTCGCTGAAAACATTTATTTTTTTTATTTATTTTATTTGTAGTAATTATAAGAATACCGCTAGATGAATTGAAAATAATATTTGATTTGTAAAATTTGTTTTGTTAGAATTAACTATTTGATTATGATATTTGTGTCTATGTAGGTTATAAGCATCAAATACGAATTTTGTGTTTTAAGAAGCGTACGAAGTCAGATTTTTATCATGGATAAAAAAACCGAAAAGAATCTTTTGATGAGTTAAACATAGTTTAATTATCCTTGGTTTGAGTAAACATATCATGTATTTTTTAAATGAATTTTTGGAAAAATCGTTGAAATGTGGTAATATGACGTTAGTAACTACATATATGACGTTAGTAACTACAATTATTTTTTCCATCGGTAAAATTATATCATAAAATTAAGAGTTATTGGATTTAATTAATACTAACTTTCATTTATTAGCCGTTAGTAATTACAACTCAAGAAGTATTTATAGATACTCTAAACTTTAAATTTTTTTTCATCCAACAATTTGTTACTAACTAATAGTTAACTCCGTTAGTTTTTTTTGATAATGTGCACCGCTTCTGTGTGCAGAATACTAAGAAAAAAATTGAAATCTACCATTTGATCCGTAAATTTAAAACTTCTGCAATCTGAAAACCGTCAATCTACACCTTCTTATCTGAACCACTTGATTCGTTAGAGTTAAATTTTAGATGAGGATGGAAGCTAGACAACATAAAAACGGACCTGTTAGATGTTGGGCGGAGGCCGAGTTGAAAAATGGCTCAAAGTTAACCTCATTTCATCGAAAAAACTAACGGCCGTTAACTCTCAGTTAGTAAGGGATTGTTAGAGGAAAATAATATCAAAATTGGGAATGTTTGTAACCATTTACCGAGTTGGATTTAATCTCGGTTAATAAAAGAAAGTTAGAATTAATAAAACCCAATAACCCTAAAATTAATCAAGAAGTTCAATTATCCTTAGTTTGAGTAAACATATTGGGATATTTTTATAAATGATATTTTGGAAAATCGTTGAAATGTGGTAATATGACGTTAGTAACTACATACATATCGGTTGCATAGTTGTGTAACGTTATTATATTAGAGCGTATTCACAAAAAGTGAATAGTGTAATCATATGCTACGTACGACCTTTGTGTCATTATATATACAAGTTGCATAATTATAATATGGGGTTAATGAATTTAAATACTTCTGACTATTGGAAATTGGACGCTGTCACCCTCAAGTATCATTTTAGCAAATATAACTCGCAAGTAAACACTTTGGTGTCTGTATCACCCGCCGTTTGTCAAAACCCTAACAAATGATATAAAATATATGATACAATAAACGTATATGACATAATGAGATGATTTATTTGACACAATTACCAAAATAAATCAGCTCATTTGTTAGTTTTTTGACAAACGGCGGGTGATACAGACACTGAAATATTTACTTGAGAGTTATATTCGTCAAAATGATACTTGGGGGTGGCAGCGGCCAATTACCAATAGTTGGGAGTATTTAAATCCATTAACCCCATAATATGTGATATAACAAAGAAAACTATAACTTTTGGTGTCATTAAGATGTTGACCCTTTTATGATCGACCAAACAGAATTACCCAAACACGAACCAGTTTAACTTAGTGTCGAGTCTTGCTATGTTAACATGTGGTGTAATGAATTGTCAGCTCTTACTGCAAAAATTATATTTCACATTGCGTTACATCTTTAACAAAATGTTATTTTTTAAAGAAGCCATAACAATATTATAATACTATTAAATATAGAATTCTAAATTTTTTTGTAGATTTTTCTTTGAGAATAATAGTAACCTTTAGATGATTGTCAAAGTTGATCCTTTAAATTTTGGACTCACTCGACTGAGGAGAAGTTGTAAGCACACTCAAGGGAAAGCCAAATTTCATGGGCAGCCCGATGATCTCCGCTACTACTTTTTTGATTAGGGATGTATGAAGGATAATGATAGCACAATGGTTAGTAGCAACCCAGGAGGTATAAAAGGGATTGATTATAGATTTGCCATCAACAATGAACTAAGATTCAGGTGGGGGAAAACCTTCAATGTGAGAGAATAGATTTTGATCACAGGGATTGATTACGGGTTTGCGATTTTGAGTGAACTACTTGGATGACTTGATTTGTTATACTTAACTTTATTTTTTTGAACTTTGAACAATTTTAATTATTATATTCATAATGATGTGTGTGTGTGTATATATATATATATATATATATATATATATATATATATATATATATATATATATATATATATATAGGTGAGGGATCAAATGAAAACCATATTTATAATTAAAAACCATGAAAACCAGGGGTTACATATATGTAAGTACATGTTGCAAACTGTAGAAGTATGAGTTACGTACATGTATGGGATATATATGTAAATACGTGATACTAAATGTACAACTAAAAATTACGTACATATAGCTCCCACAAGTTACGTATATGTAAGTCTTTCGTCATTATCTATATTCTTTGGGGTTTATATTAAAAAAACATATAATAACCTTGAAACATAAAGTTGAAGTTTAATAAAAAATACTTTAAACAATTTAAAAGTTAAATCATTGATAAATTATGTAATTGGGTAGTGGTGGCTTTCATGATTTTTAATTATAAACATGGTTTTCGTTTGATCACTCTCCTATATATATAAGCTATAAAGTTACATATAGAAATTCCATTCCAATCTCATTAATCCCGATTAATCCTGATTAATTATAATCAATCGTTAGTTGGTACCCCACGTCTTACTAGTGCCTGGCGTGTCTTACAACACTAGAAAAAAATAGAATCGCGGGTGGGCCCTTATAGTCACCGGCACACATGTTCACAAAAGTTGTGACATTGGATGAGCTGAAGCTTTTGTAGCTTCAAATGGTCTTCAAGGATAATCGAAGTGAAGGCGAGACACTAGCTTGAAAGAGATCACAATATTGATGGGATGGATCGTATTTGATGTATTAGCATTCAAGTGAGAGATTGTTGAGTGTGAAGAAGGGTAACCAACCCCAAAAGGTAGCAAGCTTTTGGCCCTCGGCTGCAGGCCTTAGACTTGTTTGTCCCATGGCACCAACAAAAAATTATTTAACTAAAATAGGATTGGAGCTTCTATATATATAATTCTCATGTAATTATAATCACCACCACCTTTGGACTAATGATAGTGACTTGCTAGTGCGGCCCAAGACGTAGGTCAGTTTAGACCAAACCACACACGATATTTCATGTTTGATTTTTGCATTTTGTTTGTGGTCCAATTCCTATTCAGATTGCACCATCACTATCAACATATCATCTTCACCTTCGGCAGATCACAAGGTGTGAACCAAACCAACATCAGATTCTGTTTATTAACAATAATTAATAAGGAATTAAAGAGGTTGTTGTTGTTTTAACAGTTCATTTCCATTTCCAAGAGACAACAAATTATTGCAGCTATAGTGAGTTTCATCAGGTCGCAGAAAGCTGTTGCTTTGTTATGTTCGATTATTGTCACCAAAAATAGCTACTACTATATTTAGCCAAGAAACAATTATTGTTGCTATAGGAGGATTCAAGTAATAACAGTTAACAAAAAAGACTAAAACTATTTTGGCCATCTTTGATATTCACACAACACCTCGACCCTTAGGCCATTAATGGCCTTTAGCACATCTTCAAACTAGTTGAATGTATCCTACTTCATCTAATCAAACTCTTCCTAAACTAGGCAAGCGTGACTTCCAAAATCCAGATCTTCATGGGCCATGGATGTGCCATCGTCTTCCTCAAGTACCAATTTGAGATTATTGAGCACGCTAAAAAACAAAAACTGATTGCAAGTAGTTTCTACAATCAGAGATAATGGCTCTTTTAAAGCCGATAAGCTTGAACTTTATCATAGTGCCTATTTGTATCAAGGTATTGTGATTGAAAGGAATTACAAGCATAAAGGTTCTCTCTTCATATAGCTGGTTCATATAGAGTTTGTACGTCTACAATCATGAATTTATCATCGTAGAATTTTACTTCAGGAATATCATCATTTTGCATTTTTTATGCTAGATTTTAACTAGATACGATGTAAGCCAGATAAAACTGAATTATTTAGACGGGTCTATAAATAAGACAACCTTTTCTTCACTAATTTTAGCACCAGTTAGAATCATAAGAAATCTCATCACAAAAGGGAGAAGGAGCAAAGGAAGACCCAAGATGAAATGAGAGGAGAATATTAGATATGATTTGATAGTTTTGTATCTCTCTGAAGATATGATTCAGGATAGGTTTTTATGGAGACGTAGGATTAAGGTTATAGACTTCTACGGTGACATGTCTACCTAGGGTGGTTTAGCGTTCTTGTTACCTAGGTTTGTCTACACACTTATGTGGCTCACTAGTTGTTGGCCTTAGATTGTTGCCATACTTTTATGCTCTTTAGCTCCATTTTGCCTAGCTTGCGTGTACACTTCTGTTTTATTTAGCTTATGTGAGATTGTCTTGTTTCACTTCTTGACATATCTATCCTAAGTGTTTGTTGTATCTTTGTATGTTATTTGATTATATGTTAGCTTAGGATATGTTTGATATATGTATGCTTACTTATGATGACAATCCTACTGTTTGCCTTGTTTATGTATGGCATCTTATTGCTTGCTTTATCTATGTATGCCATCAATCATCCTATTGTATGTTATCCTACTATTTGATATATGTTTAACATCTATGTTTGGAGTCAGGACTCTCAATGGAATTCGTCTTTCTTTCTCTTGGAAAGAGGAAATACTTGCCCCCATCACAAATCTCCTAGACCTTACAAATTGTTGGTTCAAACCCCACAAACACTCACGTAAACATGAACTGAAATATATAATGTTAGAGAGAATTATTTAATTGCTTCATGAACTTCTACTTTATTCATCTGCAAATGGCTATATATATATAGCCTACTAGTACACATAAAGCGAAAGAAAAAGTAAACACCTATCACCCTATAAACCTGCTGAATAAACAAAAGAATCGGACTCAACTTAGGAATTAAAAACACATGCTTTTTGACTTATTCAGATGACCCCAGCTGACCCGATTTAAACCATTTGACCCGTACCCAAATGACCTGTCAAGATTAACCCAACACAAATTATTTATTATAGATGGGATGTATTAGGTAAGTTTGTTTGTTTGTTTGATTTCTTAACATATTTCCTAATAAGTTGGGTGCTGGTTTTATTCGTGATTTTATTTTTATTTTCGAAGGAACCAATGGAAGCATGAGACCAAGAAATTTTTGAAGCACTTTGCTAGCAAGTTATTTCAGTAATATGCCTTTTTGATCTCTATAAATATGTTTGTACCTGATCTTTAAACATTTGTGCTGCAAATATTCACATTATGTTTTTAATCTATATTTATATATAATAAAAGACTTAAAAAATTGTCACTTAGCAGCCTCTCATGTACTCTTACGTTTGTTTCCCGTTCCTTATTATGACCCAATTAAAACACATGCAGAGCCACGTTTGTATCTACTTTACCCGACCCCATACCTTTTTCATACCACCCCTTTTTTCCAATTCAATTCGCCTGTTCAACATTTCTTAGAAAACCCTAAGCCATTTGTCTACCTCATGAATCTATCTTCAATGTTAATCTTTCTAAAATCTACATTATAACCCTGTTGGTAATATATATGAACAAAAGAGAAACTAGAAGTTTTGATAATGAGAATCTCGAATACTTTGATTAGAAATCAGCAAAATGTGCAGAGAATACATCACATAAATAGGCTATAAATAGTACGAGAACATGCAACTAAAGCTCAACAACCCACAGGACTCGCACATCCTAACAACCTGAGCCGTTGAGCATTTATTCAAAATACAAAATACTAAAACAAAACACACGTGCACATGCGTGACTTATTCCACGAGATTCCCATGCAAACCTTACATCAGGTTTGAATTAGTCTTCAACATCCGCCCGTAATTCAAACCTTCTTACTCCCATCATGTGTCGGAAATAAACGAACTTCTCCTTGCTGAATGATTTGGTGAGAACATCCGCAACTTGATCATGTGTACTGCAGTACTCCAAATTTACCTACCCTTGTATTATCATCTCCCGAATAAAGTCGGATACTTCAACTCGATATGTTTGGAACAACTATGCAAAATGGGGTTCTTTGATAAATTGATTGTCGACTTGTTATCACAGTAGATAACTGTAGATTCTTTTTGTTGTATGCCCAGATCCTCGAGTACACGCCTCAACCAGATTGCTTGACACGTTGCACCGGTAGCCGATATGTATTCGGCTTCTGTACTTGATAATGCTACGGTATATTGCTTTTTGGAGCTCCATGCAACCATCCCACTTCCAAGTGTGAATGCATATGTTGACAGACTCTTTCTATCATCCATACTACTGGCCCAGTCGCTATCGCTGTATCCCACCAGTGTAATACTTTTCGTTGTCTTTCTATACCATATTCCAAAATCCACTATTCCAGACACATACTTCAAAATCCGCATGCAGCTCCAAAGTGAATTCGAGATGGAGCTTGCATGAATCTAGATATGACACTCACAGCATAGGCCAGATCCGGCCGAGTGTGAGTTAAATAAATAGGGCCGCCAACAAGACTTCGATACGTTTATTCATTTACTTTTTCTGCTCCATCTTCCGGCTGGAATTTCTCATTTGAATTCATTGGAGTACATTCCACTTTACTGCTTTGCATCCCAAAGTGATGTAGTAAGGACGTTGCATATTTTGCTTGACTCAAAAATATGCCTGCACTTGTTTGTTTCACTTCAAGGCCCAAGAAAAAGTTAAGTAATCCAATATCAGTCATTTCAAATATACCTTGCATTCCACGTTTAAACTCGTTTACCAACCGGATGCAAGAAGCAGTACATATGATATCATCTACATATAAGCATATGTAGATAACTTCACCTGCATTCCTTTTTATGTAGAGAGTGGGCTCATTATGGCTTCGAACATACCTGTGCTTCAAAAAATATCCATCTATCTTCACATACGAGGTTCTTGGAGCCTGTTTTAGGCCATAGAGGGCCTTCCTCAGCTTGTATACTTTGGTTGGATGTTCTCTGTTGACGAAGCCCTCTGGTTGCTCCACATATATCTCTTTAGTCAGGTCGCCATTTAGAAAAGCCGATTTAACATCTAATTGGTGTACTTCCCAGTTCATGTGAGCTGCTACTGCAAGAATAACCCGTCTTGTTTCGAAACACGCAACAGGAGCAAATGTCTCTTGATAGTCGATTCCATGTTGCTGTGAATATCCCGTAGCCACCAGACAAGCTTTGTGCTTTATCACGTCACCACTAGCACCAAGCTTTGTCTTGAAAAACCATTTGACACAAACCAGGTTTTTGCCAGGTGGAAGAGGGACAAGATCCCATGTATGTTTCTTCTCTATTACATGCAGTTCATTCCGCATAGCTGTGACTCATTTTTTAGATTGTGATGCTTGTTGGTATGTACTGTGATCAGAAACACTTAAGGAAAATTGACAGGTGGTCAGGTCTCTCTCTTAGTCTGATAGGCCTTCTTTGCTATAGTAATCTTGTAGCAAGGCTGGTGGTTTGGTGGTTCTTTTTAAGGATTCGGGTATAGGTTGTATGGTGGCAGGTGGTTGTTGGGTGGATAAAGGGTCAGTACTATTCGATGGTGATGTGTTGGTTGTGTGTGAGGTACAATTTGAGGGTACCAAGCCATATGCTATGCAGCCAAAAATTCTCAAATAAGATATGGTGGGTTTTTTACCTGACCGGGCCTCAAATGGTGTCTAATTGATTAAAGCTTTTATTGGTGACCGGTTGAGAGTGTATACTGCTGTTGCCACTGATTCAACCCAGAACAAGTTGGGTAGACCTTTCTCTTGAAGCATGCTTCTAGTAAGGTTCATAATAGTATGGTTCTTTCTCTCAACAACTCCATTATGCTGTGGGGTGTATGAGATAGTTAACTCTCGTTTGATTCCAGATTGTTCACAGAACTGATTGAATTCATGGTAATAGAATTCACCTCCCCGATCAAATCTTAATGTCTTGATTGGGCTTCCACATTCCTTCTCTATCATTGCTTTGAACACTTTGAACTTAGCAAAAGCATCACTTTTGTTAGTTAAAAAATAGACCCAACACATACGTGTTAAGTCATCAATGAAAAGTAGATAATACAAGCTGTTGCCTAAGCTAGGAACATGCATGGGACCGCATAGATCAGTATGAATTAGTTCCAACTTACATTGGGCACCCCAAGACAAGGATTTGAAAGGTAGATGAGTCTGTTTACCAACAATGCATGATTCACATGTAATGTTGGTGTGTGACATCCGGTAATTTTTCGTTACCAAACTCCGTTAGTTCTGTTAGGTCTTGCATACACATGTCGTGAGCATACACTAGTTGTCATTGAACGTTGGTGACTTAATAACAATGTTCTATGACAAACAGATGATAATCTAATTAATAATGTTGATTATTAGTTGTGGTTATGTGATTCATGTATTTTAAGTTATTATTCGTGAATTTTACTTGATAACGTGACAACGTGTAATAATGATTTCATATGTTTTTGTTATTAGTTGAAAATACATATGATTACTATTGTTGATTGATAATATTTATATTCTTGTAGTTAAAGATTGTTAAAAAGTGTTAAAAAGGCTAATTTTTATAAAAAGGTAATTAAAAGGGGTTTAAAAGGTAAATGTTAACTATGTAAAGTTGCAAAACAACCCAACCCTAGCCCCCATCCTCATTTTCGACCGAGAACTCCTTCCCTACATCCATTCTTTGCAATTTTAAGCAATAGCAAGCACCAAGCAATCGATATTGATAGGATTCAAGGGTTACAAGTTGATTTCAAGTGTTAATCACCATCTAAACACACCTAAAGGTAAGTATTTAGCAAGTTTTTCATGATTTTAGTTCTTGATGAACCCTAAATCAAAAGTCATGTGATAAAGTTGAAATTGGTGATTGTTTGATGATGATATGTTGTTAGTTTGGTTGTATGAATGTTGGGTTATGATGATTATGCAAGAAATTCATGGATTTGGATGGTTGTTCACACCTTGCTAAAGTAGAAACTTTTATGCATGTGGTTCAGGAATTGTGATGAATTGATAATGTTTATCATGTCTAGATGATTATTGTGAACTTGATTAGGTATAATGTTGATGAATTTATGAAGGAATTGGATGATAGATTGATTTTGGGTGCTACTTTCCCAAAAAGAGAAACTTTATTGATATGAAACATTGGATTTTGTGAATTGGGCATGTTCATGATACTAGGATCATGTTAGAATGTTTATTGATGATTTCTAAGGTGTTGGATGGTGTAAATTGGATCATGTGAATTTTGGATGGATTGCTTGAGAAATCTAGGATCTATTGAATATGATGAGATGTTGGTTTAGGGTAGAGAATTATGAATCATGTATGAGATTGTATTAGATCATCATGATTTATGTAATTGGTGTGAATTGTGTTGGCTAATGTGATAATGATCGTCATATACGCGTGCGAATCTGAGGCCCCTACTTAGTAGGACTGGCAGGGTTTAGGATGTGAAGTCGTGAGTGGCTTCACATGGCATGAAGTGCATGATTAAATTCAATGTATGAATTGCTAGTTGTAATGTATTTATGTTTCAGTTGAGCATGATGTTGGGTTTGGATTTGCAAGTTTTGTATGATGAAATATGCTATATGATGATCTATGTTGGCATGACGATGTTGGTAGAGTCTAAGATTGATGATGTGATCTATGTGAAAAGCTTACATGGTAATAATGTGGTATGAGTTGCTAAATTTGATCAAACAAGAATTCAGTTAACAAGTCACCAACGGGTCAAACGGGTTAACTAGGTCAAATGTATCATTTTGGTTTCATAACCCTAGGGTTAATGTGTTGTTGAGCACTTAGGGTTGTTATGTTTCTCTGGTTGCACGTACTTATGTACTCACATGTTTTAGGTAACCTTTGACGAGTTGTCTTTCCTCTCATTGCTAGCTTTGCACTTACTGTTGATTTGCGAATCAGGTGAGTTCATGCCCCACTTTTAAACACTCTCTTTTGGGGGACATAGCATACTTGTTTACAAACACTTTACTATTATGGAATGTGCATAGTTTAACATAGTGTTGTATACCATTGAAAGACCTCACACTTTTGGATCGTTAATTAAGGAATCTAGCGGGAAATCTTGGGTAGTACTACTGGGTCTGATAAGCCCCACCCGTATGACTGGAGGTCGCGCGGGTGCAATATTGTCCTTAACTACTAACAGCGTCACGACCTGGTATGTCGTGGAGGGAGGCAAACAGACAAACATAGTCAGCTTCGATCGCGAAATCACTATGGTTATTACTTATGAATATAGACTAGCTATCAATTTCAATGCAGTTTTTATGTTTTACAACTATCACTGATTATGTTAAACGTAAACTCTTGAACTCACCAACCATTGTGTTGACTCTTTTAGTAAGCTATTCTCAGGTCGTTAGCTTCGGTAGTACGAGCACATCACAAGTCCAGCATGCATTTCAAACAAGCATATTATGACTTAACATTTGGTTTTGAATTTATTTCCTATAAATAATGGTTTGGCTCGTGTTTTGCCAATGTTACACTTTAAATACCTTGAGTTTGGCTTATTTACAAAACATTGCCGCACAGCTTTAAATTTTAAAACTTTGAAATGTTCTAGTGTTACATATAGTGTCATTCTGAGTAACTAATGACTTGGATCCTGGTTTGTTCACACACCTCGCGGTTAAACCCCGCACGTAGATTTTTAGGGTGTGACAGATTGGTATCAGAGCCATTGGTTATAGGAAACTAGGTTGCATACACTCTAGTCTATAGCCGCACACAGTTAATTAATTACTCGTTGCATATCCTCTTACAGTATACTCATTGGCATACGCATCACGTGCACTGCAGCATGGCTTCTTCTTCACGGGCTTTAGGCAAAAGGCCTGTGCGATCTGATTTTCCTTCTCATCCTCATGTACCTGAGTGGCCTCTACTTCCTTATCCTCCAGCGGAGATGGACTGGGATCAACCATTTGCTCTACCTGGACGTGATGCTCCGCGGGATTGGAGTTACTATCCTACCTATGTTAACCGTATGCTTCATAGGGAACGAGTTCCTGAACTTCCGACTACTAGACCGAGGACTAGGTCTACTTCTGAGATCTCGACACCTACTCTTCCTCCGATACGATGTTCTAGTGAGCAAGTGATTGCGGCTTTGGTTGCTGCTCTAGACACAGAGAAACGACGCACTGATGAGCTGAATGAGGTGGTTGGCGCTCTACAACGTGAGTTACGTGAGACTAAGATGATGGTGGCGAAGTTGAAGGAGCTGCAATTCGAGTGCTATAATCATCAGTGTTCCTTAGCTGATAGTGTGGCTCAGGCTATCCATCATTCGGATGATAAGGATAAGACAATCCACAACTATGGGGTAAGACTCGGTGATCTGGAAGCCCATTTTGCCGCGATGCACATTGTCGCAGAACCCGAGGAAAACTTGAAAAGGAACCTGAGGAGGAGCTAGAGGAAGCCCAGGAGGAAGAAGAACCAGCAGAGATGGAGGGAGACAGTGATGGATCTGATGTATTGGATTGATTTTCATATTCATCTAACTTGGACTACATAGTGTTTGCTTTTAAACCTATGTGGGAAGGGTTGTTTCCCACCTAACTGAGAAATTGAAATTTTGACACTGATTGGATATTTTGTGGGTTACTTACAATTTATTTATCATGAGTTATTATTTTGATTAAAAATGTTGTGGTTATGATAAATTCATTATTTTTTATTATTTACCACACTTTAATGAGAAAAATATGTTGGATGTTACTTATTTTTGTATTTGTGAATGTAAAGTGAAATATGGACGGACGTGATGAAGGACACAATGTAGGACGTGGTGGCGGACGTGGTGGTGGACGCGGAGGAGGTCGTGGTCGCGGTGTGGTGACGGTGAACATGACCCCGGCTGAATTAGCAGCTCTAATCAATGAGCACGTGCAGGCAGCGGTGAATGCTCAAGCAGCCCAGCTTGGAGGTAAATGATGACTCTGGTCTTCAACTATTCCATTATACGGTTAATTCACCCGGTTTGACTAAACCTACTGAAATATTGAAATTCAGGACTGCCAGCTTGCACTTACAAGGCATTTATGGACTGTAAGCATCACACTTACAGTTGGAGTTAAACGGGCGGTGGGCCTGGTTAGATGGTTTGAGAAGACTGAGTCAGTCTTCGCCAAATGCAACTGTCCTACGACCATTCCTTTATCATGTAATTGTTTCAGGTCATCAAAGCCTAGATGCCCATACCGGAGGTGCGATAAGAGAGCTTTCGGGTCATGATCTTTGTCGGTATGTGGGCGATTTGAGCAAGGACCATAGTCGTTGCATCGAACACAAACATGTCGTTGTTGGCAATTTGGATCTCCGTAATAGTTTTTCCAGGATCTTTACTGATAACAATGCATCTCCTTTCATCAAATAGAACAACATACCCTTTTCTCATGAATTGACCCACACTAAGTAGGTTATACTCAAGAGTAGGTGCATAATACACGTTGTCAAGTAGTTTCAATGAATCATTCCCGGTATGTATTTTGAAAGTGCCTATCCCTTCAACATATAACTTCTTCTTATTGCCCAGTTGTACCTCCAACTAGAATGAGTCATCTAACATCACAAAACTCCCTTTGGAACCTGTCATGTGATTAGAGCAACCAGAGTCAACAAACCAAAGATGATTGGAGTTATCAGTATTGGAGGTGGAAGTCATTAGCATGGTTTGATCTTGATTGGATTCTACAATGGCCATGAGTAGGTGCTGATCTTCATTCTCTACAGCCTCTTCATTATTGCCATCATCTTCAGCAACATTTACTTGCGGTTCATCATTATACCAGCAATCTTTTTTGACATGACCAAACTTTTTACATACATAGCACTGGGGTACCTTACTTCGATCCAGATTCATTCTTCCTCGACCCGCTCCTCTTCCTCGAACATGATCACGACCACGACCATGTCCTCGCATGGCCTGGTTATTTTGTTCATTGAACACTTGTAAAGCTTGTTCATCATGCCTCTCAACAGCCTTACTCGTTTTATCCAGTACGGTTATTGAGTCTTTCTTCTTGAGACTGTAACAGTCCCATAAGCTTGACAGGTGTAACCTTTGACTGGTCGAATGCCACCTCAATAGATGGTATTACATAGTCGAATTAAGAGAGAGACTCCTAAGGATTTTCTCTACAATCTTCTGATCGGGAACATCTTCACCGTAAGAACGTTGTTGGCCAGCGTTATTCATAACGCGTGAGAAGTAATCACCCACTGCTTCATCTTCTTTCATGACTATGTTTTCAAAGTCCCTGCGAAGTCCCTGCAATTTAACTGATTGTACATGAGAATCACCTTGAAACTCTACTTGTAGAATCTCCCATATAGCTTTAGCAGATTCAGCCACAGCAATGCGAGAGAATAACTGATCATGTACACCTTGCTGAATCAATGACACGGCTAATGCATCTTTCCTTCGTACTTCTCGGTTGTCAGTAGGCCCATCTCCCGTGGCGGTAACACCTAGATAAACGACATCCCACAGTTCACGAGACCGCAGAATTGTTTTCATACTTAAGCTCCAATGTTCGTATCCATCTCCCTTAAACACCGGAACGACTGGGTTAAGGGAGGGCGTTGTAGATGTACCAGCAAGAGCGTCAGCCATGGATCACAAGAGCACTGTGCTCTGATACCAAATCTGTTGGTAATATATATGAACAAAAAAGAAACATTAAGTTTTGATAATGAGAATCTCGAATACTTTGATTAGAAATCAGCAAAATGTGTAGAGAATACATCACATAAAGAGGCTATAAATAGTACGAGAACATGCAACTAAAACTTAACAACCCACAGGACTCGCACATCCTACCAACCTGAGCCGTTGAGCATTTATTCAAAATACAAAATACCAAAACAAAACACACGTGCACATGCGTGACTTATTCCACGAGATTCCCATGCAAACCTTACGTCAGGTTTGAATTAGTCTTCAACAAACCCATATATCATTCCACATGATCCTAATCTATGATCTTCATCCTTCTTCGTTCCTTCGATTTGAGCCGGTTTCAATTATGTTTCAATCCTGGGCTGTTTCTAGATTCTAGACTTCTACATCTCATCCCTCAATCCCAACATGCACCTTCAGTATTCACCGATTCTTCATATGTGACTGAAGTATTCACCGGTTTCGATTTCTTTTTATACTGTGATGTTATAATATTCGCCGATTATGTTTCCATCGCTTTATACGTTTTGTTTTGTTTACGTAGAAACTCTTTCTGCCTTCGTTTGTTGTATTTAGGCTTGATGAATCTTCATCATATATGCTCAAAATGATGGTGTTAATCTGCATACAAATTGCTCCATGAATTGTCTTATAAGTTTTCTTTTAATTTTTTGCTGTAGTGTTTTGCTATGATATATTGTTTTTATTGTGAGTTTTGCTTCTGCTTTTTTTATTTGACGATGTGTTCGTGACGTAATATCCTTGCTGCACCATGAATCATATGTAATCTGTAGTAATGTGTTATTCGTAACTATTGATATGAAAATCATATGAGTTAAATTGACATAGATAACATAATTAAGGTTTAAAAGAAGTATTTTGTTCAACAACGAGATCACGTGATTATTTGCCGCACTAAAAGTACCTAACAGTTAGCTTAAATAGCAATTTTATGCAGCTCCAAACATTCCCTAAACAAGTAGTTTAAAGGTTTTTATGTGAAACACTAAAAGTAACTAAAAGTGCCGTTTAATAGTAATTTTTTACAACTCAAAAACAGCCTCTAAACATGCAGTTTTAAGGTGAACTAGGATTGATCCCCGCGCGTTGTTGCGGGATCTTTTCGTAACGCCGTGGAAACCATATTAACACAAAAGAGTAGGAAATTATCAATATGTTTTCTATGTTGAAATTTCATAACTGTTTTAAACATAAGAGTATGTTGATGTTATATATCAACTAACGATTATACAAAAATATGGTTTGGTTAGATATATACACAACTTACGTGATAGACCAACAAAAAATGTTTTCTATGTTGAAATTTCATAATTGTTTTAAACATAAGAGTATATCGATGTCATATATCAACCAAAGATTATACAAAAATGTAGTTTGGTAAGATATATACACAACTTATGTGATAGACCAACTAACGGTTATAAAAAACATATGTAACAATTTTCGTAAAGTAAATAGTAGTTTGTTTAAATTTGTAATTTAATTCCAGAAAGGACTTTTAGAGAACCATTTTAAGCAAACTCCTTAAGATCTTTAATATATTTTAGCAGTGTATTATAAATATCAATTTTAGAGATCTTTTATTTTTGTGAAGATGAATGTTATTGTATATGCACATACTATGAGTAAACTAAGTGCGTGCTTGTTTATAAATTATTTAAGTTAGATGGTTAAAGTAGAAAAATGGAAAGGTTATCGAAGAAACTAACATAGTGTGATTATTTATATTAAGACCGCGCGTTATCACGAGTCTCCTACGGGTTTAATTTTCTGTACAGAATTGTGATTCGCGCGTTGCTGCATGTTAAATAATGAAAGAGTTAACGTCTTAGACGAAACTATTAAAGAAAAACAACTCACGTACACTCTAAAATCTACTCCTCGGAAATTTACGTACAAATAATCAACAAATGTGTTATAGACGTAGCTCGAACTTTGAACTCAAGAGAAAAATTATCACTCTAGCTTCAAATTATTTTGTCATACTATAACACACTCGTGAATCTAAAAATAAATATAAACAATCAAAGTTAAAATGTATTAAATAATGAAAAAGATCTAGAAAACCATCTAGGGAGTGTTCGGTTCACGGAATTAATAGAAATTCATGGGAATTGAATTGGTATTGAAATTGTGTGATTTGTCAATCAAAATTTTGCTTGGGTAAACAATGAAAGAAAATGTCTTATCTCAAAATTATTTTGATTTTAGGATTTAAAATCCTATTTTAAGTGGAAGGAATATTGAAATCCCACAATCAAAGAAATTTGAGCTAAAACATTCCCTCTCATTGTTCAACCAAACACATTTTTGGTTGACGAATCACACAATTTCAATACCAATTCTAATTCCTATAAATTCCGTGAACCGAACGCCCACCTATAGTATAAAAACATATGATAAACTATAATATTTTGATAAAAAGAAAAAAAGTAAAATCAAAACGTAATGAAAGAAAAGAAAAACCATCAATATGTGTGTGAAATATTGTTGTTATGGGTATCGAACCCATGATAGCTAAGATAAAAAACAAAAGCTTTTACCATTCTATCTTGCCTATCTAATACAATTCTTTTCTCAGACTAAATTATTTAAACCAAACCAAATTTGGTGAATAAAATACTATTTATCACCGTAGCAACCGACATACATAAATAATAGTATATATAATATGTGTAGCATTAAAAGTGCATTTTAATATGGCACTTTTGTGCAGCTCAAAAAAGTCTCTAAATGTGTGGTTTAAAGTTGATTTTGTGCAGCCTAGAAAGTCTTAAATGTGCGGTTAAAATTTAATTTTTGTGTAATTTAAATGTGATTATGTGGCATGTGCACCTAAAAGTGTAGTTTAACATCAATTTTGTGCAGATCAAAAAAGTCCCTAAGCGTGTAGTTTTAAAATGATTATGTGAAGCACTAAAAGTGCATTTTTATAGTAGTTTTGGAGTGAAATTTACACAAATGATTAAAATTCTGTATTAAAATTGATGTTTTTAAATTAAAAAAAAAATGAATACTTTTATCAAATTTTAGATAATAAAATAGAAATTATCCTATTATGAATAAAGCAACTGCTCATAAGCAGTTGTTTTTCTGGCTTTTGAGATTTGCCACACAAGTTTTTACGCTTTCCATTTTACCCCCTCAGCATCACCCTTTTTGCATATACCAAGAGTTAGTTCTTCATCTTCATTTTGAGAGAAAATTAGAGAGAGAGGGCAGCTGTGATGGTGAATGGTGGCACGACCGGCGGTGTGGCTGCTTCGATTGTTGCCGGGAGCGGCCGTTCGCCGGCAACTCCCACGGCGATGCTTCGGCCTCACCGTAGGTTTCGTTTTTTGTGGTTTGGCACCCGATTGTCTTTATTCTTGGTGTGGTCTCTCTGCTCATAGTGTTTTCTTCGGTGGTGGTGGGATCTTCTGTCACGCGGCCTCCCTCTGTGGTCTAGGTGGAGGAGGTTGTGGTTTCTCCACCATGGTCGTTTCTGCTGGTAGTCGGCCGGTCGTGGTGGGATCTTTTGTCGCTCCGTCTCCCCTTTATGGTCGATGTAACACCCCAACCTTAACGGCGGAAACGTTGAGATGTGAGGGTTAAGATTGTTCAAAGCCACATAACACTACCTTCAAGTGTAAATATAATTAAGCATAGGTTTTTAATGTAACATTACAACCATAAAGTCTCAAACAAACTTTCAAAACATAACATCAAGTTCAAATATTCCAAGTTAATAATAAGTCTTTATTATTTCTAGGTCCATTCCTAGATGTGTCCAACCTTCAAGATCAACATTTAAGCTTGGGCATTCCCTGAAACATGTTAAAAATACGGTCAACAATTGATGTTGGTGAGTTTCCATGAGTTATACATACATATAAACAATTTTTTTTAAGAGGCAATTCATGTCATAGGTTAAGAAATAATACAAGAATATAGATAGCATAATGATACAATCAAACCTTGACAAAAGATTGGCCACAATAAGATATACGATTAGCTAAGTGTACTTGGTTCCCATGATGAACATGAATACGTCATCAGGAGCCGGCAATAACCTCGGCTTTAGCACCAAATAGGCTTGTCAAGCCCATAGATGAACATGATTGCTTTTACAAGATGACTATCATATAAGGTTCACAATTATCTCAAATAGCCATGACAAAATTTATAAATGAATTGCACGTGCATTACAAGTATCAAGATGTTTTACAAGTGTACATTTATACGATAACATGTTTCACCCCAAAAGGTGTGAAATAAAAATAAAAATGGGGTATGAAAAACTCACATAATATAAGATGATCTTTAGATAACAAAATAAGAACTAGATTGCTCCAACGATTCCTTCACGAATTACCTAATCGTGTAGGTTCCAAGTTTAAGTTATAAACGATTAAGTTCAAGAGATAATTCGACGAAAGTCTAGGGTTAATTATAAAAATTTGAGGTTTTTGATAATTGGATTAAATAAGATAACTTAACCAATTATATTTTTTACTCAATAAAGGTGAAATAAGTTGGTTAAAAATTGTTTGAAAATGATATTAGATTATTAAGAAAATTGAATAATTTTCAATTCATAATAATTGATAAATAAGAATTGAGATTTAGAATGTGAAAATAATTAATTTAATAATTTGTTAAATAACGACTTGTTCAAAATAATCAATTGAAAAATTGATTATTTAAACAAGTTATTAAATAACTTATTTGATTTCAAGACCATTTTATAAGGTAATAAAAGAGATAAACTCCTAAATAACCTTTGTCATAGTGTTTATATTATTAAACTATTTGTTTTTTTTAAATAAAAATATAAGATTATATTGTTTAAAATTTACAGAAATTAATTTGATAATCTATGGAATAAATTTAATTAACAAAAATAATTTTTATTTAATTTCATAAGAAAAAGTTAATTTCTGTAATTTAATTTATAAGAAAAAGGCTTAAAAAAAAAGAGAGAGTTGAGGGTGCCCGGGGTTGAACCCGAGAGCTCAACTGAATCTGCACATAATCTTATCCGGTAGGCTGGGGCGCCTATGCGTGTTAGATGATGAGTTTTAATTTTTAAAAGCAACAAATATTAGAAACCCCAATTCCACATAAACCCTAGATTCGATTAGATCCAAATTAAGCAACGATTCGTGTATGTTAATCTAATTAACATTAGGGCTTTAAATCCCTAAGTGAAATCGAGTGTGTGAGTGTGTTTAACTTACTTGATTACGAACGGATTGAAGTGATTAAGCCCTGTTTAGACTCGGTTCGCACGCGATGAACAGGAGGTTTGAAATCGGAGTTAGGGTGAACTTTTCAAGCAATTGAAACTACAGAGAGTTGAAAGGGATCGAATGGAATGTTTCACCTCTGTTATATAGCTTCGATTAGATGTGGTTCATCCTAAACGGTTTCGAGTTGAATGCGTATATAATGAGGTTCAATTCGATGTTTAATTCGTCGTTTCATCTTAAATTGCAATCATTGAGGAATTAGAAGCGGTTATTCGAACGTGTAAGCTCGATTAATTGGGTTAATAACAGGTTTTAATTGTCGAACGGATTTCGTTTAATGGAAATTGGTTTTTCAACTCCAAACGTCCCTGGAAACGCTTTTAAAATCGAATTAAAGCACAACTAAGAGTTCAAAACGGCTCCCCGAAGTGATTAGCAACGATTGGGTTTGAAATTGGAGTCATTTTGGGTCATTTCGGCCTCGCCGGCGCCGCGCCGGGCCTTTGCCGGCCGGCGGCCAGAAAATCGGGGAAAGAAAATTGGGGGGGGGGGGGGGGGTTTAGTTTTAAACATTTACACCTTTGGTCCCCGTGGTTTAAATGTTATTATTTTAAGTTAGAACCTTCTAATTCAGGTTTTAAAAATGACATAACACCCCCTTGACTTATTTAAACTCTAATTTATATATACTTTTAATTTATTGTTTTATTTAAACTTTATAAACTTCTTTGTATTTTTATTATTCACATTAGAATCTTCATAATTAATATCCAAACTTTATAAATTTTATTTATTATTACTATTATGTTATTATTTATTTTTTTCTTTAAATAAATTAAGTTATTAAACTTTAAATTAACAAGTTAATGTTAATAAAAGAAAATAAGCACAAATAAACCCTCATAGTTTCATTATTGATAGAAAGGTCCTTACAAGAGGATAACGAAGATAACATTTAGTTAACGAAAACCCAAAAGGTTACAGTCTCCCCAACTTTTAGGAATTTCGTCCCGAAATTAAAGATAAGATTAAAGAAACAAATACGGATATTTCTTGTTCATATGGTCCTCGCGTTCCCAGGTAAATTCGAATTCGGGTCCGCATTTATTCTCCCAATGAACCTTGACGATTGGGGTGGTAGTGGTTCTAGTCTTCTTCATGGTGATATCCATAATCTCAACGGGCTTCTTGACAAAATGTAAGGAATCGTCAATCTGGATGTCATCCAAAAGGACATGCAGACTTTCGTCCGCCAAACATTTTCTCAGATTCGAGACATGAAAAACGGGATGAACCCCACTAAGTTCAGAGGGTAGTTCCAGCTTACAAGCCACCTTCCCGACTCTTTTTAGAATCTTGAAAGGTCCTACAAACCTTGGAGTTAACTTACCCTTCTTCCCAAAGCGAACAACTCCCTTCCATGGTGAGACTTTAAGAAGAACCATATCCCCGACCTCGAATTCTAATGGCTTGCGTCTTTTATCCGCGTAACTCTTTTGTCGACTTCTAGCTACCTTAAGATTTTTACGAATTTTGGAAACTTTATCAGTCATTTCTTGTATAAGTTCAGGGCCGGTGATGAAATTTTCACCAATGTCCGTCCAACAAATTGGGGAACGACATTTGCGACCGTGAAGTGCTTCGAAGGGTGCCATCTTAATGTTCGAGTGGTAACTATTATTATAAGAGAATTCTGCTAATGCTAAATGCGTATCCCAGTCACCACCAAAATCAAGAACACAGAGGCGTAGCAAATCCTCAAGAGTCTGAATAATTCGCTCAGTTTGACCGTCCGTTTGAGGATGGTAAGCTGTGCTTAAATCCAGTTGAGTACCCAAGAGTTCTTGCATAGACGACCAAAAGTGCGAAGTGAAACGAGCATCTCGATTGGATATGATGCGCAACGGTACACCGTGACGACTCACAATCTCATCAATGTATATACGAGCCAACTTTGATGTTTCGTAAGTGTCACGTATGGGTATGAAATGCGCCGATTTGGTCAAACGGTCGACGATGACCCATATACTATCATGACCGCGTGACGTGCGAGGTAATTTGGTTATGAAATCCATGGATATATGTTCCCATTTCCACATAGGAATTTCAGGTTGTTCAAGCAATCCATTGGGGCGTTGGTGTTCTGCCTTAACCTTTGCACAAGCAAGACATTTGGCTACGTAAGTTGCGATGTCTTTCTTCATCCCAGGCCACCAGTATTGTCCACGCACATCCATATACATCTTATCGGACCCAGGGTGAATGGAGTAACGAGTTTGATGAGCTTCGTTCATGATGAAGGTACGAAGATTATCACGGTTAGGAACCCAAATTCGATTTAAGAAATACAACAATCCATTGGGTTTTGTTTCCGGTTGAGCTCGAATATTATACTCTAATTCTTCACCCATTTTTTCTTTCGCTTGAACAGCTTGTTGAGCTTCCATGATGCAAGTCTCAATATCATTTTCAATCCTCAAATTTTGAAGCAGCACTGTAGTCTCGTTGATATCCAAACGAATCTCCGTGTCAAACTCCCCCAAGGTATCAAACCATTGCCGTCGATCGCGAATAATGCATCGGCTACGACATTCGCCTTTCCAGGATGGTAACGGATATCACAGTCGTAGTCACTAATCAACTCGACCCAACGACGTTGTCTCCTATTGAGATCCTTTTGATTGAAAAATTGTTGAAGGCTTTTGTGATCAGTGTAGACTATGTATTGTGTTCCATAAAGGTAATGCCTCCAAATTTTCAAGGCAAAAACCACAGCGCCAAGTTCAAGATCGTGGGTCTGTAATTCACCTCATGGACCTTTAATTGTCTCGATGCATAAGCTATGACCTTTCCTCGCTGCATAAGGACACAACCAAGACCTTGCCTAGATGCATCGCAATATACGGTGAAATCATCATTTCCATCGGGAAGGGTTAAGATGGGAGCGTTACACAATTTGTGTTTTAACGCCTCGAAAGCCTCATCCTGCTCGGGCCCCCACTCGAATGGTTTATTCTTTTGGGTTAGGGAGGTAAGCGGTTTCGCAATTCTTGAGAAATTGGAAATGAAGCGCCGGTAGTATCCTGCTAGTCCAAGGAAAGAACGAACTTCGGTTGGGGTTTTGGGGACACACCAATTTTTCACATGTTCCACCTTTGCAGGATCAACGTGAATTCCTTGACTATTCACCACATGACCTAGAAATTGGACCTCCTCTAGCCAGAATTCGCACTTTGAAAACTTTGCGTACAGTTGTTTTCTCTTTAACAGCTCAAGAACTTGTCGTAGGTGGAGTTCATGATCGGTTTTAGACTTTGAATAGATAAGAATATCGTCTATGAACACAATCACAAATTTGTCCAGGTAGGGCTTGCATACTCGGTTCATGAGGTCCATGAAGACAGCAAGAGCATTTGTCAACCCAAAGGGCATAACCATAAACTCATAGTGTCCATATCGAGTACGAAACGCAGTTTTTGGAATATCATCGTCGTGAACTCGTAGTTGATGATAACCAGAACATAGATTGATTTTTGAGAATTGAGTAGCTCCTTGGAGTTGACCGAAGAGATCATCTATTTGAGGAAGAGGGTATCGGTTCTTGATGGTGAGTTTGTTGAGCTCCCGGTAATCGATGCACATACGAAACAACCCATCTTTCTTCTTCACGAATAGCACAGGTGCACCCCATGGCGAAGAACTAGGATGGATAAAGCCCTTATTAGACAGTTCTTGAAGTTGACTAGCTAACTCTTGTAATTCCGATGGTGCAAGTCGATGAGGTGACTTAGCCATAGGATTCGATCCTGGAATCAAGTCAATCTTAAACTCAACTTCACGCACGGGAGGTAGACCACTAAGATCATCGGGAAATACTTCCGGAAAATCTCGTACAATAGGAACATCCTTGAGGTCTTTCCCTTTGACTTTCGTGTTGACTACATAGGCCAAGAAAGCCATGTAATTCTTACTTAGGCATTTTCGGGCCTGAGTACACGACCTAAGTTTGAGTCCTTTAGAGGATTTTTCACCGAACACTTTCAAGGTATCCCCCGAAGATAAAGGAATCCGAAGGCATTTCTCGAAACAAATGATTTCCGCGTGGTGTTGGCTAACCAATCCATGCCGATGATGATGTCAAAACTTCTGAGTTTCATGGGAATAAGGTCAATAGGAAAATCATGCTCGTTAAGACTCAAGATACAATCACGAATGATGACGTCAACGGTGATGGGTTTTCCATCGGCGACTTCAACCGTGAATGGCTTTTTTAACTTCGTATACGACTTAGCAAGTATGGGTTCAAATTCTAAGGAGACAAAACTCTTATCGGCTCCCGAATCAAACAAAACATAAGCATAGGAATTATTAACAAGGAACATACCTGTTCAGTTTTAAGACGTTTATTGGTACGGGTAAAACAACAGAAACTTAGATTATAAAGGTTAAGATTGGATATGACATACCATTCACCACGTCATTATTTACCTGTGCTTGATTTGCGTTAATGTTGAAAGCACGGCCTCGAGCTTGTGGAACGTTACCCGCAAGACGAGGGCATTGTGGGCGAAAATGGCCGGTTTCCCCATAGTTTTAACAAGCTCGGTTGGCAACTAGAGCAGCATTGTTCGGTGCACGGTGACATGCAGCAACCAAATGACCATATTTCCCGCAAAGTGAGCAAATACGACATGGATTATTCCCCTCATGATGATACTTGCAAATGTTACACAACGGCTGAGGACCAGTGTAGGCTCTAGCAGTAGGAACTTGTGTAGCAGGAGCAGGTTGCCTTTGGGGTACCTTGGGTGTTGCCACAGCAAAATTCTGGGCCGGTGTAAACTTACGCTTCTTGCCTTTGTACGAGGGTTCACCTTTAACTTCCTTGGCTGTTTCAAGAACCACTTTTTCAGTCTTTTTAGCACCTTTAACAGTCAAGGTGCCCGCCCTAATGTGATTCTCCGTGAGTTGAACGGTGATAGTAATTGCTTCTTCTAGTGTTGTGGGCTTGCTTCCCACCACAGCATCTTGGATTTGAGGTGGTACCCCCTTGATGAACTTCTCTATATTACGAGGGACGGTATCAACCATGTGAGGCAAAAGGATACTCAGCTCATGGTGCCTGGTTGAGTAAGCCAAATGATTCCCACCATCCTGTTTAAGGTTCTAGAATTCCTCCTCAGGTTTTTGTAACTCGCTCCTTGGGCAAAACTTTTGGATTGCAATGTTCTTAAATTCATCCCATGACAGTGCCAATGCAGCATCAACACCTCGGTTCCTCTTCTCGCTGTTCCACCACGTAAGTGCCCTTTGTTGGAGGACACTCGTGGCATAACAAACCTTGAGTGCCTCAAGACACTCACTATTGATGAAGGTATTCTCCATGCTCTCAAACCACTCAAGAAGTCCAGTGGCTCCTTCTTTTCCACTAAAACTGGTGGGTTTACACGAATTGAAATGTTTAAATGTGTAGGTTTGGGTATTCCTTTCTTGATTTCCGCTATTTTCTCATTGCCCATTGTTGCCATTTGTGTTATTACTAGCATTTGCCATTAGAGAGCTATTCAGTTCAGCGACCATTGTAGGAAGGACGGCAGCCATTTGTCGGGCGATCATAGTGGCGATTTTGCGTTCGGAGCTACCACGCTTTCCATGATGACGAGACATTCTGAATATAGAATAAGTTAGACATGGAAATTTTAAGGTAAGGATAGTAAATCAAAACAATAATTTTTCTGGACTTATAAAACACACACGGGATGGTTCCATTTAGTAACACACAGCCAACAGGAACATTGACATGTCAAGGTAACTTAACTCCAACTTGCCTTAGGAAGCTTGTGTATTTTGACCATATTTTATCACTCATCCCAAAAATCCCCAGGTAAGCATAACTAGTCCCGCAGTTGATTGGGATTTATGCGAAATGCTTACCTTAGCCCGAAGTCTTTTTGCCAGAAAATCCAGAATACAGGTGTCTATGAGTCATACAATTTTCCTTTTAGGCAAATAGAATTAGAACCTTGATGAGATTTTCATAGGTTAGACATAGAGTCTAGAGATTTGAATCTTTCGATATAATGCGTACGATCCCACGTGTCATCGAGAATAAGTTTAAGAAATTTCATCGCCTTGAAGATAAGAAGCTGGAGATATGCATAAAAAAAGGCTTGACAATCAAGTTTTTCCACTTAAGGAGCAATTATAACTAAACAGCATCAAGTAACACATTAAGAGGCTCTCCTATAACAGGTAGCATTATGTAGCATGCAATAGATAAGCTTACAAGATCATAAAGATTTTTCATGTAGGGTTCCTACAATAACCATAGTCTAGGTCACCATTTCTAATAACCTAAATCCGTATAGTTATGGGCTCTGATACCAATCTGTCACACCCCAACCTTAACGGTGCAAACGTTGAGATGTGAGGGTTATGATTGTTCAAAGCCACATAACACTACCTTCAAGTGTAAATATAATTAAGCATAGGTTTTTAATGTAACATTACAACCATAAAGTCTCAAACAAACTTTCAAAACATAACATCAAGTTCAAATATTCCAAGTTAATAATAAGTCTTTATTATTTCTAGGTACATTCCTAGATGTGTCCAACCTTCAAGATCAACATTTAAGCTTGGGCATTCCCCAAAACATGTTAAAAATACGGTCAACAATTGATGTTGGTGAGTTTCCATGAGTTATACATACATATAAACAATTTTTTTAAGAGGCAATTCATGTCATAGGTTAAGAAATAATGCAAGAATATAGATAGCATAATGATACAATCAAACCTTGACAAAAGATTGGCCACAATAAGATATACGATTAGCTAAGTGTACTTGGTTCCCATGATGAACATGAATTCGTCATCAGGAGCCGGCAATAACCTCGGCTTTAGCACCAAATAGGCTTGTCAAGCCCATAGATCTATGACGTCGTTAGGCTAGCAATAGTTAATGATTGCTTTTACAAGATGACTATCATATAAGGTTCACAATTATCTCAAATAACCATGACAAAATTTATAAATGAATTGCACGTGCATTACAAGTATCAAGATGTTTTACAAGTGTATATTTATACGATAACATGTTTCACCCCAAAAGGTGTGAAATAAAAATGAAAATGGGGTATGAAAAACTCACATGATATAAGATGATCTTTAGATAACAAAATAAGAACCAGATTGCTCCAACGATTCCTTCACGAATTACCTAATCGTGTAGGTTCCAAGTTTAAGTTATAAATGATTAACTTCAAGAGATAATTCGACGAAAGTCTAGGGTTAATTATAAAAATTTGGGGTTTTTGATAATTGGATTAAATAAGATAACTTAACCAATTATATTTTTGATTCAATAAAGGTGAAATAAGTTGGCTAAAAATTGTTTGAAAATGATATTTGATTATTAAGAAAATTGAATAATTTTCAATTCATAATAATTGATAAATAAGAATTGAGATTTAAAGTATGAAAATAATTAATTTAATAATTTGTTAAATAACGACTTGTCCAAAATAATCAATTGAATAATTGATTATTTAAACAAGTTATTAAATAACTTATTTGATTTTAAGACCATTTTATAAGGTAATAAAAGAGATAAACTCCTAAATAACTTTTGTTATAGTGTTTATATTATTAAACTGTTTGTTTTTTTTAATAAAAATATAAGATTATATTGTTTAAAATTTACAGAAATTAATTTGATAATCTATGGGATAAGTTTAATTAACAAAAATAATTTTTATTTAATTTCATAAGCAAAAGTTAATTTCTGTAATTTAATTTATAAGAAAAAGGCTTAAAACAACAAGAGAGTTGAGGGTGCCCGGGGTCGAACCCGGGACCTCAATTGAATCTGCACATAATCTTATCCAGTAGGCTGGGGCGCCTATGCCTGTTAGATGTTGGGTTTTAATTTTTAAAAGCAACAAATATTACAAACCCCAATTCCACATAAACCCTAGATTCGATTAGATCCAACTTAAGCAACGATTCGTGTATGTTAATCGAATTAACATTAGGGCTTTTAATCCCTAAGTGAAATCGAGTGTGTGAGTGTGTTTAACTTACTTGATTACGAATGGATTGAAGTGATTAAGCCCGGTTTAGACTCGGTTCGCACGCGATGAACAGGAGTTTGAAATCGGTGTTAGGGTGAACTTTTCAAGCAATTGAAACTACAGAGAGTTGAAAGGGATCGAATGGAATATTTCTCCTCTGTTATATAGCTTCGATTAGATGTGGTTCATCCTAAATGGTTTCGAGTTGAATGCGTATATAATGAGGTTCAATTCGATGTTTAATTCGTCGTTTCATCTTAACTTGCAATCATTGAGGAATTAGAAGCGGTTAGTCGAACGTGTAAGCTCGATTAATTGGGTTATTAACAGGTTTTAATTGTCGAACGGATTTCATTTGATGGAAATTGGTTTTTCAACTCCAAACGTCCCTGGAAACGCTTTTAAAATCGAATTAAAGCACAACTAAGAGTTCGAAACGGCTCCCCGAAGTTATTAGCAACGATTGGGTTTGAAATTGGAGTCATTTTGGGTGATTTCGGCCTCGCCGGCGCCGCTCCGAGGCTTTGCCGGCCGGCGGCCAGAAAATCGGGGAAAGAAAATTGGGGGGGGGGGGGGTTTAGTTTTAAACATTTACACCTTTGGTCTGGTTTAAATGTTATTATTTTAAGTTAGAACCTTCTAATTCAGGTTTTAAAAATGACATAACACCCCCTTGACTTATTTAAACTCTAATTTATATATACTTTTAATTTATTGTTTTATTTAAACTTTATAAACTTCTTTGTATTTTTATTATTTACATTAGAATCTTCATAATTAATATCCAAACTTTATGAATTTTATTTATTATTACTATTATATTATTATTTATTTTTTTCTTAAATAAATTAAGTTATTAACCTTTAAATTAACAAGTTAATGTTAATAAAAGAAAATAAGCACAAATAAACTCTCATAGTTTCATTATTGATAGAAAGGTCCTTACAAGAGGATTACGAAGATAACATTTAGTTAACGAAAACCCGAAAGGTTACAGTCGAGGTGGAGGATGCGGTCGTTTACCCACCATGGTCTGTGGTGCTGGTGGTCTACCGCCATTTGGTCTGCTTACGGTTTGCTTATGGTACAAGCTTTTGATGCATCTCAGTTTGTGTGCCTCCCTTTTAGCATCTCTTCACCTTTTTTGCTCTTGATTTTGTAGAGGTGGATTTAATCTCCTGGTTTGTATAGAGAGAGGAGGTCTCGGTGGTTCCTTTGCCACCGTCATCGCAACCGGTTGTTGGGGGGAGGGGGTTTCGGTGGTGGTTTTGCCACCGCGCCCGCCACGGACAAACAGTTGTTTTGTAGAGAGAGGCGGTTCTGGGTTGTGGTTTTGTCTCTGCCACCGGTTGTTTTCTAGAGAAAGGAGGTGTCGGTGATGGTTTTGCCACCGCCTCTGCCATCAGTTGCTTTCTAGAGAGAGGTGGTCTCGATGGTGGTTTTTCCACCGGATTCTTGATAAAAATGCTTGATTCTTTGAACATATTGCATGTTTTAGTAGATGAATCTTCAACTTTTTATTAAAAAAGTGAGATTTCGTCTTCTAGATCTCAATATCAAATGGTGTTGCAGGAAATGCAATTTTGTAACATGACAGCAGATGTTGAACGACATAATTACCCTTCACATGATAATCATTTAAGCTCTTTAGATGAGGCTATTCATGTCATGAGTTTTGTGCTAACCGGGTGATCATCTATCTCTGGGTTTTGAAACAAGATAAATGATGTTGGTTTTGAAAGAAACTTCAAGATTGTGTCCTTTGACTTTGTTGGTCCATTTGCAGATGATTTCAAATTATATATGAACTTTATTGGTTTGTATATATGTGGTGATTAGAGGAAAGAGAGGAAGGAGTGGGTGGAGAAAAGTCTTCAACTTCGGCGATTTGGTCGAATTAGAGTTGCTTTGGAGGGTGTAGGAGATCCGATGACGTTGAGGAGGTTATGGAGCTTCTTGAGAATAATCATCTTTTATTAAAGGTATATTGTTTGTTTTAATATCTTTTTGGTTAATCGCTTAATTGATGATGTTTTTAAATTGTTAAGAATCATCTTATATCCCTTTTGAAGAATCTAGGCCTTTTATATTACATTTCACTCTATGAATCATGGGTTTTACTTTATGTTTTTCTATAACAAATTTGCAGATGTAAATTAGTTTATGAATTTGTGTTTCTTCAATTTACAAGTCTGGTTATTACTATTGGATTAATATACTTTATCTTCTAGAAAATTCCTAATGAGAGTGTTTTTTGTGGCAGGATAATAATTATCCTGATTGTTATGAAATGAATGAAATGATCTTGATTTCTAACTAAACAACCAAGTCAATTGCTTATCTTATTCGCATTTGATATCTGTTCATCGATCACGACAATTCTGTTGTCGTTTTAACTTGAGATTCATGGGTCTTTAGGGCAATGATGGTGATCTGTGTTCATCTGAGCCTATATCCAGTTATAGTCTTTGGTTTGAGACACTGTTGTGGTGACGATTAAAGGAGATGATGATAAACAAGAGGTTGGTGTGTTCGTTGTTTTGGCGCGGCAAACAAATGTTTGTAGCCACAATGAAACATTGTTTCTGAGCCTCTTTAAGCGATTATTTTTCATTATGTTATCAGCGACCTCTACTGCGGTTATGCTTATCTATTGTTGAGAGGCATTATATACAAATTTGATTGGCAATTACGTTTGCCTATATGTTAATTTCTAAACTGAATGAATAGTGTCTTGTATATGTTTATATGCTTATGGTAGAAGTTGTTGCGTGTATACTTTTGTAGATCTTTCGATGTAATTATATGAAAAGAGGCCATGATGAGGTCAAAAAAATCGTCCGTTGTTTGGTATGGCATCGCTACTGCTTTGCAACCACAATCGGTCATTAGCTCTGAGCCTTGGATAACTACAATGTATATGTAATATACAACCTGGAAATTCACATTCGCGCAACGTGCGATTTGAAAAACTACTAGTTAACTCAAAAAGCTATGTTTTGAAGTGAGAGATCCTCTCCTTGAATTTAGTTTAATACCAATCTGAAGTTCTGAATTGAAGTAAATACAATTCAATATTTATGTTAGATATAATATAAATATTCTGTGCATAGTATATATTGTTTTATTTATTGTCGAGTTAATTTCAATTTTAATTCTTAAGTTTTGTTAAAAATAAATATTTTCCTCCAAAATATTAAAATTATCAATTTACCTTCAAAAGTTTTAAGAATTATTTCAATTTTAATTCAAAAGTTTCATTAGTTGTTTTAATTTTATCCAAAATAATAAAACTTTTGGAGTGAAATTAAAACAACATATGAAACTTTTGAAGGTAAATTAATGGCAAATTGGATTTTAATAATCCAAACTATTACCTATTGGCCGATAATAATCCATACTATCAATATGGCCGGTAACACTCCCAACTTTTATTTTTATTACCAACAGCAGTCCCAATGATATAATTTTCAATTTTTTATGTTTGATTTGGACTCGATTCGGTTTGAAACAATAACTATGGACGAAATGAAAAAACATATAAGCTAAATTGAGACTAAAATAGATGCAAATTGAGCGTGAAAAATTGAAAATTATGTCGCTGGGACTGTTGTTGGTTGTAAAAGTGAAAGTTGGGAGTGTTACCGGTCAAATTAATAGTATGGATTATTATCGGCCAATAGTTAATAGTTTGGATTATTAAAATCCAATTTGCCTAAATTAATTGATGTTTTTAATCTTTTGGAAAAAATGGTTAATTTAGCTAAATCTTAAGGAGTAAGACTAAAATTAACTATTTATTATAAATTTATTAGATATGTGTTTATTATATATTTATATACTTTCTATATGTTATATAAATATCATCAATGATGTCATATGGTTTGTTTATCCGTTTACCGGTCCAACCAATAAACCTTTTAATTAGTCGTCCGTTTCTATCTCCAGTCTGGCTATGAAAACATTGGTTAATATCCCAACACTTCACGCTTTGAGATCTAAACATATCAATTTCTCTAAATCAATTACCTCGTATGGGTACTTAAATCAGATCACAAAGACTCATGATTTCATTACATAGATCACTAACTAACATAAATTGATGTTAGGAAGCTATTGCACCATTTGGTTTCTCTCTTGGCCAATTCATACACAATAATAACACAAGTTGTTGTCTACTAACAGCAGCAAGAATGAAGGACATTTTTCCTAGAAATTTTGCCCTCCCATGCAATGTTTCTAGGCAAACTTTGAGTTTATTTTGTTTTCTAGGTGATCCGTAAACCCCGTTTACGAATGATGCTTAATTAGATGACAAGGGATATGAGATGTGGTGGTCAAGGTGGCAAAACATACAACAAATCCATTACCTCATTTACGTATCTACCACTTGCTAAAACAACACAGCTACCCCGCCCACCGTAACTATTTAGATCCTTGGTGATTTTTACGGCCGTTGGTTAATCATAAATTTTTATTTCTCTCGTCAAAGTCGCCATCCACGTTTCTTTGTTCAGTTAGATTTGATATTGCACTATTAAGATCCCTAAATGTGGTTTAATGACATGGGTTAACAAACGCTGTGACGGATGACGTTCATAGGTGCTAACTGCCAGCAGGGATCCGTAAAAGGGTTTAGCGAATTGAATCCATGAATTTGTTGTACTTGTGTGTCACCTCCACCACTATATCTGATATGTCTTGCCTCGTAAGCATCATCGGTAAATCGGGCTTAACGATTATCTAGAAATTATAACAAACTCAGTTTGTGTAGAAACTATGAACGGTGGAAAAAGTTACCTAGAAAAAAAAATCCATGAATGAATATGAGGTCGACTGGCATATTAACATAAACTATCAAAATTAATAGTAGCAGCTAGTGTTGGCTTGAGCACCTTGCATTTGACTTAAATAGAAAAATAATAATTTGGCTAATAATTAATTAAGACGTGCGTGACATACGTCAATTTTTTTAAAAACGATGCACCTTTGTTCATAATAATTGAATCTTACCCAAATTGAGTTTAAGATCATTTGTTTCTTCTGTTTATCATTTATCTTTTTATAGAATAAACCTATCTTATACAAAAACATTATATTTGTATATATTATCCTTAATATACACTTAACTAAATTGCACAACTCTTTTGACTATCGATAGCCTAATAAAATATGCATCAATGTAGCCATGCATCATGTATAAATAGGTGACAATAACTTTGATCCTTGACAAACAAACTCAACACTACCACCATGGGATCATCACCTGATCACATGAAGGCTTTGAAACGAGTTCCAATCACAAAACCTCCATTTGAATACAGTGATCTCAAGAAAGCAATACCGCCACACTGCTTCAAGCTTTCGCTTTTGCGCTCATTCTACGCCCTTTTTCGGGACATTTTCTTGATATGCGCATTTTACTACGTCGCGTCAAACTACATTCCTCGTCTCCCTCAACCCCTAAAATACGTCGCATGGCCTCTTTATTGGTTCTTCCAAGGTGTTATGCTCGGCGGGTTCTGGTCCATCGCGCATGAGTGCGGCCATGGGGCCTTCACTGGCTATAAATGGCTAGATGACACTGTTGGTTTCTTCATCCATAGTGTACTCCTCACTCCATACTATTCCATGAAGTATAGTCACCGCACTCATCATGCCCACACAAACTCCGTCGAGTATGATGAGATTCATGTCCCTAGGCTCAAATCCGATACCCTTTACTCCGAAATTCTAAACAACCCGATTGGTTTGGTGTTGACAATCATGTTTAATGTTGTTTTCGGATGGAACTCCTACTTGTTGTTTAACTATACTGGTCGAAAGTATGAAGGGATCGCGAGTCACTTCTATCCCCAAAGTCCTATATACAACGACAGTGAACGCAGTTTAATATATCTCTCTGATGTTGGGATTTTAGTGGCCCTTTACACATATTATCGTGTTGTGGTGACAAAAGGCTTGATTTGGGCTATATATCTTTATGGGGCACCATTTTTTGTTATGTGTGGTTTGCTAATGGTACTGACTTATTTGCAGCATACTCATCCTTCACTCGCGCACTATGATTCAACCGAGTGGGACTGGATTAGAGGTGCATTATCTACGGTAGATAGAGACGTCGGATTCTTGAACTGGTTTGTTCATGACTTACCGCTTATTCATGTTATTCATCATTTTTTCCCTAGCATTCCACATTATCATGCGCTCGAGGCGATGAAGGTTGTCAAGCCGATATTAGGTGAGTATTATAATTACGATGATACTCCAATTATCAAGGCGCTTTGGAGAGAAATGAAGGAATGTATATATGTTGAACCGGATGATGGTCCTAAGAAAAGTGGTGTTTATTGGTATAAAAACAAGGCTTGAAAGTTTAAATCATTTGGACAAGGTTTTCACCATCATGAACTCTTGTTGTTTTTAAGATTGTACGAGGGATGTTAAGATGTGCGCCTTTATAAAGTTGTTATGTTTTTGCTAGAATCATGAAAAATAAGATCTATCATGGAATACAGTCTTTGGATGTATCATGTATGTCACTTGTTTTAAATGATAATAATTGTTTTAAGTGTTTGAAAATTTAGAACTAGTTAACTTTTTCTAGAGTTAATTACGGAAATAGTGTTTTGTATGCGTATTTTGCGGTTTATGTCGTGTTTTTTTTAAATAAGGGGTTTGATGTGTTATAAATAATTTGATCGAACAAACACGATAAACATTATAAATATTAGAATATCTCAATATCTCTATTTATACCATACACAACGTGCTAACTAAGAGTCTAAGACTTTAGGATCCAATGATCCATCTTTGAGAGTTCAAGATTAGGGTTTCCAGTCCGTGAATTTCGAATCGATCCAAATTTATATTATGTTTTTTTGTAAGTTTTTAGAATCAGGTTGGAGGGTAAATGAAAATTAATACTTGGTTTTAAATTGAGTTACGAGTTTATGAGCATCGACGAACTAAACCGACCTTAAAATATCTTGAAACGATGTCTAATTTTTGGACATTTACAAGCGTTGTTGTTTTCTTTGCGCCTAATTTAATCTTTTGAAACAAACTAGAATTAAAATCTACATGTTGTTACGGAAGTCTTCTCATCAATCATTTCATGAAAAGGGTATCCTTTGCTCATGCGCTACGATGATGCTTTGAAATTACCACGCATGTAAAGAATTTTATTTAGCAAATTATATATCACAAAACGTAGAAGTTTGTTTAAAAAAGAATTAAGTTCATTTACATATTATTGAGTCACGTATAATGAAAAGTTACCTATTCAAGTTATTTCAAATTTACATTTAGAAAATAACTTTTTCTTAAATATAACACACTTTTTATTGATCGCTAAAATAAAACACATTTTAAATCAACTTCTAAATCTACTATCATATATAATTTACAGTAACCTATCACAAATTGATATAGATGCTTAACGGGTCGTGTTCTTAGGTTGTCGGGTCCAACCCGACTCGAACCTGAAAATTTTACAGAGCCTGAACACGACCCGAACCCATAAATTATGTCAGAAGTGTCAATCCGAACACGAACCAAAAATTTTCGGGTTGATAAGAACGCGACCCGATTGACCCGAATTTTTGATTTTTAATTTTTTTTCACATATTAATACTCTAAAAAAATTACAACAAAAAAATACCAAGTAATATGAAACAATTATATTTTATTTGTGAAATCTTATGTCAATTTCTATTTTATGTTCTAAAATTTGAAATAAAGCACATAAGAAATTTAATATATGACAAAATTATATACAAAAAGATAAAAATAAATAAAAAATAGGTTAAATGGGTCAACCCACGAACTCGTTGGTTTAACCCGAACCAGATATGTTTACCTAAGCGGGTTCACTTGTTCGATCCAAACCTAACTGAACCCATTTATAGTAAACTTAACCCACGAATTTCGTGTTAGATGCGTGTCTTGTTTTCGGTCGTGTAAAAAATTCATGCCCCTATAGACAGATGCCGAACCCTTAAACTCAATGAAAACATTACCGATACAGCCCTATTACAACTTCTGGTGTTTCTTTCTTGATTGTAGCATAATATTTTTATAATATGTAAAATTGCTAATGATTATCTTATATATTGTTGAAATTTATGTATATTTTTAGAAGTTTTAGATGTTACATGTCACCTTTGTAGGGTATAATATACATTGAAAAGAATTTTTTTAATGCGATTAAAACATACAAAATTTTATATGTTGCCTTTTATAGGAACTAGGTTTTCCGAACCCGCGCATTGCGCGGGGGAATTTTACCATGATCCCAAATACCAAAATTTGAATGCACTAACACATTCCGACGCCATTGTACGTAACGTGATAACGTATAGACTAACAATCAATCCTATTTGTCTTTGAACTAAATTTATGTTAACCGTAAAATAACTTGAATTTTTACCATTGAACGAAACATATTATACTTTACCTGACTTTTTTCTAAACAAAATTGTGTCGAACCGTATTACAACTCAAAACATAAATAAAAGACACATGCAACTGCGCCGTCTGTAATAAAAAAATAGATTACGATCGTCGCGACTCGTTTCCGAACTAAATTTATATTGAAACGTAGAGTAACTCAGATTTATACCGTCGAATAGAAACAATTACTTTTTACCAGGCCCATTTCACTACAAAATTCATGTAAAAACGTAGACGAACATCGAAACATAGATCAACTCAAAACGTATATAAAAATATGCAAGTAAACGTTTTATAACCGACTCATACCAGTATGTAAATCCGGAACTTAAAAAATCTGAATTTTACTTTAGAACATTTAATAAAAAATTTAATAAGCAAATTATATATATTATTATTATTTAAATATTATAATTATTATTTAAAATTTAATAAACATATTATATATTTTTTTATTATTTAAATATTTTTATTATTATTTTAATATTATTATTACTGTAGAACCTGTGGCTGATTAATATATATGTAAATAAGGTAATAATATATTGTATCTACATGAGTTTTTTCTATATTTTATATTGATAGATTACAGTCAATATAGTGATGGTCCAATAATGAAGAGAACAATTTCTCCTAGACTTAACAAACAACCTAACCACCCCTCACCCTCTCTCACACGTCTCACGTGGCTAGTCATTCACGTGGCTAGTCAGATCACATTCTCAATTAAAATAGATTATATATCTTTTAGGTAAAGGTGGCAAAATAGGTGGGTTGGATTGGGTTGGTTGTTAGGTCAAGATGGGTTTGGGTTAGAATGAGTTTGGGTCAGGATGGATCATTTAAAAAAAAAGTCAGGATGGATTTGGGTCAGCATGGGTTCGGGTCAGAATGAGTTCGGGTCAGCATGGGTTCGGGTCAGAATGAGTTCGGGTCAGGATGGGTCAATTTAAAATATATTATATTCATAACCATGAGGAGAACTACACATCCAACGATAATTAATCAATTTTCACTTCAATTAGTTGACTTACTAACCAGCGGGTGGTGCAATTGGTTGGCTTACTAACCCAGCAGTCTTACTCTGCAAGTGGGATATTGGCTCAATTTCAATTTCTAAATAAACCCCAGAATCAAACAAAAGCCCCATTTCTACTTTCTAGTTCATGGGTTGTAACTGCAAGGCACACATCAACCCTGAAAAACAACTGCTACCAGTGGCAGACTACCTCAAACCCTAAACTATACAAGTAGTAACGTTAACACCAACAAAGAAAACCCTATCAGTCGATCATTCAACCCTAACAGCTAACTTAGGTCATACAAGCAACCGTTGTGCAAACAATCAATCAAGAAACCCTAATAACAACAAACAACAACTTACGAAACAATAGATAAACAAGGAGATATCGTTCGGTGATGCGGAGGTGATAAGTGGTGTAGTTGTGATGCGGAGGCTGTAGATGACGCGACGGTGATGCGAAGGCTGTAGGTGGTGCCTGGTTCGACGGTGACTCTTCACCGGAGTTTTAGCCGGAGTCGACCGACGAGAGCTTCTTCTTCACCGGACTGAACTTGTAGCTTGATTTACTGATTTTCGGAGAATGAAGATGGGTTGAATTGTGAAGAATGAAGATAACCCATCGAACCCATCCTGACCTATGCTTTTTTAGAAAAAAAAAAACTTTCAACCCATCTTAACCCTCTTATATTTTTTACTTAGTCCATTCTAACCCACCTTTGTTTTAAAAACACCCATTTTAACCCAAAATCATATGTTTGGACCTCTTTTGCCACCTCTACTTTTAGGGTTCATAATTGTTATTTCATAAATACAAAAAGATATAGCTTAAGCTTATCATATCCGTAAGAACCACCAACTCAAATATTATACGAGTTGAATAAAAAAATATTAAATGTAATAAAAATGTATTAATTTTAAAATGGTATTCTAATATACAATATAATTAAAATTACGTATGAGTAAATATAATAAGTAATAAAACAAAAATATCAACTTTTTAAAATATTTTATTATTATAACTTCTAGTTTTAATTATTTTTTATTTATAAATATTATACTTTTTAAGAACACTGATTTTAACATATTTGTATTTTAAAACTTCATGTTTTAAAAAATTTCTTATTTTATAAAATTTATATATTTATAAATAACAGTAATAAATCAACTCTTTCTTAATTTATTAAAAATTATTTTTGGTTTATAAAAAATTAAATAATATTATTTGTAATTATAATAACTATTAAATAGGATAAGGAAGTGGGAAATATTGGTGATGAAAAATATGGTGTTGTTACGTGTCATATTTAGTTACTCTTATATTAAAGTACTAGATTTAGCAACTCGTATATTACACGTGCTTAATTAATAAAATATTAAATATAATAAAATTTTATTAGTTATAAAACAGTATTTTAAGATAGAATATTATTGAAATTATGTATTAGTAAGTACTATAAGTAATAAAATAATTAAATTAATTTTTTAAACTTTTTTTGTGTAAAAAAACAAAACATTTTGTTTCAAAACAAAATGTTTTTTAAAAAATTTTATTATTATAACTCTTAGTTTTAATTATTTTTTATTTAGAGATATTTTACTTTTGATAAACATTAATATTAAAGTATTTTATATTTTTAAAAAACTTTGATGAATTAGAATTTTTTTTTTATTTTATAAGAATTTGTTTCTTTAAAAATAACATTAATAACAAGAACTATTTCTTAATTTATTAAATAGTATTTTTAGTCTATAAAGAAATCAAATAATATTATTAACAATTATAGTAACTATTAAATAGATTAGAGAAGCGGTAAAATTTTGACGGGGAGGAACGTGGTGTTGTTACGTGTTCCCCTTAGTTATGCATTTATTAAAATACTAGATGTAAATGAGAAACTAATTGTTAAAATACTAGATGTAACTAAAACAAGGAACACTTAAAATTAGAAACTAACTGTTAAAGATGTAAATACTTAATGATATTAATGTTACAAAAGATGAGTAAATGTTAACAAAACAAAAGTTTGTTAACGGTAATATTAAAATTAATAATTTAATCATTATTTGTTAACATAATAAGCAATTTCTTGTAACTTTTGGAAAGATGTCAAATAATCTAAAAGTAATAAGTGATTAAAAATATAATATTTATTGTAGTTGATATTAGTTAATAATTTTCAAATTAATTGAAACTCAAGATTGAAGGATGTAGCGATATGTGACAATACAGACATGCCACTTAGGTGGATAGGCTAGAAAGGAATCATGTGTACTCATAATTAATCTTTCATTATATGTTATAGATTATAGATAAAGATAAAGATGTTATTTAATTTAGGTATATAATTAGGGAAAGATTCAAATAAAAAACCTCTAAAACTAAAAAGTGTCATAAGTAATCTCAACAATTAATCTTTTTAATCAATGGTTGAGATCAAATTGTATGGAAAAAACTTTATTATAATGGTATTTTAGGCATAGCCTCTAAGACTATATGTTTATAATTTTTATATACGACATTATTTTTTACAAAATTTAAACCATAAAAACGAGCGTCTTTATCTTCAAAACAAGTATAGTATTGTTATATAAAAAATAACTTTTTTACGTTTTTAAGCTCATTAAGTCTTTAGTGTAGTTCATTATGTGTTTTTGTTAGTTATTATTATTTTCTGAATACTATTATGTTTTTCTAAAATGATAAATTCTAAAAACATATAATGGTGTAATATCATTATTATGTATCTCTAGTATATAAAACACACTAATAAATTAACAAACAAGTAATCTAATATATTAAAAGAATAACAGAGTAACACAATTTCTCATTGTGTTTTTTGATACTCATTATGTTATCTTGAACACTAGGGGTATTCAAAATTATCTGAATTCAAAACTGAATCTGAAATATTCAAAAATTCGTAATTCGGATATCTGAAATTTCGGATTCGGATTCGGATAGTGATTTTGAGAATTTTCCGACATTTGGATATCCAAAATATTTTTTATAAAAATTATAAGATATTTAATATTAATTAGAAATTTCGTATATTTTCAAATATTTCGGATATTTTTGTAAAAGTTTCGGATACCTGAAAACTTCTTTAAAAAAATTAAAGCATTTTTATAAAATTTATTAAATAATACAATTTTTTTTTGGAATTCGGATAGTGAAATCCACTATTCAAAATTTTCGAATATCTGAAAATTTTCAAAATTTTCAAATTTTCAAAATAATTTTTTTTTTTAGAAATTTCGTATATTTTCAAATATTTCGGATATTTTTGTAAAAGTTTCGGATACCTGAAAACTTCTTTAAAAAAATTAAAGCATTTTTATAAAATTTATTAAATAATACAATTTTTTTTTGGAATTCGGATAGTGAAATCCACTATTCAAAATTTTCGAATATCTGAAATTCAGATATTCAAATTTAAACACCCCTATTGAATACTATATATTTTGAAATATACATTGATCTAATAACATCATTGTGTAATTATATTTGTAAAACAGAATGATAAATAACAATAAGTTTATAAAATCTATAAAAACAATGACAAAAATAACTCATTATCTTATATTTAACACAAGTGTTGTAAAACTCAGCCTAGGCGGCCGAGTACTTGGTGAGTACTCAGTAATCAACAAGGTGTCGAGGCGATTTTCATCAACTCGGTTAATTTTACTCGAAATCGGTCAAACTTGGTGCAACTCGACCATACTCTGTCCAACTCGGCTCAACTCGGCCCTACTCGGTCCAACTCGGCCAAACTCGGCCCTACTCGATCCAGCTCGGTCCTACTCAGTCCAACTCGGCCTAACTCGGCCCAACTCGGCCAACTTGCCCAACTCGGATTTTCACCATTTTTAACCGACTTTCCTTGTTTATCACCGATTTTTATTGAATTTTTATTTTTTTTCATGGAGATACCTTGTAAAATGATATTAAATAATTAATACGTCTATAAAATTAAATAATTTATATTACATTGTGAAATTATTTTGTGTGTGAACATGTATTCTTTTGATTTATAATGGATATTCATGCATTTTTTTATAAATATTAGTAAGCTTATAATATTTAACATATATATATAATTTCTCAAACACTAATTTATTTATAATTTATCATATCCTAGTACTCCTTGAGTACTCCCCGAGTACTTCCGGCCTAGGCTGAGTACTGGCAACTCACCAGCCGACCGACCTGGCAACGCCTAGCGAGTTTTGAAACCATGTTCAACACTATGAGTTTGAAAAAATACATTAGTGAAAATATATCATTGTGTAGTTTAACCAATCAAACTCCAAGCAATCCTTTGGTTCAGTTTAACCAATCATTGAAACCAGAGGATTGCTTGGAGTTTGATTGGTGCATTGTCCCCAATGTACCATTCAACCGGCTAGAGTTTGATTGGTTAATCATACTCCAACTCATTTCGACACTTTACACTGTCTATAGCTCTGAATTTCTATCACAACTTCATTGATTTCATCTTGGTCGAATTATGTGTTGTCGTTCACAAACGTCTTATGGAACTCACACCCTTAATAAATACATAATATACTTGACGTATATCCTAATGAACATAAAGCTTTTAGGTTAAACAAGTCACCTTACGTTAACTAAAGTAAGCTCAAGGCTTAGAGGAGTACAAAAAAACATAATTTGTAAAACTTATAAAGCTTTGTTTAGGTTAAACAAGTCACCTTACGTTAAATAAGGTAAGCTCAGGGCTCAGAGGAGTACAAATAAACAAGATTTATGAAACTTACTACTATAAATATGCCACATAGAATTAGGAGTATTCAGGATTCGAATCGGATTCAAAAACACAAAATTAATTTCGATTTGAGTTGAAAATCACAAATTCGAAATTCGATTCGATTTCAAATTCAAATTCGATTCGACCTCAAATTCAAATTCGATTCGAAGTTTAATTATCAAATTCGTATCGAATTGCGAATTTATGATTTTCGATTCGATTCAAAACTGAGAATAGAAATACCCACACTTACACTTATTATTTTATATATTAATTTAGAAATATACATATGAAAAATTATAAACTGAAAGTTCAAAAAGCATATCATCTAAAATTTTAAATCCCAATTATTACATTTTAACTTATTTGAAATTTGAAGTATTTTGTATATTATTTCTGTTTTCTTAATCATTTGAAATTGGATCTTTCAAATAAATTTTGATAATATCATTTGAATAATTATCTATTACTGCAAATCGAATGAATTCAAATTCAAAATTTTTTCCAAATACGAATGAAATTCGAGTCCACTGCATATAATCTTCCTGTAGTCCGGTATACGTTTAGAAAAAAGTATATGCAAGAAAAGATGCTATATAACTAATTTCATCAAATTTACAATTTGCAATTTTCCATATGAAAAAAAAAAGAAACATAAAACGAAACATCAACTTCTGATCTATGGAAACAATGTACATTTGTGCAAAACCTCAATCACTCTTTGGTCCTATAACCACCAAACATCACAGAGGACAGCTTTTGTTTTTAAAATCATCCGACACAAGCTGCGCAAACAGTTCACTTAACCTAGCCGCACCCGGGCCAGGCCTGAAAACAGAATCATCACCACGAACTGAACAAGGGTCCGACCCATGGTCCGAACTACCAACACACCACGCACCTTGACCAAACCGATGGGTGCGGCCCAGAAGTTCTTGATCAATCTTGTCCAGAACCACATCATCCTTTGGAAATTTCCTAGCAAACGGGGCGCTGCTGTTGATCATTTTTTCAAAGTCTTTGATGGTCAGATAACGCGGGTGCTGTTTTGGAGGATAATCCCACGCGATATAATGAAGATCATGGCTTATTGCGGTTTTACTGAACTCTTTTGTGTTGCAAATAACTGTGTGAAAATACCCTTCTGGAGAGGAGACAAAATTCGTGTAGTACATTAATATTGTTCTAGGGAGATTATCATATCCCCATATGCAATATTCCACAAAAGCTCGTGTCAGCATTACCCACGCCGAGCCTGAAAGCATATAAAATTTACTAAAAATTAGTTTATAATAACTTAAGTATGCCAAATATGAAAAAAAAAAAGGTTATATTCAATATCGGTTTAATTCTTTTAATAAAATCATTTAGGAGGTTTTAGCACTAATTAAAGTAAACTTTTGCGTGACTTTCAACACGTTCGATCCATTTGACCCATTTTCTTTTCAGCTGACTTTTTTTATATTCAAAGGAGTCAAAATAGAAGAATCCAAATGGGGGACAGATGACAGATGACAAAAATATGTTCGAATTTGACTCAAACGGAACACAAAGCTTTCACGACCCTCTTCGTTCCAAAGTGGGCTTGGACCTTTAAAGTCAAAGTCAAACAACAAATTGAAATCACTTCTATAATCGAAGTTTTCGCCAAATATTTTCTTTTTGAGTACATAAAAGTTCAAGCGTAGTTTACTAAAATATTATTTGAAAATTCAGATAGCATTGTCACTTTTGAAGTTAAATGTAAGTAGTTTGTCCTAGAAGCGTCAACATAAACAGAGTAATTCATTGTTTTCTTTAAACGATGGAGGAAGCAATCCTCTATTTTGACTTTCGACGTATAAAAGAAACACGAAGCTTTAACAACTCCTTTTTTCCCAAAGAGTTGTATTCTATGACCATTTTATGTTCAGGCAATTCATATATATACCTAAAATCATGGATAATATCATATTTGCCAACTAAAAGAAATGAAGTGCACCTAAAACCTTGGATAATATCATATTTATCCAACCAAAAAACTAACATGCATACAAACCCAATATATCCCACGCATAGTCTCGACTACGTGTAAGGTCTGGGAGAGGTAGGATGGCATAATTCTAAACCCTAAACCAAAAAACTAATATCATATATACCCATTTAAATTTTTTGAACTTCATATTTACGCTTAGTTTAAAAAATACAATTTATAATATGATAATCATACCATTTTTTTCTCCTTAAGAATCCAAATTTGCATATCCTAGCGCAAGTTCTATAGGAAGCTCATAAATGTCGTAAATTTGAAAATGGCCATATTTGATATTTTGACTTTTTGTTGAGAATATATGATATTATACCAAGTTTTATGAAAACATATGAAAGTTGTGAAGGTTGATATGGCTGTTGTAATCAAAGTTGTCATCAACATTTCACAATTTAGTTGCTTAAAGTTCGAACATAGCTGTGAAGTTATCATTGGAAAATTTTATAAACATTCCTGATTTTTAAAGTTATCAAATAAACACTGAATATCAAATTTCTTACCAGTGAACAAATTAAAGGATGTAGGAAGAGATCTACGCTGTGAAGTGAATGCAAGGTCTGATTTCTTGGATAAATAAAGACCTGGATCAACAATAATGGGTTTTGCCCTTTGGTTCCTACAAAAAGGAGTAATTAAAACTAATCATCATTGTTTTGGTTGTGTTAAGGAAGCAATAATATATTAGGCATCTACTTACAATTTCCATCCTGTAAGCTTTGTGTGTTCAATGAAGTTGAGAGTTCTCGACAAATTAGAGAAAACATGAAGCAAGTCTGCAAAATCCAAGAGGAATATCTTGAATTCATTCAAGACTTTGTTCAATAGAAAAACATGAACAAAAACACAAATTGATCATAATTCAAGACTTATCCAATGTTATTAGTTCACTATATGCCGGGTACCTAAAGTTAACCCTCGGGCCTTGACAAGATAGATAAAGGAATCCTACAACTCCAAATAATTACTGTAATAATGGAAATACAGGAAGCCGGAGATAGATAACTTTTTCATGAAAATTGTCCATAAAAAGAAAATTTTGAATTTCCTTCTGAAGTCTAAACAAGAAAGGGGCTACTAATGCATCTAGTCATTCCTTAATCAAGAGTATATTTCACTCGATAGTTTAAATCCCTATCTCATATTCCTTCCAATTAGTATATTATATTTCAATCAATAGTTTAAATCTCTATCTCATATTCCTTCCAATTAGTATATAAATCTCTAATGTGATTGAAAGCATTATTGATTTGGTTATCCATTTTGTCGGTCCCATTATCCCACTTCAATTTCCCCAAAAACAAGTAATCAGAACACATAACTATATCTACATTTGTACGGTAGTACCAGTAATTACCCTAACAAAATTAAAACTAGGTTTTGAAATCATTACTGTAATAATGGAAATACAAGAAGCTGAAGATAGATAATGTTAATATGAAAATTGTTTAAAAAAAAAAAAATTATGAATTTCCTTCCGACATCTAAAAAAGAAAGGGGCTACTAAAGCTTTTATTCATCCCTTATTCAAGAGAATATTTCAACTGATAGTTTAGATCTCGATCCCATATTCCTTCCAGTTAGTTTATAAGTCTCTAGTGTGATTAAACGCACTGATTTGGTTATCCATTTTGTCGGTCCCATAATCGCATTTCAATTTCCTTGAGAACAAGTAATTAGAACACATAATTATATCTACATTGGTACCAATAATCACCTTAACAAAATTAATCTTGGTTACTATTTCAAAATTCAATACTTTAAACAATCACATAAACAATTAGCTCCAAGAACTAGTTGAATGACAATAAACCAAGCAACTATAAGTTATAGAATATCAAACTCACCATCTTGCGTCACAAGAGGATAATCCGAAGCACTAAGATTTATAAACCAATCCCAATTCAAGCTCTCCTTCAACAAAATTGCAATTGCTTGAAGGGTTGTTGCAATCATTGTGGGGCCTTTATATGTCACCAAATTCGATTGAGCCATCACCCTAACATTCTCAACTTCAGAAAATGTTTGATCATTCTTAACCGCCATTGTTAACTCCAATCTTTCTCGAGGTGGGGCCTCAAGATCCATATGCAAAATATATTGATTTCTTGGATGATATACAGCTTGCAAAGTTCTCATCATTCTCTTGCTATCACCTTTCGTACCCGAAATAAGGTAAGCTAATCTAGGGGCTTTTTCTTTGGGAAATTCACTAGGTTTCTCTATATTCATCTCCACAAAATACCCACCAGAATGATCTGATTTTGCCACATCAACATTCGATGAATCTTGATTGTAAGATGATGAATAAAACCCAAAAACAGCAGCTGAAATTAGAGTAATCCATACAACCAAGCTCACAAAAAAGGGGATCATCCACTTTCTATCACTATTGTATACCCTTCCTGAATAAATATGAGCATGTTTCTTGAAATTCTTGCCGAAAATTGACATCTAGGGCTTCAATCAGTCAAAAAATTCGATTTTTTCTAATCGGCAACACATCAAACCCTTGATAATCCCCAAATTAAAGAGACCCAAGTTCTAGAAAACAGTAAAGATCAAACTTTCGTAAAACAAAATCAAGAAACTGCACCTGTTGTGGAGAAATGAGTTGACTTAATTGTTCAAACACCGAGAATCTTTGACCTTCGCACAGGTGTGTTTCAATCAATGCCGATTTCGGTGGGTTGAAGAAAAGATCGTATTTTGAATGCCCACAAAAGAAAGAAAGAAAGAAACAACGAAGAAACAAAGGCAGTAGTATAATTAGGGCATAAAGAGGGGTTGGGGGTTGGGGGCATTCGGTGGAATGAGTAGATGATTGCTTAAATTGAGGTGAAAGGGGTCAAGTGGAGAACAACAAATTTTAACTAATTTAGTGTTGAACATAAGAATGGAGTAAGGCAGAAGTAGGAATAAAAAATTGAGTTAGCTTGTAGATTAAGGTGTTGAAATTGACTAATGACTCTTACATTGTGCTTTGTGCTTTCTAAATGTTTGTTCAATTTACACAAAACTACCCTTTTGGTTTTAAAGTATATGTTATTATGTGCATAGGAAATTAGCTGATTTAATGAATTTAAGATCTCGATGTTTAGTAGATCATTTAAAGTTTGAAACATGATATGAAGCCCGTAAGATCATGAAATTAACTAATAACATGCTCAGTTGATCAAAAAAACAAATTGTTTAACTTTATCAAGATTAATCAAAATAATTTTTTTTTTTTTGGAATAATATCATTACACATATACAAATATATATTCTTTTTATATATGTGTAAATTTATAAGCGTAAAAAAATTATGATTGGTGTAATTTACTTACACAAGGTTAATATTTACACAGTTGTAAGTAACTTACACTAGTTTTAACTTTTTTACGCTTATAAATTTACACATATACATAAAAGAACATATATTTGTATATGTATAATGATGTTATTCCACAAAAAAAATAATGATTTTGATTTATCTTTAAAAGTTAATACGGTTATCGCAATAAGTTAACATTTGTTACCTTCCCTATATATGCATATATATATATATGCATATATATATATATATATATATATATATATATATCCTATTTCATTCTTATATATTGTTCAACCAATCCTGTACTCGTCTCTAATTCAAAATGGTATAACAAACTACTCATAGTTTGAGCATGGCCACGTATTTACAACAATTAAAATTAACAAGAGCGCTAGAATGTCCAACTCTTATATCTATAGGAGTACAAAATTCCTTTGACAACATAGAATTTCCACTTAACCTCGGATCTATTCTCAATCTTTACCCTTATAACCGCATTTTAGGAAACAACGTTAGAAAAGATCAGAGAACAATCTATAGTTAAAATTAACTAAAATATGTGCCCTTGCTAAATGATAGATTGATCATAACACATTCAAGAGTTCGTATGACTTGGATCCATGAATAATGTTTTGAAGCGAGTTATCACTACTAGAAAATGAGACTAATACAACATTTTACATCAACTATTTTCAATAAGTTGCATTTGATTTTAAAATAAATTCATTTATTATAAAATTTGCAATTAGAAGATATTATGCAACCTTTTTGCTAAAAAGTTGCAAAATATTATTGGAAATGCAACCTTTTTATTTATAGGTTGCACTTTTTATTAAAAACTACAACCTTTGTTTTAGAAGTTGTAAGTTTTATTGTAATTTGTAGCTTTTGTTAAAATGGGTATATTGTTAAAACTTAAGGTAGCATTTGGTATGTAGAAATGAGGGGCAAAATGGAATAAACCATTAAGGTTGAATGAAAAAATATATGTTTGGTTGTTAAATGTAATGAAATTAACCATTACATAGTTGATTTCATTCGCACAAATTCATTTCATCTACCTCACTTTTTTTTTCATTCCTTTCATTCTTCCATCATTAGTCACCAACACCACTCACTCACTCACCACAACAACCACCACCGACCACCAAAATCGATCGTCACTAACCACCACCGCCGCCGCCACCCACCGGCCACCACAGCCGCCGTCCAACCACCGGCCACCACAGCCGCCAACCACCGGCAACCGTCGCCTCAGCCAACCACCGCCTACCGTCCCCTTCGTCGCCGCCAACCACCGGCTATCCGTGCCGCCGCCAACCACTAGCCACCCACGACGCCGTCTACCACCGACCACTCACGGCACCGTGCTCCAACCAACAGCCCCCGCCTCCACCAACCACTAGCACTGCTAACGCCATCGTCGTTGCTGCCAACCACCGGCCACGCGCGGCACTGCCAACCACCGCCTCCGTGAACCATAATCATTATAACCACTTTTACATTTTATTCTTTCGTAATTTCATTCTTTCAAAATAAGTGCTACTCTTGTTTTGAAAAGTTGCATGACACAAATACGGATTAGTGACTATTATTTTAAATAACATATTTTGTTAGAAAGGTTGAGTTGTTGAAGGTTAAAAAGGGGGTAGACTTGCATATATCAAAAGGGGTCAAGTGACCTCATCGAAATTTTATGGAATTAACCCCAATTATCTCATAAAAAGAAAATGCGAACTCAACTTAAAAAAAAAGTACAAATCAACCTTTTGCCAAACAAAAATAACATGCAGTTTATTTTCTATGTATTTATGTAAGTTTTGCAAAACCGACCCGTCATTACGCATGTTAAATTACCCGCTAGTGACATTTACTATATCTTAAATTGAAATATTGGTGTTTTTTTTTCTTTTTTTAATTCTTCTTGACATTGGTCAAAGGCAGCTATTTCTAATTTAATTTAACAAATTTTTGTTTAACCTAATGAAAAACTTTGAGCTTTGTTATCTCGCGGTCGCCTGTTTGACTCTTGGGGTTTAAAAGCCCTCTTTTTTTTTTTTCGTTTGTTTTTTTGCTTTTTAAAAATATTATTTTATGTTTTATATTTTATTCTAACTTATTTAAACACATTAGTTGTTGCAATGTTAATTACTGTTTGTGCTGCAATTTACGAAACAAAAAACGTTTTTATCTACGCTTCAATCTCCATAACCAAGCTGCCACAACTTCTTATGTTTTTTTTAAGTACAAAGCCATCCTGATACACCGTCGACACACGAGCAACGAAGTTCATAAACTAGCATGCCGTATCATGCAGGCTCCATTTCTAGTTACTCTGTAATTATCAAAAACAAACACCCCACATTTCAACCCTTTTATAATCACGTCCACCACCACCCTTACAACCAAACTCAAACCAAAACCCACTGAAAACCACCATGACCACCATAATCACACGAGTGTCAAATCTATTAATCTTCTTTACCCTCAATTCTATTCCAACACCATCATCCTCATGCTCCATTCGCTAAAAACAAGCACTACTCCAATTTAAATCAACCCTAACCATCATTTTCTTTTCCATTTCCAATTTCAATTCTGATGATTGCATTCCCTTTGAAGATCTAGTAACAAGGAGCCCCTAGTTCGGTTGATGTAACTAGGATCACATCATTTGCACTTGAACGAGAAACGAAACCCGAATCATCAACGAACTCCATTGATGCATGGTTGTTCCTTTGTTTTAGTTTAATAGCCTAACTAATATACATATACACCCACTTAAAAATTATTAAGCCAAAGTTCACAGCCCATTTACTCACTTTAACATTCTAAAATAACCTAATCTGTATACTAAATTTTGGTCAAGAGCATTGAAGAGAAAGCTGCAATATCGAACGCGAATAGGGAATTGAATAGAGCTTGCGATCATGCGAACTTGGAAGGCAAAAGCCAATCAAACAACAGGCCAGAAGTATCAATAGTTGAAGGAATTAATCAAATAAGCTAATTATAAATCAAATGAAGCAGTCAAGCCATTGCGAAAAGCTACATAATTGTGGATGTGAATTCAAATCTATCGTTTTTTATATGGGCATAGCCTTTTGTTTATCTTAATCTATTAATATGATGCCCGTATATCTTTGACTTCTTGTCGAGCTCCAATTGTGAGTTTATCTTTGAAAATATGTCATTCAATATTAGTTACTAATAAAAAATAACTATAGTGAATATGGATTAAAAATATTAACTTACTATCCAACATAATTTACCATTTAATAATCATACACAAGTTAAAATATTCCAATTAAACAAGGCTGTGTATGCACGTGGAATGCAGTAATGACAAATTACATATACAACGGATATACTAATTTATGTTAAGATAAACGCCCACCAAAATTCAACGCTATAATATTCGTGCACTCGCTTGACAATAATATCAAAGTTATTGTTTTTACCATGTATGTTAAGAGCAATTGTTTAAAAACACAATAATACAAGTCACTTTTCGTCAAGGTTTAGAGTTTGGACTAATTTGAATTAATAATATACCAAACAAATGATCACCAGGTTATTGTATTAACTGTGTGTGCTCATCATCAGTCAACACTACAATCAATATGCTTTTGGTTTCCAAAACAATTTACTTGCTAAGATCTTAGTTATTAAAGTTGTGTGTTTTTTTCAATGATATCCTATTTAGTTATCATAGGTGTGTCGTTTTTTGGTGACATCCTTTCAATAAACACATACTTGTTAACCCAAAGAAGTAACATGTTCATCGAGGCATTTTAAGAAATAGTTGGTCTACATTAGTGAATCATTTGTTGCTCGATCCAGCATCAAAACGAGATGAACTAACAAGTTTCATGCCGTGCAACTCAATTCATCAAATAAGAAGAACAAACATGTTTCGTGCCTTGTAAATGAATTTACTGAATTGTGCAACTTATTTACTTTCAAGGTTTTGATACAATGAACATGATATTATTGTTGTTTACAGATTGTGAGAGCTATAATTTGTCTTTTGGAGGCCAAAAATACTTTGAAATTAAAAGCAAACAATGAATTGGATCGATAACTAACACTCGAGCAGGTTAGCAAATATAGTTCTTGTTTTATTTTTTAATTTCTAATTTCTAGGTGTTTGATCTTAACTTCATCTATATTATTAATTAAATTTTCTTCAATGTTCTAACCAATCTGTATCAACCAACCTTTTGTAAACAACCACTTTTAACCAACCAGTTCTTTGCCTCCACATACAAAAAGGTGCGCATGGAATTTATTATATAATAGGAAATGAGTTATATGACATATTCAAAATGGTGGGTTTCTTATTAGTTATTATCACGTTTAGAGATTCAAAGGAGTCCAGCATCATACGTAATCTTAATATACTATCACATTTTACATTTAAATACTAACTTGTACTTTTTCATATCTGAATAAAAACCATATCTTTTGAGTGTTGCTATTCACTTCAGGATACGAGAAACATGAGAAATGTAAACTATTGGATGTATTTACCTAGGCAATTACATGAGTTTGAAGTTCTAGTTATTGAATTCTTTAATTCTTCATTTGCTAAGGTAGCAAAAGGAGGTCATTTTTGTTGTCCTTGCAACAATGTATGAACCTGGTATCGAAGAGATGAAGTATTTGATCATTTAAAAGGATATAGATTTGTAGAAAACTAATATTTATAGTTTTTTCATGGAGAAAACCCCTTGCATATAAGATTTAATATTGTCACAGATGATATTGGAGTTGGTATGCATGACAAGTTAGATGAATTATTACACGATAGGTTTAGAGATACCGTAGAGGAAACAAGTATGGAACAAGAAGGTTTGAATGAAGAGGCTAAAAGGTTCTATAAGCCGGTAGATGAGGGAAACCAAGAGTTGTTCCCCGAGTGTAAATCTATTTTGAAGCTATCTTTCATTATTGGATTTATATTCTATAAGACGCTTCATGGACATAGTAATGTGGCATTTGATGATCTATTGATACATTAACAAAAAATAATTCTAGAGGCAAAACATGATGCTAGTTTTATTCAAGCTAAAAAAACCATGAGGGATTCACGGCTTGATTATAAAAAGATTTTTGTTTTTCCAAATGATTGTATGTAATATTGGAAAGAGCATGAGCATGTTGATGTGTGCCACATTTGCCACACCTCTAACGCCATGTTCCCGAGTTTACTTAACGAGAGAAAAGAAAGGAAAATAAAGGAAACATTTTATTTTCCTTTCTTCTCTTTTCTCTTCTTTTCTCTTCTTTCCTTTCTTTTCTTTTCTCTCCATTTCCTTCCGATTTGAAAAGAATGTTTTTAGCCCTTATTTTCCTTTAATTTCCTTCCATTTCCTTTCTTTTCTCTCTATAAGTAAACTCGGGAACACAATCTTTTTGTTTTCCTTCCATTTTCTTCCATTAAAAAAACTCAGGAACATAATTTTTTATTTCTTTCCTTCCGTTTCTTTTCTTTTCTCTCCTTAAATGAACTCGGGAACATAGCGTAAGTGGAAACAAACGAACGAGAAACAAGGGAGTAAACATTATTTAGAAGATTCTACAAAGGTTTATGGCATTTCCCTTTTGAACTAAGGCTACAAAGACTTTATATGTATTAGATATAGCTAAACATATGATATGGCATGATGAAGGACGTCCTTAGGATGGAAATTTATGAAATCCGATGGATGGGCGGTTGGAAGAACTTTAATTATTTGTATCCTCATTTTGCGAGAGAACATAAAAAAGTTAGGTTAGGATTGTCAAGTGTGTAACTTAATTCATTCCAAACAATGAGAATTTCTCATAGTACTTTTAATGCATTAAAACTACTAACGGGTCAACTGGTCAACTTAATGTAATAAAATTGATAGTTCATATAATGGGTTAACGAATCAAAGTTCTTTTAATGCAAGATATCTGCTAAAGGGTCAATAGGTCAAATTAATACAATAAGATTGACCCTTCACATTATGCAGTAACTCCAATTGACCATCGATAATCGTAGTGGGTCAAATTAATACAGTAAACTTGAGTTTTTTCCTAAAAAAGTGTAGATGAAAAACTTATTTATCAAAATAGTGTAGTTTGAAAATTATTTACCAAAATAGTGTTTTATATATTTTTGTTTCTCTCTCCTATATAATAAATTTTCATAAATGCTTTTTAATGATTTGTTTAAAGTTTTAGAAATGTTCTTAAAATAAACGTTTATATAGTTTTCCAGAAATGGTTTTTATCTATTTCAAAAAGTGTTATATAAAAACATTTTTTTGAATGTTTAATCATTCTATTTAAATATTTTTTTTTAAAATTTCTTTAACTATAATGGATTAGATTGATTAAAGACCATTTTTTTTTTGTTTTCTGTAAGCTTCTAAATGAAAATGTTTATATTTTTTTAACTTGTTTTAGAATGTTTAATTATACTGTTTCTAAAATATTTATAAAAAATGCATTTTATCTTAAACAAAGTTTAACTATATTTATCATGATAAAAAAAACTTTATTTTACGTTGTTTGTATATATATAATTTTACGTTCTTAAATATATAAAGACACAATAAGTTTTTTTATAATTCATATATATTTTTAGTTAACGTGTGAATTCTTTAATTACCAACAAAATAAAAATGTCATTTTTAATTTCAATGAAAAACTTAATAAAACTTAGTTTTACTTTTCAATGAAAATTTTATGAGAAGATAACCAAACAAAGTTAAATATTTAAATATACTTTAGATAGTAAATTACTATTATAAATTATATTAGATTTACTCCAAACTAAAAAGAAAAACAATACACAATAATCATACTTGTTTCATAAAAGGAAATAAAAATATTTTCTATTTTAATATCAAACTAAATATTTTAAAAATCATTTTTATAAAACTTTTCGAAAGAAATAAAAAAGAATATAAAAAATTGAAAACATTTCTAAAATTATAAATGAAAAAATTGAAAGAAAACATTTAACAGTCTTTGTTAAAAGTATCCAATGAAAATAAGAAAGAGAAAACAAAAAAGTTTAAAAAATACACTATTTTAGTAAATATTTTTTTAACTACACCTTTTTTGTAAATAAAATTTCTAACTACACTATTTTGGTTAAAAACTCCAGTAAACTTATCATTTTAGTGAATGGGTCAAAGAATCAAACTACATTTGATGCATGAAAACTAGTGACAAGTAAACGGGTCAGTTTAATGCGGTAAAATTAATGGTTCATATAATGAGTCAACAGCTAAGAGAATTTTTAATGCATGAGGACTGCTAACGGGCCAACAAGTTAAGTAAATACATTAAAATAGCCATTTTAGAGGATGGGTCAACAAGTCAAAGTGCTTTTAATGCATGAAAACTACTAACTAGTGAACGGTTCAAATTAATGCAATAAAATTGGCGGTTCATAAAATAGGCTAATTAGTATGAGTAGTTCTAATACATGAAAACTTCTATTAGGTTAATAGGTCAAATTACCTGTTGTGACCTAATTGATAGTAATTAATCATCACTCGACACAAGATAACAATCAATGACCTTGATTGACCCTAATTAGCAAATGTAACTCTAGTTGGTCATTAGCAATCATAGTTAACTATCATTAACCGTAAAGAACCGTTGTGAAACTTAACTGACCATCAACAATCGTAACTAACCATCAATGACCCTAGTTGACTGTTAATTACACTAATTGACAATTCATAACCATAATTGGTTGTTACTTACCCAAAGTGACTAATTATAATGATCATAATTGATTGTTATTGTCCATAAAATAACAATCAATAACCTTATTTGAACCTAATTGCCCAAAATTAACTTTAATAGAACATTAATGATAATAAGTAGCTATCATTAATCATAGAATATAATTACTAATCTTAATTAACCATAAACAAAAATAATTTAACACAACCGACCCTAGGTGACTGTTAACTACTGTAATTAATAATTGATGACTCTAATCGGTTGTTATTAACCCAAAGCTACCTTAGTAACCGTAATTGATCTTCACCGGCTACAAAATAACCATTAGTGACCTTGATTGGCCTTCATTGACTAAAATTAACTATAATTGGTCTTCAATGATCATATTTAACTACCAATAACCATAATGAACAATTATTAACCTTACGTAATCGTCAAAAGCCGTAATTAACCAAAAATGACCCTACTTGATGGTTAGTTACACCAATTGATATTGGTTGTTGTTTACCGAAAGTGACCTTAATAACCATAATTTATCATCACTAACCATAAATAACAATTAATAACCTTGATTGACCTAATTAACCAAAATTAGCTCTACTTGGGCATTAATAATCATAGTTAACTCTCAATAACCATAACAAACCATTATTAACCTTAATTAACAATCAACAATTGTAATTGTCCATCAATGACCCTATTTGACAGTTAATTACACTAATTGACAATTGATGACCGTAATCAATAATCAACTATCTATTTGACTATCAATAACCTTATTTGACCATTAACCATCCTAATTATTCATCAACTATCTTACTTGATGATCAATGTCGTTATGTGAACATCATTGACCATGAAATATAAGCTAATGATCTTGACCGACTCTACTTGAGCAAAACTACTCTAATTGGTCGTTAATAATCATAGTTATCTATCACTAACCAATAGTAATCTATTTGACCATAAATGATCCAATGATCCAATGTTATTTACCTAGAGTGACCATCAATTTCTGTAGTTAATCATCATTTGACCGTTATTAATTGGCTATAAAGTATTATGTGCACCACTCAATAACTATGGTTGAAAATCATCATACATAGTTGACAAAAAATATCGATACACAACTATCATACATTATAACCTTTTATTTAGTTAATTCTTATCCTTAAAGTGACACCGAATACATATAATTAATTTCTACACACACATACAATCATGAAATTTTTTTAATTCAGTAGAATTACAAAGTAACAAATTGATTTATTTAAATTTAAAGTTATATGAATTACTAATGTATTATACTAAAACACAAAATGAAAACATATTATTATTATGAATTACGTTTTAATTTTTATTAAAAAAACTAATTTCTTATTTGTTAATTTCTAAAATACTATTGTAACACTTGAGAATTAGAATCAAAATGGAAGAAATATAACAAGATATTTGAATTATAATACTTATGATAAAATTACAAATGCTTATTAAAAAATTAAAAAGGTAACAAAATAGAATATGAGGTGTAGATCAATAATTATTGTGATACAATTGAAAGTGGTTATTAAAAATTCAACCATGTATCAAAATTCTTCTTTGACCTAAACTCTTTTGCTAAAATGTCAGGTGAACAATATGATATGCCGAGTAAATTGGACCGTGTCCATGAAACCATCGAATATACAAAATGATTTCAATGCATAATTGTAGCGGAATTACAATAAACAATGATTAATCAAAGAGTAAAACTTATAACATTCTCGTATATTGATTATTAGAAGATCAAAATACAATAGGGTTTCTAGTAGGGTTCAATGGGGTTGCAAAAATTTTAAAAAAAAAATACTATTCTATTTATAGGCCTTATACATAACTTGCATATTGACTAAACTACCCTGACACTATTAAATCAGATAATCTAAATCAAAAGTAGTAAAATAGACTAAGTATTTCTTTTCTGAGCACACATTTGTTTTTGGTTCATTCACTTTTGTTTAGTGAAGATGACATTTGCCTTGTCTACATTTCTTTCTTTCTTCATAAGTATTCGCATTTGTGCATCTGCATTTGTCTAATGCAGATGAACAACTCTTAGTTGCATTTGTTAATTCATTCGCATAGACAAATTCGGATGCCCAACACGTAGTCTTTTCCTCTCTGTCCGCATTAACTGCTCCGCCGCAATTCTCTTCTATACTTGTATTATTTTCCAGACGGAACAACTATCCAAACACCACTTGAATTGACATGCATGATCCTTTTAGGATTCAAAAATACTCTACCTAAGGATTAAGCAGTCTATGTGCTTCATGGGATTGAAGGTGATGGAAGTTGTGTGAGGTTTTAAAAATAAAATCAAGAGTGTCCGGTTTCAAACCCGGGTCTCCCCTAGGATTCATGAGCGGGTTAACTAGTTGGCTAAAGCCCAAGATCTAGTTTAACTCCTTTAGAAATCATTAAAAACCATATTTAATAATAAAAAAACCCAATTGGCATGAGCCCTAATATTTAGATTGTTCAAATCAAACCCCAAGTTGTTGTTGTGAATCAAATTAAACTTGGGGCTTTGATTTCCATGTGAACTCGAGCATATGGATGTGTTTAATTTACCTGAATCGATCTACTGGATGATTATCAAGAAAGAAATGTCATGATATCGAGGATAGTCTAATTCGAGAAACAATGATACCGATAACTCAAATTGACGACCTTATCAGCTTCTTAGAATGACAATGAGTAGAAGCCCTCAAGAAATTTTGAGTAAGATTGCTTCGAAGGTTGATATTGATAGTATTGCAGGTCATGATTAAAGATGCTGATCAACTTGATGTGTAAGTGTAATTCACATAGAATTGAGAGCTTAGGGAGTTTTGAAGGATCAAAAAAAGAATCTACCCTCAATTATATAGGTCTAATTTGAGCTGTTTCAAGTCAAATGAGTTATGGGTCTAGTCGGATGTTACAAAACTGATTTGGTGATGAATATTACTGTAATAAACCAATTGATTCGATGATAATTCTCTCAATAATCACAGGAACTTTATGTGTTAATGAATACGATTGATTTTGTAGATTTTTGAGTTTAACAGATTTTGTTTGAACAAGCTTTGATTTTTAGTGGACAAAGATTAAAATCATGATTATTTGATTTAAAACTTGTTCCATGTCCGAATCTCCCTTGTGAACAATGAGGAACGGTTTGATTTGGTCTAATCAATTATTTTTAGTTGTTTTAGCGACCGCCGGAGTTCGGCCGGAGAATAGGGGGTTGACGATCGGAGGCTTGGGTGTTTTAAAAGAAATTACAATTAAGTCCCTGAAGTTCTAAAGGTTTATTATTTTATGATTCAAGCTTTACAATTACCTTTCAAAAATGACATTTTAACCCCAAAATTTTTCAAAACTCCAATTTGATTACTAAATCAATTTATTAATTAATTAAAATTTTTATAAACTTTATAAAACTTGAAAACTTTGTAATTTAGTTATTTATTTTAATTTAATAATTAATACACATAAATGACAAATAAAACTTTATAACTCTATTAAAATTTATTTTATAAATTATAAAATTATTATAAATTGATTAAATGATATAATAATTGAAACATGAATAATACAATTCACAATATTTATTAAATAACACATTTATCACACTTGAATAATCAAAGTAAATGAAATAATTTAATAATGGATTTTTTCATTGTATGACAACCTAAAATGGGTTAAGGTTTTACTTTTCAAATGGGTCAAACGTTGCAATAAAAGAATACATGTGGGCCCTGCTAAAATCAAAGCTATAAAGAATTGGTCAGTTCGAAAGACACCAACTGAGATACAAAAAGTTCTTGGGTTGGCAAGATATTATTGGTGTTTTATTAAGGAATTTTGTAAGATCACTCTAACTGCTTAGACTCATAAGGGAACGACGTACAAATGGGGTGAAAGACAAGAAGCAGCCTTTTAGTATTTGAATAAATTCTTTATAGTGCATTGATACTAGCTTTGCTACAAGAAAGTGATAATTTTGTGGTTTACTGTGAATCTGTGATGCATCTATTCAAGGACAAACAAGATGTATCATAGACGTAAAAGGTGCACTACTAGTGGCCTAACATAAACACAGACGTGGCTACTTACATGAACAAAAATTTGGACTTGCTCTAAAGTGAAACTTAAATACAAGAAACCTTGTGGGTTATTTCAACAACCTGAGATCCCATGGTGAAAATAGGAGCAAGTCTTTATGGATTTTATCACTAAGCTACCTACAACATCTAGCGGATATGACATGATATGGGTAATCTTGGATTGGTTAACTAAGTCTACTTATGTTCTAGTGATTATAGAAATAGACAAAATGGACAAGTTAACTTGGATTTATTTAAAGGAAGTGGTCTCTCAACATAATGTACCAATCTCGATCATCCCAGATCATGACACATGGTTTACATCTCATTTTTGGAAGTACAGAAATCTTTGGATACACGTTTAGACATGAGTACAGTGTATCACCTACAGACTAATGGACAGAGTGAGCGTACGTTTCAAACTTTAAAAGACGTGCTTCAAGCCTATGTGATTGACTTCGGGAATAATTGGGAAGTTCACCTACTTTTGGTGGAGTTTTCGTAAAATAATAGTTATCACACTAGCATCAAAGATGCACCATTTGAAGCGTTGTATGGCAAAAAGTGTAGATATCTTTTTTGTCGGGAGAAAGATGGTGATGGTTAATTAACCGGCCCTGAATTGGTTCACGATACTATGAAAAGATTATGCAAATACGAAATCAAATTGTGGCAACTCATAATCATTAGAAACGCTATGCTGATCAATGAAGGAAACCTTTAGAGTTTCAAGTCAGGATATGGTTTTGCTGAAAGTCTCACCGTGGTAAGGTGTGATTCAATATGTGAAACAAGGCAAGCTTAATCCCAGGTATGTTGGACCATTTGAGATTCTAAAAAGAATTGGTCGAGTGACATATAGGCTGAACATGCCAGAATCACTAAGTGGAGTCCATAACTTTTTTTATGTCTCGAATTAAATAAATGTGTATCTGACGACACACTGGTAGTATTGATTGAGGAGATTCAAGTTGATGAGCAATTGCGATTCTTGAAGAACCTTTAGAGGTTATGGACCGTGAGGTCAAGAATCTAAAGAAAAGCAAGATACCTATAGTTAAAGTTCATTGGAACTCAATGTGTCGACCAGAATTCATGTGGGAACATGAGGATCAGATACCCTTGTATTTATTATTATTATTATTATTATTATTATTATTATTATTATTATTATTATTATTATTATTATTATTGTTATTATTATTATTATTATGTGAATCAAAGTGTTATGTGTGATCTTATGAATTACGTCTCAACACGTTATTAAGTAAACTATATAAGAATCATGAGATATGATTATCATTTGATTACCATTATAGTAGTTGGTTTATTAAACTCAAAACTTATAAAATGAAAAAAATATTTAAAAGTGTTAGGAAGTAAATTTTATAGTTTATAAATACAAGGGATTAAATAAGAAAATTGTTACCATATACAAATCGAAGAAAAAAAACCTAACGCCGCCATTCCCACCGAAATCGGTTAAAACCCCTTCCCTACCCTTTTCCTTGTGATTTCGACCTCAAGAAGACACACATCACACTCATTTTTGATTAAATTGATTAATAAAACGGGTTAGCAAGCTTGTTTGTTGGATCAATAACACGTGCAAGGTAAGATTTTCAACAAATTCTTCATCTTTTTCACACAATTTGATTATGAACAAACCCTAGTTCAATCGTGAAATGTAAGTTGAAATTGGGTGATTTAATTATATTACTTTGATTGTATTGATAATGTTTTACGTGTATTATGCAAGAAACATGCCGTTTTAACATTCAGTCTTCACTTACCTAAAGTAGAAAGTTTTGTTTCCAAGAACTTTGGATTTTGTGATTTGATGATGTATGTTGTATTCCAAAGATTTATATGGACTTGAATAACCATATAAATTATGAATTGATGATTAGTTTGGTTAAAATTGGATTATGGGGTGTTAATTTCCCAAAGAGGAAACTTATAATTGTGTTTGGTGAATTGTAATATTTTGAGCATGCAAGTAATATTTGGATCATGTTAGATTGACTGTTATGAACCTTGAATAATCTAGAATGCAATAGTTGGATAATGTTTATCTTTTGAAAAATTGAATGTTTAAGAGCACATGTAAATTGATTATTGATGTAATGAGGTATTGAGTTTGATTAGTACTAGTAACTAGGGTTACATGTTATAATGATAATACTTGACCAATATGGTGAAACTAGCTTGTTTTGTTAGTAAAAGTCATGTTTGGAGTATTTGGATTGTAATGGTGAATATCATACATACATGTGAATTTAAGGCCCCTACTTAGTAGGATTAGCAGGATTTAAGATATGAAGTAGCAAGTTATTTCACATGGCATGTAGTGAGTGGTTAGAACCAATGTGTGATTAGGTTGCATGATAGTAACATAGGTGGTTATAATTGAGATATCTGAAGTGATTGGGTAGTGTTTGATCTAAATGTACATGTTAGTTATTCATATGGATTTGTATGTGTTGTATGATAAGTTATGCTATTATAATAATCTTGTTAATGTTTATATATCATTGTTTGCAATACGTGGATGATTTGTGTTAAATGCATGAATACTTGATTTTGTTTTGCATATACAAATATGTTTTTACCTAACAAGTCACCTTCGAGATAGCAGGATCAATTGGGTCAAACTAGTCAATATTTTCTAAAACACATAAATCGATGGGATTGATTGAACGCTTAGGGTTTGTTAAACCATTCTACCCTACATGTACTTATGCACTCATATATTCTAGGTAACCTATAAAGGGTTGTCTTTCTATTCTAGCTTTTGGTTTGCATTATATTCATGGCATACGCTTAAGATGAGTTTATTGCTACTTTCTGAAATTCTCGTATAGGGCAAAAATCACAGTTAGAAACATTTATCTTAATTAGCTGTGTATGCATGTACATAGTGAATTTACCATTGAAAGTCTTTACTATTTCGAATCCTTAATTAAGAAAATTTCATGAAATATTGGGTATACTACCCGGTCTAACAAGCCCCACCAGTATGACTGGAGGTCAAACGGGTGCAATATTATTATAAATGAATAACACATTGTCATGACTCAATAAGTCATGGTGGAAGGCAATCAAATGAACACAGTCAGCTTTGATTGCGAAAAACACTATTGTCTTATTTATGTTGAAGATTAGCTATCTGTTACATTACACATTACTTATGTATTACAACGTAACTATTTTTGTTTATTTGCAAAATTTGAACGCACCAACACTGTGTTGACACTTTAGTATGTCTTTTTCAGATCGCTAACTTATTGTGCATTTAGGGGCAAAACACAGGTCATTAATCATGCAAACATTTTCATGACATTAATTAAATTCTTACATTTTAAACTATGGATTTTGATCGCGTGTATGCGTATTTACGTTCATGTGTTATGATTTTGAATATTTAAACTTATGCTTTTGCAACAAATCGAAATTATAAACTCTAAGGTTTGTTTTAAAATTCATTTAGAGTTCTTTAAAAATAATTAATGACTTATATCCTGATTTATTCTCACGACTCGTGGTAAAACTTTACATGTGGGTTTTGAAATTGTGACAGATCATAAACACATTCTTGATAAAATTAGTTTACTCGAAAAACTCAATTTCGCATACAGATATTAAAATATATATAATGTGTTGCAAATCATAATCTTAATATTTCTAAAATTTTAATATGACTAAAATAAGTTATAAACAAGATTTCATGAATTATAAAATATTTTTATTTTCTACTTAAATTTAAAGCGTGGAATAAAAATATATTTATAAGAAATATACAAAAATAAATTTTGGGTTTAAAAATACTAAAATATGGGGTTATCATATTTTTGTTAATATATGAGACTTATTGGAAAGAAAAAATCCGTTTAAAGTGATTTGCATGCCAAAACCAAGACTTAATTATAATTTAACAGAACTAATTAGACAATATAACGAAAATAGAAAAAATATAAAATTTCAGAAACTTTGAAACTCAAGTAGCCTAACAATGGTGTTAAATAACTAAAATTTAAGTTTCATAATTTTTAGAGTTGATTTACATTTTAAACGAAAATACAAATGTTAAATATGCTAAAAATACAAAAATTATTAAAAACAAATTCTATTATCAAAATTTTGAAAACTCTAGAATCTAATAGTGTTATATAACATATTAAATAAGCCCATGACCAAAATAAGATTAAAGTTTACCAAAACCCAAAAACGCATTAAAAACCAAGCCGGGAGAGTTTAAATCGTAAAACTAACAAGAACACAAAATCTGAAATTTTCTTAAATAATGACTTTGTTACGATTAAAATTAGCATTTATAGATTGTTTTTTCATTCTATGTAAAATTATCATTAATAAAAAATACTTAATTACCACCACATCATAAAACACCAAAAATTTAGAAAAATGACCTATTATAGTAAGATATGACCCACAGTAATATTCCATACGTTAAATCTGATAATATACATTATTTTAATTTATTTTACATAACGCGTCAAAAACACGATCCTATGTGTGCTTAAAGTACAAAAGTCAACACAATACTCTTATAATCGTACTTGTAAGATATCAAGGAAAAATTATACCTAAAATAAGATAAAAAAATATATAACCACATTTGAAGAAGAACATAATTTACTATGTAAGAATTCGTGTTTAAACAACATAAAACGACTATTTTGAAGATAAATCATTAAAATCGATAATGTAACTCAAATAACATAAAATTGATTTGTTCTAGTATCTTAACTCATCTATAAACATTAAGTGTCATCATAACTGACTAGAATACAAAAAAAATCCAAACTTCAGTGTTAAAAGTATCAATTTAACAAAGTCTAGGAAATAAAATTGTCAATACTTGATACCTTACTGCTTTGAAACTAAAATATACTTATAATGAATGTTACAACCTAAAATTATTATGCATCGACTTACACTTACATAAAACACAAGACATGACTCCAAAACTTAAGTCATGAAGTTTAAAATAGACAGGTGTAACAAAAACCAACAAAACAAATAAAGTAAACTTAACACACATGTTGGACAAGTATAACTACTTAATAATTTTTAATACATATAATAAAAAATTAAGAACCTTGCTAGAGCTAGCGCTCTGTATCTCAAGCATCTACAAAACCACTTAATGAACAATGCTTAGGTGAGTCTCATTAATCTGTTTTTTACTTAAAACTTTTAGGGTAAAATACATATTATTTAAATTATTTTATGCCACAATAGTTCTTGCTCCTCTCCTTAAATTTATCACAATCATTAACTCTATTAGCAACCACGTAGTTTATGGATAGTACTATTTGAGGAATCCCCCATGCAACATCAATAGGGTGTGACATTCCGTATGTTGAGCACCTCATCATGATCATCTCTGAACTTCTTTTCCAAACAACCTCTTTCGCAGCATCCCATACAACAATGTATTCCAATTCAACAGTGAATTGAGTGACCATGTTCTATTATGAATTTCTTCTAGTTATAGCTCAGCCATTAAGAATGAATACATATCTCAATTTGATCGAGACACGTCTTGATCCATTCAAAAGCTAGCATTAGTATAACATTTAACTTTCAGCTTGTCTTCCACTACTTCATATTTCATAAAAATATTTATAATTCTTCTCAAGTACTTAAGTATGTTCTTTACAATAGTCCGGTAACTTTCACCCAGTTTTGTTAAAATCTGCTTCTCATGCTTAATGTAAATAACATGTCGGATATAGTAAATAAAATAATATACATGATGGAACATGTAGCAGAAGCATATAGAGCTCTTGTCATAATCTTCTTTTCATTATATGTATTTTGACTTAAATGAAGAAACCGCTTCGATCTATTTCCATATATCTTTATTCCTAGAATAGATGCGGCTTCAGAAAAATCTTTCATTAAGAAACATTTTCGTAACCAAGACTTCATGTCTTTTAGCATTTGTATGTGGTTTCTAATGATGAGTATTCCATCACATAGAAGATTAGAAACGTATCCCACTTTTCTTCTTGTAAACACAAAGCTCATCTTCATTCTTGACAAAACCAAATTCTTTGATTTTCTAATAAAAAAAAGATTACAACTTCAAGATTCTTATTTCAATCTTAATAGATATATTCAACTTGCATACACTATTAAGATTATTTGGATCCATAAAACCTTCTAGTTGTATCATGTAGACATCTTCAGCAAGTTGCCATTCAAAAACTCGGTTTGACTTCCATTTGTTATAACTCACAGTCATAATATATAGAAATGGCAAATAGATTATAATTGACTAAAGCATGATTATAGGTTAAAATGTTTGCTCATAATCAACACTTTGAGTATGAGTAAACTCTTTTGTTACCAGCCTAGTTTCGTAGGTTTGCACTTTTCCATCCATGTTGGTCTTCTTCTTGAAGATCCATTTACATCCTAAAATCTTATATTCGAAAGGAAGATAAACCAAGTCCCATACATGATTATCATACATGTATTGCATCTTTATTCCCATGGCTTCTAACTATTTCTTGGATTCAGAGTCTTGAAATGTAAACATGTAATTAGTAGGTTCACTCTGATCTACCATCAGCATGTCGACATTCTCATGAATTCTGATATGCTTATCGGGTTCATGTTAATTTCTAATATTTCTGTAGACGCTAGGAATAACAATCGATTTCTGAATCCTCTCAAGTTCAGGTTCATCAACTTCTTTTTGTTTGGTAGCTTCATCCTGTGATTTGGGTAAAGACGTTTCCTGTATTTCTTCCAAATCCTCATGATTTTATTCAATTCCTTGTGCTTGGAGTTCCTTCTATAAGAAGATAGCTCAGGGTTTTATGAAAACTAGTTTTTCCAGCAAGATTGGAGAAATATTAACCGATTATTTTAGGCTATTCGATTAAAAAAACTTTAAAACCACGGGGATCTAGTTTATCTTAAGAGTCACGTATAACATAAACGTTAGATCCCTATACCTGAATGTAGGACATTTTGGGTTTGTTCCCATGCCTAATTACATAAGACATTTTGTCCACCTTCTTAGTTGAAAGTAGATTAATTATTCTTGCGGTAGACTCAATAGTAAAACTCCAAAAAGAGTTACGTAAATTTGTATGACATCATTGATCGAACCATATCTAATAGTGTTCGATTTCTCCTCTCATGCACACCATTAAGTCATGATGTTCCACGAGGAGTGAATTTTAAATAATCCCACATTTACTTAGATATTTGTCAAACTCATGACGATATTCTCCCTTCGGTATTATCAAAGTATTTTGATCGTCTTGCCGAACTAATTTCGCCCTTCATGTTGGTATTGTTTGAGCATTTCAAACATCGTATTTTTATGCTTCATAAGATATACATAACCATATGTACTAAAATCATCGGTACATATAACGAAATACCTTTCTTTATTTCTTGCCGTTGTTATGAATGCACCACATCTATCAGTACGTACAAATTCTAACAGATCATTTGCTCTTTGACTGATAGAGGTAAAAGAAGTTTTGGTCAACTTTCCACTTAAACATGATTCACGTTCATTAATGGACTCTTGATATGTGGAATCTAAAATTCATACGACCTGGAATTTCTTAATGCGAATTTTGTTTATATGTCCAAGTCGACAATAACAAAGATACAAAATCCAATTTCATACATTTGTTGGAGATGTTATATTTAACATTATTGTTATGGGGTTCCATCTCATATATTCCATTATTTGGCTTTGCGTCTAAGTAAAACACATTTTTTAAATATACAAAAATAAAATCATCATTATAAGAAGCATATGTAAATTTTTATTCATGCAAACCAAATATAGAAACAACAGTGTTGTTTTTTTACTGTTGTTTTTTTAAAAAAAAATTAATTAAATTTATTAAATTTTTTTAAGTAATGTGTTATTTTTTTGAACTTATATATATATATATATATATATATATATATATATATATATATATATATATATGGGAAGGTTCCTGAGATAACAATAGTTCTGTGAAAACCAGAGAAAACTACAAAAACCAATAACATAATTCATAACTTTTTTATTTTAATTGTTAAAATGTTATTTAAGTGTTTGGTATATATATGTTGAGCATACATACGAGAATGAAAAGTATTACATATACGTAACCATATGTATACGTAACACTTTGTCGAATGTAAAATGGTTACGTATACGTAATCTATGTGAGACGTATATGTAAAAGCATGTTATGGTTTTCATTTGATCCATACCCTTATTTATATATACTCACACACCTACAATTGTTAACTTTTTAAACTTACTCTCGTTTTTTTAAACACGTATAACTTTTTCATATGACATTATTTAAAAAAAAACACCATAAAAATTAGTTTTTTGTCCTCTTTAATATGAGTATAGTGTTGCTATATATATTTTTTAAAGAAAACGTCCATGTGTTGTGCGTATAACTTGCGTGATTATTCACTGCGTAATTATCAATACACTTGCGTAATTATCATATAACTTGCGTAATTATCAATATAACTTGCGTGATTATTTTTTATAACTGAATAATTTTTTTTGCGTAATAATAGATATAACTTGTGTAATTATGTAACTTTTATGCGTAATTATAGCGCGTACAAAACTACCCCTCCGCTAAAAAACACGTGTCACACTCTTGACTTCGTACGCTTCGCACGAAAATTACACTTTGTATAGTAACCGGCCCCTATATATATATATGTATAGGGGAAGGAACGGTTGTTAACATACTTTTATTGTGATAACCCGTTAACACTAATATAACAAACACTTACACCATAATTATGTAGTGTAACTAACTTTTACATCGCGTTACACGACTGATATAACAAAATTCCCTCCATTTTTTAAAAAATTTTCCCCTTTTTTAAAACCGTCTTAACTTTTTTCTATGATATTATTTATTTATACAAATTACACCATTAAACAAATCATTTTAATATCTTTAATTTGAGTATAGTCTTGCTATATTTTTTTTAAAAAAATTATAACGTTAATTGTGGACCACTAGTTTACTACAGTAACTCTAAGTTACAGTGATAACGTGGCCTGCTGTGGACCACTAGCATGGTTAACGGGTTAGCGTAATAAAGAATGGTTAACATTCGTTCTCTATCATATATATATATACGGAGTCCTTTGAAAACCATGTTATAAATGAAAATCATGAAAACTATGGGTTACATATATGTAAGTACATATTACAAAGTGTACAACTAACAGTTACGTATATGTAGGGGTTATGTATATGTAAGTACGTTTTACCAAGTGTACAGCTACGAGTTGCGTACATTTAACTCATACCAGTTACGTATACGTAAGTCATTTGGTCATCATTGTCGTTCATAAGAGTTTAAACTAAAAAATATATAATGACCTCAAAAAATAAGATTAAAGTTTAATCAAATATACTTTAAACAATTAAAATGTTAAATCAATTGTCAATTATATAATTGGATAGTGGTAGTTTTCACGGTTTTCAATTATAAGCATGGTTTTCATTTGATCCCTCTCCTATATATATATATATATATATATATATATATATATATATATATATATAAGATTAATGGCTCAGATTTTTTTGAATAAAAAAATTAAAAGTTTGTATTTTTGTGGGACCATGTGTTGAAAAACTCAAACAAATCTTAGTCATTGATCTTAAAAATCAAAGGTAGAGATTTGATTTATTGGTTTGCATAATTTCATTTGGTTTACAAAAGAACTCATCCCTATATATATATATATATATATATATATGTGTGTGTGTGTGTGTGTGTGTGTGTGTGTATCAATAGTTTTAATATATATATATATATATATATATATATATATATATATCAATAATGAGTTAATATTAGTCATCCAATAATTATTACTATACTTGTCACTATGAGCAACTCATTTCATCCATTAATGAGTGCGAGTGTGATTACAAAAATCGCTTAGGTGACGTCTTCATGGTATCACTTTTTGCTCATAATCACTAGATCATTACGTATGCCCTCAAAAACATGACAAATACATTCAAAACACACAAACTTCAATCAAGCGTATAATTTGACCTTGAATTAGTTACGAATCCCCATCGTTCTGTGGCCCAACTGCCGCAAAAGTTCATCTAAGGCTTCGTATCCCAAAAGTTATTAAAAGTCGTTATTTTGTTTGCTTTGTCACTTAATGTAAATTCAACAAAATCGAATACTCAATCTATCACTTAGTATCTTAGGAATTAAACGAACTTCAGCTCTTCTAGTTCTATTTTAAAGTTCAATTAATGAGAGAATTATAGTTCATAGAAATATATTTTTATAGTCATTGTCACTTTTCTATTGTGCGGCAGAAACAATTTGGACAGTTGTTATACATGGAAATTGAATAGTCACATGGTGTGAATTAAAGATGTTTAGGTGGTTGAGTTTGTGTAAGGCATAATGCATGTGATAAAGACATCGGTCATCAAGTGTCCAACTTGTAATTACCATTTTTATAATATTTTCCTTTATTACCATGACTATGTTCAATGTTTTTATTCAATTTATAGTCATTTTCACTTTTCTATTTCACTTGATAGTTACCAATAAATTTTCACTAGTATGTATTTACTAAAACTTGATAAAGAAGCAAGTATGAGTTTAGACAAGTTAGAGTAAGAGTCCAAATATCTCAACCTCAAATTGTTTTGAATATGAAAGTTAGAGATCAACTAGTTTTAAGCCTTAAAGCTCAAGTTTAGCTCATTTAAACCTTAAAGCCTGACTTTGGTTTATTTTAGCCCTAAAACTCAAACTAAAATTATAATAAATCTTACAAGTTAGATCTTAGTTGGCTCAACTAATTTATATTTAATTTTAAAGAGCTTAATGTTTATAAGTATATATTGTATAATACACATTATATTTTTAAAATAGTATATATACTATATTAAAATTAATAAATTGTATTATTTGTACATGAACCTATATGTTTAGACGTGTTTACAAGAGCTTCGAAAAAAGACCTTGACTCAAGCTCGTTTAAACTCCACTATTTTCAAACATTTAACAAACTAATCTTAGGTATCTACGATCTCACTTCATAAAAAAAAACATAAAAACATTAAAATTCTATCGAAATAAAAAGAATATTCTTATTCATGTCAATATAATTAGGGAAGAAAAAGAATAAATTAAAACAATAATTTCATAGAATTCCTAAGATTAGATCAGAAACTGAATCGATGTTATAATCTCGATCGATCCCAATAATTAATTAAATTGGGTAACATAAACCCTAATCTAATCTAATCAATTGTAAGATTTGAGAATGGCTCCACAGAAGGTGCACATGATGGCTTTCCATGACTTCCAATAGAAGGGGACATGACAGAACCTGGTGGCGGTCTTCATGTCCGCCACGCTCGCGCCACCGCCACACCTTGAGCACAGCCCCGCCGCGGGCTTGCACCGCCTTACTTGTCGGGTTTGATCAACTAGAAAGCAAAAGCACACCATTTTTTTTTATTTTTTGTGTTTGAATTGATCGCTGGTGAAATGTCCACCAATGTTGATGAGAGGATGTGAAGTAGTTGGAAGTTGAGAATGTGATGAAGTGGGCTTCCTTGGTTAGGTTTATATAGGCGTTATAAGAGTCCACATAAATATGGGCGCTATTGGTAGTTTTGTTGGTACACTAGTTTAAGCGTAGGGTACAACTCGGGGTTAAGTTGCCAGAATTGAAGTGGTTGGTACAGTAATTTAAATCAATTTTCTGAAGACAGTAAGATTACTCACTTATATTTACTATATTGGCATTCGCTAGTTAAAATAGCATAATAACACTGCGTAGGTGAACCGGTCTAGTTAATAGTGTTGGCGAGCTGTTAGTGGTGTTGGTTGACCGGGTATGAACCGCTAGTCAAACTAGCGCAACATGACATATGCCAGTTCTAGTAACGGTACAGATGTTATGTCACACACTCTCTCCATCATCTACTGACCCTAGCTGTCACGTATGTAATTTCCGGCAATAAACGCCAAACCACACCAAACCAAAACAAAATTCCACAGGCATGTCACATTGAAAACCAAACTAACTTTTTTTACTGAGCATGAGACTGTTAGTGGTGAAAAACACATAATATTTTGAGTTTTAATTTTTTAGTAAACAAGCAATATCGTGTTTATTCACCTAAGACGTTATCTAATGGATGATATTTGGATGGTAAAATTAAAGTTATGAAAACTAAAAAGTGTATATAATTATATATTCAACTAGTTAAATATTCTTTTAATTGTCTATCCGTTTGACTCATTACTATAACTTGTTTAGAGAGCTATGTATAAGTTACTTGTTTTTTTTTTTTTTTTTTTTTTGGGTCATTTTCACAAAGTTGATATTCTTGACACGAACCGGATGCAACAATTTCAACCCGCTAATATGAACCATTTAGCATACTAACTCAACATAATGATCACATCTATTTCAACCCATTTTAAAAGTATCCTACTCGTGTAGTCGTGTTACCAGTTATTGAGTATAATTACATTTTTACATGATTCTCAATGTACAAAAAATGTTTTAAGAGAAGTTTGTAATTTGAAAAGTTAATAATCTTTGAGAATTTTTATCTTTTGACATTAACTGTGGGACATTGACTTTTCTAGACCAATTCTCATAATTAAATACGCCAGAATTTCCAGCTATTTTGAATAGGAAAAGTCAACTGATCTTGAGCGTACACTTGGCGGATGACATTATCCAGCATTTACTTAAGGTGCATTATGGGATCATGGGCATCGCCAGTTGAATTTCATATAGACATTCAATATATAATTTTATAAAGTTATTATATTTATGTTTTTATTATAATATACAAAGTTCATTTTCAACGCAATGGATAATTATTATTATTATTATTATCATCTATAATACTTATGTTTTGTGACAAAACTTTTGTCTGTATTTTAAATTATTAAATTTGTCTTACTTTTAACCTTAGGATTATTTTTTGAATGGTACTTTTTTTACGTTAGTATTGCATACATATTTTTGTTTGACGGTTTCTCTTTTCCAACCATGAGTGATCGTTTACTATTGAATGATCCATTATCGATGCTATATTAAAGAGCTAACCAAATATCATTTGACCTAACATTTAGTGTAGTTGTGCGTAAGCCCATTGTTAAGAAAATGCTAGAAGACACAAACATGATCACCAACAGAATTGTTGTCAGGAAGGTTTGACATTTAAACCGTAAACTTTATCGATTTTTACAGTGTAAACGAAGAACAATCAAAACATTCATAAACCAGATGAATAATACGAAAAACTAAACCGTAAAACTCTTAGAGCATAGACAATCAGTAAAACAATAAATCTATGACAAAATGATATTGATCAAGACTATGAAGCCGACATCCCTATGCTTCGCATCGACCCACTCGATGACCTGGTTGTCCAGCCTTAAACCACGTGGCATGCATGGTTTTTTTTTTTTTTTTTTTAAGTTTTGAAGGTTTTCTTTTATTTTAAATTTAGCAAATTGAATAATACCTAATTAGTGTTTACTTGGGACTTCAGATTTTTTTTTCTTAATTTGTGACTTAATATCTTTTATTGGTTGGTTTTTGTTGATTATAAGAATGATGAATTTGATTAACTTTTAAACCCTGTTGGAGTTCTTTTATAATTCTCTCCATTTGTTGTGTTTCCCTTCTTCAAGATCCCCATTAAGTGATATTAGTTTCAGGACTGACGATCATGACAGGCAAAGGTTCTATCTCCACGCAATGCACATCGTGGAGGTGGTGCGACAGGGCTTGCTGGTTTGCAATGTGACTCACATGATGTTAAAGAAATTAAATGTCTACAACAATAGATTCGATACCTAGAATTACAACAGGATGACAACCGAGAGGAAACCGAGTCAAAGTCTTTCATCTCAAACGGTAATGATGATAATGATAGAGAGGAGAATCCTTTCAGTCATTGTCCACCTCCTCAATTCCGAGCACAGAAGCGCAATGATAACCTATGTTCTTTAGGGGTATGAGATTCAAGAATTTGAAAGGAAGGCACAACCGAATGAGTTCCTCAACCGATTGAGCACTATCGAACGTGTTTTTGAACTTTGGAATATCCCAGATCATCTTAAAGTGAAAGTTGTAGCCATTAAGTTACACAAGTATGCTTCCTTGTGGTGGGATCATGTAATATAGCGAAAAATTCAACAAGGTAATCTTAGGATCAAACATGGGAATAGATGAAGAAACTTCTAATTGCAAAATTTCTACACATCAAATATAGGCAACATACATTTTTTAAATATCATAGTTTAACTCAACAAAATTTTTTATATAATAATTCATTGCAAATTTTAAACAGTTATGCATTGTGAGGCTGATGAAGATGAAGAACAGGTTATTGCCTGATTTTTGGGAACTTTAAAATGGTAGCTATTTTCTAGTTACAGCATGTATGGACCCTTAACGATGTATGTCGTCTTACCTTAAGGTGGAGAAGCAACTCATAGGAAAAACACGTATCACACCTACTCGTGCCTCAAACCGCATGATGACCTCCTATCACATCTGGTACTCAATTAGGAGCTACACCTGCTCTGCAACCCGAGGGCACTTCTACGAGGGAGATGAAACAACTAGGGACACAAACCCCTCATTATCATAAATGCCAAGGCCTGAGGCATATAAAGTCACATTAGATCAAAGTTTATGTCTAAAAGTACGTTCAGAGAGTTCTCTAACTAACCCAAGAGGTCTCATCTTAATCTGATAACGTCCGGTCCTCTAAACATTCAAAACAAAACCAACAGTCTAATCGGAAATTTTCGAGCAGAATGTTAGTCCATGTTCAAGTGGTCGATCATATCTCTTTTATCTTATTCTGGAGTGCAATTCTAGGTCTTAACTTTACACTGATATCAATTTTGTAATATTTCATTATTGTTTCAACCTTTAAGCAGCCGACGCAAGATAAGTTCGCATATCGCTTAACATGCTAAAATATTTTAACAAAAATACAATCTTAAAGATAATTTATGAACATCGATTTAAGTAAATAAACATGATTAATGATGAAACATAAGATTTTAAAGTTAAGAAACACAAGGCTAACTAATCATTAAACTCAAACTATGGCATGTACTTTGTTAAAAGTGAACTATTATAAGATCATGAAAAGAATGGCGAATGTACGAAACTCGAGATGGGAAACCTTAAGGAAGGACATTGAACTTGAATGAATAATGAACAACATACTTTAATAAGAAAGTAGATGGTTGAATATTAAGGACAGACTAAGTGGATTATGACTAATCAGGCTATTTAGACTCTTTAGTTATCTTGTTTTAATTTAATAACTATAGTTGTTTGTTGATATTTAGACTATGGACTTTTGGACTTGCATTACTACTGAGGTGAGTTTCACGACGCCTTTTTATATTATATTTTACTTGGTAGGGAAACATGTTCAAATGTTTTAGGCTATACCGTGGTTTTTGGACTCGGATTGGACTGATGTGTTTTGTTTGGGTTATAAAATTGAGTCAAGATGTCCTTCATGAGTTTTTTCTTGTTCTTAAGTTCCCGTGTTCTAAATCGTACTATTTAACCCTGGTTAAGAGCCATGGAAAGGTATTCTTAGTACTATTAGGTTGTAACCCCCACCCTTAATGATAATATAGTAGTTAAACTTACTTGACCTGGATTATCCCGTGCGTGAATATAATCTGATTGTGTGGTGTTTGTGCTTGGTCTTAGGACATCTATGTCATTAAGATTGGTCATGAGCTTGTGTTGGAGTCTACAAATTCTTGTGTACTTATTCATACACATTTATTGGACTTGCCTTACATGACAACTTATTTTGACTATATAAACCTATGAACTCGCCAACATATGTTGAATTTTTAAAGCATGTATTTTCAAGTAAACTTGAGATTGACTGACTATTCAAATTAAAAGATTGTTAGATGACCCTCATTCATGAACAACAGACAAGCTTGTGTTGGTTTTGGATTATGTTTGTTTAATGGTTGTTTTGGATTTCTATGTTGATTAGATTTATATTTACTTGGTCAGGTGTGTTTGGCCTAATTTTTCTAGTTTGGAACTTCAAGAAATCTATTTGCTTGAATGACACTTCTTTATGGTAATGGCTGCACTTGGCACTAGTTCTTTATGTGTCAGGCGACATCATGATCCATTGACGGGGAATGCATTTAGAGATTCTCTTAACCCCCAATGTGTTATGACGATACTGTCCATCGCATCTATGTGGATAAAGCTGGGTTTGCGCCTACCAAGAATGAAAGAGATTTTCATGCCTTAGGTTCCCAATCACCTTTTGGTAGAAAGGGCATGTACGCAGTCGGTTTAGCGTTTTGATGATCCTTACTTTATTGACTGCAACTTCTATATTTATTATCGCTTTCAATGCTGCTCCTCTAGTAGATATTGATGGTATTCGTGAACCTGTTTCTGGATCTTTACTTTATGGAAACAATATTATTTCAGGTGCCATTATTCCTACTTATGCAGCTATAGGTTTGCATTATGGTGGTCCTTATGAGCTAATTATTTTGCACTTCTTACTTGGTGTGCAAGATTCATTGAACTATGAAACATTACCCTACCATAATGTAATGTACTTCCAATGCCATTAAAAAATAACCCATTCAATGGTATTTAACATTGAAAAAAACTGCCAAATAAAATACGTCCCAAGCCGAAATATCTCAAGTACCGCCTCGTCCTGGCCATAGCACGGAAAACTATAACCAAAATCCTTTTTATCTGGCATTAACTTGGAACCACGTCCTTTATGACACAATTAATAATTTGATTCATTTTCAATTAGGCCTTGGTCTAGCTTCTTTAGGGGTTATTACTTATTTGGTAGCTCAACACATGTACTCTTTACCCGCTTATGCATTTATAGCACAAGACTTTACTACTCAAGTTGCGTTATATAATCATCACCAATACATCGTAGGATTCATCATGACAGGAGCTTTTGCTCATGGAGCTATAAGTTTTATTAGGTATTACAATCCGAAACAGAATGAAGATAATGTATTGGCAAGAATGTTAGAACATAAAGAAGCTATCATATCTCATTTAAGTTGGGCTAGCCTCTTTTTGGGTTTCCATACCTTGTGACTTTATGTTCATAATGATGTCATGCTTGCCTTTGGTACTCCAGAGAAACAAATCTTAATCGAACCTATATTTGCTCAATGGATACAATCTGCTCATGGTAGAACTTCATATGGGTTTGATATACTTTTATCTTCAACGAATGGCTTGGCATTCTATGCGAGTCGAAGCATATGGTTGTCGGGTTGGTTAAATGCTATTAATAAGAATATTAATTCACTATTCTTAACAATAGGTCCTGGAGACTTTTTGGTTCATCATGCTATTGCTTTTTGTTTACATACAACTATATTGATCTTAGTAAAAGGTGCGTTAGATGTACGTGGTTCCAAGTTGATGCCAGATAAAAAGGATTTTGGTTATAGTTTTCATTGCTTTTCTTTCTGTTACTTCAAAAGTAGCTGCTTCAGCTTCAACCACTCGAATTTTTGATATTCCTTTTTATTTCTCATCAAACGAATGTCATCTTTTTCTGTAAATCCTAGCTATTCTTAGCATTATATTAGGGAATCTAATTGCTATTACTCAAACAAGCATGAAACATATCACATGTTTCCGCTATTAGCAGGAGTGCGACAGATTTATATCAAAGACATTGGTTAGAGTGAATTAAGTGGATCATTTGACCTAGACTATAACCTAAATACTAACATCTAGTATGCATAATAGGATTATGTGTGCAATATTATACTTTTGAATGTTCTATGTGCATTATCAATTGTCCTTAGCAGCCTGTCTTATGTGTTATTTGACTATTACTTGTTTAAGAAAAAGTACTTATACTTTTAAGATCATATCTTCTATTGCAGTTTTTTCCACCTGTTTATGTGATTACATATGATAATGAGATGCACTCCCATAGTGATATTGAGTCAAATCCTGAGTATATGTCATCTGGTTCGAGAAATTCCTATTGAGCCGGCACCTTCGGTAGCTCTAGCAGCTCCAATAGACCTAGTGGCTCTTGCCGCTAGACGTTCCTTACAGACATGATAGAAAACTTATAACGATCAATTGCATGGGATGACTTATTTTTCCAAGATCAATCTCTAATCGTGATACCAATAGCTTAGAGTACATGAGGACACATATCAAAGACAACTTGTAGAACTCTCTATGGGCACTACGAGTTCTTGACCAATGCACGTATGGTGTTCATGGATCGATTTGATAAATCGCATGTGTAAGCATAATCTAGACAAGTTCATCATAGTTTTGATTGATGATATTCTGATCTTTTCACAAACAAAGAAGGATGATGAGAAAAATTTGGGGCTAATTCTATAATTATTCGATAAAGAGAAACTCTGCGCCAAGTTCTCAAAGTTTAATTTTTGGCCGCAAGAGGTATGGTTCCTTGATCATGTGGTAAACGAGAAAATGATGCATGTGGATCTTAGCAAAATTGATGTGGTCAAGAACTAGAAAGTACCTAAGACACCCTTAGATATTCGTCAATTCTTAGGGTTTGTAGGTTACTATAGGTGATTTAACATGAATTTTTTGAAGATTGCTCAACATAATATGTTATTGACCCAAAAGGAAAGGAAATTCAAATAGGGTTCCAAGCAATAAGAAGTATTTTTGACCATGAGGGAAAAGTTAAATAAGGTATCAATTTTGGTGATTCTTGACCAGTCAAATGGTTTTGTCGTACACTGTGGCTCATCACACCAAGGATTAGGATGTGTATCGATGTAAGGAGACAAAATAATTGCTTATGCATAATGAAAACTGAAGAACAACAAAAAGAACTATACCACCCATGACCTAGACTTAGGTGAGTTGGTCATTGCTTTTAAGATATGAAGGCATTACTTGTATGTACAAAGTGTGTCATTTATAATGACCACAAGAATTTTTATCATAACTTTGATTAAATGGAGTTGAATATGAGGTAGAGGTATTGGAATGAGCTTTTTAGTGACTATGACTATGAAATATGGTATCACCCGGGAAAGGTGAATGTGGTAGCTGATGCATTAAGTTAAAAGGAAAGAGTCAAACCCGTGTGTGTTCAAGTATTAGGAATGACGATATAGTTTAGTATCAAAACCCATATCATTATAACTCCAGGTGAGCCAATGAAAGAACCACTTGTGCAAGGTAAAGCCTTTACAGGGTCTTGATAAGCAATTAGTGTAGATGGATGATGAAGCGTTATACTTTGTTGAATGAACTTGGGTTTAGCTGTCAGAAATGTATGAATATTAGTACCAGATAAGGCACATAAATCAAAATACAATGTTCCTCCTAGTGCAGATAAGATATACCATGATCTAAAAAAGTTGTATTGGTGGCTGGGTATGAAGTGATATATTGTGGTTTATGTGAGCAAGTGTTTAACCTATTCGAAGGTCAAGGCTAAACATCAAAGCCCATTTGGTCTGTTACAACAGTTTGAGATTCCTAAATGAAAATGAGACAACATTACAATGGACTTCATCACAAAGTTTTCTAGGACAAGTAATGGGAACGACTCGGGGTTTGGGTTATTATGGAATGAATGACCAAATTCTCTTATTTTTTAGCTATTCGTGAAGACCATAAGATAGACAAAATTGACAAGGATCTATATCAATGAAATTACGACTAAGCATGGAGTAATGGAGTTGATTATCTCAAATCATGACAATCGTTTCATGTCATGATTTAAGTAGGGCTTGTAGAGGTGTTGGGAATACACTTGGATACGAGCACCGCTTACCATGGAGGTAGCTAGGCATTTACTTACCATACTAATATTAAATGTTCACTATTTGAGGCGCTCTAAGGGTGTAAGTGTAGATGTCCAGTATGTTAGGCTGAAGTTGGGGCAAGTCAGATGATTGGACCCGAGATTATTCAAGAGATAATAGATAAAATGTTTCAATTCAAGGATAGACTAAAGACAGCCCAAGATCATCAAAAAGGTACTGCTAAAAATTAAAGGATGTATTAGGAATTTAATGTTGGGGATCGTGTATTATTAATGTTGTTTCCTTGGAAAGGCATTGTTCACTTTAGCAAAAGGAGCAAACTAGCATCTAGGTATCTAGTCCATTTAAGATTACGAAATGGATCGGTCCTATGGCTTAGTGGTTGTAATTACCATAAGAATTGAGAGAGATATCCATGTGTCAAACCTCAAGAAGTCTCTTGCGGGCGATACTTTACATCTGCCACTCGATGAAACTTAAGTGGAGGGCAAGCTTCAATTCGATGAAGAATTGGATAAAATTATGTATAAGAAAATAAAGACGTTGAAGCGTAGTAGAATTCCAATCATCAAGGTTAGATGGAACTCAAAGTGAGATCCTGAACTTATATGGAAAACGGAAAGATCAAATGAGGCTTAAGTACCCTTACATGTTCATAGAAGATGTTGCAACGAGTAAAATCTGGCTAAATTTCAAGATAAATTATTTCTATTCAAGATACCATGACATCTGTCACCAAAAGAAGTGCATTCACTTTGAATTTGACCCAAAAGTTGACTTGACTTTGACTTGAAATGTGATTACATACTTAAGCACATATAGACACATATTTTACATGAGTTGTATGATATGGGCTTAATAGAGATAAATTGGCCTTGCCATGATGATAGTGATAGCTTCACTATATTGATCTTGGTATGATGGTTTCTTGTTGATTTTTCTTTGCCTCTTGTGACTAAGGCCTTAGAAAATGTTACATCACAAAGATATTGGTGGGACGAGACGGGACAAAATTTCATGATATTTACGTTGTCCACCGGTAGGCTTTACCTAAAGTCTATAATTTAAACATGATATAAAAATATTAAATAATACTGACTTATATGCCATGTAATAGCTCGAAATACTCATAAAATGCATATAAATAAGAAAAGCAAAAATCGATCGAAACATGGGATGAGGTGGGACAAAGTTTCATAAAGTCGGGACAAAGACCCTTGCTCATCCCCTTGTTGCAGCTGAGAACACCCCAAAAGTGGGGGGTTCCCGTTTTGTTTTGTTCATCCTACAACACTTCTTCGCCAAGTCACTCTCACTAGAAATGCTATCCACCACATTACACTCTCTCTTGTTCTTAAAAATTGACAAACATCATGACAAGTCCATTGAATATGGTCTTGTTGAAGCAGTCAAGATTGAACTCCGATCAATCTCTAGTCATATATGCATTTAGGTATATTTATTCATTTGATTTGATGATTAGTTATTGGTATGCTCTTATTTATTGATGTTCTTAATCTTTGATCATCAAATCATCTTCTAATAATCATATGTTTTTTTCTTTTTTTTTTGGATTGGATCATGAAGGACTGTGTTGTTCGGAGTTTGGATCATCACGAATTGGTAAACCCTAGTTTATTAATTTTTATCAATATGTAGTTTGATAGTCTTTGTGGACATTGGAAAAAATTCATTTAAAAAGACTAAATTAATGTTAATCATTCGATTAAACATGAATAGATATGGAAAAAAATTGAACATTGTTAAACTACAAAATATGTGAATCAATGTAACAAAACATTATGTAACGTGATGGAATTGCTTTCACGGTTAACTAATGATCTAAAGTAGTAATTAAGTGTAGTGAAACATAAAATAAATGAATAGATTGATTATTAGGTCAGACATGGTCAAAAGTTGTGGTTTTGGATGAATCCGGCAAGTGTTGGAAATTGGAAAGAAAGTTATAAGGAAATCGGGTCAATTTATACAAGTCATATTTCGGTCATATGGATCCCAATTGGGTCTAATTTATGTCTAAAGTAAGTTTAGAGAGTCCTCTAACTAACCTAAGTGCGCGCATTTTAGTCGGACATTGGTTGCTCCTCTAAACAATCAAAACAAAACCATTTCAGTTGATTTTCTTTTGAGATTTAGTTTTGGGTTCTGGCTTTCCAGTGATATCTAATTTGCAATGTCTCATTTTTGTTTCGACCTTCAAGCAATTGACCCAAGATAAATGCGCATACTGCTCAACATATTGAAATATTATCAATAAAAAAGAAATCTTTAAGACTAATGTATGAACATTGATTTCCGGTCAATAAACGTGATTAATGATAGATCTTAGGTTGTTTAAAGTTAATAAACCCAAGACTAACTAATCATTGAACTCAAACAAAAATATGTGAATTGTTGAATATGCAATAGTATAAGAACGTGGAAAGAACAAAGAACGTAAGGAACTCAGGATTGGAAACCTTAAGGACGGACATTGAACTTGAATTAATAATTAACAATGTATTTTAATAAGTACATGGTTAGACATTAAGAACTAGACTACATGGATTATGACTAATCAGATTATTAAGACCCTTAGTAATCGTGTTCTTATTTGAAAACTATAGTTATTTGTTTATATTTGGACTGCAGCCTTTTGGACTTGTACTAATACTGAGGTGAGTTTTACAATCCTTTTTCATTATGTGTTTTATTTGGGGAAAGAAATGCCCTAATGTTTTGCATATGTCATGTTTTTGGACTTGGATTAGACTGAGGTGTTTGGTTTGGGTTATAAGATTGAGTCTAGATGTCATTTATGAGAGTGTTCTTGTTCTTAAGTCCTCGTGTTCTGAGTCATGACTATTTAACTCCGGTTGGGAGCCATGAAGAGGTAGTGTTAGTACTAACGGGTTGACACCCCTATAGTTGTTGTATGGTATGCTAGTTAAGAATGATTTGATCTAGACAAGTCCTTGAGTGATATAATAAGGTTTTTTGGTTCTTATGCTTGGTCTTATGGTATGTACGTCATTAGGCTTGGTCATGAGCTTCTGTTGGAGTCTACGACTTCTTGTCTACTTATTCACACACATTTATTAGACATGACTTACATGGCAACTTATTTTGACTACTTAAACCTATGAACTCACCAACTTATGTTAATTTTCAGAGCATGTCTTTTTAGGTAATGGTGCTTGAGACTGACTGGATTTTAGATCAAGGGACCGTTAGACAAGACCGCTCATTAATGAGCATTTGATTATGTTTGTTTAATAGTTGTTTTAGATTTATATGTTGATTGGATTTACTTTCTACTTGGTTGGGTGTTTGTCATGGTTATTCTGATTTAGAACTTTATACAATGTATGTGCTTGAATGACATTTCATTGTGGTAATGGCTACATTTAGCACTAGTTCTTTATGTGTCAGGCGACATCATGATCTATTGATGGAGAAGGCAGTAAGTGATTCTTTTAAATCCCTAATTTGTTATGCCTATCTCGTATGTTGCATTCTCATATTTCCACTATCGGTGGGAATGGGACAATTACTAAGTATAATATATAATTATAGGGAAAGACTAATGACTTATAGTCATCATAAGTGTGTATCATTTTTTGTAAGTCTATAAAAGCTTAAGGGTAGTTATATCTTCCGAAAGGCATGTAAATACTTGCTTTGGGATTGTAACTACTTAACAAACCTTCAAGAAACAACATATTGGTGATTTTAGTCTATAAAACATAAACTATAAGTAATAATAACAAACATATAAAAAAGATGATTCTTTGCTAATTAGAAGACCTAAAATACTCATGTTATGTAAAACTAATACAACAAAATGTTAAACAGAACATTTATAATTATGTCACACATAACATAAGTAAAAAAATGAATTTGTAAATGACCAAAACGCCCCTCCTAGCCTCTGTAGAGTTTTTGGTCGTTTAAGGTCATATAACCTCGAAAAACCCTTCATTTTACCCAACTACACTTTAATATCAACTTTATTCTTCATCAATTTCATTCATGTCATAATTCACTCACACTTTCCTTCCTCTTTCTCCATACATATGATTCCTACATCAAAGACATACGTATCCTTTTTATTCCTCCAACAAATTCAAGAAATCATTTGCATTTGGTGGACATCTTGATTGTTAGTATGGTTTTTGATTGTTAGTATGGTTTATGTCTTGATTTTTATGTATTTCTACAACATTTCCCCTCAAGAAGCTGACTTTGATCATAAAACGTATCCTATTTCTCTTGTTGATATTCATCTACACAAGATATATAAGTAGTGGAAATCAACATAAAAACTAGTGGTAACAATCTCTCAATCTCCTAAGTTCTTTTTATTATTTTATGTAAAATCACCATCTTCAAATTCTTTGTACATTTTTTTCTAATTCTTATTTTTGTATAATATTTGTAAGAATTACTAATATGACCATCATGGGTTAAATAAAATGGTAAAAACATGGTAAAAATGGGATTAACATGTTAAATATACAAAACCTTGTAATCAAAAGTTAGATTATGGACATGGGCATAAAATCATTATTTAAACGTTTTATACATTACATATAAAAAATTAAAAGATATATATATTCATGATTTATGAGTAAAATCAATAGTTAAATGGAAGATTAACATATTACAATAATTAGTTATAAGTATATTTGCCATATAAATGTAAAAAAAATGAGTATTTATAAAGTATAAATGGACAAAGATACTCTTTTAACGCTTTGACATATTAATAGTCTATACTTGTAAGGGTCATAAAATGGTAAAATTACAATGTTGTATAATGAATTTTGGGTCTAAGACTAAGTTTAAAGAGTCTAGGCAATGAAGTGCGTAGATATTTGACACAACACCAACAGGGAAAGCACTATGTTGGGCTAACTGTACGGATTATAGAAGAGGCTGATGTACTCAAAATAGTCAAGGTGTCTCCTGCATGCATGCAGGTAGAAGTTACTTCGGAAGTTTTACACACTGCAAGAAAATTACACAAGTGTAAAATCTTCCAAAGCCAAAAGATCAATTCTTCCGAAGCCAAATATGAAGTCTTCCGAAGCTTAGAAGACAAAGTCTTCCGAAGCCTCAAAGATAGAAGACTGATTTCTTCCGAAGACAGAAAAGACATGCTCTCTGTGATCAACAACTTTTCAGAAAAGCTGACCAACTTTTCGCTGCCACTCTGTAGGCTCACCAACTTTACACAAGTTGGTGAAAAGGTTTATGCTTTAGGAAGCTGTAGATTAAGCTCTTGAGTCTGTAACTTTCTACTTTATGTACTTTTATCCTTTTTGTATTACAATAGGATTTGAGCTATGCCATGTCATAGTCACATGTCAAAAGACAATCTGCCTTTTGACTTTGCATTGATCTTGTTGTCTAGATTAGTGTTTCCAGCTGGCTTTCAAAGTATGGCCGGCTGTAGGATGTAGTATAAAGTATCTCAGATTCTTGTATTTTATCATGTATGCTTTGTAACACTTGTAATAGAACTTGAGAGCAATATACATCTTCCTTGAAAACCAATTATCTTGTTCTTGAGTTTCTGTATCTTGCTTACTTGTGTTGTTCTAAGTATCACCATAACTGTCTAGTTCTCTATTTAATCTGTTAAGTGTTATAAGCCTCTCCTCATTATGAAAACTGACTTGCACCCTTCAAACGGTCCTGCAATTGGTATCAGAGCTTTCCAGGCTCTTGATTGTAAGATCTCACCATCTTAGATCTCTCTGTTTTTCACAAAACACTTAACAACTCAAATGGCAGCACTTTCAAAGGCTGATTTGGAAACTGGCACTATGAAAAAGTCCCCACTGATCACTTCTGAAGACTTTGATACTTGGTGTCAAAGAATGGAAGGCTTTATCAAGTCTCAAGACTCTAGGATGTGGAAATCTGTTGTCTCTGGACCTTAAATTCCATGCACCTCTTCAGCTGCTGCTGGAGGTAGCATGATCCAAAAAGAGGTGACTGGCTATTCTGAAGAAGATAGATATCAATCAGAAGGCCATGACTACCCTCCAATCTGCTCTTCCCAACTCTATCTACAAGGGCTTCAAGAAGTGCAAACTGCCAAGCAGTTATGGGATGCACTAAAGCTCATGTATGAGGGGTCCACTGAAGTAAAGGAGAACAAAAAGGACCTCTTGAAGCAGCAGTTTGAGAACTTCACCTACAAGGCAGGTGAAACCATGACTCAGCAATACTTCAGGTATGTTGAGATTGTGGACACTCTAATGGATGTTGGAGTAACTGTTGAGAACAAGGACATTGTGAGAAAGTTCATGTCCTCTCTTCCCAGATAGTGGACTCACTACTATGTTGTTATCAAGATGACTGAGAACCTTAAGACTCTCACTCTTACAGAGTTGTATGGTATCCTCAGTGGCTACCAGATGGAGATGAACATGCAAAATCCATCTGGTAACTCGAGCAATCAGCAGGGTTCAGCCCTTCATGTGGTTGAAAGGGATTGCAAAGAACCACAGCATCATCTTATCTGCTACCCTGACAACTCACAAAAGAGTCCTTTCATCACCTTCCCTGAGACACCAAGGGAGAGCTTCATCCAAGGAAGTCCATTCCAAGAGACAAGCTCTTCTTATGTTTTGTGTCAGCTGATGAGAGTTCAGGCAACTTTCTCTTCACCCTTGAAGACCTGGACTGTATCCATCCAATTGATCTGGAGTACATGGAGATAGTCCAGCAGATGGCTCTTCTCACTCACAGAGCCAAGAAGTTCTACAATCGGACGTGGAGGAAGTTGAGCAATGCAGCCAGTGGAAAGTTTGGACTGGATAAAAGCAAGGTGAAGTGTTTCAACTGCAACCAAATAGGACACTTTGCTAGGGAGTGCAAGGCACCTAGAACAAATGGTGGCCAAGCACAAGCCAGACCAAACTACACTGAAGGAGTCAACCAGAATGAGAAGCCTAAGCAGCAAGCTGCAGTTGCTGTTGAAGAAGGAGGCTTTGACTAGAGCTTTCAGGTTGAAGATGCATCTCCAAACCAAGCACTGATGGCAGATCATGATGAAGCCAAGGTATTGAAACATCTTTGCACTCCTGAATGTATTGCTAAAGTTAATAGATACAGGTCCTATAACTTACAATTGAGATCTGATCTTGAGTCCTTAAATATCTTAAAATCTGATTTCAAAAGAGCTGAAAATGGATACAAACTAAAAATAGAAGATTTAGAGAAAACCATTTCAACTCTCCAACATGAACACACCAATTACAAGACTCAGATTAAAGATCTCATCACTAAGTTAACTGAATGCCAGGCTGAGCTTGTGATCAGCAAAGCCAGGGCAGAAAAATGTGTTCTTGAAGAAAAGACCTTTAATAACACGATATCTTCATCTCTGCATGCCAAAGTGTGTTATTAGAATAAGCAGGGACTAGGATCTACTGAGATAGCTCCTCCACACTCCTTACTATCAGTAAGATCTCCAAGGTGTGGAACTTGTGAAGATGAGCTTCCCCTCATAGACCCTATGAGTGAAGAGGATGAAGAGGAGATAGTGAAGGATGGATCTGAGAAGAGTGAAAAAGACCATCCTAAGAAGGGTCACTATTCTCCTGAGGAGAGGAATTTTGTTGGGTTATCAAAGTCCAAGAGGAAGAACTTGATCAGAAGAGCAAAGAGAAAGTCCAAGAAAGCTCAAGAGATCAAGGCCACTTTCAACTCTAAGCAGAAACAAGTATTCATCTCTACAGGATTTGAAGTGGTAAAAGCTGAAGACTCAACTATGAATCCTAGTACCAGGGGTTCTAGTTCTTGTCAACCTCATCCCAACAACAACAAGAAGAAGGCTGATTTGTTGTGTACCACTGCTGCACAACCTAAACCATCCACATCCAGCAGCAAGTCTCTCCCTAAAAGGCTTGCTACTTCATCTGTGAAGAAGAAGAAGGAAGTGGAAAGTGATCAAGATCAGTCTTGCTCTCAAAAGAAGGCTTCCAGAAGAATGTAGTTTGACTGTGTCATGTGTGGCAGTACTTCTCATTCGGCTAAGGATTACATCTACAATTTTAAAAGCACTATCCACATGATCAAGAAGAAATCTTCTGAAAAGATTAAGAAGAAGCCAACTCCTGAAGGAAAAGCTTTTCCTCTCGGAAGTTCCAAAGTGAAGAAGAAGACAAGTGAAAACTTGCCTTCGAAAGAAATATTGGTCTCGGAAGAAAGGAATGCTTCCGAAGTACTGAAGCCTGCTGCAGTGAAAGCAAGATCTTTCGAAGGTCCAGTCTCCAAAACTTCCGAAGTTGTCAAAACTTCTGAAGTGTTGAAGGTTAAGTCTAAGCTTCCAAAGGTGGTGTGGAAGACAAAGAAAGACCATGTGACTGAAAGTTCTTCATCAACAACAGCTGCTGATCCTCAAAGCTTGAACATAGGATCAATTACTTTTGCATTGTCTTCTATTGATATTAATAAGCCCAAGACCAACAAGGCTTGGGTTTCCAAATTTAACTAATCATCTCTTTTTGTGCAGGAACAGCTAAAGACCAACAGGAATGTGTGGATCATCGACAGTGGCTGTTCCAGGCACATGATAAGCAATGGCTCTCTACTCTAAAATTTTGAAAAGATTGATGGAGGGCCTGTTGCTTTTGGAGGAGATGTTGGAGGTTACATTACAGGAAGGGGCATGGTCACAAATGGTAAGCTCTGCATTGAGAAGGTAAACTTTGTCAAGGAGCTTGGGTACAATCTACTGAGTGTATCCCAATTCTATGAGCAAAAGCATAACATGCTCTTTACTAAGCATGAGTGCATTGTTCTCAAGCCCAGGGTGGTCATTCCTGAGGAGCATATCTTGCTTAGAGCCCCCAGGAAAGGGAACATGTATAAGATGGACTTGCATGAAACTTCTCCCTTTGAAGAAGTGTCTTGCTTTCTGTCTAAAGCAAATAGTGATGAGTCTTTTCTCTGACATAAAAGAATGTGCCATGTAAACTTTAAAAACATGAATAAATTAATTAAGAATGATTTGGTAACTGGAATGCCAAAGAAAGAGTTTGCAAGTGATGACCATTGTGTTGCATGCCTGAAAGGGAAGCAGCATAAGGTGTCTCACAAGCCAAAGGAAAGAAACTCCATCACTACTCCCCTACACTTGTTACACATGGATCTTTTTGGCCCCACCAGTGTAATGAGTTTAGGAAGGACCTCATACTGTTTAGTGATCACAGATGATTTCACTAGATTCACTTGGGTCTTCTTCCTTAAAACTAAGGATGAGACCCCTGAGATATTGAAGAATTTCATTCTGAAGATTGAGAATCAATTTGATCATAAGGTCAAGATCATAAGATGTGATCAAGCACTGAATTTAAGAACCAAATCCTTGATACATTTTGTGATGAAAAGGGTATTTCAAGACAATATAGTGCTGCCAAGACTCCTCAGCAAAATGGTGTTGCTAAGAGGAGAAACATGAAACTAATTGAAGCTGCAAGAACTATGTTGTCTGACTCTAAACTGCCTATCACCTTCTGAGCAGAAGTAGTGAACATTGCTTGCTATGTGCAGAACAGAGTTTTAGTAGTTAAGACTCATGATAAGACTCCTTATGAATTGTGGCACAAAAGGAGACCTTTCATTGGTTTCCTCAGATCATTTAGATGTCCTTGTATCATCTTGAATACCAGAGATCAGATAGCCAAATTTGATGAGAAATCAGATGATGGATACTTTATTGGATACTCTTCTCAAGCTAAGGCTTATAGAGTGTACAATCTCAGAACCAAAATTATTGATGAGTCAGCCAATGTGACTTTCAATGAACACACTCCTTGTGTGAGAGGTTCTGGTCCTAATTGGCTGTTTGATATTGATTTAGTTACTAACTGTTTTAACAAGTCTAGTGAGAATATTTCAGGATTTACAGGTAACTTATCAACAGAAGATCCTGACCCAAGATTTGAGCTGAGAAGACCTTCAAGTCAATCTACTTTAGCTCCAGTGCTAACTAACTCTTCAAATGGAGCTTCTATCAGCACAATAATGACAACTCCTGCTGATACATCTGAAGTGCCTTCAAATTCCAACTTAGAGGCACAAATCCAAAGGGAAGGAGTTCCAAATGTAGAAGAATGTGGAAATGGTGACAGTGATCAAGAATTCCTTGATGCTGACTCCATGGAAGACAACATCATTGATGTCACACACTCATTGGATCAAGCTTCTCTTGATAAGTGTGCTGATGTGGTGGGTGAATCTGCCTTGCCTGATCAAAATTTTTCAAATTTAGATCTCTCCAACCAACTTGTTGTGATCCTTTAGCTAAGGATCAACAAGTCTCACCCCACCACAAACATCATTGGTGAAGTTGATAAGGGGGTAAGAACAAAAGGACAAACCCATGACAAAAATGTTTGTCTCTACTCTTGTTTCCTATCCCAAGTAGAGCCAAAGAAAGTTGAGGAGGCTCTGAAAGATGGAATTTGGGTTGAAGCTATGCAGGAGGAACTGCTTTAATTCAAAAGGCAGAAGGTTTGGAACCTATGTCCTCTTCCTCCAAGGAAGACTACTATAGGAACCAAATGGGTGTTCAGGAACAAGAAAGATGATAGAGCACTTGTCATCAAGAACAAGGCAAGACTAGTTGTTCAAGGGTATACTCAGGAAGAAGGGATTGATTACACTGATGTCTTTGCTCCAGTAGCAAGACTTGAAGCTGTTAGGATATTCTTAGCCTTTGCTGCATCCAAGAATCTCAAGGTGTACCAACTTGATGTCAAGTGTGCTTTCTTATATGGAGTGATTGATGAAGAGATGTATGTCAAACAACCACCTGGTTTTGCAGATCCAGATCATCCTGATTATGTCTACAAGCTTGATAAAGCTCTATATGGGTTACACCAAGCTCCAAGGAAGTGGTATGAGGCTCTATCTTAGTACCTATGTCAGCATGGTTACAGAAGGGGTACTATAAATGGAACTATCTTCATCAAAGGAACAGGAAATGAGTTGATGCTGGTTCAAGTGTATGTAGATGACATTATTTTTGGGTCAACTAATCCAAGGCTCTGCAAACACTTTGAGAAGCTGATGAAGAATAGATTTGAAATAAGTGCCACGGGGGAGCTTAATTTCTTTCTAGGAATTCAAGTGAAGCAGGTTGACAATGGCATCTTCATAAGTCAGTCAAAGTATGTTCAGAACATACTTACAAGATTCAGCATGACTGACTGCAAGGTTGCAAAGACTCCCATAGCAAGAAACAACTCCCTTGGACCTGACCTTAAGGGGGAGTGTGTAGATGAGCATCTCTACAGAGCTATGATTGGGTCTCTCATGTACCTTACTGCCAGCAGGCCTGATATCATGTTTGCCACATGTATCTGTGCTAGATATCAAGCCAACCCCAGGATGTCACACCTTGTTGCTGTCAAGAGAATTTTAAGATATCTCAAAGGTGCTCCATCACTAGGCCTTTGGTATCCAAAGAATTCTGACTTCAATCTATATGCATATACAGATAGTGACTATGGTGGCTGCAATATGACTGCAAAGTCTACATCAGGGGGATGTCAATTTCTTGGTGGAAGGATTGTCTCATGGCAATGCAAGAAACAATCCTGTGTATCTGCATCAACTACTGAAGCTGAATACATTGCTGCTGCAAGCTGCTGCGCTCAAGTGCTTTGGATTCAGAATCAAATGCTAGACTATGGATTCAACTTCAAGGAGACTCCCATCCACATAGACAATAATAGTTCTATCTTTATTACAGAGAATCTTGTGCAGCACTCAAGGACCAAGCATATCAACATCAGGTATCATTTAATTAGACATAATTTTGAAAAGGGTTAATTAAACTAGCCAAAGTTCACACAAATTAACAATATGCTGATTTGTTCACCAAAGCTTTTGATGAACATAGATTTAAGTATCTCATATCAGCTATTGGGAAGATCAACTTTGAGTAGCTTTTTCTTAAACTTAAATTCAATATTATTTTTAAAATCTGTGTGTCATTAGTTGTTTATTTTATCACCTTCATAAGCCCCTAATGACTTGGAAGAAGATTCTTTTAGAAAATATTCCTTAGATTTTTGAAAATTTTGAACATCATTCACTTCGGAAGAAACTTAGTTACCTTCGGAAGCAAATTATGTCTTTAACATCAATTAACTACTTATGACAATTTACCTTCGGAAGAAATTTTCTAAATATCTTCCGAAGCCAAATTCTTCTTAAGTATCTAAATGATGTTAAAGGAAAATTCTCTTCCGAAAGTATTTATCTCTGAAAGGAGAAGAATTTTCTAAGTATTTTTCTTCCGAAGCAAAATTTTCAAAACTCTTACAAATATCTTCCGAAGCCAAATTGGCCTCGGAAGTTTTTATCAAAAAAACTTCCGAAGCCAAATTACCTTCGGAAGATTTCAACTTCCAAGAAAACTACTTTTGGGCACTTTTTCAGAGGTGGTACCGACATCCAGATTTCAAAGTTTATCCTTTAGCATTAACTTTGTCTCAAATCCATTTCATATATATACTCAACGGTTTTCCACTCTTTCACTTTTCTCTCTTCATCTGCAATATCTTTCTAACCTAAATTCACCCAGAAACCGCCTTTGTTCTTACCTTTCTTCCTGACGAAGCTCTCTCAAATGGCCAACCTTAACCGCAGAAACCAACATGATTTCTCCATGCAACTCTACAGGTAACATAATCAGGTTGCTCTGCTAAACTCTGAGAAAGATCCTGCTTTCTCAGAGATTTGCCAATTCCTTTCTTTGACGAACTACTTCACCTCCCTCACTATTGATCCTCCTCCTACGAGGATCATCTGCTGGACTTCTAGCGGACCTGCCAAGAGGTCACCATGGACGGGGAGAAGGCATTGTCTGCCACAATGCAGGGGAGGACAATCTTCATCACTCTGGCCATCATCAACACCCATCTTCAGCTGGATGATGCAGAAGGTGATGTGCCTTTCCCAAATCCGCTGTTAATCAGTCCTTTGCACAGATGGGATATGAAGGAGACTTCTTAGTTAGAACTTTTAGGAAAGGGAAGGTCTCTTCCTAGTGGAAGTACCTCCTCCATGTCATCATACACAGCTTGTCCAACAAGCATGGAGGATGGGACCAGATTCCTGAGGATCTGTCCTTCATAGTCCATGGACTGGTTCAAACGGTCAAGTTCAGGTATTCTTACTTTATTTACCTTAATTTACTTTCAAACTTGAACTCCTTAGAGTATTACATGTTCCCTAGATATGTCCAGTACTAATGTTTTCAGAACCGGATCGGACGTTGAACCGGACGTCTTACTGGTTTGGTGGTCGGACCGGATTTAAGAACCGAATGACGTCATAATTATATATATAGTATATTATATATATAGTTATATATATAATTAAATATAAGTAATTTATACATGTATTTTATAGTTATATATAAAACTTAACTATATTTTTATATCCAACACACTAATATATGGTTCAACACCCCGTTTTTACCCATTAAAATCAAAAAAATAAAAAAAATACAAAATCCGGTCCGAACCGGTTCCCGGTTCCCGGTTCAACTGCCGAACCGGTTCGAACCGGCCGGTTCAACTTGCTGAAAACGATTTGGGGGAGATCGGACCGGTGGACCAGCCGAATCCCGGTCGAACCGGTCGGACCGGCTGGTCCGATCCGGTCGTGAAAACAATGTCCAGTACATTCTCAACTATGAACTGGGCTTATAGTTGAGGGGAACAGGTAAAACTCTTAAATTGGGACAGATGAAGCCCGGCATCTTTAAAATAATGAGAAAACCAACTGTGGGATTCTCTGGGGTAGAAATAGCCCTTGTCCCAAAAATGCTAGAGCTCATTGCTCAAGGTGACAACCTAGCAGCACCAGCTAGTGTTGAACCCACACCTGTTGTTTCCCAACTACCATCTCAACCTACAATAACCATCACCTACTATAGAAAACACAAACGAACCCCTGCTCAAGCTATTCAGTCTGAGCAGGCACCCATATCATCACCCATGCAAGAAGAAGTGGATACTGGAGCTCCCACTTCTCTTAAGGAGCAAACCACTCCCATCTCTCATACTATCAGTGCTGAGGTTCCTAATGCTCAGCCTGATGAGCTCATAACCCAAAAAGTCTTAAGCCTTCACTCAGAGTCTCAAAACTCTAGTGAACAACCTTTAGGGGACAGTTACCATCCCCAGCCTCTAGATCTCAACCAACCAATCCCAACCTTGAATTCTATGATGATGAAGACATGGGATTCAGTAAATACCATGGGTCTTTCTTCTTCACCCCCTACTCAAGGAGAGTTGAGTGCTACTTCCACTCCCACATCTAGCCCACATCATCCACACCAAACTGTGGTGGATCTCCCTGAACAAGTTTAGGAGGTCCATATGGAAGAGGCTCTCACTATATCTAGTGATTACATCATTAAGACCTCAACCATGGCAACTCAGCCCACTAACACTTCACTTGAAGCTGTCAGTGATCAGAGGAAATCCAGCAGCCAAGAATACTATGCTGGTGATGAGGGAGAAGACATCAGTCCAATTCTCTCATCCCCCCCCCCCCCCATGATTCTTCATCTAAAGATGAGGGGGGTCTGAAACTAAAAGTGCAACAACTAGAAGACATGTGCACCTCTTTGGTCTCCAAGGTAAGTCACTTGGAATCTCAAGTGACTGCCTTACAGAAGAAGGTCAATGACCAGCAACTTGAAATCACCGATCTCAAGGGCAAACTAGCTAAGAGACCATTAAGACAAACTCAACCAGGTCCACAAGAACCTGTGAAAGTAGTTGATTTAACCTTCAGCTCACCTATGTAAGTGGGTGATGCTACCAAAAAGGGGGAGAAAGTCCCTACAACCACAGAACTTGAGAGTTCTGTCATGAGTGTGGACAATGAGGACTCACCACCCTCACTTGCAGTTGTCCAAACTCAACAACTTCCTCAGGCTCACACTGATATGGAGGCCTTATTTCAACAACTATTTGATGAAGGAATTCCAATGTCCATGCCTGCCCCATCCCACTTAGCTGAAAATCCAATCATGGGATGGTGGTATGATTCTTCAAGAATGGCATTGGTGCTATCAAGGGCCCAGGGGTAGCAGGAACTCTTCAACTTTCAGACCTTGAGTTTCCATGATGCTATGAACTTGGTTAACCTACCTTTCATCAACCCAAGCCAAAACAGACAGGCTGGCAGGTTAGCTGAGGTGATCCATGAAAGTCCTGAGAAAGAGTCTGTGGCTGTTGAAGAGGAAGAAACTCAAATAAGTAGGGAACAAGAAAGACAAAAGATGATTGCCTATCTGAGTGCCACAGGATTCTATCAGGCAGCAGCCCTCAATCCCCTCTTATTTGAATACATTGAGTTTGAGTATCAAAAACAGCTTAATGAAGAGGCTCAAATTCAAAGAAAAGCTGTGAAAAGAAAAATAAGAGAGGAAGCTGCTAAAACAAGAGCCACCATCAGAGCCCAAGAGAAGAAGTCTGCTGACAAACTAAAGATGGTGAGCTTCTTGAAGCTGTATGGGTTCTCTCGAAGGAGACTTGGTCCTATGTCTCTATCCATAATGGATGAGCACATCAGGAGGATCAAGCAGAAGATCAAAGAAGGTCAGCTTATGGACTTGCATTCTCCACCAAGTCCAGCTGCACCTGAAGTTGAGGTGAAGGTTGAAGAGACAACACAGCCTGAACCTGAAGCTACAACTAAGCCAACTTTATCTTCTGACACATAGCAAGGTTCTAAATCCCCTCCTACTGATAACATGGGGAATTAGGACCTAACTGAGGAGAGCACAGAAAGCCAATCTGGTGCTACAGGCCAAGCTTCTCAGTTGAAGTATAGAGTGAGGAAAAGGATGGCCATCAGAAGGGACAGAAGAAAGAAGAAAAAGTCCAAGGCATCCACCTCATCACCTCAGGATGAGTCAAAACATCCTGAGGATGTGCAACAAGAGGCTGACCAATCAACTCCAATTCAGGTTGAGCCTCTTGCATCAGGAAGACCCATTCTGTCCTGGACTTTTGCTGCAAATCCAGACAGATGGTATGTTGTCAAAGATCAAGGTGGTCAAGAAGTCTATCTCTAGCAGGACATGCTTGATCTACCTCTGCATGATCTCTTTAACATGAGAAGGTTCTATGAGAGTCTGAAGGATCCAGATCAGCTGATGAAGAAGGGAATGCTTCTGATCCTAATGAGGACTATAAACTACTAAAGAACTTCTCTGTTTTGGTAGCATCAGCTTAGGGGGAGTTTGTAAGGATTATAGAAGAGGCTGATGCACTCAAAACAGTCAAGGTTTCTCCTGCATGCATGCACCTTGTGCGTGGTAGAAGTTACTTCGGAAGTTTTACACACTGCAAGAAAATTACACAAGTGTAAAATCTTCCGAAGCCAAAAGACCAATTCTTCCGAAGCCAAAGATGAAGTCTTCCGAAGCTTACAAAGTCTTCCGAAGCCTCAAAGATAGAAGACTGATTTCTTCCAAAGACAGAGAAGACATGCTCTCTGTGATCAAAAACTTTTCAGAAAAGCTGACCAACTTTTCGCTACCACTCTACAGGCTCACCAACTTTACACAAGTTGGTGAAAAGGTCCATGCTTTAGGAAGCTGTAGATTAAGGTTTTGAGTCTGTAACTTTCTACTTTATGTACTTTTATCCTTTTTGTATTACAGTAGGATGTGAGCTATGGCATGTTATAGTCACATGTCAAAAGACAATCTGCCTTTTGACTTTGCATTGATCTTGTTGTCTAGATTAGTGTTTTCAGCTGGCTTTCAAAGTATGGCCGGCTGTAGGATGTAGTATAAAGTATCTCAGGTTCTTGTATTTTATCATGTATGCTTTGTAACACTTGTAATAGAACTTGAGAGCAATATACATCTTCCTTAAAAATCAATTATCTTGTTCTTGAGTTTCTGTCTCTTGCTTAATTGTGTTGTTCTAAGTATCACTATAACTGTCCAGTTCCCTATTTGATCTGTAAAGTGTTCTAAGGCTCTTCTCATTGTGAAAACTGACTTGCACCCTTCAAACGGTCCTGCACTAACACTAACACTAACACTAACACTAAGAGACGAAAGCTAGGGGAGCGAACAGGATTAGATATCTAGTAGTCCTAGCCATAAAAGATTATTTTCAACCCAATTGGTCTCATGGACATTGGAGAAGGTTTGATACCGCAAATGGTTGCTGTAAGATCAAAGGTCAAAATTGTTTTTCGGTTGGTACATTCATGTTCAACTTTGAACAAGCATAGCTCTCTCATTTTTTGGAGTTTTTACATGATATTTTTCTAAAGATTAGTTTTTTTAGCTTTTTAATGATATGTAATACACATCTCAATAATATAATTTGATTTTTCAAAAAATGAATGCACGAAGAGTGCGCAAACCTATATATAATCTATCAAGTTTTATTAAATATGCATCAAAGATGAATCATCACTCACTAATTAAGCATGATTATTAGTGATAAATAGATTATAATAATAATACTTGCATCAGAATAATTTGGGAAATAAATGATATCCATAAATTAAGAAAATTCATATTAAAAGTATGGTACATAAAATCATCAAATGTCACCAATATCACTCATGCTAGTTTTTATAGTTGGATATCAGCTAGTAATTATACATCAAATGACCTCACATATCAAGTATTAAGAAACATAATTTGGTCATAAAGGTCTTACAAATGAGTTTATAACAAGAAGGCTAGATAGTCTTGCATTGGTAATGACACCATCTTAAACGTTACTTGTAGATTCCTAGAACAAGTTTTGGGATATCTTTGCATACTAAAGAAGATGAGTTTTGCGGCTCCAATTTCATTTTTATAATTTTCAATGCAAGGGGAAAAGAATGCTTAAATCTTTTTATGTTGTAATAAATATACTTATGCTTTGGATTCTTTAATACTATTTAGACTTTATAGTGTTTGTTTTGCATAATGTAAACTTATATACAGTTCTAGTTCTTTCATGACCATTTAAATCCGGGTTGAAGCCAAAAGAGAGGTATAGGTGGGTAGTACTAGGTCTACAGCCCCACCCTCGCATGTTGGTATGTTAATTGAAAGCGGCAGTGGTAGTGATTTGAACCCTTAAGTGAATATAATTCGATGAAATTTGCATGCTTTGTCATTAGGTTTGGTTGTGACCACATTGTGTACACTGAAAATTCTTCTTGCTTATAAATTACATATTAAAGTCCTATACATAGTTGTTTTAGCACAACACAACTTTCCACTTATAAACCTACGAACTCACTAACCATGTGTTGGCATTTCGAGTATTTATATTTCAATTTGGACATTAAAGATAAGTGAGATTTGATGTAGACATTTTTATATAAGCTATTACAGACTATTTCACCTTACCTCTCCTTAGAAGACTTTATGATATGTGCTTATATTTATATTATAGTAAGGATTAAGAGACAGCTGTAATTTATAGAGACTTGTTTGAAACAATATAATTAGACTTATTGATATTTTCTTTTAAACAATGCATTCTTGATGGTCGATTCGTTGCATTCCTGTGATTCCGCCTTGGCGGGGGTGTAATATATGTAACACTTGAAGTTTTTATTAAAGTTAATAGGAAAAAAAGAAAAAATGAGGAAAGATGTGATGTTAATAGGGGTTAGAGACTAAAAGTGGGCAAATAAAAGCTTATTACCTTAAGTTTCGTTATAAAAGGAAGGGGATCCATGCTTTCTTTTTTTCTTGCATTTGAAGATTTCCCCAAAAGGGGTTAGAGAAAAAGTTGTTATTAGAGAAAAAAAAATCAAGAAAAATTGATTAAAGGTATGTAATTCTCATTATTTTATAAATCTAAGCTAGAACTAGGTTCATATGACGTTTATGTTGAATCTAAATGAATTAAGTTGTTAACTATATATATACATGTGTGTAGATCTAGAGATCTATCTTCTTGGTTCTAGGGTTTGTTTGAGAGCTTCAAAAGGTGAGTTCTAGAAACTTGTATTTAACTAATATAATTAATTTGGGGTTGTTGTGCATACTTACATGTTATTTTCTATCGAATCTATGATTTCATATGAAAATGATGACATTTTTATGTTCGTTTATGAAGTTTTAGTATGATAAATGATGAAATTATTTACATGCCATGATTAGAAGAGAACCCTATATAGGAGATGTAGATCTATTGCTACAAACTTGTCTTTCGAAAATGAAGTAGAAATGAAATGATAAGTATGAAAATCGAGTAGAGGGGATGAACATCCACACCAGACACCATTCACCACATTAGACATTGTTCACAATAGTGGACATTTTTCACCACATCAAGTATTATTCATCACATTGGGCACTATTTACCACATCAACTTATACATAGCTTTATTTGAGATGTTAGTCATATGTATTGAGTACTATTCATAGCATTAGGTACTGTTCATCACATCAGCCTATACTTAGCCATATGTTGGTCATTCGTATTGGGTATTATTCACATTATTGGATATTGTTCAACACATCAGCCTATACTTAGCCATATTTGATATGTTGGTCATCCTCATTGGATACTATTCACCACAATGGATACTATTTGCCACATCAGCCTATTCATAGCCATATTTGAGATGTTGGTCATCTGAATTGGGTATTGTTCAGTAAATCAGCCTATACTTAACCTTATATGAGATGTTAGTCATATGTATTAGGTACTATTCATCGCACTGAATATTGTTCACCACATTAGCCAATACTTAGCTGTATTTTAGATGTTGGTCATCCACATTGGGTCCCGTTCACTGCATTAGGTACTACACGACATCAGCCTATATATGTTGGCCATCCACATTGGGTATTGTTCATCACATTGAGTACTATTCACCACATCACCTTATATTTATGTATGGAATTCTCTTGTTGTTTTAGGTTTCGAAAACAAAAGCTAAACGCATGGCAGACTTCTTAAATCAAGATGGGAATTTATTCTAGATCTAATTGTAAAAATAAAAGAACACATTAAATTAAAAACACATCGTATGGTGTTTAGAATACACTATTTTGACTAGCTAGTCAAGATTACCACTTAAGAAGTTACACGATCAATAGGGAAGAGAAAGAGAGACGGGGTGATTTTTTGTCCACCTTTTCTCAAATAATATCTATATATACTTGTTTATTTGGATAACTATTATTTAATAACAATTATACATTAGTTCATATTTATAGATATAGTTAGATATTTAAATATATAACAGATTATTATTATCTAATTATAATTGTCCTGGTAATTAATTAAACAATTTATTAATACTAATACAAATACATATATACAGTGGGTAACCCGCGCGTTGCTGGGAAGTGAACAATTTACAAATCTGTACTTGTTGTATTTCACTTAATTTATCAATTGTTTTGTTTTATGGTTTAAATCTCTTATACGGCTTATGGTTATTAACATATGTTAAAGCTAACACATTGTTACAGAACTAATTAGCATTAACAAGAATAGTTGAAGGACTCAACTTTTAAGTAAACATAAGTGTTGAACATGATTAAAGTTCAATGAATATTTTCTAGAAAATTCACATTCAACATAGTATAAGTTGAATTGCTTTAATACATCAATGTAGAAATTTGTTATAACATTAGATATTAAATATAGATATATTAATAGAAAACCATGTGATTCATTTCTTTGAAGCAGAGAGAGTATAATAGAAAATTTTATTATAATATTAAAGATTAAAGCTTGTAGTCCTTTATATGTTATCTTAAAATTATTGCAAAATTACAACTTTGTCTTAAAGAGATGTTTATACATAGTAATAAACAATAGATGATATAGAAAAAGATTATTATTATCATCATATTATAAAAGTATTTATTAATTATATAGTTAAGTATTCACATAGAATAATACTTATTTATAAAATTTTATTTTATTTTATTATTATTATTATTATTATTATTATTATTATTATTATTATTATTATTATTATTATTATTATTATTATTATTATTATTATTATTATAATAAAAGTATTTAGTTAAGTATTTAAATAATGTGATACTTATTTACAAATTTATATGTTAATTTAAAATATTAAAAATTATATAATATTTAACGTAGTAAATTAAATAATCTTACAATATTAAATAATGTATTAATCAATGTATTAATTACAATAAGTTTATTAATATGGGGTAAAATAAGAATGATTGCATTGAACAATTATACATAATGCTTAAAAAGTTGTATTAGGTGTTTCAATTTTTTTTATAAAATTACATTTATATCCTAAGGTTTTGCTTTATATAGTAGTATAGCGGACACCCGCGCTTCGCGGCGGTTTGATTTTAAATGAATATGTAAATGTCGCAATGATAGTTTTTGAGATTATCATTATTTTAGTTAGTTCAATGATATAAGCGCTCGGATTCTCATGTATATCTAAACATGCTTTAGTGATTCGTTATTATATCGTCATAATACTATTATTGAACATATGCTATTTAATAAATCGTGGATATGAAGTAAAATAAATATGTTAAAAGTATTTGAATAAAACTATCATAAAATGTAGAACATTGTATCGTGATTAATGATATGTTATAATTATATTGTTACAGATACAATAACATGATAAAAACACATTATTAAATTTTAACACCATATTGTTGTTGTTGTTGTTGTTAACCTTTTAATAAAAATAATCATTACTATTAATATTATTATATTTATTATTATTATATTTTTAGACGTATTAATAATATGTCATCTGCTAGCAAATTTAATCATAAATACTAAAGTTATCGACAACCCAAAATACCCCTAAAAAATATAACTATTAGTTATTATAAATATTAATTGTATACTTAATTATTTAAATAGTAGTTAATAAATTTAAATGTCCTTTTCAAGTATAAAAATAATTTAATATTAAATGTATTGAATTAAATAATATCATATTATTCCAAATAACAATTGTTGATTTCTACTATCTCTCTCTCACTTGATTTGTTTTTTAATAAGGTGACCAATGTGTGACCAAAAAGGATCAACCCCACTAGCTGTATAGACTTATTTCGATACTTGAGCATATAATATACAACAACTTAGCCATATTTGAGATGTTCAACCACATTGGGTAATGTTCATCGAATTTGGTACTATTCATCGTATTGTTACTGTTCACCTAAACTCGGCCATATTTTGAGATATTGGACATTTACATCAGCCTATAATTCGCTGACTTAGATATATTGGTCAATCGCACCTAATTAAGTCATCCACATGTAAATTAGTCACCCGCATAGGGCTCTGTTATCCGTATTAAAGTATACTTGGGATATTTTTATCAATGATTCCTAACTAAGTGTTGACTAAGAGTTGACTCTTAACTATCGTTGAATGTTTCTACCATACGAATTCCTACATGCCTTGTTTCTTTAAGAAGACTACTTTTGATATCTTACATGATATTTAATGTTCAATTTAATAAACATTACCATGAAAAGTATTATGTATAGTAAAGTAAAACATTAATGGAAAATTAATGACAGTGAAACCTAATAATATAAAATATGGGCCTAGAATTAAAAGTCTTACAAGCATGAATGGAATGAACTTCATTTATGTGAGTCAAATGAATGAAACGTGTGTGGGTTCTGGGCCTTGCTGGAATTGTGGATCAACTGTCTTGGGTTTAGACATTTGTTGGTGCATTATCAAACATTTCGATGCCTTACACCATTAATCTGTAACAGCAAGTTACGTATAAATTGTTAGATATTTTAGTGTAATCGGATTGACTATTTAATCAATATAATCATAGCATTTGTCAAAACAAATCAGGGGAACGAATTTGCTTATGTTTATTATGATTACGAAGAAAATAAATCAAATGTTCAGTTATCAATGGTTCATTAATCAACCGCATGTTGTTAGGTTCATTAATAAATTGTTTGTAATTCGTGTTGATTGATGATCATCGCCCACTGGAAGCTATTAAGAATGATGAATTGGACGGTATGGATTATGAAAAGTTGATTAACAGTTTTAAATAAAAGAATGTTATGACAACATTACAATTAATTTAACTATGTAAGACAAGTTAATTTGCGTGAGTAATTTTCTTTATTGTAATAACAATGATCATCATACTAATGAATTCATATATATATAAGTTTATATTTTAGGGGCACATTTTTATTAGTCGCACAGGGCATTCGATATCTCGGGGACGGCCCTGGACTCTATATCCATCATTGTTCATATTTTACATTTATATTCTCAAATCTATGTTTGTTATTCACCACTTATCAATCATCTACACTTTCTTTATTCTTGACATGTTTAATCTTCACAAAACGGATTATTTGCTTCTACATAAGATCCACTCCGATGTATAAGAGTGGGCTTTTTTTCTCACCTCCGATTGATAGATGGGACTTTTTCTTTGTTGGAATTTTTCACAAAGTCTAAGTGTTGCATAAATTTAAGAAGAATTCTTATATACATGGTGTATGGTGGGTATGGAAAGTTAGAAACACGTTAGATTTTAAAAAGGACATGCGTTCCTCTTCAAAGATGACAGAATACATCAAACTTTCCTCATTCAATTGTTAGAAATATAGGGTTAAGTAATGTAATTTGAAATGACTAGATTGGTGTACTTTGTTTTTATTATATTTTTTTTTCTTATTGTAATATGTATTGACTTCACTCGATTTTTGCTAATTCAAGCATTTTGTTTTCTTTGCTTTATTATTGTAACTAGTAATATACATGCGCATGTTGCAGCGGGATAGTTGTATTAGTTAAAAAAAAAAAAAAAAAAAAAAAAGGTGTCCACATATAACAAAAATGCCCAAAAGATATGATCAACACATGGTTTCATCAATGGTAGCAATGCATATTTTTAGGTCCTAATATAGAGACACCCACCCAGATAAATCGACACCCCCTATACGCCGCGTATGGGTCCATACGCCGAATACACTGAAAACGATGAAAATCCAGGGGGGGCTGGGAGCTATACGTCCCATATAGCCCTATACGACTCCCTCTATACGACACATATAGGGCTATACGACGCGTATAGCGAATTTCGACACTGACTACGAGGAAAAATTCAGGGGGCTGTCAGATGGCTATACGATACATATAGCCCTATACGACACATATAGCCTTATACGACCCCCCCTATACGACGCGTATGGGGCTATACGATACGTATAGAAATTTTTGAGTGTTGATTTAAAATCATGGGGTGTGTATTTAACGGGTCCCTATTATAATAATATGTCTCGAATCTGTCATTTTCTCATCAATGAAACTAGTATGAACTTTCGTTCTTTTTTATATGATCACTTGAAAACTTATAATTTAAAAATATAAATAAAAAAATTACATTTGAAAAAATAAACAACAAAGTTACACTTGAAAGGCATCGAATAAAAACCCACCCACGACTCAGACCCGGGTGACACACGTAAAGGGAGGGCGCGTGAACCAGTGGGTTAACAATGATTTTGAGTTTTTTAAATTTTAAAAAGAGTTTACTTTTATTCCTAAGCGTGTTGCCGTGGGAGTTGAAAAAAGGTGGAGAACACCAAACTATATTTAAAAATTGTGGGTAGCATAAACACAAAAATAAACGTTAACATTATGTTAACATTATTTTCATGAGTTCATTTAAGAATAGAAAAAAAAAAAAAGAATAGCAATAAAAAAAAAAAACAATTGTGTTCTCGAGCTTTTTTAAATGGAAGAAAATAAAAGAGAACTAGAAAAGTTATGTTATCAAGTTCATTTAACGTGAAAAAAAAAAGAAAAATAAAGGCTAAAGTCAATACTTTTAAATTGAAAAGAAACAGAGAAAAGAAAAAAATAAAAAAAGAAGAGAAAATAAAAGAAAAGAAAGTTTTTTTTTCTCCTTAAGTAAAATCGGGAACAAAATGTAAGAAGTGTGTGTTGATTTTAAATAAAATTTATGCCAAACTTGGAGAATACATAAATATATTTTGGGTGAATTCTATTTAGTTAAATCGTTTTTGTCAAGAGTATTATAGAAGAAAATTAATAAAATGCTAACCAACTTGACCTAAACAACAAAATAAAAAATATAATAAAAAAATAGAAAGAGTAGTGCAAGTAGTGGTGTTCAAAAATACCCGAATCCAAGAATCCGATCCAAAATTCCGAATCCAAAATATCCGAATTTTCGGATATCCGAAAATTCAGATTCAGATAGTGATTTTCAAAAGTTTCGGATATTAGGATATCCGATTATCCGAAAACTAAAACATATTTTTTTATTTTTTTAAATTTTAAGCATATTTTTATTTTTAGATTGAGATTTTTTAGTGTATATTGGGACTTATATTATATAAGTTGGTTTTTATATTATTTTTATAATAGCATATGTCTAATTATTATAAAAAAACTAAAAAATAAAAAAATAAAAAATAAAAAATAAATTTCAGATATCCAAATTTCGGATAAGGATATGAATAGTGATATTTACTATCCGAAATTTTCGGATATCCGAAATTCGGATATCCGAATTTGAACACCACTAAGTGCAAGGGGGTAGATAAACAAAAAAACACAATGGCGATGAGTTGGCCGAAGACTTGAACGTGAGACACCAAAAATTGAAGGATCAAACGCTGAACTAATCAATATATAGGTTTACATTTGGTTTAGAACGCTTTCTAAAGAAAAACATTTAACATTTAAAAATAAGAAAATTCTTACCGATCTTTCTAAATCATATATATTCTTCTTTTTAATTTAATAAAATAGTAACTAAAAAGGCACATATCAGCTTCATATTTGTTCTAATCAAGAAATTTTTGTTTCTCTCTTATTAAACAATTACATTAATTACTAATAATATTATTTAGTTTATTTTAAATTAAAAATAGTATTTAAAAAAATAAAAAAAAGATATTTTTTATTCTAAAGAAAAATATTTTTATAAAATAAGAAACTTTTTCAAAAGATCAAACTCTTTTAAAAACATAAAATATTTTAAATTTGGTATTTTTAAAAGGTAAAATTTTTATAAACCAAAAATAATTAAAATTGGAAAGCTATAATAAAGAAATTTTAAAAATAACATTTTCAAAAACGGTTTATGTTGAAACAAAATGTTTAATTTTTTTTAAAAAAATAAACAAAAAAAAATTAAAAGATTGATATTATTGTTTTATTACTTATAATGATTACTTATTCGTAATTTCAGTTATTATCTTATTTTAAAATATATAGTTTTATAATTAATAAATTTTCATTCAATTTAATAATTTATTTATTCAATCTGTGTAATACACGAATTTATTAAAAATAGTGATATAATATAATATGTATTGTCTTCCCTCACTTTTTGCTAGTTCATGCTTTTTTAATGTGATCACCCACATTAGAAAAAAAGTTACCAATGTGTTTCCAGGCTCACACAACTCTTCATTGTTTTTTCGTAAACGGAAGTGCTCTTCAAGAATAGTAATGCAATCACATATATAATTACAAATTCCGTATATAATATACTTTCTTATTTGTTTTCAACAAAATAACATAAAATATTACATCAGATGTTCGTTGTTTCATCATGGGTTTCAAACCAAAATTCAAAGACAGTTTTCCTATGAGTTCCATGACATTAAAACTTACTATCAAATAAAGCATTCCTTGTCCCTATTGTGCAAAAAAAAAAAATCATGAGCCGCTCCCTGTACCCAGTTTGAAACCCTCTCGATGACGTATTGTTTGGTGCCATTTCAGAATGCTGACATCATAGTCGATTTTGCAGCCTCACGCTTCATCTCTGCCGCTTTTCCACTGCCCCGAAAATACATGTAAACTTGCTGTACATTCACATCAAACGTCATGCGAAAACAAAGAAACAGGTGTAAATAAGAGTTAAAAAGATAGAAATTAAACCCTAAAAACTGTCTACATATTCAGAACCTGAATGACCCAAATGCTCATCACTGATTCAAAAGCAAAGAATGCAAACCCAATGAAATAAAAGATCTGCAAGTAACACAAAGATGAGTAATTACATAACATGAGTTATTGCAATTAACTTGAGACATGCTGAAAAGGGAATTTTTTTATGAACTTACCCCGACAATGGCGTGGGAAGTTAACATATCAAGAGCCGGTAGTATTCCACTATAAATGTATAAAACAAGAGGAGCATTAGCTTCATGATGGTAATGAAACTAAATTACCTTAATTAAGTGGGTTGAGTAAAAAGTCACAACTGTTTTTATTCGGGTCGGGTTGTGTTGACCCATAATACTTTTAGTCAAAATTCTTATTCTTCACTTAAATATTAGTGAATCAAATATGATAACACAGAAACATAAAATCTATATTCTGATTTCAAAAATAAATAAATAAAATGTTTGGAAAGTTTTATGTGTAAAAATATGTTTGGATGACTTTTCACCAGAACTCATTTGACCCCCTCCCTTCAAACTAATTTTTTTTTTACTTTGACACGAGAGGTAAAGCCTATTAGAGTTCCTACTCAGAAGTATAATGACTTAAATTGCATTTAACAACCAAAAAGCCTACTTTAGTCACTGGCCAATTTGACAATTTTTTGTTTTTAGAATTTACTAAAAACCTTTTGGTTCTTGGTTGCGTTATCTGTAAACTGGAATGCTTATAAGCTGAATGCTTATATGCATTGACAAGCACATAAACTTTAGTAAAAACATTTATTGTAAAACAGACAATTCATTTGTCAAATTGGCTGAAGTTAAATTCAATGCTAAATTAGCAAAGTACATATAAAACATTATTCATTTTAATAGTTAACCATTTATATACAAGTAGAACTTACGTCAGGGACTTTCCCTTAAAGATAATCGGGGGAGCGACCGCAGCAAATACACAAAAGGCGATGTGGAACTGAAAAAAAAAAAAAAAAAAAAAAAAAAAAACTTGCATTGATACACTAACAATGCCATTTGCAAAACATAGTTACAAAAGGACAGCTTACCATGTAAGATAAGAAAAACCATCCAAACTTCAAGGCGCTATCAGTTCTGTCAATTAAAAAAAGGGTTGAAATTAAATACATATATATATTTAAAAAACAATCAAGCCATGGTTCATGTTAGCATAAATCCATGGTTCAGGTTAGCAGGAGTACTTGTCAGCCACTAGAATAAGCATACTAGTGCTATGTTTTGACATTAGTACGAAAGATTTTAGAATTTGGCTACCAATCAACACTTTGACTATACTATACCTGCAGTCATACATTGCCTCGATTTGGGACAGCAGGTTTTCGTTAGACTAGAGTTCATACCTCATAGCACGATATAAAGGGCGATACCACATGACATAAGCCCCTGGGACTCCAGATATTAAATAAATAACAGCAAGAAACCAAATTGTTGGACCTGCAAAAGATTTGAAACAATGTAATTTTGGTACTTTATACATCAACAACAAAATCTGGTAGATGTGAAATCACTTGACAAACCTTCCCCTTTTATCCAGGCTATGGTCACTGCTACGAGATTCCATACAAGGCACACTACAATGCCTGCAAAGTATAAAATTAAAAACTTTATTAACAATTTATCACATAAGATTGTTTTATAAATACATGAAGATGTAACGTTTACGGTTTACATACCTAGAAAGGTTGTAAATGCAACATATTGTATTTTCTGTAGATGGATAGGGATTTCATTTGTAATGTCATGATGTATGATAGGGAAAAATGGTGGCCAATTTTTTTCCTCTAAAACAATTCCAGCTGCAAAATAAACCATTTAGATTAAATTGTTGTGTATGCTACCCAATTAAAAACACCCAACAATATTCTTAAAAAGTAAACATATTACATCGTGCAATAGCATCCTCTTTCCTCTTCAGTTCCTGCACGAGACGACAAATAATGTAAATAATGACACACACTAACAGATGATAGAAAACAAAGTAACTTAAAAATCTCTCTTTTATAAATAATCATTTATATTTTAAATAAATTTCTTGATCCAAAATGTTCTTTTTATATTTCGCCTCTTTCCGGGGAGTAAATTTTCTTGATACACTACCAGATGGGTCTCACAAGAAAAAATTGAGAAAAATGGTATAATTAAAATAGTGAAAATATTTGCAAAACATTGAACCATCATGTATATCATATAAACCACACTACCACTTTTATATATAGACGCATACATTTTTTTATTTTTATATTTTTTAACTGTTAATTTTTTATTTTTTTTTTTAACATGCAGATACATACATACATACATACATACATACATACATACATACATACACTCATTCTTAAACTAAATTTCCTTAAACACAAGTTGAAAGAAAACCTGTTCCCTCCTTTTGAGTTCAGCCTCTTTAGTTTTAAGTTCTTTCTCTTTGGTTCTAAAATCCTGCATCCAGAAAAAGTAAAATAATTATACAACAAATTAGATACAGCATATGCTATAAACAATAAACTATAATTGTAATCTTACATCAAGAGGGATGTCGATTGTTGCACCCCGATCATAGCCAGCAGGTTCTGGGGGTAGTGGTGAGAGTCTTGAGGTTGCAGGAGGGACACTTCCATGAGCCTGATATAATTCCATTATTATTAGTAAACTTCATAATAAATGTATAAAATAAAAATAAAAAAACCCATTACCCGCTACTGACTGGTTTATTATAATTGCTTCTTTAAAAATTCATCATAGGCTCAAGGTTTTTCTTTCACTGTAATCTTAACCTTAGGAGTTGAAGGAAGTTTGACCAGAGTTGACTTAATTGCCATCTTGCCCAAAAACTCTCCATGTTGATCAACATTCTAATAGTTTAAATATTGCTTTAATTCAATATAATTAGGTGGTCTTCCATTTAACTAAAGAAAAAATATCATCTTGCTTATGATACAAAGATATATAGGGTAGACAAGATTACGAGCTTCTATTTATTAAAGGAAAATATAAAGGAAACAAATCATCTTATGTATGATACATAAATATATAGGGTAGACAGGACTATGAGCTTCAATGTATTAATTCCTTTAATATATGATAAGCCAAAGCATTCTCATACCCAAAGATTTAGAACACCAAACATGAGCAATGGGAATGATACTCAAAACCCAATTCATATACCCAACGATGGTAGTGATTAGACCATTCTCATTCCCATTCCACCCTACCACTGTCTAAAGAAACTTGAGTTTTGATGTGTGTATATCAATTTCACCATAATACAATGGCATCATATGTTCAATTGTATCAGAAAGAATATATATATTAGACGGACAAACATTGAAAATCATATATATAAAGTGAAGAAAATGTTACAAGAGAATCCATAATTTGTCTCAAATGTTCAAAAATTTGTTTTTATTAATGCCCAAACTAAAAACAGATTAAGATTCTTACTGGCATATAAAATGCACCTCCAGCATAGTTTGATTGACCGAATCCATTCCCTTGATTCTGGCAGAATGATTTAAAACAGAAAAATATAAACATGTCATAATGTGAGATGAAATATATGTAGGCAAACTTACAAGTTATTTCAAAATAAAAAGAAGAAGAAAGAATAACCACTAAATTTCATGAAACCTTATATTAAGGAAAGCATAACCCACTAACCTAAATGCTAAAAATGCTAACTTTCATTTTATTCCAATTAAACCACAAACGTATTTCTTGATACACCATATATTTTTCCAAATATTTAACTTCTTGAAATTTGCATTATTGCTTTTTCTTCCACAAAAAGAAAAGCTAGAATCTATGGTTCCAAACCCCAAAGTGGCAAAATCCAAGTCAGTTTCTATAGCCTTCTCTTTTTAAAATATTCACTTTTTATAAAAATTTGATGTTAAATGGATAAACATGAGAAAAAGGTAATGACCAAAGACATTGAAAAAAGTCAACTTCACCATCACAAAAACAAACAAACATACCCAGCAAAATCTCACAAGAGTAGGGTTCTGGGGGGGTGGAGATTAAGGATGGAGGCCAACCTTACCCCTATCCCATGAGATAGAGAGGCTACTCCGAGGAGACCCCCGGCTCGAACAGCAAAAAGAACATACATGACAAAAACCAATAATGCATATAAACAGCCCATATACACAAATATAAATCCATCTATAGCAGATGATAACATGACATGAAGGCATACGCAATCAAACAAAATCTAAAAACTAAAGTATCTCACATTTTGCATCATTTTAATGCTTAATATGTTAGTTCTTAAGCATTTGGATCATTCTGTATCATATTGCATCATTTTAATGCTTAATAAATTAGTTCTTAAGCATTTGGATCATTCTGCATCATTTTGTTTGCAATATTTTGCATATAGATTAGTACTGCATGTTTTACCTTTCCAAAAAGCTGATTAAAACAAAAGAGTTGGCCAAATAATTTAATGCTTAATATAATTTGCACAAGTTCTAAAACATTTGGACCTTAATGCAGACAAGTTTTTTTTATATTGGCATGGCCCTCTAGTCAAACTAGTTTTACAAAACCAGATGTCCTCTGGAAAATAAGAAGTGAAAAAAATATTTTTATGACGAAACTTGATAACTGAGGTAAATTAATTTCATCTGAAGATGATAATTTGGCAAACAAAGTAAGATAGCAAAGATTTTCATGAGGAAAGGTTAGAGGCAGTTCCATTCCTCTCACTACTGAGTCAACTCCTTGATTTTTGAGTTGAAATGAGTAGTTGATAAATTAATAAATCTAATAGAAAAAAATAACATGAAAAGATGAACGAAATTTAAAGGATAATCAAGTCTTCATCTAATTATTATAATCTTTTAGTATTGAAATTACAGCTACTTGTAAAATATCAAAACTCAAACAGTATCACATTTTACATGGATAATTTTGAACTATTTATGTATACATGCATGAATAGATATGATTGGTGTGTTGCGTAAACTCATTATTGTGCATACATATAGCTGTAATATAAATAGGAATGATACTAATGCTACAGATGAGAACTAAGTGATATTATACAAAGTATTGATAATTGCAAATATTTTATGCAGCTGATGAGTTGGTCATGCAGGTCACTCTTCTTTTAGGAATCCATAACTAAAGGCAAGAAAAAGAATATAAAGAAGTACAAGTATTTGGCTAACAATCCATCTTTAGAAAGGATTAAAACATCAAAACAGTAAGCTTACCAATCTAACCAATTTTATGAAAAAGAAAAAAATAGTTTAACTATCATGATACAGATAAGCATGACAATCAATGAGACACTAAGACCCTAGAAGCCTAGACTATGTGTTGAAAGATTCATTATATTCTGAAACTATGCTTATTGACCAAGTCAGTATGTAACATTGAGCCCAATTTTTGGGGTTCAAATCATGTTTCAAGCTCTCTAAAGTTTTATGATCCACTATTTGTGCTTGTGAGCACTTAAGATTTCATTTTCCACATTTCACTCAACTCCTGATCTTTTATATTAGCATGAAATAGCATTTCTTACTATTAATAGACATAAAATGGGAAAATGAACGAACAATGTTGAAGTATGAAAGAAGCAAACCCAAATCAAAAACTATAATCGGTTGTCAACTGCATTGTAGTTGAAAGCAAATCGAAAGAGAAAAAGGGCACAAGAATCTCAAGTCAAAATCCCTAAACACAAGCATATAGATTCAATCACACAGATCTGAGGGCAATTGCACACAAAACCTATGAAAACATCATGACTGCACTTGAATTTATCGCATCATCCCAATCAAACACATTTATTACCCAATTGTTGATGATCATACTAAAGAGATAAAGCATGGGAATTACCGCAAAGGGGTTGATTTCTTCTTCCTCGAATGGATTGGGATCGTGACGACTGCCCATCAGATGAAAGTTAAGTTGAAATGTGAGATCGAATGTGGTAGATCTGGGATTTTTAGAAGATGAGTTTAAGAAAACAGTTGAAGAAGATGGGGTGAGGAATCTGAATAGAAATCGATCTGCCTGTTAACAACAGCAAAAGGTTTTGGCGGGTGAGGGAATCACAGGGGATAATAGTTGGGATTTAGCTGTGGGCCAAAAGAGCCCCAAGTCGCATTCTCATATAGGATTATTTTTAATCCTTACCATATAATTTTAATTACTTGTATTTTTATGAAATGTGTATTTTAGTTCCACCTGGCGTGCTATGGTATTCAATAAAACTAGGTTGTATCCGACTACACTTCGCAGCGGTAAAAAAATGACCATGACGCCGCACAACAATATAAATCCAAATTAGAAGGCTCAGAATTGATATGTCGTAGTTGCAAAAGATCAATTGTATCGCCAAAATGGCACACATGTTTTCATATCATCATCACCCTCAAACTGGTTAGTATCTATCACTATTGGCTCAGAAATGGTTGTTCTTTACAGCTGCACACATTAATTTTCCAAGCCAAAGCAATAACACATCTATTTTCTTATCGTCATCGCCAAGCACGTTTACTAGTCTAAAAAGGTCTCGGATGAATCGAGATTCATCTTCATTGACATAAGTGACCCCCATCACCATTAGCAACTTAGCATCATCGTCATCACCCAACATATATCATAGATCAAACATGAATCAAAAAGATGAAAATTAGGTCTCAGGTGAGAAAAACCCCAACATCAAGAAAAGCATGGATGGGAATTATAGGTCACACAACTTAGTGAGCAGAACAACTCCTCAAACCCAAAAACATCATTTTAATGTCTCAGATAAACCCTAGAACACCCTCATCGATAAATTGTAATAAGTACAGCCACCAGTGGTAGCAAATGCCACCATCAATGCATGCATGGCACAACAGCAGTGGGCGGCGAGATCTAAAAATCCTAAAAGGGTAGTGGAGAGATTATGATGCAAAGAGAGGCCTGAGGCGGTGGTACCACCACCATCACCACCGCAGCCGTCGGCCTCACCTCAACCTAGTGACAAGTGACACCACAAGATATATACTAAAATGTAAATAAATATAAGAACATCACAATGCTATATATGGAATTACATAAAACATAAAACATTATATTTTAAAAGTTATAATAGAAAAACAAATTATTTTAAAATTTTAATTGAAAATATGGCATAGCACCACCCTAAGTAAAATATAACTAGTTATAAAATTTCATTATCTCACAACACGAGTAGAAGTTAAATCCTATGGCTCGAACCCAGGCGAGGTGCTTAGTTGTGGGGAGGGGGAGAGGCAAAGAGCACAACCACTCGTCTACTATCGAATCGTGTTTATTTTTCATTGATTTTTATTTAAGTAAGAAAAATATTAAAAAATAATAATAAATTTTCATTCATTCAACTTCTAATCAATAGTAATCCAATGAAGCCATGAGAGACGCATTTGTCTGAGGTAAAGAAGTATGTTCCACATCAGCAGTAGATTTATTAAGGGGGTAGGGATAGCCCGGACTACCCCTTAACTACCTTTAAAATCTTGTTTCGAAGTGAATTTTTTGTCATCATTGTATGTACGTGATACCATTGAGCAAAATTTATGATACCTCTTAAATTCAAAAAGCCTAAAATATAAGAATAGAAGCATGGTCCTAAAATAGAAAGTTTATATGACCTCTAAGAAATTTTTAAACCAGCCCAATTATTATGAAACGACCTCATAACATAAGTAACAAATATAAAATAGTTAGTTTGGATAACTAAGTTATTTATCTTATTAGTTGATTATTGATAGATTATTGATTAGTATATTGCTAAATTAAATTATTTAATTTATTAGTTGATTATTTGTTTGAATACTTGATTATTTGAATGTTACCATGACTTTTAAATAGGGGGTGTGGACAAGGTGTGTCAAGCCTAAGATTGTTTTGACATAAGAGAGCTTGATCTCGCGCCCGAACTCGGCTCGAGTAGAATTTAATTGTACGGCTTGAGCTTGTCTTGTGTAAAACTTTAGTTTTAATACTCGAGTTTTTTAGTTTGAAATTTTTCAAACTCGAGCTTGGTTTACGATCCTGTTGTTTATAATTTGATTACTTTTATCATAGTTTTTTCCATTATAACAATTACCTATATAAATATATTTAATATATTAAGTAAAAATTATATTAAAAAAAGTTCATTTCAAGAGGGCTCAATACGATACATGAGCTTTAACTCAAGCTCATTTATTAAATGGTTAGCAGTATTGCAGGATCATTTGGGGATGTCAAAGCAATAGTTTTACAGGGTGTTTGGAGAGTGAACTTGAATAACACTTATAAGATTAAATAGGGAACCTGCTTTATATAAACTAAAAACTTAAAGTAAAAGAACATAAGCAGAAATGGTTTTCAAGAATGCTGTATATTGCTCTCAAGTTTTACTATAAAGTTACAAAGTGATCAAGTGATAATTCAAAATACAAGACCTAAGATACTTTATACTAAAGCCATACTTTGAAGGCCAGCTGCATACTACACTGATCTAGACAACAAAATTAATGTAAGGTCAAAAAGACAGATTGTCTTTTTAACATATGACTATGACATGCCATAGCTCACATCTTAATGTATTATAAAAAGAATAAAAGTACAAAGTAGACAGACACCTAGACCATAATCTACAGTTTACTAAAGCATGAACCTTTTCACCAACTTATGCAAGTTGGTTAGTCTTTAGAATGGCAGCATAAAGTAGGTTAGTTTTCTGAAAAAGTAGATCAGAGAAAGCATGTCTTCTCTGTCCTCAGAAGAAATCAGTCTTCTGTTTTGTTGGCTTCGGAAGACTTTGTCTTCCAGGCTTCGGAAGACTTTGTCTTCTAAGCTTCGGAAGACTTCATCTTTGGCTTTGAAGTAACTTCTGCAATACACATGCATGCAAGCTGGAAGCTTTTTGGCTACTTTGTTTGCATTAGCCTTTAAAGTATTCCTTACAAGTATAATCTCATGCTCAAGTTTGTTTAAGGTCGGTTTGATTTGAGATTTTGACGAGCCGATCCCAAGTAACTCACAACTGTGCTTGTCTTATTTACACCCCTAATGTTGAATGTTATTTGTTTAATATGTTTTTTTTAGAACACCTTTCGCTTTTTTAGCTAGATCCGCCATAGTCGCACATGAAACGTTGGGAAGCTAGCATTTGAAGAAGTTGAATGTCCACAATGTCGTGAAATTTTGTGAGGTGATGGGGCTACAAAAAAAAAAATATTTTTTGCCTTCCATACAACGGTCTTTTTTTGGGAAAAGGGTTATTAGTTTCCAAACATTAGTTGGACTAATTATTCTTTTTTATATATTATCTAAATGAGTAGCTCAAAAAACCGTTATAAACACACTAACTTCGTTTATTAAAATAGCCCAAATTCAATATGAATATTTGAAGATGTTAAGAAGTCTACCGTACAATTGCTAAAGCTAAATTCAGAAGATGAGTCAAGTTATTCCCGACCAAAGGCTAAAAGCAAATATATAAGGTTATGAAGATGGAGATAACCTTCTATAGAACGACTACTTTGATGCACAGTCAGTGTACCATGAGTATTCATTTAGATAACGGGTCCTTACGAGAAGACATGTTTTTATCTAATTGTGGATGAACTATGCCACCATGATACATACTTTACACAAAAATAGATTCATTGGGTAAACCAAGACTATACTTAAAAAAATGTACATGTGTCATATCTCAGTTGGCATATGGTACATCATTTGTCCAATGTATACCTGACAAAATGGACGGGTCGGGTTGGGCCGGATGCCAAGTCAGGATGGATTCGAGAGATAATGGGTTTGGGTCAGAACGGATCAATGTAAAAAAATAGGTCAAGATAGGCATGAGTCAAGATGGGCTTGGGTCAAAATGGGTACAGGTTAGGATGGGTCAATTCTTAAAACTTCTTCTATCCCACCATCTCCTTAGTTCAAAACCTTATCTCATATTTTCTAAAAAAATTAGTGAAAGATCTTCCGGGCAAAAAAAATCCCTCATTGATTATTTGTTTGCAACATTTGATTTCTAAACAAAAATTAAAAACTTTTATATGATCTTGATTTCACTCTTTAATTTTTAGTTTACTTATCTTCAAGTTCTCCATTGACTCTCCACCTCTACCGGAAAACAGAAACGACTACCGTAAGTTCGACCACTTTCAACTTCAAATACGTGAACGTTGTCCATACAAATCCACAATTTGGGCAATGATCTCGTTTGGATCTGTCATTTATCTCTGCACTCGGAAGGAGCTGTTTTCATTACTGTCGCTCCCAATCGGATTGATCATTTCTTTCAAATCCAAACCAGCACCTTCGTTATCAAACAACTAAACCTTGGCTAGTCGATCGGAAAATTCTAACATATGATTGTAACTGATCATGTTTGGGCAGCTACTAAACTTCCGTTTCTATTCGGGTGGAAACTATCCATCTATGCAAATGAGTTTGCCTATTCGCACCCGATGAATATATGACATGAGAAAGAATCAACCTATTTTGACCCGTTGGTAAAAACAGATGTGACCAAATCGACCCCAATAGTTTAAAAAAAATACCCATACTAACCCAATTACCAGTGTACGGATCAAGATTGCCGGCCCTAGTCCAATGCGATGAATACATACGCATTGAAGTATTACTAGTGCCCATTTGCGGAAGTTTTGTATGTGTGCTATTGAAGTTTTTTTTTTAATTATCTAAGAAGACAACCAATATGACATCAAACAGTAAATAGATGGATATGAATATTTTCGCAATCCTTTTAAAATGCTAAAAAAACATAGATTGTATGTGCTGGCTTGGAAAAAAAACTGTTGAGTTACATAAAAAGGTCAATATATGCATGTGACCATGGATATACAACCCTTATGCTAGAGGTAGTTACATCACATGAATTTTGGATTTAACATGCATAATTGAAAGTAGCGAGCTCATATAACATCAATGTTCTCGATCAATCGCTACTATTGAATCAAGTCTCGAAGGGCAATGTACCAAAATGTAATTTTATTGTTAATAGGATGCAATACACAAAATGGTCCTATCTTGCAAGTCGTATATATGCGGTATGAGCTACACTAGTGAAAAGCTTTGCATGCAACCAAAAAATAAAGTTTCTAAAAAAAGGGTATAACAGTTTACAAGAAAGAATGTCGAGAGAGCCTTCATTGTCCTTCAACCTCACTGGAAACATGTACCAGGTCTAGCAAGAGCTAAGAACATCAATATGGGCTATGGTTTTTGATGTGCCATCATTTATACATATTAGTTACACACGTTAATGCCTAATTTTCAAAGGCTTTAAGGCAAATTCACCCACGATCCTTCTAACCGAAGAATCCCTTAATGGAAGCGGCCATCCCTGGACACATAATTCATGCATTCCTCCAAAAAGTACTATTTATTTTTTGGTATCCAAATGAACTTTTTAATACTTTAGTTTTTCTAAACCCCCTTTCAAATAATGTTTTTATTGCTTCATATTTAACTAGCGGGAAAACCCGCACTTCGAGGTGGACTTAATGATTTTCAACAAAATTAATATAATAACATAAAAAGAAAGAACACTTTTCAACAAAAAACCTACCACGAATGCTGCGCAATATTTTTATTATGTTAAAAACACTTCTCAATGAAAACTTTATACAAGGAAAAACAAAATGTAACACACACTTTGCATAGCTTTTTATCATATTTAATAAATGCATTAAGTAATAAAATTGTTATTAAATAATAAAAATATTAGGCTTATTTGTTATTAATCATTTAATTGTTAAATACAAATGCATCAATAATCAAATGAATAATATTAAATGCATTCATTATATTTTATGAAGGCAAATTACAAAATACATGCATACAACACTTGTACCGTATACTTAAAAAGTTATATATAAAGTCTTAAAATTTAAGCAAAATAACTATTTAATATAGATAGATACAGATATATGCTTGTAGAGTTGACAAAACCTTTAGTCAAAACAATAGGTCGAATCCTTGTATAGATGTGAACTTACTCATCAACATTATATACATAGAAAATAATAATATAATTCAAAAGTAAAATACCATTTCCATTATATTAATCATGAAGTTCTCTAAGCTTACCGAGTTATCTAAGCTTGACTCTAACTCAAACTCCCTTGAGTCAAATCTCAAGGTTGAGTTTGAGTACGAACAATAATAAGCTTGACTCTAACTCAGACTCTCTGAGTCAAATCTTAGAGTTGAGTTCGAGTACAAACATAATAAAAACATAAAATACAATGTGTAAGATATGATACGAAGGAAATCAAACATATATTGTCATTAAAATAATCACAAACAATACATTGTCACCCAACAGTTACATAAATTATGGGAGTTAGGAATTAACCTTAAGAATTGGAAGGACCAGATAATTAATTAAATTGTTCATCAATCTTCAAACCAAATCACCTTCAAGTTTGGCTTGTCCAATAGACATTCCCCTTTGTACAGCAGTAACTGTGTTGCTAGCCATGAGCATTCAAGATTTCATCTTTATTTCCATAAGATTTAAGAAAAATCTTGACACCTTTGACTTTGACTTTGACTATCATTGACTTCACACCAGAAACTATGCCTAGCATTATTATCAATCAATCAATGAATCAATCTCTATCTGATCTATTAGAAGACTCTTTTCTTATCATTTGAATCAGATCCTGCACCACTTCCGACATTGGTGGCCTAAACTCTGGTTCCCCCTGCAGCATAAAAAAGATATTACAGTCACAGTTTTATCTAAATAACGCGTTAGATATAAATAAAAAAGACTATATTGTTACCGTAATAATTAAACAAACCTGAACACAACGTGATATAATATCTGCAAAATTTGATAATGATTTGACCGGGTATTCTCCATTGAGAGAAGGATCAACCATCCTTGTTAAGGCATCGATATCATGAAGTTGAGGTACTGCCCATCGCACAAGTAACTGCTCCCCACGGTTCCTTGTACTAGAAGTAATCGACAAAAGGTAAATAAAATGATATCAAGTAACTAATTTATTTATTTTTATTATGTTGTTTACCTGTCGTGAGACATTCGACCTGTTAACAGTTCTAACATTACTACTCCAAAACTATACACGTCACTCATAGAGGTATAGATTCCTGACTCAAATTCCGGGGCTCCATAACCATAGGTTGATGTAAGCTGTCCTGACAACTGTATGTAGTAAAAGTTAATATTTTTACGTATTCGTTTCTTGCCAGATCAGACAGACGGGACCCACACATGGCGCTACTTACCTGAATTACTGAGCCAGGGAATATTAAGGGAGCCAAACCGCAATCAGATACACACACAGAAAGATCATCATCGAGAAGAATATTTGCAGATTTGAAGTTTCTGTGAATAACAGGTGGCTCACAGAACTCATGTAGATATCTAAATCACAAGTGAGAAAAGGAATAAGAAAAGAGATGTTAATATATTAAACGAATTTGAAAACAATAATCGAAAACAGTTTCTTAGGGACAACCTAAAAAGAGTATCATGGAGTTTAAACAAAAAAAAGTTTAAACAAGATTAGTATTTGACTTACTCTAAGGCTCTTGCGGCCCCAAGAGCCATTCGTATGCGTGCATTCCATGAGAATTTCTTTTTATAATCATCATCTGAGTGTAATGCATCATGAAGAGTCCCACTACTGCAATACTCGTAAATTAATAATCTTTGCCCATGCTCGGAACAGTAACCCATGAGTTCAACAACATTAGCATGCCGAATTTTATCAAGATTATTAACAAGCTCAATGAAATCTTCCTCCTTCTGTCGACTGATTACCTTTCTGTCCAACTTCTTCACTGCAAACAACTAAATAAAATCACAGAATACATAAGATTAGCAGCTTTAGAAAGTGTGCAAAATTGGTGTTGATGATGTTATCTAGATAGATATCCCAGTTGTCCCATGAAAACTCCAATATTTGAGCAGAGTTGGCTCAAAAATGCATAAAACCTCCTAAATTGTTTTATTTAAAGAGTTAGAAATATTTAACATTATAATTGACACTATATATTGATAAGATAATTAAAAATATTGGACAAAGTCAGCTTAAAAAGAGTTGAAAAAGAGTTAGAAATATTTAAAATTATATTTGACACTAATTATTGATGAGATAATAAAAAATATTAGACAAAGTCAGCTTAAACAAGAGTTGAACATACTTTTAACTTTTTGGTGCATAAAACCTCCTTTATCATTTTAATTTAAATAACTATATAATTATTGAAACAATATAAGTTTTGTAAACATATTTGACACAAACTTTTAATAAAAGACTCAGATCTTTTCAGACAAAGTGTTTCGGAGCAACCCGACCCGCCATTTGGAAGCCATTGTTCAACCCTGTTGAAGTCATACCTTTCCATTTGGAAGTTGTGCTCTGTATACACTCCCTAGCATTCCAACACCAATAAGATTATCTTGAGAAAAACTGTTTGCATATTGTTGAAGAGATGCAATTGTGTAAGATCTGACGTGTGTACGAGGCAAAATAGGTTTCGCAGAAGGTCCTGGTTTTTCAACAGGTACAATGGGCTCCACAATAACTTTTTCATAAGGTAGATTAATCGGTTGTGAAGTAGGAGGAGGCGGCGGAGGAGGAGGAGGAGGAGGTGGCGGCGGTGGTGGTCGCAATGAATCTATATCAAATCTGCTCATGTCTATCTCCATACTGTCCTGCTTTGATATGGCAGCCAGTCTTTGTACCTTATCAGTTTGTGGATTTACACGTGGACCTGGTGGTGTTCTTGGTGGTGGTGGCGGCGGCGACGGTGAAAGCATTTGCTGTTGTTCCTCCTTTGGCGGCACAGCCGCTGCTACCTTTGGAACTGCTCCAAGAATTAAAGATGAAGATAAGAAAGGAAAACACTTAAAAAGTTTCAAAATTTTTAAAAAAGTAATTAATAAACATAAAACCTTTATCAACTTGATTGGTTGGTTGAGCATAAGGTGCATTGTCTGTATGATATTCTCTGTTACCAGTATATGGAGCTATCTCGTGCCGCTTGGGTATCAAACCAGGGATCCGTTTTCTGCGGAATTGTTTTGGTGAAAATAGCAAACACACTGATACCAGAAGTATAAGCCCAAACACTGCTGCTATTGATACCCAAACTGTCTTTTTAGCACTCCAAGATTTTGTTGTGGTGGTGGAGTTGTGATCCTGTGTGGACGATGGGCCGCTGGCTTGTGGTGGTGCTTGTTTACCTTTACCTGGTGTTTGTTTAGGTGATGGGAAAAAAGGTGTTCCGGAGCCTGTGGATGTGGGGGTGCTCGGGGATACTGGTGGGGATAATGGAGCAGCACTTGCAGTGGTATTGAACGGATTCCCGTCTTTTTTGAAATTTGGAATGGCTAGTAATTTATCAGGTATGGGTCCATTGAATAGGTTATTTTCTATGTTTCTGTTGAAGAGCAAAAAGAACAAGTCAATTAAAGATATAAACTAACTTGAATTAGTAGTAAAAGAATGGCAATAATAATGAAATAAATGCAGAGTTTAGCTTGAATCTAGTCCATCAGAAGTGTTTAACTATGGTTTCATAATGTTCTTCAATAATGAAATAATAGACAAAATCATGTGGATTGGATAGCCATATCATCAATGTTTCTGTTATGTTAGACTAATGATTTAAGGTTGACTGTAAACATAGTAGCTTCAGTATTTTCATATCTAACAATTTACATCGTACGAAGTAACTAAGGGATGCAACATGCACATATGTAAGGGCACATTATCCAGTTATAAGTACAGAACCTCAAGAACCGTCTTAAGCACTTGTATAGAATTCTCCTCATATGTAGTAAGAGAGAAAGGGATGTGGTTGTTCAGTCACACAACCGCATTCTATATAATAGTTAAAGCATGACATATACGTGCTTACGTGGTTCTTGTAGTTTTCCACTTAAAATAGGTTATGTAGTGGAAAATTACAAATGAATTATAAGCACAAAACCTCGAGAATCGTATAAGCACTTGTACCCATGAGATTTAGTGTGAGAGAGAGAAAGGGACATGGTTATGCGGTTACATAAATGCCTCATGTATCACTAGTTATAGTAATACGTAGAAAGGCTTATGCAGTTCTATACTTAAAACTGATTTTGTATAATGACCCCTTATATATAGAGACAAACTACCATATGTCCATAGTATCCTATTTTCTATATTGTAATCATGTTTTAGATGTATGATGGTATGCGTGATTTAACGATTGTATTTAGGGTTGAAATGAACGCTATTGGGAAAGAGGGATGGCTTGAGAAAGTAGGCCGATTTTGTAGTTTGTTAGTATTTTCTTTCTTCCTTTGAAACTATTATGAGAAGTAAATGAACATTTTAAGTCCATAAGCAAGGTGATTGAGAAGCTTACAGATCACGCAATGGAAGATCTTGTAGAACATCAAGAGTTCCCGAAAGTTTATTGTTCTGCAAATGACTGCACGCACACATGTTAGTTTCACTCATAATGATAAATATGAAAGGTGACATTTTCAACCCATTTACTTACGCATTCGTTGATTCACATATGCCATATATCTAATAGGTCTGATGGGTAAAAATGATAAAATCAACTTACAAGGATATACATCAATTGGATTAAAAGTCTACTAGAGTTAGATTATAACTGAAATGATATAATAATTATAGTTAACATATTTGAGTACTAATTAAATTTAATGAACTTTTACTTTTTTTGAAAAGCATTTCAGGTCAACTCAACCCAACCTGTACAAGAAGTTATTTGTTTGACCTGAAACCATGTTGACCTGATATATAATCCCACTAGCTCATTTTTCCACCTAAAAAAATGTCAACAATCTCTGCAAATTTTATGGATCTTTGTTCTTGATAAGATGATTACTTACAAGGTAGTTAAAGAAGACAAACTTCCTAAGGATGAAGGTAATTCTCCACTCAAACTATTACTGGATAAATCTCTACAAAAGAAATTGAAATAAAAAGATCAGCAAAATATGAACTAAATAAAGAAGGAAAAAAGAGCGATTCTTTCAAGATTATGGATCTTACAGATTGACCAAAGCAGTCAGGCCTTCAAAGGAATCAGGTATTTCTCCAGACAAGTTGTTATCATTTAACGACCTGAATTACAAGAAACATAAAATATTAATGCCTTTTGACCGTAATCTAAATCTTTAAAAAGACTTTTGGAAGACTTTCAAAATGCACACTGATAGACCCATTTAACCCATTCCCACTTGCCTAACCTTTTGATTTGACCCGTTTTAGATAAAACAAAATCCAAAATTGACATATTAATAAGTAAACAGGACAAAATAAAAACCTCTAATATAAGCAAATATATAATTATTAAAGCTTACAAGGCTGATAATTGTGTTAGAGAAGATAAAGTGTCCGGTAAGCTTCCAGTGAAGTTATTATCTGCAAGAAAACTGCCAAAGGTAAAGATTAGCATATGTTAAGCATCTGCAGCCATCAGAAAACAGGATAAAAAAAGCTCAAAAAATAATTTATTAGACAACATAAGTCCAAATCTTACATAGTTGTGATGGTTACAGGAAGTGATGTTGGAATGCTCCCTCCAATGAAATTATTGCTCAAATCTCTACAAAACATTAGGAAAACATATCATCATATACCAAATGTCTTCCAACCACTCTGCAACTCGGGCTTGAGCTCATCAGATACAAGCAGGAGCTCGAGACAACTCATGACTTGGTAGTTGGCTCGTTTCTTTTTTCAATTTAATGATTTTCTATGTTTTCATACAAGAGTTGAAAGCAACATCAAATTATCCATGTCTAAAATAGCATAGTACCAACCAACCAACATATAATGATGAAAATTTATTTGAACGAGCCGCCTTCACCTCAAAATCTAGTTCAATATTCACAAGAGTCAACTAGCACGAGCCGAATTAGCTCAAGCCAAACTACAAGCGGTACAATAAAGTTACTTACATGCTTTGGAGAGAAGAGAATGATCCTAGGCTATCACCCAATTCACCTACCAAATTGGCACCAATGATAGTTCTGCAAAAGTAATATAATTGTTACTAAATAATAATCATCAGTTTACACAATTGCCACAAACCAAAGAGAAAAAAGGATTCCATACATGGATATAATGTTTGTATTAGTAGCATCACATACAACGCCCTGCCAAGCTTCGACACACGGGTCTCCGGCACTAGCAGTCCATCCAGGAAGAGGAGGGGATCTCAGTGCAGCATAAAGATTGTTAATTGCAGTCACTGGATGATTAAAGATCGTATTAGGGATAACAATAAGCATCATAAAATCAATATACACCATAAATTCTTGAAATTTAGTTACAAATTCAATGTTTAATCACAAGAATCTTGATTGAGGGCACTCTGCTCATCAAGCAGATCTCTTTAACACCCATAATCTATAACACAATTTATTCATCAATGGTGTGCATCAGGCAGATCTAGTTCATTCTCTCTCACACACACAGAAACACACACTAACAGAAAGAAGGCATACCATCTGCAGGATTGGTAGCAAGAGAAATCGGAGCAAAGAAGATCAATACAAGCCCTAAGCACACCAACAAGTAAACTCTAGATCTCTCAACACCCATTGATGATATTTCTTCCAGTGATGTAAAAGTAAAACTGCATATCAGTGGACCAAAACACCCAATTCAAGCTGCAACAAGATTCCACAGATAAACATCAAAAACCCATGTGGAAAAAACAGGGAAATTCAAGAAAAAGATAAGAAATTTCAGGAAAGAATGGCATTGGATGGTGAAATTAGAGAACATACTCATGTGGGTGTTGTCTAGATTTGAGTGTAGGTGAAGTTAATCAATGAACAAATGATGGAAGATTCAGAGAATTAAGGTGGTGGTGAAATGAGGGAATAAAAAAAGCTGAAGAACAGGGGGAAAAGGTGAGAGAAATGTTTGGAAAGTTGCAGAGATGACAGACAGAAAAAGAGAAATGGATGGATGCTCTGTGATTGTGAGTGTGTGTGTGTGTGGAAGTCATACATATCTGCTAGACAAGTTTCATTGAACAAAAGGGAAAATGGTGTGCCCACGCGCGGTGAGGTCGCGCGTGAGACGTTTGTCACCGAAAATTTTATTTTATTATATATGTGTCTTGCCTTTTAAAAAGAGCAAGAATACGAAAGATTATGACGTTAATACATATCATCATTCGTTTTTCGAAGACAGGACCAGACCAAACATAAATTTGATAAAGATATTGAGTTTGTGTAATTGTGATCTGTGATTGGTTCAAAACAATTTGAACGCGCTGAACCTTAATTCTTTTTTAACGGTAAATATGTAACCCTGATTCGAAAATCAGACTCATTTATTTGTTTTCCAGCCAAAACCACACTCCCAACCTCCATAGGAAGAAAATTATTGCTAGAAATATCCTTTCGCTCAACTATGAATATTTTTGTTCAGAGTGACACTTAAACCCATTAACTTCCCGTATTTACATTTCATGAGTAAATCATCTTAACAAATTATACCAAGAATCATTGGTTAGCTAGTTTAATTTTAAAGGAACGTTTTTTAATCTTTTAAATGTAATTATTATAATAATATAATTTTGTCTATATAATATTTATAGACTTTATCTTTTCTTATAAACTAGTTGTATTCCACCCGTCGCTTCACGGCGAGATTAAATCTGTTTTAACGTTTTTGAAAGCTTAAAAATGACGGTTTATTCTGTCTATGTACGGTCGTTTACCACGCCAACACAATAAACACGAAATTCATAATTTCATTATCATCACCTCAATAAACACGAAATTCATAATTTCATTATCATCACCTCCATGTGAAACAAAAATAAATCTCAGATGCACATAATCATCAAGCCGACAACCTAACATGGTCAACATAAAAGCCTAACATTACCTGCATAGAACCAAGAATACATACAAACAGATTAACACAATCAACATAACAGTAACACCAACACAGACCACTAACAACAGTTAGTTAGAGTGCACGGACACTCAGAAAGGAGACCTCGCTGTGGCTGCACCCTAGAAGAATGCCACGCCCAAACAATGAAGACCTAAACTTCCTTAGCATCACATTCTCAACCACATCCAACTAAATCATGCAATCAATGGTGATCTACAGCCACATATATATATATATATATATATATATATATATATATATATATATATATATATATATATATATTAACGTTTAAAAATTAAGACAAAGAAACAACAGAATTGCATCTTAGATTAATCCACTCCCACCATTATCGATGATATAGAAAGCAGGCATAAAAATAGTCATGAAAACCATAAAAGAACCGAGGGTTTCAGTGTTTGTAGCTTTGAGCTCTCGAATGCCGACAAGTGCCTAGGGCCATCGTCATCGAGCAATTAACTGACAACAGACAACAATACCCACAATTGCTTATAAAGTACACCACCAGAAAGCAAACATAGCTCACATATGTGTTCAAAAAGGGCACCTTCCAACAAACAAAGGTCCAATCAAAGCTTTAATGACCCTCATGGGCTGTAACCAGTGGCCATAGGCTTGCATGTCGGAACAGAGAAGCACCATTGCGGTATAGTAGGGTCGCCATGCCGGAAAAGGGTATTCGAGAGGCAAAACCTCTCTCATGGCGGCAACCCCCAAAACCCTAGCTAATAGAACCGAACATAGCAGGAGCCAAAGACGGGGAGAAAGAGAAAGATGAACGATAGTACCATAGTCGCCAAGGGAGCACGCCGCTGGTGACACCCCGCGGCAACACCGAAGAGCCACCACTGCAACCGTGCTTCTCTTTAGAAACTAATTGTGGTAAAAAGAAGCAAAGAAATGGCCAAAACCGGTGGCAGGGCGGCTATGCCCAATACCGGTGGCCAAACCCCCCAAAACCGGTGGTAGGGGCGGTGGCTGGGCACAACTAAGACCTCCCTTCTCTCTCTCTCTATAAATTCTAGAGAAGAAAAGTCGAATGTACATTTAAAAAAGACATGCACAAAAACCTAGACGCATCATTATTGCACCATATGCATATAAACTTGTACGCACAAAACCCACTTGTACCATAAGCATAAAAGCAAGTAAAAATACACTATTCACCAGCTTATAATAATATAATTTTGTCTATATAATATTTATAGACTTTACCTTTTCTTATAAATGATTATATATTTCTAGGCAGTTTTATCGGGTTAATCGCTGAACTACACCGGTTTGAATATGTGAGAGGGCGGTTTTTCCTTTTTATACTCACTCATGGAAACATTTTCCTTTTCGTCCATCTTTGGTCCTTTTGCTTAGTTAAAACCGTCCCTTATTTCTTTTTCTCTTCTTTTCAAAATTTTTGGGTGTTACAAGTCCACCCTCTTATTTAGGTATCTTCCTCGTGACCTATTAATCCTTGAAGAAATTGGGATTGTGCAGTCTCATTTCTTCTTCCAATTCCTAAGTTGCTTCGGAACCATTTCGATGTTTCCACTGTACTTTGACTTTACTAATCGTCTTATTTCACAACTATTTCTCCTTATGGCAACCGGTTGTTCCACATAATTCAACCTTTCATCAACATCAATATCCAAAAGAGGAATAACAACGTCTTCGTTGGCCAAAAACTTGCAAAGCGAGATACATGGAAGCCTTGATCTCAACTTGAAACTCAATTGTGGTATAACGACCTCAACATCGATCTTCCTACTTCTACCATACATTATACGATAGAAAAAAGTAGACACAAAGCTTTTTCTAGCACTAGAGTCAGAAAGCACGAAAGCACATAGTCGATTCACCAAAATCATACCAGAAACTACTACAGGATCCACTCTAACCACTTCCCTAGTCATGTTGAATGCCCTTGCTTTAGTCTAAGCAATTTATCATCCTTCCCTTTCTCCCCTGCTTTCTTGGCACCAAAACTTTCTGTTTTGCCCCTTTTACAATCCCATCCTGAGTGGCGCATTCCTCCATGTTGGTAACATCTAACCTCCTTACACTGCTTAACATAATGACCCTTCTTGCCTTATTTGAAACATACATTTGTTCCCTGACAATTGACAACAAATACGACAACCCCTTCCAGTAAAGATTAACGTGGTAGTTAACCCCTGACTATTGACCTACATTGCAAGGCACGTGGCCTGCTCATAAATAATGGTCCATATCTTTCATTTGTTTCACATAAGTAAAGTCTATAGTTGCTTGCAAGGCTTTTCATTCATTATTAGGGCCTGAATAACTTTCATTAGATTTCACTATCATTCATTTTATTATTTATTGTTTCATTTTACCATAGGTAATACTTATATAAAATATCTCTTATATGACCACATAACTTGGAACATTAGATAGCACTTTTATACAAGTCATACGCATGAGAACTCATTTTAAAGAAATATTCACATGGGAATACAACTAACAGTTAGTCAAACCCAATGTGGAAATATCCTTGGTGTCACCTAATGTAGGTAATAGTAGCTTAGTGCAAGTACTAGGCTGAATGCGGATGAATAACTTAATGCAAGTAGTAGTAAATACGGATGGGTAAGCGCTTAGTGTGGACAATCAATACTTGGTGAATGCCAGCATTAGTAGCAAATTCAGATGAATGGACCAATGCGAACACCTAATGCACTTGGTCAACATGACTGATAGGAACAAATGCGGGTGAAGGGACCAATGCGGACACCCAATGCGGGCGACCAACACTTGGTCAATACGACCAATAGGAATAAATATGGGTGAGGGGACCAATGTAAACACCCAATGCGGGTGACCAACACTTAGTCAATACGACCAATAAGAACAAATGGGCTGAAGGGAGCAATGCTAGCACCTAATGTGAGTGAACAACACTTGATAAATATGGGTAATAGTGGAAAATGCGAATGAACAACTAGAGCGGGTAAGTTGATGTATAAAACAGTTAAGTAAATGTTGAATGCGGGTAGTAGTGGGTGAATGCGGGTGAGTTAACCTTCTTCCTAATATCATCGTTAGTGTTTCTATTCCATAATTCAGTAGTTTGCAATTCTAATCCGTAGATCTAGACCTCATATGACTAGGGTTATCACTAAAACACACCTTGCACATAACCTCACAATAAAAACATGTCAAGTACATCATTTTCATTGTAAAAATGACACCTTTATGTAGTAAATCATAGGTTTAACAAGAGTTTATGATGTGGTATGCATATTAGCCCTAAAAGTGGGTAAAACAAGTAATAGAAGGGATATAGAACTCATCTTTTGAAGCCTTCGAGCAAAACCTTAGAACCGAGAGCAAAATTTATGATCTACACACATGCACATGTAAAGTTTTAAACCATACAATAGAAACAGATTGATATCATCATTAGAGCTTAAAACTAGCCTAGATCTACGAAACAACATGATAAAAATCATACATTGGGGGTTTTTTCGACTTTCTCTCTCTAAAACCAAAATACTCTTTCTCTTTCTAACTTGAAGAATGTTTTGGGTGCATGGAAGTGAGGGTGAGGGGCGCTCCTTCCCTTTTATACTCACACATGGAAACATTTTCCTTTTTTTCCATCTTTGGTCCTTGCACTTAATTAACACAATTCTTTATTTTTTATTCTTTTTTTTTGCAAATTTTTGGGTGTTACATTGGATGTACAATGATTGAAATCACCACCGGTGGTTCACCATGGTTATAATAATCTGAAAATCTAACACGATAGAATACCCAAACTTCCAACAAGTATAACTTGAGCTGTAACTGGAGTTATGAGAGCCATAACTAGTCAACTAAAAGCTTTTAAGAAACTTTATAAGAAGGGGGAAGCATGACCATGCCAAGGGGGAAGCATGAAGGTGTTAAGAGGAAGCACGATTATGCCAAATAGGGAGCATGATCATGCGATGGACTGAAATTGGTTGCTATAAATAACAACCTTAAGTGCTCATTTTGATTTTTTTTGTTTTCTTACGAAAATGCTTTGTTTAAGGGAATCCCTAACTTATGATACCCCTTTGTGTGTTGCGAGCTAGTTTTGTTTTGCATCCATACGGGGGAGCCCATGCATCGACTGTAGTATATAGTCTTTAGGTATGTTTTCTGTCAAAGTTAAGATTACATGGGCATGCAGGGTTAGCATGCGCATTAGAGAAAATAATGCCCAAATGATGTCTACTAGTCGGGGTTGCACCTAGGAAGGGTTGTGCCCAGGGTATGGCCTTGAGAACAGTAAAAGCCTAGGATGTGGAATCATCCTTGAGCGGTGGAATCACCACCTTGTTTTTAGACTAGTACTTGATTTATTATACCTTTGTTATAGGATATCATTGAGCTATAAGTTGTTTGCTTCTTGTTATACACAACAAAAGTTAAGGTGAGTTCAGTGAAAAGTTTTCACAAATAGGGTATATGCATGAGTTTTAGAGTAATGTTTTATTTTCGTTTTGCCCGTGCAACGTAGCTTCTTACTTAAACGTTATTTGAGGTTAAATAGTGATTAAGTTACGAAATGGTGAAAACAAGTGATTTAGGATCTGTCCTAGTGGTTGTCGGGTTTGATAAACCCATTGAGTAAAATCTCTTGTGTCATGGACTGATGACAGAGTTTTCAGAAATTCTGTCGGTGTATATATGTGTACTTAGTGTTATTTATATTCCCAGGTGTGGAAGAACCTAAGGGGATGGGGCACCCACCCATTAATGATATGGTACACATTAGTCCATCAGGTTCTAGGTATATGGCTAAGATAATTCTCCATTTGCGTTGTGCTTGGCGATTAGAGAGTTTTGGCGTGAATAATGGCTCAAGATGAGACTAAAATTGCCTTCAAGAACCTTTCCGTTAGGTTTGTACTATATATATCGTCTCATGTAGAGATAGTTGGTGTGTTATTGAAAGAGTGAGCTTGAGGATGGTTTTAAGGAAGTTAGTATGTCACGCTTATTTTATAGGTTGTTTTATCTAGAAGGGTTATTGTTGTGATTCAACATGGTATGTCTTGACTATCTCGCTGAGATAGTCAAAAACGTTTTAAAGAAACTACATCGTGGTTTTATGACCGTCTTGTGTAGAGATATTTAGTGTTTTGAATAGCGATCCAAAATTTTAGGTGGAATTGTTGTGAGGCATCAGAGATACTTTGACTTTCCGGAGCACATATTAGGTGGAATGTTCTAAAAACATATTTTTAAACGGTTTTGACCTACCAAGGATTGGTCTATGAAAGTTTATGTAGATGTGTTAATAGAACGTTTTTGAACCTTGAATCATGAACTCATTAGTGTAAGCTGTTCCAAAATTTTTGTAGGGCACATCTTAGGTACTAATTTGTGTAAGATTGGTAGCCAAGCTAACGAATAAATTTTGAAAAGCTAAGCGATTAGAGATCTCGAGGGCTTGAAAAGTTAGATGTATGTTCCTGATTTGAACGGGATCGTTGAGCTTGGATCTTAGGATTCAAATTGATAAGAACAAAATTTGATGATTAGATGTTAAAATTTAATAATGATGAACACAAAAGTGTTTAATGCTTGTTGTTTATTGATTTGATGATGAATTCATCATCCATGAAGGATGATGATATGATGTTGGTGATGGAATGAGATTCCCACACTTGGTGGTGAACCATCCACACACACTACAATAATGATATATGTTGTTATTTATACTGGTCTAGCATTTACAATATTTACAAAATAAACCCTAGACTAATACTTCTATTGCTTTTGTTCTTCCGGTCTTCATCTTAAATAATTATTGGAAATCTTTAATTTCTTCAAAGGTAGAATACCCAACAATACTCCCCCTAAATTGTAGATTTCCGATGTGAAAATGAAACTTGATCTGCTGAATAGTTGTCCAAAGCTGAGAATATTTGTTGTTGCGGAAGCGAGGTCTTCAAAACTTTGGAACAACTAATTGTGTTTTGTTTTGTTTTGATCTGTAGATGTAAAACTAATGTACATCTATAGATATTAAACATCCGTAGAAGTGAGCTCCATGAAATTTGACTATGGTAAACAGTCTGCGTATGTTCTCTATCCACAGACCTTCTACGGAAGAACAAAACTTTTCTTTGTCCGTAGATCATCTACAAAAGAACAAAGTTAAGTTTCTGTCCGTATCTCATCTACGGAACAAGAAAGTGTTCTGTATGCTCTATCCGTAGATCTTCTACAGAAGAACAAAAAGTTAATGTTCCGTTTCCGTAGATCATCTACGGAATAACAAAGTTTCGTTGCTGATTTTCACCTGACATGCTACTGAAATTCAGCCTTGTTGCTGAAAATGGTTAAGTGTGAGAGTTTCAAGTCAACCTCATGCACCTGAATAGTTCTCATGTGCCTGAACAGTTGTCATGTTGCTAAAAATGGTTAAGTGTGGGCGTTTCAAGTCAACCTCATGCGCCTAAACAATTCTCATGCGTCTGAATAGTTCTCATACGCTTGAACAGTGCTCATGCTCCTGAACAGTTCTCATACCCCCAAATCTCTTCGTTTTGGCTCTAACTTGTAGTGATTTTGATTTTGATTCAAACATGATGTTGATGCTGATTTGTTGATGAAATTGCTATGGTAGCATCATGTTGATGAATCCAAATCAATCCAAACTCCATTTCCATGATCCAGATCTGAGAATTTCTGAAAAACACCAAGAACACACACACTAGTGTGTGAAAATGACGAACACGAATCTGAAAATCCCAAATCTCATGGATTCTGCTCCAAACTTTGATTTCTTGCTTCCAATTGTTGATTTGATCATAGAGGATGATCAAACAACATCAGATTCGAGCTGAATCCATCAGATTCACCTCAAATCCTTGGATTTCTCATGAAGAACACACTAACTTTTTCTTCAAGTTTTCTTTAAATCTTCACTAATTTTAGCAATCTAACCATGAAATCTGATCAAAATCAATATGAATCCAACAACTCCAGCTCTGATACCAATTGTATGTTCCTGATTTGAACGGGATCGTTGAGCTTGGATCTTAGGATTCAAATTGATAAGAACAAAATTTGATGATTAGATGCTAAAATTTAATAATGATGAACACAAAAGTGTTAAATGCTTGTTGTTTATTGATTTGATGATGAATTCATCATCCATGAAGGATGATGATATGATGTTGGTGATGGAATGTGATTCCCACACTTGGTGGTGAACCATCCACACACACTACAGTAATGATATATGTTGTTATTTATACTAGTCTAGCATTTATAATATTTACAAAATAAACCCTAGACTAATACTTCTATTCCTTTTGTTCTTCAAGTCTTCATCTTCAATAATTATTAGAAATCTTCAATTTCTTCAAAGGTAGAATACCCAACATTAGATCTCTAGTTCTAGCCTTGTATGTGATGTACAAATGAAAATATATGGAAGTTTTGTACTTGATTTTGGATATAAATGAAGATAGTTGCTTTCGGTACGTTACTTTTGTGTTGATCCGTCACGGGGTAACCTACACCTGGGATGGGGGTGTGACAAGTTGGTATTAGAGTCATGGTTTGCGTGAACTCGGTATGAAGATAATATCTAGACTTAAACTGAGTGACCATAAGATAAGTTAAAAGTAAGATAAAAGCCCTCATAAGGATTGAGTAGTAAGTGTTGGTATAACATGGTGGGGAATAACTAGAACATGTAAAGTGGGATAAATTAGCAATTACACATGGCCATTTTTATATCTTGTTAACAAGCACTATAATATTCTGATTCATAGTCTGTCATGTGAATATTGATTCCTTGCTCCCTTTTTGTTGGAAATGTAAATGGCTAGTAGAGGCAAAGGACGTGATAGGGGTAGACCACCAAATAGATGGAGACAGACAAGGTCTACAGAGAATGTTGAAACTGAAAATATTGAAGCTAAGTCTAGAGCTACGTATATGACTTGAAACAATTCCGAGAGGCTGTTATGAATCTGTTACATGCCTTTAAACTTGAAATGGTGATTGAAGTAATTAATGCCATAGTAGGAATGAACTTGGAAATACCAGAGCTAGTAATGGTGGAGGTGAGCCTTTGATAACTTAGGGTCAGAAGGCTATAAATAAGATGAATGTTCTTTTAAAATCTTTCAAAGTTGCCACTTGCCTCCATTTGATAGACAAAAAGACATGATTGGCATTTTAATAAATTCACGAGGTGGAGGTAGTAATTAAAGTGAGCGAGTGTAGTGAGGACGAGAAGATGAAATTTACAACACATTCATTCAAAGCTGAAGCATTGTTCTAGTGGACACTACCCAACAATCTAGAGGGAATCTGCCATATATTCTATGAAATGTGGTGAGTTGAAGCATATTTCAGTAAGAAATGGACAAATTGGAATTGAGCTTCTTGAAGTTAGATATAGGTAGTATGACTCATCGAGAGCATACTACAATGTTTGATGTGATGTTGATGCTAGTTTCTCATCTCATGAAACCATAGGATTCCAAATTAGATGTTATATGTAAGGACTTCCAAATAATTCAAAAGTTTGATACGTCAGACTTGTCAGTCTACAGTTGAACTGAGTGTCGTGCTATTCGACGAAGAAGATGAAAGAATAAATAAGTGTCTAGAGGAACCGAAAAGAAAGTTTGAAAACCAATTTGGAGGGACTTCAATTGGTATATATATATATATATATATCACACACATACAATACATACAATATAAGTTCACACACTTACAACACACTACGCACACCCTACATTCTCATAGCTTCAACCCACATATAGTATATCACCCATGCATGTATATTTATAGAAAACATGTACAATAGCCCTTTACCCTCTTAATATATACAACACTCTCTCTTACTCTCTCACACACACTTAATATATACAAACACACTAATACAAAACTCTCTCTCTCTCTCTTACACACACACACACTCAATTTATATAAACACACATACATATATATCATATATACATATATACTTATACATCTCATACACACACACCCTACTCATCACACTCACATGCCCACCAAGACACACACACATATCGCGACACATATATTACATTCCCAAGCTAGCACACACATACACATACAATACACATGCTAGTACATACACAGACACACACTTTATGGCTATACATATATATATATATATATATATACACACACATTAACACACACGACAATTCATATATATACATTAACACACACACGACGTCACATATATATACATTAACGCACACACGACGCCACCCATCCCAAACCCGCACACCCACCACGTTCGAAAACGGCAACCTGAGCCCCAACTAAAACAAAACCAAATGATTGAGATGAGGGAGATAAAAAGGGGGGTTACTTGTGGTCTTAATGTCAAGAACGTGATGATGACTGACAACAGTCATGGCGGTCACGGTGATCGCGAGTAGCGGGCTTGGTACGGTTAGGGTTATGGAGATAAAGACGAGATGAGTGATTATATATTTTTTATTTGCATTTTAGTCCCTGAAATATTCATGAATTATTCATTTCAATTTAAAAAATATTTATTTTTAACGAATACTTTTCATTCCTATTTTTATTTAACCCATAACGAACCAATTTAGGGAAAATATATACACGAATTCATACGACTTCATAGTATCTCCTAGTTGAGAGAATTCCATTCTTAAATTCAGCTAGAGTTAGATCCTGAAGCTCTATCCGTAAACAGATGTGAATATTTAAGTTTCATATGAGCTTCCCACTACCACAAAACTCAATGCCTTGCTTGGAGTTCCATCGAACCATGATCTCTATGGGTTCCTCCATAAAATGGAGTTTATCAATAATTCAAATTTCCTTGATTGGCATGTGAAGAGAACCATCAAGGAAACACCTCTTAAAATTTGATAGATGAAACATATCATGCACGCCACTCAACTCCCGAGGTTACTTTAATTGATAAGCCTAAGGACCAATCCTTTTGGTGATATCGAATGGTCCAACATATCACAGAGCTAATTTTCCTTTCTTTCTGAATCATACAATTACTTTCTAGGGAGATATCTTCAACAAGACCCAAACCCCCACCCAAAATTCTGAAGGTTTTCGTCAATTATTCGCATAACTTTTCTGACGATCTCTGGTTGCCTATCTTTGATTTGAAATATCTTATCGGTTGTTTCTTGTATGATCTTAGGACCTGTTAACTGACTTTCACCGACCGCGGCTCAACATACCTGTGATCAACACTTCCTTCCTATCTTCCATACTATCTTCCATACAACGCCTCAAACGGAGCACATCTCATGCTCGTGTGATAACAATAATTATAGGAGAACTCAATCAGTGGTAAATGAGTGTCCCAACTTCCATAGAAATCAATCACTCAAGCCTTAAGCATGTCCTCAAGAGTCTAGATAGTACAATCACTTTAACTATCCGTTTGTGGACTATAAGCGGTACTTAGGTCTAACCGAGGCCCACTGCCTACTGAAGAGTATGTAAGAACTGTGGCATAAACCGACTATCACGATCCACTATGATCGATACATGCATCCCATGCCTCGCCATAATTTTATTTATATAGATCCTTGTTAACTTCTCCATTTTGCAATCTTCTCGAATTGGTTAGAAATGAGCGAATTTTATCATATGGTCTACAATCACCCAAATCAAGTCATGCTCACTACTTGTCCATGACAACTTAGTAACGATATTCATCATTCTATTCTCCCATTTCCATTTAGGGAGTTCCTGTTGCTGCAATAATCATGATTGCTTCTGATGTTTTGCTTTAACCTTGGAGTAAGTTTAACATCTACCAACATAAGAGGTAATATCCTTCTTCATACCTACCTACCAATACAATTTCTTAAGATCCTAATACATCTTGTATGCACTAGGATGAATTGAATAGCTTGACTTATGTGCCTCATTCATAACCGATTCCCATACATTTTTCCACCATAGCATCCATAGCGATCGACGAAATATTGCATACCATCCTTTTTGCATTCCATTTGCCTATCTAACCCATGAATATTCTCATTTGCAATATTCTTTTCTTTCAATGCCTCACATTATGCAATAAAATCTGAGCTTTAAGGTCTGATTGTATAGTCCTTCCCAAAGCTCGTGCACGTAAGGGTTTAATACGCTCTTTCGTACACAACGCATCAGCCACCACATTCACCTTACCTGGATGGTATCATATCTCACTATCATAATCACTAAAAAGCTTAGCCCATCCCCCATGACGCATGTTTAATTCTTTTTGATCAAAGATGTGGTGAAGGCTCTTACGATCGGTATAAAAGACATTATTTTGTTCCATACAGGTAGTGCCTCAAAATCTTTGCTGTAAACACTACGACACCCAATTCCAAATCATGCGTCGTATAATTCTTTTCATGATTGTTAAGCACCCGAGAGGCATAGGTGATTACCTTGTACTTTTAGTTAATTCTTCTCAAAAGATAACGAGCTTCTAGTTAGTTAACGAACTTGAGAGTGACGGATGTCATGTAAATATATAGACATATAACTTAAAAACGTTAAATAATAGTGTCAAGCTCGAGGTGGCATGAGATGGCTGGCCGGCTAAACATGTGACAATTCGTGATTGGACCATATATTTCTATCCTTTTTTTGATTTTTTATTTTCTGGATTATAATGTCTTTATAAAAGATTCGTTTGTAGAGAATACACCTAGAAAGGAAGATTGTTTTGGTGGTTGAGGTGCGCACGCTGAACCCCAATGGGGATCCGCTTTGATCCTTGGAGGCGGGGGTTCCTTCTCAATATTTTAGCTTCTTTTTTTCACCCTTTTAGTTCTTTCTTAAGTTTTCTTCCTACACTTTTATTTTGTTTTAGTTTTGTTATAGTGCCAAATACATATTATTTTTCTCTTATTTTTTATGGTGGATTTTAGCACTCCTGATTTATCAACGCTCAAAAATATACAACCGCACTTTATTATCATAATTATGGGAAAAGATATAGACTCCGTCGCGTAACGCGAATGATAAATCTATTTATATATGAATAGGGGAGGGATTAAATGAGAACTCACTTATTTTGTGTGAACTGTAGTAACTAATGTGAGCCACACATTTTCAAGGGTAAAATGATAAATAATAATAATATAATAAAAAATTTCCAAAACAAAAAATAACATAAAAATAAGAAAAGTAAAATGACGAAAATGTTTCTCTTGTACCCTCTTTTATAAAAAAATTAAAAAAATATATAAAAAATTAAAAAAACCTTGTTTTTTTATGAATGTCATTTTACCCATATGTAATACCTAAAAATACATATGTATAAAACAGGATTTACACATGTGTAATTACTAATTTACACATGTGTAAATAATGGGTGAACGATTTAAAAAAAAAATATATATCAATATGGTACGCGTTGAAAGATAAAAAAATACTGAAATTAATGATGAAGTTTTTTTAAAAAAATAATGTCATGAAAAAAAGTTATGAATATTAAAAAAAATGTAAATAAAATGTGACATGTATATGATTTAAATGTGTGGCTCATATTTATTATAAGAGTTCTTACGAAAAAACATAGTTTTTAAAATAACACTACCCTATGTCTATCTATTTACTAAAGATATGGTGCGTTAAAAGTATAACTTATAGTTGCCTGTTCACATGTCGTAATGTTTGTAAAAAGTGATTCATGATAATGTATAACCCTATCCAAACACAAATCTTCGATTAGCTACTCCAAAAATTTAGTCACACATGATACGTAACATATATTCTTATCCCTTTTCCATGTATATCACTATCATTTGTGATTAAATGATAGGACGTGTACCGGATAATAAAAGTTTAGATAGGAATATTTAGTTCCTCGGAAAACAGTGATTACTATGAGGAGTAAGACAAAATACTAGATTTAATGTTATTAGTTATATATATTTATTAATTAAAGTTTAATGTTCAGGAACATTAAAATGTTCAGTCTTTAATCTCGCATCATGATTTCTATTCTTTGGTCAACATTGTCGCTAACAAAGGCAGTCTTCTTTTCTCTATTTGTTTCATTTTCACTTTATATTTTTGAAAGGTAAATTGGTCTTTTATATTTAGTCTTTACTTCTTTTGGCTGCATATGGTAAATTGGTAATGTAGTTAATTTTATATTCAATTAAAATGGACTGTTTTTATTTATACATAGCCTCGTTGGTCAAATTATTTTACCTATTTTTTGTTTTTACTATATTTAAACGAAATATAGATTTATTGATAGTTTAACAGCATATTTTTTTTTATCTAGCTAAATATTTCTAATCTAAAAAAAAGTTTTTCAATTAGACATTTGGTATAATTTTAGAGCACTAAAATTATCAATTTCCCGCTTAAATTACTTTCATCCTTTTTATGGTAGTTAGTAATTACGACACTAATTTCTTCATGCTTATATGAGTGTCGTTTCAATTTTTTTGTTGAAAAAAAATATAAAAATTCACCATTTTCCTAATTAATTTCTCATTTGCAAATAAAAAGATACTATACATATCAAACTTTTTGAAATTGTTTATATATAATACGTCTTTTCAGTAATTAGAAGTATATACAGATTTATATTTATATTTTTATTAATCAACCCGCGTAATACACGAGTTTTTTCAAGGCTTGTTTTGATATATCTCTAGCAGTGTATCCACGTCATCTGTTAGATACACGAGGACACTTTATATAGAATTAAATATAAGGGTTTTACGCTACATTATTATATACTGGTTTTTTGCTATATCACGCTGGACAAAATTTCTAGTTTTGTGTAAAATAACCTTGCCTGAGCTTGATTTTTATAATAGTTGATTTTAAAATCAACTAAAGGTGCTTATATTCAATACAACCAAATGTAACCATAAGACCTAAGGTGTTTATTGCACTAGTAAATGGTAGTTTTGAAAGTAATGTCACCATCTATATAATACTTTTCTATGCGACCAAATATGAACATAATATTCAACGTGTTTACTTCAATGGTACTTTAGAAAGTAAATTCATAAACAATGCCAAAAAGAGATTTATAGGGTCAAGAGACAATGACCAAAATAATAGTAAAGAAAAAAGGAGAGCTAGAAAGTTTGAATACTAAAGATAAACATAAATATATTTTATTAAATCACAGTTCTCGTTAATATTAACAAGAGTAAAATCAAAATTTTGTTTGCAGTAAAAACGCAAACAAACAATCGTAAGAACATTCTCCTAAGATTGAATAAAAATCCTAATATCTAAAAGAGACCACGTCAACCGCAATAGTTACTTACGTACAAGATTACACAAAACGAAATGGATTGACAAACCACAGAAACGTATGATGAGAAGAGAGCATAACGTGAAGTGAAAGATATATATTTTAGTAAAGATTTAATAATACAACTAAAACTTTACATTTATGAAATGGTAAACATCAAAATTAAGCTACACACATAAGCAGTGGACATATCTTATGTTATATGCATATAATTGGTTAAAACTCATGTACTACGTGAGTAGAATAAATCTAATTTGTTAATAGAACTAATATTTTATGTGCTAGATAACCTCAATCATTAATAAAATAAGAAATACTAAATACTTAAGAAAATTATAATTGATAATTAATAAAGATTAAGTAATTATTAGATTATATTTTAAAATATGATATAATTGACACTACTACAAAAATAAGCAAAACCAACCAAAATTTACGACTGACAAAAATAGTCGCAAAATTAGCGACCGTATAGCGACCAAAATCATATAGTCACAAAATCAGCTACCGAAACAACATCGGTTGCAGAAGTAGCGACCATAACAAAATTGGTAGCAAAATTTGTGACCGATTTATTTGGGTCACCAAACGGGGGCAAATATTGCGACCAGAATTGCTTCGGTCGCGAATATAGTTGCTAATTTTATATAATAATACAAAACTAATATAGAAACCAATCTGGTTGCAAAAATCGTCACTAATATAGCTACTAAAACTATTTCAGTCGCAAATACAATTGCTAGTGTTTAAAAAACCAAGAAAGACAAAATAAAAATTATATTGGATGCTACAACGGACAAAAATGGTCGTAAAATTAGTGGCTGAATAGCGACGAAAATCATATAATCTTAGAATTAGTGACTAGAACAAAATCAGTTGCAAATATAGTGACCCTTACAGAATTGGTTGCAAAATTTCCAACTGGTTTTGTTTCGGTCCCAAAATGTGGCAACTATAGAGACCATAATTGCTTCAATCATAAATACAGTTGCTAATTTTATACAATAAATAAAAAATAGGAACCAATCTGGTCGTAAAAATTGACACAAATATTACAAAACTATTTTGGTCGTAAATACAGATACTAATATTAAAAAAATAAATATATTAAAAAAAAAACAAATAAAAACTCTATTGGTTGTCAACAATGGCCACAAATATAGCTACCAAAATTGTTTCTGTTGGAAATAACAGTTTTACGTCGCAAAATAAACTTAAAGTAATTGAAAAAAAAACTATTAGAAATAAAGCTATTAAAATTGTCTTGATAGCTAATACTATAGCCAAGTAATAGCAATAACATAAAAAAATAAACTGGTCGAAAAATTTGAGGTAGTAAATATAGCTACAAAAAATAGTTGTCGCAAACCTATCTAATGACAATGAGCTGGTCGCGGATAAGGTCGCAAACATACCGACCGAAGTTAATAGTCACAAACCTAGCTACCGAAAACGATTCGGTCACAAAAACGATTACTAATTATACGCAAACTAAATTAATTAAATATGAAAATAACTGACGGTTATAAAAATGATCACAAAATTGGTTGCACTTTTATTTATTTATTATTATTTTTTTGTAAAAGTTTATATTTTTAATGATTTGTACTCAAGAGCCTATATTTATTAGGGTTAAACTAGGTTAGTACCCAGTGTATCACACGTGTTGAATAAATAAAATATTAAATTGTTATTAATAGAAACTAAAAAATTATAAAATGATTTTTTGATATAAGATATGTTTAACATTATGTACGAGTGATAAAATGACGATATTATTTTTTAAACTTTTGTTTATATTTTTTGTTTTTTTTCTAAATTTGGTTTTTAAACAAATTGTTTCAAAACAAACTGCTTTTAAAATTGTGTCATTTTTAATAATTTCCTTATTATAACTTCGAAATTTAATTATTTTTGTTTCATAAGAATTTTATTTTTTAAAAGCCACAAGTTATAAAATATATTGTGTTTTTTAGAAGTTTCATTTTTTTTGAAAAAATTTCTTATTTTATAAAAAATTATTTCTTTACAAATTTCATTTGTAAAAAGATCTATTTTTTAATTTAATAAAAATATTTTCAATATGAGAAGAAATAAATAATATCATTTGTATTTAATGTGATATTTATTAGGAGAAAAAAACAAAAAAATAAAATTTAGAAGCTATAAAATTATGACAAGTGGCCTACAAAACCTTATTTTATTAATATAGATAGATATTATTAATTAGGGTCAAAGATAGCTAACTAGAGACAATTAATGTCGATTAGTTCTAGTAATGTTCAACAAATGGTCAACATCTATCATCTATCAATACTAATAAAAGATAATTTTTGGTGACACATGTAGTAATTATAATGTTTCTACATCTAAGTTAATACTACACATCAAGTTAACATATATATTTCAGACTACATTGATTTACATATATGTAAACACTTGTTTTTCTTTGTTAACATATGTGGTACTTTTAAATTTTGATGTTGTATAATAATACGATAATATATTAACTTACATATAAAATTCAATTTATTAACATATATCTTGAAAACCATATTGATTTACATATATATAAATTTCTAAAGATAGAGAGGATAGAGAATTAATTAATAAATTAACAACTAAATGGAGAGAAAAAAAATATATTTACTATTATACCCTTTTTTCTTAATTTAAACTAATTTAATGAAATTGATATTAACAGTTTTTACTATTGTTAATCATAACCATTGATCAAGTAATCAATGGTTGATAATGGTTCTTGTAGTTCTCAATTTACAAGGAGTCCTGCAAAAAACCTATATATATATATATATAAATACTAATAAAAGATGGTTTTTGGTGACACATGTCGTAATTATAATGCTTCTACATCTAAGTTAATACTACACATCAAGTTAACATATATATTTCAGACTACACTGATTTACATATATGTAAACACTTGTTTTTCTTTGTTAACATATGTGGTACTTTTAAATTTTGATGTTGTATAATAATACGATAATATAATAACTTACATATAAAATTCAAATTATTAACATATATCTTGAAAACCATATTGATTTACATATATATAAATTTCTAAAGATAGAGAGGATAGAGAATTAATTAATAAATTAACAACTAATTGGAGAGAGAAAAAAATATATTTACTATTATACCCTTTTTTCTTAATTTAAACTCATTTAATAAAATTGATATTAACACTTTTTACTATTGTTAATCATAACCATTGATCAAGTAATCAATGGTTGATAATGGTTCTTGCAGTTCTCAATTTACAAGGAGTCCTGTAAAAAACTTATATATATATATATATATATATATATATATAGATATGAGGAGGATCACATACAAACATTTTGTAGCCTAAAAACCATAAGAACCAACATAATTACGACACGTGTCATAAGTATTAATTACACATTAGGGGCATTATTGGCATTATGAACATAACAATATGACATAGTTATGTATTTTCACATAATAGCACATTACATTTGGCTAAAATAACAAAACATATGTCTAGAGTGACACAACATATGTAGAAAATAGCACATCGTAACGCTATTGTATTAATTTTTTTTTTGGCATTATGAAGTGATATTTTGACATTTGTGATGTGATATTTTTATTAAGTGCTGGTGTTTTTTTTTATTAACTACTATTTTTGGGACTTAATAAGTGTTATGTTTATTTTTAATGAGTGTTATTTTGGTATTATGAAGTGTTATTTTTTCATTTTATGAAGTGCTATTTTCTCAGCTTAATAGTTTTTATAAACATGATAACAACACTTTACTGAATATATAATAGCACTCTACTGAATGTATAATAGCACATGTATGTCACACATTGTCATACTTTTTCTTTGTTGTTAGTTCTTTTATAGTCGGTCAATTTTTTTGGTGTTAATTTTATTGGTATGATTGTCTAATAAAAAAGCAAAAAGCTTATAATTAAAAAAGACTTAATCAATTATTAAAATAAAAAGATTTACATTTTTGATATCTAGTTTTTTAATTTATTTACATAAAACCCTATTATTTAATATGAGAGAAAAACATAAAAAAGTTTGAATTTTACCAAAAGTTGTCACGTGTAATCTCTAAAACTTTATTTACTACATAGTACTAGGTTATAAACCTTTGTGACATACGATCGGAAAATGATAAAATTAAAAATAAATATAAGTAATCATTGTAAATTTAAATTACATATTGTTTTATAGATTGCTTAGACGAATATGCTCCTAAGAAGTTACAAACTAGAAATAAACACAAACTAGAAATAACCTCTTTATATATGACGGCTTTTGTTGTGCTTGTAAGTTTTTCCTCTTTGTCTACAAGTAATAATTTTAATCATTCTCTGCTTTTGACCCTGGACAAAGCATCGTGTAGTTGATCATGAGTGAACACTTGACTTTCAAATATAAACCAATCCTTCATAATGATTGTCTTTGACTTTTGTTAATTGTTAGCGAAACACAAAGCCAATTGAGATTGTTTGTTTTTAAACTTGAAAGTAATTTTTTGGTCTAAAGACGTTAAACTAAGTCTTGGGATAAAAGTGCACGTACCAGTGTTGTTGCCGGAGATAATTTTTGCTTTTATAACATAATTGCCTATAGAGATAATCTTTAGTCTTGATCGATTACATAAACCGATTTTTTGGTCAATATTCCTTGACAACATTACAGGAACTCTAACCTTTAAAATTAATTTATGATTCCATAGACATGATAATTTAAGGTCATTCAGAATATTGGGTGAGTATAGGTTCTCGTCAAAATTATCTTAAACTTAGTTTGACTAGCAAAGGCTGTCATTACTAAGGTACTCCTTGTCACCCAAGAATAATGCAAGCAATCAATCATTAATATCTTGAACGTGTTTATTAGTAGGTGCAAGCATTGCTCTCTTTTGAAAAAAAATGTTTTGTTTTGGAGTTCTAAATGATTTTTAGGTATACAAAATCGACTAAAGTAGATATTGGATAGTTTGAATAGGTTATTAAATGATCTTTAGGTACGCTAATAACTGGTTTCCAAGTCTTTACAATCACCAATATTTTCTTCACCCAGTTGCAAAAGCCAACTTGAAAACTCTCTTGTTTGTTTAATGCTGCATGCATCCCTTCTTACAGTCAACCTCATGTTTTGAAGACCTTACGTTTTGACCAAATGTACGATGAACTTAAAGACAGATTACTGATATCATGCCATGTTCGATTTGGTATAACCGGTAGAATTTGTCTCAAGTCACCTCCAAAGACAACAACTTTCCCTCCAAAAGCATGACAATTTTTTTTTGTAGAATGAGGGTTAAGTATGTCATTCATAGTTTGTAAATAACTTAAATGACACATTCTTTTTGTAAATAATGTCATCAAATAAGAATTTTCATAAATTTTGCCATAAGAAATCAGGCTTGAATAATGTATTAGACATAATGATAATAAATAAAGCTCATAAAAATATCATGAATGGCTTGCTTCTTGAATTGCTTCAATGTATCAAACATAAGCATGGTAACAAATAAACCACTTGTTTTTATAGATTGGGTTAAATAATACAAGGTCTTGCATTGACAGATGATTATGTACCAACAACTTGTGCCAACCCTCATTAAGACAATACCTGTCACACCCTCACTTATAGTGGAAACATGAGGATATAACGTACGGGATCATCTTAACACATTGATAATTAATAGAGATTCATTAAATGATGTAATAACATGTCGTGACGTCACCCGACACAAATGGTAACTTGTGTCGTGGTTAGTCAAATTCACGACAACATAGTCAAATAAACATGATCAAGTTGAATTCTCAGAAACCGGGAACAAGTAAGGTAAACATGTCCAACAAAGATAACGCAAAGTAAAACACAATTGTTTAAAACGCTAGAGGAAGTCTAAAATGTATTCCTTAGTGTCAATTCTAAGGCATCGACTCTAGCTATACTCGATGATTGTTGTTCCCTGAAAAGATATGCTCAAAATGTCAAGACATGGTTTGTGAGTTCGCAGGTTTAAATAATAAACAAAATGATGTTGTGATATAGTTTGTAGGACATATGTGTTTACAGTCATAAGCAAGTGTATCATATGTAATCATGAGCCTCACAACTAAACCTACGATATAAACACAGATCTTGTTGGAACATATTCACCCTAGGGTTCGTTCAAGACCACTGTTAGTCCCAACTAGTATACTAACAAACAAGGGTGGGGGTGTCAACCCAATAGTACTGTTAATATCTATCCGTCGGCTCCATCACCAGATTTAAGTAGTTATGAATAAAGAACCACACAGAAAACTCATGCATTTGCCAGAAAATTACTTACGAAACTATAACACAATTGTCCCAAAAGAATAATTGAATTCATAGTATGAAAAATGGTTGATCATACTTTTCCCCCTTAATGTTTATAAAATAATTGTATGAAATGGGGCCGCAAAATTCACCTTGATATGATGAATGAATAATGAAAGAAAGTAATAAGCTTCTATAAAGTGCGTAAACCAATCATCAAGCAGTAATATTTACAGATATTTGAATTTATAAACACATTTATTATGCGTTATAATACTGTCATTTCTATCTCGGGTCGGTTCGAATTTGATGCGCGACTCACACAATAGGCATATATGTGTGTATATATATATTCCCTTTTTTTAATCTTTTGTTTTAACAATTCAATCACTAATATTATTAACTATGAGTATATACATACATGTATATAATTAATATATATACTCCCAATTACTCCCAATTACTTACGTATATACACACACACACATAGAGTTACATAATCACACTAGCCGTACTTGATTTACAGCTAGACAAATTATTTAAACATATCTTTACATGAATATATATAAATATATTTAATCCAATGAGCACTCACTATATATATGTATATATATCCATACACTCAAGCAACATACATATATATATATATATATATATTTATATATATCTCCTCACTCCAATACACATACAATGTGTATATATATACACACTAACCAACACACACAATCAACACCATATAAACACACACACTCCATGCACCCACTCGACACACGCACTAACAATGCATATATATATACAAACCAACACACTCAACTCAAACACACACACTACATAAACACACACACTCAACACACACACTACACACACTACACACACTAGCACACACACACACACACTACACACACTACACACACTAACGGTCTGATTAAGAAGTCTAACAAAGGAAGCGCTCGATATTTACCCAAAAACTGCAGTCATTTTTTTTTTCTGGCTAATCTTGATGAAGATCTTACAGAAAAGAAACTATGGAACGAATGCAAGCTGTATGGCATGGTGGTGGATGCATATATCGCAAGGAAAAGAGATAGGATGGGAGGAAGATTTGGGTTTGCAAGATTTATAAACGTGAAGGACAAGGAAAAGCTGTGCAAAGTGCTAAGTAATATGAAGTTTGGAAGGTTAAAGGTATACCAGGTTTGACAAAAAGGGGAACAAGATTAAAAGTTCGGAACCAATTGCGCATGGTGTTTTCCGAAAAGATCATGGAATGAAGCCGGTATTCAAAATGGAGAATTTTGTTCCGGTACAGAAAAATCAAAGGTCGTTTAAGGAGGTGGTGGCAGGAGTATTGGGAAGGGCAACCGGTTCAATATGAAAGAATTGCATGGCTTCGGGTTCAAGGCGTTCCCATGCAACTATGGGACAAAACTACATTTAATCAGATTGGAAAAGGATATGGTGAGCTTTTTAAGGAATCAAAAGCATCTATTGAAGAAGGCAACTTATCTTATGAACAGATTGGTGTCATAGTAAACAGTGGAAAAATGATTCAAGATGAGATAACCTTGGAATGGAAAGGATGGTCATTCAAAGTATGGGTATCGGAGGAACATGGTATTTGGGCACCAGATTTTGATAAAGGAAGAGATGATGGTTCGAGTAGTAGTCCTTACCTTTCCGGTGACGGAGAAATAGAAAACCCTACGACGGAAAGGACAGAGAAGATGAAATGTCGTGTCGAGGATTCGAAAGGACATCAGGATTTTGATCGGACATTGTCGGAGGATATCGAGGATAGAATGATGTCCACAGAGTTTCCGAGGTCTAAGGATGTTAATGATCAGCCGATAGAATTGATGGTGGGGTCCAATAATTAGGATAGGGACATTGATGACTGTGACTCCATTCACTTAAAGAAGGCCCAACATGGGAACATCAAGCCCACTACTGAAAAGGATGTGTTATTGAAGCAGGCATAGGTCCATGATTGGAAACTCTGCCAAGTTAATAAACTAGAGAATGTGGCCCAGGAGAAAAACAATAAAGAAGGACGAAACTCTCTTCGAATGATAAAGTCATCTATTTTGAACCCTAAATTGAAGATAGGAAAATCTAGATTACCAAATCTTAATTTGGAGATTCCAAAGGATCTATGTAGGAGAGCATCAAAATGGGTGTTTAAGGGAGATAAGAGAAGCAAGAAAAAGAGGAAAGTCTCTCAGAAGTCTAAACAAGTGGATGACAATGTGGTTTCAGAAGGTGACTCGGAGGAGGAGGAATGGTGGGATGATGGGAAAATTGGCGATGACACCAAAAGTTTAAATGCGAGGAGGACCGAAGATAACGATATAGAGGAGGCAGAAAAAGAAGCAGAAGTCACCATTGAAGTGGCACAATGCCTGGGGGTTCAAATGGAAGAATTTTAGGATCAAGTTGTGGAAATCATCAAAGATGAACAGGTGAAAGTTAATACTAAATGAATTATTTGGCGCTAAATATCCGGGGGGTAGGGAACTCTTCTAAGGGGTTGTTTGGCAGCCTTTTAATGGTTCAGATGTCTAAATAATTCAGCACTTAATGGTTCAGATTGTTTGTTTCGCAATCAAATGTCTGAATGGTTCGGACATTTGCCTTTGAATAGATAAGCGATATACTAGCTCTTAATGGTTAAGAAGTCTAATGCTTAATGGTTAAGAAGTCTAATGCTGAATGATTAAGAACTCTTATCTGAATTGGTCAGACATTTGCCTTTGAATAGATAAGCGATATACTAGCTCTTAATGGTTCAAACCTCTTAATGGTTCAGCACTTAATGGTTCAGACCTTTTATTGGTTCAGCACTTAATCATTCAGATATTACCCAACAGCCCCTAAGCTAGAGTGGGTGAAGAGACTAAGAAAAAAGAACAAGTCGTCTTTCGTGGCTATTCAGGAAACACAAGTATCTTCTATTTCGGAGAGTCAAGTACGAAAGATGTGGGGTGGTGATCAGTTTGAGTTCGTATCAATGGATGCGGTAGGTAGATCGGAGGAATTATCTCCATTTGGTGCCCAAATGCTTTTAAAAAGGAGATAGTAATCAAAGAACAGAATTTTATCATGATAGGGGGTAAAATAATGGGTGATCCTGAAATAATTTTTATTGTTAACGTTTATGCTCCATCTGATTATCAAGCAAGGTATGATTTATGGGGAAGACTGCTTCTATTAAAGAATGACTACGATGGTTTATGGATTTTGTTGGGTGATTTTAATGAAGTTCGCTTAGAAAAACTCTGTCTTCAATAACTCGAATGCTATGATGTTTAATAATTTCATAAGGGAAGCAGGGTTAGTTGAGTACCGCATTGGGGGGGGGGGGGGGGAGGAAATTTACATATTCATCTGAGGATGGTCGAAAACTTAGTAAAATTGATAGAATTCTTGTTGGGGGCGAATTCATGGTTAAATGGCCAAATGCTGCATTTAGAGCTTTAAACAGAGAGCTATCGGACCATTGTCCCTTAATCCTTTCCTCTACAATCATCGATTTTGGTCCACCTCCATTTAGATTTTATAATAAACGGCTGGATACTCCTGAACTGGTGAAAGTGGTAGAGTTGGCGTTTGATGTTCCAATCTCATCAAACATGGCGGATTTGAGATTGTATGAAAGGCTGAAAAAGATAAAAGAAAAAAAATCAAGGAATGGAGATTAATTGAAAAGGTGAAGGAGGAGAAAATGTATGTTGAGGCTATGGAAGATGTTGCAATTATTGAAAAATTAGTTGAAGAAAGAGAGCTCTCTGATGCAGAAAGTCAAAGGAGAATTGAGTTACTAAAGTCCATTAAGGATTGGAATGAAGGCAAATGTAAAGATCTCCAACAACGAGCAAAAGTCAATTGGTTAAAATAGGGGGATGAGAATTCATCATTTTTTCATGGTGTTATAAACGGTCGTAGAGCAACTAATAGAATTAATGGACTCTGGATAGATGGGGTGTGGCGGTCCAAACCCGAAATCATAAAGGAGGAGGTTAGAAGAGTTTTTGCAGAAAGATTTAATGAACCAATGAGAAGAAGGCCGAGGTTCGAGAACAATAGGTGGTTTTCGTCGTCTTGCCGACGAGGAGGCGAAGTCACTGTTCGACGTTTTTACAATAAAAGAGATAAAAGTTGCTGTGTGGGATTGCGGGGGAGATAAAACCTCGGGTCCAGACAGCTTTATGTTTAGTTTTATTAAATGAGTTTTATTAAACAGTTCTGGGAACAACTCCGCCCGATGATCCAACAGGTCATGAACGAATTTATTGAGCATGGAGCTATTCATAAAGGGTCGGCGTCCTCGTTTATTACTATGATTCCTAAATCGAGAGACGCTTCGGGAATCTTAGATTTCATGCCTATTTCATTGATTGGGTGTGTTCAAAAAATTATTACAAATGTATTAGCCAACAGAATGAAGAAAGTAATTGACGGGGTGATAGTGGAGGTACGGACAGCTTTCGTTAGGGGACGTAATATCTTAGACGGGCCACTAATTATTAATGAAGTCGTATCTTGGGCGAAGAAGTCAAAAAGAAAGTTGATGTTATTCGAGGTTGATTTTGAAAAAGCATATGACCATGTTAATTGGGAATTCTTGCTAGCAATAATGACTCACATGGGCTTTCTTGCGAGATGACGAAGCTGGATTATGGGAACTCTAGTGTCGGGTAGGGCATTAATTTTAATCAACGGAGTACCATCGAAGGAGTTTCAAATTAAAAGGGGCCTTAGACAGGGGGATTCGTTATCCCCTTTCCTGTTTATTCTGGCTATGGAAGGGTTAAATATTTCAATGTAGTGGGCGATGAGATTGGGTTTGTTTAGAGGGGTAACGATCTCGGAAGGGGGCCCTATTATATCAAATTTTGTTTTTTGCCGATGATGCGTTATTTATGGGCGAATAGAGTGAGACAAACATCAAGAATCTAAATAGAATTCTGAGAATCGACTATCTTATGTCGGGTTTAAAGGTAAATTTGTGTAAAAGCAGGCTATTTGGGATTAGGGTTGAGGAGAATGAAGTTTGTAATATGGCAACCATCGTACACTACCAACCGAGCTCTCTCCTTTTCATCTATTTAGGGCTTCCTGTTGGGGCCAATATGAGAAGAGTTGCTAGCTGAAACCAGTTATGGATAAGTTCAACAAAAGATTATCAAGTTGGAAGGCAAAAACTCTATCTTTTGAGGGAAGGGTGACTTGTAAGGAATATGAAAAAGGCAGATGCACCCAAAACAGTCAAGGTGCTTCCTGCATGCATGCACTTTGTGCATGGTGGAAGTTACTTCAGAAGCTTTACACACTGCAAAGAAATTTCTCTAAGTGTAAAATCTTTCGAAGCCAAAGACCAAATCTTTCAAAGCCAAAGATGAAGTCTTTGAAGCTTAGAAGACAAAGTTTTCTGAAGCCATGAAGATAGAAGACTGATTTCTTCTGAATACAGAGAAGACATGCTTTCTCTGATCAACTTTTTCAGAAAGCTGACCAACTTTCCGCTGCCACTCTGAAGACTCACCAACTTACACAAGTTGGTGAAAAGGTTCATGCTTTAGGAAACTGTAGATTATGATCTTGAGTCTGTAACTTTATACTTTATGTACTTTTATCCTTTTTGTAATATATTAGGATGTGAGCTATGGTATGTCATAGTCACTAGTCAAAAAGCAATCTGCCTTTTGACTTTACATAGATCTTATTGTCTATATTAGTGTTTCCAGCTGACCTTCAAAGTATGGCAGGCTGTAGGATGTAGTATAAAGTATCTCAGGTCATTCTATTTTATTTCTATGCTTTGTAACACTTGTAAAAGAACTTGAGAGCAATATACTTAATCCTTAAAAACCATTCTGTTGTTGTTCTTAGTTCTATCTCACTTGATTACTTGTGTTCCTTAGTATCATACCAAGGTTCCAGTTCCCTATTTGATCTGTTAAGTGTTCTAAGTCTCTCCTCATTGTGAAACTGATTGCATTGAACCCCTTCAACGGTCCTGCAATTGGTATCAGAGCATTCCAGGCTCTTGATTGTAAGATCTCACCATCTTAGATCTCTTAGTTTTCATAAAACACTTAACAACTCAAATGGCAGCTCTCACAAAGGCTGATATGGAAAGTGGCACTTTGACAAAGTCCCCACTGATCACTCCTGAAGACTTTGATACTTGGTGTCAAAGAATGAAAGGCTTCATCAAGTCACAAGACTCAAGGATGTGGGAATCTATTGTCTCTGGACCTTACATTCCATGCACCTCTTCAGCTGCTGCTGGATGTGACATGATACCAAAAGAGGTAGCTGACTTTTCTGATGAAGATGGAAAGAAGATTGATATCGACCAGAAAGCCATGTCTGCCCTCCAAACTGCTCTTCCAAACTCCATTTACAGGGGCTTCAAGAAGTGTAAAACTGCTAAGCAGTTATGGGATGCGCTGAAGCTCATGTATGAGGTGTCCTCTGAAGCAAAAGAGAACAAAAAGGACCTCTTCAAGCAGCAGTTTGAGAATTTCACCTACAAAACAGGTGAAACAATGACTCAACAATACTTCAGGTATGTTGAGATTGTGGACACTCTAATGGATGTTAGAGTAAATCTTAAAAACGGGGACATTGTAAGGAAGTTCATGTCCTCTCTTCCTAGACAGTGGACCCTTATCAAGAGGACTGAGAACTGTAAGACTCTTACTCTTACAGAGTTGTATGGTATCCTCAGTGGCTACCAGATGGAGATGAACATGCAAAATCCATCTGGTAACTCCAGCAATCAACTAACTTCAGCCCTTCATGTGGATGAAAGTTTAGGCAACTTTCTCTTCACCCTTGAAGACCTGGACTGTATCCATCCAGATGATCTGGAGTATATGGAGATAGTTCAGCAGATGGCTCTTCTCACTCACAGAGCCAAGAAGTTTTTCAAGAGAACAGGGAGGAAGTTTCCTAGCAATACAGCTAGTGGAAAGTTTGGACTGGACAAAAGCAAAGTGAAGTGTTTCAATTGTAACCAAATGAAGTTTGGACTAGAGACTGCAAGGCACCTAGAACTAATGGTGGCCAAGCACAAATCATACCAAAGTACACTGAAGGAGCCACCCAAAATGAGAAGCCAAAGCAGCAAGCTCAGTTGCTGTTGAAGAAAAAGGCTTTGACTAGAGCTTTCAGGTTGAAGATGCATCTCCAAACCAAGCACTGATGGCAGATCATGATAAAGCCAAGGTAGTGGAACATCTTTGTACTCTTGAAATGTATTGCTAAAGTTAACAGATATAGGTCCTATAACTTAGAGATGAGATCTGATCTTGAGTCTTTAAATATCTTAAAATCTGATTTTAAAAGAGCTGAAAATGGGTATAAACTAAAAATAGAAGATTTAGAGAAAACTATTTCCACTCTTAAATATGAACACACAAACTACAGGACTCAGATTAAAGATCTCATCACTAAGTTAACTGAATGCCAGGTTGAGCTTATGATCAGCAAAGCCCGGGCAGAAAAATGTGTTCTTGAAGAAGAGACCTTCAAGAACATGGTATCCTCATCCTTGCAGGGCAAAGTTTGTTATCAGAATAAGCAGGGACTGGGATCTACTGAGATATCTCATCCATACTCTTTACTATTTGTAAGATCTCCAAGGTGTGGAACTTGTGAAGATGAGCTTCCTCTCATAGACCCCATGAGTGAAGAGGATGATAAGGAGATAGTAAAGGATGGATCTAACGAGAGTGAGGAAGATCATCCCAAGAAGGGTCACTATTCTCCTGAGGAGAGAAATGCAGTTGGGATGACCAAGTCCAAGAGAAAGAACTTGATCAAAAAAGCTAAGAGAAAGTCCAAGAAAGCTCAAGAGATCAAGGCCACTTTCAACTCTAAGCAGAAACAAGTGTTCATCTCTGCAGGATTTGAAGTGGTGAAGACTGAAGACTCAACTATAAATCATAGTACCTGGGATTCTAGTTCTTATCAAACTCATCCCAGCAACAAAAAAAAGGCTGATCAGTTGTGTACCACTGCTACATAGCCTGAACCATCAATATCCAACAGCTAGTCACACCCTAAAAGGCTTACTACTTCATCTGTGAAGATGAAGATGGAGATGAAAAGTGATCAAGATCAGTCTTGCTCTCAAAAGAAGACTCTTAGAAGAATGCAAATGAATTGTATCATGTGTGGCAGTACTTCTCATCTGGCTAAGGATTGCATTTACAATCCTAAAAGCACTGTCCACATGATCAAGAAGAAAACTTCTGAGAAGATCAAGAAGAAGCCAGCTTCTGAAGGAAATTTTTTTCCTTTTGGAAGCTCCAAAATGAAGAAGAAGACAAGTGAAAACTTGCCTTCGGAAGAAAAATTGGTCTCGGAAGAAAGGAATGCTTCCGAAGTACTGAAGCCTGCTGTAGTGATATCAAGATCTTCCAAAGGTCCAGTCTCCAAAACTTTCGAAGTTGTCAAAACTTCCGAAGTGTTGAAGGTCAATTCTAAGCTTCCAAAGGTGGTGTGGAAGACAAAGAAAGACCATATGACTGAAAGTTGTTCATCAACAACAGTTGTTGGTCCACAAAGATTGAAAATAGGATCAATTACTGTTACATTGTCTTCAGTTGATGTTAATGAGCCCAAGACCAACAAGGCTTGGGTTTCCAAATGTAACTAATCATCTTTTTTTATGCAGGAACAGCTAAAGACCAACAGGAATGTATGGATCATTGACAGTGGCTGTTCCAGGCACATGACAGGCAGTGGCTCTCTACTCCAAAATTTTGAAAAAATTAATGGAGGGCCTGTTGCTTTTGGAGGAGATGCAGGAGGTTACATTACTGGAAGGGGCATGGTCACAAATGGTAAGCTCAGCATTGAGAAGGTAAATTTTATCCAGGAGCTTGGATACAATCTACTGAGTGTATCCCAATTTTGTGACCAAAGACACAACATGCTCTTTACTGAGCATGAGTGCATTGTTCTCAAGCCCGGGGTGGTCATTTCTCAGGAGCACATACTGTTCAAAGCCCCCAGGAAAGAGAACATGTACAAGATGGACTTGCAGGAAACTTCCCATTCAGGAGAAGTGTCTTGCTTTCTATCTAAAGCAAATAGTGATGAGTCTTTTCTCTGGCATAAGAGAATGTACCATGTAAACTTTAAAAACATGAATAAATTAATTAAGAATGATTCGGTAACTGGAATGCAAAATAAAGAGTTTACAAGTGATGATCATTATGCTGCATGCCTGAAAGGGAAGCAGCACAAGGTTCTCACAAGCCAAAGGAAAGAAATTCCATCACTACTCCCCTACATTTGTTACGTATGGATCTTTTTGGCCCCACCAGTGTAATGAGTCTAGGAAGAACCTCATACTGTTTAGTGATCACAGATGATTTTGCTAGATTTACTTAGGTCTTTTACCTTAGAACTAAGGATGAGACTCCTGAAATCTTGAAGAATTTCATTCTGAAGATTGAGAATCAATCTGATCACAAGTCAAGATCATAAGATGTGATTAAGGAACTAAATTTAAGAACCAAATCCTTGATACATTTTGTGATGAAAAGGGTATTCCAAGACAATATAGTGCTGTCAGGACTCCTCAGCAAAATGGTGTTGCTGAGAGGAGAAATAAGACACTAATTGAAGCTGCAAGAACCATGTTGTCTGACTTTAAACTACCTATCACCTTCTGGGCAGAAGCAGTGAACACTGCTTGCTATGTGCAAAACAGAGTTTTAGTAGTTACGACTCATGGTAGGACTCCTTATGAACTGTGGCACAAAAGGAGACCTTTCATTGGTTTCCTCAGATCATTTGGATATCCTTGCACAATCTTGAATACCAGAGATCAAATAGCCAAATTTGATGAGAAATCAGATGATGGATACTTTATTGGATACACTTCTCAAGCTAAGGCTTATAGAGTATACAATCTCAGAACTAGAGTAGTTGAGGAGTAAGCCAATGTGACTTTCAATGAACACACTCCTTGTGTGAGAAGTTCTGGTCCAGATTGGCTGTTTGATCTTGATTTAGTTACCAACTGTTTTAACAAGTCTTGTGAGGATGTTTCAGGATCTACATGTAGCTTATCAACAGAAGATCCTGACCTAAGATTTAAGCTGAGAAGACCATCAAATCAAAATACTTCAGCTCCAGTGGTAGCAAATTCTACAGATGGAGCTCCTATAAGCACAACCATGATAAATCTAGCTGATACATCTGAGGAGCCTTCAAAAACAAGGCAAGACTAGTTGTTCAAGGGTATACTTAAGAGGAAGGGATTGATTACACTGATGTCTTTGCTCCAGTAACAAGACTTGAAACTGTTAGGATATTCCTAGCTTTTGCTGCATCCAAGAATTTCAAGGTCTACCAACTTGATGTCAAGTGTGCTTTCTTATATGGGGTGATTGATGAAGAGGTGTATGTCAAACAACCACTTGGCTTTGCAGATCCAGATCATCCTAATTATGTTTGCAAGCTTGATAAATCTCTTTATGGGCTGCACCAAGCTCGAAGGAAGTGGTATGAGACTCTATCTCAGTACCTATGTCAACATGGCTACAGAAGGGGTACTATAGATGGAACTCTCTTCATCAAAGGAATAGAAAATGACTTAATGCTCGTTCAAGTTTATGTAGATGCCATTATCTTTGGGTCAACTAATCCAAAGCTCTCTCCACCCTGAGTCATACAGGCCAACAATTGACAAAGGGAAAAGGAAAATGAATCCTGAGGAGATTGAGGAGGAGAAGAGAGAGAGGAAGAGGAAGGCCAGGGAAGAGAAATCTGGAGAAGTCCCAAGCTTTATGCAAGCCGCAATCAGGGCTTCTCACAGGCTTGACACACAGAATGATGAGTTAAGAGCAGCCAGATTGAACTATCTTGGACTAAGAAATTACAATATAGATGAAATCATCTCTCCCCTCGGTAGAATTAGATGAACTGGCAGACAGAGAGCTGTATAAAGAGAGGAAGAAGGCTGAGGCTGCAGAACTGCTCCTCAAAATTAAGAAAGAAAGAAGAAGAAAGAAATTTCAGAAAGCTTCTGTCCTCTTTTCGGTTCAAGAAAGTCCTGAGAAGGAGTCTGTGGCTGCTCAAGAGGAACAAACTCAGATAGGGAGAGAACAAGAAAGACAAAAGATGATAGTCTATCTGAGTGCTACAGGTCTCTATCAGGCAGCAGCACTCAACCCTCTCTCATATGAGTATATTGAGTTTGAGTACCTCAAATGACTGGATGAAGAAGCTCAAACTCAAAGGAAAGTTGTCGAGGAAAATGAGAGAGGAGGATGCTAAAACAAGAGCCACTATCAGAGCACAAGAAAAGAAGTCTGCTGACAGACAAAAGATGGTGAGCTTCTTAAAGTTGTATGGGTTCTCCGGAAGAAGACTTGGTCCTATGTCTCTATTCATAATGGATGAGTATATCAGAAGGATCAAGCAGAAGATAAGGGAAGGTTAGCTTGTTGACTTGCATTCTCCACCAAGTCCAACTGTACCTGAAGTTGAGGTGAAGGTTGAACCACAAGAGACAACACAACCTGATCCTAAAGCTACATCCAAGCCAACTTCATCTTCTGACCCACAGCAGGGTTCTGAACACCCTTCTTCTGAACAAATGGGGGATAAGGACCCAACTGAGGAGAATACAGAAAGCTCAACTGGTGCTGCAGGCCATACTACTCAGTTGAAATATAGAGTGAGAAAAAGTATGGCCATCAGAAGGGATAAAAGGAAGAAAAAGAAGTCCAAGGCATCCTACTCAACACCTCAGGATGAGTAATAACATCCTGAGGAAGTGCACTAAGAGGCTGCTCAATCAACCCCATTCAAGTAGAGCCTCTTGCATCCGAAAGACCAATTATGTCCTGGATCTATACTGCTAATCCAGACATGAGGACTGCAAACTGTTAAGCATCCTCTCTATTTTGATAGCATTAGCCTAGGGGAAGTTTGTAAGGAATATGAAAAAGGCTGATGCTCCCAAAACAGTCAAGGTGCTTCCTGCATGCATGCACTTTGTGCATGGTCGAAGTTACTTCGGAAGTTTTACACATTGCAAAGAAATTTCTCTAAGTGTAAAATCTTCCGAAGCCAAAGACCAAATCTTCTGAAGCCAAAGATGAAGTCTTCCGAAGCCAAAGACCAAATCTTCCGAAGCCAAAGATGAAGTCTTCTGAAGCTTAGAAGACAAAGTCTTCCGAAGCCATGAAGATAGAAGACTGATTTCTTCCGAAGACAGAGAAGACATGCTTTCTTTGATCAATTTTTTCAGAAAGCTGACCAACTTTTCGCTGCCACACTAAAGACTCACCAACTTACACAAGTTGGAGAATAGGTCTATGCTTTAGGAAACTGTAGATTATGGTCTTGAGTCTGTAACTTTCTACTTTATGTACTTTTATCATTTTTGTAATATATTAGGATTTGAGATATGGCATGTCATAGTCACTAGTCAAAAGGCAATCTGTCTTTTGACTTTACATTGATCTTGTTGTCTAGATTAGTGTTTTTAGCTGGCATTCAAAGTATGGCCAGTTGTAGGATGTAGTATAAAGTATCTCAGGTCCTTGTATTTTATTTCTATGCTTTGTAACACTTGTAAAAGAACTTAAAAGCAATATACTTAATCTTTGAAAACCATTATGTTGTTGTTATTAGTTCTATCTCACTTGCTTGCTTGTGTTTCTTAGTATCATACCAAGGTTCCAGTTCCCTATTTGATCTGTTAAATATTCTAAGTCTCTTCTTATTGTGAAACTGATTACATTGAACCCCTTCAACGGTCCTGCATGACTTTAATCAAGGCTGTGCTACGAAGTTTACCAACATACTTCTTTTCAATTTTCAAGGCTCCATCAAAAGTAATTAAAACTCTTGAAGGGATTAGAAGGAAATTTTTATGGGGCGAAACCGGTAGAGAAAACAAAATCCGTTGGATAGCATGGGAGAAGATCACTTTATCGAAAAAGAAGGGGGGTTTGGGTGTTGGTGAGATAAAAGAAATGAATGTAGCTCTATTCATTAAGTGGTGGTGGAGATTTGAAACGTTTGGGGAGCATCTGTGGGCAAGAGTTATTAGTGACATCCAATAAAGTTCAAGGAATAAAAAGTGTATCCCGGTTAAGAAGTGTGTTCTGGGTTGTGGAAACAGATTGGAGATATGTAGAAAGAGCTGCTCAAGTTGGATATTAACATTGAAAACAAGCTGGAAGGAATGTTGGGCAAAGGCAAAAAGATTCGGTTTTGGACCGATAAGTGGGCATCAAATGTCTCATTTAATTTATCTTTCTGTCTTTATTCAGGTTGGCAAAAGATAAAGATGCTAAAGTGGAGGACTACTATCAAAAGGAGGGGGAGACGGTCTCATGGAGATGGCAATGGAGTAGAGATCTTATTTCAGCTTGTGAATGGGATGAATTTAACAATTTCATTACTCTTTTAAGGTCCGTTAAAGTGACGGAAGAAGAAGACAAGTGGAGGTGGGGGGACGATAGCAATGAAGGTTTTTTGGTGGAAGTAATTAGGAATGATTTGGAGGAAGCAAAGGTTCCGCTTACTCCCACTGTTATCTTCAAATGGAATAATTGGGTGACTCCTAAGGCAAACTATTTCGGGTGGCGGGTGTTCGAAGGAAGGATCCCTACTCTAGTGGGGCTTGCATCAAGAGGTATTCACTTACAAAGCTTACTATGTTCCAGGTTGTGGTGTGGTTGAAGAAGATCCGGATCATTTTCTAGTTTCATGTTTAAAAGCAAAGGTGGTTTGGTGGAAGGTTTTTGCATGGGTCAAGAAGCCCATCCCATTGGGAGTAAATTCTATGTGAAAGATATGATGATGTATTTCAAGCAATGAAAGGAGACAAGATAATGAAGAAAGTGATGTATACTATTTGCCTAGTGACCTTTTGGTGTTTATGGCTTAAGAAATGAGCGCATATTCAATAAGAAAATGAAATCCACAAATATGGTGTTGTTGGAAGTCAAAGAAAATACTTTTCTTTGGATGACGGTTAGATCTAACACAAAATGTTAAGAATGGAAAGATTGGTGCGTCGATTTTAATTTTCATTTGTAATTTAGTGATGGATGTATATTTTGGGGCTGTTTTAGCTTCTTGCTAATTCAGTGGCTAGTCTTAATGATATTGTTTTCTTTTTGCTGGTCAAAAAAAAAAAAAAAAAAGAATGCTCAAAAGACTGATGACCTACGGTTGTAGAGATCAAGGCGATCCCATTGTTGTAGAAACACAAGTAGAAGAGGATAAACATGATGAAGGTGATGATCAGGTTAAAGATGATCAACAAGGTACCTGCTCAACATTCTTCATTAACACAACCCCTTTATTCATAGGCATTCTTTTCACAAATATATAGTTGAAACTATCATTGTACCCCAGTAGTTTTGGCATGAAATTCTTTTTTCTGTAAAAGATATAAGAAAGCTTAGTGGGTATAAAATATTGGAAAGTCTGGTCAATTAAGGTGTCATGTGTCTGAAAATACGATTATGTAATATATTTAGGTCCCAAACTGAAGTTGTAAAAATTAAATCTTAATTATTATAGGTAAATATGACCAAAGAATAATAACACAAAAGCAATCCGTTTCATAGAAAAATACAAATAGATAAAAGAAAAGAAATTTTAACTTGATGTTCCATGAAATAATTGGAAAGACGATGAAAACAAAATTGTAGAATTTAGCTCGAACTCATCTCCCTCTCCATTCTTTCTCTCGATCCAACAGTTCCAGCCCTAACGCACTTGATTTCACCACACCACGTTGCCCTAGTAAACATATCTCATTCGTTTTATGAATAGACAACAAATTGCCGATGTTAGTGCAAGACTCTCTTCACCATCTTGAAAATAAAGGTGTACAAACCGGTTTTTTTCTTCAAACCGGTTCGGTTTTTAAAACAGACTGGTTTTTCTTGTTAGAAGATCAAACCGTTTTTTTATTTTTTTTATTTTTTTTTTATTTTTTTATTTTTTTAAATTTGTTCAGTTTTCAAACTAAATACTCGAACCTATCAAACAGATTTTTTTAGATAAACCGGTTTTTTCTAGGTTTAATCAGTTTTTTTCCCTTTGAACTGCTTTTTAAACTGGTTTTGGGCGTTGAGCTACCAAATCGGTATACAAACTGGTGGTTGAACCGGTTTGGTTAAAACCGGTATTTTTTGAAACCAGACCGATTTTTTCACTGGTTTTTTTTCAAACCGGGTTTTTTTGCACCTCTACTTGAAAAGTAACCTAGACTTTGAAGAAGAATTGATTTTGTTTGGGGTTTTTTATTTTATATATATTTTTTTCTATCATATCAAGGGTTGATAGCAGGTTATAGTGCTAACATAATTTTAAAAGGTTGTCAAAAAATCTCAATCCTATGCACATAGGAGTACGATCATATAAAAACCTTTGTTTTTGTAAAATAGTACGATCATATAAAAACCTTTGTTTTTGTAAAATCTTTGAGAATGAAAGTGCTATTTTAAACTAAATCAGTAATATTATAATAATTGCATGAAATTATGTGTTTATATGCAGATCTAGCACTATAAAGATATTATAATTAGAATCGTGCTATTTATAGATACAAACGTACATACCTACAAAATTTTTATGTTTGATTGGCTTTATATTTTTCAAGTAAGCTATTATTGCTTCCCGAGTTATATATAGAAAAGAGATTTAAGAATCAAATATCCATAGAGAGTAATATTATATTTAATTTTTTTTATAAAATCAGTGTGTACTCCATAGCTATCTACTTTCTAAATGTGTTCGTCGAGAAAATAATAAAGTGTGTACTTTAAACTTTACATTTATTGAATGCAATTATATTAAGAAAATAACTTTAGATTATAAAAGTATATTATATTATGTTATGTGGAGTATATTATAAAAGATAAATGTAAAGAAATTTCAAGGAAAGTGCAAAGGCCAAGGAATCGGATTCAATCAAGGGAAAGGAAGCATCATTCTCAACCCCACCAAAAATTTTATATATTCATCAATTAAATTTCATTTTAGTGCCGCCCTTTCCAAACGCCTCAACGGCACCTTCCATGCACTTTTTAACTTTTTTTTTTTTGTTTTGTTTATTATACTAAGGAGTTTGAATAATGTTATTCAGAATTTTTTTTTCCTTATATTGGAAGTACCTTAAATGAATACACATATAATAATACTGTATAGGAGCCGCCATCCAAAAAACTAATAAGTTGTGAAATGCAATAGGGTAACCTCATCTTAGGATTGTTTGTTAATATCTGAACCAGTAAATGTTAAATTTGTAAGACGTCCGACTGGGTATAAGGCTCTAAGTCGGTAACTGTTGAACTAATAAATGTTATTTGATTGAATTTTTGAATAACAGTATAGAGTGATTATTTTATTACTCTAAATTATTTCGTACTGAATAAAATATATTGGTTTGGTTAGATGTATAAATGATTGTGCTGAATGATTAATAATTATAAAATGAAAATATAAAACATCATAATTAATCCAAACTGCACCTTAATAATTCAAAATCCATAAAAACAAATACAAAAATACAAATACAAATCAATACTAAAACATGATGCCTCAAATAAATATTTGTACAACTGAAACATGAATTTCTTCGCGAATCTTATTGACGAGACTAGTACGAGCCTTTTTCATCTGAACTACAACCATGACGTGTCTTATATCATGTCACAATTTGTAACGGTGCACTTGTAGGAACCCTAAAAGATCTTGCAGAACCAATTACCATTGTTCTATCTTGCATTTGCCCAACTTTCTTGCATACATGATTCAATATGCCTAGAAAATCTCTTACAATCATAAAGATTCTTAAAGGGTGCACACCCTCTTAAAGGGTATAAATATATGAACTGATTAGATTCTGTAACTAAATTGCTTATTTGATATATAAGTAAGCCTGCATATGCCTAAATTTTCATCTGCAAAAGGTCAAATCACATGATAAAATTAGCATAGATTTTTCAAGGAAAACATTAGATACTCACATTAGCTATGGTGCCAAGGTCATCAGCCAAGGTAATTCCTAACCAATAAATAATATTCATGACTGACTTCATATTAAAAAAAAGTAAAAATGGATAGGATAGCAAGCCCACAGCCCAAAACTAGTTGAATTACAGAAATCTGCAACACATCAAAAAGTAATATATAAGTATAAAAACTATATACTTGTGAAAATTCAAACATCTTGATGAAGGGGGAAGGTGGATTGTGTAATGGGTTGATACGGTTAAGTGAGCTTGAAGTGATCCACCAATACCATTTTTTTTTTTCATTTCTTGAACTTTTATAGAAGATATTTTATGCATTTTGTTGAATAAAGTCATCATTGTTAGTTCTTTGATAGTTCAAGGGGTTATGTGCAATTAGTTAATTCTTGTTATGTGTAGTTGTCTAGTTTGTAGATTACAGGGACTGATTGTGTAATTCTTGGTTTTAGTTTGTTATAAGAGTTAGTTAAGTGTAATTAGAAGGGGAGTATAAATTGATTACAGAATCAATACGAATAGTAGTTTTTCCTTTGAGAAAAAGTTCTTCATTCTTTGATAAAGAATTCGTTTTCTTCTTCCTGGTTGTCATCTTTCGGGTGTTTGATTTTGCTGTGATTCTTAACAATTTGGTATCAGAGCCATTACAGTCGAGCTCGATACAGCAAAGTTGACTGAAGGGTTCTAAAAGAACGTATGAAGATGGGATCGACCAAGTTCGAATTGGAGAAATTTGATGGAAGAAACGACTTTAGCTTGTGGAGGGTGAAGATGCGGGCACTATTGGTTCATCAAGGCATCTCGGATGCCTTGTTGGGGGAACCCAATATGCCCGCCGGACTCTCTGATAAAGAAAAGAAAGACATTCTGGAGAAGGCTCATAGTGCGATCATATTGAGCCTGGGTGATCGAGTCTTGAGAGAGGTGTCCAAAGAAATGACCGCTGCGGGTGTTTGGGCGAAATTGGAATCGCTGTATATGACAAAGTCATTAGCGAATCGGCTGTACTTGAAGAAGCGGTTGTACACTTTTAATATGAGTTCAGGAAGAACCCTGGAAGATCACACGGATGAGTTTAATAAACTCATCTTGGATCTTGAGAATATTGAAGTCGAATTGGACGACGAAGACCAGGCAATAATTTTTCTCACATCATTGCCATCCTCATATGAACACTTCGTTGATACTCTCATGTATGGGCGAGAAACACTCACCATGGAAGAGGTATTGGCTGCACTCAATTCTAAAGAGTTGAAGAAAAGATCAGATCACAAAGAAGATGGTGGAGAAGGATTGGTTGTACGAGGTAGACCCGATCAGAGAGGATATAAAGGAAGGAATCAAGTAAGATCAAAGTCAAAGTACAGAAGGAGATGTTTCTTGTGTAATTCTGAGAAACATTTGAAAAAGGACTGTCCGGAGTTCAAGAAAAAGAAGGGAGAAGCAAATCTCAATAAGGGCCAACAGAGCTATAGTGCATAAGATGAGCAATCAGACGGTTATGATAGTGCTGATGTATTTTGTGTGGATGATTCTGGGAGAAAGGATCAGTGGGTAATGGACTCCGGGTGTTCTTTTCACATGTCCCCTATTAAAGAGTACTTTAAGGATTTGAAGTATGAAGATCTTGGTACTGTAAGGTTGGGAGATGACAGGCCATGTCATGTTCGAGGTTCAGGCACTGTTACAGTGAAGCTAGATAATGGAGTCTTACTTGATCTCAAAGATGTGAGATATGCTCCTCACCTATCAAGAAGTCTCTTATCACTTGGTACTTTTGAGAGGTCAGGTTATCATGTGAGTTTAAGAGATGGAAAAGCCAAGGTATTTAGAGGATCCATGGTGATACTTTCAGGTACAAGAAAGGAGAACAACATTTACCTATTAGATGGAACTGTGGTGGTGTCTAGTGGAGATGTCTGTGCAGTGAAAGAGGATACTGAAAGTGAGGCTGTGTTATGGCATAACAGGCTTGGTCAGATCAGTGTTCAAGGACTAGTTGAGTTAAACAGACAACAAGTTCTTGGTAAATTGAAAAACTGTAATATCAGTTTATGTGAAAGCTGTGTATTGGGTAAACACAGAAGAGTTAAGTTTAGTAAAGGCTGTCATCCCACTAAAGGCATTCTAGAGTATGTACACTCAGATGTGTGGGGGCCTACTAAGCATGAGTCATTAGGTGGAGCTAGATATTTCTTGTCAATTATTGATGACTACTCAAGAAGGGTTTGGTTGTATGTGTTAAAGAACAAAAGTGATGCATTCAGCAAGTTTAAAGAGTGGAAGCTGCTTGTTGAGAATCAAACTGAAAGAAAGTTGAAAAAATTAAGAACTGACAATGGGTTGGAGTTTTGTAGTCATGAATTCAATCAATTCTGTAAGGCCAATGGAATTGCAAGACACTTGACTGTGCCTGGAACTCCACAACAGAATGGGTTGGCAGAGAGACTGAATAGAACCATTGGGGAAAGGATGAGGTGTATGCTGACAGGGGCTGGGTTGCCAAAGGTGTTTTGGGCTGAGGCTGCAGCCACTGCTGCTTACTTAATAAATAGGTCACCCTCTGCAGCTTTACAAATGAAAACTCTTATGGAAGTCTGGACTGGGCATAAGCATGACTATGGTCACTTAAAGGTGTTTGGTTCATTAGCTTATGCTCATGTGGACCAGGGAAAGCTAGAACCCAGAGCTATCAGGTGTGTGTTCCTTGGTTACCCTGATGGGGTGAAGGGTTATAGGCTGTGGAGTTTAGAGAAACAAGGAAAAAGGGTGATTATTAGTCGGGATGTAAGGTTTAATGAGAAGGTCTTGTACAAGGATTTAATGAGTAATTCTGAGGTATCAACAGAAGGGGAGCAGTCAAGTAGTATGGGGAACCATGAAGGTGTTCAGATTGAGGTGGAGCCTAACTCATCTGATCATCACCTGGATCATATGAGAGGTGAGGCTTCTGAGTCACAAAGAAGTCCCAGCATAGCAAGAGATAGAGCTAGAAGACACGTTGTACCACCTCTCAGATTTAGAAGTGATGAAGATGTGACTGCTGTGACCTTTATGGCTGCTGAGGAAGAAAGTATTTTTGAGCCTCTTACATATGAAGATGCTGTTAGATCTGTTGATAAAGAGAGATGGATTGAAGCTATGAATGATGAAATGGAGTCTCTTTATAAGAATGGAACCTGGGTATTGGTTGATAAGCCAAAAGACAAGAGGTTGGTTTCTTGTAAGTGGTTGTTCAAACTAAAAGAGGGTGTTAATCCAGGAGATAAACCCAGGTTTAAGGCAAGGTTGGTGGCTAAGGGGTTTACTCAGAAAGCTGGAGTTGACTATAATGAGATTTTCTCACCAGTTGTCAAACATTCTTCCATAAGAGTGATTCTTTCCTTGACTGCATCTCTTGACTTAGAATTGGAGCAACTTGATGTGAAAACAGCTTTTCTACATGGAAGTTTGGAAGAGCAAATTTACATGATGCAGCCAAAGGGTTATGAAGTTCAAGGGTGTGAAGAGCAAGTTTGCTTGTTAAAGAAGTCCTTATATGGACTTAAACAGTCCCCAAGACAATGGTACAGAAGGTTTGATGACTACATGATCAAGATTGGTTTTAAGAGGAGTCCATATGATAGCTGTGTGTATCATAAAGAATATGTTAAGGGCAAGTGGGTGTATCTGCTGTTGTATGTAGATGATATGTTAGCTGCTTGTCAGGACAGAAGTGAGATACAAGCTACTAAAGAAATGTTGAAAAGGGAGTTTGAAATGAAGGAGTTGGGAGAAGCTAAGAAAATTCTGGGAATGGAGATTGTGAGAGACAGAAAGTTAAAGCAGTTGAAGTTGTCTCAGAGTACTTATGTAGATAAAGTGTTATCTACTTATGGAATGGCAGAGTGTAAGGCTGTGAAGTCTCCCTTGGGTGCTCATTTCAAAATCTCTAATGCTGATTCACCCAAAGATGATGCAGACCAGACATATATGAGTAAAGTGCCTTATGGTAATGCTGTAGGCAGTCTCATGTACCTTATGGTGTGTACTAGGCCTGATATTGGCTATGCAGTTAGCCTGGTGAGTAGGTTCTTGTCTAACCCTGGTAGGGTGCATTGGAGTGCTGTTAAATGGATACTTAGGTATCTGTGTGGTACTAAGGAGTATGGTCTGGTGTTTAAAGGTAGATCAAGTGAGATGGGTGATATGGTGATTGGATATGTGGATGCTGATTATGCCAAGGATATTGATAGAGGCTGGTCTATTACTAGATATGCTTTTATGGTTTTAGGCAATATGGTGAGTTGGAAGGCTCAATTGCAAAAGGTAGTAGCTCTGTCCACTACAGAGGCAGAGTATATAGCTTTGACTGAGGCAGTCAAGGAGGCTGTGTGGATAAAAGGATTTGTACTTGATTTGGGTATTCAACTCAGTGATACTTTGGTGTATTGTGATAATCAGGGTGCAGTTCAACTGTCTAAAAACAGTGTTTTTCATGAACGAACTAAGCATATTAGTGTGAAGTTAAATTTCATTAGAGACATTGTTAATTCTAAAGAGATTAAGGTTGAGCAGATTAGTACTGAAACTAATCCTGCAGATATGTTCACTAAGGTGCTGCCTGGTTCTAAGTTCAACTTCTGTGTTGATGCTTTGGGAGTTGGTGGTTAACAATGAGGACTTTGGTGGAGATTGTTGAATAAAGTCATCATTGTTAGTTCTTTGATAGTTCAAGGGGTTATGTGCAATTAGTTAATTCTTGTTATGTGTAGTTGTCTAGTTTGTAGATTACAGGGACTGATTGTGTAATTCTTGGTTTTAGTTTGTTATAAGAGTTAGTTAAGTGTAATTAGAAGGGGAGTATAAATTGATTACAGAATCAATACGAATAGTAGTTTTTCCTTTGAGAAAAAGTTCTTCATTCTTTGATAAAGAATTCGTTTTCTTCTTCCTGGTTGTCATCTTTCGGGTGTTTGATTTTGCTGTGATTCTTAACACATTTTAATCCATTTCTTAACCTCTATTTATTACCATAACTCGTTAATCTTAACGTAACGAATACTTGCACCATAATTATGTACCGTAACTAGCTTTTATATAGTGTTACACCAGTGACATAACGATTTTCCCCCTATTTTCAAAATTTACCACCCTTTTAAAAGAATTTCACCGTTTTTTTTAATTTTCTCAACTTTTTTATATGATGTTATTTTTTAGTACAAATTATATCATTAAATAAATCATTTAATATTTTTAATTCGAGTATAGTTTTCGTATATTTTTTTTAGTTTTTTTAAAGTTCGTTGTGCACCACTAGTTTTACTATTGTAACTCTAAGTTACAGTAGCGACGTGACCTGATATGTATCACTAGTTGGGTTAATAGGTTGTCATAATAAACAAAGATTAACAATCCTTAATGCATATTAGGTGACTTATTTCTAAAGTTCCTTATTAGCACTAATAAGATAAAAGCAGACTATTTCCTACCATTTAGATTGGTCTTAGATAGGAGACTAATGAATAAATAAGTCATTTTCCCAGCCCAGATGGTAGGAATACCAGTTTATTAAATTCCAACTAGGAAACCTACTTGGTGAAATTCCAGATCGGAATGGAACTGAGAATTGTTACACATCATTGGCGAATCATAAATCCACAACTATTTTAAATTCACCATACTTTTTATCAAGAAATCCCCGGCAAATTAACATATTTTACAAATCTACAACACATGTAAACCTAAATCAACTTTACCAATTCTCAAATAAATTCACATCTGATTGACAAAGCAACCCCTCACCAAACGAGCAAATGAAGATCAAAGTGAACTCTCAATCAACACTGTAGTATTAACAATCGGTACGCAATAGATCATGAGTTGAAACATCTTTCAGGCAACATAAATGCATACACACACTACCAACATAGGTAATAGATGCGTAGATGCTGGATTAACCACTTGGATCAACCCAAAAATATATGTAAACATGTAGATTTTAAATAACATACTTTGACTTTTGTTATTATTATACTCAACTAATAAAACTAAGTGTATAACCCTATATATAGGAAATGTTTAAATGCAAACGAACAGAAATTAAAAAGACTCTTAAACTAAATCTAAGCCCATCTTTTGCAAACTTTCAAAAACAAAGTAAAGAAATAGTTAAATCATATTTTTATTGTGCGAATAACATTACTACAATTGTACAACATTATTTTCTTATATATATATATTCATATCCTTATTTTTGCATTCCAAAGTGTCTTATCAAAACAGGCAGGGACTGGGATCTAGTGAAATAGCTTCACCACACACATTATAATCTGTCAAACAACCAAGGTGTGGAACTAGTGAAGATGAGTTACCTCCTATGGATCCTGTTCAAGAAAAGGATGAAGATAATGTTGAAGAGGAGGTGGTGAAAGATGAGCCTGAAATGAGTGAAAAAGCTCATTCTGATAAGGGACACCATTCTTCTAGAGAGAAGAAGAATTCAAGGATGGCCAAGTCTACAAGGAAGAATCTGATCAGGGCAACCAAGAGAAAATCAAAAAAAGCCCAGGAGATCAAATCCACCTTTAACCTGAAGCAGAAACAAGTCTTTATATTTGATGGGTTTGAAGTGGTAAAAACTAAAAAATTAACTATGGATTCTAGTACTAGGAGTCCTAGTTCAAGTTCACACCATCCTTGTCAAATGAAGAAGGTTGATCAAAAGTGCACCACTGCTGCACTGCCTAAACCATCCAGCTCCAAGAGCAAGCCTATCCCTTAGAAACCAGCTACATCATTTTCAAAGGTGAAAACGGAATTGGAAAGAGATCAAGCTCAACCCTATTCTCAAAAGAATACCCTTAGAAGTATACAAGTTGAATGAATCATGTGTAGCAGTACTTCTCACTTTGCTAAGAATTGTATTTACAATCCCAAAAGTACTGTCAACATGACCAAAAAGACTTCTGAGAATAAGAAGAAGATAGCTTCGGAAAGAAAGCCACTTTGTTTCGGAAGCTCCAAGGTGAACAAAAAGAAGATAGGTGGAAAATTGCCTTTAGATGAAAATTTGGCCTCGGAAGAAAGGAATGCTTTCGAAGCACTAATGTCTGCTGCAGTAGATGCAAAAACTTCCGAAGGTTCAGTCTCCAAAAGTTACAAAGTTGTAAATACTTCTGAAGCATTGAAGGCTAAGTCTAGTCTCCCAAAAATGGTATGGAAGATGAAGAAAGACCTTGTGACTGAAGTTTCCTCTTCATCAACAGATTAAGATCCTCAAAGCTTGCATATAGGATCCATAACTGTTGATTTATCTTCTGTTCAGATTAATGAACCCAAGACAAGTAAGGTTTGGGTTTTCAAATATAACCGACCATCTCTTTCTATGCAGGAACAACTGAAGACCAAGAGAAATGTATGGATCATTGACAGTGGCTGTTTCTTGCACATGATAGATAATGGCTCTTTGCTTCAAGATTTTAAGAAAATTGATGGAGGGCCAGTTGCTTTTGGAGGAGAATCAGGTGGTTACATCACTCGTAGGGGTAAGGTCACAAATGGTAAGCTCAGCATTAAAAAGGTAAACTTTGTCAAAGAGGTTGAGTACAATCTTCTCAGCGTATCTCAGTTTTGTGAGCAGAAACATAACATGTTAGTTACTGAACATGAGTGCATTATTGTTAAGCCTGGGGTAATCATTCTTCAGGAGCAAATACTACTCTGAGCCACCAGGAAAGGGAAAATGTACAAGATGGTTTTGCCAGAAACCTTCCTTTATAAAGAAGTTTCCAGCCAATAGTGATAAGTCTTTCCTCTGGCATAAAAAAAATATGTAATGTAAACTTTAGAAACATGAATAAGCTGATTAAGAATGATTTAGTAACTGCAATGCCAAAGAAAGAGTTTACAAGTGATGACCACTTTGTTTCATGTCTGAAAGGAAAGCAACAAAAAGTGTCTCACCAACCATAGGAAATCAACTCTATCACTACTCCCCTTCACTTGTTACACTTGGATCTGTTTGGCCCCATAAGTGTGATGAATTTAGGAAGAACTTCATATTATCTTGTGATTACAAATGACTTCACTAGATATACTTTTGTTTTCTTTCTTAGATCTAAGGATGAAACCCCTGAGATCTTGAAGTCTTTCATTCTGAAGATTGAGAATCAATCTGATCACAAGGTCAAGACCATAAGATGTGATCAGGAACCAAATTTTAAAACCATATACTTGATTCATTTTGTGAAGAAAAGGGTATATCAAGGCAATATAGTGCTGCTAGAACTCCTCAACAAAATGGTATTAATAAAAGGAGAAATAGGACACTTATTGAGGCTGTAATAATCGTATTGTCTGACTCTAAACTACCCATCACCTTCTGGGTAGAGGCAGTCAATACTACCCGCTATGTGCAAAATAGAGTTTTAGTTGTTAAGACTCATGGTAAGACTTCTTATGATTTGTGGCATAAATGGAGACCTTTCATTGGTTTTCTCAGGACATTCAGCTGTCCATGCACCATTTTGAATACAAAAGATCATATAGCCAAGTTTGCTGAGAAATCAGATGATGGATATTTTATTGGATACTCCTCTCAAGCTAAGGCTTATAGAGTGTACAATCTAAGAACCAGGGTAATTAAGTAGTCAGCCAATATGACCTTCAATGAGCAGACTCCTAGTGTGAAAGGTTCTGGTCCTGACGGGTTATTTGATCTTGATTTAGTTACCAACTATTTTAACGAATCTTATGAAGATGTTTCAGGATCTACATGTAACTCATCAGGAGAAGATCCCTAAGATTTGAGCTAAGAAGACCAAATGACAAAACTCCTTTAGCCTTAGTTGTAACAAACCCTATAGGAGGAAATCCAGTCAGCACAACCATGACAGACTCATTAGCTGACACATCTGAAGTGCCTACCAATTTCAGTTATCAGGCACAACACTCAAATAAAGGGATTTCCAATATAGGAGGAGATGGATATAGTGACAGTTACAAAGAATTTCATGATATTAAAAGCCTCTCCTCTGAAGACAACATGAATGATATCACACACTCATTGGATCAAGTTTCTCTTAATAAGTGTGCTGATGTGGTGGGTGATACTCAATCACCATATCTAAAATTCACAAATATAGATCTATCAAACCAACTTGCTATAATTCCTCAACTGAGAATCCATAAGTCTCATCCCACCACAAACATTATTCGAGATGTTGAGACTAGGGTAAGAATAAGAGGACAAACCCATAGTGCAAATGTTTGTCTACACTCTTGCTTCTTGTCCCAGATTGAACCTAAGAAAGTTGATGAGGCTTTAAAAGATGGAAGCTGGGTTGAAGCAATGTAGGAGGAACTGCTTTAATTCAAAAGATAGAAGGTTTAGAACCTATGTCCTCTTCCTTATGGGAAGACTACTATAGGAACCAAATGGGTTTTTAGGAAAAAGAAGGATGATAGAGAATTTGTCATCAAACACAAGGCTAGACTAATTGTTTAAGGATACACTCAAGAAGAAGGGATTGACAACATAGATGTTTTTGCTCCTGTGGCATGACTTGAAGTTGTTAGGATATTCCTTGCTTTTGCTGCATCTAAGAATTTTACAGTCTACCAACTTGATGTCAAGTGTACATTTCTATATGGAGTAATTGATAAGGAAGTGTATGTCAAACAACCACCTGGCTTTGTAGACCCATATCATCCTGATTATGTCTTTAAGTTTGGCAAAGCTCTCTATGGGCTACATCAAGCTGTCACAATATCTTGTCAAACATGGTTACAAGAGAGGCACTATAGATAATACACTTTTACTCATAGGAACGGGGAATGACTTGATGCTATCATCTTTGGGTCACCTAATCCAAGACTCTACAAAGAGCTTGAGAAACTAATGAAGAATAATTTGAAATGAGTGCCATTGGGGAACTTAGTTTCTTTCTAGGAATTCAAGTGAAGTAGGTTGACAATGGCATCTTCATAAACCAGTCAAAGTATGTGCAAGACATACTAACCAGATTTCATCTGACTGAATGTAATGTTGCTAAGACTCTCATAGCTAGAAACCACTCCCTAGGACCTGATCTTAAGGGGGAGTGTGTTGATGAACATCTTTACAAGGCTATGATTGGGTCTATAATGTACCTCACAACCAATAGGCCTGATATCATGTTTGCCACCTATATCTGTGCAAGATATCAAGCCAACCCCAAGACGTCACACTTAGTTTCTGTCAAGAGAATCCTTAGATATCTCAAAGGTGCTCCCAATCAGGGACTTTGGTATCCAAATGCATACATAGATAGTGACTATGGTGGCTGCAATATGACTACAAAGTCTATATCAGGGAGTTGTCAATTACGTGGAAGGATAGTCTCATGGCAATGCAAGAAACAATCATGTGTATCTGCATCAACTGCTAAAGCTTAAGACATTGTTGCTGCAAGCTGTTGTGCTCAAGTGCTTTGGATTTAGAATAAGATGGTGGACTATGGACTCAATTTCAAGGAGACTCCTATCCACATGTACAACAACAGTGCTATCTCAATCACAGAGAATCCAGTATAGCACTCAAAGACAAAGCATATCAACATCAGGTATTATTTGATAAGAGATAATTTTGAAAAAGGCTTGATAAAACTAGTCAAAGTTAACACACAAATGACTAATATGCTGATATGTTCACAAAAGGCTTTTGATGAACAAAGATTTAAGTATATTGTATCAGCTACTGGGATGATTAACTTTGAGTAGATTTTTGTAAATTAATTTCAGGATTATTTTCTAAAATATGTGTCTTTAAAGTTGTCTATTTTATCACTCATATTAGGCTAGTTTATCTTGAAAGAAAATTTTTCTAATTGATATTTTTTAGAATTCTAAGAATTTAAAATATAGTTTTTTTTTTGAAAGAAATTAAATTGACTTAGGAAGAAATTTATGTCTTCAATCCTAATAACTACTTACTAAGAAGTTTACCTTAAGAAGAAATTTAAATATATCTTCTGAAGCTTAAATTCTCTTTTAAGTACTTATATGTCTTGAAGGATAATTTTCTTCTGAAAGAAATTTAGTCTCGAAAAATTTATTCACTCTTTCAATTAACTTCTGATGTTTAATATCTTTCAAAACCAACTATATCTCAGAAGCAATTTTACTCTAAGGGTTTGTTTGGTATGAGGTAATGGAATATACGAAAGAATGGAATGAATAGGGGAATGGAATGGATGAGAGAATGAAATGAATCATTACATTCCATTGTCCAAAATTCCCAAAGACAAATTACCTTCAGAAAATTTTCTACTTCTAAGATAACTACCTTTTTTAGGTACTTTTCTAAGAGGTGGGACCGATATATCCAGATTTCAAAGTTTATCTCTTGCAATAACTTTGTCTCAAATCCAAGTATATATATACCTTTTCCAACGAGTCTCTCTCTTTCTACATCCTCTTCATCTGCAAATCCTCAAAACCTAAATCACCCAAAACCTTCTTTGTTCCTAGTTTTATTCACGCTTAAGTTTTCTCAAATGGCTAACCCCGATCCCCAAAATTAGCCAAACTTTTCCATACACGTTCACACGCAACATAATCAAGTTGCTCTGTTGACATCTGAGAAGGATTCTGGTTTCTCAGATGTTTGCCGCTTTCTTGCTCACTCATCTTACCTCACCGCATACTATAGACCCTCCACCCTATGAAGATCATTTGTTGGAATTCTAGAGGACCTGCCAAGAGGTTATCTTGGATGGTGAGAAGGCACTTAGAGCCTAAGTGCAGGGGATGACTGTTTTCATCACTCCAGCCACCATCAACAATCATTTGAGGCTGGATGATGCTGAAGGTGAACCATCTTTCCCTAAAGAAGCTGTCAACAACTCTTCCAGATAGATAGGCTATGAAGGGGACTTCATTGTAACAACCTTCATGAAGAATAAGGTTTCTTACTATTGGAAGTACCTCCTCCATGTTATTATTTACTGTTTATTAATCGAACATGGAGGATGGGATCAAATCCATAAGGACCTATCCTACATAGTCCATGGGATGGTTCGACGGGTCAAGTTCAATTACTCTCAGTTTGTCTACACAAATCTGTTTGCTAACTTGGACCCCTTAGAGTACAATATGTTCCCTAGATATGTCCAACATATTCTCAACTATGAATTAGGCTCATAGTTGTAGGAAACAGGTAATACTCTTAAATTGGGACAGATGAAGCCTGACATATTCAAAATCATAAGAAAAACCACTATTGGTTTCTCAGGGGTAGAAACAGCCCTAGTCCCAAAAATGTTTGAGATCCCTGCTCCAGTTGACAACTTGACAACACCAGTAAATGTTGAACCCACACCTGATATCTCTGCTTCACTTTCACAGCCTCAAACACCATCACCTACTATAGAAAATTCAAGCGAACCCTTGTTTAGTCTATTCAGATTGAGCAGGCCCCCAAATTCTTACCCATGCAGGAGGAAGTGGAAACAAGAGCTCCCACTTCTCTTTAGGAGCTAACCACTCCCATTACTTCTTTAAATAGTTACCATCCCCAGCCTCTAGATCTCAACCACTCCCACTCCCACTTCCTCAAGCTCAGCCTGATAAGCTCATTACCCAAGCTGAAAGCCTTCACTCTAAGTCTCAAAACTCAAGTGAACAACCTTCGAGAGACAGTTACCATCCCCAGCCTCTAGATCTCAACCAACCAATTCCTAACCTTGATTTCTATAACAAGAAAGATTTGGATTTCGTGAGTACCATAAGTCTTTCTTCCCCTTCCCTACTCAAAGAGAGATAAGTGCCCCTAAAAGACCTATATCTAGCCCATATCATTCAACCCCGACTGAGGTGCACTCTTCTGAACCTGTTAAGGAAGTCCATATGGAAGAGGCTCTCACTTTGGCAAATGATTATATCATTAAGACCTCAACCATGACAACTCAACCCCTTGACACTTCTCCTGAAGCTATCATGGAGCAGAGGAAATCCAGGAGCCAAGAAACAAACCCTGGTGTGAGGAAACTAACTCTGGTCATGTTTTCTCATCCCCCATGATTCTGTTGATGAAGATAATGGGAGTCTTCGACTAATGGTGCACAAACTGTCTAAATTATGCACCTATTTAGTTCCAAAGGTGAGTCATCTAAAATATCAAGTAACCATCATTTAAAAGCAGGTACTTAATCAGCAACTTGAGATCACAGATCTCAAGGGCAAGTTAGCGAAGAGGCCCGCCACGCAAACTCAACTAGGAACACAAGAACCTATGGAAGTGGTGGACCTAACCTCTAGCTCACCTATGCAAGTGGGTGATGTTACCAAAAAGGGGAGAAATTCTTAACTGCAACCATAGAACCTAATAGTTTTGCTCAGAGTATGGACAATGAGGACTCACCACCCTCACTTGCAGTTGTCCAAACTCAACAACTTCCTCAGTCTCATATTAATGTGGATGCCATGTTCCAAAGATTATTTGAGAAAGGAATACCAAGGGCAATATCTACCCCATCCTACCTTGTTGATAACCTAATAGTGGATGGTGGTATGACGCAGAAAGAAGAGTCTTGGTACTCTCTAGGTCTCAGGGGCAACAATAAGTCTTTAATTTTCAAACTGAGATTCTATGAGAGTTTCTCTCTAGTTGACCTGCCACTTGCCAACCCAAGTCAAAATAGGTAGGCTGATAGGTTAGCTGAGAGAATAGAACAAAGGGTGCTTGAAGAATTCAAAAAAAGATCAGTGTTATATATACGGAGGCTAGCTAAGAAAACTGTTGCTCAACTGGATACTAAGGCAGACCTTAAGATTAGCTTCGAATAGGAAACCTCAGTTGAAGGCCCAATAATGGTACTTCTGAACCTTGAGAAAAGATCTACTTTAGCACCCAGTACTTTTAGTGAGACACCAACTGGTGAAGGTGTCCCTAGCCTCTCTCTAGCCAGAGCTCATATGCAAAACCAATTCATGAAGGCCAAAGCTCTCGCCACACTGAGTCATACAGGCCAACAATTAACAAAGAAAAAAAGGAAGATGACTACTAAGGAGATTGAGGAGGAGAAAAAGGAGAGGAAAAGGAAGGCAAGGGGAGAGATAACAAGAGAGACGCCCAGCTTTATGCAAGGTGCACTCAGGGCTACCCATAGGCCAAACACTCAAGATAATGAGTTAAGGGCAGCCAGATTGAACTATCTAGGGTTATGGAACTACAATATTGATGAACTCATCTCTCTCCCCTTGGAAGAATTAAATGAACTAGCTGACATAGAGGTGTCCAAAGAGAGGAAGGAGGCTGAGGCTGCAAAGTTGCTCCTCAAAATTAAAGAAGAGAGAAAAAGAAAGAAACTATACAAAGCCTCTGTCCTCTCTCTGGTTTAGGAAAGTCCTGAGAAAGAGACTATGGCTGTGGAAAAAGAAGAAACTCAGGTAGACAGGAACAAGACAGACAAAAGATGATAACCTACCTGATTGCCACAGGTCTCAATCAGGCAGCAGCTCTTCATACTTTTTGATTTGAGTATATCGAGTTTGAGTACCTAAAGCAGCTAGAAGAAGAAGCTCAAATCAATAAAAAGCTACAAAAAGAAAAATAAGAGAGGAGGCTGCTAAATTAAGAGCCACCATCAAAGCCATTGAAAAGAAGTCTGCTGATAGACAAAAGATGATGAGCTTCTTGAAGCTGTATGGGTTCTACGAAAGGAGACTTGGTCCTATGTCTCTATACACCATGGATGAGCATATCAGAAGGATCAAGCAGAATATTAAAAAGGGTGTGTTAGTAGACTTGCATTCTCCACCAAGTCAGGCTGCACGGAAAGCTGAGGTGAAGGTTAAACCAGAAGAGACAACACAACCTTATCCTAGATCTGCATCTAAGCTAGCTTCATTTTCTGACCCATAGTAGGGTCCTGAGCCTTCTCCTTCTAAACATGTGGAAGAAAGGAAACTAACTGAGAAGGATACGAAAGCAACATCTGGTGCTCAAGACCAACCTTTTTAGTTAAAGTATAGAAATAGGAAAAGGATGGCCATCAAGGGACTAGAGAAAGAAGAGGAAGTCCAAGGCATCCACTTCTTCACCTCAGGATGGGTAAGAACATCCTGAGGGTGAACAAGAAGAGGCTGCTCAATCAACTCTAATTTATGTAGAGCCTCTTGCTATTGAGAGACCATTGTGTCTTAGGCTTTCTCCACAAACCCAAACACATAGTATGTCACAAGTGATCAAGGAAGTCAAAACATATACTTCCAGCAGAACATGCTTAATCTTCCTCTATGTGAGCTCTTTGACATGAGAAGATACTTTGAGAATCTAAAAAATCGGATCAGTTAATAAAGAAAGGAATGTTCCTGATTCTGATGAGGACTGTGAGCAAATGAAATAATAGTTATCTTAGCGGCTGATGCACACCAAATATTCTAAAGTACAAGAAAGTTACTTCGGAAGATTTGACAAAAGCACTAAGAAATTCTCTAAGGGCCAAATCTTTTGAAGCCAAAGACCAACTGTTTCGAAGCCAAAGATGAAGTCTTTCAAAGCTTTAAGACAAAATCTTTAGAAGCCTAGAGACTGATTTCTTCCAAAGACAAAAAAGACATGCTTTCTCTAACATACTTTTGACAAAGCTGAACCACTTTTCGCTGCCACCTCTGAAGACTCACCAACATATACAAGTTGGTGATAATTCTATACTTTTGTCAACTGTTGATTATGGTCATTAAGTCTGTAACTTTCTATTTTGTACTTTTTATCTTTTTGTATTAGATAAGGATGTGAGCTATGACATGTCATAGTCACTAGTCAAAAGGCAATCTGCCTTTTGACTTTACATTGATCTTGTTGTTTAGATTAGTGTTCCAGCTAGCCTTCAAAGTATGGCCGACTGTAGGATATAGTATAAAGTGTGTCATATATCAGTCCTTAGGGACTAAGCCACATAACATTTGTAAAACACTTGAGAGTAGTATACAACATTCTCGAAAATCAAATACTTTGTCTTCTTGCTTGTGTTCTATACTTTTGTTCTTATTTTCAACTTGTCGGTTCCCCATTTGATCTTATAATTGTTGACTGTTTCTCTCCAACCTTTGTAAAACTGTTGCATTGATCTCTTACCCGGTCCAACAAAAAGGATATTTACAAATATGTAAAAGTGACTTACACATTGTTAAGTGACCAAAAATGTAAGTAATAAATTTATTTTTATGTGTAAGTAGTAAGTTTTACATATGTGAAAGTGATAAACTTACACATGTATAAAAATGGTTTGCACATGAATAAAAGTGGTTTACACATGTACTAAATAACTAGGCTTTAAATGTTTATTTTCACATGTGTTAATAACTATTTTAAATGTTACTATGTGTTTTTTGTGATATACATTAAATAATCATTTTGGTTTTTAAGGTTGTATTTATCATTGAATTTCAGGTAACAATTGTTTACGCCTATATTAAGGTACTTTTTGTAATATACATATTTGATTATATGTTTATATAAATGTGTAATAGTTTTTTCATGTTTAATAATATGTTTGATTTATTTATAAATGTACATAACCTTTGGTTTACACGATGTTTGGTTTACACGTGTGTAAAAAGCAGGTATAATAGATTTACATATGTGTAAAAAATAAATGTAATAATTTTGTAAACAAAACTTGTTTATTTAATTACAATACTATACTCTAATTAGAGATAACAAAAGACTTGTTTTTATGATATATTAATTAGAAAAATATGAGTTTAAATAATCATAGTGGTTTAAAGAACAAGGAAAATTTGTTTTAAATATATCTATAATTTATAATACTTATATAAGGATGACAGGAGAACAAAATTTATATTTTAGACACAATTTAACATAGTTGGATGTTTAATTCATCTGTAATTTTTTCTGTTATACCAAATTATCCTCTAAGCATGACGTACAAGTAGTCTAAGCATACTAAGTATTTATTGATAAGTTTAATCAATTTCATTAATATAGTAGACTTTATATTTCATTAATATTGACAACAATAAATTTATAAATTATTATTTAAGTATTATTTATAAAAATTAATATGTGAATTTATATAAATTATTATTCATAGAATTATAACAATATCATCTTTAAATGTAAAAATATTTAAAAAAAAGCATCCAAATATTAAGGAATATTTTTTATCTATACGTTTTAAAAGATATCTTTGAATTTAAGAATAAGAAACATTTCTTAAAAAATAATTATAAAAATCGTTAGTGTTTTACACAAGAATATGAGAAACAAAAAAAAAAATAATAAAAAAAAAATTGTAGAATTTGTATAACTAATAAAAGAGAGATTCCCAGAAAAAGGCTTTCATACTCTGTTGGAGTAGGGATAAGCAATTGATACCAAATATAACATTTGTCCCATTTTTATTGTAAATCCAAATCTGTTTGAGTTATTCGCATAATAATCATTCGTTATTTAAACAATATTATGAGTTATATAATTCAATTTTTTTATTATATTATAATTTCTAAAATATTTTTTTTTAAATTGAAGAAGTTTATTGTTAATTATGAGATTTTGATTATTAAATTAAAATAAATAATTAAATTAAAAGTTTTCAAAATTTATAAAGTTTATAAGTTTTTATCAATTAACAAATTGTTATTAACTAAGATTGGAATTTTATTAATTTAGGGTTGAAATGTAATTTATAAATCTTAATTTACAAAGAATAGGTGATTAGTGAGTAAAAGAATCTTGATTAGGGCAATGGAAACTATAATTGGCTTGATAATTGAAGATCGATAAGGATGGAGAAGCGCTCACATGTGAGCCTTGAACCTATGACCTTTACAAATAGAGAAATACATTGTCATTATAAAATATGTTTTGTTTAGTAATAAAGTAAAAATTAACGAAAGAATAAAAATAAATATCCCAAAATATTAAAATAGATAATGTTAATAATTTTTAAATATACAATCAAAAACTCATTTAATTTTAGGTTGATTTTTGTTAGTTTAAAAAATTATATAAATAGCTCTTTAATATTACAAAACATCTTTCAAAACAACCACTGAAGTAAAAAAAAAGAACAAAATAACCTTGTACTTAACTAAGAAAACTAACGGCGTTAGTGATTAGGGGCCAAAAGTATTATAAGATGTAATCTCGAGGTCTGAAATGTAAAAAAAAATATTTTTATACCAAAAGGGTTAAAATGACTAGATCATCGGGTTCAAAATAGTAATATACTCTACCATAAATCTGATTACATAAAAAACATGCCTTAAACTTGGATACGGTTTGCTAACTTGGTTTTTGTATACGATTTGGTAACCAAGGTTTTTTAACAAACCATATTCCCTGTTTTCGTTGGATTATTTGCACGGGCGGACTTACCATAAGCGGGGAGGGGTCAACCCAGCCCGCAGAATTCTTTTTTATATGTAACATGTATTGACATTTTTCAATTGACCCTATGTATTTTCAACTTCAACCCCTATGAACCGAAAAACCGTACATGGCTACTTGAGAACGAAAAAACTAACACGAAGAAAAGTTATTCTGGGTCCGCATTTATTTGATCAATGTTTCATTATTTTATACCACTTGTTTATTTTGATCCTCACTTTTCACGTGCTTACATATCTTATTCTCGACTTAAAAATTTTAATTAAGATGTAACCTGGGAAAAAGAAACATCGCCACCAAAAGCAAATAAGATAACAAAGAGTAAAATCACACTTAAAAGACAAGAGATTCAAAAATAAAGTGAATTATACATGTTATTTATATCAAATAAAAAACAAATGTTAACTTTTGTTTATTATGTTAATTTGTTAACAAAACCAGCGATTCACAAGAGTTTATGTCATCACTGTAAGGTAACATTACAGTGGTATAATTTGTGGTTCACAACCAACGTTAAATAAGTTAATATATATATATATATATATATATATATATAAAGGGTTGGGTTCAAATGTAAACCAAAAGAAATTATGTAAATCAAAAAGCCAAATCTCCAACTTTGATTTATAAGATCAATGACTAATATTAAATTACATCCTGTGACGAACCCTAATTATGTTATTTGTTTTGCGGTAACAATGACATCATTTCTCCACACAGTAATGATGTACGCATCAAGTTTTTGTTCTCTAGGATCATGTTGTGCGACTTTATCGCACCTACCTACTACACTTAGTGAATATTGTATCAACATTATCACCATCTGTTCATACCCAACCAATCATGATGAATGTTCAAAAAAATCTTCATAATGACAACCAAGCTAACACCACACAACCACTATCATATGCACAACCCGACATGTTTACGCCATTACAACAAAGCACGCTCTCTTCTCTAACTAACACAGCAAGGTCACCCACGTGGTTAAAGAAATTCCTTGGAATTTATAAAGATGATAATGATTCTGTTTGTGAAGAACGGAGCAAGGAGTTTGTATTCAACTATTATTTGCTTACCATACACCAATTACTTTCACACCCATCCTAACCCTCAAGCTCACTTCAACTATTGTTTTGATACTACTACAATAGCTATCGCACGCTAGCCAGATTTAATGATACACCTATCGTAAACTATAGTGGTGTAGAAGGCACCATTTCACAGAACCATAGTTGGTTATCTAATGTGTTGTACTATTTCAACCTAGCTTACCATATCCAACTAATGTTTATTCAATTATACCATACCCCATTTTCGCTATTCAACATGTCAAGCTGATCCCACCCACCATGGTCCCAACGTATAATGATTGAGGTGCATAGCAAAATGATGCTTATCACCTTCTTAACTTACACCCTTACAGCTTATACCAATGATTTATCAAAACATGAATTATGTATTCTGAAAGCAATTCACTCACAGAATAGTTGATTTTTGTTGCTTGCTCATGTCACACCCCAACCATAGCGAAACCATCGGGGCGGACGAATGTGAATTGATTGTTCATAGGCATGAAATTAAATAAGTTTTGATAATATTAAATGTCATTTTAATTGAATAATACTAATCAAACAATACATTACAGTCAATAATAATTCAAATTAACATAATGAAATTGTCTTTTATTTTGGCTAAGTCCAAAGCCTAAATGTTCATATTCAAGTCCATTAATCGGTAGTCCAGAAATCATATGAATAAGTACGAGACGGCTAACAAATTAACTGATGAGTATATACAGGTTTGAATACATATAAAGATTGATTGAAATGATTGAAAACAATTCAATTCAAATAGCAATGTTAAGACTTATAATGCAGTAGTGTAAAATAAAAAACAAACCAAACAAAATCAAACCAAATAATTGAATTGACCCGATCCGCAGACGAAGCCTTATGATAGATTGATTGAATGAATGCGGTTCTAATCACCGCTCGAATATCCATAAGAGGTGCGTTTGTCAAACCAAAATATCTATTATTATTACCATGACTGAATAAATTAATAATTGTGTTATTATTTAGTTTATCTAACTATGCACATATAATTACAAGTAATAACATAACATGTTTTGAATTGAATTCTCAAATAAAATAACAATATATAACAATAATTGAGTATGATTCACATGAGTTCCCCAAATTATAAAACATAAAAATAGGCTATGAATACTTGCATTTATAGTTAAATAAAAGTGTGATAAAGAATAGCTAGAATAGACACCAAAATCCTCATGCTTCAACCTAAAAATAATGACATAAGATTTGAATGATATCAAGATTTTTGGAATAGGTATGTTCTATGGTTTCATTTATGATTTGGGTTTAACAATTAGTTTCGATAAAATAATGTATTCAATTTAAATAACTTGATTAAATAAAATAGATTGAATTGACTAAGTATTTAAATTTGAAAATATGATGACTACTTAGTGAATTATAATTAAAACCTTTAATTTATAACATTTAAATAAATATTAATGTGTTAAAAATAAAGTAACTAATATAATAATTAATTATTTACTTACTTGATCAAAAATTATATATTGAATAAGTAATTATATAAATAATTTATAAAATATTTATTTAATAATATTTATTTAAAAACTAAAATGTGAAATAATAATTTCTTTTAAATTTTCAGAAATTTATAAATAATTTCCAAATTGACTTTAATTAACAAAAAAAACTTATTTTCATATAATAATATATTAAAATTTTTATAGTAATTAAATTATAAAGAAAACTTTGATTTAAAAATAATGTGGGGGTGCCCGGGGTCGAACCCGGATACCCATTGTATGTGAGGTATGTTTAAACCGATGGGTCAAGGCCCAACGTTTTTCTAAAATTTTAAAAAAAATCTTAAATATGAAAATTTAAAATATCCCAAATTCGCTATAAACCCTAATTCGATTTGAACAAAATTGAACATCGATTTTATAATTATTATAAAATTAACATTAAGGCTTTCAATCCCCTCAAAAAATCAAGTGGTTGTGCTCTTTGAATTACCTTGTTTGAAGTTGAATGAATGGTATTGAGAATGAGTTAAAGCACAGTTTAGATAAGAGGATCGATTGCATGTTTGCATGTGTTGAGTAAAATTTGGTGTTTGGAAAGTATCAAGGGATTGATTCGAGTGCTTGTCGTCTATTATATAAGTGCAATTCAATCGGTTTCATGTCAAAGGAGTTAAGGATGTTGATTTGATGATTTTGATTCGAAGTGAAGGTGATTGTACAGATACATACGTAATTGGCATGATAGTTATGATCAAAATGAACAAAGGAACATTTCTTGAGAATGAATTCGATTTATGATCAAATTTTAGTTGAAACAGGTTGATTTTGGATGCTAGTTTCGGTTTTGGTTTGAGCACCTCATAAAAGCCATTAAAATTGAATTGAAACATGGTCATGGGTTTGAAACAGCCATGTGAGATGAATAGGATGGTTTAATCGAGCGTAAACGATGGATTTGTGTGGTTCTGGGTGTCGCTGGAGGCTGGCTGAAGATTGGCCATAGATGAGGTCGACGGGAGGGTGGTTTTGAAACTTATCCTTTAATGTGAAAACCTTTTAATTAAAGTTTTAAAAATAACAATTTCAACCATGGATTTTATAAAATCTTTATAAACTTTATAAATCTTGCTAAAACTTTACAATTTAATTATTTATTTTAATTAATAATTAAAACTCATAATTAAAAATAAAAAATTTATAAATTAATTAATTATTTAATTTAATAATTTAAAACAAATAAAATTTAATGGAATCTAGTAAACTTTATAAAAGTTTATTTCATAAATTGTAAAATTTATATTTAATTGAATAAATGATACATTTATTGTATTTAAAACTTTATAATAAATAAAATGACTAAATAATGAACTTTATTTAAAAGAATGGCTCAAATAGGTTCGGGATTACATTTCAAAACATGTCAAAAGTTATAGCCCAGATGCCATTAAATGTTCATACTTGTGAAGGAACCACTAACCTAGAGGACCACATGCATACCCTCATGTGGACGGCTGGACTATAAGACTAGGTGATGTGAGTTTCTTGCAAGTTGTTTATTCAAACCATAAGGGCTTCAGGTAGACTATGGTTTAACTCCATGCTAAATGATAGAATCAAGACTTTATTGATTAAGAAAGAAGTTTCTAACACATTTAACCAATAGAGGAAATGTATATGTGATCCGTTAGAGCTAAACGATATAAGATAAAGGTAAGGTGAACATTTTCAAGAATTTATGAAATAGTATTAGTAGGAGTCGGTACAAATCAAAGAGGTTGATGAAAAATAGAGAATATCTAGGTTCGTACATGGAATCCATACAAGGCCGCTAATAAAAATGCAAGGGTGCCTCAGATCATGGAAGAAGCCTTCAAGCATACTGAGGCGTACCTGAAGGGGAAGAACTGCCTAACTTAGAGACAAGAAGGTTAATTATTCCACACGCTGAGCCCAATCATAATGGACAAACAAAAATGCCAAAGTACCTAGATCCTTACCACGAAGGCCATGGCTCAAAGTCATTCTCACTAAAGCCACGAGGAAAGACTTGATATTAATTCTTGATTTTGGATGTAGAAAAAACTTCAATATCATTTGAGCTTCAAACACTATTGCTAAATTGACTACTAGATTAGTTTTTAAGAATGTCCCTATGATACCAATAGTTAGGATTAGGAATGCTTTGTAATAGTTTAAATGATTGATATTAATAGATTAAAATTACATCAGGATAAACAAATAATCAAATCAAAAGAAGAACAACATCAACATGCTATCAATTTGTTATCGCTTACTTTGATTGATCAACTGAACCAAAGTACAAGAACATATATGCATAATTGAAGAAGCTACCTCGCACTTGAATACATCACTAAAGTTGCTTTAGTAATATAATCAATAAGTACAAGAGAGTATGTGTAAGGTTATGTGATGTAATATTGTGTCACATTAATGGTAATGTACCTAACCTTCTTAATAATGAGACCTACTATTAATAGATACGAACAAATGATAGAGTCAATAGAGAAATTGTTTACTTATCGGTTGTTGATCTTGGTCTTCTGTTCCAAAGCTTGATCAATAATAAAACTTGTTCTTTTATGGTACTTCCGATTAGGGGTGCTTAGTACTCAAATCGGGTTTGAAAATTTAAAACTTAATTCGATTCGAAATTCACCAATTCGAATTTTCAAATTCGACTTGAAGTTTTTTTATAGAATTCAATGAATTTTTAATTTGTGATTTTTAATTTTAGTATATTAAAATTTTGAACTAAAAATTATATATATATATATATATATATGCATAGGGCTAGGTACGATTGTTAACCCACCTTTATTGCGTTAACCTATTAACTCATCTTTGTGGTTCTAATTAGTCCACGTCGCCTCATAACCCTTGCACTTTTTGGGGTATTTTTGGAATGCATCTTTCTATAGTCATTTTCAATTTGACTGATATAACATAAAAGTCTCATACTTGTACCTTTTTGTACATTTTTTTATTTGATTTGTTTTTCATGATAAGAAAGTAGATTACTTTTCTCTTTTCTTTTCTTATATATTTGTTTTAGACATTTTTATGTAAGCATTCAAAAACTAAAATTCAATCGGTGTTAGAATAATTACATTAATGCGATGAACGCAATTGTTGTGAACATAACTTTAAAAAATACTTGCATTGTAACTACATTACTGTAACAAGGACTTACATCATTATAATTCAATAACACTTATGAATAATTACATCAATGTGATGAAAATATATGTTGTAACCACTAGTGTACCATATACTCAGACTGTAACTGGGCTCCTGTAACAAATATTTATATCAATATAATTCAAAAAAACTTGTGAGCAATTACATCAATGTGATGCAAACATATGTTGTAACGACTAGTGTAGCAAACACTTACATCAATATAATTCCAGAACACTTATGAACTAGATGAAATATTGATGTAATAATGTATTACCCTACTAAAATTCAAGAATTTAACTAATATAGTAGGTTACATTACATCAATGTAACATGGTGTTACGTTACCATAAGAATATGTTACATCAATATATAACCTACATTTCTAGTAATAGTATACCCTGTGTTTTAATTTGAATCTTAAAACACAAAAACAAGTTAAAAAACCCAAATCAGATCTTCTATTAAAACATAAATAACACAAATCAGATATGATTATTTTAACAATTTACAGTAGCATTATATCCTAAAAATAATCCATCAACATAATAGTAACATTATATCCATACACACTTGAAACATATACATACTTGCTTGAAATTTATCTTCTCAAAAACTCGAACATGTTTGTCTTATGATCTTCAAAGGAATAGGGTTAAAGACCAACCCTTCAAAAACTCAAACATGACTTCAAATCAAACCTTTGCTTCAACACCTAATTGATGTAGTGGTGTTACATCAAAAACTCGAACATGAATGTCTTTAGATCTTCAAACAAACAGGGTCAAATACCAAACCCTTCAAAAACTCGAACATGACGTCAAATCAAACCTTTGTTTCACCAACGAATCAATGTAATTGTGGAAGGTCTTCGATGGGTTTAGATCGTTCTATGATCTTGTGTGTGTTTGTGTGTGTGTTTGTGTGTTTGTGTGTTTGTGTTGTGTGTGTCTATCTATTTCTTCTTCACTTAGTTTTATTTTTTCATGTATTTGAAGAGAGAGTGTGTGTGTGTGGTAGGTGAGGGAGTTGACAAATGGTTGAAAAGTACAAATCTAAAATTGCCAATCTACCCATCATAAGATCTTAACCATTGATTTGGTATCTACATTAAAATATAATAAATTTATGGTTGTTTAATGAGTTAACGGGTTATCGTAATAGTTATGGGTTAATATCCATTCACTATCCTATATATACATATCTTATAATTATTTATTTTATATTTTATATAAATAAACTTTTTTCTATACAAGTACTTATTCCATTTATATTTTAAATTTCTATTTTCAAGTCCTCAATCCTATTTTGTTCTATAGTTAGCAAGTTTGTTTGCTTATTTAATTTGTAGTTGTCTCCATAAACTTCTTTTGATTATGAACTCATAGGTTATAATTGTGAACTCGTGATGTTTGAAGGTTTAAGTATTTTAATTTGTCAACTCATGATATTTTAATATTTAGTTGTAGTGTTTTTTTATTGAATGTTTTGAATTATTACAATCATTTTTGCTTTCAACATTTTTATCATTTGAAAAGTTTTGGTTTACATTTGAATTAAAGGTTAGTAGTTTTAAAAATAAATTTCCTTGGGTGAATTTGAATTTGGTTTGTATTTGACTCAAAGTCGACATTTAAATTTGAATCGAATTTGAACTTGATTTGAATTTGAATTCAAATAGGAATCAAACCATTTGAATCAAATTCAAATCTAGTTTCAAAAATCAATATTAGAATAACTCAAGATTTTTAAATTCAATTCGTTGAACTCCCTTACTTCTATTGATCAGCAATTGTGCTTTTGTACTTGTATCGATAAAAGCTTATTCGTACGTGTCATATGTTCTTGTGTCTCATTAGTAAAGATGAATATTATCTCTCCATATATATTTTGTTATTATCGTTTATTTGTTCCCATATATATCTCCTTAATTCTTGGGATGATTAGCTTGATTAGTGGCCTACAATGGCCTATGATTTGTATATAGAATGGCCTCTGTTGTATTTGTTATTTGGTGAAGCTTTTTCTTAATTTTGATTGTATTTTCTCTACCATTTTGAAATTAAAATGGTATCAGAGTGGTGTTAGAAAAGATTCACTCACTGAAACCAAACAAACAAAAAAAAGACCTAAAACGCCATGGCCGGCGAGAAGATAAAGATAACAAGAGCAACGACATTGTCACCAATCATGGCTCTCCTTACTACATTCATGCCTCAGATTACCCTAATCAAATGCACGTGAATGATGTGCTAAACAACAAAAAGTATATCGATTGGTCTCAAGAGATGCTCAACTTCTTGTTTGCTTAAAACAAGATTGGTTTTATAGAGGAATCGATCAAGAAATTAGAACTAGGACCGACAAATTATATGGCACGGATGAGTTGTAATGCTATCATAAATAGATGGCTAAATACAGTAATGGAGAAAGAGATCAAGACGAGCGTGAAGTAGGCAGCAAGTGCTCAAGAAATCTTGGTGGACTTGAAGGAAAGATTTGGAAAAAAGAGAGCCCCGAGGGCATACGAATTGAAGTAATCATTAGAGACCACCAGGCAAGAAGAAGCTTGTGTATCGGGATATTACATAAAACTTCGGGTACTTTGGGACCAAATTCAATCTATTCTTCGTGTCCCGAAGTGTAGTTGCAATGGATGCTCATGTGGGATGGGGAAGAAGCTCACTGAATTGAAGGAAAAAGAAAAGATTTATTTTTTTCTTGGTTTGGATGCTAAGTTTGGAACCATAGGAACTTAGATCTTGGCCATGCAACCGACTCCATCATTCGGCATAGTGTATCACATGGTGGTCGATGACGAGCAGCAAAGAGCCATTTCTAGCTTCAAAAGAGCTGTTACAAATACCACTGCGTTCCACACTTACGTTCCGACCTAACGTGATCAGATCCGGTAGCAAACTAGATTCAAGCAAAAGGATGGAAAATGTAATATTATGGAATGGGTTGAACATTGTGATTTTTGTGGGAAAGAAGGCCACAACTGAGATGGATGTTTTAAACGCGCTAGGTATCCCGATTGGTGGCCGGGAAAGAGTAAACAAGGAAAAACAAGACCAAAGGTTGTTTATGTTGAGGGAGAAGCAAGTTCGATATCGGGTCTCACCGATGCGTAATATCAACAGTTTGTAAATTTCTTGGCAAACAAAGATGATTCTGTCAAAGAAGAAAACACACCCATTGCTAATATGGCAGGTAACGTTGGTAAAGAAGGTAAATGAGTAATTGACTCGGGTGCAACCGAGCAAATAACTCACATTGATTCTCTTCTTAAAAATAAAACAAAATGAAATTCCGAAGCACCTGTCACTATACCTAACGGTGAATCTATACCCGTTGAGGGATAAGGGAACCATGTCTTGCAAAACAGGATGATGATTAAAGATGTTCTTGCCAAATTTTAAATGCAATTTATTATCAGTTAGTAAACTATCAAAGGATCTCCAATGTGCTATAACATTTTTTCCTGAATTTTGTATTTTTTGGACTTATGTTAGAGTACATTGATTGGTGTGGGTGACTTCAAAGGGGGACTATATCAGATGGGGATGATGGGAAGTGAGCGGAACACGATGATGACAACTCTTCGTACATGGCACAAGAGATTAGGCGATCCTTCAAATTCTAAACTTTCTCATGTTGGTTTCCTCAAGAATGTTTAAATAAACTCTAAGGATTTTTGTGACTCGCGAGTTAAGGCTAAGTTTGCAAGATTACCTTTTTCGATTAGTAATACTAAAACGAATTATGGCTTTCATTTATTACATTGTGACGTATGGGGTAAATACCATACATTATCTTTCACCCGTGCAAACTATTTTTTAACAATAGTGGATGATTTTAGTAGAGCGGTGTGGGTGTTTCTCCACAAACATAAAGAAGAGGCAAGTACTTGTCTCATTGATTTTCATAAAATAATACAAATTCAATTTGAAAAGAATATAAAGAGAATAAGGTGCGATAATAGGGGAGTTCACTTCAAATCGCATGTTAGATTTTTATACCAATGAAGGGATAATCTTGGAAACAACTTGTCCACATACACCACCACAAAACGGTGTGGTGGAGCTAAAACACTAACATTTGTTAGAAACAGCACGAACATTAAAGTTTGAGGCTAACCTACCCATAAATTTTTGGGGAGAGTGTATTTTAGCAGTTGCTTATGTCATAAATCGTTTGCCGTCAAATGTAATTGGAAATAAAACACCTTATGAGGTGTTATACAATCAAAAACCTGATTATGAACACATGATGAACTTTGGTTATCTTGACTATTACAAAAGCACGGAGACCAAAAGAGATAAATTGAAGTAAGGGGGAGACCGGGAACATTTTTGGGCAATCCACAAGGAACAAAAGGGTAAAAGATTTATGACGCTCAACATAATAAAATAGTCATATTAAGAGATGTTAAGTTTATGGAAGAAATCTTTATTTTTTAAACTAAGCAAACCACGATAGAAGAGGAAGAAATATTTGAATTTTCTAAAAGTTGGGAACATGAGGAAGCTATAAGAAAAGAAGTGGAAAAATCACACCCCAACATTAGTGGGTCTGATGCCCCCCAAGTCTAAACTCAATTGGACCAGGAGGTGGTTTTAGAGTCTCAAGATGAAAATTTAGAAAATGAAGGCCGAGAACAAAGCCCACAAATCGAGATTAGCATTGAATCCATAAACAAAAGCGTACCTCCTGGACCAAACTTAGAAAATGATGAGTTGCCTAAGGAGAAAAGAAACAGATCACGTCCAAGATATCTAGATGATTATGAAGTCACGCTTCCCTCATCTGTAAACCAAGAGTAGCCCATTTCCGATGAAGAGTCCTCAACGGTACATTCTTTAGCACATTTTATTTTTTATGATAAATTTATTAATACACATAAAATCTTTTTGGCAACCATTACTTCCATAATGAGCCAAAGCACTTTAAAAAGGTTGTACAAGACTCAAAATGGAGAGAAACCATGAAGAAAGAGTAGATGAGCCTAAAAGAAAATGAAACTTGGACTCTTGAAGAGTTGTCAAAGGGAAATCATGCGATTGATTCAAAGTGGGTCTACAATATAAAGTACAAACCAAATGGGGATGTAGCGAGATGAAAGGCTCGACATGTAGCGAAAGGTTTCACACAAAGGGAAGGGGTCGACTTCCATGAAACTTTTTCTTCGGTGGCTAAGCTAGTCATTGTTCAAACCTTGTTGACTGTGGTCGTGAAGCAAGGATGGCATGTCCACCAACTTGACGTTAACAATGCCTTCCTACACTGTGACTTACATGAGAATGTTTTCATGAAAATACCTCAAGGATTTGACAAACAAGGTGATAACAGAGTTTGCAAACTCAAGAAGTCACTTTATGGGCTCAAACAAACATCAAGAAATTGGCACTAAAAATTTACCAATGCCTTGATGGAAATTGGTTTCAAACCAACAGTAGTCGATCATTCCTTCTTTTTACTTAAAGAAAAAGACTTGTTTGTCATTGCGCTCATTTAGGTCGATGACATTATCATTATTGGGGACAACTTAAACAAAATTCAAGAAATAAAGGTCTTCCTTCACCAAAAGTTTAGCATTAAAGACATTGGACTATTAAAATTCTTCCTTGGAATTGAAGTGGCTAGAACCAAGGTGGGAATGGTGCTAAGCCAACAAAAATACACATTTGACATCCTAGAAGACACGGGAATGATGGGATGTCGCGTGAGCCTTTTCTCCATGGAACAAAACTTGAAGCTTGATAGGTGTAAAGAAGAACCGCACGTAGACCCTAATCAATATCGAAGATTGATTGGGAAACTTCTTTATTTACAAGCAACGAGACCTAACATTACTTGTGTCATGAATGTATTAAGTCAATCGTCAATGACCCAAGGCAAAGTCATATGGAAGCCTCCAATCAGGTTATACGATATCTTAAAGCCACTTCGGGACAAGGAATCTTGATTCCTATGGAAGGGGGAACAAAACTCATAGCCTATTGTGACTCTGTTTGGCTAGAGTGTCCATTCACTAGAAGATCACGCAGCGGTTACTTATTACTTTTGGGAGAGGCTCCGATATCGTGGAATTCAAAGAAACAATCAATTTTTTCTCGCTCAGTAGCTGAAGCTGAGTACCGTGCGATGGCAACCACGGTTAGTGAGATATTATGGATGAGATGGCACTTGAAAGAACTAGAAATTCCTCCTTTTGGACTGACCCAACTTTTTTCTAACAATAAAGCAGCTCGTCATATTCAAACAATCTCGTGATTCATGAACGAACAAAACATGTTGAAATGGATTGCGACTTTGTTAGAGAATGATTTGAGTCAAATGAAATTCAACCAATGGCGATTGACACAAAGATACAAATTGCGGATGTTCTAACAAAGCCCTTGGGAACACAACAATTTCGTTCTCTACTCCACAAGTTGGACATTCGAGATCTTTATGCTCCAACTTGAGGGTGAGTAAAGATGAATATTATCTCTCCATATATATTTTGTTATAATCTTTTATTTGTTCACATATATATCTCCTTGATCGCATGATAATAATTCAGTGTTTAATTAACCTAAATGTGTGATTTTACATCATGATAAGTGTAGAACAAGTTCTTTTTGTTTATATTTTGATTCGTAGGTGTTTGGAGCTAAAGAAGGTCTATTTGGGAGAAAAAGGTGCAAAATACAGAACTATAAGTACTGAAGATGTAAATATCAAAAGTTACACAAAAGGCACAAATTGAGGTGGACCGGTGTATGGTACGCCGGGTATAGGCATATGATACGCCGGGCGGCGTACGGGCGGCGTATCGGCGTCGTATTTGTGGGCATATTTGGAAAAAATTACAAAACGTTAGGCGTATGAGGCAGCGTATGATATGCCGGTGGGCGTATGATATGTCGGTGGCCTAACAGCATCCGGATTTTGTGGATTTTCAAGTTTATTTAAGCCAAATCAACCCCAATTCGATCTAGAACTTCTTGGAGATGAAAATTGACAAACTTTAGGGGATTTTTGGTGTTCCAAGACTCCTAAAATCATCCACAAACATTCTTCAATTCAACATCGAAGGCATAATGAAAAGGATGGTTGGCTAGTTCTTTTGTGATTGCTTCCGGTAGAATCGATTATGTTAAGTAAGACTCTTTATATGTTTTCATTAGGGTTTTGTTAAATAATGGTTTTTGTATGTAATTTTACTTTTTGTTTAAGTTAAAAGGTTCGTTTATAAATAAAATTGCTTGTTGAGATTATCAGTTTTTCGGTTTCCTTGGATCGTGAGCTCATTAAGATTGAGAAGTAATTTGATATGGACGAATTAATAACAATGTGAATGAACGAGTTTTAAAAGATTGTTCCTTTGTTATTACTTTAATTAAAATTTGAAATCTTGATAATTATGTTATACAAACCCAAGTTTGGCATATAAATTGTTGATCTTGCATAATTGAGAATCCGGAAGTGATTGTATTTCATTATTAAAGTAAATTAGTTTTAAAGTTTATTGCTTTCTACAAGTGTATTTTATAAATCATTTAAAAGTTTTGATTTTTATTTAAAAAGTGTGTGTCTTTAATTTAATCGAGTCATATTGATTAAACACTTTCCACATATTCCCTGTGGTGACGACCTTACTTACCCTTACACAATAAAGGTAGCTAAGACCAATATATTAAATTGTTCTTGATCGAGTCTCAACAACCAGATCAAAATGGCACCTTTGCCGGGGAATTAGTGCGCTTAGTGTTTAATTGTCTTTCTTTGCTTTTATTAAAAATTTATAAAATACCCAAAAATATTTTCTTTTCGTATTCTACTTTGTTTTTTAATTTTTTTTTCTTGTTCATTATTACGCTAGGTGTTTTATGTTTTGCAGGTTACGATCAAGGAGTTAAACCCGACAATGAATAGAGTTTATTATTCATGTACAGGTTGTGGAAGTCTAGTTCACACATGAGATGATTGTCCTGAGTACTTGCAAAAGTGTGAGGATGCGAGAAGAAAATTATATATGTTCTATGTCTATTATGATGATGTACCATCATCTTATCCGTACTACGATGCATCTTCTCCATATTATGAAGGATATTATCATTCAAAAGTGAACTACAACTTTGAGCAAGATTTGGATTGCAACAATTATAAACAGGAGATGGCACAAAGCTCAAGTTATCAGGAAGACCATAACAACTACCACCAAGCATACTCTCAGCCAGCATACGATGATTTTGATAGGCGTAATCAAAAGGATTTTTCTGGAAGCTCAAACAAATCAAAACTCTCTCAATATTATAATCAAAATCAATGTCAATTTCCTCCTCAAAAACAAGAAGATATTGCTAACCAAAGTGATAAGCATTTTCAAAATGTTTATCAATCTTAGGAGGAGCAAAAGATTATGCAATTGGATTCGATGTTGTCTATGATAGATGAGAATCTATCACATCATCAACTTTTAAATCAACAACGACCCCACCACCTTAGCAAAAAATATGAAGTGCTTTTGATGGAAATTCAAATTGAAGAGTCATTAGAGGATGAGGTAATGGAGGAGGTTGCGGATACTAATACAACATTACTTCCCTCGGCTGTAGAAGAAGAGATTGAATCCACCATGGCTGAGGAAATAATGGAAGAACCATTTACGAATCTTTTGGAGCAAGACATGAAACTTCTTAAAACATAAAAGACTAAAGTAATCAAAGGTTATCACGACTCTTCTCTTGTGCTTATTACTCCATTAAAAAAATTGAAGAAGAGGATTCAAGTATAAAGAAAAAGGACGTGAAATTGCACGACACTAGACATGTTATCATGAAGTGGCTTTCCAACTACTTCTCATTTTACTTACCAATCATTTGGAAACGAATATGGAACTGGCATGTCAATTATCGAGCGTTTGTTGGAAACTCGGTAGGCAAATGTGCACTTCAACCATGTTAGTGATAACAGGTACGCTATGGCTGAAGACCTAAAATTTAGCGCTAATCGGGAGGCAACCCATGAACTTTGTAGGTGTGTTCACTAGAAACCCTCACGAGACTACAACTCATCCACTCGGTTCTACTGGGGGTTTAAAGGTTTGTTGCATACGCTAAATACAACCGTGATTCCTACAAAAGTGAGTTTTATTTATTTTATTAGTTTGTGTTTCTTTTTTTGTTTTGTTTTGTTAGTTTAATCATGCACTAGACGCAAACACTCAAGTGTGAGGAGGCACAAGTCAATTAATGAAGGCTCTCACTAATGAACACGTTCATGTACTCCTTCCTCATCTTGTTTGTCTTTTGTATGATTGTCTTTTAAATGCTAAATAAGTTGGGATTTTAATTGTTTTCTTTTGGGTCATGAGAATAACCACCGCACATTGGGGATAATGTATCTCAAGTGTGGTGATAAGGGGAGAATTAGAAAAATTGAACCTTTTTGAAAAATAATTCTTCAAATAAGCTTAATTGCACATAAGACCCAAAACTTTTCTATATACAGTGCTAATTATCACTTGTTTCTGCATGTATAGATCTCTTGGCATGGTTATTTTGAATTGTAGAAAAGTATTCCCATCATATATTTTTATAAAATCAAGTAGAATTCTTAGGAGGCATAACGAACCGTATGGTAGATGACATACATGCTTCACATTTTTAACCCTTTTTCCACCATTTTCGTGAGAGTTTGAGCCTAATTGAGCAACTCATAGCATATTTTGATTTGCTTTATATTTTTTCATAATGAGTGAGACCATAATATGCATTTAAGTTAGAACTCGTGTAATTGATGCTTGTCAAGATCATGAACCAATATGTGCATAAATGGGATAGAGGCATTAGGAATGAACCAATTGCTTAAACCTTTTTATTTGTAATCACATACCTTGATAATCTTCCTTTAGACACCATGTTGAGCCCCAATTTGTCGTTTAAATAAAACAAAACAATAAGCCTACAAAGTCTCAGCCTTTTGATGAAACCTCGGGTGATGAAGTCCAGTCTATGACAGACTTAGAAGTTTCGTTTCAATAATAGTTCAATAAGAGTGTATTTGGTTATTCATATATAAAAAGAAGCTAAATATGAGGTCAAAATGACCAAAGTATGAAGCAACAAAAATAATGTGAGAATTCTACGATATGATAGCAATTAGAGAATAAAGATAGAGATTGATAAATAAGACGTCTAGCATGTAAAATTGGATTTCATTCACCGTTAGCCACTCTAAATCCCTTCTATCCCACCTTAAACCTTAGCATAACATTACAACCCGTAAAAGGCCTCTTGATTTATGTACTATATTGTGTTAATTGATGGCGATATAATTAATATAAGAGCTTATGATGAGCATGTATATTCTTGGTTTGAGAGTTTCAGATATACTAGTATATAATCACTAGTCTACAAAACAAACCGAGATGAGTGTTCATTGTGAGGAATGTGAATGCATGAATGTTTGAAGCAAAAGGTAAGGTTATGCCAACTAAAGATTTTAAGTTTAAAACATAAGGGGTATTACATGTTGGGTGGTGAATTTTACACGATGAAAGTTTAAAACTAATTATGCCTTGGGACCTTAACTTATACAAAGTTGTGATAACATGTTTTATTAATTAAGGTGAATTGTGCAAGTAAGTTTGTTTGAGGACAAACAAAAGGTTAAGTGTGGGGATGTGATCGCGTGATAATAATTCAGTGTTTAGTTAACCTAAATGTGTGATTTTACATCATGATAAGTGTAGAACAAGTTCACTTTGTTTATATTTTGATTTGTAGGCGTTTGGAACTAAAGAAGGTCAATTTTGGGAGAAAAAGGTTCAAAATACAGAATTATAAGGACTGAAGATGTAAATATCAAAAGTTACACAAAAGGCACAAATTGAGGTGGACCGGAGTACGATACGCCGGGCGGCGTACGATACGCCGGGCGGCGTACGGGCGCCATATGAGCGACGTAGTAGTGGGCGTACTTGGAAAAATTATAGAAAGTTGGGCGTATGAGGCGGCGTATGATATGCCAGTGGCCTAACAGCATTCGAATTTTGTGGATTTTTAAGTTTATTTAAACCAAATCAACCCTAATTCGATCTAGAACTTCTTGGAGACGAACATTGACAAACTTTAGGTGATTTTTGGTGTTACAAGACTCCTAAAATCATCCACAAACATTCTCCAATTCAACATCGAAGGCATAATGAAAAGGATGGTTGGCTAGTTCTTTTGTAATTGCTTCCGGTAGAATCAGTTATGTTAATTAAGACTTTTTATATGTTTTCATTAGGGTTTTGTTAAACAATGGTTTTTTAATGTAATTCTAATTTTTGTTTAATATAAGTGGTTTGTTTATAAATGAAATTGCTTGTTGAGATTATCAGTTTTTCGGTTTGCTTGAATCGTGAACTCATTAAGATTGAGAAGTAATTTGATATGGACGAATTAATAACATTGTGAATGAATGAGTCTTAAAAGATTATTCTTTTGTTATTACTTTAAGCAAAAGTTGAAATCTTGATAATTAAGTTTTAGAAACCCTAGTTAGGCATATATTGTTGATCTTGCATAATTGAGAATCCGGAAGTGATTGTATTTCATTATTCAAGTAAATTAGTTTTAAAGTTTATTGCATTCTACAAGAGTATTCTACAAATTATTCAAAAGTTTTGATTTTTATTTAAAAAGTTTGTGTCTTTAATTTAATCGAGTCATATTGATTAAACACTTTCCACATATTCCCTGTGGAGACAACCTTACTTACCCTTGCACAATAAAGGGAGCTAAGACCAATATATTAAATTGTTTTTGATCTAGTCTCGAAAACCAGATCACTCCTTAATTCTTGGAATGATTAGCTTGATTAGTGGCTTACAATGGCCTACAATTTGTATATAGAATGGCCTATGTTGTATTTGTTATTTGGTGAACCTTTTCTTAATTTTGATTGTATTTTATCTACCATTTTGAAATTATAAATTAGTTTATCAGTATTTATGCATTGTAAAAGTATAGTTGTGAATTAATGGTATTATCATTTCTTATTGTACTAGACAGTGAGTCTCCGAAATATTAACGAGTGATATATTTTAGAGGAGCAATGGAGATGTATTTTGTTAGGTAACCAAAACTACAATACATGAGATGATTAAACAACCAAAGAATAAAGAAGAATATTTGGGCTATAGTTGAGTTGCCAAAGAACAAAAATAGTCGTTTGAGAGTATAGACAAAGCTCAATTACCATAAAGGACAACAAAGGCATGTGAAAGTGTAGTGTAAACTGACATCACATATATACATCATAATCTCCCTACACCACCATGGTGGTGGCCAACACCCCCACTGACTTCACATATCAAATTCCGAATTCTTTACAAACCAAGCATGAGTAATTTATAGTTCAAGATGCATCACAAATTTTAGTTTCTATAAATTTTTATACTTTTGATAACTTTTATAGCAAATCTAGTTTTATTTTTCAAATTTCAACTATTAATGCGAGTCTTCGGCGGATCCTAACTGATCCGGTAGTACTTCAATTTACCTGATCAATCTCCTTTGCTTTAATCTACACACACTTAAACAACCCCAGTTAAGGCTCCACAAGGAGGGAAATCTCTCTGTAACAGCCATTCAGCATGAGAATAAGTAACGGGTTGGAAATACAGTAAAGGATTAAAGAGAGAGAAAGAAAGAGTTTAAGGAGTATTTGTGCATGAGGAGATCAATCCCCCTTACCTTGTATTTATAATGTTTATGATATATGTGAAAACGTCATGTATGATAATGAGAGTGGTCCCAAGGAGTTTGTTACGTAATTGTATCCTACCCTTCATGCAATCGCGTGTGTGTCACAATAACGGTCAGGATTGGTAGTAATTGTCATTTCTTGGATGTGCGACATGTGTCCATGCTCTATTTTCCTTTATTACAGGTGGAGTGTTATTCATTGTCCTTAGATCTGGGTTTTTGAGTATCCTACATCTATATCAACTAATTTTAGACAAATTTTAGGAACCAAACAACCCTAAGCCATTATTTACTCACACTTACCATGTTATATTACATATAACATAACGTCTTAACTCATATGCTAAACCTAAACATGTCATATTTTGTGATTCTAACCCAAATTGAACAACAAACTATACTATACCAAAATTAAAGAGTTTACCAAGCCTAGAAGAACATTCATTGTGATGCAAATTTTGCATTAATCAAAGTAAGTAAATTCATGATTTTATAATGGCTTGGGATACATGAATATTCAAATTTATTATTAGGACATTCACATTTATCTATCTCATGTATCTATATGCATATATATATATATAAGAAGATAGAAGAGAATGAAAGAATAGTGGTTGTACGTGCAACAAACCCCTCTCATAATATATGTTATTTCATTATACGTATCTTAGCTTAACTTTTTTGTAATAAGTAATGTTTTCAAAATCGGACCGGACAGTGAACCCGATGCTTTACCGGTCCGTTGGTCGGACCGGTTCAACCGGTCGGACCGAATATAAGAACCAGATAAAATTATAATTATTTTTGTTAAATATATGTAAAAATTACAAAAAAATAAAGAATTATATAAAAAACCGGTTCAACCGATCCGACCACCCGGTTCAACTGGTCCGGTTCCCGGTCCGACCGTCGGTTAGACCGGTTCAACCGGTCCAACCACTCGTTCAGCGTTAAAATGGTTTTAAGCACTGAATCGGACCGGATTGGAGTCCAGTTCCTGGTCCAATCGGTCGGATCAGACGGTCCAGTCCGGTTTTCAAAACCATGGGTGGGGGTAAAACTGAAAAGCAAAAAAGCATGCTACGGTGCATAGGAATGTGTGGGTGTGACTTATTGGTACCAATAAGTCACACCCACACATTCCTATGCACCGTAGCATGGTTTTTTGCTTTTTAGTTTTACCCCCACCCTCAAAACCTATATTGAACCACCAATATATGTTTCCCAATTCCATTAATGTTTCCATCTCCAATGCCATTCAAAGTTCAAACCCTCTCTTCAATTTATGCCATTCAAAGTTCAAACCCTCTCTTCAATTTAGTCTCTCTTTCTAATTCTAGTTTAGTTTTCATCAAGAATGGGTTGTTGTTTGACCACCGCCACCACCACCACCGGCCACCGCAGCAGCAGCAGCAAACGATCCTTCAAAACACATCTGCCGCTGCCACCAGGCTCTGGAGAGAAAACAGTGAAAAGAAATGCTTCCAGAAACCCCCATCGCCTCCAAGAAACTACCACCAGAAAATTCTACCGCTACAAAAGAATGAAGTAAACGTTGTGTATATGATTTTTGTATGATCATATGTACAAGTTTATCACAACTCTCAACAAGTTAAACAATATCTGAAGTGTTGTGTTAGGATAGTGCATATCATGGTCAAATATGCACGAATATTCAAGCATTATGTCGCAAATAATTTTTTATATTTTTGATGCCAAATTTCATTAAGCAAAAACAAGCAAACTGCTACAAAACAAACCCAACAAGATACTGTTACCCAAGATTAGAAATAAGAAGATAGAGAGAACAATTACAATCAACATTTTCATTTCCATTGATATGGATATGTTTATATAGGAGATATAATTACAACACATCAACCCTCCAAATTACATAGTAAACAATACTATACTTTTACAAATATACGTATATAACCCTTAGACTTTAACTTGAGAGGGATTAACACTAACATACACCCCCTTAATCACGAACAAGTAAATCTTGAACACCGAGCAATTCTCGCATTGTAGCAAACTTGATCCTTGCCAATGCTTTTGTCAGAATGTCTGCCCTTTGTAATTCTCCATTGATATGTTCAACAATGATATGCTCATTCTCCACACATTCTCTAATGAAATGATAACAAGTATCAATATGCTTGCTTCGTCCATGAAACACCGAGTTCTTCATCAAAGCGATAGCGATATTTTATCAACGTAGAGAGTGATTTTTTCTTCCTTCCATCCGGTGAGTTCACTGAGCAATCTTTTAAGCCATAACGCCTTACATGCTGCAAGTGTTGTGGCCATGAATTCAGATTCACATGAAGAGAGTGCCATAGTTTGTTGCTTCTGTGTGCACCATGTTATGGCGAGTTTCTAAAATAGAACACTAATCCTGTAGTGCCTTTTCCTTTCTCAGTATTAACCCCATAACTGCTATCACTATAGCCTGTTATCTTACATCCACCATTCCTCTTATAGGTTATACCAAAATCCTTTGTTCCTTTGATATAACGAAGAACTTGATGAATGACCTTAAGATGATGCTCTTTAGGTTCTTGCATAAACCTACTAAGCAAACCAACTAAATAGGACAAGTCTGGTCTAGTGTGAAGTAGATACCTTGAACAACCAATCAGACTTCTATATTCAGTGGGATCAACCGATTTTCCACCTTCGGTTTTAGTTAACAATGTGCCAGGGTTCATTGGGATCTTGGTTTCATTACTTTCTCACATACCAGCATTCTTCAGAATTTTAGTAATGTAACCAGATTGTTTAATAGATATATCACCCCCTGATTGGGTGACTTCTATCCCAAGATAGTAAGCAAGTAACCCTAAGTCACTCATCTCAAATTTCTCTTCCATTTGAGATTTGAACAAGTCAATTTCTTTCTTTGGAGTTCCAGTAACTATGAGATCATCAACATAGACTCCAACAAGTAAAGTAGAAATTTTACTTTTCCTTGTATAGACTGCTTGTCATATGCATTTCTTGAAACCAAGTGATTTCAATATGTAATTAAGTTTCACATTCTATGCACGTGGTGCTTGTCTAAGTCCATACAAAGCTTTAGAAAGTTTGTAGACTTTTCTTATATCTTGTGGTTTGACAAACCCTTCAGGTTGTGACACATAGAATTCTTCTTTGAGTTCACCATGCAAGAAAGCAGTTTTTACATCAAGGTGATGTACTTCCCATTCATTATACGCTGCAAGGGCTAGAATAAGGCGAACTGTTTCTATACGGGCTACAGGTGCAAAGACTTCATCAAAGTCTATACCTTTTTCTTGTACATAGCGTTTGGCTACCAAACGAGCCTTATGCTTTATTATTTTCCCGTTTGCATCTCTCTTAGTCTTGAATGCCCATTTTAGGCCAATTGCCTTATGATTATCGGGTAACTTGGTTAATTTCCAAGAATTATTCTTGTTGATTGAATCCATTTCAGCCTGCATAGCTTCAATCCATTTCTTATCTTTGGCTACCTCCTTATAGTTTTGAGGTTCCTCTTCAGCCAATAGTAATTCATTGATTTCAACTTCTGGAGCTTCTTCATACACATTTTGTAAGGGTTTAAAACCTCTTATTGGTGTATGATCATAATATCTAGTTGATCTTCCTGAAGTTGATGTATGTTCAGCAGTCTTTGCTGAATCAGGTTCATAGGTGTAAGTTGGAGGAGTGAAAGGAGAACTTGGTGAACTAGGAGATAACGGGTCTTGGTATTCTTGATTACCATCTCTAATGTGTTCATCTTCCACAATTAATGGATCTGCTTCATTGTTTTCTTGAGGAATTTCATTTGAATTTTCCTTAACAATGAAGTCTATCCATTCAGGTTCTTCACTTCCAACTTCGTTCATGTATTCATCCCAATTCCATGAATCTTTTTCTAGGAATTTGACATCCCTACTGATGCAAATTCGCTTAGTTGTAGGATCAAATAATCTACATGCCTTTGATCCTTCTTAAACTCCTAAGTATACCATTTTAGCACTTCTATCATCCAACTTGGTTAGATGATTTGATGGTACCTTAGCATATGCTACGCATCCGAAAACCCTTAAATGTTTCAAGTTAGGTTTTCTACCTTTTAACGCTTCAAAAGGTGTAGCATTTGTCAGTGCTTTAGTTGAAATTCTATTTAGCACATATATGGTATGCCTTACAGCCTCACCCCAAAAGTTTTGAGGCATTAACATAGCCTTCATTATGCTACGAGTAGTAGATAACATAGTTCTGTTTCTATGTTCGACCACACCATTCTGTTGTGGTGAATAGGGCGCTGTAAGTTGTCTAGCAATACCATTTTCTTTACAAAAACGAGTAAATTCACTAGATGTGAATTCTCCACCTCTATCAGTTCTCAGCACTTTCAATTTGGTTCCAACCTCGTTTTCCACCATTTGTTTGAATTCTCTAAAGATTTCTAAAGCTTGATCTTTATAATTCAAGAAATATACCCACATATAGCGAGTACAATCATCTACAAGTAAGAAAATATATTTCTTTCCAAAATGAGTTGGTGGTGATATCGGACCACAAAGATCTCCATAAACCAAGTCTAAAGGTTTAAGTGACTTGAACTTGGCTTGGTTTGGGAATGGAGCTCTAGCGTGCTTTCCCAATAGACATGCATCACAAATTTGACTTGCATGATTTATACGAGGAATTCCTTGCACCAATTTTTTATGAGTTATAGATTTTATAGCATCAAAATTCATATGACCCAAACGAGCATGCCATAACCATGCTTCTTCATCTAGTTTGGACAATAGACACACAGGTACACCAATCTTTAAATTGATGTTGTAAAGTCTATTCCTTGAATGTGTGACTTTTAAGAGCAAAGTCTGATTATGATCATATAGATGCAACATATCACGTTCTAATAGGAGTTTACATCCGTTTTCAGTCAATTGTCCTAAGCTGAGAATGTTACTTTTCAAACTTGGAATGTAATAGACATTGGAAACAATTCTTTGTTCTTTATTTTTACATTCCAGCAAGATAGATCCGTTTCCTTTAATCTCTACATACGAACCATCACCAAAACGAACTTGTCCAGAGATCTTTTCATTTATTTCTCTGAAGTGTTCTTTATTACCGGTCATATGGTTACTTGCACCATTGTCCAAGTACCATACACTTTCATTGGTGGTCACATATCGAATTGGTTCAATTTGTTTTTCATTCAAGAAAACTTCTTGATGGTCTTCTTGTTCATTATGAACAACCATCAGTAGAGTGGGCTCATCATCTTCTTCCACTACGTTAGATTGTTCGTGTGTTTGCTCATTTTGAGGACACGAATTTGCATAATGCCCGTGCTTCTTGCACTTGTGGCATCTAACCTTTCTCAAATCTTTATGATTTTTCTTTGATTTATTGTAATGGGATTTCTGATAAGATCCTTCATCCTTATCTTCTTGCTTTCCCTTACCATCTTGCCAATTCTTCTTTGACGAGTTAAATCTCTATGGTCCATGATTTCCAAGTCGTTTTCCATGACTATTATTCTTGTCATGACAAGTGAACAAGAGTTTATCTTAAGTCTCAACCACAATTCCTCTTTTAGACTTGATCCTTTCTTCAAAGGTTTTTAGTCTTGCGATAGTATCATCTAGAGTTACATTGTCTAGATCAGTGAATTGCTCAATGGAAGCAATTATTTGAATAAATCTATCGGGCATAGAGGTCAAGACTTTTCCTAACTAGCGTGGGCTGATCATATTTTGCACCACAACCAGTTGCCTTACTAACAATATTAGTTAGTCTTGATGTGAAAGCATCGATGGTCTCATCGTTTTCATTTGCAACTTTTCAAACTCAGACTTAATACTTTGCAACCGTACTTGTTGCACTTGTGTTGCACCAAGATGTCTGGTTTTAAGCTAATCTCACATTTCTTTAGCAGATTTGCAATCTTGTACATGCAAGATTAAATCTTCGGATAGAGTCTGGCTAATGTATGCCATTGCACACTTATCTTTTTTCTTATCCGAACTCGTTTGAGCAGTGGGTTCTATAGTTTCCCAAAGATCATTTGCATCTAGCATGATTTTCATTCGAATTGCCCAAGTTGTGTAATTTGTAGATTTCAACATCGGGCATTGAAAATTCGAAATAGTAGTTCCTGCTTCCTTATATGTTACAACGGAACTCTTTTCTTTAGTTGATTCCGTCATGGTCACCACTTAAGAAGAAAATGTATACACAAAGTATAAAGAGGTTTTCAAGAACCTTTCAATAAATTTCAAGAACCAAAATCAAGAAATTTTGACAAGGCTTAGTGAATTTGACCACAAATAGTCAAACACTTAGGACCGAATGATACCAGGTCAATGATTTAAGATAATGATCGAACACTTATCGATCAACTATTTCACGATTTGAAATAAGAACCGAGGAAAACTTGTTTGTTTATATTAAATTGCAACACCAAAGTTTAATTATGATTAAAAGTACCAAGAAAAATATCAAACAAGACCGGTCAAATTCTCGAAGTAAAATAATCAAATATTGGTGCACTTGTAATCCAATACTAATAATTCTAGAACTTTCAAATTTGATTTTAACAACCGAAACAAACAAGGGGCAGAGAACTTTAAGCCTTTGATCCAACAAATATATCAAAAGTCAAAGTTCTGGTTACAATTGTATATCAAAAATCAATTCGATTAAGTATAATAATCCAATTTTACATCAAAGTGGGTCTGATCAAACTTCACACCACAAGAATCCAATTGATCCTTAAACAATTCCAATTTAATCAGATGATTCCGTAAGGCCTATTGCCTGCGGAACAAAAGCTTTTAATCAATTAATTGAACCGATTGAATACGCCCGTTTTTGTGTATCAATACACTCAATTCCGTAAGGCCTGAGTTTGCCTGCGGATTAAATTTGAACAACAACGATTTCGATTAGTTGCGATATGATATCAATACTAAAATCGATCTCCTTTACAATCACTTCCGTTAAAGGTCTTATTGCCTGCGGATTTCAGAAATCGAATGGTTAGATTGAATTAATTCCGTAAGGCCTTAATGAGCCTGCGGGTTTCAACCGAACAACAATCAAACGTATGATACAATCAATCGAATGAACCTTGAAGGCCAGGAAATGCCTGCGGTCTTCAAATCGAACAATAACAAACAATCAAATGATTCTATGAACCGTAAAGGCCAAAGAGTGCATGCGGTCTTCGCAATCAAATTCGATCGGTGCTTAAAACGTGGCTCGGATGCCAATTTGTCGCCCAAGATCAAAAATAAGAAGATAAAAAGAACAATTTCAATCAACATTTTCATTGCCATTGATATGGATATGTTTATATAGGAGATATAATTACAACATCAACCCTCCTAATTACATAGTAAAAAATACTATACTTTTACATATATACGTATATGACCCTTAGACTTTAACTTGAAAGGTATTAACACTAACAGATACAAAAGCCAGAGCCTATAGTGTAGATGTTAGCCAACTAATAACGAGATGGAACAAGTCACGGATCTGGCCTCCTTGTACCTTCTCATGAACAAAATGTTTGTTTGAAACTTTAGAAACAATATAGAATTCTGTTTAGTATATATGGATGCAATATTTCCACTTGACCATCCTATACTATGAGATACACGTATGAATAATTACAGATAACTTTTCTAGTTCTAATAGCTGGCAATGAGTAGAATAAAATATAAAATAGAAAATGTGTATCTTAACAATATATTAACTTTTCGTTACGTATTTGTTTTTTTGTTTTTTTTTCTACAAAAGCTTATAATCTATTATTATCAATCATCTATACCTACATTTTACAAAATTTAAAACTATCGACATTTTGTACAGGAAAAACATCTTACCATTAGGGTGTCCACATATTAACTTATTAATGCATGAGCAACCACGGGTCATTATGCTGATGGTTTGTTTGAAGATCAGCCCGACCCGGGAACTGACTCGACACATTCGAGCAGTCAAATTAGACCTGCGAGTATGATGTTGTAGCAACTTGAAGATAAATGTTAAAAAGATTTACACAACAATATTTGCTAATTAGTTAATTGCTGCTCTCCAATTTCTAGGACTTGTTTTCTATTTGATTTTGGCATCTATTATTATAGAGTAAAATATCATTTTCGTCCCTAACGTTTCGTTGAATTTACCATTTCAATTCAAAAACTTTTTTGTTATTTTATTCACTTTAGTTTATCAAATATTGTCATTTTCATCCACTCCACTAACACCGTTAAAATCTCTGTTAAATATGAGAGTATTTTAGTCTTTTTCAACACCCTAATTATCCAATTAAAACAAATTAACCAATTAATATTCAATAAAAACTAAAAAACACATGAAGTGACTAGCGAGACCGGGCGATTCAATTTGAAAGCTTCAATTAACCTTAATCTATATTGTTCGATTGAGGTCTGCTGTGGGATTTCAATTAATCTTTACGTTTTGTTCGATTGAGATCTACTATTTTCACGTTTTGTTTGATTGAGGTCTATTGTTCTCACGCTTGAACAAACGTGATAATAATAGACCTCAATCAAACAAAGCGTGACAATAGCATATCTTAATCAAACAAAACGTGATAATAGTAGACCTCAATCTCACATAAGACCTTAACCAAACAATGGTGCCATCTCAAACAAAACATGAAGATTATTTGAAATCCCACATCAGGCCTTAATCGAACAATATGGATTAGGGTTAATCGAAACTTTTATATTGAAGCGCACTATCTCACTAGTAGTTTCATGTGTTTTTTAGTTTCGATTGATTATTAATTGGTTAATTTGTTTTAATTGAATAAGTAGGGTGTTAAAAAAGATTAAAATACCTTCATATTTACCAGTGGTTTCACGGTGTCAATGGGGTGGAAGGAAATGACAACAATTGATAAACTAAAATGATTGAAATGACAAAAAAAAAAAATTGAATTTAAATGACAAATTCAACAAAATGTCAGGGACTAAAATGACATTTTAATTTTTATTATATATCAAGATTAAGACGTCGATAATGAAAGATTTCTTGTTAGTATTAGATTATCTTTATTATTTTCTAAAGAAATCATTGATCCAAGCTTGTGACTAGCAAGACTTATATTAACGCATCATATGTTATTATACACTATTAAAAAAACAAGGTGAGGAATAGTAAAATGTGAAATCATGGCCGTTCAATTGGCATCTACGGTCATCATGTTATATTGGGATTTGGGAGGCGTGCTTCCTTTTGATAAACCCACAATCTCAATCTTAATTCTTAAACACAGAGACATAGATAGATGCCCCATTTTTGTGGGTTTTTCAAGTTTTCATCATGCCTCCAAGGAGAAGCTTTCTATGTGATGGTGCCACCGGCGACGAGGGCGAAGGCTGCTTTGTTCGGTCATTTTATTGCCTCCTGTTCACCCCTCCCGTTGATTCATGAGGAGAGAGAGAAGGGAACCGCTGCCGCCTCCATCGCCATCGGGCATTGTAGAAATGCCGGAGTGCCAACCGGCCTCGGTTTTCTTGCTTTCGGTGATGGCGATACCATCGCCGCGGTGTGTGCACGGTGGTGGTAAGGGTTTGTTTGAAGAAGGGGAAGCTAGCCGTCATCGTGGAAGGAACTACCGGTGTTCCGTCAGGTGTCTGTCGGTGACGGCCCCATTGTCGCTGTGTCTGCATTTTGGTGATTGGGGTTTGTTTACCCAAATCAAATGGTGGTCTGTTGGTATTCCCTTTCCGTGACCAAAGGTGGCGGTGGTGTGGTGGTGGCGGTGGTTGTCTTCTACTAAGGAGGATGAGTGCATGCTATCATCCATCATCGCTGCCAGGTTCGTATGTAAGGGATGATATCAATCAATTTTCAAATCTCTTTTTCGCTAGGCCCCGATCTCCGGCCATCTTCGTCATTTTTAGCCAATGGCGATGGTTTGACTGTCATGGGTGATGTGGTTGTTATTGCCTTTAAACCTTGCTTAATCTGAGATTCTTTTTTTTTTTTATGTGTTGCTGAATTCTGGTGTTGGATCATGGTTTCGTTGACAGTGTTGGGTTTGAGGTTGTGGAGTTGTAATGTAATCTGTTGTTTAGGAATGCATTTCTATTTATTCCATTAAACCAATGATGGCGGGCATTTTACCGTCTGAGGCAACACTGGGTTTTGGGAGGAAATTGTTGACCCGCCTTTGGTTAAATTTGGTTGGTTTGGATTTTTTGCATGGCTATGATGAGCTTAAACGTAAATGACACGCTTTGAATCAAGTGTAACTTTGGCGGGGCAGATCTTTAGGATGGTTTGCAGCCATAATCCCGTGATTCAATTTATGCTTTTGAGCCTGATAACATGTGATATAAGCCCTCCCGTGTCTTGTCATTTAACATGTAGTGTGATTTACAAATTAACGTTATAATGATAATGCATAACAATATGAGATGTTGTGATCGCTAGATTACATGCGTTTCTTTTAGTTTTTCTTTGACCCGTTTACTGCGCGCATTGAGATTTGCTTTGACCTGTTAACTGCGCGTTTTGAGATTTGCTTTGACCCGTTTACTAAGTGCGCAACACGCGCTGGGAAATAACCCAAGTTAAGAAAAATTATTGGTGATAAGTTGGTAGCAAGTTGAATAAATATAAAAATAGAATGTTTGTTAAAAAAAAATATTAACTATCATTACATATTTGTTTTTTTCTTTTATTTTATTTTCTATAAGGCTCATATAATTATCTATAAGTATACATTAGAGGATTTGAAACATCGACCATTTTGATATATGAAAAACACATTACCATCAGGATGTCCACATATGAACTTATTGATGTCGGAGCATAAACGGGCCATTATGTTGATGGTTCGTTTGAAGATCAACCCGACTCAGGAATTGGCTCGGCACATTGGAGAAGTTGGATGAGACCTAGGAGTATGATGTTGGTGGCAAGTTGAAGCTAAACGTGAAGAAGATTGCTTGACAATATCTGTTAATATTTAACTTTTGTCCAACTTTTTAGGATTTGTTTCCTATTATATGCTTCTTTTACTATATATTAGAATCGATGTTTTGGGGGGTTAGACATTGAATTATCTTTATTGTTTTCTAAAGAAATTATTGATTCAAGCTTATGACAAGCAAGACTTATATTAACACAACATATGATTTTTGAAAGACATCTCGTTTTTTTTTAATCCGGTTCGATTTTTCAACCGGACTGGTTCGACCATTGTTACCTTATTGCCGTTGAGGGTGACACCGAAACCTATAAACAAACAGCTTGACCACCGCATGCAACCGGTTCCGTCTACGACAGACGATCGCCCTTTCCATTGTACAACCTAAATCAAACCTCTTTTATCTCTTTCTAACCCAAAATAAAACGAAAATTTGGTCACCTTATGTTGATGGTTCGGGGTGTGGTTGATTTGTAAATTAATATTTAATATTGTAAATGAAGAATAAATTGGTCCTATGGTCTAGTGGTTAGGACATTGGACTCTGAATCCAGTAACCCGAGTTCAAATCTCGGTAGGACCTTTTTGTGATCATTTATTTTATCTTTTATAGACTTCTCTTTTTGATCAATATCATGACCCGGTTTTAACAGCTTTATTTAAGCTGTGACTTAGTAACTGTTTTTAAGCTCTAAACAAATACTAGTTCTTCTTAAAGTTAAAGACAAATCAAACCTTACCAATTTGATTTCTGTCGATTTTTAAACACAGAATGCAAAAGGTATATAATGGCAAATATTAGATTTTTCTTCCAAATCTATATTTTACATCAATCAGTTATGTCTATTTTAAACATAACAATTTCGATACAAGAGTTCTTTTTGGTTGAAGTAAAAACGCAATAAACATCAATGGTCAAATTAAAAAAAAAAAAAAAAAACACTAATACAAATTAATGTTGCATGTTGCTCATCTTTAATATATATACACATAAATTGTAATCCAAATAGGCTTACATATAGTGTCATTTAGTGTAATTGGTGATTCCCCCTGTAATGTAGTATTAGATTGTTTAAGTTTGTTTTTTTTTTCGAACTGCAAATCTATCATACTTTTACTGTTAAATTAAATCAAGTTACATTATGTCTGGTATTAAACTCAGGACATCCCCTCTAAAAGGCAAAATCTCTACCAACTGAGTTGTAAGTGTAACGTTAGATGAATTTAAAAAAATTATTGTTTAAAAGGATATTTTAGTACATTGTTTGATTTGACATATAATGAGTAGTTTCTTTATATTTATGTGAATATGTTTCTTATATTTTAAGCAATTATTATAATTGGTTGTTAGTGGATAAAACAGAAAAGTTACTGTTCAATTTTTATATTTGGAGAATTATTATTCAACACTTACAAATTTTTTAATATTTTTTAAAATGGTTGTGAGTAAATGATAGAGAAAAGGTAATGATAAAGTAGAGAAAAAGTAGTGTCTTTTATTGTAATTTAAGAATAAAGATAAAAAATCTGATTTGAATACTCTAAATGACTATTAACCTTAAATGAAAATGATTGTATATTTTAAAGTGTAAGCCAAAACTATTAGGTTATGTGTTATTAAATGAGTGTAAAGGTGAAGGGTATCGGCTAAGGTGGATGAGTGGCTAGGTAGGAACACCATCATCAAAGTTAGAAGAGCGGGATGGTGAACCCGGTTTACCGAGTGACATGTGGGTCTTTAAAGGCTCTTATGTTTCTTGTGCTCGTTGGGCAGCAGGAGGATAACAAGTATTTTTTTTTTATTTTTTTTATTTTTTTGCCGTTTGAGATCTTATAAAAACAAAAATAAGTAAATACATTACTCTATTACTCTATAATTAAATTAAATGCAAAAAAATAGTAAATTGCAAGTGATGATGCATTTGGTACAACTCATTTGCTCCTACAACTTCTTGCATAATACTGTGGCTTTGATCTTCACCGGCGTCCTATCATTTCTTACTCCTCTCTCTATCTCATAGAAGAATTGCATGTGCGGAAGCCACGAAGCCAGAAGAAGAGGGCAATGAGTCGCTGTCCTACCATGCAATGGCGGAGCTTGAACATTCCCGTAGGGGGGGCGGGGGCGAAGTTATTTTTTTTAGGGGGGGCGAACTCGATATTTATATAAAAATTTACATTACCGGGCCAAAAATTTACACTACCTGACTCAAATTTAACACTACCGGCCCTCACTATCCTCCGCCACTGCCACCATGCCAACCATCATCTACTTCACACTATCACGCTGACACCATACAAATCTTGTAGTGCCCTGATACGAATTTGAGTTCATATGTTTCTTAAGCCCTAATCTATGATTTGGTTGAAGATTAGCATGTGTTTTTTTTTAATCACAAAAAGGTTTGCAATGGATCATATTTTGATGATTTTACCATTAAAGTTGTTAGGATTTTATTCCTTGAAAAATGAGAATGATTGAAGCTGTTGGGTTTTTTGTTAGGTTGTTTTCATTAATTTGTCGCTAGACCGGATCAAAGTGCTTGAACCAAGAAGATAAGGAGGTCATCAAGAGTATCGGATGCGCAATAAACGGTAAGGCTAAATGCTTCGAAACTCACATTCCATATTAATTAGTTGTTTATGTGTTAGAGTTTTCTCATCATTGTTTTGAAATTAGTAGTTGCAAAACTAAATTATTGGTTAAGATTTGAATTTAAGGGGCACTAACGTGAACCTCATTTTTCATAAATGATTACACGAGTAAGAAGGTTGTGTAGATACAATGGAGCATATTGATCATCTATTGAAGGTCAAATCTTACTTGGTTTTCTTCTACTTCTTCACCTTATTTTTTTTATAAACATTAAACTATAATAGTATGAGGTTGTTATAAATTTTAGGGATTTTATACCAATTAGTATCAACTTAGTATCCTAAAATAGGTTTATATACTTTCAACTTGGTCCAGAATAAATGGCGAGGAGGAATTTTTGATGTACCAATCAATTATATGTTTTGAAAAAAACATGTTTTCAATCCATTGAGTAACAATATGTTGTTGCGATGTTCTACCATTCACTTTCACATGTCTTGAGACTTTATCTTTGTCATATTTTGTACGCATCTTGGATATGAACATAATAGATATTTTTTTTTTAAATCATAAGTTTTTAAACTTTATTGACTTCTAATACTGCTGTTATGTAATGTAGGAAGTAAACCTGGATGCTAAATATAATCTAAGGAAACAGAAAAACAAACTATATAAAGAAATGAGTCATATGTCGATGATCATTTTAGTTATAGTTGCTAACTTAATAACCGGAATTATCATATGTGGTTATTAACTTAATTCATTACCTTGAATGGAAGAATACATCTAAAGTAGTGGTACAATTGTCCTATATAGTGAATCAATTTGGTTGTGAAGAAAATTTATATGAGGTTCACATTGAGTTTGTGATTAACTATTTTGTATGTAGCTTTTCCTCTTGCTTTCTTATAATTTTGTGTAATGGTAACACAAAAACTCATTTTTTTTAGTTCAATGAAGTCAGATCATCGTCGAGTACTCAACCAACGAAACACCTAAAATTAGAAATGAAGTGAGATTATGTTCCTATTTACTGTAGTTTGTATTGTGTATAATTGATAGACTCATCAATATGTAATCACAAAATATCTCAATCACATTCCTTCAAGTACTGTATCCCTTATAATACATGACTATATAAGTAATTAGATAGTATTGAACCAATATGAGAATATCATACATTTAAACTTTAAAAATTTACTACATATAAATTACAATCACATTGTTTATCGACAAGAGAGTCAAGTTCAGCTTTTAAGGCGAAAACAAGAATGATGAAGCAACAAAAAGATTGCATGATGAAAGTCAATTTATCAAGGCACCAAATGTGAGATAATCGAAAATAATTTCATTAATATCATATTCACATGCCATTCATGACCCATTCTAAAGGAAATGGGTTGATTTGGGTCACTCATATTATATAATGGATGACTCATATAGTACTTGCTAACTTATAAGGTGTTAAAGTGGGTGTACTCATATTTATCATGCAGTTTGTACAAGTTTATTTTCTACTAATTAGATGTGATTGTAGGTTCAAGTACAACACAAAAGCAAGAAGCTGGAAAACTAGAAAGTGTTGAGTGAAAAATAACTGCTGTAGCTATAAATTCATACTTTTTCCTGGTTATGGTTATATATTTCTTAAATGATAAAAAATAAAATGACTATTTTAATTTGATTGCAACTAAAAAAAGGTGGAATGACTATGAAATACACAACCACAAGCCCTTAATCAACGTCAAAAAATGGTGAGATCTTTTAGTGCCTTTTGTATACATTTTGTTGTTATTTGAAAGACACATATGTAGGCCCTTTTTAAAGTTTATTGCTTAATTATTTTTGAAACTTTACAAATCTTACTATTTGATTTACTTTTTTTTTTTTTTACTCTTTTGTTAATTCAGTTACTATATTGTAACATAATAATACTTATGGACTAATGCTATGATAAAGAGATTTCCAATACATAGTCCCAAGTAGATCTCTGCTGCAACGCACGGAGATGAATAGAACTAGTTTATATTTATAATCGAGTTCTTGTCATAGTTTAAGATAAGTTAGCGTTACTATTCTTGTCTCATTAGTTCTGCTAGTTATTAACAAAGAATGGAAATGAATAGTAAACTTTCTTGTTTTACACTATCAATATAAGTTTTGTTATACCACTTTTTACACTAAAAAATACTCTAGTTCTTCAAATGCACTTTTGCAGCCGAAACAGGTTTATTCTATATTTATATTCTGGAATATGATAGATGTTGTAGGCAAATTTAATTAGCGGCAAATGATTATTCCAACATCCTTCGAAGTTAATTACACATGTTTGTAATGTATCTTTCAAAGTTTAGATTGTACATTCATTCTGTCTATCAGTTACGGATAGTAAGCCGTACTTAAGTTTAATTTCATTCCTAACTCATTTTGAAACGGTTGTTAGAACCTGAAAGTGAATCGATTATCTCAATCTGATATTATCGAGACGGGTACACCATGGCATGAGACTATTTCTTTAATGTAAAGATATGCTAGCTTAGATTGCCCACTATGATGACCAAACCTAACGTTCTAACCCTACCTTTTATTAAAAATTAATTTCTCTCTCTTTTACCTATACAAACCAACAAAACCCAGTTCTCTATCAACATTCACAAACCAACCTAAAATATTAAACTATGTGTTAAATTAATTGTTGAGATTAAAATAAATAAAGTGAAAACCAATAGAAAAAAAAACAAGTGTAAAAAAGAATCAAAACTTAGGTTGCAACCTAGATTGTGAGGGTGATAGGGTCGTGGGTTTAATTGAAATAAAACTTTTCTTTATAATTGTTTGGCCGACCAACCTGTGCTAATGGTCGTGGATGGCAGTGGTCTTATTTATCTTATAGCTTTTATGAATAGGTATAAATAAGTGGAGCTCTTAATCTGTCTAATATAATCTTGTATCCATGGCTTCATCTTATAAGAAGCTTTGTGATGACATCCATTGTTATATTCTCCATTTTTCATTCGTGAATTTTGGTTGTCGAAGATAATCACATGGTCGCTGATGGTTTGCTTTAACCTTGAGGTACGTAAAATATTTTTCTTCACATCTTGTTATTGGTGTCTTCATACCCGCCTACCAATAGTTATTTCTTGAGTTTTTTTATATCTTATTGTTACCAGAATGAATTGAATATTATGACTTATTACCCTGGTAGTGGGGTTTAAGGGGTTCAACCCTTATTGGGATCCAAGGGGCAAAGCCCATAGCTTGAATTTAGTTACTACGTTTGTGTGAAAAAGAATTATATAGAACAAGTTCTGTAGTAGAGAAATCTATTAGTCAGTGTGATGACGGCCGCATCGTATAAAGGATGCGGGGTGCATCCCAAATCAGTGATGAGGAGGCATCGTAAACAGGAAGCGGGCTGCATCCAAATTAGTGATAAGGAGCACATCAAAATGGTGATGTAGACCACATCGATTATATGAAGCAATCTATCGTCATTTGACACGTGTAAGGATGACACGGATACGGGATTGACCCATGGAAGCATGACAAGGACCATGATAGGGATCACATCGTGATTTTGATAAATGGCGCATTGAAAGGCGGCTCGCGAATTACCAACAACTTACACATCCTATTTGCAGCCTTAAGGGGACGTAGACCGCTACATGTTTCTGTTACGATCGTGTTTGAAGTTAGTATGGCCTAATAAATAGGTTCATGATCCGATCTTATTTCTTACATCTAAAATGGTTTTTTCACTTGAAACCCATCATTTCAAGCCTTTTTCAAGTCTCTAACGATCTGATAGCCTCTAGCAACTTCAGTGACGCTCCAGGTTTGATCTGGATATCAAACATTAGTTCTAGAACTAGTGTTTGCAGTGGATAACGTGGTCCTAGGTTATGCATAACTTGATCAACTATGCTGGTCACTTAAAGCTAACCTCAATAATGATTATCCATTTTCCAACCCAACGACCTTTTCTCTCGACCGACATTGGTGAGTAGCCTCACTGTATGCTCTCCTGCTCTGGCTAATGCTCCAGGGAAGCGGTGTTTGCTTCCGTGAAGGGCTTAGGTGGCATTCACGCCCCATGCCTTCACACCTCATAACACACTACTATACTTCTAAATAAAAACCGTCACAAATTAAAACCAAATCAAATCAATCTACCACATGGTTAGATTCGACAGTTTAGACAGTGTCCACACTAAATAGAAAATGCAAAGGACATATTTTAAAACACAAAATATATATATATAACACAACTTAACAAAAATCAACCATTAAACGCATCAAAATTATAATCCAGCAATTTGCAACATTAACAAAAATCAAAGGATTAAAGTAGACAAAGAGTAAAAATGTTAATACGACAGCATGGTTTAACCTATGGTATGCATCTAACATATATTTTTAGCTGAAAAATTTTGTTTTTTCTTGACAAACAAATTTTCAAATGATGTACTAAATCAACCTCGGTATCTAAGAAAGCAAGAAGATAACTTTATCCTAATAAAAACAACTTTTGACCTACGTAACATATCGTTTAATCATATAAACATAAATGTCATAATATTTCATTAACTAAACATAATAATAAAAATTACGTTCTCGGTTGCTCCTCCGAAAACCTGGGAAGCTGAACCAGTGAGTTGACTCGCGTGACTCCTTCCAACCCGGACCATTTCTGATCTTCAGTCACCCCCAAACTGGTTTCTCCATTGGCTTCCAAAACTACGTCGTATTGCTCGCTTCTACGTCCACCATTCTCTTCACATGATCTGACTGTAAAGTTTCTTTGCAGAACTGGCTCTGGGTTCTGACCGTCGTCCGATTCGCCTGCATTACTGTGGAGTGTAGCAGAAGAGAAACCCTGTTCTTCATTATCTGATTCTGAATCCATTTTGCCATCCAAAAACAAGCAAACAACTGCACAATCGTCCGTTTTGGAAGTTGGGTATTTGGATTTCCATTCACGTGCGGCTGAGTCTACCAGCAATCTTGCTGCTGATGATCGAGTTGGAGCTGATGATACGATTTCAATCACTTGTTCGTTGCTTAAAACATCCCAAATCTACACATACATGTTTAGGTTCAGTCCTTAAGCCATAAACAAACAATCAATGATAAGAAACAAAAATCACAAGACTTTAATTGTAACACCAATAACTAATTTGACCCGTTTCATTGCTAGCTGATCTTTTTGATTTAGAATGTTTTACGCATTAAAAATGCACTTGGGCGACTTGCCATGCTTGGCCCTTTGGCTATTTTCTTTTCTATTTGACCAGTTAGAGATAAAACATAACCTGAATCAGTATGAAAGTAAGTGTTTCGAAAGTGTCAACACTAGTAACTCTATGGCATGAAACTCAACTATGTTTACTTACCCCGTCTGAGGCAAGAACGATAAATTTATCTCTCTCGGTGAGAATCCGGTGAGAGAACTCAGGAACTGAGATCACTCCATATTCCTTCAAACAAAAATCTCCAAAAGCGCGTGCCATTGCTAGGCCTGGGGCATCATCGAATGGTAGCCAAACTCTATGTACCTCGGGTTCATCTTGTAATGCAAAGACTCGACCTTTGCATCTTTTAATCCTCTCAGCTTCTTCTGTTACACAAAAACAAGTTAGCAAATTGAAAAGACTAAGTAAAAATTGAGTAGGGGTGGAGGGATGCCAAATCCTGATATGAAACCAAAACAATCAGGTTTTGCTTTGTCATATCTAAATCTAAATTATTCAATATATTGGTTGTGTTCCAGTTGACGTGTTTAACCCCTTTGACTAAACACTAGGGTTGACCTGCCAACCTAAAGGTCAACCAGCAAACTTTAAGGTCAACACACCAATCACTTTAATCCATTTTTACAACCACCAACCCCTTTGACTCCTAAATGTGTTAAACGGGTCGTGTGCAGGTTACACGATTTTAAGAGGGTTTGGGTTGACGTCTTTGGCATGAATAGATATACGGGTCATGTTTGTGTTCAACGATTGAACCTGTGAACCCAACATGATCAACACCCCAAAATGTAGTAAGTTTGTCATACTTGGTAGATCAGGCTTTAGGTCCACGGTCAACTGAACTGCCACGAGCGTATCGTTTGTATCTTTAGATGCCATAATGGCACGAGAATCTCCTATACTTCCCATGAAAAGATTCGATCCCTTCAATTAAGATTTTCATCAGATAAAATTGAGTTAGTTTAAAAATGGAAACATACATCCTATGGAAAAGATTTTAACAACCAATCAAGCGTTTAGCTTGAAATAAAAACCATACCTGTTTAACAATGGTGACTGCAGTGCTGCCACTACAAAAACAATCCAAATTGGGATGGGACTTTAGTTCTTTATCCATCGCTTTATACGATTTAAGAAACGCCTCTCTCCATAATAACTCTGGTTTTTCTTCTTCACCATCACCTGCATCTAACGTGGAATCCCCATTGCAACAAATAGTAGTTGAACGGTTTTTCTTCGATTCATAAGAATCAAGAAATGAAAACAGCTTAACTGGTAATGTATCACGGACTTTACGAGCAACAAGATGTCCATGGGGCCCGTGCCCATCAAACACTCCACAAAATGTCACATCATCAGCCATGAAATCCTAAAGAGCATTTTAGTTGTTATCATCTTATATTGAATAATAAGAATCAGATAATAAGTTGTAATAAAATAAGCCGTTTAGAAGATAGTGTTTCGATATGTTTGAAGTTGTCTAATAATCCAGTTCCAAAACGCACATCCAAACACCCCCTTTTTTCAGGAAAAAGACTTACTTCCCAAACGATCATCGCATCTTGGTTTATTCCCTTACGACCCTGTTGAGTATATATACAAGAACTTCGGGTTTTCCCATTTGCAAAAATCCTATTGGGTATCGAAGACGAGTGCTGAAACGTGCTCACATAGTCAGAAAATCTTTTTCTTGTCCTCTTCGTTTCGCCAAAACTCCTACTACTTGAGGCACAACAGCCCATTTTAACCACCTCAAAAACAGGTCAAATATGGCCCAAAAAGCTGCTGTGAATTTTGAATCCAGATAAAGACTCCACAAACTTGCTCAAAAGTCAAAATCTCTGGAAAAGACAATCAGCCCAGCTAAAGAATTCAAGAAAAAGATAACGTAATCAATTATTTACTCCAAATTAAAGTTAAAAATGACTGCTTTATAAGAACTACCCATATAGCATGTGAACAATATTTAAATAATGTATAGATCATGTGTCCACAGAAAAGAATCTTTGATATAATATAACTGGGAAATTTTATATGTCTATAAATCTTGGTGTGTGAAGACGACAAACAAAAGCAGGAAAATAAGAAAGATACAATCAAGAATCATGGGAAATAGTCAATTTGACCAACAAATATGTAAGCAAAGTAGTATTCTTGGCATCTTTCTTTATATAAAATGCAAAAGCTTCTCCCACAATTCAAATCAGTTAACCTCTTAAAGGCGATCTACTCGGTGCAAGCTCTAGGTTACCTTATCCCATTGGGTAGCACGACTCGATGGTTCCATACCATAAGTTTTTAAAAACATAGTTACCCGAGAGAAAAAAACAATTCGTATTAACCCAAATTCCAAACACATTAAGACAAGTGAAAGAACAAGAACTACTGCGGATTGATTCGGAACATTTCAATGCACATTGCATAGAGACAGATCTGAGCATGGATTTTCCATTGAATTTAGCACATTTTATATTTCCTCAAGAACATTATTATAAAGACCCAAATATGAACTGGTAATGCTGGTCAATCTTGAAAGATATAGCTCATGGGAAGTCAAAATTAGTAATACATTAGTCATAAACATACATTTTGTGAAAGACAACTTCACTATTCTTCCAAACCCAGTTCTTTTTTCCTTTGTTTTTAGATGTTATTGGTTTTTATAAAACTAATTAACAAACAAAATAGTTTGTAATGTTAATTACTCTTAGAGAAAAAGAAAAAGGCCAGAAACAAAGTCATACACACCCCCAAAATGACTTTCTCACTTTTGGAAAATGGGTGAAAAAGCAATGCATCAGATTTCAAACCTTAATTCTAAGATCAAGAAAAAGAATGCCAAAATTCAAAATCAAAATCAAGTTTTTGGAGGAGCAAAACTCTTTGGAAACACACAAATATATCTAAACAATCAACAGATCTTGAACTAAACACACAACAGTTAGCAATTACTAAGCTTTCTCATTTAGGTCGTTTCTAAGTTGTACCACCCAAAAAGAAGCTCAAATTCCTCAAGGCAACGAAAACCCACTAAAATTAAAGACTAATTCAAGAAAACCCAGATCAAATAAACCAATTAAACTACCAAAATGCAACAAATTTACCATATCAAGAAGCTATAAACCTTAAATTACTAAAACCCCTTGTGAGAAACATTAGAAAGAAGTAGAGGAAATTAGTAAGAATAAAGAGATGAAACATTTTAGGGAGGAAGGAGGTACCTTTATGATCTGGATGGTGTGGGTGTGATTGAGAAAAGAAGACGTAGGCGAGGGGAAAGCGTAATGCATTGATTGCAAAAGCGAGAGGCAAATGCAAATGGATGAGATGAGATATGATGTGATGGGTCGATTAAATAGGATATGTATGTCAAGTCAAGATTTTACGTTTAAACCATGCTCATGAGTGATTCTTTTGGATTTTGAGGCCACCATGTCTTGTTTAATCGTTTAATATAATAGAATGTTTGTTTATATTGGGGTCCATTAGTTGTTTTTTTTTCCTCTAATAAGGGTCAGCAAAAGTTTATTCGATTAAAACAGGTACTAGCATGTAGCTATAGAATAATTTATATTACAAACACAATAAGCATTTGTGACAGACCAAACAGAAAAATTCAACCCAAAACACTAGTCTGATAGGTGAGGGAACTCATTTGGTCACATTTATATTTTACCTTGTGTATCCCATGATGTCTACTTAAGTTTATTACCTATAATAGAGTACCACTTTTTACTCGTTCATCACTAGCTTTTCGATGTCTTGTGCATCACCTTTTTTGATTGTGTACGGTATTAGTTATAACAAATGTTTATTTGCTATATATAAACGTTAACACTTATTTATTGTGATAACACATTAACCAAACTAGTGATTCAGAGTAGACCACGTGATCGCTGTAAGTTAGAGTTATAATGGTAAAACTAGTGGTACAAAATTAACGTTAAAATTCTTTTAAAAAAATATAGTAAGACTATATTCGAATTAAAGATATGAAACGATCTATTTAATACTGTAATTTGTATTAAAAAAAAATAGCATCATATTAAAAAGTAAAAAATGTTTTAAAAAAAGGGTGAAGTTATTTTAAAAATGGAGGCAAAATTAAAAAATGGGGGAAAATTATTACATTAGTGGTGTAATGTTGTTCAAAAGTTAGTTACATTGCATAATCATAACGTAAGTGTTCATTACATAAGTGTTAACGGTTTATCGTAATAAATATGTGTTAACAACTGTTTCTTCCCCTATATATACATATATACACATAGGGCAAGGATTAGATGTTAACCCTTAATTATTATGATAACCGTGTTAACTTTTAAAGATCAATCAAAATTATTGTTATTATTTTGTTGGAATAACATCATTATACATATATAACGTTATGTTCTTTTTATGTATATGTGTAAATTCATAAGCGTAAAAGAGTTACGACAAATATAAGTTATTTACACCTATGTAAATATTTACCAAGTGTAAGTAACATACACTTGTCGTAACTTTTTTACACTTGTGAATTTACACACATATATATAAAAGAAATAATATTTTATATGTATAATGATATTATTAAAAAAATAATTTTTATTGATTTTTAAAAGTTAGCATGGTTATCGCAATAATAGAGGATTAACATATGTACATACCTACATACCTACATACATACGTACCTACATACATACATACAAACATACATATATATATATATATATGTATGTATGTATGTATATATGTATAAATAAAAATACGAGCCATTGATTTTAATACATCAAAGGTGAAGATTCAGTTTATTGGTTTTCATAATTTTTCTTGATTTTTCTTACCCTATATATATACATATATATATACATATACATATACATATATACATATACATATATATATTAAAATACAATGGAGGGATCAAGTGAGAAGTCTTTTTATGTGAGAACTCTAGAAATCAATCTAATCCACTAGTTTTTCAATGGCAAAATGGTAAAATAACAAAAACATAATAAAAAAAACTATAAAACAAAAAATAACATAAAAACAAAAAAAATAAAAACACAAAAATATTTCTCTCGTTTCCCTCTTTCATAAAAAAATAAAAAAAATTTATAAAAAATAAAAAAATTTCTCCTTTTTTTTTACATAATTCGTTTTACACATGTGTATTGTGTAAATCCTATATTATACATGTGTATAACCAGATTTACACATATGTAAATAATGGGTGGACGATTTTTCTAAAAAAAGTATATCAAGATGATAGGTGTTGAAAAGATAAAAAATAATAAAATTAATGGTAAAATGGTTTTTAAAAAAATATTGTCGTGAAAAAAGTTATGAACATTTTAAAAAAAATATGGAAATGGTATGTGACTTGCATGTGATAAAAAAATATACGCCTCATATTGATTTATAAAGTTCTCATAAAAAAATGATGATTCTTAAGATAACCCTACCTTGTATATATATATGGTTTATTATTAAAGAATCACTTTTTATTTTCAGAACCAAAAGAACCAATGGTTCTATGGTTCTAAAAATGTAAATTAGTTGTTTATATAGATTATTATTTATGTAAGTTAAAGCTGTAAATTAGTTGGTTATATAGATTTTTATTTTCATAAATGTAAATTACGAACCATTGATTTACATATATTTAAGTTAAAGTTGTTGATATTTAGTTGTTTATATAGATTATTATTCATATCAGATATACACATATGTAAAACAATTCAATTAACATCAGACTTAATTTACGTTTATTTAAATCAATGGTTCTGTGGTTCTAAAAATAAAAAGTGATTTTATAATGATCCTAATATATATATATATAATAGGGTAGTGTTATCTTGAGAACCAATCTTTTTTTGTGAAAACTATAGCAACCAATATGAGCCACATATTTTAAGTCACATACAAGTCACATGTCATTTCCACTTTTTAAAAAAAAATATTCATAACTTTTTTTCACGACATTATTTTTTCAAAAAAATTACACCATTAATTTTAGTATTTTTTATCTTTCCAACGCATACCATATTGATATACTTTTGATAAAAAAATCGTCCACTCGTTATTTACACATGAGTAAATTAGTCACTACACATGTGTAAATCCTGTTTTACACATGTGTATTTTCAAGTATTACATATGTGTAAAATGACGTTCATAAAAAAATGAGTTTTTTTAATAATTTTTTAATTTTTTATGAAAGTGGGAAACAAAAGAAATATTTTCGTCATTTTACTTTTTCAATTTTTATGTTATTTTTTGTTTAATAAATTTTTTTATTATGTTATCATTATTTACTATTTTACCCTTGAAAATGCATGGCTCATATTGTTTACTAGTTCTCATAAAATAAGTGAGTTCTCATTTGAACCATGCCCTATATATATATATATATGTATACATATATATATATAAGAAAGAGATCATATGTAAACCACCTGAAATTATGTAAACCAATAAACCAAATCTCAGTCACTTATTAGATTGAAATCAATGGTCCAGATTTTTTAGAATAAAAAAAATATATTTTGTTTTAAATGGTGGGTCCTACGCACAAAAGGACAAAAAAGGGTAAATTGGTCATTTTGTATACCTTGAATCTAGATTTTTTAAATTAACAATCACACACACCACCTACTCATTTCCATCACACATACACAGTCTCTCTCTACAAACTAAATGTCATATATATCTCTCTCTCTCTCTTTGTATTCTCTTTCTAAAAGCTGCGAGCAGTATAGCAACGATGGTGACAGTGACTAACCACCATCTATAGAAGCAGCTAATATGACGACATCGGCAACGGCGGTTGCGATAGTGGTGATGACGATGGTAGTTGCGATGGTGGGGACGGCGTCTACGACAACAAACTAGTGGTATCTCTCACTCATTTTCTTTCTCTAAAAAATTGCAGCAGTGGGGGATGGTGGCTAACCACCATGTACAATGGCGGTTGCGAGGGTGGTGATGGCGTCTCCAACGACGGACCGGTGGTAATCTCTCTCTAAAAAAAATGCAACAATGTGGCGATGGTGGCTAACCACCATCTACATCTGCGATGGCAGCAACGGCGGCTGCGATGGTGATTATATTTGTCTAGATCTGGGTTGCACATGTGCGATAGTGGCGACAACATCTACGACGATGGACCATTAACTTTTTGTTGGTGTTTAAGGTTAGATCTAGGTTTTTTTGTTGTTTTAAAGCATTGTGTTGGTGTTCTAGTTTAAATCTGAGTTTTTCTTATTGGTTATATTTTTCTAGATGTGGGTTACATATTTTTCTAGATCTGAGTTTTTCTTGATTGTTTATCATAATTTAACTTCGTGTTTCAGGTGGTTTGCAAAGTGGTTTCTACATCCAGCTGCTGTGTCCATTTATGATTATTTTTACACATGTTCATAGGTCATTTTGTATACCTTGAATCTAGATTTTTTAAATTAACAATCACACACACTCTCTCTACAAAGTAAATCTCATCTCTCTCTCTCTCTTTCTCTCTCTCTTTGTTTTCTCTTTCTAAAAGCTACGAGCAGTGTAGCAACGATGGTGACTGTGGCTAACCACCATCTATAGAAGCAGCTAATATGACTACATCGGCAATGGCGGTTGCGAAAGTGGCGACGGTGACGGCAGTTGCGATGGTGGGGACGGCGTCTCCGACAACAAACCGGTGGTAATCTCTCACTCATTTTCTCTCTCTAAAAAATTGCAGCAGTGGGGCGAAGGTGGCTAACCACCATCTACAACGGCGGTTGCGATGGTGGTGACGGGGTCTCCGACGACTGACCGGTGGTAATCTATCTCTAAAAAAATTATAGCAGTGGGGCGACGATGGCTAACCATCATCTACACCTGCGATGGTAGCGATGGCGGCTGCGATGGTGGTTATATTTGTCTAGATCTAGGTTGCACATGAGCGATAGTGGCGATGACATCTCTGACGACGGACCGGTAACTTTTTGTTGGTGTTTAAGGTTAGATCTAGGTTTTTTTTTGTTGTTTTAAAGCATTTAGTTGGTGTTCTAGTTTAAATCTAAGTTTTTCTTGTTAGTTATATTTTTTTAGATGTGGGTTACATATTTTTCTAGATTTGTGTTTTTCTTGATTGTTGATCATAATTTTAATTCGTGTTGCACGTGGTTTGCAAAATGGTTTCTACATCCAGCTGCTGTGTCCATTATTATTTCTAACAATTCAAATGATTACATTGGGTTTGTTAATGATACTAGTCTTGGGTAAAAATATCAACAAGGTAATACTTGAAGCTCCCTAAATATTTTAATTCTATTTCTTTTTCAAAGCATATAAGGATAATGATCTATCTTTGATATCATAAGGATCTCTTATACCCTAACATTGTGTTATCATACAATATTCAAAATAGGGGCCTGAACCATCTTCCATTCTTCTTATAGACTCCACTCAGCCTAGATGATATACTAAAAAATGATTGGTAAATATTCATCATTATCCAGTTAGATAAACCCAGTTTATACTAAAAATGCATAGTTATAAAGTTCAGCAAAGAAAGGGTTAGTGAATCTGGGTTGTTGGACACTCAACCAAATGCAGTCCTATCATTTTGGATTAGTACCTCCTTTTTTCCCATTATGTCATATCTATTTTGTTGATCTTCGAAAACCATTCAGGGCAATGTATGATGGTTGGATATTTTCAGTTTATATAATATTGGTAATCTTTACTTTTGTCAATTATGGGTATTGTTAAACTGTTGACCGATTAGTGCGAGAAATTTATGTGTAATTGTCATTTCAAAAACCCAAATATGCATGTATTTGGGAGTAGTTATGCATTAATGAAAGGGGCATTTACATATTTCCCCCCTCTCACACTTATTAATTACATATTTATCCAAACTAAAAAATTAATTACATATTTTCTATTTCTAAAATATAGGTATTACACATTTACTCATCTTCTTAAAATATGTTATTGAATAAATATTGTATCCATGTTTTTACTAAGTTATTTTTATATATTTCTCTTCCTAAGTGTAATGTTCCGTATTTTCCATTTATTTATTTATTATTAATGTAATGTTACTCCTTATTCAATCCTTGTAATCTCAAAACTTGATTATAGTATAAATATCTTTTTATATCATTCTTGTTAATTATATGTTTGTGCAATGCTTAAACAATTGCGAATACACATTTTAACGCAAAACCGAGCAACTTATCGTCACTTATATTTTTTTTGAAAAATTATTTATAAGTTTTATTTTTATGGTTCATATGTTAAAATACTCATGCTTAATCAAGAGTTTATGATGCAAATTAATAAATAAAATAAGTTAAGGGGTTGAACACTTAGTCAAACTAGTTAGTTTACTTTAGTATTTTCATTTATGTACTCATGATCATCCGAATCACTCTTATGTGAAGATTTTGTGCAATGGTGACAATCTTGAGGTTTGTGGATATCCCCACCTCTAATACATGACTTATATGAATATAACACTTGAGGTTTGTGGATTACCCTACCTCTAATGCATGACTTATTTTATATCTACATAATACTTAGTCAAAACCAAACTGTAACATCAATCAAACCATGGTTGAATGTTATGGGTTAAGGTAGACGTTATACTAATCTAATGATTCCATATTTTGGAGTTCCAATGAGTGACTAATACTCATAAATAACACACACAATACATGGCGTCCAAGTAAGTGTCTAAGTAGTATATACTTTCATGTACTCTCATATTTGTAATTTTCGTATACTTTCCAATTGCTAAAATCTCAAACTTTGAATCCTAAACTTACACACATTTGTTTACCTTTTATGAGGTCGCCTTCGCCCTACCATAGGAAGAAGTGAAGCAACTCATGATAGATGAGTTTTGCCCTCCTCATGAAATGCAAAGTCTTGAAGAAGAATTTTGGAACCTCAAACAAATTGGAGGTGACAACTTGACTTACACCGTTCGCTTCAAGCAGCTTAGTATCCTTGTCCCTCACATGGTCAACACCACCGATCGAGCCATAGCCAAGTACATAAAAGGCCTTCCCCCTATAATCCGTGACTCAGTCACCGTAGCCGAACCCTTCTCAGTTGAGCGAGCCATCTGATTGGCGGCTACCTTGTCCGACAACCAAGTGAAAGACGGATCTTTGTCTCTTAAAGGCTCCTTTAAAACTGCCCATCAAGCCATCTCCAAAACACCTGAGGAACCCAAAGACACAAAAACACTATCCAAACACAGTCGTCACGGCAAGAAACACAAGTTTTAAAACCACAACTATGCCATGACAACACCAACAACCCAAGCTCCCTTCAACTCGAACCAAGAACCACCCAAGAAAGCTTACACCGGTACATTTCCCAAATGTGCCAACTGCCAATACCACCATCCACCCTCCTCTCAGTGCCGTCAATGCACAACGTGCAACCGTTATTAGAACTTTGCCTCAGCATGTTGAGTGGTCCTAGCCTACATGGTAACCCACCCCCGACTAATGCAAACGGTCGTACTTGCTTCAAATGTGGTGACCCAAACCATCTTGCTCCTCCGCAACAATCAAGTTCAAGTGCAAGCGTCACGTGCACGCGCATTTAACATAAATGCGCATCAAGCTTAAAACGAAAATGACGTCGTAAACAGTACGTTTCTTATAAATGGAATTTATGCTTCTTTGTTATTTTATACCGGTGCGGATAAAAGTTTTGTTTGTGTAAAATTTTAACCAATGTTAAAATGTACACATTCTAAATTGCCAAAACCATTCACCGTTGAAGTCGCTAAGGAAAATCTGTCACCATTGATTCCATTCTCCTTGATTGTGTTTTAAGTCTTAATGAACATGAATTTCCCATCGAACTCATACTCATGCAATTGGGTAGCTTTGTTGTCATAGTAGACATGGATTGGCTTGCCAAGGTTCGTGCCTAAGTCGTTTGCTTTGAAAAATATATTCGTATTCCGCTTCCTTCCAGTGACACCTTACATATCTATGGCAAGAAACCCTCAAACGGACTCAAACTTATGTCTTGTACGGAGGCACGGAAGTGCTTACGTCAAGAATGTATTGTCTTTTTAGCCCATGTTGTGATAGAAAAAGAAAAAGGAAAGAGTGTGAAAGACATTCCAATCATTTGCGACTTTCCTGACGTTTTCCCTTAAGATCTACCAGGCCTTCCTCCCGCTCATTCCATTGATTTTTGGATTGATCTCATACACGGTGCTACATCTGTAGCTAAATCTCCCTACCTACTTGCACCCTCGGAAATACAAGAGCTAGCTAGTCAACTTCAAGAGTTGGTTAATAAAGGCTTCATACATCCTAGCTCATCCCCTTGGGGTGCTCCAATCCTTTTTGTAAAGAAGAAGGATGGTTCATTCCGCATGTGCATTGATTATCGTGAGCTCAATAAACTCACTGTCAAAAACCGTTATCCTCTTCCTTGTATCGATGATCTATTTGACCAACTCCAAGGAGCAACTTGTTTCTCAAAAATCGACCTGCGATCTGGTTATCATCAGCTTCCAATCCGTGAAGAAGATATTCCAAAAACCGCTTTCCGCACAAGGTATGGTCATTATGAGTTCATAGTTATGCCTTTTGGTTTGACCAATGCACCCGCAACCTTTATGGACTTGATGAACCGCGTGTGTAGACCTTGTTTGGATCATTTTGTAATTGTGTTCATTGACGATATTCTAATATATTCTAACACCGATCCGAACACAAACGACACTTACGTTTGATCTTTGAAATTTTTCGAGCCAAACGACTATACGCCAAATTCTCCAAATGTGAATTTTGGTTGAAAGAAGTTCAACTCCTTGGTCACATCATAAGCGAAAAAGGCATTCATGTTGATCCTACCAAAATCGATGCGCTCAAAGGGTGGATTACTCCCGAATCCCCTACCAAAGTATGTTCTTTCCTTGGATTGGCGGATTACTACCATTGATTCATCTCCAACTTTTCAAAAATCGCCATACCTCTCACCTTTTTGACACAAAAAGATAATCCTTTTGTTTGGGGTCTAGAACAAGAGGAATCCTTTCAAACCCTCAAGCGTATGCTCTGTGACACACCTAACCCTTCATGATGGAAATGATGATTTCATGGTTTATTGTGACGCTTCTAATCAAGGTCTCGGTTGTGTCCTTATGCAACGAGGCAAGGTTATCGCTTAGTGTCAAGACAACTCAAAACCTACGAGAAAAACTACACTACCCATGATCTCGAACTCGGAGCTGTTGTTTTCGCTTTAAAGATTTTGAGGCACTACCTTGCTGGTACTCAATGCGTGGTTTTCACTTATCATAAGAGTCTCCAACATATATTTAATCAAAAGGATCTCAACATGCATCAACAACGATGGGTTGAATTGTTGAATGACTATGATTGACGCATAAGCATCAATCACATATTTCATCCACTTCGAGTCTTCTATATAAAAGAAAACAATAAAATTACAAACTCCAAATACATAAATTTAAAACTTTATTTTAAAACAATAATCACCGATAATCAACGTTATATCTCCAGATACAAAATACAATTGGCAAAGTTTTAATCAATTATAAATAAAAAAGATCAATATGTAAAAAATTTCTTAGTAAAAACAAGATAAAATAGTCATTTGATAGGTTAATTTTAATGAAATGGATAAATATATAATAGGTATAAATTAGGAAGGGAAATATGTAATTGATTTTATGTTTTTTGGGGAAATATGTAATTTATGTTCTTAATAAGGGGAAATATGTAAAAATCCCTTAATGAAATTATGCTTATAATGCAAATATGCATTTAGGCACTTTCAACATCTACGCAGAAAGCACATATCAAATTTCTCAGTTAAGTGCTTACTTATTTTATTACATAATGTATTGAAATCAAATTTATAGTGATTATATGTTGGATATCTTGGAATGGGCGTTTCTTTATATTTATTTGCATTTGTCATTTTTTGATAATTTGATAGATTCATCTGGTAATCAAATCAAAATGTTAGCAGAACGAGATCATGTAGCATGTAATATTTTCATGTTCTTATAATTCTTGGGCCAGCATTTTTTTTCTAAAATTAAGTATTACAAGCTTTTAAAGCATACTAAAATTTAACAAAGCTATTATAAGCGGCAATCGAGAGTAGATGGTAAACAATTATAACCCAAATCTTTGAGTTCTATTATTTCAACTCCTTTTCCTTGACATCGCCCAAATTTTAAGACTTCTATGTAATTATACCCTACATCATTGAGTTCTATTATTTCACTTCCCTTGCTTTGACTTTGCCCAAATTTTAATACTTCTACGTAAAGTGTAATCACCATATTAACTTACAAGGTAGTTTATTGTCATCAAACATGAGTCCGTAGTAACATATGTTACGACTTAGTTGCTTAGAATACGCCCATACAGATTTCATTTGCAACAATTAATTAATTTAATTAAGTTGTGAGGGTGTTTCATCACGATGCCCATATGCACACGCTGATTGCTATGGATACAGGTGAATGTTTCTTTATCTAATATTGAAATTGTTCATGTGCAACAAAGGACATAATAATACTAAAAACATATAAAGAAAGACTTGTAAATTATAAACATTAATTCCAAAAAAACTCTTCTACAATATAAGAGATAGTAATATGAATATGTGATTCAAGATCGAAATACTTCATGTATGCAATTATGCAGTAACAAACACTCCCAAACTATGCATTATCGCACATTCTACAATTATGTTGATATGCACAAAGGCTTTAGCATTGCTGTAGCAGCATGATTAACCTAGTCATCTCAATGAATGAACCATTAAACCATTATAACAAGGGTTTGTTTGGTATGACGTAATGAAATGGCCGAAGGAATGGAATGAATGAAGGAATGGAATGGATGAGAGAATTAAATGAATTATTACATTTCATTGTCCTGTTTGGTTACCCTAATGAATGAATCATTACTTTGTATTGTTTGTTAGGTATGAAAAAACGAACGAATAAAATATAAAAGTAGTTATGGTGGTGGCGGCCTGCGGTGGCGGCCGGCGGTGGTTTCCAGCGTTGGCAGTTTCCGGAGATGGCAGTTTCCGGCGATGGTGGTTTCCCGCAGCGGTGATGGTTTCTGGCGACGGTGGTGGTTCCAGGCGGCGGTGGTGGGCGGTGATGGTGGTGGCCGGTGGTGGTTTCCGGCGGTGGCGGTGGCCGGCCGATGGTGGTGGTTTCCAACAACCGTGTTGGTCGGCGATGGTGGTGGCCGGTGGTGGTTTCCGGCGGCGGTGGTGGCGGGTGATGGTGGTGGCCGGCGGCGGTGGTGGTCGATGGTGCTGGGTGAGTGGGTGGCGTTGGTGACTAATGATAAAAAAAGGGATGGAATGAAAAAAAAAGAAGGGGGGATGGATGGAATGAATTTGAGGGAATGGAATCAACTATGTAATGGTTCATTCCATTACCTTCACCAACCAAACATGTATTTATTCATTGACCCTTAATGGTTCATTCCATTCCGTCCCTCATTCCTGCGTACCAAACGCTACCATAGTTCATAAACAACATGAATGAGCACCATCAAAAGCATGTATAACTATCTCCAACGTACTAAAAACATCCTTCCCCAATATAAATTGAATAACACTAACGCCTTTTCTCAGGCATAGAATTAATATTTAATTATGTTAATTTCTGAAATCATTAAATAGCCCTCAAATATGTGATTGATATTTATTCAAATATCCATATCAAACTGTTTTTTATGTGTCTATGCACTTTTTAGTCCAAACCTTCCTAAAATGCATATGTGCTCGTCGTCTTAGATTATTCTACCCATCTCATATGCATTGTGTGATTATCAGAACTAGTTGCATCTACTCAAGAATTTCACCATCCTCTACCATCCCATAATTTCCTTACCTATCATTTCCAAATTACATCTTTCAAAACAAGATACATACCTTCATCATCCCAATTACACAATGTGTCAAATGATTCTTCATAGATTCTTTTCTCAGCCCGTCCCTCCATATCATAGTTGCAATTAACATGATGGCCGAGCCAGTCATTTCATCATTGCCTTTACTCTGCGTTGGAGATGCCATCATCCACAAACCTGTATATATCATATTTCTATTCATTACATCATCTTTATGGGGAGTCTAATCATTAGAATTCATGAGTGTATTTCCATCCATGCAATTGTCATCATCGACAACATCTAAGGGTCTTCTTTCAACAATATTGCTGATTGGATCAATTTTAGATCCAACATCCGACTATTTTCCATTGGCTCCCGATGAATGGCAATCTATATCACCTTCCCCATCTGTAAATAAATTCATTAAATCACCAAATTAGTATAAGTATAATTTTATTCAGGAATCAAACAATGAAGATGAAACTCATTATCAAATCCAAAACACCCGGATAGTATTAAAATCAATTGCTTATCCGGGCTTTCCTAATAAGCTCATAAACATCACACAGATAAATTGAAGTAAGATCATTACCCATTTTGCATCGGCTGATTCTTTCAAGTAACAATTGAACCCTAGAGCACCAATTTTCTGATAAGTTTTGAATGCTAGATCTCTCTTTGGTTGCCTGTAGACCCTCCTTCTATCAGAGGTTTGCAAGTGAACTTTTACCCTCAAATTGGAGGGAACAATTGGAAATTTCAGCATTCTAAGCATCAATACAATTATTAAATTACATTTTTGTGCTTTTGAGTAATTGTTGAAATAATTAAAACTAATATTCTTATAAAAATTATGACTAGTGGATGGTAGTTCTTTCAGTTTAAATGGATTGAGTTCAAATATATATATATATATATATATATATGAGCCATTGATCTTCATAAATCAAAAGTGGAGATTTGGTTTATTGGTTTACATAATTTCTCTTTGTTTTCATTTGAAATCATTCCTATATATATATATATATATATATATATATATATATATATATATATATATATATATATATATAGGGTAAGGTTTAAACGACAACCTTATATTTTTGCGAGAACTTGCGAAAACCCGTCAAGATCAATCAAAATTATTAAATTTTTTTTAATAACATCATTGCACATATACAAGATTATGATATTTTATGCATATATGTAAATTCGTAAGTGTAAAAAAGTTTACATTAGTGTAAGTGTTACTTACAACTTTAAATATATGTGTTTCCATTAAGGATTTTATGTTTTCCTTAAGAGAAAAAAAGGGATATGAGAAGTTTGAGGACTTGCAAAGATAGTTTCTAATGCATTAGGTATGTAGTATACAAATAAAAAATGATTATGTGTTGCTATAAGTTCAAGTTATGTGTAATTATGAAAATTCTTCAATAATAACAGTTTTTGCAAATTCATTCGCAAGTTCTCATTGTAATATCATATCTTAAGCAAAACTTTGATCTCATATCTTAAGCAAAACTTTATATCCAACAGTGACTTACAATCAATCAAGTAAATGAGAATTCTTTTTTGGTAATGTCCAGATGAAGATGATGACAATGATGATGATAATGAATGCGGTTAAGTATATGTAACTAAGATGAAGATGAAGAAGACCATAAATCAGATGAAAAAGGGGTATTTGAGTAAGGTACATATATGTATCCAGGTTACAAGTATATAACCTCATCAGGTACATATAAGTACCTTGACATGTTTTTGTTTATTGGAAAGTTGAATATATTAATTAAGATGAAGATAAAGATAAAATTTCTTAGGATGCACAAGCATTCTTGAAAATGATGAATTAATAAATATGATGAAGAAAAACATGAAGACACATCAAAGTTACATCTATATAAAAAATAAAAGATATGTTTTGAAAAAATGATCGTAGATCAAGAAGAGTGTATGTGAGAAAAGCGCTCATAGATCAACAAACGATTTTTAAGAGAAAATGGAGGAGAAATATATCAAGATGAAGACAATGAATCATGTATCTTTTGTTATATTGCGATTTATTATTATTTTTTGTTCATCTTCATCTTCGTCAAGTTATATATATGTAAGCACATTTACATCTATGCTTATATGTACGTAAGCATGTTAACATAGACATACATGCTTACATATATGTAAGCATGTTTACATACGTATTCATATACATAGACATGTTTAAATATATGTAAGCAAATATGTAAACATGTTTACGTCTACGTAGACATATCTATATATACGTAAACATATACTTGAACATGTTTATGTATACGTAAGCAGAAACGTAAATAACATAAATTTATAGAAAAAGTGCATCCATTCTTTTAATACATTTTTAATGAATTAATTTGATTTTTAATAAAGCTAATATTGTGTTTGATTTTATAGAGAGAAAAAGAGGGAGAGGGAGAGGGAGATAGAGAGATTTAAGGGATTTTAGTTGTTTCCAAAATATAAAAGTAATAATATACCTAATATACCCCTAAATCATTTAATTATATTAATAATATATTAAATATTTATAAATTTGCCATTGTTTAATATCAACCATTGATGTATCTTGATCAATGATTTAAAAATATTTTTTTTGGTTTTTTTTTATAAATAGAGGTTTTCTTAGGAACCCTCCTTATATATATATATACATACTAGTAGGGAAGCCCGCGCTTTGCTGCGGGTGCAAAAGACGAACACATTAGTTGCAGGTATTTTACAGGCTTATGCTCTTTATAAAGTCTATATAATTAAGCTGTCATTACGTTACGGTGTCACTTTGACCCCACATTACAACGGTTTATTGTGGTTTAAACACATCAAGAAATAAGGGAAATGCATTTGTAATTCAATTTAAAACTAAACAATAAAATAACATCTATTTGTACAAATAAATCTAATGCTCCAAGGTGCAAGTAGCAGATAATATGTCATCAGTTCATACTACAAGTGTCTCAAACCCAAAGAATAACCTTTTATCTTTGGCATCTTAATCCTACAAATTAAAAGTAAGATTTTAGCAAAACACTTAAAGATCATTTTCATAGTTATGTAGCTAAACACCGTGATCAAATGAGTATATAACCATATATATGTTTTATACTTTGGCGGATGTTTAGCATAATCTAATTTGATCTAATCGCCATGCGTCTCATGAATACACCATAAACTTAGGTGGTAATGATGAAACATGAAGCTTATAGCTCATTTTAGAAACAGAGGTGGTGATAATATAGCATTGGATGTATCCTTTGGTCAATTAAAGAGGAGGGTTAGTGATTGCCATCCTGGGAAAACTCAAATTCATTCTTATATGCATGCCAAAGTTCTTGATTAAGATCATGTATTCATACTCGTTGTCTCTCTTTCATGAGATGATATTCATAAAAAAAACTTAATAAACTTAAGGCTTATCATCTACATGTTCTTGAGTAAATGAAACTAATTTGAGATATAAACTTAATTATAAACAAAGATTATTACATGCACACCCTTAATATGCCCTTGGGAAAATCTAAGATAATAACACACCAGATTTACTATGGGTAAAAAGGCCTTAATCCAAACCTAGAGTTTGCAACTATGCTATAGTGGCATTTAAAACAAAAAATATGAAGCAAACATGTTTTACTTCATATGAACCTTAAAGATTTAAATATTTAATACTTTAAGAAATTAACCTGCACTTTAGTAACATCAATAGCTTATGCTTGAACCTATAATTGCTAAAGAAACCTGCACAAATTCTACAGAACATGAGTGAAATTTCGAATCATCTATTTGAAAGGCATAGAAATCATATAGCAGTGGAGTCATAAGTAGAATGTAATACGCAGGTGATGAGGATAAAGTTTGATGGAATGTCAATGCAACACATTATGGATTATAGTATAACTGAATTGTTCCAACCAAAGTGCCTTAGGATATATTAAAGGACATTAAATAAGTAAAAAAAACTACAAAAAAAATGTATGAAGACCACATAGTTTTAAAAAAAGGATTTTCTCACATAGATATGCTAAATACTTGCATTCCATTTATAACACCAGTACTCCCAAATTGAAATGGAAATGCCTTAGGAGCAGCAAGCAGGCCTGAGCACAAAAAAAAAAAAAAAAAAAAAAAAAAAAACCACGCTAGTTGTTAGTATTTTTTTAATGAAGCTCAAGATTAATGTCGTGTTGAATATTATTTGTTGAAAGTAACTTTTAGGACTCTTAACCATCTGCACATATGTCACCAGAAGTAGTACTAAAATTGTTTTTATTTATTTTTAATTGATGATGTATGAAGTACTTTAATAGAACATTATCTTTCATGGATCAGGATAAGTTTACCATATGCAAAGAGTACCTCATAGGGCTCTGATAACAAAAATTCAAGGTCTTCACCGCTACTTACCTGAGTAGCATGACCATTTTCTGAATAAATGAACATGAAAGTATTAGAAGCTAATTAAAAAAACAAAAAAAGGAAATCCACGGAGTACTTACAATACCAGGAAAGTGTGAGGAATCAAACAGTATGTGTTTAGACTTTTGATGGTGACATTGAATCTATAAATCATGATGATAGGTAATAGTGTAATACAACTAACTATTATAGGGGACATAATTTTAAACCTATTTTTTGATCAAGCATATAACCCTCATAAGTACATGGCAAACTTGTTGGTGTTCAAATCACCTCCCATGTAAAAGATAAAAGCATACTTTGACCAACTATATTTTTTAGTTAATGAAGTTGAGGTAAATCTCAAAATAGATGTCAAAACATATAGATATTATAACTGTATCTCACATTCATATAGAAACAAAATAAAAGATACCAAGAACTCAAACAAGATGAACATACCTGATTTTTAAAACCCTTGTTGCTTCTGTAATGTTTTTTAACAGAATTAAAATCACAAAGACATGTTTGGCTACAAAACCTTGATTTCTCTAGCATCATCTTCCTTTAGAAACCAATATTGTGATCAAAATCACATCTGAGAAGATCGTATCACAAGGAATGCATATGGTTGTATTAGCATGTGATCTTAAGTTAAATATAAGACTAACGTCTATTACAACTTGTCAACAAAACAAACATGATAGTTAAAATAAAAAATATAATCAAAGAATTCAAAAGTCTGCACTCATTTTATAAAAGTAGTCAAGTTGTTATTAGGTGCAATTAGTAACTTCTTATTATCAATTTGAGACTATAAAATTGTTCATCAAAACTGTTCTTGCTAACAAATATTCTGTTGGACTATATATTTTTAAAAGGTAGGCTATCTAAGAAATCACTATTAGCTTCCAGATTCAAACATCAGAACTACTAACTCATTTAGCATGGCAAAAATTAACACAAAAGGTTTGTAAAAAACAAACTTACAACTATGCTATAGTATATAACCAAAATAAAAGAATTTTATTAGCTTAACTGATCATAACTTTGAGATGAAGAGTCAGACTCATCACTACTGCTTGACCCCTTGACTAAATTTTTAACAACAAGGGCTGCTTTCTTGGGTGACACCTTGATCATTGTTAAAGATTTTCTTACACGAGTGCATTGTTTAATTCTATAATTGTATCTACATTTGTGTTTCTTGTTCAAATTAGCTTTCTAGAGATATAGTGTACTAACTCAACATTCAAGAAGACAATTAAACAACCATAAAGTAATAACTTTTATCAAGTAAAACCTTAATTATCAGCCAAAACAACAACTATACTATATTTTGTAATTATACCTAAAGTTAGGCCTGTAAATGAACCGAACGAACACGAACATCAGCATGTTCATGTTCGTTTATTTAACTTTTACCGAACACGAACACGAACATATTATCGAACACGATTTTGTGTTCATGTTCGTTTATTAAAAAAATAAAAATATTCGTGTTCATTCATGTTTGTTCGTCTAGAAGCTAAACGAACACTTCACGAACATAAACGAACACAAATGAACAATAATAAACAAACATAAATGAACCATAATAAATAAACAAAACTAAACACAAAAAAAAAAAAAAAAAATCTTAAATTATCATTTTGAATTTTTTAGTGTATTAGTGAAAATTAAACTCACTAAACTTATGAGTTTCTAGTATAACTTTATACACTTATATTTCAAATATTAACACATAATACCCTTTTTATTAATATATTAATATATATAAATAAACGAACATAAATGAACAAACATAAACAAACATATATGAATGAACATATATGAACGAACATAAACGAACGTTCATGAACGTAAATGAACGAACAAAGCATGTGTTTATGTTTGTTCGTTTAATTAAACGAACATAATTTTTTTGTTCATGTTCGCTCATTTCCTAAATAAACAAACATAAACGAACTTTCCGCCGAACAGTTCATGAACGTTTAGTTCATTTACAGGCCTACCTAAAGTAAAACCAAAACAACAAATAAGTATAGCAGTCAACTCTTTCAACTAATTCAAGTAAGATTCTTATAGGTGATTGACCCATACAAATAATTGAAAAATGTAACCCAAAACAAAACATTTAAGATATCAAACTAAATATTGAATTTGAAAATAAACACTAAGAAGTGGAATTTTAGTTCTAGATATGCAAAACTAAACACAATAACCAAAAAAATCATCGAGTGAAACTAATTTCATAAGACCATATTTAAATAAGTTTACAGACCACAATTTGAAGTTTTCAACATGTGTCACAACTCATGGCATTTAATGACATAATTGCAACAGCAAACACAGCTTAAATCTTTGTTTGGATCAAAATATACAACTCATAATATCAATAAGGTACAACTTATGTTATTTCTTTTGGTTCTTTTTCTCTCTTTCCCATAGCTCAAGTTCATTCCCTGTTGATTCTTCAAGATTCCTAAATTTCTATAATTTTTCACTATGTTGGTGATATTCAGATTAAAAAAATAAACAATCTCAATGATAAGTAACCAGTATATAAAACTTTTTTGCAAGCTTTGGATGAATGCAAGATGAAAGAATTTGCTTGATTCTCACCAACATAGGGTTTTCTTATACAATATAATTTGAAGAACATGGTACACTTAATCTCACATTAAATTGAATATAAACAGATGGCACAAAACCCAACTGGTATTGATATCGAACACCACTAACCTGCGATCGGAGCAACCGAGATCCCTCGTCGAATCCAGAGCAGCGTCACTTCCAGAATGACACAGATAGTGAAACCGATTGTAGGATGGGTTTGAGTTCATAACATCTTATAGGGGAGAAGGGTGTGAAACCAAATTCAATTAATGGCACTGATGGTGGAGCTAGAATTGAAGGGGATTGAAACAGGAGAGTGAATTGGAGATGAAACCGACAATGGGAATTAAAGGCTCCGGTGATTGAACTGGAATACCAGCGATGGTATTAAATGGCTTTGGCAATTAAATTGGTTGTAGCTATAGCGATTCGATTGGCTTCCATCATCGGTTGCTTGAGCTACTCCCCAAATTGAAAGCGACTTCAAATTACAATGACAAAGCAGACGAACCGTCAGCCCTCAAATGAACCGCCGGAGGGGTAGCGAGTGTAATGGATTCGATCGGAGCGGCCGTGAGGGTAACGTAAGGAATGAAATGGAAGCGTGAGGGGCGCGTCTTACAAAAATGGGTGAATTTCCTATTTTACCCTAATGTTTTGTATTATATAATAGTAATGATATATATATATATATATATATATATATACACATATATATACATATATATATATATACATACATATATATATATATAGGAAAGGAAGCGAATGTTAACCATCCTTTATTATGATAACCATGTTTATGAAGATCACGCAAAATCATTACTTTTTTAGTTGGAATAGCATCATTATACATATACAATGTTATGGTCATTTATACATGTGTAAATTTTCATGTGTAAAAAAGTTATGAACAGTGTAAGTTACACTTACACTTCTAACTATTTGTCAGGTATAAGTAACTTACACTTGTTATATTTTTTTACACTTATTAATTTATATATATACATAAAAGAACATAACTTTATATATGTGTAATGATGTTATTGTAATAAAGAAATAATGATTTTGATTGATCTTGATGAAGTAAACACAATTATCGCAATAAATGAGGATTAACATTTGTTCCGTACCCTATATATATATATAGAGAGAGAGAGGATAGAGAACGAATATTAACCATTTTTTATAGCGATAACCCATTAATTCAACTATTGGCTCACATCAGGACACGTCGCCACTATAAGTTAGAGTTACACCGATAAAACTAGTGATCTATAATGAATGTTAAAATTTGATTTTTAAAAATATAACAAGACTATACTTAAATTAAAGATATTAAAATGATCTTTTAATGGTGTAATTTGTATAAAAAATAATATTATATAAAAAAGTAAAGGTTTTAAAAACAGAATGATGTTTTTTAAAAAGAGAGAGAATATTTGAAAAGGTGGGGAATTTCGTTACATCAGTGGTGTAACGCGTTGTAAATGTTAGTTACACTACACAATTATGGTGTAAGTGTTTGTTAAATTAGTGTTAATGGGTTATCACAATAAAGATGGGTTAGTAACTGTTTCTTCCCGTATATATATATATGCATGGCACTCACAAGAAACTACTAAAAGCATGAGAAATACAAGGCAAGAAGGAGAAACAGTGTTGGAGGGTGTGGGAACTATCAAGCATTACATCATATACTCTAGCAATTATAAGCTAATTTCTTTGTAACTACACATCCAATTTCAAGTGCATTTCTAAGTAGACATTAGCAACATTTACGTTGAACATGTTGTAAAAAGACTAAACATCATCAGCTTATTCTACATTGATAACATCTATAGAGTGTTCTCACCTTATTAATTAAATTATTGATTTTAACAAAATCATATGACCTTAGTAGCACAGTAAGCACTTGAGTGTATTCCATATACATCAAAAGAAGAGATGTTGGTAAAAAAAGACCAAGATAAGCGGTTACTAAATGTTTATAGTTGTCTATCTTAACAGGATAAACTTCCTACTAAACTGATTATTTATTGTCTTAACCTCAAGCATGTATAAAAATGTACTATAAACAATAAACAAGCAATGTAGACTAGTATTACATTACTACAGCTAGTCACTAAATTAATAAGATTTAAAAATAATTGATAGACTCTATCAACACATCATAAGGCGATAAGGTATGAATAGTAACATGTACAATGTAAAACTTCATAGAAGTATACGATGGTAAGATTTCATTGTTATCAATTTCATTCAGTGTGACAAAATGCAATATAAGACAACATTGTAGCCACCTCTCCCCATCATCTCTATGTTATTCTGGAAGTTGCCAAAGGCTCTTGTGTGTGCAAATAGAATATATAAAGGTTTTTCTCACAAATTTAATTTTAAAATGGATTTTACTTACACTAAAATACACATACAAAACGCAAGTGTACTTGTCGTGCATAATATAGTGTTGGTAAGAACAGATTATCAATCCGTTGACACACCGAACCTACTCAACAACTCTAATGACTGATTATCATATTTAATTTTAAAAAATGATTAGTTGTTTTAAGGTAACAAAAATTTTAATTTTTCAAAAAAATAATTTAAATAAACTAAAAAGTAACGTTTGAGTTTTTGTGGATAATTCAAGAAATTAAGGCTATCATCCTAATTTAAATTACGCTTGTAACTTTGATGAATTACGTGGTGTGGTTAAAGATATACGTTTAAGTGCTTATGTTAATATTTATAAATGTGAGCTAGCACGGAGTTATCATAAACTAGCTCCATAGTAACAAGGAAAGTTGTATCGAGTAACTTATAAGATAACCATCAAACTCCTAGTGATGTAGGTAATAATTGTGCATCTTTTTAACATACTATTTCTAAAAACATAACATAATGTTAAAAAGAGAGTTGATCAAGTTTTTTTTACATATCATTAATTTTAGAAAACCATAACAATTACCGTAGATTCTCAGACTATAAAAGGGAACCCGCAAATGATCAAGATTATGTAATTTCTATTAACCTTTTCTTGTTTATTAGCCATGGATTTATTATGAAGACCGATTTCACAAATAAAAGTTTAGTTAATTCATTTTTCAAACTTGTATGATATTCATAATTACAAACCAAAAGTTTATAACATTTCATTCAAATATAGATGCTATCCGTCAAAACTTTACCCAAGATCGTCATAACATTAACTTAACATAAACCACACCATTAGTTCATCATAAATTACATAAATTTCATCAAATTAGGATGGTATAAGAGTTTATCTCATAATGAGGTTGAATATAACAACATCAAATATACAAGATAAGTATGCAATTATTGGTAAAATGGAACATTGTTGAATTTAATCTTAGTTTTTTTGATTGGATCGACAGTCAATGGAATCTTAACCGAAGGTTTCAGGTCAAAAGATGGTTGAAAACTCAATCCATAGTTTAATTCTTCATCTGTTGTTGTCAAAGATGAAGGTAAACTAGTATAATCATGATTAATTTGTGGTGTAATATAAGAATATGCAACTCCACTTTTACCACCATTAATCTGTGTCATTTAAGATTTGATTATTTCTTCAACCATGTATGAGGATAATTCAAAATTTTCAATTGTTAACTTCCCAGACAAGAGTTCACTATTAAGTTTATTAATTTCTAAAGCAAGTTCATCATTTCTAAAAGTCAAATCATTAATTTTACATTCTTTATCATGAAGATTTAATTTTAATTAATAAATTGATTTGTTTAACCCTATTATTTTCTCTTTAAATAGTTTTTCATCTGCTTTGAATTTTCGAGCTTGATGCTGAAGTTTTTCAACTTCTAAGATCAAGTGCTTGTTGTGAACACTTTATCTTTGAACTTTTTAAATACATGAATTTGTACATAGATTGATGTATACCTTTTTTGTTTCTTCTGGTGTTGCATCTTCTTCTGGTTGTTCTTTCACCATGAATGCCTTTAACACATCTTTTTTCACTGCTTCTATTGCTGGAGTAGTCTTACCAGCATTTATCATATCAGATTGAGTAGGTGCTGGAGTAATCTCAACAACATTGAATCTTTCTTCATTAGATGGAGTAATCTCAATAGCTTCTTCTTTTCTTCCTTCTTGTTAAACAGTTTGAGCTGGAGTAATCTCAACAGCTTCATCTGTAAGCATCTTCTCACCTTTCTTGACCACCTTTTCTTCTGCAAATACTCCTTCAAGCAGATCTTTTGAAACAAATTCAGCAAACAGATTTTCTTCAACAATCTCTTCATTTTCTTCAATCTCTACCACCAATGCTGTGGATAGTTTAATATCCAAAATCTCCATTGATCTGACCAGTCATATTCTCCATTTGTTTAAGACACTAATGCCTTGTTATTTGAAGATCTTGCCTTTTCACCTTTTGTTTCCACTCTACTGTCACCATTTTCTTACCATGATCAGCAGGATTTACTTTTGCTATAGTGCACTCTCTTGCAAAATGATCTGGTTTGTCACAATTATAACATCTCATATTAGACTTATCAAACCCAAATTTGCTTGAATTTTTCACTCCAAACATTTTTCTTCCGGTTCTTCTAGCAAAATTCTTAGCCCTGTACACCCCCATAACTATTTGATATTTGATATCATTTTCTTCAATATCATCGGGATTCACTTGTTGCAAGTCATCAACTAGTATGTTAGGGGCACTTAATCTACCGGCCATGAAGGCTTCATAACTAGACATAAAAGTTATGAATAAAGCTGGGTGTTTTTTGGTGATTTGAATGGTTGGCTTAGATGGGTTTGAGTTAACAACAACAAAAGCTTGTTGACTGGGTTGTGAGGGTTGATTCTGAGGATATGAAAAAGTTTGTTGTGGAGATGGTTGAGACTACAAGGATGAAAATTGGTTTGAATTAGGAACTTGATATTGAGGAATAGCTGCTTCTTTGACAGTAGAAATGTAGGGTTAGTTGGCTGCTGTTGTTGTTGACATATTTGTGAGTAATTGACATAATAATTCGGACTGCTTGCCGTTTTGGCGTACAATGCAGATGCTTCAGCTCCCATTGTTTTTGGCCCTGATTTGTAGCTCTCTGTTTGTCATCCATTTCATATGATTTGAAGGTTGAGATTAGATCACTCATAGACAGTGTAAACATATCTTTAGTTCTTTTAATGGTTGTGCAGTTGTTGCTCTAGTTGTATGGTAATAAGTTAAGTAGCTTTTTGTTGACTCATAGATAGTGTAAACATATTTTCCAGAACAATTACAACATTTTTTATTTTGGTGATCAGCTTCACAAATCTTGACATTTGAGCTTCTAATGTTTCTCCCAACACATGATTGAACATGTTGAATTCTTGATTTAACATGTATTTTTTGCTTTCCCTCATATCTTTATTTCCCATAATTTGTTCCTCCATTGCATCCCATCATACTTTTGCACCTCTGTACTTTTTGAATTTCTAAGAAATTTCAGTTATAAGAGCCATGGTGATTACAGCGTATGCCTTGTCATCAAGTTCAAGCTTCTTCATGTCTTCTTTATCCCACAAGTGTTCGGGTTTAGAACCAGTTCTCCTTTATCATTTGTGTACGCAGGAATGTATGGTCCATACTTGATTGACCGTAACATTCTAGGTTCGGTGTAAATGACATGTTCTCAAACCTGTACACCCAGTCTTGATAATCGTCTTTTAGTGAGAAGTCTTGGGGGGTTTAGCGCATGTACCAATCTCTTTATCAAGGTTTAAGGTGGTTGTGATGTTCTTCAGATTTGCCAATTTTTGGAGACTTGAAAATCAAACTTTCAAAACTTGTAGAATCCTTAAGTTCTCGCGCGAACAGAATTTCTCAAAAACTTTCCGCTCGAATACTAACTTCAAGAAAATCTCATGCGAATTGTTCATGAAACTTTTCGCGCGGAAGGTTTTGTAACTGAATTTTGTGATAAGTTGAAGTTTTAGCTCGAATGGAATTTTTATGTAACAAACTTTTGCGAAGTGCTGAGGTTCTTATGCGAAAATAAACTTTTTGCGTGCGAATACTTACTTTTTGCACAATCAAATTCTTGCAATTTCAAGATTTTCAGTCCCAATCTAATCACCAATTAGTCTAATATTAAGTGATTAATCTTCAAATTACTGATTTTGGTTTAACTTCGCTCCTAGTTGTGTCTAATTGATTTAATTAGGTTCAATTAATCCATGTAATCACCGTTAAATCATCAATCAAGATTGTTTCTATCATTGTCATCATCAAAATTGATTAAAAGTGCAGAAATCAAGTTGATCTTCAAGAGAAATATGAAATCGTAGCTCAAGAACACTTCAATAGTCTTCAAACTTCAATCCAATCGATCTAGAGCACTCATGGCTCTGATATCAATTGTAAGGATCTTGTAGAATAGTAATCGATCGATCTCGTGACGAGAATGCAGAATGTAATCAGTTCACGGCATAGAAATTGAAATATAAAGTGAATAATCAAGCAACAATGTAAATAAACTTTGAGTATATTGCTCTCTGATTTCAAAATGATTACAATGCAGATCAAATCAGGAAACTTCTAACTTAATTACAAGCAATACTAAAGCAGATTGTTTATACTAACACATAAAAGGTCTCGCACGGGAAGTAAGTTTTTGCACGGATCAAAAATTCCTGCATGACTTATCTTGATCTTCAATATCTTTAATTGATTTCCGAGCCTCTAGATTTAATCCCTACACCAAGGACAATGTTAATGTCCACACACTCGTTTTGGTGACGGAAGTCACGCACTCGCTCGCTGTGTAGTAAATGAGCCTTTATTGCCTGCCTGGCCCCTCTCATCAATTTAAAGTAAAGTGAAGTCAATTCAATGAAGTGAACGACGTCATATTACCTAATATCACATAATTTCCAAGTTTTTAGATGGACATTCGAACAATCACATTACCTTTCTTTTTAATTAAATCTTAAACAACATACATCTACATAAACACTAGTATTTGTCATATCCATTTGTTTCAAACATGTATATGAACATTTAAAAATTTGTATAACAAAGCTATCCATTCTCTTGGACCGTAAAAACATTGTAATTTCTATGAGATTTGCCAAAATGTTTACAGAAATCATGGTATGTAAAAAGCCTAAGTCAGTAACTAATATTCTCACATTCCAAATTACCACATTACTTTCCTAGATCTCCTGTCTAAATAGAATGCAAACTACAATTCTTTTTCGTCTATCTAATCAACTGGGTTAGTAACAAAGTGATTCACTTGTGTCTCTAGTAACATATAAAAACAATACGAAAAAAACAGCATGTACTCTAAAAGCTCTAAGAATAAGCTTTGTAACATCACCGATATAAATATAAGCTTTGTAAACAACTGTAATGGTGACCGATTGACTCATTGAAGCTTTGTAAACCATCCTTCGAGCTTTCTTAACTGCTATAATGATGATAGAAACTCAATTAATGATTTAGCAATCCTAAAACATACAAAAAGTGAGTGAAAAGTTGGGGCGAGATATTAGTGAAAAGGACGGTACCTGAAAAATCCTCTAAGGCTGTTAGGAGAAATTATAATCTTTATCTTTAGATTCAAGCGCTAGATTTCACCAATGTGTATTACTTTTTTAATCTTGTGAATGATCGTTTTGAATATGCAACTTTTGTTTCTTTGTTCCTGTGTTTAATATTCTTATTCATGTTGAACTCCCATTATTTCTAAACGGTTTTACCCAAAACTATTATCGACATCTATTTAATATAGGTTAAATCCCAAATGTTATTTTTCCTTCAATTTCTCCTTAAACTATTCCTATCGGACAAGGTGTGGGCGTCTTTACAGGTTGGCGCAATTGAATGTATAGCGGACTAGATAGAATTGGATACGTGTCCACGTGGATGCTTGCACGTACCCAATAGGCGGGCACCTGTACCCATCAGTTCGAGGTCTGTTCCCACGTAGGTGGGTGCCTGTTCCCACATGAAAATGATCTCAAAGAGATGGTGGCGCCTGCTTAGGACACATATATAGGCTGACGCGTTGACTAGTAGGAACATTTATGAGGATAATTGTTTGGACGGGATATTTTGAGAGATTTAAATATTTTGAGAATTTCCCCTTTAATAAATTGGTTCTATTAAAACGTTTGTAAAAGAACAATCATCTAAAGTGGTATTAATCTTAAACGTTGTAAATGCTCTATTTTTCAAATCTGTAATTCTTTCCAATCACTCTTTAAGTGTTTTATTTTATGTTTTGTATGTTTCACTATTAACTGGTAAATTATTTCTAGTTTAAATTGTTTCATATAAAAAATGACCTTCATAATGAACGTTTTCGTACATAATCATTTTAATTTTCTTTGACAATATACTTTTGAGTAAATTACACTTTTCGTTCTTTAGCTATATTGTAAATTGCACGTTTCGTCCTTTACTCTAACGGACGTTAATTTTATATGTTAAATCAGGTCATGTGCCTTGCACATGAGGGCAGTTTAGTCTTTTTAATCCATATGAATATTAAAACAATAAAATAAACCTAAACCCACTTAATCCACATCATCATCATCTTCAACATTCATCATCTTTAACATTCATCATCTTCACCATCCATCATCCACCACCACCACCACCACCACCACCCTCAACCCATCATCATCACCACCCCCTTTATCATCATCTACCACCGCCCCCACCACCGCCCCCGCCACCACCCCCACTTCATCATCATCATCATCATCATCATCATCATCATCATCATGATCATCATCATCATCATCATCATCATCTTCATCTTCATCTTCATTTTCATCTTCATCTTCTCATTATCATCATCATCATCATCTTCATCACATCATCCAAATTATTCAAAAACCACCACCATCTCAACTTTCAAAAACCCTCCACTACCATCATCACCCCCATCAAACCCCAACCCACAACAACCCAACCACCACCATTATCACCTCCACCAAAACCCAACCCACGACCACCCAACAACCACCATCGTCGCCTTCATCAACCCCTAACCAGCAATCAATCGACCACCACCATCATACCTCCATTAGCCCCAACCTACAATCAATCGACCATCATTTTCATCACCTCCATCACCATAAACCCCCATCCCTTCTATTAGATCTAGGTTTTGTGAAATCATAAATATTTTTTAGTTTTAGGGTTCTTCAGCCATAAGATAGAGAAAAAGGGAGAGAGAGATGAGTGAGAGAGACATAACAGTAGGGAGTGGTGATGGTGCTGGAGACATCGTCGGTGGTGGTCGCCGGAGACATGAATTCATGTGTAGAGAGAGATATGAGTAGAAGAGAGAGAGAGAGAGAGAGAGAGTTGAGGATGAGGTGGGGTGGGGTGGGGTGGGGTGGGGTGGAGTAATATGGCTTTAATAGGGGTAAAAAGACTAAATATCCTCATGACCTGATTTAATAGACAAAATTAACGTCCGTTAGAGGAAAGGACGTAACGTGCAAGCTTTTTTAAACGTAAAGGATGTTTACTGTAATTTCCTTAGTTTAAGGACGAAACCTGAATTTACTATATAGTTAAAGGACGAAAAGTGTAATTTACTCTAAACTTTTTTTCAATATTTTATGTTTTCTATATATCGATTTGAATTGGTAAAATCAATTATAGTTTAGAAAAAGTAATATAAAATTATGAGTAAAATGTCATTTTCGTCCTGACGTTTTGTTGAATTTGCCATTTCAATCTAATTTTTTTTGCTATTTCAATCATTGTAGTTTACTAAATATTGTCATTTTCATCCACTCCACTAACACCATTAAAACTCTATTAAAACTCCGTTAAATATGAGGGTATTTTAGTCTTTTTCAACACCGTAATTATCCAATTAAAATAAATTAATCAATTAATATATAATTAAAACTAAAAAACACATGAAGCAACTCGTGAGACTCGTCGCTTCGATTAAACTTTGTCTCATGTCCCATTCTTGCCCGCAATAAATGAAAATTAAAATTTTTTTCTAAATTAATCTGATTAATATTTAGTTAATATAAAAGTTAACTGAAAACATATTATTTTTAGACATAAAGTGAACTAGTGTTTTTTCACGCAGTACGCATAGTGTCACACCCCCGCTCGTAGCTTAAACATGAGTATGTGGCGGATGAGATCGTTATAACACATTGTGGGTCCAAGGTAACGTTTGGTATGCAAGAATGAGAGACGGAATGGAATGAACCATTGAGTGTGAATAAAAAAAAGATATGTTTGATTGATGAAGGTAATGAAATGAACCATTACATAGTTCATTCCATTATCTCAAATTTATTTCATCCACCCCTTTTCTAATTTTTCATTCCTTCCCTTCTTCCATCATTAGTAACCAACACCATCCACTCACCCACCACAACAACCACCAACGGCCATCAAGATCTACCGTCACCGGCTGGCGCCGCCACCTCCACCGCCAACCACCAGCCACCGTCGCTGTTGTTGCGGCCAACCACCGACCATTACCGGCGTCATTGCCGCCAAACACCTGACACCCAAGTGTAACAACCGACTCCTAGGTCCAACCCTAACCTTAATTTAATTTAACATTATTTCATCATTAGTATTAATATTATTTTCATTTTTACATGATTAATTGTTTACATGCTTGATTGCCTTAGATGTTACCTTTATGTCTTGCCTTAATCTAGAAATCATTAGGTGATCCTTGAAAAATATTAATTAGATGATAGAATTTAATTTCAAAGTAGAAAAATTCATGTGTGTTAAAAATACATCAAAATTTTTGGCCATTAATTCATATGTATTTATTATACACTTAAAAACTTAAAAACAATAATCTACTACCAACTATCATTACATAATAAAATTATACTACTAACAACCTATACTATCTAATAAAATACAAATAAAATTCAAATTAAAACACCCCCAACCACCATACTCGGCCGTCCCCCCCCCTCTCATACAATCCCCACACTCCCTTGAACCATTCAAACCCACTTCAACACTCCACCTTGTCTCCCTCTTCCCCACACATGCATTCAACACCCAACTTCTTTCTTCTCTCCCTCTTTCTATCGAAAATTCCAGCCATCCCCATCATTTTTCTCTGCAGTTCCTCCTTCATCCAAGAAAGATAATCAAAGAACTACACCATTCCAACACGATCCGGGCTTAAAACAAGCTAGAAAGTGAGTTTTGGTGGGTTTTCAAGCAAGGTTCTTGCAAGAACAGGAGGTTACAGCTCAAGCTCGAGATTCAACAGCCTTTTCACTCTTCAAATCTTCTCTAAAACGTGGAGCATCTAGAGTGTAAGCATCAAAGTACCCGAATGAAGCTAATCTTGTGTTTTTCATCACTTTTCTCTCAAAAATCTTACCTTTCTTGTTCAAAACAGAAACTTGTGGCTTCATTACTGTTTTTTAAGGACTCTCAACTTCACAAGAAGGTATATGTTAAGAATAATCATGAATCAAGGGTTGGTGCACCCGATTTCACCTTGAAAACCCTATTTTTCATGGGTTTAGCACCAAAAACCCACCAGTTAAACATCTGCTCTAAAATAGTTTATGAACTCTATATGAAGCTGGTTTAAAAGTTACATAATGGTTTGGTGATGATTATGCTCAAAATATATCGATTACACGTGTAAAAGGTGATTAACACCCTCTAAAAGCAACAATGATGACTTGCATGTATGAATCCATGAGTTGAAGCTTTGTTCCAGTGGTTTGATGATATTAAACATATAAAATTCGTGACTTTGGGTAAACATGTTGAAAAGTGTGGTAAAATGGTCTAAATGGGTAAAAACTAGGACCCGAAAAGTGGTAAAATTCCAAAATATAGGTAAAACTTAACAAATCTCAAATTTTATAAGTTTCAGGACCTAAAATATATATTTTAGTGTTAAAATCCAAATTTGGTAATTTATTGAGTTAAATTATAATTTTTATGAATTTATTTAGTAAAATAACCTTAAACCGGGAGATTTTGGATAAAAATTCTAAAAATTGTGTAACAAGACTAAAACAATAAGATTCATGTAAGTTCAGTAACTTAGAGACCCCAAGGTGGAAATTTGGTAAAAATTTGGAAGAAAAATAAACTTAGATTGTTCGGTTCCGGGTGAAAACGAGTTTACAAACGATTTCTTGCAAACCGAAGCTTTTGGTTATAATGGCTCAAAAACCCCATTGAAAGCAGATTAAAAAGCTTATTAGAAGCCTTTAACAAGATAATACTTAAGTCTTATGGATTAAAAATTTAAAAGATTCAAATCTAGACGTTTAAATTGTCGGTTTAACCGTAACCGGTAACTAGTATTTTGTATTTTAAATTCTCCAATTAAATTCTAAAAAATTAGAATTCAAATAGGCCATTTATAATATTAAAAACTTCTGGAATTTAGTAAGGATCATAATGAGTCATGAAATAATAGGAAAAACAACTTTAGGGTAAGAACTGTAAATTATGAAACTTGAGGGACTAAAGTGCAAATCTACAATTTCACCAGAAATTGACCAACCTATGACTAAAATTACTTGTTAAACTTATCATCACCTTAACAAACTGATTTAAATCATAAAAAATTGCCATTTTCATATAGAAACCCTAACTTACCTAAAAAGGAAACTTTTTGACGCGATTGTTAAATAACCAAAGCTAATTGAACTTTTAACCATAAATCAACCTAGTTACTCTTATAATGACCCTAGATCATATAGCTTATTACTTGAATCTTGATGTGAGGGTGCTAGGATTGAATCTTTCTTTACTTAGAGAACCGTTAATTTAACCCTAAGGTGAGTTCTAGTGTTTCCTTTTTACTACTGTTTTGGGATGAAACATGATATGTTTAAACTGAAATCATTTATGTGCTATTATATGATACTTGTATGTTGTGGTTAATGTTGAACCTGCTCTTAATTGTATCACAATTATTAATTCTTGTGTGAACCGCTTGTTCTATATGGGTAGATCTACTTGGGGAATCCCCCACACAGTGCCTTCCGTCATGACCCAATGACTTAATGGAAGGGTACCATATTGAGATCCTGCGGGGTTGTTTATGTCATGTGACAGGTATTATAAGATACTATGGTGGACCATCCAGGTATGGTTCACTGTCTAAGGCTCAGTTATCCCTATGGGTTAACCGGTATTAACACAAATTTAGAAGAGGCTAGCCAAGACTGAGTGCAGGGTTGATTGTGATCCCACAACAGAGATACTTATGATTTTAAAATTAATTTATGGATTTTAAAGAGTCCTTTTGTTTTTAAACTTTAAGCACTTGAATTCACTAACTTTTTAGTTGACACAAAAATCTTTTGAGCATGTTTCAGGTAATCCTTGAAGAGAGCTTGGATAAGTTGGAGAAACTCTTTGGATGACCTAGTTCCGTGACCACCACATGCATTATTTAGTTTGAATCTATCATTGGACAATTTGTTTGGATGCTTATTAAACCTATGGATTTACTTTGATTTGGTTTAATTACTGTTATGACCTAGCTTTTGACTTTTGTAATTGGGTTGTTAAAAATTAGTGTAGTGCCATGTGATTTCTCTCCTTGTGTGCTCATTTGATGGTTAGTTTTCACTATCATATGTGTTGCCAGTCTATGACATTCCACCTGGGCCTGGGGTGTGACACCAAGCGCCACCTACAATCAACCACTAGCAGCATCACGCCTCAACCACCTGCCCCCCCCCCCCCCCCGGCGCCGCCACCAACCACCGGTACCGCCGCTGCGACCCTAAGAGTATTCACACTAGCAACACCATCTCCAGCCTCATATTTACACTAAAAACACTAATTTTTTACTCAATCTTTCAATTAAATAATACTTTTTAATATTTTTGTTATTACATTTTCTCACTCATCTACTAACAACAATTTTTAAAAATATTATAAAATTTATGGGGGTTGTAACGGGTATCCCCATATATTTTCTCTCTACTTCATTTACAACCACGAACAACCATCTGCCATAATATAGTGCAAACACTCACATAAAAAATGGAGTGTTTAAAGAAATCAAAAGCATAGGAAAAGAAAAGTTGTAGCAAGAATTAAATAGATTTGGACATATTCATTGTTATTGTTTCATATGATTATTAAAAATATCAAACCTTAAGTAAAAATTCTTAACCCTCTCCGGTCTACTATTTTAGTATGTTACGAATAACTTTAGTTTAGAAAAATATTACAAATTTGGATAAGAAGATAATCAAAACAACAGTGCAAAGCAGAAGGTGCAAATATGAACACTTATTTTGTATAGGCTGTTACGGAGTCGTCCGATAGAATTAGAAGTTGTGTGAACTATGATTGGAAAGATGATTCGATGAAATTGTTCATGGAATCTGAGTTAGGTACTTTTTGATTTATTATGACCAATTTATGGTCGTTTGAATTTGTAATAGATTCTTTCCAAAATCAACGGTAGCACTTGCGTGAACCTTTTAGCGTTTTAAATATAATAAGCACGTATAATAAATTTGTTGATTGTATAAATGATAATATGAGGGTTATAGTTGAAGAAAAACATGAGAGAGTAATAAGAACATTAAAATTAAGAATACGGTTGCTACCTTAAGAACGACAAACGTACTTAAAACATTAAAAGGCTTCAATAAAAGGTGTTGAAAGTTTCTTGAGATAGTATGGAGGGTGAAGAAAAACTCTCTTATAAGCTAAGAAGAAGAGTTGGTGTAAGAAAATTATGATACAAAGGTTGGTATTTATAAGGTAGGGAACTCGGGGGTTATAAATGGGGATGTTTTATGAGTGTAATTAAGATTGGGGGGTTATGGATGAGTCATAAATGAGTGAAAGATGCGGGAGTTTTGGTCTTTTAAATTTTATAAAAATGGTGTAATGTTTATAAAATTAATTTTATAAAAAGTTTGTATTAAAATTTTAAAATTAGAGATTCTTGAAGGATTTTAAGGAATTTAAAATAGTTAAAGTATAATAATTATAAACTTTTATAAAAATGTTATGATTAAGAATGTCTATAAAACTAAGGATGAAAATCCATAAGAGTTTATTTTATTATACATCTGTGCATAAAATAACACATGTGAACTTTTATAAGAATTTAAGAACATTAATCATAAAATGAATTCTAGAATTTAATAAATATGTAAAACTTTATGGTATTATTTATTTAGGCTTTCAATCACCATCATCAAGTCATATGAATATTGTTAATATACACATTAAGCCATACGTTATCATGGTAATGGCACAAGTAAAGTTATATGGCAAAGATTAGTCATAGTAATGAATATAGTTATTATAAAAACTCGTGTATAGCATGTATAGGTCTATATATAAGCTATCACGTATAATAGTTTGTATGATAAAACAAATAATATAACATAGAATTTCAAATGTTTTATTGCATAAACAATTAATGAAAATAGATCTGGTTAAAAATATTGGAAAGGTGTCGGGGGTCACACAATCTTACATCGTCCTATTGTCCAAGCTGTTTGTCAAGACCACTTAAAGTCTCATCTTGAACATTTAGGCCCTTTATTGCCTCCCTTAAGCAGCAATGATATAGGTTTTGATACCCGAAAGAACCGTCAATCCTAATGTCTTAAAGCATATAGGTTTGACTATTTCTGTAACACCCCCACCCTAACGTGAAACAAGAGGTCTCGTTAAATGTTACCAGAACATTATAAGTCCAAAAGAATACTTATATTACAAAGGTTAAATTAAAATATCAACTTATAAAGTCTAAACCATCCACCAAAATAAATACTAAATCAAAAATTCAAGTCTCATGAAATAAAAGAAATAAGTCTCCAAACTTGTGTTCCAAATTCCTACTAGCTCTCATCACACAGCTCCAATCAACCCTGATTACCTGCCGCGAAAAACAAAAAAAAGCTGAGCTACAAGCTTAGTGCGCGGATGTAGATCACTAGACAAAATAATATATATCAAAGAATAATGCTAGCGGATTAGAAAAGAACCAAATTTTTATGTTTCAAACATCTCCATCAAATTCCACCCTTTACACCAAAATAAACAAAAGATTAAAGGGTGAAGTAACGAAGGGTTAGGGTTGTTGATACCAATTAGCCTACTAAACAATTATCCATAATGCACACCCACAGTGCCAACATATTATATATCATATCATAATGGCACACTAGTCGCGACTCCAGTGCAACCCTAAATCCGAAGGTGTGTATGGCACTACACAACTCGACCACAAACTAATCATATCATCAAAATCCTAGGATGCATCCATACTCTTCCTAAAATAATCCAAAAGCTCTCCCACGAGCATAATCATATAAGCAAAGTGGAGACGCCGTGAACTGATCACACCGTCACGGATAGTGTCAAGCCGTCGGTAGCCATAACGTCAAGCCGTCGGTAGCCACAACGTCAAGCCTATGGTACCTCCATAGGTAGTTGACTCGACATCCCTATCTCCTATCTGCAAATCTAGGGTTCTATGGTAGCATGAAAGAACATATAATTCAACCACCATCAGAAGTATGTTCATCATGCATAATGATCCTAACTGAATGCAATCAAATAATGGAACAAATCGATAGTGTTCACAAACATATCATAAAAATATATTTTTCTCAAGGCTTTTTGAAAATAGCTCAATAGCACGCATCAGAGTAGCTCGACAAAAAGAACTAGATCATACGAGAGAGTCTTAGATCAACGGAGTGATTTCAAAAGTAGCATACTTTTTGTAAAAAGACATAAAAAGAATAGCACAGAACGTTCGTACCTGAGTGAGTATTTATGCTTCTTAATGTCTCAAAGTTCCACCGACGTGCTTACGAATCTACAACGAGTGGCCGAACTATAAATTAGCATTATTATATATATTCGGTACTACTATTATTTTCTCTAAAATCCCAACCCCATTATTGATTATATTAGTTATCGATGTTAGTATTATTATTTTATCATTTGTTAGATACGTATTATTATCATCATACCCTCATGGCAGAAGTCCTCTAAATATTTATAATATACTTGAATTGTTTACTTCTTTAAAACTGTTTTACAAAAGGAAAACTAATATAGTAACCATTGGTTTTAGACTTTTAGTTGTGTTCTCAAAACCAATTTATTTAACAGGGCTAGTTCGATTTGGTTCATTAGATAACGGTTTAGGTACTTAAATGTAAGCTGGAGTATGGAGTGTTGGGAGTTGAACCATTGAAATAAATAGAATAAAAGAAAACCCATTGTGCTGTGATCAAAAGAAGTTGAAACAAAATCAATGGACCAACTGCAACAACGACAACCAGCAGAAGTTTAACTAGATAGAAAACTATTTAAACTTTTAAATAGAAATAGGACTTGACCCAAGACAGATAAGTGAGCAGCAATAGGTGACTCAATTAAACGTTGTTAAAATCCTTTGAACCATTATTTAATCTTTATAAAGTGAAGTAGACGAATAACTGGTCAACATAATCCCATTAGGTCTTTCTATTATGCAATAAGTATCGGTTCTTGATTTAAAAGCGTAGGAGAGCAACTGATGTGTATTAAAACGAAACAGGGTCGATAATTTACTTCAAGTGAAACCCGATCTAGGAGAGTTCCAAATCGGATGATTCCTTGACGTCAGTTTCTTCCATGTTGCGGCTGTAGCACATTTGAATCGTGATCGTGAGCAATTTTAAGAGACTACAAGAGATTTAGGATCAGAAAGTTTCATGATTTTGCTTAGTTTTGTAGGTGATTATAAAGGCTGTAGGGAGATGGAGGATAGAGCTTTAGAAATCTCGTAATGTCTATTGATGGGGCTAATTAGGGATAAGCTTGAGAAGGGAAGAAGGATTTGTACATAGTTTTGAATTCCAATTTGATATCCATCGTATTATTTTTTTTTTTTTTGTTTATTATCATTATTATCTTATTTATTTTTGGGTTATTTCATCTCTACCCGGTTAATTTAATTTCGTCCTCGAAATCATAATCTGAACCGACATCTTATGAACACATTCGAATGGTGGAGCTTAAGAGGTTTTCTTAACAACTAGATTTCCATCTAAATTGGTTATGAAATCTAGTACTATAATATATTATTTTAACCTAGAATGACGGGTTATTATACCAAATACCTCTAAAAATGATTTCGTACCCGAAATCAACAGACTATAAAGCGTACATAACGCAACATAACGTAACATAACGTACATAACGCAACCTAACATAACATAACGTAACATAACGTAACATAACGCAACAAAACGTAGCATAACATAACATAACTTCTTTCCAGACAAGTACTATGAAGATTTAACACCCTGCAATAGCATTAGCTTCTCAAGAAATATTATCCCTTAGAAAAAAGGCATAAAGAACCTAATAATTATAATAGGGTCTTATTTAATTAAGTGTCCCTCATTTTATTTTTATAATACTGGCTCAGATGTCTTGTTAGGATACGATTTTTTACAAAGATTTAATAAATTAACAATTGATATCTTATCCAATCAGATAAGATTAAAAACATCTTGTCATAGCTTAATAGTAGTAAAAAGAATAAAAAATACCCATGGAAGAAAATTTCTAATTAACTTTATAGTGATACAGGGTTCAAACAAAACCCAATATTAGAAAAAAGAATAACTATTTTCGAATACCAACAAGAGGAACCACTAGATTGTCAAATTAACCTAAGAAAATTTGATCTTAATATAGAAAGAATAAAGCAAATGCTAAAACAATGTTATGCTGTTAATCCATTACAATTTTGGTATAGAAATAAAATAGTAGCATAAACTAGAAATGAAAGATAAACATAAAGAAATTAGGGTGAAACCAATGAGATACAATCCAGAAGATCAAAAAGAATTTAGTACTCAAAAATTAATACTACTAAACTTAAAGCTAACTAGACCTAGTCATAGCCCACATAGCTCTCCTGCCTTCCTCGTAAGAAAACATGCCGAAATAACCAGAGGTAAGGCTAGAACGATAATAAATTATAAAAAATTAAATGATAATACTATGTTTAATGGATATTTTTTACCACATAAAGAAAGTCTTATAAATTGGACTAGAAGTAAAAAGATATTCTCCAAATTTGATTGTAAAAATGGTTTGTAGTAAATAAAAATGCATCCTGATAGTATAACTTATACTGCATTTTCTACTCCTTAAGGACAATATGAATGGTTTGTGATGTCTTTTGGATTAAAAAATACAGCTCAAATATTTCAAAGAAAAATGGATATTATATTTAGAAATTATGATTTTATATTTGTATATATAGATGATATTTTGATTTTATCAAATGATATAGAAACTCATTTACAACATCTTGATGTTTTTGTAAATTTATGTGAAAACCATGGATTAGCTTTATCCAAAAGAAAAACTAATCTGTTACAAGATAAAATTGAATTTTAGGAATGAAAATAGATGGTAAAGAAATTGAACTCTAAAGCCATATTCTTGAAAAAATAAAAGCCTTTCCTAATAACCCAGTAGATAAAAAAACTAGTACAAAGTTTTCTTGGTATATTAAATTATGCTTCAAATTTTATAAAAAATCTCACAGGATTAAGAAAATCTTTTCAAAGTCTACCTAAAAAAGATAAAACATTTCGTTTTGATAAAAATTTAGAAAACCAAGTAAGAAAAATGTAACATCCCGGGTTAGTAGAGTCAGATGTAATAGTTAAAGTAAAAGAAATATGAACTTTACATTTTGTATATTGTTAAACGCGTAAGGAGTGAAATGACTATTTTAAATTTAAAGTTTTAGACGAGTTTTAGTATCGTAAGAGATCGTTTAAATACATATAAATATAATAATATATTATATTTAAACGTGCTCTGTTTTTATCAAAACTTGAGTGGTTTCGTAGAGAAAAATAAGCTCGTTACAACAACATATTTGAAATTTTATAAAACATTATATTTTAAAAGTTATAAGATAAAAACGAAGTAATCAGCTGAATTAATTATGATAATATAATAATCAAAATAATATAAATTACAACATATGAAATGAAAGATTGCGTTTGAGCTAAGCAAGCAACCTAGCAGGTTGCACATCTGATCCACATCGATGGACCGAAGAAAGTAACCAACTTTTGATAACTTATAAATAGAATTACATTTAAGAAATTTAGAGTATCAGTTTCTTTTAATGGGAATGCGCTATTATAGAGAATCCCGAGTTCTTAATACCCCGTTTGGTGTTTTTAGTAGTTTGCTTTGGAGCTCAAGTAGGAGCACGAGTAGTGAAGACCCTACATCAAATTATCGTATATAGTTTTAAGGTATTTTTTTGCTTAAGATTATGTCAAGTTATTTATTATTTGTTTTAAGTATTATTATTAGGAAAAGTATTAGTATTACTAGCATTATTATTTTTACGTATTAGGGTTATTGTTAGGAGTAGCTATTGGGTAACCTAGGCTTAGTTAGGCATGAACTAATCACCCATGCTTAATCAAGGTAGCGTAAACCAATATCTAATCATGACAATAATTAGTTAATTGTACCATTTCCTAACTTAAAATTATCTAAACTATATCAGAAACCTGAGATCCGATTGTACTAGGAGTGATTACCAAGTATTGGGCAGCTCTTAAGTAGGTGATTTCCTCTTAACTGTTTTCTAAAACGAGATGTGATGTTCTGATAACTGGTAATAATTGAAGAGTTGACTATCAATAGCATCTGTGATAGGTGGCAATGCTTGATAGGATGCTTGAGGGTTGCTTGTATGATTCTGCTTTAGCGAGTGGAGTTTGTATACATAGCCTGGTAATGTAAATTTATAGTATGCTTATTCTGTTCATATCTGTTTGCCATGGCTGTATCTGCTTGATGCAATAGTGAATACTAATATGTTTTGAATATGGAAGAATGCTATGTTCATGAACTCACGAGCTTTATGCTGAGTCCCAAATGTTTTCTATTTCATGGACACACATCCTAGGTGACAAGATATTACAGAAATGGAGATTATGGTCTAGCTTATGAGGAAGTAAAGGACTAGAGCGCTACTGAAGATTTGGACCTCTAGTATAGTTAAATTGATGTAATGTTATTATCGAGTATGACAAATGTACTGTATGTTTTGATGTATAATCAAATTTAGAATTCCGCTGTGAACCTTATAATTACTATGTGTTCTATATATCCGATGCGTAAAGCTCCCTAGGTGTAGCCCGGGAGGTGGGCGTTACAAGTTGGTATCAAAGACATAGTTTATGTGAATTAGGCATTACCAGTTACTGTTTAAACTTAACTAATTTGGGACTACTACGCAAATTGCCGAACGAGTTAAGTAGCGTGATGATAGATAAAAAGAGTTAGATATGTGTTAGCATATAGTGGATGATAATTAGAATAGGTAAATAATGTAAAAAGGTTAATAGCAGCAAACTATTGTTATTAAGGATTTACATTCGTAAATTGTGTTTTGGTTTGTCATTGGTTATGTTTACCTAAACATAAGAAGTAGATTGATAATGTTGATCTAGGATTGTAGAAGACCTATACGTCTATAGATAGTCTTATGTTAATTAGTCTAATTAACATACGTGACTAGTCAAGATAATTCATGATTATTGATAGTCAAATATATTATAGATTAGAATGTTCATGTAAGCAAGTAAATAGGAATGCTCAATAAGGATGACACTCATATTAAGACACTCATATTGATACATAATGAAGGAAAGCGAGAATGTTCGTGTGAGGTAAATTGATGATTACACTTGGATCCACATAATGGTGAATTTATAATGAGAAGTGTTTCCTAGTAAGATTCTAACATGTTGATTAGTGCTTATGTCTTAGTGGTAAAGTGACAGCTCCACATGACATGGAATAGTGGTGAAATGGAATATGAAAGTATGGGTTAGATGTGTATTATCAGATATTCAAAAGTTGTAATGATATTCACCAAGGATGTCATTTGATAAGATAAGATAAAATATAAAGAGATGTATAGTGTACTGAGAAAGGATAATACTCTAAAACATGAAACTATTACTAAGTAATACCAAAAGTAAGCTAGAATGTCAAAGGTGATTTGGATGTAGAATGAGTATAAGGAAGTGTAAAAGTACAATTAGATAACAACGCAAAAACTTTACTCTTAAGGTGTTAATATTTTCAGTATCACTCAACTAAAATCTAATACGGAGAAAATAGAAACAAACTACAGAAAAGTTTCTCATCATCTACAACTAAGATTGTAGACAAATAGATTATAAACAAAGAAAATAGATGAGTAACTATAAAAGTGTGCTTATAAATCATTCGTGACATGCAACCTTACCACCTATGATAACAATAAAGGTCTATAGAGACACATGAGTACATAAGTCTAATGAAATCTGTCTTAAACATTTGTGACTATACGTAACCACTTAGATCTAAGTCGTTCTATATTCATTTCAATCAAACGGATTACATTTTTGTGAATGGAAGCTTAGTATCAAATCTTTTTAAGCCATATATGAGTTAAGAATCTTAAGCTTTACACCATACCTTCATAAATAGAACAACTAATGGGAGACAAGACGATAGTTGATGTTATTAAGAATCATATGATAAGCATGAATGATGATATGATTCCTATAGAATTGATGCTTATGAAAACTCAAAGATTGGAGGTAGTCATAGGGGTAGACTAGCAAACAAGCATAAGTCATGCTTAATAGAAAAATACTGTAACTTAGATTGCCTAATACATATATATATATATATATATATATATATAATATCTGATGATCGAGCAGAAAACATTATCATTATGACTCAAGTCCAGAAATTTTTTAGAAATGATATATAATATCTGATGATCGAGCAGAAAACATTATCATTATGACTCAAGTCCAGAAATTTTTTAGAAATGATACATTATTGTTCTAGCATATGCTATGAACACTATTAAGAAACACAAGGTTTGAAGATGTATATAATACCATTTTTAGAACATGATATGATTATTATGAATTATTGGTGATGTTATTAGAATTGACCAATGGATCTAGGAGATTCATAGATCTTATTAAAAAGTTTTTAAATCTTATTTGAATAAATTAATCATCGTCTGCTTCGACAATAGTCTGATATATATTCTACGGATAGAAAAGACCACGAAGATCATCTTAGAAAAATCCTAGATTGCTTAAGAAAGAAAAATCTTACGCAAATTATCAAAATATAAATTTTAGATACGTAAAGTTCAATTCATAGGTCATTTGTTCAGCGTGTAAGACAAACAAGTAACAAGTGCTAAGAACAAGGAATTAAGAAATGACAAAAAGAAGAAACCCATATAATTTTAAAGACTTTAGGATTTGAAGATTATTATTAGAGATATGATACCATCCCGGAAAGAGCAAGGTAAATTGCTGTTGCACTTTATAAACAAGAAAGAACCCCATCATTAAGAATTTGTACATCTAAAAATAATGTTTAGATAAACCTTTTAGACCAAATTGGTATGCGCAAGAAAAAAAAAATCGTTGATAGAAAATCACATTAAGAAAAAAATGCATGATTGATAGACAAAAATTATTAAGATTTAAAAGTGATACTTTCTTAAGACTCTACCATCAAATATGGTTTTTAAGTCTCGGTAGATTACAGGATAATACTAAATGAAGCCCATAAATCAAAATATTACATAGCATACAGGTAACAATTAAATGTATTAAGATTTAAGAATGATTATTGGTATTTAGGAATCAAAAATCAATCACAAGGCATGTAAAGAAATGCATTATCTACTTAAGAATTATAGTGGAACATTAGGTATTATCTAACCATAAACAATAATCTTAAATCCCAAAATGGAAATGAAAGATAAAGAATGGAGTTTGTTAGTTTCATGATTGAGTTATGGATATGACACCATCTAGCTGGTGGATGATAAGCTTACCAAATCAGTACACTTTCAATTTATCTCTTAAACTATAAGAAAGAAATGTTAGCTAAACTTTATAGTTAGTTTCACATTATTATGTGCCTATTTTGATTATATCTTATAGAGATAATCGCTTCTCTTCAAAATTATAATAAGGTTTCTAGAAGAAACTAGGAACTTGAATAAACTAAAACATCTTATGTTTTAAAGAACACTATCGCGGCACAATAGTAGTAGAGTTCGTATAACAATAGTTTGAAAATGATTTGATCATTTTGTGCTTAAAAGAAAATTTTAAAAAGTAAGGATACAATGGTTAACAAAACAAGCTATAAATCATATAATGTAGAAATCTTATAGCTTACTAGATAATTCCACAAGTTTTGGTCCCGTGATAAGGTTAGAAAGTGTTCGAGAAAACTTGAGACTTGATAGAAGAAATAAAAGTCAAATATCCTCAACTTTTTAGGTAACATTCGAATTTCGAGGACGAAATTCTTTTAAGGGGGAAGAATGTAATATTCCGGGTTTCTAGAGTCAGATGTAATAGTTAAAGTAAAAGAAATATGAACTTTACATTTTGTATATTCTTAAACATGCAAGTAGTGAAATGACTATTTTAAATTTAAAATTCTAGATGAGTTTTAGTGTCGTAAGAGACAGATTAAATACATATAAATATAATAATATATTATATTTAAAGGTGCTCCGTTTTATCGAAACTTGGGTGGATTCGTAGAGAAAAATAATCTCGTCACAACGACATATTTGAAATTTTATAAAACATTATATTTTAAAAGTTATAAGATAAAAACAAAGTAAGTAGCTGAAATAATTATGATATTATAATAATAATATAATTACAACATATGAAATGAAAGATTGCGTTTGAGCTAAGCAAGCAACCTAGCAGGTTGCGCATCTGATCCCTCATCGATGGAACAAAGAAAGTAACCAACTTTTCATTACCTATAAATAGAATTACATCTAAGAAATTAAGAGTATCAGTTTCTTTTAATGAGAACATGCTATTATAGAGAATCTCGAGTTCTCAATACCCCGTTGGGTGTTTTTAGTAGTCTGCTTTGGAGCTCAAGTAGGAGCACGAGTAGTGAAGACTTTACATCAAGTTGTTGTAGATAGTTTTAAGATATGTTTTCGCTTAAGATCATGTCAATTTATTTATTATTTGTTTTAAGTATTATTATTAGGAAAAGTATTAGTATTAGTATGTTGAGTCTAGTCCTGATAGGTCTAGATACATTGTATAGGCTTACAATTTTAATCAATCTTTTGTAATAAACTTTTATAAATCATTATCTTAATGCATGCTTTATACGTATAGGTTAATCCATAATTGTGTTGATTTATATGTGTGATTACAGGTTTAACAGTATACTTAATCAATTTCACAAAATTGACTAAGTGTAAGAAACATCTACGGATGAACATTTTTGTTCTTCCGTAGATAATCTTCTGAAACAAAGTAAAGTGCATCCGGGGATATTCTGCGGAAGAACAACTTGTTGCGGATGAATTCTACCAAGAGAAGACTCCTACGGAAGGCATAACTCCTAAGGAAGACTAATGATCTACGGAAGACCAACACATAGGTGTACTTCACCAAGTACTTCAAGTCAACAAGTCAAACACTGAGTGATGTAATAAAGTCAACTCCTACGGACGACTTTATCTCAGTCAGAGAATGTGTCACATCATAACATTCTTTGAGTAACTTTCTTATCACGATAAGAAAGTTACTGTTTCCAACAGTAAATTCCTGAGCCTATAAATACAAGGCATAGGCTCACACTTATGGTGACGGCTGAGTACCTAACAATACATCCATCAATCACGATCAAACCCTAGCATCCGCAACATCATTTACACCAAAATCATCAATAGAAACATAGCAACCATGATCTTCATCAATTATTATTTGTTCTTTTGTAATCATTAATATGTTTTTAATGAAATACTTTTGAATCAAATCGTATTTGTACATTCATTGCACTTAATTGTTCTGTTCTTCATTATTACTTATTACTGCAATTGTTATTTCATTTTCAATCAATCAAACAACGAATAGTGATAATTTTGTGATCATTGTTCGAACTAAGTCTAACCTGATAATTCCTGATTACGATCCTTGGATTCACTGGTGGTATCAGAGCCTAGTGCTCATTGATTTAGATCGATTGATCTATCAGTGTTAGATTTGTTTAATTAATTGTTTATATCATTCGATCTATCAGTTTTCTGACCAGATCTATTGGTTTTGAGTAAAATTGCTTTTAAGTGTTCATAACGTCTTGAGAGTTTGTAACCCAGATTCAAGGGTGTTATAGAATGAACTGATCAACATATAAGTTGAGTTAGGCTTATCGATAGCTAACAAAGGCATTATACTCAATGTTTTGGTGTAAATCAATTTAAAACAATCAAACTGTGATTTATCATTCAGCGAGTACTGTGACATTGCTCGGTTAACATTAATCTACATTCTCATTAATTAATACATAGATCTGTGTTATTGATTGATAATCAACAATTGTTCAGTTCAATTGAACAAAAACATATCAACAAACATTCTCAATTTGATATTAATCTTAATATTCATTAAGAGGATTGACTGATTTGTGACTGCAATAACTTAATTATTCGATAATTAAGAGTTTGTCATTAATTAGTTCATTGCAAAAGGAAGTCTGTTTTAGTTGAAAATTAATACATTAACCAAAATGAGTAATTCTTTTGGTGGATCATCATTCCAACCCCCAAAGTTGGAAACTAATGCGAATTTTAAATCCTGGAAAATCAAATTTAGGAATCATGTGAACTACACTGATTCTGATTTGTGGGTATCAATAACTTAAGGTCCTTATATTCCACCAGCTCTTGGACCGGATTATAAAGACAATAATCAACCCATAAATACAAACGATCTATCACCTGAGGATGTTAAAAAGGTTAAAGTCGATATTAGAGCATACAGTTTACTCAGTATGGCTTTACCTGAAGATATACTAATCAGGTGTGAGAACTACAAAACAGCAAATTCCTTATGGAAGATTTTGCATACTCTCTATGAAGGGAGTGATGAAATCGGAAGCATAAGGAAGGATGCTCTTCACTCCCAATATGAAACATTCTATCATATTGAGGGTGAATCAGTTCCTCAACAACTACATAGGTTTATGCAATTGGTGACTGAGATGAACATCTTGGAATTGAAGTATACCAATGAGGAGTTAAACAAAAAGATGCTCCATACTTTGCCTGAAAGTTGGAAGCAGACTGTATCCATGTTCAAGAATACCCTTGATTTTAAAACCATTGGTTTAGATACATTGGTAGCTAAAGTGGAAGCTCTTGAAATGGATGAAAAGTCAAGAAGCAAGAGTGTGAGATCACATGTTAGTCCTTATCAATTTAAAGAAACTAAAAGTACTGAAAGTGCTTTTATTTCTAACCATAATAATGACAGTTCCTGTACTTTGAGTGAAGATGAGGAAGAAGTTGGTTTTTATGCCTCAAAGCCTTCAAAATCATCCTCTCAAAGTAAATTAGCAAAGGAAAAAAAAAGATCTAATGAAAAGAAAGGATTCATCTGCATCATCAGCAAAGACTTCATCCAACAACAACAATCAAGCAGAGCCCATCACTGTGATTCTGGACTCTGAAAAACAAAAAGCAGCATTTGCAGCCTTCAGTTCAAGCTTCCAAGCTTATTTGGGCAGCACTCTAACACCTGCTAACATTTGTCAACAAGACCTGGAAGAACTTCATCCAGATGAAGTAGAAGAAATGGATATCCAGTGGCAAGTGGCAATGATTGCATACAGAGCCAAGCAGTATTTAAGGAGAAATAAAAACTTGGCTGCAGCAGGTAGAACAACTAAGATTGGGGTTGATAAGTCAAAGGTGAGATGTTTTAAATGCAATCTGTATGGACATTTCAAAAGAGAGTGCAATCAACAATCAACTTCTGACATGAGGCAAAATCAGCAACATCAATCTCATCAACATCAATCTAATCAACCACCATCAACTCCAAGATCCTTCAGACAGCCTCAGTTAACTAATTCATCCCCACCAGCCACAAGTTCATCAGTAGGGCCAAGCAATTCCAAAGAAACTGGGCTTATAATTTTGCAAGATGGAACATGTGACTGGAGCATGTATGAGAAGGAGGTGTTGGAAGAAAATCAAGCTCTAATGGCCAACATGGAGAACAAAGTCCCACCTATGGCCAGAGAGGTAAGAGATAGATTGTGTTCATCAATGTGTGTTGAGGAAGTTGAAAGATATAGAGTCCATGCTCAACAACTGGCTAACAAAGTAAAAGAAACAATGATTTTAAATGAATCTCATGTAAGAGAGCATAAACTATATCAAATCAAAATCAACTCTTTGCAAAAAGATTTAGATAAACTTGTTTCTGAAAAATACAACTTAAAAGCCCAAGTTGAGCATTTGACCACTTCCTTAACAAAATCCATGTCTGATCATGCATCAACTGAAGTGAAACTTCAGAAGTTTCAACTGTCATCTCAGCAATATGAGAAATTGTTAAATTCTCGTATTGAATCAAAGAACCGGTATGGGTTGGGATTCAATGCTGTTGCACCTCCTCTGAATGATAATTACACACCCTTACCTGAGTCAATGACAAACAGTTTATCAAACCATTTTGTGCCAAGCACAAACTTTGAAATAAAAATTAATCAATTGATAAATGGTAATGATTCTGAGGTAAGTGAAACTGAGTCTTTTGAATCAGAACAAGTCAAACAAAATGACTCAGAATTTGTCTATGATGAATGTGATGACTTCGATGATTCTAATGAACATGTTGAGAAAATTGTGGATGAATTGTGTATTGGTAAGAATATTTCATTTGAACCAATCATTCCCAAAGTTCTTGAAGAAACCAAGCTGCCTTATCCTTCTAAGCAAAGAAATATGTTGAAAACAATCTGCAAGAGGATAGCTCAGCTGAATGAAGGTCTTCATGAGCTTAACAAACAGCAAAAATCATCAACTGAAGATGGTGTGAAGTTCACATCTACAGAAGAAATCAAAATCTCTTCGACAGAAAAAGCAAAGAAAACACCATCTGCAGATCTCCGGAAGAAGAAAAATGCTGATAAATCAACATCCGTTGTAGATCTCCGGAAGAAGAAGAAAAATGCTGATCAATCAACATCCGTAGCAGATCTCCGGAAGCAAAAATCTGTTGAATCTGTGGAAGATCAGCGGAAGCAAAAAGCAACAACCATCATGAAAGCCAAACAACAAAAGATTGTGAATCCTAAGCAACAGAAGTTATCTACTGCTAAACAAGAACCCTTTGATACCATGTCAGGGAAAAGCAAGGATTCATCAGCTGCCAAGTTTGAAAAAGAATTGGCAGAACAGAAAAGCAAGAAGAAGGTGAGTGTCCATGAAAGTGAGGAAGAAGAAAAGTATCGTAAATGGTGTGACATGAAAAATCGCAACACTGAAGATTGTTACTTCAGCAGCTACTGTTCCATTTGCAATATGAACAATCACATGACTTCTGAATGTTACTTCAACAAACACTATGGAATTTGTAACAAAAATAACCATTGCACTTAGGAATGTTATTTTAACAAAAAGAACAAAACAAAGAGCACAAAAAAGCAACAATCAGAGAAGGCTGAATCAGACTCTTAATCAAGTGATAGTCAAGAAGATTCAAAGCCAAAGAAGCAGCAGGAAAAACAAAAACTGCCAAAAACAAAGAAGCAACCATCTGCTGATGGTAAGCCTTTGAAGAAGAAAGAAAAACCACATCATCAACTCAAAACACCTCACAAAAAGGTGGATTTGACAGAGAAGACAACAAATGCTGATGACACTTTCTTTCATCATTTTGAAAAGGGTACTCAAATACCACAATCAAAATCAAAAGATGATAAAACTTTCTTCAATCAGGGATCATCATCAAAATCAAAGTAGAAGCCAAACAAAGAGAAGGTGAAAGAAGAAGGGATTGAGAAACAAGAACAAGGTTCCACAAATTCATCTTCAACAGAGTCATCCTCACCATAAACAAAACATAATGAATCAATTGAGTCTAAAGTTAACACTGAATCCTCATTCATGAGGGAGTAACAATTTTAGATACTAGTGGTAAACCCAAGATCATTAAGGCTTGGGTTCCCTATTCTAATTGATTTTTTTATGTATGCAGGAACAAACATGGAGGATTGAGAACAAGTGGTATGTTGACAGTGGTTGTTCCAGGCATATGACAGGAAACTATTCTCTACTCCATGATTTCAAACATAAAAATTCCTCCTATGTGGCATTTGGTGGGGATAAGAAGGGAGGTAAAATTATTGGTGAAGGAATGGTAACTAATGGTGTACTCAAGTTTGAGAAAGTAAATTATTCTGAAAATTTACAATACAATTTACTGAGTGTATCTCAAATTTGTGATTAAAATTATACCTCTTTATTTGATAACACTAACTGTTATACTCTTAAGCCAGGTGTTCCCATTCCAGAAGACTGGATCCTTCTTAAAGCATCAAGAAAAAGGAACACATATGTTTTGGATATGAATAATACTGCACTCACAAGCAATGAAACATGCCTGCTGTCTAAGTCATCAGAAGATGAATCTCAGTTGTGGCATAGAAGGCTTGTTCATTCCAATATGAAGAACATGAACAAATTGGTGAAAAATGACCTAGTCATTGGATTTCCAAAAAGTGAATTTTATTGTTCCAATCATTGTTCATCTTGTTATAAAGGAAAACAACATAGAGTGTCACATAAATCCAAAACAATCAACACAAACTTAAAACCACTCAAATTGCTTCACATGGATCTATTTGGTCCAACCAATGTGATGAGCATTGGCAAAAGGCAATATTGTTTGGTGATTGTGGATGATTTCACTAGATTCACATGGGTCTTTTTCTTAAGACAAAAGAGTGAAACATCAGAAACATTAATGGAGTTTGTCACTAAGATTGAAAATCAACTTGATCTAAAAGTTAAAATTTTCAGGAGTGATAATGGATCTGAATTTGTTAATAATGTTCTAGATTCCTTTTGTAGGATTAAAGGCATTCCAAGGCAATTCAGTGCCCCAAGGACACCACAACAAAATGGAGTTGCTAAAAGAAGAAACAAAACTCTCATTGAAGCTGCAAGAACAATGCTAGCTGACTCATAATTGCCAATCACCATTTGGGCTGAAGCAGTGAACACAGCATGCAATGTTCAAAACAGAACTTTAATTGTCAAAGAACATAACAAAACACCATATGAGCTTTTACTTAAAAGAAAACCTTTCATAGGATATCTTAGAGCTTTTGGATGTCATGTGTCTATTTTAAACACAAAAGAACAATTGGGAAAGTTTTCTGAAAAAGCCTATGATGGTTTCTTTGTTGGGTACTCCTCAACATCTAAATCATATAGAGTTTATATTCCACATCAAAACATTATGGAAGAAACACCTAATGTTTCATTTGATGAATCCTTATTTCCAAAATCTGTTAAAGGATCATCATGGTTGTTTGATATAGATGCATTAACAAACTTATTTAACTTTGGTTATTTGAATACTGCAGGTTCTAAGGATACATGCTATCCATATGTTCCTCCAAACATGAATGAGGTGTCATTATCTGCTGATCCTCCAAGACCATCACAACACTCTTCCAGTGTTTCTGATCCTGGCACTTCATATCATCCAAGAACTGCAGTACATGATCAAACAAACAATTCAACATCTTCAGATAAAAACACAGCAGCAGCTGCAGTTAACTCTGCATCCGTAGATGTTTTTCCTGCATCTGGAGAAATGATCACTACATCCGTAGATGTTCCATCTACACCTTTAGATATCCCATTCTCTGGAGATGCTGCAATACATTCTAAGGAAACCAAGTCAGCAGATCAACAAACAACATCCGTAGATGTTCCTGTAACTCCTGATGCTCAAATTCATGAGGAGGGATATCATTCAACTTCAGATGATCAAAATGATGAAGATCTTGACTATTTTGTTGATTCTCCATCTCAACTGGATCACTCTCCATCAAGGAATATGACTAACTTGGAATCATCTATTCCAGTTGCATCTATTCCAACAACAAGAATTCATAAATCTCATCTAATAGATAATATTATCGGTGACCATAATGAAAGAACTACTAGAAGTCAAGGGGGAGCAGCCAACATTTGTCTCTTCACATGTTTTCTTTCATAAGTGGTTCCTCCCAACATAACTGCTGCATTGAAGGATAACAGTTGAATTGAAGCTATGCAAGAGGAGCTTTAATAATTCAGAAAGCAGAAAGTATGGAATCTAGTTGATCTTCCTCAAGGTCAATATCCAATTGGTACAAGATGGCTTTTCAAGAACAAACTAGATGACAGAGGCATTATTATGAGAAACAAAGCAAGGCTGATAGCGCAAGGTTATACCCAAGAAGAAGGAATAGATTATGATGAAGTCTTTGCACCAGTTGCAAGGATTGAAGCAACAAGAGTATTCCTAGCCTATGCCTCACATAAGAAGTTCACAGTTTACCAAATGGATGTAAAATGTGCTTTCTTACATGGGAAAATTGATGAAAAAGTTTATGTTGCTCAACCTCCAGGCTTTGAGGATCCTGATTACCCACACAGGGTATACAAGCTTGACAAAGCTTTGTATGGTCTTCATCAGGCTCCAAGAAAGTGGTATGAAACATTATCATCATTCTTACTCGAGCATGGATATAAAAGGGGAACAATAGATCAGACTTTTTTTCTCAAACAAGAACATCAAGACCTCTTGGTTGCCCAAATTGATGTAGACGACATTATTTTTGGCTTAACAAACAAGAGATTGTGTGAAAGCTTTAAAGGTTTAATGAAATCTGAATTTCAGATGAGTTCAATGGGAGAATTAACCTTCTTCCTTGGTTTACAAGTTCATCACAAACCAGATGGCATCTTCATTAATCAAGAGAAGTATATTCATCAAATCTTGAAGAAGTACAATCTTGCTGATACTTCTTCATGCAAAACACCAGCATCCACAATAGACAAGATTGTAGCGGATCCTACAGGGAAATCAATTGATCAAAGACTGTATAGATCAATGATAGGATCTTTAATGTATTTAACTGCAAGCAGACCTGACATAATGTTTGCTGTGTGTGTTTGTCCTAGGTACCAATCAGATCCTAAAGAGTCATATCTAAATGCTGTTAAGAGGATCTTCAGATATCTCAAAAGGAAGCCAGCTCTTGGACTTTGGTATCCCAAAGATGGAGAATTCGACCTCTATTCATACTCTGATAGCGACTTTGGAGGATGCAACAACAACAAAAAATCCACAACCGGTGGATGTCAATTCATAGGACCAAGACTTGTCTCTTGGCAGTGCAAGAAGCAAACAAATGTATCAGTATCCATAGCTGAGGCTGAGTACATAGCTGCTTCAGCTGGTTGCTCTTAGGTTCTTTGGTTGCAAAACCAATTACCTTATTATGGTTACAATTTCCTTTAAACACCAATTCATATTGATAATTCTGCTGCTATGTTCATCACTACAAATCCAGTGCAGCATAGTAAAACAAAACACATAGAAATCATATACCATTTTTTGAGAGATTGCTTAGAAAAAGGTTTAATCAAGTTAATCAAAGTGGATACAACAAATCAGTTTGCTGATTTATTCGCTAAAGCCTTTGATTTAGTTAGATTTACTTTTTTGATTGAATCTTTGGGCATGATTAACTTAGATTAATCAGCTACTAACTGAAAAGCATGAGTCTGTCCTTGTATATATTCATAGGCAAAATCCAAAAACATTCATAAAACAATATAAAAATACAACAAGAATGTCTTAATTCTTTGTTTTCATATCTAGCAGTTCGTATTGATAGGAAATGATAGTACACTATGTCTTTGCTTCTTTCCTGAGTTTTTAACTTTCACTAAAGACTAATCAGAAGTGCTTTGATATGTGGGTAGGTTTAGCTTGAGTGGAAAATACACTAAGTGCATGCATAACATAATGAAAAGGTAACTATCTGTGGGAAATTCCATTTTGAGGATCAAGCAAGTAAGTCTTATCCTGATGTGATCAACTCACTCAACCAAGCACACTATGTAACAACACTTTATAACTTCTATCTTTGCAATTCATATTCCTTTTGTTTTGTGTAAACAAAGACCTGGGATTATGATCACCTTGGTATACATCTGTAACCAACTGGTGAATAGATTAGATCCTCATCATCCCTCTGTTTTGTGTAAACAAAGACCTGGGTTAAAGGCACCTCTGTTTTATGAAAATAAAGACCTGGTGACCTGATGATGATCATATCTCAGCTCTCAAAAGAATCCATTGTGATCAACTGTATATTAACTTAAGAGATTTTGCATCAATGCATTAATGAGATGTAAAATACATCTCAAGATAGAACTTATAACTTAAAGTACATAGTTTCTAAGTGTGAAAGAGTGATGACTTGACTCATAAATGGAGGACAAACTCTAATGTGAATTGAATGTGGAGCCCATAATTGGCTATCTTTAATCAACATCAAAACATGATAAACAACATGCCTAGTTGAACACATACTCTTGTTTGAATTTATGTGGAATCTCATACTTGCAATCAGCACTAGATTCATGACTCATATCATCAAACAAATCGATACAGGAAGATGCTTAGTGTCATAGTATGATTCCATTATATGTATATATATGCTTGTACATAAGTTTTTAATTCATTTTGTTTATTATTTTAGTTAAGTTATTTCGAGTTCTGTTGGACAGACTAGTGTCTTTCATGCTATTTCCTAGATAAATTTATGATAAATGCATCAGTTCAACATTAATCACAAATTTAGGGGGTGTAGTTAATGCATGAAATCATGAAATCTAAATCTTGAAATCTGAATTTTTAATCAAATGAAGGAATTGGGACTTGAGCACTAACTTGGCTACAGGATACATGAGGTTTTTCAAGTCAAATCATTTCTTGGACAATTGCCATGTAGATAAAGTCAACAAGTTCCAAAAGCAACAAATGGTTCGAACATGTTGATAGAATCATACAAATCAATAAGTTTCAAACTTTTCAATTCAGCGAAGCTACAGTGTAAAATTTGGACTTCAACAGAAGCTATAGTGCAAATTTGGACTTCAGTAGAAGCTACAGTGTATTTTTCTCATCAGCAGATGCTACAGTGCGAAACTTAAAACAAGAAAAATATGTCCATCCGTAGATTGGCAACCTACGGATGTGCTGATATTTTAAAGTATAATACATTTCCATGGATTGGTAACCTATGGAAAATCAAATTATACTTTATCAAAATTCAGTTCTTTCAAAATTAGGCATCCGTAGATGATCTACGGAAAAACTAGAATCTGCGGAATCAATAAAATTCCACGGAAGGGTAATAAGGAAAGAGGGTCCCACTTCATTTAATAAATGAAATAAATAAGTCCGATGGAGTATAAATGATGTTTTAGACTTGTCATTTTTATTCACTTTTTCAGAACATTTTTTCAGACCTAGAAAATTGTTCACAAAACGTTAACCCCTCTTTCCGCCAACATTCAAATTACTCTCTTCAAAACATCAAACCATACACTAAACTTGATCTGAGATTCAACTCTCGATCATTGTTTACAAGGTAAATCATATCATAAATTTCAAGTCTGAAAAGCTGATTATCAAGTATCTAAGCCTAAGGGGGAGTATTGTTGAGTCTAGTCCTGATAGGTCTAGATACATTGTATAGGCTTAGAACTTTAATCAATCTTTTGTAATAAACTTTTGTAATGTATGCTTTATACGTATAGGTTAACCCACAATTGTGTTGATTTATATGTGTGATTGCAGGTTTAACAGTATACTTAGTCAATTTCACAAAATTGACTAAGTGTAAGAAACATCTACGGATGAACAATTTTGTTCTTCCGTAGATAATCTTTTGAAACAAAGTAAAGTGCGTCCGGGGATTTTCTGCGGAAGAACAACTTGTGGCGGATGAAGTCTGTCACACCCTCAAAATCCACGTGCGGAGTTTTATCGCGAGACGTGTGAACAAACCAGGATCACAGTCACTAGTTACCCAGAACGACACTATATGCCACATTTAAAAATAAACCAATCAAAGTTCAAGTTTTAAAACCATGCGGAAGCGTTTTGTAAATAAGACAAACCCAAAGTATGTAAATGTAAAATTTGGCAAAACACGCGCCAACCCATTATTCAAATCTCATAAATAAAATTCAAATGTCATGACTTAAGATGAAGTCTTAGAATGCATGCTGGACCCGTGTTGTGCTCCTATGGCAACCTGAATTAACGACCTGAGAATAGCATACTAAAAATGTCAACACAATGGTCGGTGAGTTCAAGAGTTTGCATTTAACATAAACAATAATAATTTGCATAACATAAGAAGTGCATTGAAATAGATAGCTAGTCTATATTCATAAGTAATAACAATAGTGATTTCGCGATCGAAGCTGACTGTGTTGCGTTTGTTGCCTCCCATCACGACTTACCAGGTCGTAACGATGTTTGTGTTTAGGACAATATTGCACACGTTTGACCTCGAGTCGCACAGGTGGGGCTTGTCAAACCCAGTAGTACTACCCAAGATTTCCCGCTAGTTACCATTATTGACAATCCGAAAGTGTGAGGACTTTCAAGGTATTATACACCATGTTAAAACATACACAACTTATAATAATAATATAGCGTTTGTGAACAAGTATGCTACCTCCCCCATAAGAGAGTTTATAAAATAGTGGGGCATGAACTCACCTGATGTGCAAGGATAATGACAAGAGAGAACTGATGATGGATGGAAAGACAACCCTTCAAAGGTTACCTAGAACACGCAAGTACATAAGTACGTGTGCACAGAAAACTTAACAACCCTAGGTGCTCAATAAACACATTGACCCAAGGCTTTGGAAAACAAGACTCATTTAACCTAGTTGACCCATTTGACCCGTTGGTGACATATTAATTGAAATCTCGTTTAATCAAGCGTATCAACTTATCATACATGATTATCAAACAAAGTATTCACGCATATCACATCATCAACCCAAGTTCAACCTAGATCATCATACAACTTATGCGAATCTCAAACAATCAACATGCTCAACACAATCATAAATATATCATAACTAATAATTCATTCATGAAGTCTAATCATGCACAACATGCCATGTGAAGCCACTCACGACTTCACACCCTAAACCCTGCCAATCCTACTAAGTAGGGGCTTCAGATTCGCACGCGTGTATGACAATCATAATCATATAAATCAACAAGATTCATTCCAACTAACAAACACAATAATGATTAATTCCAATCCCAAACATGATTTCCTAATCACTAGCCATAATTCATCATCATGTATAATCACCAAGAACCTACATTCTTTAAATGATCAATCAAGCAACCATACAACCCAAGTAACACATTCCACCACATTAGACATCATCCATAAGCATTCTAACATGACCCTTACAACATAAACATGCTCACATCATCATATCCAATGATCTTCAAAAATAAAGTTTCCCTTTTTAGAAGGTAACACCCAAAAGCAATCTAACATCCAATTCCTTCATAGTTTCATCAATTTTATACCTAATCAAGTCCATAACATTCATCCTAACATGATAATCATCACTAATTCATCAAAATTCCCAATCATCATGCATAAAAGTTTCCACTTATAGTAAGGTATGAACAAACCCTAGATTTCATGACTTTTCTTGCACAATTCATATAAACCAACATCCAAGCAATGTATCCAACATCATACAATCATCAAATCATGAATTCCAAGAACAAAAAGTTTCCTCTTAAGGCAATGTGTGAACAATATGATCAAACCATGGAATTCTTGCATAATCAACATAATCTAACATTCATACAATCTAAGCAACATCAAATTAACATCTAACAATCATCAATTTCACTTTTTCATCATCAATTTCGAATTAGGGTTCTTCAAGAACAAAACCATGAAAAACTAATCAAAACTAACCTTTAGATGTGCTTAGATGATGATTAACACTTGCTAACACTTGGAACTAATCAAAATCGAATTGTTCTTGCTTGTTCTTGATCAAAATCGAATGGATGAAGGTGTTGGGAGGGGGTTACGGCCGCAAATGGGGAATGGGGGCTAGGGTTGGGTTAAATTTGTTTAAATATGGTAACTTTTTATTTCAATCCAATTACAAAATAAACCCCATTGTTTATATTTTATAAAAACTAATCTTTTTAACACTTTTTAAAAGGTTTTAACTACAAAATATAAACATTACTAATCAACAATAACAATCATATACATTTACAACTAACAGCAAAACATATGAGATCATAGTTACACGTTGTCACGTTATCAAGTAAAATTCATAAACAATAACTTAAAATGCATGAATCACATAACCACAACTAATAATCAACATTATTCACTAGGTTATCATTTGTTTACCATAGATAATTGTTATTAAGTCACCAACGTTCAACGACAACTAGTGTGTGCTCACGACACCTGTATGCAAGACCTAACGGAACTAACGGAGTTTGGTAACGGAAAATTACCGGATGTCACAAAGTCTACCAAGTGAAGACTCCTACGGAAGGCATAACTCCTACGGCAGACTAATGACATACGGAAGACCAACACTTACATGTACTTCACCAAGTACTTCAAGTCAACAAGTCAAACACTGAGTGATTTAATAAAGTCAACTCCTACGGACGACTTTATCTCAGTCAGAGAATGTGTCATATCATAACATTCTTTGAGTAACTTTCTTATCACGATAAGAAAGTTACTGTTTCCAATAGTAAATTCCTGAGCCTATAAATACAATGCATAAGCTCACACTTATGGTGACGGCTGAATACCTAACAATACATCAATCAATCACGATCAAACCCTAGCAGCCGCAACATCATTTACACCAAAATCATCAATAGAAACATAGCAACCGTGATCTTCTTCAATTATTATTTGTTATTCTGTAATCATTAATCTGTTTTTAATGAAATACTTTTGAATCAAATCGTATTTGTTCATTCATTGCACTTAATTGTTCTGTTCTTCATTATTTTTTATTACTGCAATTGTTATTTCGTATTCAATCAATCAAACAACGAATAGTGATAATTCCGCGATCATTGTTCGAACTAAGTCTAACCTGATAATTCCTGATTGCGATCCTTGGATTCACATAGTAGTATTATTGTGTTTAGGTATTAGGGTTATTGTTAGGAGTAGATATTGGGTAACCTAACCTTAGTTAGGCATGGACTGATCACCCATGCTTAACCAAGTTAGCGTAAACCAATATCTAATCATGACAATAACTAGTTAATTGTACCATTGCCTAAGTTAAGATTATTTAAACTCTATCAAATACTTGAGATCCGAATGTAATAGGAGTGATTACCAACTATTGGACAGCTGTTAAGCAGGTGAGTTTGTCTGAACTGTTTTCTAAAACGGGATGTGATGTTCTGATAACTGGTAATAATTGAAGAATTGACTATTAATAACATCTGTGATACGTGGCAGTGCTTGATAGGATGCTTGAGGGCTACTTGTATGATTCTGCTTTAACCAGTGGAGTTTGTATACATAGCCTAGTTATGTGAATTTATACTGTGCTTACTCTGTTCCTATCTGTTTGCCATGACTGTATCTGCTTGATGCAATAGTCAATACTAATATGTTTTGAATCTTGAAGAATGCTATGTTCATGAACTCACGACCTTTATGCTAAGTCCCAAATGTTTTCTATTTTATGAACACACATCCTAGGTGAAAAGAGATTGCAAAAATTGAAGATTACGGTCTAGCTTATGAGGAAGTAAAGGACTAGAGCCCTATTGAAGATTTTGATCTCTAGTATAGTTAAACTGATGTAATGTTATTATCGAGTATGACAAATGTACTGTATGTTTTGATGTATAATCAAATTTAGACTTCTGCTATGAACCCTATAATTACTATGTGTTCTGTATATCCAATGCGTAACACTCCTTAGGTGTAGCCCGAGAAGCGGGCGTTACAGAAAACAAACGATTATTGCAAAAATGTGCCCAAGTTATAATTACCTAAAGCAAAAGATGATTTAATCCTAGAAACAAATGCTTTAGAATATTATTGGAGCGGAATAGTTAAAAAGATAGAATATAACTTTGTAAAAGAGAAAACCGGTGAAAGCATATGTAGATATTGCTTAGGCACTTTTAGTGATACAAAATCAAGATATCACATTAACAAAAAAGAATTATTAGCAGTCGTAAAGAGTTGCCAAAAATTTTATTACTTTTTATTACCAAATAAATTTTTATTAAGAACTGATAATACTCTGGTAAAAGCATTTATTAAAAATAATTTACCCTCTAAACCAAAATATAAAAGGCTTATTAGATGACAAACCCTTTTATAGGAATATGAATTTGATATAAAATAATTAAATTTGAAAAAAATGTTCTAGCAGATTTTCTAACTAGAGATGGAGGAAAAAGAGATAGTTGACAGAATGGATAATGTAAGGATTATAGAAAAGACTGATGCACTCAAAACACTCAAGGTGCTTCCTGCATGCATGCACATTGTGCATAGTGGAAGTTACTTCGTAAGTTTTACACTCTGCAAAGAAAATATTCTAAGTGTAAAAACTTCCGAAGCCAAAGGCCAAATCTTCCGAAGCCAAAGATGAAGTCTTTCGAAGCTTAGAAGACAAAGTCTTCCGAAGCCATGAAGATAGAAGACTGATTTCTTCCGAAGACATGCTTTCTCTAATCTAACTTTTCAGAAAGCTGACCAACTTTCCGCTGACACTCTGAAGACTCACCAACTTGCATAAGTTGGTGAAAAGGTCCATGTATTAGGAAACTGTAGATTATAGTCCTAAGTCTATAACTTTCCACTTTATGTACTTTTATCCTTTTGTAAGAGTTAATTACATGATTGGTCCCTGTGCTTTGACCACATTGCAATATTGGTCCCAGCTTTTGAGAAATTACAGGTTTGGTCCTTACTGTTTACTAAACCATAACATAATTGGTTCCTAACACTAACTTCTGTTAACTTTCTCAGTTAAGTGGATGTGAAAAGACCGAAATACCCCTGATTATTAAAATATATAATAAACTCTATATATTAATTCATGTAGGGCTCACTTTTTTAATTAATTATATATATATATATATATATACACACTCACACACATACACACACAGTCGTACACCATCTCCAGCGCAACACCACCGACGCACCGCTTCACCATCGACTCCGACTCTGCCGACTCCGCCATCACCTTGCCGGAGTTCCTCCTCCGACTCCGCCGACTCTGCCGCACCGCCGCACCATCGTTAGATCGAGGTTTGTGTAGTTTGTGATTCTTGATTTCTGTGATGAAATTTGTATAATTTGATCGGTTTGATTGATGGGTGAATTTGATTTTGTGGGTTTTGTAATTTGATCTTGTGTGATGATTCGGTATGGGGTTTCAGATCAGTGATGAAATGGTGGTTTGGTGACAGTGGTTGCCTGGTACTGGTGGTCCAGCGGAAAAATGTTGATGGTAGAAACGGTGGTTCATGCGTTGTTTTGGGGGTTAGGGTGGTTTGGTGATCGTGAGGTTTGATGGTGATGGTGGCCGGAGGTGAGTATGGTGGTAGGGTAGTCAAGGTTCAATGGTGACGGTGGCTAAGGTGATGATGGGTCGATGATGGATATGGCCGTTAGTGATGGTGGTTGGTGACGGTGATGATCGGTTAGGTTCCCGCCGGTGATATGGTGGCTGGTGACATGGTGGCGGATGTATGGTGATGAACTGATGATGGTGTTAGGTGATGATGATGATGATGAAATAATAATAATATAATAATAATAATAATAATAATAATAATAATAATAATAATAATAATAATAATAATAATAATAATAATAATAACAACAATAATATAATAAGAATAATAATAATAACAATAATAACAATAATAATAATAATAATAATAATAACAATAATAATAATAACAATAATAATAACAATAACAATAACAATAATAATAATAATAATAACAATAATAATAATAATAACAATAATAATAATATAATAACAATAATAATAATAACAATAATAATAATAAAATAACAATAATAATAATATAATAACAATAATAATAATAATAATAACAATATAATAATAATAAGAATAATAAAAATAATAATAAAAATAACAATAATAATAACAATAACAATAATAATAACAATAACAATAATAATAATATAATAACAATAATAATAATAAAATAACAATAATAATAACAATAACAATAACAATAATAATAACAATAACAACTATAATAACAATAACAATAACAATAACAATAACAATAACAATAACAATAATAATAATAATAATAGGGCATGATGGTCATTTCAAATAATATAACTGAAAAAACTAACGATCATCCACTCGAGGGACCAATCGTGTTACGGTTCGGTAAACAGTAAAGACCAAACCTGTAATTTCTTAAAAGTTGGGACCTATATTGCAATATGAAAAAAGCACAAGGACCAATCATGTAATTAACTCTTTTTGTAATATATTAGGATGTGAGTTATGGCATGTCATAGTTACTAGTCAAAAGGCAATCTGTCTTTTGACTTTACATTGATCTTGTTGTCTAGATTAGTATTTCCAGTTGGCCTTAAAAGTATGGCCGGCTGTAGTATGTAGTATAAAGTATCTTAGGTTCTTGTATTGACCCCCTTCAACGGTCATGCAATTGGTATCAGAGCATTCCAGGCTCTTGATTGTAAGATCTCACCATCTTAGATCTCTCAGTTTCACAAAACACTAACAACTCAAATGGCAGCTCTCACAAAGCCTGATATGGAAACTGGAACCATGACAAAGTCCCCACTGATCACTCCTGAAGACTTTGATACTTGGTGTCAAAGAATGGAAGGCTTCATCAAGTCACAAGGCTCTAGGGTGTCGGAATCTGTTGTCTCTGGACCTTACATTCCATGCACCTCTTCAGCTGCTGCTGGAGGTGGCATGATACCAAAAGAGGTAGTTGACTATTCTGAAGAAGATAGAAAGAAGATTGATATAAATCACAAAGCCATGACTGCCCTCCAAACTGCTCTTCCAAACTCCATATATAGGGGTTTCAAGAAGTATAAAACCGCTAAGCAGCTATGGGATGCACTAAAGCTCATGTATGAGGGGTCCTCTGAAGCAAAAGATAACAAAAAGAACCTCTTGAAGCAGCAGTTTGAAAATTTCACTTACAAAACAAGTGAAACCATGGCTCAACAATGCTTTAGGTATGTTGAGATTGTGGATACTCTAATGGATGTTGGAGTAAATCTTGAAAACAGGGACATTGTAAGGAAGTTCATGTCCTCTCTTCCTAGATAATGGGCACATTACGGTGTTGTTATCAAGAGAACTGAGAACCTTAAGACTCTTACTCTTACAGGGGAGCAACCAACAGAGTTCAGCCCTTCACGTGGTTGATAGGGATTGCACAGAACCACATCATCATCTCATCTACTACCCTGACAACTCACAAAAGGGTCCTTTCATAATCTTCCAGATACACCAAGGTAGAGCTACATCCAAGGAAGTCCATTCCAAGAGACAAGCTCTTCTCAAGCTTTTGTGTCTACTGATGAAAGTTTAGGCAACTTTCTCTTCACCCTTGAAGACCTAGACTGTATCCACCCAGATGATCTAGAGTATGTGGAAATAGTCCAACAGATGGCTCTTCTTACTCACAAATCCAATAAGTTCTACAAGCGGACAGGGAGGAAGTTTCCTAGTAATGCAGCCAGTGGAAAGTTTGGACTTGACAAAAGAAAAGTGAAGTGTTACAACTGTAACCAAACGGGACACTTTGCAAGAGAGTGTAAGGCACCTAGAACAAATGGTGGCCAATCACAAACCAGACCAAAGTACCACTTGATGGAGTTCCTTAGAATGAGAAGCCAAAAGCAGCAAGCTCCAGTTGCTATTGAAGAAGGACGTTTTGACTGGAGTTTTCAGGTTGAAGATGCATCTCCAAACCAAGCACTGATGGCAGATCATGATGAAGCCAAGGTATTGGAACATCCTTGTACTCATAAATGTATTGCTAAAGTTAATAGATATAGGTCCTACAACTTAGAGATGAGATCTGATCTTGAGTCTTTAAACATCTTAAAATCTGATTTCAAAAGAGTTGAAAATGGGTATAAACTTAAAATAGAAGATCTAGAGAAAACCATTTTCACTCTTAAACATGAACATACCAACTACAGGACTCAGATCAAGGATCTCATTACTAAGTTAACTGAATGCTAGGCTGAGCTTGTGATCAGCAAAGCCCGGGCAGAAAAGTGTGTTCTTGAAGAAGAGACCTTTAAGAACATGATATTCTAATCCTTACATGCCAAAGTTTGTTATCAAAATAAGCAGGGACTGGGATCTACTGAGATAGCTCCTCCACACCCTATACTGTCTGTAAGATCTCCAAGGTGTAAAACTTGTGAAGATGAGCTTCCCCTCATAGACCCCATGAGTGAAGAGGATGAGGAGGAGATAGTGAAGGATGGATCTGAGAAGAGTGAAGAAGATCATCCTAAGAAGGGTCACTATTCTCCAGAGGAGAGAAAAACAGTTGGGATGACCAAGTCCAAGAGAAAGAACCTGATCAGAAAAGCAAAGAGAAAGTCCAAGAAGGCTCAAAAGATTAAGGCCACTTTCAACTCCAAGCAGAAATAGGTGTTCATCTCTACAGGATTTGAAGTGGTGAAGACTGAAGACTCAACTATGAATCCTAGTACTAGGGGTTCTAGTTCCAGTCAAACTCATCCCAGCAACAAGAAAAAGGCTGATCAGCTGTGTATCACAGCCTAAACTATCCAAATCCAACAGCAAGTCACACCCTAAAAGACTTACTACTTCATATGTGAAGATGAAGATGGAAATAGAAAGTGATCAAGATCAGTCTTGCTCCCAAAAGAAGACTCTCAGAAGAAAGCAAATGGATTGTATCATGTGTGGTAGTACTTCTTATCTGGCTAACGATTGCATTTACAATCCTAAAAGCACTGTCCATATGATCAAGAAGAAAACTTCTGAGAAGATAAAAAAGAAGCCAGCTTCTGAAGGGAAATCTTTTCCTTTCAAAAGTTCCAAAATGAATAAGAAGACAAGTGAAAACTTGCCTTGGGAAGAAAAATTGGTCTCGAAAGAAAGTAATGCTTTCGAAGAACTGAAGCCTGCTGCAGTGATAACAAGATCTTCCAAAGGTCCAGTCTTCAAAACTTCTGAAGTTGTTTAAACTTCAGAAGTCAAGTCTAAGCTTCCAAAGGTGGTGTGGAAGACAAAGAAAGACCATGTGACCGAAAGTTCTTCATCACCAACAGCTATTGGTCCATAAAGCTTGAATATAGGATCAATTACTGTTCCCAAGCTAAGGCTTATAGGGTATACAATCTCAGAACTAGAGTAGTTGAGGAATCAGCCCATGTGACCTTCAATGAACACACTCCTTGTGTGAGAGGTTTTGGTCCAGATTGGTTGTTTGATCTTGATTTAGTTACGAACTGTTTTAACAAGTCTTGTGAGAATGTTTTAGGATCTATAGGTATTTTATCAACAGAAGATCCTGACCCAAGAGTTGAGCTGAGAAGACCTTCAAATCAAACTACTTCAGCTTCAGTGGTAACAAATTCTGTAGATGGAGTTCCTATCAGCACAACCATGACAAATCCGGCCGATACATATGAGGTGCCTTCAAATTCCAGCTCAGAGGCACAAAACTCAAAAGAAGAAGCTTCAAATGTAGGAGAAAGTGGTAGTGGTGACAGTGATCAAGAATTTCTTGATGCTGATAATCACTCCATGGAGGACAACATCAATGATGTCACACACTCATTGGATCAAGCTTCTCTTGATAAGTGTTCTGATGTGGTGGAAGATTCTTTACTGCCTTATCAAAAATTTTCAAATTTTGATCCCTCAAATCAACTTGCTATGATCCCCCAACTCAGGATCCACAAGTCACACCCCACCACAAACATCATTGGAGATGTTGACATGGGTGTAAGAACAAGAGGACAAACCCATGACAAAAATGTTTATCTGTACTCTCGTTTCCTACCCCAGATAGAGCCAAAGAATGTTGAGGAAGCTCTAAAGGATGAAAATTCGGTTGAAGCTATGCAAGAGGAGCTGCTTCAATTCAAGAGGCAAAAAGTTTGGAACTTATGTCCTCTTCCTTCAGGGAAGACTACCATAAGAACCAAGTGGGTGTTTAGAAACAAGAAGGATGATAAAGGACTTGTCATCAAGAACAAGACAAGACTAGTTGTTCAAGGGCACACTCAAGAAGAAGGGATTGATTACACTAATGTTTTTGCTCCAGTAGCAAGACCTGATGCTGTTAGGATATTCCTAGCTTTTGCTGCATCCAAGAACTTCAAAGTCTACCAATTTGATATCAAGTATGCTTTCTTATATGGGGTGATTGATGAAAAGGTGTATGTCAAACAACCACCTGGCTTTGTAGACCTAGATTATCCTAATTATGTCTGGAAGCTTGATAAAGCTCTTTATGGGCTGCACCAAGCTCCAAGGAAGTGGTATGAGACTCTATCTCAGTACCTATGCCAACATGGTTACAGAAGGGGTACTATAGATGGAACTCTTTTCATCAAAGGAACAGGAAATGACTTAATGCTGGTTCAAGTTTATGTAGATGACATCATCTTGGGTCAACTAATCCAAAGCTCTACAAAGACTTTGAGAAGCTGATGAAGAATATATTTGAAATAAGTGCCATGGAAGAACTCAATTTCTTTCTAGGAATTCAAGTGAAGCAGGTTGACAATGGCATCTTCATAAGTCAGTCAAAATATGTACAAGACATACTTACAAGATTCAGCATGATTGATTGTAAGGTTGCAAAGACACCCATACCAAGAAACCACTCTTTTGGACCAGACCTTAAGGGGGAGTGTATGGATGAACATCTTTATAGGGCTATGATTGGGTGTCTTATGTACCTCACAGCCAAAAGCCTGATATTATGTTTGCCACATGCATTTATGCCAGATATCAAGCCAATCCCAAGATGTCACACCTGGTTTCTATGAAGAGAATTCCAAGATATCTCAAAGGTGCTCCATCACTAGGTCTTTAGTACCCAAAGAATTCTGACTTCAATTTGTATGTCTATACAGATAGTGACTATGGTGGCTGCAATATGTTCGAGCTCTTGAAGATTAGCATTTAGTCTTTAGATTTTGTTTTTGTCAGTATAGGGACTTATTGTGTAAATATATGTTCCTTAGTTTCATTGTTAGTATAAATAGGATATTGTTTATATGTGCAGGTAGACTTTTGAAGAATTTCAGTTAGAACTCTCTCTGTACATTGTATCCGATTGCAAATTGCTTTCAATGAAATCACTGTGAATTTTTGAAGTATTTTGCTCTTGTTGATTACTTTGTGCTTATAATTGATCTTTGCATTATAATATCATCACAGATCGATCCATTTGAACCTATCAAATGGTATCAGAGCTTTCGGTTCAGTGATTTGAAGCTTAAAATCGAATTTTGAGCTCTGTGAATCACTTGAATCTGTGTTTGATAGCAATTGATCAAGTAGTTGTTGATTTCAGTTGTGTTTCATCATTAGAAACATGAATTGAATCACAATTGAGTGATTTCTTACATTCAGATCTGAATTTTCATCAGATTTGTGTGCGAACTGTTCTTCGTTGTCGAACTCTAATTCAATCAGAAATTCAGATTTGTTGTTGTTAATTGAGAGAATTGATGAATTAGGATTGATTATCGACTTGAATTCTACCTTATTGGAAGTTTTCAGATCAATTAATCAAGTTTTGAAGAATTTGATAAGATCAGGTTGTTATGAAGATGATGAATTAGGTGCTTGGGGTGTTAAAATCATCTGAAATTTGCTCAAGTGTTTAGGCGCATTGCAACTGTGTAGGCGTATCAACACTGTTTGGGCGTTTCAGAGTTGGACGTTTTGACACTATTTGGACGTTTTACCAATGTGGATGTTTTTGAAACCCGAGTTCTAGGCGTTTGAAGACTGTTTGGGCGCTTCAGTTGAAAATCCAGAAAATTTGACCAAGTTCCCAGGCGTTTGACAACTGTTTGGACGCTTGACAACTGTTCAGGCGTTTGACAACTGTTCAGGCGCATCTTCGGTTGGGCGTTTCAAGAATTCTACTAAGCCTTTCCCCTAGGCGTTTCAAGTACAAAGTGGGCGTTTCACAACTATTCAAGCGCATCAGATTTCAGACTTTTCATTCAACACTTAGAAAAATTTTCAAAAACTAAAATCCAAAAAAAAAAAAAAAAAATTGTCATTTCTTTGTTTCATTTCAAACTTTAAAACAACAAAAATATTTTCTTTTCTTAAATTCAAAACTTAACATGGCTAAATCTGAAGATTCTGAGAACAGGGTTCCTAAGTTGAAGAATAGAGCTGATTTCAAGAACTGGTCTCTCAGATTAAAAGATCACTTAAACTCTATTGATACAGATCTCTGGAAGTCAATAGAGAAAGGACCTCACATTCCTGTTTCATTAGATGGTCCTGACAGAGGATTTGTTTACACCAAAGACTCTCAAGAACCATATCCTGAAGATGGTCTACATGGTGATGATTTGAAGAAAGTTAAAAATGATATTAAAGCTTATTCTCTGATGTGCAAGGGTTTACCTTTGGAAGTGTTAACAAGATTTGATAGTTATCAGACTGGGTATACCATGTACAAAGCTTTAAAGATCATTTGTGAAGGTGGTAAAGAGATTCAAGATCTCAAAAAGCAGAAACTAAAAAGGCAACTTGAATTATTTGAGCATCTTTCTAGAGAAACAATCAATCAAATGATGAACAGATTTGTGCAGCTCATTACTGAAATGTCAACTGTTGGAGTGAAGAATGATCTCAAAGATCTAAATGACAGACTTCTCAATGCTCTTCCATCTTCATGGAAACAAACAGTTACTTTGTTGAAGCATACAAAAAAGTTCCCCATGGATCTTGATCTTCTGATTGCCAAAATAGAATCAGTTGAAATTGATGAGAGTTCAAGGAACAATGATAGATCCACATCAACATCTCAGTATAAGTATGTTCCATCTCCAGCTAACACAGTGGAGAATGCATTTGTGGCTAAAGATGATAGTTCTTCAAAAGATGAGGGTGATTTGTTTGTTGGAGCTGGTTTCTTTGCTGACTCAACCTATACAAGTGCTCCTGTCTACACAAATCAACCATAGTCTCCTCCTAAAACTCAAATGCCTAAACCTCAAACTGAGACTCCATCTTCTAACACTGTTAAACCTAGCAAAGTTAAAGATGTCATAAACATCCTTTTACGGGATGAAGAGTCAAAATCTGCTTTTACTGCTTTCATGGCAAGCTTTCAAGCTTATCAAGGTAGTCATCTAACTCAAGTTGATTTAGTTTTGCAGGATTTATTTGAGATGGATCCTGATGATGTAAAGAAGATGGATTTGAACTGGCAAATGGTGATGATAGCTTACAGGACTCAGAAACACTCTTATGTGAACAGAAATTATAAGCCAAGTGCAAACAAAAAGGTTGGCTTTGACAAGTCAAAATCAAGGTGTTTCAACTGCAATAGCTATGGTCATTTTTCAAGAGAATGCAAAGCTCCAAGAAATCAAGGAGGAAATGATCAAGCAGGTTCAGTAGTCAAAGATATCAACATCAGTCTCAGAAAACTTTTTAGAAGCCATATTAGAGTCTTCCTATGCCAGAGCTGAAAGAAGAATCAAAAACAACTGAAGAGCCAAAGAAAGCTCTAGTTGTCAGCATCAAGGATGGTTATGACTGGAGTGCTTATGCAGAACAGTTTACTGCTGATCTCACTTCTGGTTTAGCACTTGTTGCTGAAATTAATGATGAAGACTAGTCTGAAGACAATGATTCAAAGGCAGATGATGATTCAGACAATGATGAAAGCTATGATTGGAGTGACAAATCTGATCCCAAGGAAGATTCAGAAGAAATTGCTCTCATGGCACAATCAGAACAACCAAAGGTTGAACACTCATCATCTAGTACTGAGACTTCACCTTCTTATCCAGAAATTCCAATCGAAGTCAGAGAGAAAATATGCACAAAAGCATGTTTTGAACAAGTTGAACACTACAGAACCTACTCATTCAAAATATGTGATAAACTTAAACAAGAAGAGTTAATGCACAACAAACTCAAAGATGATCATAAAATCTCTGATGACAAAATCATATCTCTTCAAACATCATGGAACAAAACTTTAAAAGAATTTGAACAAGTAAAAAGGCAACTTGAAGAGATGACCAAAACTCTAGAACAAGAAAAGTTGGCACATGCTGCAACTCAAGTTGATCTTGCAAAAGTTAAAAGTTCAAAAACTATAGTTAAGCAACTGGTAAATGGGAGAAAAGATAAAGATAAAACAGGTCTAGGTTTCACACATGAGCCTATGCCTGAATCAATCTCAAACCCTTTACCAGAGAACTTTAACACTCATGATCACTCACCTGAAAACAAAGCAAATCACAAAGCATTTCATGAAAAGAAAAAGAATGAGCAATCTACTAAGGAAAGTGAAATTGAAAAGATAAACATTGAAATCTTTGAGGAGAAGGATTCAGAAAAGATAAAAAATGGTCATCCGATAAAAGTCAAATCATATGAACCTCGACCTAAGAACAAGAAGTTGTTTGTCCCAAAAGGATCCAATGAATGTGTTGTTGAACAATGTGTTGAAGAAGTCATTGAAATAAATGACAAAAAGAAAGGGAAAGCTAAAGAAGAAAAATTGAAATCAGATACTTCATGTTCTGATGATTCAAGCTTTTGCGAATCAAACCAAAATGAACATAAAATTAAAGAATCTGAAAAAGAATCTTCTCAAAAATCAATTCCTTCCCAAAGCAACAAAACATCTTCAAGATCAAGAAATCAAAGAAGGAGAAAATCAAATGTTAAATCAAAAAATTCTCAAACTCAAAGAACTGATCAATCGAATCAATTGAAACCTATGAAGTTTGTGTCAGCAGGAACTTTTGACATGAACATAATTTCTGAAACAACATCAAAACCAAAGATCAAATCTAACTCTGATCTGAAAACAGGTTCAGGTCCTAAGTCTTCCGCTGTTAATAAAAGATTTGCATCTAAGGAGTCAAAGAATTGTGAAAATGTTTAAAAACTTAAACCTAAAAATCAAAAGACCAAACTCATAAATAAAAAACAACAGATTAACCTGCCAACTTCTAAATCTAAACAAGGATCAAATGTGGCATCCACATCTAGGGTTAATCATCAGTTCTTTAATTCTTCACAAAGGTACTGTGACATTTGTGACATGTATAATCATGACACATCTGAATGTTATTTTAACAAATACTGCACATTTGTGATATGACAAATCACACAACTGCTGAGTGTTATTTCAATAAATACTGTGCCTTGTGTGATGAAAGAAATCATAATACTGAAGATTGTTACTTTAGAAAAAACTCGCCAAGGAATGAATATATTCATCCACGATTTCAAAGAAATCAAAACAATGGTTTCCAAGGTTTATCACAACAACCTTCCTTAGGCTTGAGATCTCTTAGAAGAATCAATTCTGATTATGATGATCATTATACTATGAGAACAAAACAGTATACACAAGGAAATTTCATTCCACGATCTGTGAGAATGAACAATGGAACATTTCCCAAGCAAAATTTTTCTAAGAATGTTTCAACGAATGGTTCAAAATTTCTTGATGAGGATCTTGAAAATAGATTTAATGTTTTGAGGATTAAACAAAATAAAGATAATCAGAAATTTGTCAGAAAAGGAATTGATAATTCTAAATATCAAACGAAACCTGACATGAACAAACTACATTTTAAGCAGTTTACCATTGTTGATAAATATGGCAAGCCCAAGACCATCTCGGCTTGGGTTGATAACTCAACTTAATTGTCTTTGAAATGCAGGTACGCCCAAAAAGACCAATAAACACGTGGTATGTTGATAGTGGGTGTAGCTGGCATATGATAGGCAATCATGCCTTACTTGAAGACTTTAAGATGAAAGATGGTACACATGTAGCATTTGGAGGTGATGCAGGTGGAAAGATTACTGGAGAAGGAACAGTATCAAATGGGATTATTAGCTTTGATAAAGTCAACTACTGTGCTTAGTTGAACATTAATCTTTTAAGTGTTTCCCAAATTTGTGATAAATCATATTCTGCTTTATTTGATGACTCTCATTGTTACATTTTAAAGTCAGGTTTTCAGATTAGCAAGGAATGGGTAGTTGTTAAAGCTGTTCGTGATCGAGATGTATACAAACTAGATATGTCTCAAGTTGATCCTTCAACAGAAACAACTTGCCTAATTGTTCAAGCATCAAATGATGAAAGCCAACTTTGGCATAGACGTCTCGGACATTCTAACTTCAAAAACATGAACAAGCTTGCTGCAGGAAATCATGTAGTAGGCATTCCAACAAAGAAGTTTGCTACATCAGATCTATGCAAAGCATGTTTGAAAGGGAAACAACATAGAGCGTCTTATAAGTCCAAGCTGATAAACTCAAATTCCAAGCCTCTACAGATGTTGCACATAGATCTATTCGGTCCAGTAAACGTGCAAAGTATTGGAAAGAAATCTTACTGTTTAGTTATCATTGATGACTTTACAAGATTTACTTGGGTTTTCTTTTTGCATGCTAAATCTGAAACGGCTGAATTATTAAAAGAGTTTATCATTAAAGTAGAAAATCAATTAAATCACAAAGTAAAAATCATTCAAAGTGATAGTGGAACAGAATTTAAAAATGCTAATGTTGACATGTTCTGTGCAGGAAAAGGAATTGCTCATCAGTTCAGTGCTCCTAGAACTCCACAACAAAATGGAGTTGCGGAAAGGAAGAACAGAACATTGATTGAGGTAGCTCGTGCAATGCTAGCAGATTCGAAGATTCCAATCACCTTCTGGGATGAAGCCATATCCACTGCATGTTTTGTTCAAAATCGTACTCTATTAGTGAAAGATAAACGGAAAACTCCTTATGAGTTGATGTTTGGCAGGAAACCAAACATAGATTTTCTTAAATCTTTTGGTTGCCCGGTTTTGATTTTAAACTCAAATGATCAGATTGGAAAATTTGAAGCAAAATCTGATAATGGATATTTTCTTGGATATTCATCAGTTTCAAAAGCAGTTAGAGTTTATAACTCTAGAAAGAATGTTATTACTGAAACATTCAACGTTAAATTCCTTGAAAATTCATTTCCATCAGTTGCAAATGGTCCAGCTTGGTTATTTGATTTAGATTCTTTGTTAAACTCATTCAATTCTAACCTGTTTGAATCTTCGTGTGTCAACAGGAAACAGGTAGGAGATCTTGGATCTTTCAGTGATGATTCAGAATTTGATGATATGGATGATTCAAGCCCAGATTATCCATTCTTCTTATTTGTTAAAGATCCTGTGTTCAATTCAGAATCTCATGTTCAACAAGCTCAAGAACAACCTCCAGTTCCTCAAAATTCAAATGTTTCTCAACCTATTCCTAATGATGGTCCAGAAATTCTACATCCTGAGTCTGGAACTTCATCTATATCTGGAGATGTAGATATTAATGACAAGTTTGATTATTTTATCAACTCACCGACTCAAGTTCCGAATTTCACTCCACATTCTTCAAACTTGTTGCATCAGCTTTCCAACTTGAACCAGACTAATCTTGATGTGAATGTTCAAGAAGATGAGATCCCAACGACTCGTGTTCACAAGAAACATCCTATATCACAGATTATTGGTCCTTTGAATGAGAGAACTACGAGAAGTCAGTTCAAACAAGCAAACATTTGCTTATATTCGTGTTTCCTATCTCAAATTGTTCCTAAAAACATTACTGAAGCGTTACAGGACAATAGTTGGATTGAGGCTATGCAAGAAGAGTTATTACAGTTCCGTAAACAGGAAGTGTGGAAGCTTGTGGATTTTCCTGAAGGAGAAAATGCCATTGGCACAAAATGGTTGTTCAGAAACAAATCAGATGATAGAGGAATTGTTGTTCGAAACAAAACAAGGCTAGTAGCACAAGGTTACACCTAAGAGGAAGGAGTGGATTATGATGAAGTGTTTGCTCCAGTTGCAAGACTTGAAGCAATTCGTGTCTTCCTAGCATATGCTTCATATATGAAATTCAAGGTGTACCAAATGGATGTTAAAGGTGCTTTCTTGTATGGACCAATCACAGATGATGTGTATGTCAAGCAACCTCAAGGTTTTGAAGATGCTGAATTTCCTCATCGTGTGTACAAGCTGAGCAAAGCGTTATATGGTCTACATCAAGCTCCTAGAATCTGGTATGAAACATTATCACAGCATTTGATCCAAAATGGATACACAAGAGGGAAAATTGATCCAACTTTATTCATAAAGAAGGATGCAGATGATCTCTTATGTGTTCAAGTATATGTTGACGATATCATATTTGGTTCTACAAGTCAGAAATTGTGCTCAGAATTTGAAGATATCATGAAATCTCGCTTTTAAATGAGTTCTATGGGAGAAATAATTTTTTTTCTTGGTTTACAAGTGAAACAGTCTGCAGATGGAATTTTCATCAATCAAGAGAAATTTGTTGACAAGCTCTTGAAAAAGTTTAAACTACAAGATTGTCAATCCATCAGAACTCCAACTTACGTTAACACCAAGACTGATCCTGATTCAAAAGGAAAATCAATTGACCAAACTCTATACAGATCTATGATTGGATCTTTGATGTATCTTACTGCATCTAGACCTGATATAATGTATGCTGTTTGTGTCTGTGCCAGGTATCAATCAGACCTGAAGGAATCTCACCTTATCGCTGTCAAACGCATATTCAGATATCTCAAAGGAAAACCGGCTCTAGGGTTATGGTATCCTTATAAAGGAAACTTCGAGTTACATGGATATACTGATAGTGATTATGGGGGATGTTGTCAAGATAGAAAATCTACAACAGGTGGTTGTCAGTTTTTGGGTCCCAGATTAGTCTCATAGCAGTGTAAGAAACAAACAAATGTCTCAGTCTCAACTGCAGAAGCTGAGTACATAGCTGCATCAGCAGGATGTTCTCAAATTCTTTGGTTACAAAACCAACTACTGGATTACGGGTTCAATTTTCTTAAAACTCCAATTTACATAGATAACACCGCTGCTATGTTTATAACAGCTAATCCTGTCCAACATTCAAAAACAAAGCATATCAAAATTCGATATCATTTCCTCAGAGATAACTCTGAAAAAGGTTTAATCATTTTGATTCAAATATCAACAGAAAAACAATTGGCTGACCTATTTACAAAAGCCTTTTTATCAGGAAGGTTTAAGTATTTGGTTGAGTCTATTGGTCTTATTAACCATATTGAAAATTGACTTTGATGGTTCAAAATGAATATAATCCTCCCTTCTTTTAATAAGAAAAATAAAGAGAAATTGTCAAAATTAACTGCGTGATTGTATATAGTGCGTGTGTGCTAAAAGAAAAAGCAAATACAAAACTAGAAAAGTGCAAAATTAAAATAGAAAAATATAAAATGAAAATACAAAAATATATTTTATTATGTTAGGATTGAATCTGCCATTGCATTATGTGAGAAATGATAGTACATCAGTTTTAATCAGTTGCATACTTCACTCATTAATAAAGTCTGACGTGATCAGATATGACGTGCTGGTAATCTTATGCAATTATACTAAACAAGTAGATTCTTGTGATTTAACTAAATCATTATGCATTTGTGTGTATCCGTCTTAGTTCTAACGAGTGGTATTGACTTTTCTGATTGTGTGCGTGTCAAGTTACAAACTCACACCTGGTGATGATATGATTAACCATGAGATCTGTTTACAGCATCTGTTCACTTTTTTGTTATGAGTCATCATATACCTGAAGTGACGAGGTATCCTCTGTTGTAAGTCATTACAGACCTGGATATTCTCACCTGATGCAAAAGATGCCAATGTGCACAAACTATTCAAAAGTCCAAAAATGGATATAAACATGAGATCTGGTTATTCATATATATCAGGTTTTTAAGCTGAGAAAAAGTGCTTGCTTGCATTACTTAACGAAGGTCAGACTCTCTAAGTCTAATACTGGGTCACATAATGTCATATCTAATCAAACCAAATCAATCCAAGAATTGAAAAAGTAGGTGTGCTGATACTTTGCCAAAGTACTCATTGTCTGTCCTTAGATCTAGTGTCTTCTCTGTTGCGGGAATGCTGACCTGGAACACACCTGATCAGGATTTAATCATTGTCTATGACTATCCATAATTTTTTTTGGTTAATGCGCTGATTGTTTACTGATATGATCTTACTGCAAGCATGTGATTCATTTTAAGTATAGTGTAGAGTTTTATTCTGCTTTATCTTAATTTTTGCATGATTTTCTGTGTGCAGGCATGTTGATAATGACTGGTTTGTCTTTTTTTTTCATCAATTAAATAAACTTCTAAGTTTGTGAACTTAAAAGTTTAAGGGGAGTAAAGATTGAAAAAGAATTTCAAAATAAATGATTGAATGATGAAAAGGATGAGGCTAAATGTTTACAAGTATGTGTGTGTTTGATATGATTCAAAAATAAACCTGAAAAGAATTCAAATTAAGTTGAAATGTGGAAAAGCTTATTGCAATAAAAAATAAAGAACTGAGATTATTTGTAATTTTTGACAATTTCAAAATTTTGAGACTAAAATGACGGGGAATTCATTGAGAAATAAAAGGTATATTTTGAGTGAGAAATAAATTTTTGAATGATAAAAGTCAAAAAGTCAAAGATTTTTAAAGTCAAAAAGTCAAACATTGACCAAGTTGAAATTTCATGATGAACAGTGAAAATTTTAAAAATTAGGGTTTGGATGAATTTGGTGAAAAAATGCCAAGTGTTAGACGTATAGAAAGGTCTCATACGCCTGAACAGTGGTCAAAAGTCTAATTCAGGAGTATGATGATATTTCAGGAATATGTACAAGTGTTGGGCGTTTTGTTTCAACTCATGCGCCTAAACAGTTGTCATAAGTCTGAAAATTTGGTTAAGTAATGGGCGTTTCAAACAAACTCATGCGCCTAAATAGTACCAGACTTTCCATGTTGAAAATATTCCAAGTGTAGAAGCTTTGAAAGTCCATGCGCCTAAACAGTTCTCATACGGACTGAAGGTTCATGAAATTGTCCAAGTGTTAGGCATTTCAGGCTAGGTCATGTGCCTGAACAGTGCTCATGCGCCTAAAAAGTGCTCATGCGCCTGAACAGTGTCCATGCGCCTAAGTCCTTTGATAAAAATCTGACCAAGTGAGTTCATGCGTCTAGGTCTCATGCGTCTCAACAGGAGTAATACGCCTATACAGTTGTCATGCGCCTGTACAGTTGTCATGCGCCTGTACAGTTGTCATGCGCCTAAACCTCATGCGTCTCAACAGAAGTAATACGCCTGTACAGTTGTCATGCGCCTAAACGTCATGCTTCTCAACAGTGGTCATACGCCTTCACAGTGGTCATGCGCCTAAGAGTTTTTCACACATATAAATTCAACACTTGACAGAATCTCATTTCACTCGTTCATTCACACTGATACCCTGTTCTTACTCATTCATCCGACGATTATCATCTTCATATTTCGTACTGATTTACTGAAATCATTGTGACATTTAGGTATAACCTTTGATGCTAAACAACATATTGAGTTCAAATCATCAAAACACAGAACATTTAACACACATTTGATTGGGCTTATGAACCCTATTCGGGCGTTCGCACCCTAAAGGTTTAAGAAATTTGAAATTTTCAGATTAAATGTGTTAAATTATTCAAAATTGAATTTGAAATTGCTGAATAAATGTGTTTGCGACCTGATTGACATCATCAAAACTCAATTTCATCACAAAAAATTTCTTGATGATTCTGTGTTCATCAGTCGAATAAAATAATAATAAAAAAAAATTTAAAAATGAAATGAATCGACAAAATTGAAGTTTTAATAAAATTTTTAATTTTAATCATCAAAAACATCTCTTAAATCTCATAAATCAAAAAGAAACAAACTACTTAGTGATTGTAAATTTTTAAAACTTGAATTTGTATATAACAGTAAGTGTTTCAAACACTTAGAAAATTTTGAATAAAATTAATCAAGTTTTAACAATTTAAAATCTATTAAGTAAAATTTTGAAAACATATTGTTATATGTTACTTGGTTTTAATCTCAAATTATTAATTGATTTATATACAATACATTTAAGTAATGAGTATATCAAATACTTAGAAAATTTCTAAGTATTATTGGATAAAAATTGATAAAACATTATGAGATTTATATCAATGTAATACATTCATTCTTATATTGTTTCTTTGTAAATTACAGATGGCAGAACTCAAGTTTGAGCCCAAGCATAATGTAGCTGCTTTCTTAAATGAAGAAGTTAGAGAGGCTACTGGATATGAAGAAATGATCAAATTCTTGTTGAGAACAAGATATGTGTATGCTATGTGTGCTCGTCCTATCATATATTCAAGGCTGATTAAAAGATTTTGGAGGACAGCAGAGATTGAAAGAGATGAAGAAGGCAATAAAGTGCTGAGGGGATTTGTAACCGGTGATAGAATGATAGAAGTATCTGAAGAGTCAATCAGAGAAGCATTAAGACTTGGTGAAAATAATGCACAAGATTTGTCAGAATTTTCTTTCAATGAGTGCAGAGATACTTTCATGATGATGGGTCACCCAAATTACTTTCCAAAGAAACAATTCTTCAGAGCCAGAGTTTTTAACCACTGGAAACTTCTGTGCTATATATTTCAACATTGTATGTCTAAAAGGAGTGCAGGATGGAACTCATTTCCTGTTGATATAGCTTCTCCTATTGTTGCATTGGCAACAAACAGAAGGTTTAATATGGCAAGATGGATTATGAATGGGTTCTTATTTAATTTGGAGAAAGGAAAGAGGAATAAATACCTGATGTATCCAAGATTCCTGCAAATGATTATAAATGTAGAACACCCTGATTTTCATGTATATGGGGTAAATGGTGAAAGACTGGATTTAGAACACATGTCTGAAACTGTGTACAAAAGATTATCTGTTGATACTGGAGCCCAGAACATTCAATTGTTTGATTACATAAGGGCAGTAGCTAGAGATGAAGTAGACATCAATCAAGATTACTTTCATTTAATTGAGGATGAACCAGTTAATCCAAATGATTTGATTGAAGATGTTATTCAAGAAGTTGTTGAAGAAGAAGAGGAAGTTGATGATGATGAATATGAGCAAGATGGTGATGAAAGCTCATCAAGTGATGATGATAATGATGATGATGCTAATGTTTGTGAGAATGTTGAAGAAACCATTCAAGATGTTGATAGTGAAGAAACTATGTCTGATGAAAGAAATGAAAATGCTGATGATGATGAAACTGAAATGAATAAGCAAGCAGAAAATTAAGAGATTGAAGTTGATAATGAAAATGTTGATGAAAGTTTAGATCAAAATTAGACATTTGATTTTGATTACATTAATGCAATATTATCTGAACCTATAAATGTAACCTCTGAAGATGTGCAAGAGGAACAAATAGTTATTATGGATGAAAGTATAAGGAAACCAACTCAAAATGCAACTGTGTAAACTGAAGATGACAGTGATGATGAATTAATTGATGAGTTGAAAGTTAAGAATGCAAAACAAGAAGAATTGATTAAGAAGCTTCAAGAAGAGAATGATGTATTAAAAGCTGAGGTTGATAAGAAAGATTTGATAGTAGCTGATCTTGAAGAGAAAGTAAAAAGATTGAATGAAGAAGTTGAAAGATTGAAAGAGAATTTAAAAGAGAAAGAGATAGAATCAGAATCAGAAGTGGAGATAATTGAAAAGATCCCTGAAGCTGATAAAGGAAAAAGGAAGATTGATGAAATGATTATAGATGTATCTGCTACTCCATCTAAAATTAAGAAAACTGTAGATGAAACAGTGTATGCTGATGAAGAAAATGTGCAAAAGCAAATTGAAGCTTTTGATGACATTGACTCTGAATTTAATGATGATTGGTACAACGAAGTACTTGAAGATGAAGATGTGTGTGAACTTGTTGAATCTCCAATTCAAAACATTCAAGATGATGTTCCAATTGACTTTGAAGACAGATACAATTACCTTGTTAAGAATAAGTATAATCGTGTATTTTTGGATGGGTTGACAGTTTCTCAAATAAATGAAGAATATGAGAAATGCGTGTTAGCTGAATCAACTGCTCCGGTGGATCCAAATGAAATTTGTATAGAACATGGAGAATGGACACCGATGAGTGAGAGCATAAATATTGATGATATTCCTGTGTCTGAATTGCACCATCCTAATCCTGAAGACATGAGCATACCGGCATTAAGGATGTGGTTGCAGTCAAGGAATTATCCAAGGAAAAGATTAAACAGGCTTCAAGGAGCTTCTCTGAGAAATTTAGTGAGAAGTTTTCAAGAAACAGAAAAGCAAAACAACAAAATGATCGTGCTTGATACAGACAATCCTCAATACCTTGAAATCACGAAAAGAACAAGAATTTTGAAAGCACAAGAGATAAAGTCTATGGAGCTTGTGAAGAAGAGTCATGAACAGAGACAAGAGTTGATGAAAATGTTTCTAGAGAAAGAAAAGCAAGCTTATCAAGTCTCAATTGATCAAAAACAACTGTGGAACAAAGCAAGATCTGCTGGTGATATAGTGAGGAATGTGTTGCAAACAGGACAATCAATTTCAGAGCTGTTAAATGCTATGATTGTGCCTGATAATACTAAAGAAGTGAAGATTGTTGCATGGAAGTATGATGAAGTATTTGATGCATTTTTTATCAAGAGAGTAAATGCTATCTGTGATGTATATCATTTTTACTCTAGTATTATTGCTCTTCCAGTCCAAGATTTAAAAGAATTACACAAGTTACCTCTAATTAATCCAACCAAGTCATCAAGAGGAGAAAACTTTGTGAAACTTTTGGATTATGGAATCACAAGAATGGCATCCTTTCTGAAAACAAGATGTGATCAAGAAGATAAGTTGTATTTCCAATCTTTAAAGAAAAGAAAAAAAAGGAGAATCAAGCTTATTAGAAAAAGAAAGCTATCTGGAGACATTCAGTGACAAATATTTTGATAAAGTAACCAATCCAGAATTGAAGGTGATAGATGGTACCCAAACTTCAAAACCTATACTTAGATGGTTTTATGATTCAGAATCATTTCAATTGATGTTGGTACGCAATGAAGATGATTGGGACAAGGACATGATAAGTTTGTTTGGAGTGTTTGAGTTGAAACTTTTGCATCCAAGTTACATTTCATTTTTGTCAAATCAAAAGTTTGAGAGGGTATCATCTGAAGCAGCTGAAAATGATCGAAAGTATTTCTTGACAAATATTAAAGTGATGAATGCAGCCATGGAGCGAATTTCGATGAGGAAAGCTCTGGCTTATGCAAATATTATCAAGAAAGATGTACATAATATAGAATTTATGAGAATATCAAGCAAAGGAGTGTTAGAGATACATACAAAGGATAATCAAGATCCATTTTTATGCAAACATTGACATTGAAGGGTTGTCAAAAGAAACCTTGATGGTAATAGATGCTATGGAAATAAAGAGAAATGAATCAAAGCCTGAACAAGGCATTTTGGCAGCAAAATTCAAGTCTGCGATAAAGAAAGCTTTAAAAGAGATAGAGATATACAAAGAAAAGCCGATGTTCAAAATCAAAGAAGAACCTGAAGATTTTTTTGACTGAAGACTATGCAAATCTTAGGGGGAGTATTGTTGGAGCTCTTGAAGATTAGCATTTAGTCTTTAGATTTTGTTTTTGTCATAGTATAGGGACTTATTGTGTAAATATATGTTCCTTAGTTTCATTGTTAGTATAAATAGGATATTGTTTATATGTGCAGGTAGACTTTTGAAGAATTTCAGTTAGAACTCTCTCTATACATTGTATCTGATTGCAAATTGCTTTCAATGAAATCACTGTGAATTTTTGAAGTATTTTGCTCTTGTTGATTACTTTGTGCTTATAATTGATCTTTGCATTACAATATCATCACAGATCGATCCATTTGAACCTATCACAATATGACTGCAAAATCTACATCAGGGGGATGTCAATTTCTTGGTGGAAGGATAGTCTCATGGCAAGGCAAGAAACAATCCTGTGTATCTACATCAACTGCTGAAGCTGAATACATTGCTACTGCCAGCTGCTCTGCTCAAGTGCATTGGATTCAGAATAAGATGCTAGACTATGGATTCATCTTCAAGGAGACTCCCATCCACATAGACAACAATAGTGCTATCTCCATTACAGAATTTTCAGTGCAGCACTCAAGGACAAAGCACATCAACATCAGGTATCATTTAATTAGAGATAATTTTGAAAATGGATTAATCAAACTAGTCAAAGTTTACACAAATAAACAATATGCTGATTTGTTCACCAAAGCTGTTGTTGAACAGAGATTTAAGTATCTTGTATCACCTATTGGGATGATTAACTTTGAGTAGGTTTTCTTAAACTTAATCTCGATATTATTTCTAAAATCTGTGTGTCCTAAGTTGTCTACTTTATCACCTTCATAAGCCCTTGATTATCTTGGAAGAAGAGTCTTTTAAAATATATTTCTTAGATTTTTGAAAATTTTGAACATATTTTTTTCAGAAGATATCAGGTTACCTTTGAAAGAACATTATGTCCTTAACACCAAATAACTACTTATAAGAATTTACCTTCGGAAGAAATTTTGCAATATCTTCCGAAGCTTAATTTACTATAAGTACTTATATGCTCTTGAAGAACGATTTTCTTCCGAAAGTAATTATGTCTCGGAAGTTTTATTCTATTAAAGAATAAAATTTCAAGTCTTCATCTCTTTCGAAATCAAAGCATGTCTCAGAAGTGAAAATTCTCTAAGTATTTTCCTTTCTAAGCAAAATTTTCAAAACTCTTAGAAATATCTTCCGAAGCCAAATTGGCTTCGGAAGCTTTTATCAAAACTTCCGAAGCCAAATTACCTTCGAAAGATTTTCGACTTCCAAGAAAGCTACCTTTTTGGACACTTTATCAGAGGTGGGACCGACATCCGGATTTCAAAGTTTATCCTTTCGTATTAACATTGTCTCAAATCCATTTCACATAAATATCCAGTGGTTTCCCCCTCTTTCACTTTTCTTTTCATCTTCAAATTCTCTCTAACCTAAATTCACCCACAAACCACCCTTGCTCTTACATTCCTTCACGACGAAGCTATCTCAAATGGCCAACCTCAACCGTAGAAACTGTGACATCTGGTAATTTTCCGTTACCAAACTCCGTTACTTCCGTTAGGTCTCGCATACACGTGTCGTGAGCACACACTAGTTGTCGTTGAATGTTGGTGACTTAATAACAATTATCTATGGTAAACAAATGATAACCTAGTGAATAATGTTGATTATTAGTTGTGGTTATGTGATTCATGCATTTTAAGTTATTGTTTGTGAATTTTACTTGATAACGTGACAATGTGTAACTATGATCTCATATGTTTTGCTATTAGTTGAAAATGTATGTGATTATTATTGTTGATTAGTAATGTTTATATTTTGTAGTTAAAACCTATTAAAAAGTGTTAAAAAGATTAGTTTTTATAAAATATAAACAATGGGGTTTATTTTGTAATTGGATTGAAATAAAAAGTTACCATATTTAAACAAAATTAAACCCAACCCTAGCCCCAAACCCCCATTGCGGCCGTAACCCCCCTCCCAACACCTTCATCTTGCGATTTTGATCCAAGAACAAGTGCACAAGTCAAATTCCAAGTGGTTTCAAGTATTACAAGTTGTTTTCAAGTGTTAATCATCATCTAAGCACACCTAAAGGTTAGTTTTGATTAGTTTTTCATGGTTTTTTGATTCTTGAAGAACCCTAATTCGAAATTGGTGATGAAAAAGTGAAATTGATGATTGTTAGATGTTAATTTGATGTTGGTTAGATTGTATGAGTGTTAGATTATGTTGATTATGCAAGAATTCCATGGTTTGATCACATTGTTCACACATTGCCTTAAGAGGAAACTTTTTGTTCTTGGAATTCATGATTTGATGATTGTATGATGTTAGATACATTGCTTGGATGTTGGTTTACTTGAATTGTGCAAGAAAAGTCATGAAATCTAGTGTTTGTTCATACCTTACTATAAGTGGAAACTTTTATGCATGATGATTGGGAATTTTGATGAGTTAGTGATGATTATCATGTTAGAATGAATGTTATGAACTTGATTGGGTATAAAATTAATGAAACTATGAAGGAATTGGATGTTAGATTGCTTTTGGGTGTTACCTTCTAAAAAGGGAAACTTTATTTTTGAAGATCATTGGATATGATGATGTGAGCATGTTTATGGTGTTAGGAGCATGTTAGAATGCTTATGGATGATGTCTAATGTGGTGGAATGTGTTACTTGGGTTGTATGGATGCTTGATTGATCATTTAAAGAATGTAGGTTCTTGGTGATTATACATGATGATGAATTATGGCTAGTGATTAGGAAATCATGTTTGGGATTGGAATTGATCATTATTGTGTTTGTTGGTTGGAATGAATCTTGTTGATTTATGTTATTATGATTGTCATACACGCGTGCGAATCTGAGGCCCCTACTTAGTAGGATTGGCAGGGTTTAGGGTGTGAAGTCGTGAGTGGCTTCACATGGCATGTTGTGCATGATTAGACTTCATGAATGAATTATTAGTTGTGATATATTTATGATTGTGTTGAGCATGTTGATTGTTTGAGATTCGCATAAGTTGTAGGATGATCTAGATTGAACTTGGGTTGATGATGTAATATGCGTGAATACTTTGTTTGATAATCATGTATGATAAGTTGATACATTTGATTAAATGAGATTTCAATTAATATGTCACCAACGGGTCAAACGGGTCAACTAGGTTAGAGGAGTCTTGTTTTCCAAAGCCTTGGGTCAATGTGTTTATTGAGCACTTAGGGTTGTTAAGTTTTCTGTGCACACGTACTTATGTACTTACGTGTTCTAGGTAACCTTTGAAGGGTTGTCTTTCCATCCATCATCAGTTCTCTCTTGTCATTATCCTTGCACATCAGGTGAGTTCATGCCCCACTATTTTATAAACTCTCTTCTGGGGGAGGTAGCATACTTGTTCACAAACGCTATATTATTATTATAAGTTGTGTATGTTTTAACATGGTGTATAATACCTTGAGAGTCCTCACACTTTCGGATCGTTAATAATGGTAACCAGCGGGAAATCTTGGGTAGTACTACTGGGTTTGACAAGCCCCACCTGTGCGACTCGAGGTCAAACGGGTGCAATATTGTCCTAAACACAAACATAGTTACGACCTGGTAAGTCGTGACGGGAGGCAACAAAAGCAACACAGTCAGCTTCGATCGTGAAATCACTATTGTTATTACTTATGAATATAGACCAGCTATCTATTTCAATGCACTTCTTATGTTATGCAAATTATTATTGTTTATGTTAAATGCAAACTCTTGAACTCACCAACCATTGTGTTGACATTTTTAGTATGCTATTCTCAGGTCGTTAATTCAAGTTGCCATTAGGAGCACAACACGGGTCCAGCATGCATTCTAAGACTTCATCTTAAGTCATGACATTTGAATTTTATTTATGAGATTTAAATAATGGGTTGGCGCGTGTTTTGCCAAATTTTACATTTACATACTTTGGGTTTGTCTTATTTACAAAACTCTTCCGCATGGTTTTAAAACTTGAACTTTGATTGGTTTATTTTTAAATGTGGCATATAGTGTCGTTCTGAGTAACTAGTGACTGTGATCCTGGTTTGTTCACACGCCTCGCGGGAAAACTCCGCACGTGGATTTTGAGGGTGTGACAGAAACGAACCCGATTTCTCCATGCACCTTCACAGGCAACACAAGCAGGTTGCTCTGTTGAACTCTAAGAAAGATCCTGGCTTCTCAGAGGTTTGCCGTTTTCTTTCTCTGTCTAACTACTTCACCTCCCTCACCATTGATCCCCCTCTCTATGAGGATCAACTATTGGACTTCTGGAGGACCTACCAAGAGGTCACCATGGATGGGGAGAAGGCACTGTCTGCCACAATGCAGGGGAGGACAATCTTCATCACTACAGCCATCATAAATTTTCATCTTCAGCTAGATGATATAGAAGGTGACTTGTCCTTTCCTAAATCTGCAATTAACCAATCCTTTGCGTAGATGGGCTATGAGGGAGACTTCTCTGTCAGAACCTTCAGGAAAGGGAAGGTTTCTTCTCAGTGGAAGTACCACCTCCATGTTATTATACACAGCTTATCCAACAAGCATGGAGGATGGGACCAGATTCCTGAATATCTCTCCTTCATAGTTCATGGACTGGTTTAGGGGGTCAAGTTAAGGTATTCACACTTTGTATACCTAAATCTGCTTGCTAACTTGGACTCCCTAGAATATTACATGTTCCCTAGATATGTCCAGCACATTCTTAACTGTGAACTAGCCTCACCGTTGAGGGGAACAAGTAAGATTCTTAAATTGGGACAGATGAAGCCTGGCATCTTCAAAATCATGAGAAAACCAACTGTGGGATTCTCTAGGGTAGAAACAGCCCTTGTCCCTAAAATGTTAGAGCTCATTGCTCAAGATAACAACCTAGCAGCACCAGCTAGTGTTGAACCCATACATGCTATCTCCCAGCAACACCCTCAACCTAAAATAACCCTCACCTACTCAAGAAAATACAAACGAACCCCTGCTCAAGCTATTTAGTTTGTGCAGGTCCCTATATCACCACCCATGCAAGAGGAAGTGGACATTGGACCTCCTACTTCCCTTGAGGAGCAAACCACTCCCATCTCTCACATGATTAGTGCTGAGGTTCCTCATACTCAGCCTGATGAGCTCATTACCCAAACAACCTTAAGCCTTCACTTAGAGTCTCAAAACTCTAGTGAACAACCTTCAGGGACAGTTACCATCCCCAGCCTCTTGATCTCAACCAACGAATCCCTAACCTGGAATTCTATGATGATGAGGACATTGGATTCAGTGAGTACCATGAGTCTCTCCTCTCCTCACTTGCTCAAGAAGATATGAGTGCTCCTGCCACTCCCATGTCCAGCCCACATCATCCACCCCATACTGAGGTGGATCTCCCTGAATCTATTCAGGAGGTCCATATGGAAGAGGCTCTCACTATTGCTAGTGATTACATCCTTAAGACCTCAACCATGGCAACTCAGCCCATTGACACTTCACGTGAAGCTGTAAGTGAGCAGAGGAAATCTAGCAGCCAATAACATTTGCTGGTGATGAGGAAGAAGACCTTAGTCCAATTTTCTCATCCCCCTATGATTCTTCATCTAAAGATGAGGGGATTCTGAAACTAAAGGTTCAAAAACTTCTAAATACCTGCACTTATTTAGTCTCCAAGGTAAGTCACTTAGAATCTCAAGTGACTACCTTATAGAAGAGGGTCAATGACCAGCAACTTGAGATCACCGATCTCAAGGGCAAGTTAGCTGAGAGACCAAAACTCAACCAGGTCCACAGGAACCTGTGGAAGTGGTGGACTTAACCTTCAGCTCACCTATGCAAGTGGGTGATGCTACCAAAAAAGGGGAGAAAGTCCATGCAACCACAGAACTTGGGAGTTCTGTCCAGAGTATGGACAATGAGGACTCACCACCCTCACTTGCAGTTGTCCAGACTGAACAACTTACTCAGGCTCACACTGATGTGGAGGCCATAATTCAACAACTATTTGAGAAAGGAATTCTAATGGCCATGTCTGCCCGATCCTACCCAGCTGAAAATCCAATAGTAGGATGGTGGTATGATAGTACAAGAATGGCATTGGTGCACTGAAGATCTCAGGGGTAGCAGGAGCTTTTCAACTTTCAGACCCTGAGATTCCATGAGTGTATTAACTTGGTTGATCTGCCACTTGTCAACCCAAGCCAAAACAGACAAGCTGACAGATTAGATGAGGAAATTCAAAAATAGGTGCTGCAGGAGTTCAAAAGTAGAGCAAAATATATAGACAGAGGCTAGCAGGGAAAACTATCGGCCAACTAGATACTGAGGCAGACCTTAAGATTAGCTTCGAAGTGGAAACCTTGGTTGAAGGCCCAGCAGTGGACCCTTTGAACCTTGAGACAGGCTCAACCCAAGCACCCTGTACCCTTAGTGAAACACCTGCAAGTGAAGGTGTATCACAACCTCTCTCTGGCTAGAGCTCAAGCTCAGCACAATCATTAAAAGGCCAAAGCTCTCTCCACACTGAGTCATACAGGCCAACAATTGACAAAAGGAAAAAGAAAATGACTCCTGCGAAGATGGAGGATGAGAAGAGAGAGAGGAAGAGGAAGGACATGGGAGAGAAATCTAGAGAGATCCTAAGCTTTATGCAAGCTGCAATCAGGGCTGCTCACAGGCCTAACACTCAAGATGATGAGTTAAGAGCAGCGAGAACTATCTAGGATTATGAAATTACAATATAGATGAGATCATCTCTCTCCTTTTGGCAAAATTAAATGAACCGGCAGACAAAGAGCAGTACAAAGAGAGGAAGGAGGCTGAGGCTGAGGCTGCAGAACTGCTCCTCAAAATCAGGGAAGAAAGAAAAAGAAAGAAATTTTATAAAGCCCTTGTCCTCTTTCTGGTTCAAGAAAACACTGAGAAAGAGGTTGTGGCTGAACAACAAGAACAAACTCAGATAAGCAAAGAGCAAGAAAGACAGAAAATGATAGCTTATCTGAGTGCCATAGGTATCTATCAGGCAGCAGCTCTCAACCCTCTCTTATTTGAGTATATCGAGTTTGAATACCTCGAACAGCTGGAAGACAAAGCTCAAACTAAAAGGAAAGATGTTAAGAGGAAAATGAGAGAAGATGCTGCTAAAACAAGAGCCACCATCAGAGCACAAGAAAAGAAGTCTGCTGAAAGGCTAAAGATGGTGAGCTTCTTAAAGCTGTATGGGTTCTCCGAAAGGAGACTTGGTCCTATGTCTCTATCCACAATGGATGAGAATATCAAAAGGATCAAGCAGAAGATAAGGAAATGTCAGCTGGTTGACTTGCATTCTCCACCAAGTCAAACTGTACCCGAAGTTGAGGTGAAGGTTGAACCACAAGAGACAACACAACCTGATCCTGAAGCTACATCTAAGCCAACTTCATCTTCTGACCCATAGCAGGGTTCTGAACCCCCTTATTCTGAACAAATGGGGGAAAAGGACCGAACTGAGAGGAATAAAGAAAGCTCAACTGGTGCTGCAGGTCACTCTCCTCAATTGAAATATATAGAAAGAGGAAAAGGATGGCCATCAGAAGGGACAAAAAGAAGAAAAAGAAGTCCAAGCCATCTACCTTAGCACCTCAGGATGAATTAGAATATCCTTAGGAAGTACAACAAGAGGCTGCTCAATCAACTCCAATCCAAGTACAGCCTCTTGCATCTGGAAGACCCATCCTGTCTTGGACTTTTGCTGCTAATCCAGACAGATGGTAGTTATAAGAGATCAATGTGGTCAAAATGTCTATCTCTGGCAAGACATGCTTGATTTACTTCTGCATGATCTATTTGATATGAAAAGATATTACGAGAGTCTGAAGGATCCTGATCAAATGATGAAGAAAGGAATGTTCCTCATCCTAATGAGGACTACCAACTACTGAATATCATCTTTGTTTTGGTAGTATCAGCCTAGGGGGAGTTTGTAAGGATTATAGAAAAGGCTAATGCACTCAAAACACTCAAGGTGCTTCCTGCATGCATGCATATTGTGCATAGTGGAAGTTACTTCGGAAGTTTTACACTCTGCAAAGAAAATATTCTAAGTGTTAAAACTTCCGAAGCCAAAGATGAAGTCTTCCGAAGCTTAGAAGACAAAGTCTTCCGATGCCATGAAGATAGAAGACTGATTTCTTCCGAAGACAGAGAAGACATGCATTCTCTGATCTACCTTTTCAGAAAGCTGGCTAACTTTCCGCTGACACTCTGAAGACTCACCAACTTGCATAAGTTGGTGAAAAGGTCCATGCTTTAGGAAATTGTAAATTATGGTCTTGAGTCTGTAACTTTCCACTTTATGTACTTTTATTCTTTTTGTAATATATTAGGATGTGAGCTTTGGCATGTCATAGTCACTAGTCAAAAGAGAATCTGCCTTTTGACTTTACATTGATCTTGTTGTCTAGATTAGTGTTTCCAGCTGGCCTTCAAAGTATGGCCGGCCGTAGGATGTAGTTTAAAGTATCTTAGGTTCTTGTATTTTATTTCTATGCTTTGTAACACTTGTAAAAGAACTTGAGAGCAATATACTTATTCCTTAAAAAACCATTCTTAGTTGTTGTTCTTAGTTCTGTCTCATTGTTTGCTTGTGTTCCTCAGTATCATATAAAAGTTCCAGTTCCCTATTTGATCTGTTAAGTGTTCTAAGTCTCTCCTCATTATGAGACAGATTGTATTGACCCCCTTACAGTCGTGCAGATAATCATCTAGCTAATATAAATAATGAAGCTTTAACATCTACAACATCTAAATACGAGAGTAGGGTTCGTTATCCGTCCAGTCACGTCCATGAAGATTTAACAATCTACGGGTGCCTTTCCTGAAAACATTTAAAACGTATTTTTATTAGCTTTTGCTAAGTAGGTACAACTTTTTATTTCAAAAACATAATTTCTTTTGTTGGAATTTAACATCTAAAATCTTTATTTATTTAATCCTCTTTATTTTTGGAATTCAACACCCGAATTCCTTATGGGCTTATTTACTTTAGGATTAATAAACTCCTCTTGTATATATGTGGAGTTCGACACTCATTCCCCTTGGGATTTCAACTCCTGAAATCCTTACATATATCTATTCTTTTTTATATATGCGGAGTTCAATACCCGAACCTCTTGGTTTTTCAACACCCGAAATCCTTACATATATTTATTTCTTTTTTATATATGTGGAGTTCAACATCAGAACCTCTTGGGATTTCAACACCCGAAATCATTACATATATCTAACTCCCCATTTGTTTTATTTTCATTAATTCATATACTTGGACCCGTAACCTTATAAAAAATTTTCACCACAATCAATCATGTTTATAATATATAAACACATATAACATGTAAGTAAATATGTTTCATTTTCACAAACTCATATGAACTTATAACAATTAAAACATATAACATGTAATTAAACGGGTAATATAATTTAATTACGAGTTAGTTTACTTCCCTCCTGGTGTTAGTGACTTGAATATAGAAGATAATCTGTTATTATTAGATTTCGAATCCGTCTGCAAAATATACTAAGGCTTCTATATTTTTTTTCATCACATATTATACTAGATCATACTCATATGAATTTTTTTTACAAGCACTTTGTATATGAGTGTTTTTCTTTTCTTCCAATCCTTCATACTTATAACACTCATACATACACATATGTTTCTATGTTGTATGTAAACCGACTTGAAAGTCATCATTATCATGATGACATACATAATGTTTATCTAAAAGGAATCATAGGTATATGTGTATAACAATGTACATTTCTTATGAACTGTGATTTGAAATATTTTCATTTTAACCCTCGAGCTTTTGCGTAATGATAAACAAACACTCAAATTTCATAATATTATTATTATTATTATTATTATTATTATTATTATTATTATTATTAACCGCTCTCTTAAACGTCATTTATTTCAATAGTAATTTGCCCCAAAACTTACTCGTTAAACAATATTTAAAACATATGTTTCAAATATTTGTTTTCATCCATAAAACAGAATGTTACAGATAATCAAATAAAAGCTATTAAAGATTTTATATCAGATATGGGAGAATTGCTAAAGGTTATTGATAGCATTTCTGAGAATGTCTACCAACCAAAGATATGGTCCAAAGAGAATGTGTTCGTACAAGCTCAAAGATATCTTTATGTGAATTTGATAGCATGAAGATGAAATTTTTGATAAATTATCATATAAGAGAAAGGATTGATACTTTGTCAACATCAAGGAAAGATCAAGATATTCCTACTACTTTAATAGGAACTCAAATGATAGGTATTGATCCTGATAAAAAATATCATAAAGAAAATAAAACTTTTTCTTTTAAACCTTATTCACATAAAACTACTACTTTTGAAAATATAATCCACAAGATTCCTTTTCAAGAAAACCATGTTGGAGAGCAATGGTCCATCGTGAGAGATTTATATAGTTTAATCGAAACAGAAGCTAGATATATTTATTTTTCTCGGATCTTTCCTAGATTAAATTATTTACAAGGATTACTAGTATAATTTTGGAGCTGTAAACTTAGTATATCTTACTTCATCAGATTTCCATAAATATCCTATTTACCAAAATGGATAGGACTTGAAGTAAAAATTTAGTATTTAAATAATGCTATGATTACTCCAAAAGATATTTTAGCTCTAAAACCCATTTCAGCAGGACCAGATTTTTACAATGATTCTTACTATCCTGCATACCATTTTAACAGATAGAAAAATATCAATCATTTTCTTACTCATTTGAAAGAACAAGAAAAAATCTTAATAGTTTTGTTGAAAATGATATACATTTTAGAAGAGCAATTAGGATAAGGGTGATCCTACAAGCTTTAGAGTCTGCCCTTAAAAAGAATTTATAACTTATGGAGGAGAAAGTAAATTTTCTACTATAATGATTGCACCTGCTAGAAAGTCTTCACCATCAGCAATTAGATATTTAGAAGACAAAATTAAATTTTTAGATAAAGGTTTTATAAAATTAAGTCCTCAAGCCCAGTACAAGATTTGTAAATATATGCCATTAAAGAGTTTTAGAGGGGGAAATATGCTTTTAACACAAAAGATAAAATAAATATTGACTCTCCAAAAAAAAGTAAAACATGTGATGAATAAAATTTTATTTAAAACCTAAAAGGTTTTAACATTTATTTTTGCAAAATAGATAGTCTTTAATGCTTATGCATAAAGATTATAAGGCCGGATCATAAAGTCAAACATCTCATTTCCTAGACAAGAAGTAAAGTCCAAATCTTAAAATTCCAAGACTAGGGAATCTCTACATGAAGCATGACAAAGAAAAAGAAGTGAGTCTTCAAATGACAACTAAGCAAGAGAAGGACAGCTTATCATGAAAACAATGGACTATAAATGAAGAGGAAGAAAGCAAAGGGATCAGAGCCAAGAACCTTTAAAAAAAAATTTCAGGTACTAAAAATAAAAGAGTGTTTATTTTAGAGCCAAGAACCTTATAATTTCTTTGAGTGTTTTTATTTACAAAGATTTTTCTATTAAAAGAAATATCTTCCAACCTATAGTCATATCTTTCATTTATACGCAAGAAGTAGGAAACGAAACTAGGCTGTGCTGAATATCGCTAAAGGAACCAAAGAGAAGTTACCTAAGTATTCTTAGGTTGGGTTTGAAACAACCTATTAAAAGACTCTTGGCATAACCTGGCGATATTATAGTCAAAAAGGAGGAAAGGTACGGAAGCATGTTGGGCCTTTATCTTTTAATTTTGAAATCTTTATGAATATGTCATACTTGAAGTTCTATAAGTAAACTTTAAACTAAAGTTATTCCTAATTTATAATCACTTATCATAATATTTTATACATATTTTATCATGTTAAATCTTAATAAATTATCCTCTTAAAATCTATCTTATTAATAAAACAATAACTTTAGTGCCACGTGGCATTCTCTTAAGCCTCTAATTTTTTCAATTCCCGCCTAAATATGTATCTGTTTTTATTGTTAGTCTAGGTTCATTTGCTAAAAGTCAACTTCTAATACAAGAGATATATAGGGAAAATTTAGAAATTTAATCATAAATTAGAGCACATCTTTTTTTGGAAATTAAATCATAACGGATATTATTTTTTGTTTCTTCATTCATCAACAAAAACTGTAGAAATCATTTATGATTTTCTTCATCTATGAAATCGATTCCTTGATTGTGTGTTTCCATTCAGTACTTGGTTTATATTCGGATCTTGACAAAAATTATAGGATTTTTTCATCGACTCCTCTCCAAGTTGAAGGAATTCATGGGTATTTTTTTTGGATATGAAATCATACCCGATTTTAAAATATTTATCAACCATCCCAGCTTTACGACCCTCGCGATTTGTCTTTAAAAAGTCTGATAATATCGCCTTTGACAGCCTTCATCAACGTTCTCATTTTGGCTTCAGTTTCATCAAATTTTCTTCAATAAAATGTATTTGTTTTTTGTTATATTTGAGCTTTCATCCTCTGCGATTATGATTTAACCTATCATTGTCTACAACTGTGATTTTGGATTAATATTATTTTACTTTCATTTTTTTAATTTGAATGTGATCTACTTTAACAATCCACCCGTGAAGATGTATTACATGCTTCTACTTTTTAAACTTTTTTATTTCTTTTTATATGCAATGCCATATTATTATTATATTTGATTAGAATTCGTTTGATATGTGTGCAAATTGTTTTAATGTATCGGAAAGTAATATTGAAAATCACACTTTTATTCCAAGGTTGACTTTGAAAACTTTAGACAAAAGGATTTTTTTAATTTTAAAGAAGACAGTTATAAGGACCTAGCCTTTATGGATTATAATATCAAGTGAAAAGCAAAAACTTAAATCATACGAGAAATACAAGGAAGCGAGAACTCAAAAAAGAGAATCTTCTTCCTCCATTCTTTGAAGAGCAATTAAGTGTTTTGTGATTTTTATGTAGCAAGTTTTTATTTATTATTTTGATTAACCTAACCGTGATGTCCGGCTAGGGCACTTTTAGTTTCATCATTAGGGTTTAATTTTTGTGATGTGGTTTGAACTTATGTGAAACGTTTATGAGATGTTTTTATTTTAATGGTTTGTTTGTTTGATTCTTGGTCTTAAACCTGGATCTAATCCGGCATATATTAGATTGTTAATAAAATTAGCCACTTTATTAATTTTTCTAATAAAGTTCTTCAAGATTTAAAACCCTAAACAAGTTTTGATTTTTGATATAAGGAACAATTAACGGTTTGGGTTTGTCTATGAATTCATTCTCGTTATAGAATCATGCAATCTAGTTAAACACACCGAACGGCATGTGTGTTTAATTAAAGAATGAAAGGAAATGAGTGGAAAGTAAAAAATAATTGTGTTCCTAGTTTTTTTTTATGGAGGGAAATAGAAGGAAAAAAAAAACTTTATGTTCCTGAGTTTTTTAAAGGAAGGAAATGGAAAGAAATGAAAGGATAATTTTCAATGATTTTCCATTCTAACTTTCCTTCCAAAATGGAAGAAAATGGAAAGAAAAGAAATATAACACATAAAATTTTAACTTTCTTTTCATTTTCTTCGAACTCTGGAACACGAAAATTTAATATGTCTTTCCCTTTCTCTTCATTTCTTTTCTCTCCTTAATTTCATTTCTCTTCATTTCTTTTCTCTCGCTAATTTCCTTTCCGTTATTTTCTTTTCTTTTCTTTCGTTTATTAAACTCGGGAACACAGCGTAAGATCCAAACGGCGTGAGCTTAGAGTGGAGGGTTGGCTCTAATCAACGAACTGCGCTTGATTAGACATTAGATAGAGTGGATATCCGAACGGCGTGATGTCTAGTATCGATACAAATCATTTATTAAAAATAGTCATTGCACCATATTGTTAATGATCGTAAGCCAAATCGAATCAAGAAATTACCTTAATGTTGGAATTAGTTTTCATATAGAAATTTTCTTCTCAATTTAATTAGAGTTCTTAGTAATCTCTTTTCAGAATATAAAAAATATAAAGAATTGTCAATTTTCGTTTTTCCAGCATAACTTTAACACGGCCGCGTATAGTTTTGACACGGCCGTGTCAGCCTACTGGAATTTTTTTCACTTTCTACAATTTACTTTCAGTTTTAGTTTTTAATTAAAACCCCCAACTTCCTTAACCCGTAAGCAATCAAAGTAACTGTACTAAAACGTTTTTGGTATAAAATAATAAACCCGTATCCCTAAGGACACAAACCCTACTTCCGCTCATACTATTTTTAGTGTGTGTGACGGTAGGTTCACATTTACATATTTTATTTGCTAGATTCGACACCCAGCAAGAAGTATATGCTCCGGTAGCTAAAGTTGAAGCTATCCGTATATTTCTTCCATATGCTTCCTTTATAAACTTTAAAGTTTATCAAATGGATGTGAAAACTGCCTTTTTGTATGGTGAAATGAAGGAAGTAACTTAAGTTTACCATCCTCCTGGTTTTGAAGATCAAGATCATCTTGACTATGTTTGCATGTTAGAGAAAGCTCTCTATGGTTTGCATCAAGCACCACATGCTTGGTATGCCACGCTCATTGAACATTTGCTTGCCAACAGTTATATTAGAGGTGCTATTGATCAAACTTTGTTCATACGAAAGACCGGTGATGATCTGCTTGTAGTCCAAATCTATGTTGATGACATCATCTTCGAATATACAAATGATGATATGTGTAAGGAGTTTGAAGCAATGATGAAGAAAAAGTTTGAGATGAGCTCTCTTGGTGAAATTTTGTTTTTCTTGGGTATACAGATTAAATAAGATGACCGGGGTATTTTGATACTTCAAGAAAAATATATAAATAGCTTTTTCGACAAGCACAAATTTCATGATTCCAAGATTGCTCCAACTCATATGTCATCTCGTCCTACTCTATCTCCTAAACTCACGAGTTAAGACGCAGATCAACATATGTGTAGATCAATGATTGGATCATTGATGTATCTCACTACAAGCAGACCTGACATTATGTTTCGTGTTGTCGGTGCGCACGTTGTCAAAGTAATCCAAAAGTGTCTCACATTAAAGCTGTCAAGAGAATTTTCAAGTATCTTAAAAGCCAACCAAATCTTGGACTTTGGTATCTTAGAAATTCTGAATTGAACTTATATGCTTTTACTGACAATGATTATGGTGGTCATAATTGGGATAGGAAATCAACAACAGGTGGATGTCAATTCCTTTGAAACAAATTAATTTCATAGCAATGCAAAAAGCAAACACCGTTTCAACATCCACTATAGAAGCTGAATATGTGGCTGCAGCAAGCTGTTATGCTCAAACTGTTTGATTCAACAACAACTTCTTGATTATTGTCTTAACATTTTCAACAGAACCATTTGATGTGATAATACTGTAGTTCACAACATTATCAAGAATCCAATTTAACATTTAAAGACAAAACACATTGACATCCGCATGAATCCATGACTGTTTTGATAGAAAACTTATTCATCTTTCTCAAGTGACATGTGATGAAAACATTGCTGACTTGTTTACCATGGCATTTGATCATTATCGATTCGACTTTCAAGTAAATTCTTTGAGAATGATTAATTTTGGTTGATTTTACCAAAACTTTCAACAAAAACATTTTCATTTTCTAGTTACTTAAAATGTTTATTTAATACTAGATAATCACAATTATTGGGGGAGAAAATTGAAAATTTAATAAAAAAGATTTTTTGTTTTGGGGGGAGTTATATTGAAAATTTAATAAAATGAATATTCTGTATAAACAGAAAATGATAGTAGATTTCTTGGTTTTGATATATTACATAAAGTGGCTTTAAAAGGAAATGACTTGGTTTTTGTTTGATATGCTGATAGGCAGCCCATCATTTTCTGAATTAGTGATTGTTAGAAGTACATACACACACACACACACACACAATATATATATATATATATATATATATATATATATATAAAGTAAAAGAAAGAAAAGAAAAAACATAGAAAAAAAGTAATCTATGACAAAAAGAGTAGATAGATGCCAAAAAGGCCATATAGGAATAAAAGATGCAATGAGCACATAAATAAAACATATGTCAAATACATACATACTATATGATAAATATTTTTATTTTGAGAATATGTCCTAACACAGCACGTAAAATTAAAAGACGGGTTATGTAAGTTGGAATTGGCATATAAGTCCTAAACATCTTGTGTGGGCAAAACAAAAGTCCGACTAACTGTTTATAAGTCCTTAAACTTATTAATATTCTGTGTTTAGAAATGTTTCTCAGGCTAGTTATGCAAAAATAGATATTATACGATCATTTATATTCTTGAAGTTACTAATAAGAAGTGAAAGGTTTAAGTCAAATTGGGGTGACTTGAAATCTCAAAATGTCTTGAAGATGGATAGGATTTCTACAAAATTTTTGATTGTGGGATCCATTGATTTCTGTAGGACCGATTATGGTTCATAACAGTTTCACAATTGAGGACTTATCACACTTACTAGATCAAATAAAAAACAAGGCAGTGAAACAAAGAATATCATGTAAGAACACTCAAGAACATATTAGTTTTCAACAGTGATGTATATTGCCCTCATGTTTTTACAAGTATTAGAAAGCTTAGTCCTAAGGCTGGTTATATGAGATACTTTATATTAAATCCTACAGCCAGTCATACTTTAAAGAATAGCTGGACACTAATCTAGACAACAAGATAAATGTAGAGTCAAAAGGCAGATTGTCTTTTGACTTGTGACTATGACATGTCATATCTCACATCCTATTGTATTACAAAATGGATAAAAGTATAAGAGTAGAAAGTTACAGTCAAAGACACCATACTGAATAGTTGACAAAAGTAAAAGGTAATCACCAACTTATATAAGTTGGTGATTCTTCAGAGCAAGCAGTAGAAAGGTGGTCTGCTTTTGTAAAAAGTATGTTAGAGAAGCATATCTTCTCTGTCTTCAGAAGAAATCAATCTTTTGGCTTCGGAAGATTTCACTTTTGGCTTCGGAAGATTTCTATCTTTGACTTTAGAAGATTTGACAATTAGTTAATTTCATCTTTGTGCATGGTCAAATCTTCTGAAGTAACTTCCTTGTACTTGAGTGCATGTTGAGAGATCTTTGGTTAGCATCAGCCTTTAAGATAAACTCTTACAAACTCCCCCTAGGCTCATGTTATCAAAACTTGAAGATAAGTATGGGTCTTGATTATTCACTTGTATACAACCATCATCAAAACTAGAGCCGTTCATATTTTCATCAGTTGGTGTGGATTCTTCAGGCTCTCATACTATCTTCTTATATCTAAGAGATCATGCTTAGAAAGTGCAGGACCGTTTGGTGAGGTCAATGCAACAGTTTCATAGGAGAGTTTGGAGAGTGAACTATTAACACTTACAGGATCAAATAGAGAACTGGCTAAGAAGTAACTAAGAACTTAAAGTAAAAGAACACAAGCAAAAATGGTTTTCAAGAATGCTTTTATTGCTCTCAAGTTCTATTACAAAGTTACAAAAGCATTACTAGAAATACAAGACCTAAGAAACTTTATACTACATCCTACAACCAGCCATACTTTGAAAGCCAGTCGGATACACTGAAATTATGCAAGTTGGTGAGTCTTCAGAGTGGTAGCGGAAAGTTGGTCAGCTTTCTGAAAAAAGTAGATCAGAGAAAGCATGTCTTCTCTGTCATCTGAAGAAATCAGTCTTCTGTCTTGTTGGCTTCGAAAGACTTTGTCTTCTAAGCTTCGGAAGACGTCATCTTTGGCTTCAGAAGATTTTGGTCTTGGCTTCGGATGATTTTACACTTAGACAGTTTTTCTTAGGAGAAGTGTAAAACTTCCGAAGTAATTTTTGCAATGCACTTGCATGCAAGCAGAAAACTCTTTGGCTACTTTGGTCGTATCAGCCTTTCAAGTATATTTTGCGAGAGGTATTCTTGTGGACTTCCTTGATCTCTTGTGACATACCATCTGTCTAGGTTTGGGGAGTACTCCTAGGAAATGATGGGTCTCCTAGCAGCAAGAGGCTTTACAAATAATGCAGTTGGTTGAGCAGTCTCCTCTTGTTGACCCTCAGGATGTTCTAACTCATCCGGAAGTGTAAAGATACATGCCTTGGACTTCTTTTTCTTTTTCTTGTCCCTTCTGATGGTCATCCTCTTCCTCTTTCGATACTTTAACTAAGAAGGTTGGTCTTGATCACCATGTGTTTCTTTCTACTTCTCAGTTTGGTCCTTCCCTTTCACAAGTTCAAAAGAAGATTCAGGACCCTACTGTGGGTCAGAAGGTGAAGCTGGTTGTGGATCAGCAGCTGGTCTTGGTTTTGTTGCCTATTGGGGTTCAACCTTGACCTTAGCTTTAGGTGCAGCTTGACTTGGTGGAGAATGCAAGTCTTTAAGCTCACCTTACTTAATATTATGCTTGATCACCTTGATGTACTCATCCAGTGTAGATAGAGACATGGGACCAAGTCTTATTCCAGAGAACCCATACACCTTCAAGAATCTCACCATCTTCTATCTATTTTCAGATTTCTTCTTGTTGGCTTTGATGGTGGCCTTTGATTTCTCAGCTTCCTCCCTCATCTTTCTCTTAGTAGTTTTTCTTTGTTGATTGGCTTCTTGTTGAGCTGCTTAAGATATTCAAACTCAATGTACTCAAAAGATAGAGGGAGTAGAGCTTCTACCCGGTAGAGACCTGTGGCACTCCAGTAGGCTATCATGTTTTGTCTTTCTCTATTCATTGCCTACTTGAGCTTTTTCCTTTGCAACCACACTCTATTCCTCAAATAGTTTTTGAGAACCGGAGAGAGGACAAGAGCTTGATAGATTTTTTTTACTCTTCTTTGATCTTGAGGAGCATAACAGCATCCTCAACCTACTTCCTCTCTTTAGGCACCACAGTATCTGCCAGTTGCATTAACATTCAAGAGGAGAAAGATCAGATTATCCACATTACACCCCTTAGCTCCCAGGTAGTTCAATCTAGCTGCCCTTAACTCATCTTTCTGGGTGTTTGGCATATGGACAGGCCTAATTACAGCATGCATGAAGCTAGGGCTCTTTCTTCTTTGTCTTTCCCTGGCCTTCCTCTCTCTTCTTTCCTCGTTAACCTCCTCTGTAGTTAGGACTCTTTTACCCTTGTCAACCACAGGCTATGTGACTAGGGAGGATGGAGCCTTGGCCTTCTTGGACTTGTTCAACTCTTGAGCTCTAGCCAGGGAGTGGCTGTGAAACACCTTCACTAGCTGGTGTCCCACTAAGGGTAACTGTGTCTGAAGGAGCAAGAGTCTTAAGGTTCACATGGTCCACAACTATGCCTTCAACAAAGGTTTCCCCTTCGAAGCTAATCTTAGGGTCCAACTCAGTTTTCAGTTGACCAAATGTTTTTCCTACTAGCCTTTGTCTATATAGGATTGTTTTTGTTTTGAACTCCTCAAACATTCTAACTTGAATCCTCTATCCTAACCTATCAGCTAGTCTGTTTTGGCTTGAGTTAACAAGTGGCAAGGTCAGTAGAGGAAAGATTTCATAGATTCCCAGGTTATAGATATTAAGGATCTCTTGTTGACCTTAGGATCTAGAAAGTACCTAGGCCTTTCTATCAGTGTCATACCTCCATCCTATGATTGGGTTATTAGTAGGATTGGATGGATGTGGCATGCCCTTGGTATGATACCCTTCTAAGATAAGCTTTGAAGAATGGCATCCACATTAATGCGTGCCAAAGGAGATTGTAGAGTCTGGATAATTGTAGATAAGTTTGGTGAGTCCTCAATGTCCATACTCTAGGTAGTGCTTCCACATTCTATGGTTGTAGTGACTTTCTCCCCCTTTTTGGTAGCATCACCTATCTGCATAGGTGAGCTCGAGGTTAAGTCAACCAAATCCACATGCTCTTGTGGCCGTAGATGAGCACGCCTAATAGGCTTCTCAGCTAACTTGCCCTTAAGATAGGTGATCTCAAGTTGCTGATTAGCAACTTGCCTTGAGATAATAACACGAGCATCTTTAACAACTATATCAAAAATAAGATGTAGTTCCACACAAATGCAAATGCTCACCTATGATCCTTATGTGCGGGACCTCCATAGAAAAAGGACAAAAGTTGTGAAGGGCTTAATTATTCAATACTCAAACTCTTCCTTGTCGTGGTCGTTTAAGTTCCTTCCTATGACTGGTTCCCAACTTCTTGCCCTTGATAACTTATCACATTGACTACAATACTAGCAACTTGTGACCAAGGACTTGTTCTTGTAAAATTGGAGCCACAACTAGATGTTGGAATGCCTACGTAGGCTGTGTACAAGCCATGTACTCATCAGATCAAGGTAATTCCAAAGCCGATAAACAAATACCAAACCTGCCACATTTCAATTGTAGTATCGTCTACGATCCCATTCCGTTACAAGCTCTTCTATCTGTCAAACCCAGCTAAAGGCAGGTACGTATACACACCGTATCAGGTAACGAATCAAAATGGGTCACCGTCCAAACAACTACTTTTAGTATGGGTTGAACACACACACTGTTTTAGTTCAAATTTTTGATCGATAAGTACTTGAAATATGATCAAAAGCAGCTGATTATTTCAATTACAATATAATTATGATACTTTATCTTTAAGAACACATTTTGAACAACTTCGATCATGCTTCTCTTAACTTAATTTTTGGTTCACTGGCTTGACCAAGTGCTCATTAAATATCAACTTAGAACCATAAACCATAAACACACACACCACATGTGCCAATAATAAGAAGGTGAAAACAACCAGACAAGTTCAAGACATCCTGGTATGAGTCAAAACACATTGGTTGACTCGATCTGAATGATTAAGTGCTGAACCAAAAAGAGTTTTGAACCATTAAGTGCTGAACCATTAAGAGGTCTGAACCATTAAGAGCTAGTATATCGATTAACTATTAAAAAGCAAATGTCTGACCATTAAGAGGTCTGAACCATTAAGAGCTAGTATATCGATCAACTATTCAAAAGCAAACGTCTGACCAATTCAGGTAAGAGTTTTTAACCATTCAGCATTAGACCTCTTAACCATTCAGCATTAGACCTCTTAACCATTCAGAGGCAAATGTCTGAACCATTCAGACATTTGCTCGCGAAACAAACAGTCTGAACCATTAAGTGCTGAATCATTCAGTAATCTGAATCATTAAGAGGCTGATTAAGAGGCTGCCAAACAGCCCCTTAGTGTTATAAATAATTAGTGTGCCAAATATGCTTATCTAATCATCTACAGAAACAGCTTTCTCAACTTTTTACAAACAAACAAAATGTTACGTGGCATACTCTACTTACATGCTTCTTCGCCATTACATTTAGTTACACTGTTGTTTTTTATAGACGAGTATATTTACTGAAACATTGCAAAACATTTTTTTGTGCATGTAGTGTCGTACAAGAAACTAGAGTGGCATCTAAATATTATTGCTTTGAGACCTTTGACTTCACAATATGTGCATGGATGAAACACCCAGTAATGCAGTTACTAGAGGGTTCGTATGTGAGGGACGCGTAGGCGATTGTTGCAAAAGGTGCGCTCGATATCCTTTTAGAAAATGACCTCGTATTAACTATAGACACCCCTTCAGACACATATCAGACATTTGCCATCCCAGCACTCACTCAATAGCGCACGTGTTCCAAGTCAAGCAGGCTTTTCAAAGAAGAAGCTAGGGTGGGGGTTGGAGTTCACACATTCAAACGGTGCATTCGTACAGTGGATTCGATCAGATAACGTAGTCACCTATCTAAGTAGGAACAAAGGTGCTTTCAACCAACTTGGCTGAAAGGCTAAACAATGTTTTCCATTTCAAGTTTGATTTTGATTTAGTCAATTTATGACTCCGGTGAACTATAATGGATGTTGTGCATTGGTATGGAACAAATTTTTCACTCATTGATGTTTGTCGTTTATGATTACATGGTCCAAGGGGGCATTTGGTTGGAAGGAATGGAATGGAATGGAATGGAATTAAGAAACTAGTATAATTTTCAAGCAAAATTATGTTTAAGCGGGTAATGAAATGTAAAACCCAAGGGAATGTTTCACCTCAAATTCTCTTGGTTGTGGGATTTCAAATTCCCTCTCTAGGTGGAAGGATTTTGAAATCCCACAACCAAAGGAATTTGAGGTGAAACATTCCCTTGAGTTTACTTTTAATTGCTTACTCAAATACAATTTTACTTGAAAATTATACTAATTTCTCAATTCCATTCCATTCCATTCATTCCAACCAAACGCCCCCTAAGTCTTTCCACTTTGATTGAGAGCACTATTGTCCTACAAAGATGTTAAACTGTTTTCACCACCTCAACCAGGTGTTTTGGTAGTTTGAACAACTTTATAAACAAAAAATTAAACTAATACTAATTACTACAGATCACCCCTCACCCACACTTTAATTAATCTTCAACACACCACATAATTCAAAACTATAGAGATTGGTTCTTTGATGGGTCAAAATCAGATGGATACTTAACTTGTGGTCAAAATCAGATTGAAAGTACTAAATCGAATATCATTCCCTTGACATGTAACCAAATCAAATGACCTAAAACACATTGAAATGTACTTAATCAAAAATATATTTGCACTCAGAAAAGGTTGGTACATTTGGTAAGTGTTGTATGAATATATACGCATAAAACGTATTGATCATAAAAATGCAAACATTTAGAACAACTAACGCCACATAATCACATATAACTGGAAAAACATTCGTTTTCTACATTAATTATTATGTTCCAGACGTTAGTTTGTACTTCTATCAACACCTGAGCCAAGTGTTCTTCAAGTTTGAACACTTTTATAAACAACGAAAAAAAATAATACTAATTATCACATATCATCCCCCACCCCCACTTTAATTAATCTTCAATACACCACGTAAAATAACGGCATTATCTATATGTGTCACTAACGATAGTGAAACTTCTCTTGCTGCTTGAATTGCTTTGTAAAGAAAACCAAAAACAAATTAAAAAAATTAAAAATACCATAAAGTAATTATTAAAAATACCATAAACTAACCCCCCATCCGTATTAATCTTCCATACACTTACCCTCCACTTCCTTGTTTAACAACGTACACATCTATGAAATGCATATATAATGTAGTTAAGAAATTCCGTTTATGAGTCCGAAATCAATACATCTTAAATGTTGCGGTCACATCTTCACAAAAATTGAAAACATTTATTAAGATTAAGGTGTGTTACAAACAGTTAAACTTTTAAACAAATAAAAATTATGCATGTCATTTTACGTTTTAATAAACAATCATTATATCAAATACAACACATTGGTGCCCCTTTACCGCATAATAGAAAGTAAAATTCCCAACATTACATATATGATTTTTGATTCACTTGGTCTCTTCACATGACGAGATATAAGTATGCAATTATTCCATATATACATAATCTTTGTGTGATAACATTTGAATGTAACGTACAATCGCTCATGACATCTCCATTCACAAGTGAAAATAAAGACACGAGAGATGCTGTGAAGACATGTAGCCAAATAGAATGACCTAAATACATTAAAATATACTTATTTTAACTCTAAAAGGTGGGTACATTTGATAATTGTTGTATGAATATCTAATCATACAACCTATTAATCATAAATAAATGTTAACGTTTGCAACGACTTACGTCACATAACAAATTATAATTGGAAAACACAACAATACAGTATTTACTGAATAATATTTATATTTTAAAGTTACAATAAAAGAGTTTCGATTACAAAAGTCAGTTGTTACTTATCAATATCAAAAATAATTCACCTTATCTTTTTAAAGATACAGAATAATATATATTTTTTAAAAAGTACAATAAAAGAGTTTAAACTACATGGTTAAATTGCACGACACCCATTCAATGCCCATGAACGGTTCAATTGCACGACACCCAAACTTCGGGCGACATTAGTATCTTTGCACAGTCCTTACAAGGAAGGGAATGCATAGTGGTCTGCCCTTCAAGTCTTCTCTCCCATATCTTCTCCTTCTCGCATTCATCTTAGGCACCAGTGCCGGCACTCGAGGTTTTTAGTGTACTAGACGAGCCGGAAAAAAAAGCACTTGGCCCTATCGAATTGAATTATATAAACTAATTTTTTTGAATGAAAACAAACGTCTTAGAAATAAACATAATAAAATTATAGTATTACAATGACATAACGTAATAGTTTATGGATAACTTGTGAGGTTTAGGTATTACAATAAACATAACAAAATCATCTATTTTTTGGGCTGCTCAATTCACCATCTAAATAATTAAACAACCAATAATGGATCATGACCTATGAGATTTAAATATTTTGTTTTCTAAAAAAAAGTCTTTTAATTAAGTAATTGGGTCATTAAAATGAGCAAAAAAAATTAAATTTAGTTTAAAATATAATTGTGTTAAGTTTTTTATTAGATTATAATTTATAACTATTTTTTTATAAAAATATATATAATATAAATAAATTTAAAAAAGTTTGTGCCCCCAGAGCGAGTGGGCCCTGGATGGGAGTCCACCCCGCCCCTTCTCACGGCCGGCTTTGTTAGGCACATTTACACTAGCACCATCAACATCGACACAAGCACGAAGGTATGACTTCTATCCCACATCACCAACTCTACCTCTTCTGATTACCCACATCATAATTACTAGATTGTTTCAAGCCTTTTAGGAGTTCACCACATGTATAGGTCCATTTATATGTGTTTGGTCTCTTGCTGGGCAGGGATCGGACTCTTGTTGGGTGGAACTACAAGGACTCTTATAGCCTTCTTTGTCTGTTGTCTTTTGTTCACTTATTTATTGGCGAATCGGTTTGTTCTTTCCTATTATTAAACAACGCTACTTTGATTAAATTAATATGGTTTGTTGTTCACTTATAATTGATTGACTTGCACACCAAATTCCTGCTTAAAGCATGTGAACATATAATTAGCATTATTAGGCTAAATTGTTGTGGTTTAAAGTGACAAAACCAACCAGCATGATCAATGTTGTAGTCGTGAACCTTTTACCCTTCCTTTCAACCCAAAGTGTGATACAAATGACCCCACTGAATATACGAAAAAATAACTTCTATGAATGAAATACAGCCAGCCTTTTAACTTATATTACAATAGCAACTACAGTCTCACTCCCAGCCCAATGTACAACTCAAAAGTGAAATAATACTCATTTTAGGCACCATTTTAAAAAAAACCACTACTAGAAAAACTGCAATAGATGACGCGCAATGCGTGTCATCTTTGGGGTCAAATCGCGCGTCAATTAAGGGGTAGTCATAAATAATCGATGAAGCGCATATTAGCAACTTTGTAGTAGTGAACACTATGCATAAGTTATTTTGGTATTAGGGGGGAATATTATTGGCAAGCTTTGACCATGATTCATTTGAAAAATTTTAGGTTTCTGTTGACCACCTTTTGTTCTATCATAGGGAAATGTTAAAGGAGTTGCTATGTTAGGTGGCCTTGTTTTGAACTCCTGAGACACTCTATCTTGAATCCTCTCTCCTAACCTATCAGCCGTCTGTTTTGGCTTGGGTTAACAAGTGGCAAGGTCAGCAGAGAAAAGATTTTATAGAATCCCTATTTACAGATATTAAGGATCTCTTGTTGACCCTAGGATCTAAAAAGAACCAAGGCCTTTCTATCAGTTACATACCTCCATCCTATTATTAGGTTATCAGCAGGATTGGATGGAGGTGACATGTGTAAAGTAATGGAATTCCTTGCCTGACAAAGGAGACTACAAAGCCTATAAATAACTATACAAGAGAGAGAATTATGAAACTATATAAGGAAAACTAATCTTCTAAAAGCAATGTAATATATGTAGGAACCGTTCACATAAAATTATAAATAAGCAATCTTTATTGATATATACAATACAAAGAAATATAAATTACAATTAAAATTTTCTTTACAATTGAAAATTTTACAGAAATAGATGAACAAAATGTAAAAGCTGAGGATCGTGTTTAACACGGGGCCCTTAAAACAAATTCTAAGCCTCCAAGGAGAACTCGTTTTGTTTCTCAGGGTACAACAGCCAAAGCAATTTGTACTACCGGTATTGATGTAGAACCCGAATTTGTTTGTAGAAGAGAAACCAGAGAGATGGAGGATGTTCAGAGAACCTGTTTACTGCAGATTTTCATATTGTTTGGTGTGTATTTCTACTAACCCACCTTAGTATTTATAGTAGACTTTGAACTCCGTAACCGCCGCCCATTTAATTCGTCATTAACAGCCACCAGTTTCGGTCAACACGTAACAGTGACCGAAACTGTTACGAGTCGCGCACTAAGGTCAGACGCACCTGACCGGAACCTCGAACCAACCTTCAAAAATACTAAGGCGGCTCTTAAGTGGCTCGCGGCGATGCGAGTGTGCGAAGTGCGAAGTGCAAAGTGCGCCATCAAAGTGCCACATTGCGCCCACATGCCCACGCCGCGCGCGCGGGCAAGTTGAATCTACTTAGTGTGATGCTTTAGGAAACAATGTAATTAAGAGGTTATAGAATATAAACCATTTTACATTCTTTCTTTCCTACAATGTGGGACAACTTCCCACACCCATTAATTCCTAATATCATTCAACACATTAATTTTATTGACTAAATATTAATACTCATATTAATATTATCAATAAATTTCCAACAATCCCCCACATAAATAGAAATCAATTCTTCAAAAAATTCAGCAGTCAAGTGTTGCAGGATAGGTAGGTGTTCCCTTTGAACCTTCTTTTGTGACATATACTTAGTCTCCTAGTGGTGTGTAGACACGTTGTCTTTGAACAGACCCTGTTTTATGTAGACGACAATATACATTCACACAACACTCTTCCTGGTTTGATCAACCCCTCATTGTTGTGTCCGTTAATGGTCATGAAACACTTTCCTGGTTCTGCGAGAGCTCTAGGATTTGCGCCTCCCCACAAATCCATTCGAAGCGACCCCACTTCTCTCTAACATAGGTGATTCGATGAATCATTAAAAGCATCATAGTTGTATTGATTCCCACGAATCATCTAACCTTAATATGCTTAACTGCACTTTGGTCACTTGTTCGGGGTACTCCCCCAGAGTGAATGGACAAGGAAGTTCGTGGCTCCCTTTTAGTTTTAGGGTATTCCCCTAAAGTGACACCGTTGGTCATATGATTAAGTTGTCCTATTGAACCTAGATCTTGGGATCTCCAGTCAACTAGGTTAGGTTTCCGTCATATTCCCCTTTTCCGTGGGCTTTAGTCCCATTCCTCTTGACAACTTATAAACTAATTCTGTGCTTAAGCCTTTTGTTAACGGGTCTGCAATGTTATATTTTGACTTGACATGGTCAATCGTGATAACACCCGTTGATATTAGTTGTCGTATTGTGTTATGTCTACGCCTGATGTGCCTTGATTTGCCATTGTACATTGAGCTTTTGGCTCTACCAATTGCCGACTCACTATCACAATGTATGCAAATAGCCGATAACAGCTTTGGCCATCTTGGAATATCTTCCACAAATTGACGTAGCCATTCAGCCTCTTCTCCGGCCTTATCCAAAGCGATAAATTACGATTCCATTGTGGATCTAGATATAACCGTTTGCTTGGATGATCTCCAAGATATTGCTACTCCACCGAGTAAGAACACATACCCACTTGTTGATTTGGAATCTTTTATATCCGATATCTAGTTTGCATCAGTGTACCCTTCAATCACGGCTGGATGACGGGTATAGTGCAATCCATAGTCTCTTGTGTATCTTATGTATCTAAGCACCCTCGTTATACTCTTCCAATGTTCTGAGCTTGGATTACTAGTATATCTGCTTAGCCTACTCACCGCGTATGCTAAGTCGGGTCTAGTACATGTCATTAGATACATTAGACTACCAATAATTCTTGAATACTCTAATTGAGCAACACCCTCACCTCTATTTTTCTTTAGATGTTGGGTGGTATCAACCGGATAACGTACTACACGTGTGTCTCCCGAATGGAATTTTTCAAGAATCTTGTCCACGTAGTGAGCTTGACTTAACACAAGAGCATCTTGGGTTCGAATAATTTTCACTCCTAAAATTACATCCGCTAAACCCATGTCTTTCATGTCAAATCTTCCTTTCAACATGTCCTTAGTAGATTTGATTATTTTATCATTACTCCCAATGATAAGCATATCATCCACATAAAGACATAAAATTGCATAACCTCCCGGTGTATCTTTCACATATACACATTTGTCACACTCGTTTATTTTGAAACCGTTGTCAGTCATGACATGATCAAACTTTTGGTGCCACTGTTTTGGAGCTTGCTTTAAGCCATACAATGACTTGACAAGTTTACATACTTTACCCTCTTAACCGTGGGCAGAGAAACCCTCAGGTTGTTCCATGTAAATCTCTTCTTCTAAATCGCCATTTAGAAGTGCGGTTTTCACATCCATTTGATGTACTTCCAGATTTCTTAATGCCGCAATAGCAAGAACCATTCTTATGGAGGTTATGCGAGTCACAGGTGAGTAAGTATCAAAATAGTCTAGACCTTCCTTTTGTCTAAAATGTTTGACTACTAACCTTGCTTTGTATTTATCAATACTCCCATCGGCTTTCATCTTCTTTTTGAATATCCAACGATATCCAAGTGGTTTGCAACTAGGAGGAAGATCTACTAGCTCCCAAGTATGGTTGTGAAGAATTGAATCAATTTCATTCTTGATTGCCTCTTTCCATTGAGGTCTTTCCGAAGAAGATACCGCTTCACGGTAGGTATTAGGCTCACCCTCAACCATATAACTTACAAAGTCTGGACCATAGGATTTCTCAACCCTTGCCCTTTTACTTCGTCTAAGTTCTCCCTCTTCAACCTCGGGTCGTTCATGTTGACTGTCATGAACTATGTCATCAATTTGTGTTGATGAACTTGCACCTCCATCATCAAACCGAGTTGATGAAGATGCATGTGTTTGTCCTCGCATTGGAAACACATTTTCAAAATATGAAGCATTCCCCGGCCTTATCTCCATGATAGTGTTCTTTTGTACATAGAGATTCTTGGACTCATGTACAAGAAATCGATGTGCATTACTGTTTTGAGCATATCCAATGAATATGCAATCAATAGTTTTGGGTCCTAGTTTTTGAGCTTTTGGAGGTGGTACAATCACCTTAGCTAGGCACCCCCACACTTTGAGATAATTATATGATGGTTTTCTACCCATCCATAACTCATAAGGGGGTACATCCCTTTTCTTAAGTGGTATTTTATTTAAAAGACAATTGGCCGAGAGAATAGCTTCCCCCCACATGTCATAGCTCATCCCAGAACTTATCAACATGGCATTCATCATCTCTTTTAAAGTACGGTTTTTTCGTTCCGCAATGCCATTTGATTGTGGTGAGTAAGGGCGTACATTCATGTATTATTCCACTTTTTGCACACAAATCGGTAAAAGGTGCAACATATTCACCACCTCTATCGCTTCTCAAAGCTTTAATTTTCTTGTTTAGTTGATTTTCGACTTCTTTTTTATACAAGATAAACTTGTCGATTGCCTCATCCTTACTTTTAAGTAAGTATACATAACAATATCTAGTGCAATCGTCAATAAACGTGATGAAATATTTATTGCCACCTCTTGTTGGGTGTGCTTTTAAATCACATACGTCGGTGTGAATTAAACCAAGGGTTTCGGTTATTCTTTCAACCGGTTTAAATGATGATCTTGTAAGTTTTGCTTCAACGCATGTTTCGCATTTAAAGTTTGTGTCAATATGGAATGTAGGTATGCTTTTTAAATTTATTAAACGACGAATAGAATTATAATTTACATGTCCTAGTCTACCATGCCAAACATTTGAAGACTCAAGCATATAAATAGAAGTAGTAGTCTTATTCATTTCATTTTTGATAACGGTTACATTCAACTTAAACATACCATTAAGGGCATAACCCTTACCCACATACATTCCACGCTTAGTAAGGACAAACTTGTCCGACTCAAACACTAAACGAAAACCAAACTTATTAAGCAACCATCCCGAAACAAGATTCTTGCGAATCTCCGGGACATACAAGGTGTTGCTCAAGGTGAGTTCCTTCCCGGAAGTCATCTTCAAGATCACATTTCCTTCACCTTTGATGTCGGCCGTAGCTTTGTTACCCATATAAGGCTTTTCATCACCCGCAGCCTCTTTAAAGGTGCTAAAAAGGCTCTTGTCACCACATACATGACGGGTAGCTCTCGTATCAATAAACCATCCATGCGGGTTGTCCCCCACGAGGTTGACTTCTTCCATCATTGCGGATAGCTCGGTGATCATTGCCACTAACGGTGCACCGTCTTCATCTACCATATGCGCCGCTCACGCTTTGGTTGCTTGCATTGATTAGCACGGTGCCCCGTTTCACTGCAATTATAACAAATACCTTGGAAAGGTGGAGGAGGGGGTTTCTTTTTCACAACCCCTTTCCTTGGTCCAAGGTTCACCTTAGCTTTCCCCATTGGCTTTTTCCCTTTACCCTTATAACCCTTTGATGACTGCCCATATTCAACCACATTTGCTTTAGCCGTTGATTCCACATGGGTGCTTTTTTGAGCCATTTTGTTGTCTTCTTCAATTCGAAGACGAACAATAAGTTCATCCACAGTCATCTCCTTTTGTTTGAGCTTAAGATGATTTTTAAACTCTATCCAACTTGGAGGCAACTTTTTGATCATGGCTGCAACTTGAAACGTGTCATTGAGAGGCATCCCCTCGGCATGAATTTCATGAAGTATAACTTGTAACTCTTGAATTTGGCTAATCACAGTTTTTTTCATCAACCATTTTAAAATTCAAGAACCGAGCCATAGTAAATTTTTTACTACCGGCATCCTCGGTTTTATACTTCTTGTCTAAAGACTCCCATAATTCTTTGGCAGTCTTTATATTACAATACACGTTATATAATGAGTCACATAAACCATTTAAAACGTAATTGCAACAAAGAAATTCAGAATGTTTCCAAGCATCAATGGCACTCAAAGCTTGAGCATCATCCCCTTCTTTAGGTAGGGGAGCAGTTTTCTCCAAGAACTGTGCTAAGTTCAAGGTGGTTAAATAGTAGAACATCTTCTGTTGCCATCTTTTAAAATGGACACCCGTGAACTTTTCGGGTTTCTCAGCATGGTTTGCTGCCGTGGTCGCTCCCACAGTTGTTGCAGTTAAAGGGGCTGATAAAGAGGAAGTCAAAGCACTTGAAGACATATTGATTGTTGTTTAACACAAACAGTTTAAGTTAGAACAATTTTTTTTTAATTGAAATAACAAACAAAATTAATTAAATTTTTTTTTCTTTTCTCAAACTATTTTTAGAATTCTATAAAATCCAACGAGAGATGTTCTAAGTCCAACTTTGAAGATCACCCGTGAATAAGAAACGAAAACAGAAAGAAGAAAAATTAAACTTTTAAAAACACGGATTAATTTATAAAAATTTTATTAACGGTGTTTTTAAAATTTGTTTTATGTTTGTAGGACCCGTTCACATAAAATTATAAATAAACAGTCTTTATTGATATATACAATACAAAGAAATATAAATTACAATTACAATTTTCTTTACAATTAAAAACTTTACAGAAATAGATGAACAAAATGTAAAAGCTGAGGATCGTGTTTAACACAGGGCCCTTAAAACAAATTCCGAGCTTCCCAGGAGAACTCGTTTTGTTTCCCAGGGTACAACAGCCAAAGCAAATTGTACTGCCGGGATTGATCTAGAACCCGAATTTGTTTGTAGAAGAGAAACCAGAGAGATGGAGGATGTTCAGAGAACCTGTTTACTGCAGATTTTCGTGTCGTTTGGTGTGTGTTTCTACTAAGCCACCCTTAGTATTTATAGTAGACTTTGAACTCCGTAACCGCCACTCAGTCATTACTCAGCCATTAATCTGAAATCGTAACCGCCCATTTAATTCGTCATTAATAGCCATCAGTTTTGGTCAACACGTAACCGAAACTGTTACAAGTCGCGCACCAAGGTCAGACGCACCTGACCGGATCCTCGAACCAACCTTCAAAAATATTAAGGCGTCTCTCAAGCTGCTCGCGGCGATGCGAGTGTGCGAAGTGCAAAGTGCGCCATCAAAGCGCCACATTGCGCCCACATGCCCACGCCGCGCGCGCGCGTGTGCGAGTGCCGGTGCGAGTTAAGGGTGCTTCGCACCCTTCGCGAATCTACTTAGTGTGATGTTTTAGGAAACAATGTAATTAAGAGGTTATAGAATATAAACCATTTTACATTCTTTCTTTCCTCTAATGCGGGACAACTTCCCACACCCATTAATTCCTAATGTCATTCAACACATTAATTTTCATTCAACACATTAATTTTATTGACTAAATATTAATACTCATATTAATATTATCAATAAATTTCCAACAATATACACGGAATATACAAAATCAAGCCAATAATATTGTTTGAATATTATCGGCTAATTACACGCCCCCACAGTTTGAGCCGTAGGAGACCGGAGGCATAAACTGGATCGAAATCGCTGAAACAGGTGTTTGGGAAGGCCTTTGGTAAATATGTCGGCGTACTGATAATGAGCAGGCAAGTGTAAGACTTTGACGTTGCCAAGCCGAACCTTCTCTCGAACAAAATGAATATCCAATTCAATATGTTTTGTATGATGGTGTTGAACTAGATTTTCAGCAAGGTAGACGGCCAAGATGTTATCACAATAAACAAGTGTAGCTTGGGTAACCGGTACATGAAGCTCAAGTAGTAAATTACGAACCCAACTAACTTCGGCAATTGTATTGGCAACACCCCTGTATTCAGCCTCAGCACTAGATCTAGAAATAATGGGTTGTCTTTTGGAAGACCACGAAATTAAATTGGCACCCATATAAACACAGTAATTTGAGGTGGAGCGACGCGAGTCAGGACACCCGGCCCAATCTGCATCCGAGTAAGCTGTTAACTTAGTAGATCGTGAAGGTGTAATATGCAATCCTTGCGAGCATGTACCTTTAATATACCTAAGGATGCGTTTGAGAAATTGAAAGTGTAGCTCGTGGGGTGCATGCATAAAAAGGCATGCCTATTGTACAGCATATGAAATATCAGGGCGAGTGATGGTGAGATATTGAAGTGCCCCAGCCAGACTTTGGTACAGAGCCCCATCAGAAAACTCGATGCTAGAAGTGGCACTTAGTTTGGAACCAACCTCAACAGGAGTGCTAACTGGTTTGCAGTTTGACATGTTAGCCCGTGACAATATATCTGCAGCATATGTGGACTAAGAAAGGAACAAACCGCCAGATTGTTGCTTAACCGAAATTCCAAGAAAGTGATGTAATGAACCAAGGTCCATCATCTTGAATTCTGCGGTTAAAGATGTGATAACCTGCTATAATAGGGTGTTGCTAGACGTAGTGAGAATTATATCGTCAACATATAATAGTAAATATGCAATCTGATCACCCTTTTTATAAACAAAAAGAGAAGTATCACACATACTGCTCTTAAAACCACATTTGAGAAGGTAACCTGCAAACCGTTAATACCAAACTCGAGGAGCTTGCTTAAGGCCATAAAGGGACTTGTTAAGTTTACATACAAATTTCGGATGGGAAGTAGATGTAAACCCTAGCGGTTGGAACATGTAAATAGTTTCCTTCAAGTGATCGTGTAAGAAAGCATTTTTGACATCGAGCTGATTTATGGACCAACCTTTAGAGAGGGCTAAGCTGAGGATAGTCTGAATGGTAGTGGGTTTAACCACTCGGCTAAATGTCTCATCACAATCAATTCCAACGGTTTTACTCTTACTATTTACCACAAGTCTAGCTTTGTGCCGTTCGAGAGATCCATCAGCATTAAACTTATGCTTAAATAACCACATACAATGGATGACAGGTGCATTTGCAGGCCTCGGTACAAGTTCCCACGTGTGGTTTTCTAATAGAGCTTCATATTCCTTAGCCATGGCTCCTTTCCAGTTTGGGTCGGCGAGATTTGGGAAGCGGGGAGATGGACGGGGAGGATTCAGTATGAAGAGAATAAGGAGTGCGGGGTTTGAATATACCCGATTGAGATCGGGTTTGCATAGGATGAGTGGGAGCTGGTATGATTGGCAGTTGTGGAGGCCGAGGTGGGTTGGGTTGAAGTTGGGGGGGTGGGGGATAGATGGTCATTTGTGCTAGGAGTGGGGAAGGTGGGAAATGGACCGGTGGTGGAAGGTTGCGGGCCGGTATTGGTTGTAGATGGGCCTGTGAATAAGTGTGGATTGGTAAAAATAAGAGGGGATGGGTCGAGGAAGGTGAGAGAGAGCCCGAGCTTGGATGGGTTAGCAAAGGGAAAGACATCCTCCGCGAAGGTGACGTGTCACGAAAAATATGTTTTGCCGGTGGACATGTCAAAATACCTATACCCATGATAATTTGCTGGTTATCCGAGGAATACACAGGCGACGGACCGATATGTGAGTTTATGTGGCCGAGTAGATGAGATGTTCTGGTAACATAAACAACCAAACATGCGAAGGTGTTCGCATGACGGTTGATGGAGGTAAAGAAGGGATAAAGGCGAGGTGTAATTATGAAGTTTGGTGGGTAGGATATTATGTAGATAAGAAGCCGTGTGGAGTGCCTACACCCAAAAGTTGGAAGGGAGAGAGGCATGAGTAAGCAGGGTGAACATGATTTTGTTTAAGCGACGAATCATACATTCGACTTTACCATTTTGTGAGATGTGTGGGGGCATGAGAAACGAATTTAAATGTCGTGTTTGGTAGCAAAATTTTTAAAATTTGGGTTATCAAACTCACGCCCCATGTCGCATTGAAAGGTTTGAATCGGTAAGCAAAACTGTGTGGCAACAAATTGATGAAAATGAGTAAATTTAGAAAATGTTTCCGATTTAAATTTTAAGGGATAAACCCAAGTTTATTGGGTAAAATCATCCATTAAAACCATATAATATTTGTATCCTGCATGACTAATAATGGGGATGTCCACAAATCACAATGTGTAACATCATACATCGGTTGGGAAGGGGAACGAAAGTCTCTTTAAAAGGGGCTAGATACCTTCCCCTATCGGACGCGTTTTAAACCCGCGATGGGGCTATTCTCCCCAAGTAGCAGACAATATCCGGTGCGGTTTCATGCTTGATACAGTTGGTATCAGAGCCAGGATCGGGTCGGTGCGCCAGCGTCATCGCTGGTCTCCCAAGTAGGGAGGATGTAACATCACACATCGGTTGGAAAGAGGAACGAAAGTCTCTTTATAAGGGGCTAGATACCTTCCCCTATAGGACGTGTTTTAAACCCGTGATTGGGGTATTCTCCCCAAGTAGCTGACAATATCCAACTGTAACATTTGACCCATTTTCAAACTATGAACCCGAACCCGTTTAAGTCAATCTTGTAAACCAAATTCATTAGTTAGTCATTTTATTTATTTTTGTGTTTCAAATACAATAAATGTGTCACTTAATCAATTTAATTTAACTTTATAATTTTTAAAAGGCTATTAATATATATAAGATTTTGAACATTCATTTAAAATAAATAATCAAATTGTAAAGTTTTTGTGAGATTTATATTGTTTATAAAGATTTTATAAAAAAAATAAGTTGATTAAATCAAATTAGAGTTTTAACAATTTAGAATTTAAATTGTAATTATTCTTTTATTTGTTTATTATATTTAAGTTTATATTCTTTCTTTAATTTCCAATCATAACCCCCTTTTAAAAGACTTTTAACTCATCATTAACACCATTCATACCGTACCCCTAACCACAACTATAAAAGCAAGCTTTATGACTTACTTTTCAGTTGCCCATTCTCTAAAAAAAATCTCATTCACAAATCTTTCTTTCATCCTTTGCTGTTGATCAAGTTCTTTAACAAGTAATTTCATGAATTATCTAATGATAAGGTAATCTTATAATGCTTTTATATTATTCATTTTTTATGTTGTTTTAATTTTATTTTATTTTATTTTAAAGAACCATCCTAACATCCAAACTTACTCTATATTATTCTATGATGGATGTAAGGAATATAAATAATAAACAAGACCATCGATAATTTGTTTCACCCATTGTTTCATGACTTTATTTTCTTACGTTAATTCTTTCTTCTATTAAATCTCTTTTATTTTAATCATGATCATTTGATCATAAACCTTCTAATGTTCACTAACCTTCTAACAATGACTAACATGCCTAAATCGAGCTAACAACACGCTAACGTAAACAACAATTCCGTTTGCACATGGACGGCTATGCCGTCGCATTCGGTTATTCAACAAAATTGTTTCTCTAAATGATGGCTATGCCTAAGTCTTGGACTGTTCTTTATAACCCAAATGGAGTCTAATATACTATATATCAACGTATTAAGTTCGTTCTAACCCATTTAATGCTTTAATAGTTTTAAAAGTGCACATAAGTGCCTTTCTGAAATTTTGGCAGAATGTAGTCTGATTTCAACTAACCATAACTTGGTCATAACAAATCAAATTTAAGTAAACTAAAACTCCAATATTAAGTTCATCAAATTCACTTTTTAACAATAGTTTATATGTCTTCAAATTCAATCGGACGACTCAACAATAGCCTTCACAAGATAAGTGCGCATTTCAGCACCTTTTGTTTTGTGCTACAGTTTTGACCTATTTTCGGGTCTTTTTATAAAAACTTTCCTTAACGAAAGTTGTTTGGGAGACTCTGAACTAGTTAACGGTAAATTTTTATATTTTTTAGAAGCCGTTTGATATTTTTATAACTTGTTTACACATTCTTTTTTAAATTTTTTAAATTTTTATATTTTTTTTATAAAAACATTCTGTCCAGATTCTAAAATTGGTGCAAAAATCCTTTTTTAATCTAACTTTACCCTTTTGGCATTCTCAAAACGTCGTAACTTCTTGTAATGAGTTACGACCTCAAGTTATTATTATTTCTTTACTTTAGGGCATCATCCTTGACTCTTGAACCTCCAAGTTTTCTTATGAACCCTACAACCATCATTATACAATGTGAGTATTCATCTCCTATTTTCTTGTTTTATATTTTGGGAAAATCATGTGATTTATATTCAATTATTGTTATTCATTGTTATTTTATTTTAATATTCAATTCAAGACATGCTATGTTATTACTTGCAATTATATGTGCATAGTTAGATAAACTTGATGATAACACAATCAAGTATTCATTCTAGTCATGGTAAACAATGATAGATCTCTTGGTTTGACAAACCCACCCCACTTGTTTAGACGCGTGGTGATTATTACCGTATTTAATCAATCATAAGGCTTCGTCTGTGGACCGAGTCTATTCAATCATTTGGTTTGATTGTGTTTGGTTTGTGTATTATGTTACACTATTGCATTTATAAGTCTTGACATTAGCATGTGAATTGAATTGTTTTTAATTCATTTTAGTCAATCTATATATGTATTCAAACTTGTGATTACTCACTGGCTAATTCATTAGCTCACCCATTACTTTTTCACATGATTTCAGGATTGCTGTTTAAAGGACTTTTATTTGCTCACTTAAGGATTGGACTTAGTCAATATTAAAGACAAATTTCATTATATTTACATGTGTTTATTTTGATTGTATTGTATTATTTGTTTAGTCTTATTCAATGAAAATGACATTTAATATTATTTCAACGTATTAAATTCCATGTGCTATAAATAATTAATTCACATTTCGTCCGCCCCGATGACTCTGCCATCGGTTGGGGTGTGACAGATTGATATCAGAGCCATGGTTATAGGGAATTAGGTTATTAGAAATGGAATGACCTAAACTATAACTAAACACCTCTCACATGAGTCCTCTCATATATTTTATATGCTTATATAGGGTCTTATGTGTCTTTATATGCTAAACATGAATATGTGATTATATGCTCTATGTGATTATTCTTATATCTTTGATTTCAATTAATGCACACACAATTCTCATTTCATATTCTAAGGCATTGTGTGCATAAATCAAATGGTTTCCAAATTTCAAACTTTGAATTGTTATTAATGGTTTTTAAACCCCATCAAAGTCTGTGTCCCAAAACTAAAAACATGCAATGCTGGAAGAGTTGAATGCCTGTATTTCGAGTGTTCTGTCTAGGCAAGGTATTCATATAAATCCAAATAAACCGATGGATCCGTTTACCTTACCTGGGAACCCTTGGGGTGAGTGTTCGCTTATAGGTATGCATGTCTTCATCAAGGTTGTGGTTGACCTAATACTTTGATAAGTCAAAATATTTGCTTTGGTTTGCGAACCAAACGTTTACACCCGGAAGATCTTATTGATATTCTAAATTATCTTATTATCGATTTTATCTTTCTGAAATTATAAACACAACTCATTATCCAATTCATATTAAGCCTCTCAATAATCTTTCTAAATGTCTTCCCGTCAAAACCGTTCACATTCTAGAAAACCCATTACGATTGATTCTATTATTTCAAACTATATCCTTAATCGTAACGAGCACGAGCACGAATTTCCTATCGACCTTAAACCGATGCAACTTGGGAAATTTCAATAGCATAATAAGCCTTAGTTGGTATCTAAGAATCATGCTGAAGTTTTCCTTCTTCGAGAAGTTCATCCGGATTTCTCATTCATCCGAATGTGTCTTACACGTTTTTCTCTCATTCTTCAAGTCGAGTTATGTATTAATTTTATGCCTAATGCAACAACTGTAGCCAAATATAATACTTGTCTGGCATCGTCTAAAATTAAAAGCTTGCTTGCCAACTTCAAAGGTTTCCTAACAAAGTTCCCCTACTAAGAATCAATGATCTACTTAAGATAATTGCATAAAGATGACATACCCCAAAAAAAAAAAAAAAAAAAAAAAAAAAAAAAAAAGAAAAAAAAAAACTTTCTGTACAAGTTATGGTCATAATAAATTCATAGTTATGCCTTTTGATTTGATTAATGATCCAGCTGTGTTCATGAATCTGATTAACTCTAACTGCAAGTCATACTTGGACAAATTCATGTTTGTTTTTCATTAATGATATCCTAAACTATTAAAACTCTAAATCCAATCACAAACCACATCTTTATTTGATTCTTAAACTTTCAATTGTAAACCTGAAATCCAAGTATCCTCATCTTTTTACTTCAGCCTCCTTGTGATTAAATTTCGAGATGAAATTTTCTAAAGTAGGGGTGACTGTAACATTTGACCCATTTTCAAACTATGAACCCGAACCCGTTTAAGTCAATCTTGTAAACCAAATTCATTAGTTAGTCATTTTATTTATTTTTGTGTTTCAAATACAATAAATGTGTTACTTAATCAATTTAATTTAATTTTATAATTTTTAAAAGGCTATTAATATATATAAGATTTTGAACATTCATTTAAAATAAATAATCAAATTGTAAAGTTTTTGTGAGATTTATAATGATTATAAAGATTTTATAAAAAAATAAGTTGATTAAATCAAATTAGAGTTTTAACAATTTAGAATTTAAATTGTAATTATTCTTTTATTTGTTTATTTTATTTAAGTTTATATTCTTATCATAACCCCCTTTTAAAAGACTTTTAACTCACCATTAACACCATTCATAACCTACTCCTAACCTCAACTATAAAAGCAAGTTTTATGCCTCACTTTTCACTTGCCCATTCTCAAAAAAAAAAATCTCATTCACAAACCTTTCTTTCATCCTTTGATTTTGATCAAGTTCTTTTACAAGTAATTTCATGAATTATCTAATGATAAGGTAATCTTATAATGCTTTTATATTATTCATTTTTTATGTTGTTTCAATTTTATTTTACTTATTTTAAAGAACAATCCTAACATCCAAACTTACTCTATATTGTTCTATGATGGATGTAAGGAATATAAATAATGAACAAGACCATCAATAATTTGTTTCACCTATTGTTTTCATGACTTTATTTTCTTACGTTAATTCTTTCTTCTACTAAATCTCTTTTATTTTAATCATGATCATTTGATCATAAACCTTTTTAACATTCACTAACCTTCTAACAATCACTAACATGCCTAAATCGAGCTAACAACATGCTAACGTAAACAACAATTCCGTTTGCACATGGACGGCTATGCCGTCGCATTCGGTTATTCAACAAAATTGTTTCTCTAAATGATGGCTATGACTAAGTCTTGGATTGTTCTTTATAACCCAAATGGAGTCTAATATACTATATATCAACATATTAAGTTCATTCTAACCCATTTAATGCTTTAATAGTTTTAAAAGTGCACATAAGTGCCTTTCTAAAATTTTGGTAGAATGTAGTCTGCAACAGCGAAGCTTAATAGGGGGTGGGGGGGCCGCTGCCCCCCTGTTTTTTTCACGAGTAGTGTTATTTTAGTCCGATAGTGTAAATTTTTGGCCACATTGTGTAAATTTTTGTATAAATATCAAGTTCGCCCCCCTAAAAAAAATTAATTTCGACCCCGCCCCCCCTACGAAGGAGTTCAAGCTCCGCCACTGGTAGTCTGAATTCAACTAACCATAACTTGGCCATAAGAAACAAAATTTAAGTAAACTCAAACTCCAATATTAAGTTCATCAAATTCACTTTTTAACGATAGTTTATACGTCTTCAAATTCAATCGGACAACTCAACAATAGCCTTCACAAGATAAGTGCGCATTTCAGCACCTTTTGTCTTGTGCTACAGTTTTGACCTATTTTCAGGTCTTTTTATAAAAACTTTCCTGAACGAAAGTTGTTTGGTAGACTCTGAACTAGTTAACGGTAAATTTATATATATTTTTAGAAGTTGTTTGATATTTTTAAAACCAATTTAAACACGTACCAAACATTCTATCCAGATTCTAAAATTGGTGCAAAAATCCATTTTTAATCTAACTTTACCCTTTTGGCATTCTCGAAACATCGTAACTTCTTGTAATGAATTCCGACCTCAAGTTATTATTATTTTTTTACTTTAGAGCATCACCCTTGACTCTTGAACCTCCAAGTTTTCTTATGAACCCTTCAACCATCATTATACAATGTGAGTATTCATAGCCCATTTTCATGTTTTATATTTTAGGAAAATCATGTGATTTATATTCAATTATTGTTATTCATTGTTATTCTATTTTAATATTCAATTCAAGATATGCTATGTTATTACTTGCAATTATATATGCATAGTTAGATAAACTTGATGATAACACAATCATGTATTCATTCTAGTCATGGTAAACAATGATAGATCTATTGGTTTGACCAACCACCCCACTTGTTTAGACGCGTGGTGATTATTACCGTATTTAATCAATCATAAGGCTTCGTCTGCGGACCGAGTCTATTCAATCATTTGGTTTAATTGTGTTTGGTTTGTCTATTATGTTACACTATTGCATTTATAAGTCTTGACATTGGCATGTGAATTGAATTGTTTTTAATTCATTTTAATCAATCTATATATGTATTCAAACCTGTGATTACTCACCGGCTAATTCGTTAGCTGACCCATTACTTTTTCACATGATTTCAGGATTGCTGTTTAAAGGACTTTTATTTCACTTAACGATTGGACTTAGTCAATATTAAACACAAATTTCATTACATTTACATGTATTTATTTTGATTGTATTGTATTATTTGTTTAGTCTTATTCAATGAAAATGACATTTAATATTATTTCAACGTATTAAATTCCATGTGCTATGAAGAATTGATTCACATTTCGTCCGCCCCGATGATTCCGGAATCGTTTGGGGTGTGACACAATGTAACATAGCAAAAGGCATTAAGGTACGGGATACAGAATCAGAAAAAGGCAACTTCTTGTGTTTAGATAACTGACAAGAATGACAAGTAAATGAAACTTTTTATTTGTTGCATGAAATAAAATGCCTGGATTGAAGAGACTCCATGACTGGTTGACCCGGATGTCCAATCGATTGTGCCAAGGAGGAGAGTCTGCGGAAGAAACAAGACAAGCTGTAGTGGAAGCAGGAGGGGTGAGCGGATAGAGATCATTGGAACTGTTATGACAACTCAGGATCGTGCCATCCTTGAAATCCTTCACAGAAAATCCAAACGGGTCAAACTCTATAGATGTATTATTATCAATGTTGAATTGACGCATAGAAATTAAATTTTTGACGATAGGTGGATTAAAAAGAACCGATTTCAAATGTAAGGGTTAAGATGAAATATTAAAGTGGAAGATCCCAAACCCAAAACTGGAACTCTATTGCCATTACCAATGATTATTGACTCTATTGGAGTAGACGTGGAAAAATTATCAAGTGCATGTTTATTAAAAGTAACATGAGACGAAGCACCAGTATCGAAATTCCATTAATCGTTGCCGTGGGCAAGTGAAAGAGCTTCAACTGCGCTTGCCAACTGAGTCGGTTAGAGCAGGTCCACTTCAGCTATGTGGGCTTGGGCCAAGCGTTGTCCTGTATTGCTTCCCGGTGTGGAATTGGGCCTGTGCTGCCATTGTGGAGGGGTAAAGGCAGGGTGGTGATGTCCAAAACGGAGGAGCCCAATAAGGGGGAAAGTAAGGTTATCGGGCCATGTTGAAATGAGATTGGGACTGTGCTTGCGACCTGTTGTTGTGTGCATTCTTGTTGGGCTGGTTATTGTTTTTGTTGGGATGGTTGCGGTTATTGGGCTGAGTGGGGTGATTGTTGGTGGGGTTTTCACGACTTGAATTGTTAGCTGATGGATTGGAGATGGCAGCAACAATGACCGGGGTATTATTGAGGGCTTCTCTGGCGGCAAGACGACGGGCTTCGGATTGTAGTTGGTCCACATCATCCTCCCAAGAGGGAAGAGAGTTATTGAGGATGGTGCCAATAGTGTCATATTCTCGTGGTAGGCCGCTGACAAGATAAAGAACTCGTTGATTGTTAGTCACGAGTATGTCCACAGCGGCAAATTGGTCGGACAATTCTTGAATCCGTTGGCAGTATGCTTCAAGCGAGGGCATGGATGAAGGTTTGAGATTAGTGAGTTCATGTTGAAGGGCTTGGGCACGCGAGCCTTTTTTGTTGACGAAGAGGCGCTTGACCCGCTTCCAGGCGTCGTAGGTAGTGGACTCATCGGTCAAGACATGTACAAGGAGATCATCGGAAAGGGTACCGTAGATCCACTGCAGTACAACCGCTTTTATTTTCTCCCAAGTAGAAAATTCTGGAGATTGTTTGGCGGGTGACGGCGTGCCATCAATGTGACAGAGAACGTCGTAGCCTTTGGCGTGAAGCGTAAAAAGTTTTACCCGTGAAGAGTAAGAAACTTTTACGCCGTCAAGGATACAGACCTTATTCTGGATGTTTGTAACGGTATAAGTGGGGTGAAGGGTGGGTGTTTTGGCGTCGGTTTGTGAAGAACTGCCTTTGTCGGCCATTTGTTCAACAAAGAAACAGTGATGGTGATGGAAGAGGGGTCGACTAGGAAGGAAGGATGGTAAAGGAGGTGATCGAAATCAAACCTCTGGGAATGATACCATGTAAAGTAATGTAATTCGTTGCCTAACAAAGGAGATTACAAAGCCTATAAATAACTATACTAGAGAGATAATTATGAAACTATATAAGGAAAACTAATCTTCTAAAAGCAATGTAATATACACGGAATATACAAAATCAAGCAAATAATATTGTTTGAATATTATCGGCTAACAACATGGCCCTTGGTATGATACCCTCCTCAGATAAGCTTTGAAGAATGGCATCCACATTAATGCGTGCAAGAGGAGGTTGTTGAGTCTGGACAATTGTAGATGAGGTTGGTGAGTACTCAATGTTCATACTCTAGGCAGTGCTTCCATATTTTATGGCTGTAGTGACTTTCTCCCCATTTTTTGGAGTATCACCTATCTGCACGGATGAGCTGGAGGTAAAGTCCACCACATCCATAAGTTCTTGTGGCCATCGATGAGCACGCCTAGTAGGCTTCTCAGCTAACTTGCCCTTGAGATCAGTGATCTCAAATTGCTGATTAGCAACCTACCTTGAGATAATACCACGAGCATCTTTAACAACTATATCAGCAATAAGATGTAGTTCCACACAAATGCAAACGCTCACCTATGATCCTTATGTGGGGGACCTCCATAGAAAAAGGACAAAAGTTGTGAAGGGCTTAATCATTCAATACTCAAACTCCTCCTTGTCGTGGTCATTTAAATTCCTTCCTATGACTGGTTCCCAACTTCTTGCCCTTGATAACTTACCCCCATTGACTACAATACTAGCAACTTGTGACCAAGGACTTGTTCTTGTAAAATTGGAGACACAACTAGATGTTGGAATGCCTATGTAGGCTGTGTACAAGCCATGTACTCATCAGATCAAGGTAATTCCAAAGCCAATAAACAAATACCTAACCTGCCACATTTCAATTGTCGTATTGTCTACGATCCCATTCCGTTACAAACTCTTCAATCCGTCAAACCCAACTAAAGGCAGGAACGTATACATACCGTATCAGGTAACGAATCAAAATGGGTCACCGTCCAAACAACTACTTTTAGTATGGGTTGAACTCACACACTGTTTTAGTTCAAATTTTTGATCGATAAGTACGTGAAATATGATCAAAAGCAGCTGATTATTTCAATTACAATATAATTATGATGCTTTATCTTTAAGAAAATGTTTTGAACAACTTCGATCATGCTTCTCTTAACTTAATTTTTCGTTCACTGATTTGACCAAGTGCTCATTAAATATCAACTTAGAACCACAAACACACACCACATGTGCCAATAATAAGAAGGTGAAAACAACCAAACAAGTTCAAGACGTCCTTGTATGAGTCAAAACACATCGGTTGACTTGATCGACGTAAAAAATTTAACGTTATAAATAATTAATGTGCCAAATATGCTTATTTAATCACCAACAGAAACAGCTTCCTCAACTTTTTACCAACAAATGAAATGTTACCTGGCATACTCTACTTACATTCTTCCTCGCCATTACATTTAGTTACACTGTTGTTTTTTCTAGACGAGTATATTTACTGAAACATTGCAAAACATTGTTTTGTGCATGTAGTGTGGTACAGCAAACTAGAGTGGCATCTAAATATTATTGCTTTGAGACCTTTGACTTCACAATATGTGCATGGAAGAAACACCCTGTAATGCAGTTACTAGAGGGTTCGTATGTGGAGGACGCGTAGGCGATTGTTGCAAAAGGTGCCCTCTATATCCTTTTAGAAAATGTCCTCGTATTAACTATAGACACCCCTTCAGTCAATCTGGCTTTTCAAAGATGAAGCTAGGGTGGGTATAATTAGACATGACGAACACCAACGCGGCTTCAAAAGAGTCATGAGATTACCATGATAATCACATTACTATCTAAAAAGGAACAAAGGTGCTTTCAACCAACTTGGCCGAAAGGCTAAACAATGTTTTCCATTTCAAGTTTGATTTTGATTTGGTCAATTTAGGACTCCGGTAAACTATAACGGGTGTTGTGCATTGGTATGGAACAACTTTTCCGCTGATTGATGTCTATCGTTTATGATTACATGGTCCAACATTAAGTCTTTCCACTTTGATTGAGAGCACTATTGTCCTACAAAGATGTTAAACTGTTTTCACCACCTCAACTAGATGTTTTGGTAGTTTAAACAACTTTATAAACAAAAAAAAAATTAAACTAATACTAATTACTACAGATCACCCCTCACCCACACTTTAATTAATCTCCAACACACCACATAATTCAAAACTATAGAGATTGGTTCTTTGATCGGTCAAAATCAGATGGATACTTAACTTGTGGTTTTATTTTTATTTTATTTTATTTTATTGGTCATAGCAGGGCATATATCAGGATTAAAATCATTTAATTATTATGGAAAAGAGTAATGAAACCAACAAGAATTCAGTATCTAAACATTCAATGCATTATGGTACTTCCTTCTCAAGTAGATAACTAGGGGTGTAAACGAGACGAGCCGAGCCCGAGCTCGCTTAGGCTCGAGCTCGGCTCGTTTTGGTTTTCGGAAGCTCGAGCTCGAGCTCGGCTCGTTTAAAGTTTTATTTATAAAGCTCGAGCTCGGCTCGTCAGAAAATTTTCAAGCTCGAGCTCGGCTCGGGCTCGGCTCGTTTATTGTTAAATTATTAAAATTTTATTTTTTTATAATTACTTTTATAATTATTTATAATCATACTTTTTATATATAACATAATATATATTATTTAACTATTTTTTATCATAATAATATATTTAATAATATAATTTACGTTAATATGTATTTATATATATTTAATATGCAAATAAAAAACTATATAAACAAAAAGCTCGTTTAGGCTCGCGAGCCAGCTCGAGCTCGATTTCTGAAGATCGGGCTCGAGCTCGTTTAATAAACGAGCCGGCTTGGCTTGTTTACACCCCTATAGATAACTGTATTATCACTAATTAGCAAATAGTCTTTGTATGTACTTGAAGAGATGAAATCTATGGGTGAGATGGTTTGTACAAAGGATTTTTAAGGAACGGGTCGGGTTGGATAGACCTCAACATTTTGAGTGGTTGTGTAAACGTGTGTTTGTTTGAATGTTAAATGTACAACAACATGCATAATGAACCCGTGGCTTTAGAAACCTTATACATAAATGTGTCTAGTAAGAAACACGTTGCCTTCGTCAAGTGCAACATCGATGTCATAGGCCAAGACATAGACTGTTTCATCCCCCGCTGAAAAGTTCTTTGTGTGGGGAATGTCATTTAGGGTGTATAGAACCAATGGTCTTGATGCATATATACATAATGTTGGGGTAACGAGTATTGAATGTACTTAATCGAATATCATTATATTGACATGTAACCAAATCGAATGACCTAAAACACATTGAAATGTACTTAATCGAAAATATATTTACACTCCGAAAAGGTTGTTACATTTGGTAAGTGTTGTATGAATATATTCGCATAAAACCTATTGATCATAAAAATGCAAACATTTAGAACTACTAACGCCACATAATCACATATAACTGGAAAAACATTCGTTTTCTACATGTTTTAGAAGATTAGCACTTCCAGACGTTAGTTTGTACTTCGATCAACACCTGAGCCAAGTGTTCTTCAAGTTTGAACGCTTTTATAAACAACGAAAAATAATAATACTAATTATCACATATCATCCCCCACCCCCACTTTAATTAATCTTCAATACACCACGTAAAATAACGGCATTATCTATATGTTTCAGTAACAATAGTGAAACTTATCTTGCTGTTTGAACTGCTTTGTAAAGAAAACCAAAAACAAATTGAAAAAAAATTAAAAATACCATAAAGTAATTATTAAAAATACCATAAACAAACCCCCCATCCCTGTCCCTATTAATCTTTCATACACTTACACTCCACTTCCTTGTTTAACAACGTACACATAACACATCTATGAAATGCATATATAATATATTTACGAAATTCCGTTTATGAGTCCGAAATCAATACATCTTAAATGTTGCGGTCACATCTTCACAAAAATTGAAATCATTTATTAAGATTAAGGTGTGTTACAAACAGTTAAACTTTTAAACAAATAAAAATTATGCATGTCATTTTACGTTTTATTAAACAATCATTATATCAAATACAATGCATTGGTGTCCCTTTACTGCATAATAGAAAGGAAAATTCCCAACATTACATATATGATTTTTGATTCACTCGGTCTCTTCACATGACGAGATATAAGTAGCAATTATTCCATATATACATAATCTTTGTGTGATAACATTTGAAAGTAACCTACAATCATTCATGAAATCTCTATTTATAAGTGAAAATGAAGACAGGTGGGATGTTGTGAAGACACGTACGTAGCCAAATAGAATGACCTAATAATCCAAATTATATTTTAACTCTAAAAGGTGGGTACATTTGATAATTGTCGTATGAATATCTAAGCATACAATTATTAATCATAAAAAAAAATGTTAACGTTTGGAACGACTTATGTCACATAACAAATTATAATTGGAATACAAAACAATACGGTATTTACTGAATAATATTTATATTTTAAAGTTACAATAAAAGAGTTTCGATTACAAAAGTCACTTGTTATTTATCAATATTAAAAACAATTCAACTTATCTTTTTAAAGATACAGAATAATATTTATTTTTTAAGAATTACAATAAAAGAGTTTAAATTACAATGGTTAGCTGTTACTTTCTTTTATGACACACAGACTTAATATTTAAATTAATTTAAAAAATTCCTCATCAGCTAACAATATCATCAACAATTCATGTTATTTTTATAAAACTACTAAATAATTTTTTTTATACTAAGACTTAGAATAAAAGAGTTTTAATAATTACAAAAGTTACTTGTTTTTTTCTTTTAAAACACACATACTCTATATATAAATTAATTTATAATATAATTTATCATTTAAAAATATCATCAACCATTCACCTTAGCTGATGCATCTATCCCATGCCATTGCAGCTGCAGGCCTAGTAGAATTGGGAGGCCAAAACCAATTAGCAAGGCCCAGAAGAAATATTAACAAACCAGTCCGCTTCATGAAGCAGTGGCCAAGATTAGTTGTTGACTTTTTCAATTCAAGTTCCAGGTTTATTTTCATGCATGCATTAGTGGGTAGTTAGTTCTTATGAATAAGTTAATAGTGGTAGAATAAGTTAATAGTGGTAGGAGTATAGATGGCATTGGCATATTTAATTCCCTGCATTGTTCATTTGAATTTTTTTAATCGGAGAAAATTGATCCAAACTCTTGTGTTATTCCCATCTTTCTTCTTGGAGCTTGACCCATGCACTCAACGGGTTGCTATCAATTGGTGCTTTGATCAACGAATTCACTCCTCCATCATACCGCCCCGTAAAGACCCTAATGTTCCCGAAGGCACCAACACCAACCATCGAACAGTTGCTATCCCAACTACTCACCGCTACCAACGATGCTTCCAAACGAAACGACTCCATCCTTCAAGAACTTGTTAAAGCAACTCAAAGCTTGCATTCCAAGTTCGATAACCTGTCCGACAGCCTCACGGCCGAATCATCAGGCAACAAATCACCACCACCCCAGCGTTCACCACCAAGACACCGTTCACCAAATCGACACCATAACCCAAGACAACCCAAAATCACCCTACCCTTTTTCGATGGTTCCAATGTCCTCGATTGGATCTTCCAAGCCAAAAACTTTTTCTCCTATTATTAGACACGAGTGAATGAACGTGTGGAACTGGCTGTATTTTATTTTATCGGTGACGCACTCTCGTGGTACAAGCACCATCACAACAATGATCTGTTGGGAACATGGCCGGCGTTTAAGTGGGAAGTCGAACTACGATTTGGTCCTTCAACCTATGAAAACCACGAGGCCACCTTATTCAAGCTGTGCCAAACGTCGACTGTCATCGCGTACCAAACCGAGTTCGAAAAGGTAAGCAATAGAGTTGTGGATCTCGCACAACAAGCCCTTAGAAACTGTTTTATCTCGGGGTTTAGGGCAGATATCCAAAATGAACTAGCAATTCTCAAGCCCACTACACTCCATAAAGCTTATGCCTTAGCCCGTTTAGTTGAAGAGAAATTGCAACAAACACCAAAGCCCAAAAACTCTACCTATAACCGAACCACTTACCCCACAGCCACCTCCTCCACCAACCCTACCACCACCTCTTCAACACCCCCTCAATTAAACCAGAAATCCACTCCATTGCTTCCACCTCCAACCAAATTACCTCAAAACCTGCAATTCACCAAACTATCACCCGACGCTCTGCAACAACGCCGAAAGGACGAGTTGTGTTTCAAATGTCCGGAGAAGTATTTTCCTTGTCATAAGTGTTCCCCACCACAGTTCTTACTCGTCGTCGACAACGACGATTCCGAAGACATGCCGAAGCCACCAAGCACAACCGAACCCGATGAACAAACATCACAATTCCTATCATTATCTCAAGCCGCCTACGTTGGAATTTCCACAACCCAAACCCTTCGAGTCACTAGATATATTGCCTGTAAACCAGTAACAATCCTTGTCGATTGTGGTAGTACCCATAATATGATCCAAACCCACATAGCCTCACAATTGAATCTTTCAACAAAACCAATAGAACCCTTCTCGGTTATGGTAGGGAACAGACAACACCTACAATGCCAAGGTTATTGCCCGGCGGTTGACCTTTCACTTAGTAAAGCCCGCTTCTCATTACCATTCTTTATCTTACGGGTCGAGGGTGCGGATATTATTTTGGGAGTTGCATGGTTGAGCACCCTTGGTCCCATGACAACCGACTTTTCGATCCCACAATTGTCATTTACTAATAATGGCAAAACTTGCACACTCAAAGGTGAACCATTCATTCAACAAGTTTCATCGAGCTCACTATCAACACTCATCAAGCATGACTTTATCCTTTCTTTACATACCATGACCATGCAAAACCCTTCTACCCCAAACCCACAAACCCATGCAGACCCAATGATTGCTTCATTGCTTGTAACCCATGCAAAACTCTTTGAAGAACCACATACCCTACCACCCACCAGAATCCATGATCATCACATACCACTCACCAATGAAACAAAACCTGTAAACGTCAAACCATATAGATACCCTCATTTCCAGAAGCAAATAATGACAGGATTGATTGAAGAAATATTGAAAGATGGTGTTATACGTCCGTGTCAAAGTCCCTTCTCCTCATCGGTGTTATTAGTTAAGAAAAAGGACGGTTCGTGGTGATTTTGCGTCGATTACAGGGCCTTAATGCGGTTACAATCCGAGATAGATTTCCCATACCAACAATCTGGCCCAGCCATTACAACTGCAGGCCTAGTAGAATTGGGAGGCCAAAACCAATTAGCAAGGCCCAGAAGAAATAGTAACAAACCAGTCCACTTCATGGAGTAGTGTCAAAGATTAGTGGCTGACTTTTTCAATTCAAGTTCCACTTTTATTTTCATGCATGCATTAGTAGGTAGTTAGTTCCTATGAATAAGTTAATAGTGGTAGGAGTATAGATGGCATTGGCATATTTAATTCCCTCCATTGTTCATTTGAATTTTTTTAATCGGAGAAAATTGTTCCAAACTCTTGTGTTATTCCCATCTGTCTTCTTGGAGCTTGACCCACTCAACAGGTTGCTATCATTAGCCTTTTAAAAATACCCTCACCTTTACCATCATACAACCCCCACCGTTCTTCCCACCCCCACCGAAAGCCCCTACCGATATGCCATGCGGCTGCGTTCTGCACCTTCCGCTCCCATTCAATGCCCATGAACGGTTCAATTGCACGACACCCAAACTTCGGGCGAAATTAGTATCTTTGCGCAGTCGTTACAAGGAAGGGAATGCATAGTGGTCTTCCCTTCAAGTCTTCTATTCCATATCTTCTCCTTCCCGTATTCATCTTAGGCACCAGTGCCGGTCTCGAGGATTTTAGTGTACTGGACAAGCCGGAAAAAAAGGCCCTTGGCCCTATCGAATTGAATTATATAAACTAATTTTTTTGAATAAAAACAAACGTCTTAGAAATAAACATAATAAAATTATAGTATTAGAATGAAATAACGTAATAGTTTATGGATAACTCGTGAGATCTAGGTATTACAATAAACATAACAAAATCATCTATTTTTTGGGCTGCTTAATTCACCATCTAAATAATTAAACAAGCAATAATGGATCATGACCCATGAGATTTAAATATTTTGTTTTCTAAAAAAAAGGGTTTTAATTAAGTAATTGGGTTAATAAAATGAGCCAAAAAAATTAAATTTAGTTTAAAATATAATTGGGTTAAGTTTTTTATTAGATTATAATTTATAACTACTTTTTTATAAAAATATATATAATATAAATAAATTTAAAAAAGTTTGTTTTCCCTGAGCGAGTGGGCCCTGGATGGGAGTCCACCCTGCCCCTTCTCAGGGCCGGCTTTGTTAAGCACATTTACACTAGCACCATCAACATCGAAACAAGCACGTAGGTATGACTTCTAACCCACATCACCAACTCTACCTTCTGTTCTGATTACCCGCATCAAAATTACTAGATTGTTTCAAGCCTTTTAGGAGTTTACCATATGTATATGTCCATTTATATGTGTTTGGTCTCTTGCTGGGCAGGGATCGGACTCTTGCTGGGTGGAACTACAAGGACACTTCAATCACTTACCCCTGCGCTATGATTTACATGTTCCACTTATAGCCTTCTTTGTCTGTTGGCTTTTGTTCACTGCTTTATTGGAGGATCAGTTTGTTCTTTCCTATTATTAAACAACGCTACTTCGATTAAATTGATGTGGTTCGTTGTTCACTTATAATTGATTGACTTGTACACCAAATTCCTGCTTAAAGCATGTGAACAGATAATTAGCATTATTAGGCTAAATTGTTGTGGTTTAAAGTGACAAAACCAACCAGCATGATCAATGTTGTAGTCGTGAACCTTTTATGATGCAATTCGAATAGTAAAGAGAAAGACAGAGAGAAGAAGAAAGGAAATTTGTTATTCAATTGCATAATCTCCAAAGAGTTCGTTACAATCAATTATAAGCCAACGACATTAACGAACTAGACATTTACAAAATAACCCCCTCAACTATTACAATATGACATATGCATCCTTCAACTTGACACGTATCAATACCCTCCCCTTATGAGCTTTCTTGGACCCAAGAAAGGAAGTCAGGAAAACGTAATTGGAGATCATCTACAAATTCCCAAGTCGCAGCTGGTGGATTTTAACCAGACCATTGAATTAACACCTGAACAGCAGCCTTGTTGCGACGTTTAACCATCCGACGATCCAAAACTGCAGTTGGAATAAAAGAAAAACGAGGATCGTGGGGAATAGGTAGAATCTTGGTAAGGGGACCCTCAGCTGGTTTCAGAAGAGAAACATGAAATACCGGATGAATGGAGACATCCGAGGGTAGATCCAAACGGTATGCCACCGGGCCAATGCGCTCAGTAATCAAAAATGGAACGAAATACTTGGGAGCGAGTTTAGAATGACGATGCGAACGGAGAGAATTTTGCATATAAGGCTGCAAATGAAGATAAGCCCAAGTACCCATTGCTAAAACCCGTTCAGAATGATGCTTATCGGCTTGTTGTTTCATGCGGTTTTGAGCTTTGAGAAGTGAGGCCCGTAACAATTGAAATGTAGCTTCTCTACTACGCATCAATATATCAACATCCACATCCTGAGAATCACGAGCCACATAAGGAATGTGTTGGATCAAGTAAGGCTGGTGCAACTAAAACAAACACTTAGACAATTTTGGTGCAACTGATGAAGAACTTCCGAAGGCAAAAGCAGAACTTCCAAAGGCAAAAGCAGAACTTTCAAAGGCAAATGCTGGGCTTCCGAAGGTCAAGACGGAAAGAGCTTCCGAAGAGGAACTCCAACTTCCGAAGACAAAGTCTTCCCTCTTCCGAAGTTGAACACTTAGAAGAAATCAAGACAATGACTTCCGAAGTATGAAGACCTGAAGAATGTCTCAAGCCTCGGAAGAAGTAGCCTCTTCCGAAGTAAAAGTGGCTTTGGAAGAACTTGTTCTTCCAAAGCCAATTAACCTTCGAAAGAACCTACTATGAACCAGTGGACATAAGTATGGTCCCTCTGACACTCCGCTGCAAATCTCTGATATACTGCATGGTGCTTTTCCCACTCCCATGTAGTTGACCATATTTTATTCCACTATTTATTCTTTATCAATTAATACAGTTACCAACTTTAATCGGTGACAAAAGGTTTGTCATGGACATGTTATGACTACCAAATCTTAGATAATATTTTATCTAAGATACCTTACCTTTAGCAATGTAGTATTTGCTTTAGTCATAGGTTTCCAGCTGGTATCAAAGTATATCCGGCTGTAGCTAGTAGTATATATAGTTTCTCATTATAACTCATGTAACATGCTTGTAAGAGTCTTGTAATACTTTGAGTTGAGAAGTAATATATACAAGTATCTTGAAAATTATCTTCGTGTGTTCTGTTATACTTAGTATATTATTATCAACTCTTAAGAGATTCTGATTTCATCAAACTGAGTGAGATTTAGTGAACTTGAGAGATAATATCTGTGTTGAGTGATAAAAACCGATCCTACAATTGGCATCAGAGCTACTTGCTCTTGATTGTGAGATCTTACCATCCAAATCAACCTTTTCTTCACTCATTCTTTCACCTCACTCAAAATGGACCTCAACCAAAAATCATCAGAAAGTGAAATGGGAATGATGTCTAAAGCTCCCATCATCACTCCTGAAAACTTCAGATCTTGGAGCAGACGTATTGAAGGCTTCATCACGTATCAAGACAGCATGATGTGGAAAACTATCACCAATGGTCCTTACAAGCCAAAGGTTGCAGCACTGGCTGGAAATGGTGCTATGATAGAGAAGGATGTTGAAGATTATTCTGATGAAGATCTCAAGAGACTAGAGATCGATAGAAAAGCTATGACTGTTCTTATGACTGTAATACCCAACTTCATCATGGTGGGATTTGAGCATTGCCAGTCAGCCAAAGAACTCTTTGATGCTTTGACTCAGATGTATGCCAGCTCCAATGACTCCAAGAAAGATTCCCTGAAGCAACAGTTTGAAAACTTTACTTACATTGCTGGAGAGACCCTCAGCCAGCAATACTTCAGGTACATGGATCTTATTTCATCACTTCAGTCTATGGGAGTGAATCTTGAGATGAGAGATCTCTCAAGAAAGTTCATGAGTGCATTTCCAAATGAGTGGACTTTTTACTATGTCTCTATAAAGAGGACAGAGAACTTAAACTCTCTAACAATAACTGAACTATATGGCATCCTTGATGGATACCGTGTTGAGATGGAAAACAAAAGAGGCCACCAGGTGAGCAGACACTCAAGCCTTCCTGCTAGCAACACTTTAATGGTTGCTGAAGGCTCAAGACCCCCTAACCTTAGCAGTACCTAACTTACTCCCAGCAGCCATCCTATTCTTCTAGGCCATACATTACCTTTCCTGAGACTCGGCTCAGTCAAGTCCCTTCCAGGACAATTATGCCTTTGTTTCAAGAAATGGGCATTCTAGTGATTTTCAGTTTTGCTTTGATGATCTAGAATGTTTCAGCCCAGATGATGTCAAGTATATGGACATTGTCCAACAGATGGCTCTGTTAACTTATAGGGCGAAGAAGTTCTTTAAGAGAACTGGAAGGTAATTTCCCCAAAACCCAACTAACAGCAAGTTTGGGTTCGATAAGACAAAGGCTAAATGTTACAACTGTAACCAACTTGGCCACTTTTCCAGGGAATGTAAGGCTCCCAAGTCAAATCCGGGAACCTCTCAAGCATCCATACATCCTACCACACCTAAAACAACCGGAAAGCCAACTGAACAACACAGAGCTGCTGTTGCTCAAGAAGTGGACCGGAGCTTCATGGTGCAGGATGTAACCCCTGCTCAAGCATTGATGGCTGGAACTGATGACAGCAAGGTATTTGAACACCTCTGTACTCCAGCTTGTATTGCTAAAGTTAAATTGTATCAGGACTACAATATGGAAATTAAATCCAATATTGAGTCTTTAAATATCCTTAAGAGTGATTTTAAAAGGGCTTAATCTAACTATAAAATGAAAATTGAAGAGTTGGAGAAAACTGTGTCCTTTTTAAAACATGAACATACCAACTATAAGACTCAAATCAAAGATTTAATCTCCAAATTAAGTGAGGCCCAAACCCAGCTTGTCACGGCTGAGGCTCAAGCCAGGAAGCATGCTATTTCTGAGCAAAACTTCCAAGCCATTCTTGCATCATCCTCTCACTCAAAAATTTGTTATCAAAACAAAGGTGGGTTGGGAACCAATGAAATTGCTCCTCCATATTCTTATGAGTCTATTAGACAACCAAGATGTGGGACTGAAGAGCAAGAGGTTCCATCTGCTGACCCACCTTCCCATGAGTTGAAGAGTGATGCAACTATGGAGACCATCATTAGGAAGAATCAGGTGAATCAACCTATTTTCACAAGTGATGATCAACCCCTAACCACCAAAGCCAGAAGAAACAGGGCTAAGGCAGCTAGAAAACTGCCAAGAAAGTGGCTGAGTCCAAGTTGAAAATAGACCCAAAACAAAAGGGTGTATTCATTTTAGCCGGATTCCAAGTGGTTGGAAATTCTGATCTTGGAAAGGAGTGTAGTACCAGCACTCCTGTCCTGTTGAAGGATCAGAAGTTAAAGGGGAAGACTGTTGATGAGGACAAGAAGAGCAAGAAACAACAGTCTTCAAATCCCACAAAGGTTAACATTGCATGCATAATGTGTGGTCTGCAAAGCCATATGGCCAAAGATTGTTACTACAATCCTGCAAGCACACATTATGCAAATAATGTTAAAGAAAGAAGGAGTCAAGGAGGGTTTCACATTTGGACCCTATCACATGGTCCAAGTGATGAGGAAAGGAAGGCTTGTGTCCGAAGCAAAGTTGCTTTCGGAAGAAACTCATTCTTCGGAAGAAAAGGTGAAGAAAGCTTCTTTCGAAAAGAAAGAAGCCTCAGAAGTATGCCATGCTACACAAGCTTCATCAAGCTTATCTACTTTGATTAGCCAAGGGATGGACTGGAAGATCAAACAAGATGCTGCAGCCCAAACCTCCTCTTCACAAACATCTATTGAAACCCCATGCATACACTTTGGTTCAATTAAATCCTCATCATTGGAAAAGTGCAAGACCAGTAAGGCTTGGGTTTCCAAGAAAAACTAACTTTTTCACCTTATGTGCAGGGACATCCACATGACAAGAATAACAATGTATGGATTGTAGATAGTGGATGCTCCAGGCACATGACTAGGAACATATCTCTTCTTCAACAATTTCAACATTTTGATGGAGGTCCTGTTCAATTCGGAGGTGAGGCCGGAGGATACATTTCGAGCAGAGGAAATGTATCCAACGGCAAGTTAAGTATCGACAAAGTAAACTTTGTGAAACAGCTTGAACACAATCTTTTATGTGTTTCTCATTTTTGTGATCAAAAGCACCAAATGCTTTTCACTGAACATGAGTGCATTATCCTCAAACACGGGATGACAATTCCTTAGGAATTGATGCTTCTTAGATCTCCCAGGAAAGGGGATATGTACAAGCTGGATATGAACAATGCTTCCCCATTGGGTGAAGTATCATGCTTTCTTTGCAAAGCTAATGGTGATGAGTCAACTCTGTGGCATAAACGAATGTGCCATGTTAATTTCAAAACCATGAATAAATTGGTTAAAAATAACTTGGTACATGGTTTGCCTAAAAAGAAATTTTTCTGCAAAGATAACTATGTTGCTTGTCTAAAAGGGAAGCAACATAGAGCATCTCATAAATCCAAAGTAGTTAACTCTATCACCACTCCATTACACTTATTGCACATGGATCTATTTGGTCCCACAAGTATAATGAGCATTGGAAGGAAATCATACTGCCTTGTGATTGTTGATGATTTTACTAGATTCACATGGGTATTCTTTTTAAGAACTAAAGATGAAACTGCTGAAACTTTAAAATCTTTTATTCTTAAAATAGAAAATCAAATTGATCATAAGGTTAAGATAATTAGAAGTGATCAAGGGACTGAGTTTAAGAATCAAGTTCTTGACTTATTTTGTAACTCAAAAGGGATTTCCAGACAATATAGTGCTCCTAGAACTTCTCAACAAAATGGTGTTGCTGAGAGGAGAAACAGGACACTTATTGAGGCTGCTTGAACTGTGTTAGCTGATTCAAAGCTGCCTCTAACATTCTGGGCAGAGGCAATCAGCACTGCATGCTATGTGCAGAACAGAGTTCTTGTAGTTAAGCCACATGGAAAAACCCCTTATGAGTTATGGAACAAGAGGCTACCGTTCATTGGCTTTCTCAGGTCCTTTGGCAGCAGGTGTACCATACTTAACACAAAGGACAATTTGGCAAAATTTGCTGAAAAGTCAGATGATGCTATCTTTGTTGGATATTCCTTTACCTCTATTGCCTATAGAGTGTATAACATTAAAAATCAATAATTTGAGGAATCATCCAACATTATTGTTAATGAGCACACTCCTTGTGTTAGGGGGAATGGCCCTGATCATAACTTTGATTTAGAATTGTTTCCAAACTATTCTAAACCCTCTTGTGAGAATGTTTTAGCTGGAACAAGTACTTTAAGTGATTCTGATGATGACCAACTGTTTGAGTTACCCAGACCTCTTCCAAGTTCTCCAAGAGTTGCTGAAAATCAAGCTCCCATAATTGTTAGATCTGATAGCATAACTATCTCAAGAAATAGTGGAGCTTCAACAAGTTGTCAACAAAATGAGCTTCAAAACTCATCCGATGACAATGCACAACCCCAAGCTGATGGAAGTAGCATTCTGAAGGAACAGGCAACTGTCAATGCTACCCCACAGCCAACTGATATTGATGTTATTTCTCCTTCATTCAATCAGTCCTCATTGAATGAGTTTGAAACATCTGCTGGACCAAGTGTTCAAAACCTCGAGCCAAACTTTTCCAATCTAGATCTATCCATGCAATTGGATGTGATCCCCAGGCTCAGGAATCATCACCGTCATCTAGCTGAGAACATCGTTGGAGATGTCTCTGAAGGCATGAGAACAAGGGGACAAACTCACTATGGGAATGTCTGCCTGTACTCATGCTTCTTATCTCAGATGGAACCCAAGAAAGTAGAAGAAGCCTTGAAAGATAGTAGCTGGGTTGAATCAATGCAAGAGGAATTACTTCAATTCAAGAGACAAAAGGTTTGGAACCTATGTCCACTACCATCCGGTCAAGTACCAATAGGCACAAAACAGGTATTCAGGAACAAGAGAGATGATAGAGGCTTGATTATCAAGAACAAGGCAAGACTGGTAGTTCAAGGATACACTCAAGAGGAGGGAATTGATTACACTGATGTCTTTACACCCGTTACAAGACTTGAGGCAGTGAGGATCTTTCTTGCTTATGCTGCATCCAAGAATTTTACTGTCTACCAACTTGATGTCAAGTGTGCATTTCTATATGGGAATATAGACAGGGAAATCTATGTGTGTCGGCCTCCAGGATTTGAAGATCCACAGCATCCCAACTATGTGTGCAAACTAGATAAAGCTCTCTATGGGCTGCACCAGGCACCTAGGCTATGGTATGAGACTTTATCTCAGTTTCTCCTAAAGAATGGTTACACAAGAGGTACCATTGACAAAACTTTGTTCATAAGAAATTCTGGGAAAGACATTCTACTCGTACAAGTCTATGTTGATGACATCATATTTGGTTCCTCAAATGACCAAATGTGTAAGGACTTTGAGAGCATTATGAAGAAGAAGTTTGAAATGAGCTCCATAGGAAAAATGGACTTTTTCCTTGGAATTCAGGTAAAACAGATGGAAGAAGGGTTCTTTATCAATCAATCTAAATATGTCACTGACATTTTAGAAAGATTTGATATGAAAGATTGTAAGCCAGCAAAGACTCCCATACCCAGAAATCACAATCTTTGTCCTGACTCCGAGGGGGAGGATACTGATCAACATCAGTATAGGGCAATCATTGGATCTCTGATGTATCTCACAGCAAGTAGACCTGATATCATGTTTGCAACCTGCATCTATGCAAGATATCAGGCTTCTCCAAAGGTGTCTCACCTAGTTGCTGCCAAGAGAATTCTTAGATACCTCAAAGGAGCACCTAAACTGGGTTTCTGATATCCAAGGAACAGCAATTTCAATCTCTATGGCTACTCTGATAGTGACTATGGTGGGTGCAACATCAACAAGAAATCAACATCAGGAGGATGTCAATTTCTAGGTGGAAGGATAATTTCATGGCAATGCAAGAAGCAATCCTGTGTCTCAACATCTACTGCTAAAGCTGAATACATTGCTGCTGCTAGTGGCTGTGCTCAGCTGCTATGGATTCAAAATCAGATGGATTCAACTTCATGAGCACTCCTATCCACATTGACAACAACAGTGCTATCTCCATTACAGAAATCCAGTCAAGCACTCCAAGACAAAGTACATTGACATCAGGTATCATTTCATTAGAGATATTCATGAGAAAAATCTGATTAAACTAGTCAAAGTTGATTCAAATGAACAATATGCTGATTTGTTCATCAAAGCATTTGATGAACAAAGATTTAAGTATCTTATTACAGCTATTGTGATGATAAACATTGATTAGTCCATCTTATTTGAAAACCTTTTTCAAAATGTGTCTTGTCTTTGTCAATACAATCTAAGCCCTGTTACAAAAGGTTTTTCCTCAAAATTTCACTAAGTGTAAATTCTTCCACACAGAAATTAACCCTCGGAAGATGTTATATATATCTTCCGAAGCAAAATTCCTCCAAGGGAAATCTTATCTTCGGAAGAGTTTTTAGTCTCGGAAGAAACTTTTTGATATCATATCAAATCTACTTTCGAAACTTAATAAACTTCTTCGCTTCGAAGGCCTTTTTACTCTCGGAAGTAAATTTAATAAATTTACCTCCGGAAGTAATATTGGCTTCGGAAGAAGATTACCTTCGGAAAAGTTTTACACTCGGAAGAAAGCCTTACTATGTAACAGAAATCTTTTGGGCCCCATACTGTAAAAAGGTAAAGATTTTATTAATAATGTCGGAATATTTTAAATGGATTTTATCTTACCGCCATTGTCACATCATACCCCAAACCATCACTTCACCTTATCCATCCGACATTTTCACCCATTTAAATACTTCTGACTCACTCCCTAAATCTTTTTACCAATTTCACTGCCCAAAGCTTCCTTCGTCTTCAATTTACCCAAATTCAAACTCATTTCTCTGCAACTTTCTCACAAAATGGCACTAATCCCTCAGCACAACCAACTTGCACTCCTTGACTCTTCTAAGGATGCTGACTTCTCTGAAATCATCTCCTTCCTTACCCAATCCACCTACTACACTGCCCTAATTGTTAACCCCACCGTTTATTCGAACCACATGGCCGAATTTTGGTGAAACGGACAAATTGTAACCCTGAACGGAGTTAGGGTTCTTAGGTCAAGCATCTGTGGCCAGGAATTGATCATATCTGAACAAATCATTAGGGAGCATCTAGAGCTTCATGATGAGGGCTCTCCTACAGAGTTCCCCAAAGCAGACCTGGATGACACATATACCCAGATGGGATATGGTGGTGATGTGAGCAGGTCAACTGTGTACAAGTTCAATTTCTCTTACAATTGGAAGTTCCTGCTTCACATAGTCCTTCACTGCCTGTCAAACAAGTCTGGGGGATGGGATCAAATCCCTTATGAACTAGGATGCCTAGTTCATGGGTTGGTAAAAGGCCTTCTATTCAACTATTCAAGGTTTGTGCTGACCAATCTGATGGGGAACCTTCAAAGAGAAACATTTTACATGTATCCCCGGTTCATTCAGCAAATAATCAACTGTGAGCTGGACCAGAGTAAGCTTGTCTGTGCAGCTGCTCTACCTGTCCCTCACATGAGGCCGGCCATCTTTAAAGTGCTGAAAAGGATGTCCACCAACTTTACTCGAAGACATACTGCGCTTCTTTCAGGTATGATTGAGCACATAGCTCCTGGTGACATCCCTGTTAACCCCAAAGATGATGAACCCACACTAGCAATTACCCTCATAATGCCAAATCTACCTTCCCACCCCATCAAAATTACATATCAGAGACGATCCAAACGAACCCTTTTTCAATCTCCTCTGATTGAACAAGTCCCCCCTGTTCAATCCAAAAAGGCTAAAGTGGAAACATGGGCTCCCACTCAGTCTAAGGTCCCACCTTCCTTCACATTCGACCTCAATATGGGCATTGAGTGTCCTCAGTCTCAATCCCATGAGTCCCAAACCCAAGCTGAAACTTCTCAGAATGAGTCACTATACTCTCCTGAGCAGCCAAAAAGGGACAGCCCTCTCATAAGCTCAATGCCATTAGACATTGATCAAGGTCCCGGGTCATTATGCATAACCTCTATATCCTTTACTGACCTTTTAATAGGAACTGATGAGGAGATTATGTCTCTTCAAGGACATGTGGTTGATCCACAACACCAACTTAAGGATCAACTGAGCCTAGAGAGACCTCTGATCTCTAGCCCCCATCAGCAAGCCCCAACTGAGGTGAGTCCTATTGGTGTGGAGGGGACTCATGTAGATTCAGCTGCTACTACTGAAGGCGTCTCATTGGACCTTCAGGACAGTGGTAACATCTCTGAGACTGAATCTACGGCAACCGTGCCCTTTGATGACTCTGAAAGAGACATCATTAGGCTGGGGAAACCAGGGTGCCAAGAAACCACATCTGGTGAGTATGCACATACTAGGTATGTTACCTCATCTCCTCGTGATTCTTCAAAAGAATATGAGGGAAGTATGCAACTCATTATCAGAGACCTACTATCTAAAGTCTCAAATCTTGAGCTCAAGGTTAAGACTTTAGAGGATAGGTATGCCACTCAGCAACTTGAGATTGAAAGTCTCAAGGCTCAACTAGCTGAGAAATAGATTGAGAGATCTGTTAGGCACGTACCAGTTCAAGTTTCTTTGACTTCTTCCTCTAGCTCATCAAGCTCTCAGGATGATGCTACCAAAAAGGGGGAGAATGTTCAGAGACAAACACATGAGGAACCACAAAGTTTAGCTCTCTCTACTCTATCTTCTAGATATCCTACTCAGCAAGCAACAGTTTTCCCTGAGCCTCCTCCAATCATCCTTCAAATGGATCCAAGGATGCTCAAAGATCTAAGCAGGTTCTTAACCAAGTTCCTGATAAGATCTTCTATTGAACAGCCGAGTCCAGATGTTGCTGTGGCATACTTTGGGGCTGAAGAGCTTCAAAGGTTGAATGCACCATCTACCACTGTCAAGGAAGTTGGTCAACCTAAGGTCTACATTAAACCCAAGTTTGATTTCGAAGGGAATATGGGGACTGATAGCAACCGAAACAGTTGGGACAGATAGTGCAATCCCACAAACTTCAGAAGCTGAAATCAAAGCTGCAGAAGAACCATTCCAATCTTCCGAAGCTGAGATGCAAGCCGCGGAAGGATTATACTCTTTATCCAATGTTTTAATTATCACAGATGCAATTCTTGATCTAGCATTTGAGGTAAATAGTGAGGACTTTCTCAACCTACCTCTAACTCAAACACCATCATCACCTCATGCTCCAGTCACCACCCACCAACCTGAAACCTCTACACAAGAACCTCCCAAGTCTCAATCTTCCGAAGACATTAAAGGGAAGTGGAAGATGACTGCGAAAGAGCTTCTAGAGGAGGAAAGGATGGAGAAACTAAAAAGGAAAGGTAGACTCTCCACTGGGAAGCTACTAGCTGCAAGTAGCAAAGTAGCTGTAGCCAACCAGGAGGCTATCATTAATAGAAGAAGGGTGGAGATCATTAACAATCTTGTCAATCTGGGAGCTGCCGGTGAAGATGTGCTCCAGCTACCACTGGAGGAGCTGATTGAGTTGGAAAAGGCAACCATACTGCAGAAAGAAGAGGAAGAAGCAGTAAGGTTGGCCTTAGAGGAAGAAAGGTTAAGAAAGAAAGAAGAAGCTGATCAGCAGTGTATCATTGTTGTGAGGAGTTAATTCCTCAAGAGAGAATCCCCTAGAGCTTAGGAGTGAAAGGATAGCTTTCCTAAGCTCCAGGGGATTCTCTCTTGAGGAATTAACTCCTCACAACAATGATACGATCTTGTGGCTTTTCAAGAAAGAACAAGATCAAATGGAGAAAGAGAGAAAGAAGGCTGCTAGGGAAAAGATAAAGGAGAAGAAGAAGAAGAAAGAAGAAGCTCAACTTGTGGCTGTTAAGAAGATGGGTGATAAAGCCTGGATGAAAGTTTATCTCAGGGCCCATGGCTTCTCTGGCAGGCAAGTGGGACCCATGTCTGAGAAGACCCTGCAGCGACATGTTAGTGACATCAAGGCTGACATTCACTCAGGAAGAAGAAAAGAGATGTACAGAAGAGTGCAGGGGATGACTTCTAAACCAACACCTATCCCACAACCTCAACCTGAACCTACTCCCTTCCTTTTGCCTATCAAAACCGAGCCAACCACTAAGCCATACACTCCTGAACCCACACCATCAACCATACCCTCTTCATCACCCACTCAATTACAACAACCACCTCAACTCCCCATCCTCAAACCCAAAACACTCCCTAGAACCCAAACATCATTACCTATCCAACAACCATCCAAGTCATCCTCTCAGCCATCCAAACCTCTTTCCTTAGAAGAATTCAAGGAGATCAAGACGTAGCTCATCAAATGTACTACTCTGAGCGATATCTCTTGTGAGGAGGGGTCTATCAAGCTAACCGATGTTGATGGCTCCTCATGTTCCCTCACAAGAGAGCAATTCCTTGATATGCCTAGAGGAACACTGGACCAGGATGTTAAACTTTTTGGTCTCAACTCTGACTCGCTAAATGAAGAAGAGAAGAAGCTAAGAAGAAGGCTGGTGACTCTTCTGGGTTCGAAGAAAGGAGACAAGGTACCAAGTCAGCCTCTTGTGTCTAGAAAGAAAATAATCCAGTGGAGGTTCGAAGACTCTTCTCACAACTTTGTTGTGGAAAGAGAGAATGGTGAGATCAACAGGCTTAATTCCTCCTCTCTGCTACACTTAAGCAGATTTGACATTGTTGAGTTAGCAGAGAAACCATTCTCCAATCCATCCAACTCTGAGGTAGCTGCTCACATCAGAAATCATCTGAGCAGTCTTCATCTGGCTGAGCTGACCGCAAGGGCCAAGATTGAAGAAGAGTCGAAGCTGAGAGAGAAGGATGAAAAGGAAGGATCAGCAACCAAAGGCAAAGCCTTTCTTCAAATGGTTGAAGGTCCCGAACTAGAGTCTATAGTTAGATGGGAGTATGACTACAACTCCCGTCAACTAACTCTCTTCAGAGGGACACAACAGAGGGTACATATCATTCACAGTGACAGACTGGATCTCCTGTCTACGAATGATTTGTACAAACTTTTTAGCACTACTTTTGGAAAGAACAAGGAAACAGATAAATATCTTCTTTCTTTAGTGCTGAAGGTTTTGAGAAGCAGAAACAAGTGAGGTTTTGGTAGCATCAGCCTAGGGGGAGTTTGTTGGATTAAGTAAGGCTGGTGCAACCAAAACAAACACTTAGACAATTTTGGTGCAACTAATGAAGAACTTCTGAAGGCAAAAGCAGAACTTCTGAAGGCAAAAGCAGAACTTCCGAAGGCAAATGCTGGGCTTTCGAAGGTCAAGACCGAAAGAGCTTCCGAAGAGGAACTCCAACTTTCGAAGACAAAGTCTTCCCTCTTCCGAAGTTGAACACTTAGAAGAAATCAAGACAATGACTTCCGAAGTATGAAGACCTGAAGAATGTCTCAAGCCTCGGAAGAAGTAGCCTCTTCCGAAGTATAAGCGGCTTCGGAAGAACTTGTTCTTTCGAAGCCAATTAACCTTCGGAAGAACCTACTATGAACCAGTGGACATAAGTATGGTCCCTCTGACACTTCGCTGCAAATCTCTGATATACTGCATGGTGCTTTTCCCACTCCCATGTAGTTGACCATACTTTATTCCACTGTTCATTTTTTATCAGTTAGTACAGTTACCAACTTTAGTTGGTGACAAAAGGTAAGTCATGGACATGTCATGACTACCAAATCTTAGATAATATTTTATCTAAGATACCTTACATTTAGCAATGTAGTATTAGCTATAGTCATAGGTTTCCAGATGGTATCAAAGTATATCCGGCTGTAGGTAGTAGTATATATAGTTTCTCATTGTAACTCATGTAACATGCTTGTAAGAGTCTTGTAATACTTTGAGTTGAGAAGTAATATATACAAGTATCTTAAAAATTATCTTCTTGTGTTTTGTTATACTTAGTATATTATTATCAACTCTTAAGAGATTCTGATTTCATCAAACCGAGTGAGATTTAGTGAACTTGAGAGATAATATCTGTGTTGAGTGACAAAAACCGATCTGGCAGAATGTGTAACGGAGGATCATACCCATAAAGGGCCTTAAAGGGAGTCATGTGAATGGCCAAATGGAACGAAGTATTATACCGCCATTGTGCTAGAGATAACCAAGTAGACAAAAAAAAATGGTCGTTCCATAACCATACAACGCAAGTAATTCTCAATACAATTATTGACAACCTCGGTTTGACCATCCGATTGAGGGTGGAAGGCTGTAGATAGAGCAGTAGTAACCCCTAGTAAAGCCATGAATTCTTGCCAAAATTTGCTCAAAAAGATCGGATCACGGTCAGAAACTATAGACATAGGACACCCATGCAACTTGAACACATGATCAAGAAAGAGTTGAGCAACCATCTGTGTTGAGAAAGGATGACTAAGGCTCACCAAGTGAACATACTTAGTTAACCTGTCAACTATCACCAAAATTGTGTCTTTTCCTTTGCATTTAAGAAGTCCCCCAAATATAATCCATCGACAAATTATCAAATACAGCATTAGGAATTGGCAAAGGTTGCAATAAGCCAGGAGAAGCCATATTTTCACTTTTTGCTCGTTTGCAAACATCACAATGTCATATGAAATGTCGCACCATTTTAGACAACCCTTTCCAATGAAAAATACTTCGGACGCGTTGGGTTGTGGCATGAACTCCAGAGTGACCACCCATAGGAGAGTCATGATAAAGGGCAATAATATCCGAACGCAAGGTTCGATCAAAGCCAACAACCAACTTATGATCTCAATATAAAATATCAGCCACCAAAGTATAGTGACGAATTGAGGTACCTTGCTTTAAAGAAGCAATCAATCGAGAAACATCTGGATCAACAGCCCAACTAGCTGCAATGCGTTGCATCAATAAAGGCTCCACACGAGAAATATTTGTAGCAAAAATAGTGGCACCTTGAACACGTGATAGAGCATCGGCTGCTACATTTTCATGACCATGCTTGTAAACTATCTCATAGCTGTAATTCATGAGTTTAGCTAACGATGTATGCTAAAATGGGGTAGTTACCTTTTGACCCAATAAAAATTTCAAACTTTGATGATTAGTGCGAATAATGAAGTGACCCATTATAAGGTAGTAGTGCCAAGCTTTAACCGCCATCAAAATTGCTAGTAGTTTTTTTTCATAAACAGATAGGGCTTGCTTTCGTGGGGATAGAGCCTTGCTTAGATAAGAGATTGGATGGTTATTCTGCATTAAAATAGCACCTAAACCCATAGTAGATGCATCAGTCTCTACGACAAATGGCTTTGAAAAATCTGGTAAAGCTAATACTGGTGCTGATATTAAAGCTTGTTTCAGCTTCTCAAAAGCTGCTTGAGCTTCAGCATGCCATTGGAAAGCATCTTTCTTTAATAGATCAGTGAGTGGTCGAGAAATGATACCAAAAGAACGAAAAAACCGGCGATAATATCCTGCTAAACCCAGGAATCCTCTTAATTGCTTAACTGAAGTAGGTAATGGCCAATTCTTTATTGCTTCTACCTTTCCCGGGTTAGTGTGCACACCTTCCCCCGAAATCACATAGCCCAAGAATTCGACTGCTAAACCACCAAATGTGCATTTAGAACACTTGGCATACAACTGATTTGTGCGTAACTTGCTCCAGCAGCAACAAATGTTGATCCATAGTGGTACTATAGATCAAGATATCATCAAAAAAAAACAAGAACTCCTTTGCGTAATAAAGGTTTGAAAACCGAATTCATCAAAGACTGAAAAGTTGCAGGTGCATTAGTTAGGCCGAATGGCATAACTAAGAATTGGAAGTGACCTTCATGTGTTCGAAAAGCAGTCTTGTGGATATCTTCTTCGTGCATACGAATTTGGTGGTAACCGGATCACAAATCCAGTTTAGAAAAAATTGTAGATTTACCCAATTCATCTAACAGTTCTTCGATGAGGGGAATCGGAAATTTATTCTTGATAGTTGCATCATTAAGGTGCCTATAATCCATACACATACGCCATTGGCCATCTTTCTTTTTGACCAACACAACAGGTGCTGCAAAAGCACCATGGCTATCGCGGATGACCCCCGATTCTTTAAGCTCAGTTGTCATCTTCTCCATAACATCTTTCTGACCCATAGGATACCTATAAGGTTTTTGATTAATGGGTTGAACCCCCTCTTTAAGATGGATACGATGATCACAATTGCGTTGAGGAGGAAGCGAAGTAGGAACTTCAAAAACATCACTATACTTTGCCAATAAAGATTCCAATTCTTTACAAAAACGAGTATTATGCGCCTCCTCATGAGAGACAAATTGCATGCTACATAGTTGAGCAGATGTAAGACCATGCTTTTGGAACAGCTTAGAGAAAGATTCCATGGAACAAAGTGACAACTTATTATCATCAATACCTTTCAATTCACATTGTTCCCTATTGATGATGAATCGCATGGTCATTTTATTAAAATTCCAAAGTATATCATTCAAAGGCAATAACCATTATACTCCTAATATCATGTCATAATTTTCTAATGGAATCAGCAAAACTTCTGCAGTATACCATTTACCCTGCATGCACCACTGGAACCGAGGACAAGATTGAGTACAAGACAATTGTTCGCCGTTGGCTATGCCAACCTTCAAAGGAGTAATCTCTTGAATGACACATTATAGCTTCTTGGCCAATTTAGTGTCCATGAAGTTATGTGTTGAGCCCGAATCAATGAGAATATGGAGTTGTCTAGTTCCCATAGATCCTAAGACTCTCATGGTGGTAAAAGAATTGCTTGCACACAATGCATTAAGAGATAGCTGAGGACCATAATCTTGAGACTACTCATACAATTCATCAGCAGTTTGTTCATCATCATCCTCCCCATCCACTTCAATGACAAATAATTGTTTTTTCTTACATTTGTGCCCTTGAGTAAACTTCTCCATACACTAAAAACACTCCCCATTAGCTCTTTTAATGGCCATTTCTTTACTAGTCAAGGTTGTAGAGGGTTGGTTGGTAGTGAGGGGTGTTGAGGAGGGTTTTGGTAGTAAGGGTAGCTTTTGGGCATTGTTGAAATTAGGTGATTTAGGGATTGTAGACCATGGCTTTGGATTAAAACTAGAGTAACCAGTAGTTAATTTCTTCAACAAATTAACATGGTTCATATTTTGAATTCTAGACAACCCTTAGGCTTCAATCATAGTCTTAGGTTGAAACATTTTTACAGGTCCCCAAATCTCTTCTTTTAATCCCTTCAAGAATAGACTAACAGCTTGAGAATCAGTGATATTTACCTTATTCAAAAGAGAGTCGAACTTATTGCAATACTCATCATAATCATCTTCTTGCTTTAGTAATGCGATCTCTTCCATTGGATCTTGAAACAATTCATTCGAAAATTGATTCGTAATCGCACGAACATACTCCACCCAACTGAGTTCCGCAACCGTGGCCCCTCGAGAGCGCATGAATGCTTGATGCCACTCCAATGCTTCATCTTCCAAATGAATCACTGCATATCTGAGCTTCATATTTTCAGGAGTTTCATCAACACTGAAGAATTGCTCACATTTGTACAACCATCCTTGAACCAATTTGCCATTAAACCTTGGGAAATCGAGTTTTCCAAGCCTTGTCATTTGATACTGATTCTTTTCCTCATTTCGGTCAGAACATTTTGTAATCGAATCTCGACTTGATTCAGTGTTAGAATGAAATTGATTGATCAAATTCGCCATGTTTTCCACCATCGTACGAAGTTCCATAACTGCACGATTAGTTTCTGAAGTAGACGACTTCAATTCCGCAAAAGCTCGATCATGATCCTTAAGAATCTTATCGACCTCTTGATTTCGAGTGTTCGTAGCCATAATTGTGTGATAAATTGAGCTTCGAAAGGATTAGAAGCTCTAATACCACTGATGCAATTCAAATAGTAGAGAGAAAGACAGAGAGAAGAAGAAAGGAAATTTGTTATTCAATTGCATAATCTCCAAAGAATTATAATCCAACAACATTAACGAACTAGACATTTACAAAATAACCCCCTCAACTATGATAATATGACATGTGCATCCTTCAACTTGGCACGTATCATTTTACCCTTCCTTTCAACCCAAAGTGTGATACAAATGACCCCACTGAATATACGAAAAAATAACTTCTATGAATGAAATACAGCTAGCCTTTTAACTTATATTACAATAGCAACTACAGTCTCACTCCTAGCCCAATGTACAACTCAAAAGTGAGATAATACTCATTTTAGGCACCATTTTAAAAAACAACTACTACTAGAAAAACTGCAATAAATGACTCGCAATGCGCGTCATCTTTGGGGTCAGATGATGCGCATATGTGCGTCAAGTTAGGGGAAGTGATAAATGAATGATGAAGCGCATATGAACAACTTTGTAGTAGTGACACTATGCATATGTTATTTTGGTATTAGGGCCGGGGAATATTATTGGCAAGCTTTGACCATGATTCATTTGAAAAATTCTAGGTTTCTGTTGACCCCCTTTTGTTCCATCATGGGGAAATGTTAAAGGAGTTGCTATGTTAGGTGGCCTTTTACAAATTAGAACTTCTTATTAAGTGCCTCCTCTATGATTTATAATTAATAATCTATCAGGATACAACATAATAATTAACACCATCTACTCACACGGTCAAATTTAACCATCTTGGGATTACACTTGATGAGTTACCTCCTACGCCAATAAGTAAATGGGTCATCGAATAATTGGGATGAGAATCGTGTCAGCTTACTTAGCATGTTCTTTGATAATTTGTTGTTGTACTTTGGGGCTTACCCATGTGATTCTGTTATCGTTAATTTGTGATAGGTTGTTTGGTGTGTGTTCATGTTTTGTGGTAGTTGTTGCTATTTGTGTTGGGTTCCTTCGATCCATTGAAGCTTATTAAGGCCATGTTGTTCAGTAGATACAAGTGGTACAACAATTCAACTTTATTTACACAACCTACTAAGTTGCTTCTATGTAAATTTATGGCTCATAAACCGACAGCGGTTCCCCTTACTAACTTAAAAGAAAAACCTACTTACATTTTCCCACCAAGTAGTAACCCTGTCTCAAAAATGGTATCCATTAAATAAAATAGGCACTTCCAACAAAATTCGTTTGTTTAGTAACAGCCAAATACATTTAAAATGACAACTTTTTACAATTGAACAAAAACCTTTCCATAGGAAAATACACCTCTCTTTGCTTATACTAAGGGATAGATTAATCGGTAGTAGTGTTTGGTATAACGCAAGAGTGTTTTCCATCCTGTTGAGATTTGAGATGGTGTTACTATGTAATTTTTACACACTCAGATTTCTTTTTGTTGTACTGATGATTATATTCCTTGATAAATATTCTAATAATTTTGATACAATTTCTTCAACGTATTATTTTTGGTTGTAATATAATAGGCACTTCTAACATATATAATTCATACGTTTAGTAACAGCCATGATACATTTAAAACGACAACTTTTTACAATAGAACAAAAGCCCCTTCTCTTTGTTTATACTAAGGGGCAAATTAATCGGTAGTAGTGTTTGGTATAACGCAATAGTGTTTTCCATCCTGTTGAGATTTGAGATTGTGTTAATATGTAATTTGTACACACTCAGATTTCTTTTTGCTGTACTGTTGATTATATTCCTTAATCAATATTCTACTAATTTTGTTATAATTTCTTCAACGTATTTTTTTTGGTTCTTATTCAATTTTCCTGTAATTACTGGATGATTTTTTGGCACTGCATCAATTGATAAAAATGGAATAGGTTTAAAGGTGTCAAAATTTTCATGGTTGTTGCTATCAAGTGTGTTTTTATGTAGGTATTCCCTTGTGATCTTCATTCCAGCCAAAGAGTTGGGTTACTACCTGTTGAAGTGGTAGTTTTTGACATACTAACAAAGGAACGCAAAGTATGCAACAAGATCTAGAGTTGTATGCAAGCAATGGTGTGCCGCTGCACACTTTGTGTTTAAAAATCAGATGTCCCATTATGTTTTTACAAAACATCGACCCATCAAATGGTCTCTATAATGGCACAAGACTTATTTGTGAAGAATTTCAAAAAAATGTTATTGGTGCGCAAATATCAACAGGAGACCATAAGGGAAAAAGAGTTTTTCTACCAAGAGTCGCGCTATCCCTATCTAAGGATGGCATGTTCCCATTCAAATTCAAACGCAAATAGTTCCCAATTTGCTTGAGCTTCTCCATGACAATAAACAACCCAAGGACAAACAATACCATACATAGGTATCTACCTACTAGAACCTATTTTCTCATATGGCCAGCTCAACATGGCATAGTCAAGAGGCACATCAGGTGAAAACACAAAGGTCCTGGCCACCGGTACACAAAAGTTCATGATAGATGGTGTTTACACCTATAACATCATATACCCGGAGCTCTTTCACGGCTGATACCCGACCCCACTACACCCACAGGTACAGTGATTAAATAAACACACCATCAATGCACATGTCACAACCTTGCCATAAACAACCAAAATACTCACAACCATTTCCTCTATAAAAATATGATTAAATTCCACGTCACACACACCACAACTTTATCACATACATGACACACAAATTACTAAAATTCCCACTTCCACGCTATAGATCCTAAAATGCCACATGGATGCTACAAACAAAATGAATACAAATACATCTGGTACGTAAACTACTCTAATTCCGTTTCACAGTAAATATTACCATGCTTCATATATAATTATTACATGATACATTTACAACTTCCCTTCACAGGCAAGCAACAACAAAAATGGCCGCATCGTAGCTCAACTCCAGAACATTTCAATGAACCCAAAGCAGTGACGGATGAAACAAAAAAAAAGCCACAAACATCAACAATTGGTACCTATAAACCACCTTTACATTGCATTCTTATATACATAAATATAGGCATACACATATACAAATACGTGTACATATATGTCTATTCAACTGTACACACTCAACATGACACATCAAAAGCATCATTAATACTTGCTAATTGAAGTTTCTTTAGTTGCAGAGAAGCCTCCTCCGAAACTACATACACTAGTAAATGAGGACAAAAAACATGGGGCTCCTTCGACATAAAAAATGTATCAAATGATGAGAGTAGGGAAAATACTACAAATGATTGGGATATTGAATGGTGAACAACCCATATGGACGAGATAATCAAGTTGTGCAAGACTTTTGATCTACAATGACTTCTCGACTGCATGATTACCTAAAGCCCACCGTATTACTATGTCATTTTTTAAGATAATTTATATATTTTGCTTGAAAGACTTAAAGCAAATCCTTATCATTTCATAAAGGACGTTCCCTTTTCATTTAAGGAATAAAGGACATTTTTATGTTTTACCCGTCGAAACAAGATCATACATTTAAAAATAAAATATAAAGTTGATAATTATTAAAAGTATAACGTCCACTAAACACGTTATGCCAACATAAGTTTCTATGATTGGTAAAAGTAATGTTATCCCCTACCTATCCAACATTCAAAACCCTGAATCCACACCAAAATCATTTAACGAGCTACACGGCCGTTCATTACTACACATGACTTTACATTGACAAAACATGATGCTTGCGCCACAACGCACTCGGGCACCCACTAGTGTAATAAAATTACAAAATAAAATGGAATTATATGTTTAGTAACTGAAACATCAATGGATGCATTTAATGAAAAGCATGTAAATAGAACCATCTAGTGACAACACACTATGGGGTTATCCAACCCGTGTGACTCATTTGACCTATGGAGATAAGACTTCTCAAATTGACCATTTTATTACTTATATCACAGTTATAATATGCTAACGTTATAATCTTCTGTTATAGGACACTACACACCTAAAGTAGCCACTCTCATTGTTCGCTCAAAAGCCAAAATCAATCATAAAAAAGTTGGAGTAACTTTATATTCTCTTCTTATTTTTTCTTTTTTCTTTTGCGATGCTTATTTTCTAATACACTTGCTAGATATTAATAATGATTTAAATTCAAGGGGTGGCATGGAGATATCTATGGCCTCATAGTTCAATTAATTCTAGATTATACATATACAAATACTCAACTACAAGAGGAGAAAACAATTTTAATGCTATTACCATGTTGTGCTCTCATGTTGCAATTCAAGGTTCTAAAGAGATTGCCTTTAGTTAGGTGGTGTTTGTTTTTTTTCAGAAATGATATTCTTGATCTATTTTGTCTGCGACGCGTAGACCATGTGCGGTCGCTTAGGTTGCAGGGTGTTTGTTTTTCTAAAAGACATTTTATTAAAAAAGTATTTCCTGATTTGCTTTTGGTGTACACCTAAAAATCTAACTTCTAACTTCTTCTCAAACTCTTAAAACAAATGACATTCATATCCAAACTTCTAACCCCTTTACTCCCGTCGACGTCGCACCCTCACCCTCCCGCCGGCGCCGACTCACCCTCACCCTCCCGCCGTCGCCGTACCACCCTCACCCTCCCGCCGCCGCCGTACCACCCTCACCCTCCCGCCGCCGCCGTCGCACCCTCACCCTCCCACCGCCGCCGTCGCACCCTCACCCTCCCGCGCCGCCGTTCACCCACCCCCTCCCGCCGCCTCTATCGTACACAACCCCTTCCGCTGCCATCGTTGCAAGCAATCCCTCCCCTCGTTGCTGTCATACCCTCCACCTTAAGCTACCGCCGTCAGACTCTCCCCCTCTCTCCGCCGCCGTCGCACCCTCCCTCTCCTACCGACGCCATTGCACGCAACCCCTCCCGCTCCGTTGCAGCAGGTTTTGATTATTTGATTTGTTATTGAATCTATAAACACTTAAAACAAGACAAACACTTTATAGAAGTTAAAACGAACAGTGTTCTTCTTGTAAACTGTAAAAGTTTGATCCATATTTTCTTTTATAGATTTGTGCAGATTTAGTTCGTAAACTACAGATATTTTATCTTAGAAAAATCAAACTTCACGTTAATTTGCATCCTACAAACATAGAACTTATGAAAATTCAAATTTAAAAATGATGCAAATTACTTTTGAACACCTGCCACCTTCAGTATTTGTATTAGTATAAAATTAGTATAATGTTTTAGTGAAGTATTGTTTTTTAAGTTTAGAAATGATGCAAATTACTTTTTAATTTAAGCAAAGCTTGTATTTGTAGTATGTTTTTTATTTAAGTTCGTTTGTTATTATATTTTGTTTTTCTAGAACATCTGTCATCTATACAAAAGGTCTTTATGAGAGTTTGGACCGCCTCATTAACAATATTGCTAATAAGGTATGTGCTCTATTTACATTATCTCCTATAGCCCACTCTCAATCGAAAAACCAATTTCTTGGACGAAAAATAATCTTGATATTGCCAATATAATAAAATTTCAGCAATAACATGTATTTTTGTTGTTTTGTTTTTTTGAAAATTTTGTTTTGAGGATATAGTAAAATAATAAAAGCAAATACAGTTTTCATGTTATTATATTGAGATGTCCGAACAGACAAGTAAAAATAAAGTATTCATTTGATTCAAACTACTTATGATTTTCTAGAATAAGAATGATACAGTTGTGACATTTCATTATATTAAAATAACCGGTCAACGAATAGATATAAAACTAGTTATATTTTTATGAGAGTGAATAATAATAACAATCACATACCCTAAAATAATAATTTATTTAGCACCGACTGAAAAAAAAATCCAAACCATATTATCACGTTCTTATTTATAATGTTACAAACTAGTTACTTCAGATAATCTTAAAACTTAGAACACTTTCGAGAGGTAGTTTTTGAAATCATATTAAACATCAAAAACTCTACACAATATTTAACTACGGAAAGGCCTCGATAATCGATTGAAGAGCAGGAATCTTGATAATATTGTAACGACCAAAGCCTCCTTCATCAAGTAGATCCTTCCATTCCCTTTCTGTGCGTTCTTTACCACCCGAAAAGTGGGAAAACATTACTAAATCATATGTATGACGCACATCATCAAACATATCATGTGCTATTGGTTGTTGAACGATATCCACGATAATAAGCTTTCCGGCTTCATTTGATATTGCTTTTCGACAATTTCGAAGTATCTTAACACAATCATCATCACTCCAGTCATGCAAAACCCACTGATAGATCCAAATGCAAAAGATAGTAATGCACTCGATCGGTAAATAACTAAAAAGCTATTTGTCATACATAATTTAATAAAGAAAGCTTTACCTTCATAAAAATTGTTTCTCCGGGAGGTATAGACTTGAACATGTCTCCAGCAACATGTGTTACCCCGTCATATGCTGGTGCAGTGGAAATAACATGTGAGAGATCAAAGTTTATCCCTTTAACATGCGGGTACGCCTTCACAATCTCTGAGATCGCAGTCCCAGTACCACCCCCGACGTCCACCAGGGTTCCTTTTGTATCAAGAAATCTGTCCTTGTAACATGAAATGATCGCATCTATGGTGATTTTTGCGGTGCACGCCATACCCTCGTTAAAAACCCTATTAAACTCCTTGTTAAGTAAACAAAAATCAAACAACTCTTCTCCATTAGCGGCCTTAAAAGCCGTACCACCTTCTTTAATCGATCGACTTAATACATTCAAAGGTAAAGAAATTACTGGGTGTGTCCGCATCATGACCATGGGTGCCAAGGTCACATTGGTGTCATGTAAGAGCCACTTTGAACAGTGGTTCAACGAGTAAAGTGGTTCGATCTCTCCCTCTTCTGATTGAGCCATCTCATCGAACACCTTACGGTGGACCAAGAACTTCATGAGCCGTGCGAGCCCATCAACCTTTAATGACGGGGAATCAATGCCACCAGAGATTTCAGACAACGTGGTTGGACGTCCGCGATTGTTTATTATGTCAGCAATGCGGAGCTCAACGCAACATCTTATAGCCATGCCATCGACAACACCGTACATGTACTTCCATATTTGTGCTTGGCCTCTTAGCATTGCATCGCTTATTTCTCTTCCATTTTCCATGCTCATGGCTGCTAAGAAACTTTCAGTTGCACCCTTCAATGGTGTTATAGAAGCAAAACGTGAGTAGATCGATGACACATACTTATATATGTGTTAAACCAAATCTGGTCAGAACATGGTTAAAGACATGGCTACCCTTTGTAAATGTAAATTTATACGTGTAGGTTTATTATAATTAATTTCTACTTGTTACTAGAGATGATAGATATTGGATGATACGGGTTTTTCACGTGCCGAGCCGAGCCAGGGCAAGCTCGAACTCGGCTCGGATTTAAACCGAGCAGTGCGGCTCGGCTCGGATTTAAACGGAGCCAGCTAGACTCGGCTCGGATTTAAACCGAGCCAGCTCGACTAGGCTCCGTTTTACAACCAAGCTAAAAATCTGGCTCGAGCTCGGCTCGGCTTGGTTCATTTTGGCTCGATTTTATTTCATAAACACAATTAAAAAAAATTAAATGCAAAATAAATTAAACATAATACATAACTAATAACCGGTTTATATCAGTTTGCAGAAAATATAAATTAATTTATAAAAAAAAGCTCAACTTCAACAAAATAAATCTAGTGAATTGAAAGCACTTGAATAATTTATTATAATATACAAAAATAATAAAAAAATATCACATGAAACTATCTGATTCAAACATTATAGTTTTATATTTTTACATAAAAATAGCTAAAAATTACATATTATATTTTTAACATATTAACAATGCAATGACATATGTTATATACATAAAATATTGCAAGTAAAATAATACGAGCCGTACCGAGTTGAGATAACAAACGATCTAAACCGAGCCGAGTTCAACTCGTTTTTATAACGAGTCAGCTCGGTTCGGTTTATTTTAAAACCTAGCCATTTCGAGCGAGCTTTTTTCAAGCATTAACCCGAGCAAGTTCCGAGACGCGAACTGTTTGGATGTATTAGATAAATTCATTTATTAAAGAGTAAATTTTTTAATTGTTTAGGATCATGAATTTTTTGTTTTATTTCAGTAATAAATATGTTCTCCCATCTTCTCATAATACTTGTGGTAGTATACCAGTAATGCACGAATGAAAAACACATGTTTCAACGGGAGCAAATGAAACAATTTTAACAGTTTAAGATTATGCTTAACTTAAAAGAGTATATAGTCAGATGCGGACCCATATGTACGGGATGGATGTCACCTGACCATCGTGAAAATTTAATCTTATGTGTAGTTTATGTAGCCAAAATTTAAACCACCATCCATAAATTTTTGACAGAGACCCCATATAAATAATTTGCCTAGAAAAGGAACAAATGTGAGTGTGCCTTAATGTTGTCTGCTTGATGCTTGCGCCACCTTTATATGTGAAGGATACAGGAAGTGAAACCTATTCTTTTTTTAATTTGTTAACTCCGCTAATATGCATTTAATATAAAGTCTATAGAATCCTCTGTACAATATGAAATCTTCCGATAGGTTAACTTGTTTAATTCATACTTCCTGCTAATGTATAGAGTTTACTTCAACCATATCTTCCGAACTCGTTTAACAATTGTTCATTAATCACAAAATTTAAGAGGTTAAATTAATTGTTTACGTTGATAAAAACATGCTACAATCAATTGAGTTTTTAGGATAACTAGATATTTATGGTATTATTTACCCGACCCAAACCGTAAATTAAAATCAAATGATAGAATTCCAAACATAAAAAATTTCGACGACCATGAAAAATATTTGTAGGTCGGCCATTGTAGATATCAAAGATAAGATGTATGCTAGACGGGGGTTGGGTCTAAGATGTAGGTCGGCCATTGATAAAGCTAGTTATTAATAAATAAAATGTTAGTTAAAAGCAAAGTTTGATAAAATTCTAATTCATTAATGACTAAATAAAAGAGCATATGTATATTTTTTTTCAGCAGCTATTTGGATCACCGATGAATCACGAGTCCACCCGATCATCTGCATTACTCAACTACGAAACCTGTGATAACCATCAGACGAAAACTCATGTTATGTAATAAAACCCTCTAACCCACCTAGAACCCACCCCCCCCCCCCCTTTTTATCTTAGAAGTGGGATTTTAAACCAAAACATCCATCTATTTTTATGTGATGTTGAACATCTCACATTAACCACTTGAGCTAAGGGTCATTGTTAAGCATATACATATGTATACATAACATCAAAGCTATATAGATATTTGGTAAAAAAACAAAAACAAATAAATATAATTTATTACCCTTTAATCATTAAGCTGTTATAAACTACTAATAGATACCAACTTAATGTCCATTAAGTGGCTACCAAAAAACCCTTAACCTTATTATTAAGAAATTATGGAATTAATTAAGATTGTCCAATGAGAGTAGGAGGGAGATACTACAAGTTTTTTAACAACATCATTTTCAATGCCAGACTTTAGGGGGGGGGGGGGGGGTGTTGAATGAACTTCTCTTCAGGGCCCACTTGCTCAAAGGGCATACAATTTTTTTTAATTATATTATATTAATTTTTTTTCTAAAAAAATAATAACCCAATAAGAAAACTTAACCCAATTATTTTTTATACCAAATATATATTTTAGAGCCTATTTCATTATCTTAATTACTTAATTAGAAATGTCTTTTTAAAAAAGTATATATAAATTGATTGCAAATAGGGTGAACAAAAGGCTGCTCTGCCATGCACAATTTTATGCGACTATCATTCTACACTAAATACAAACTTTTTATTGACTATTTATTTGTGGAATTGTCAATTGTACCATTGAAATTTATGCAATTACTCATTCAATAATTTTTAACTTGTTTGTATAGTAGGATATCTAGAGTTTGTATAATTATATAAGCAAGAAAATTTATATGATTTTTAACTTGTCATTCAATATTTTACATCATTCTCTTCTACATCATCATGGTTAACTTGTTGTAGATCATCAACAAAAATGTCTTGAGCACTTAATGTTCCAGCCATAAATGTTTCATAACTAATCATAAATGTGGTAAATAAAGCAAGATGTTCTACAGTAATTTAAATGGTTTGTTTGGATGGACCGGAATTCACAACAAATGCTTGTTGAACTTGAGGTTGGGGTTGTCATGTGTTATATGTGTGGGATTGAGTTTGAATAGATGAATATTGGGTTTGCATGGATGATTGCATGGGAGAATCTTCGTTGGGATATGAAGCTTGAACATGTGATGTTGTAGGTTATTGAATTGTTAACTTCCTGTTTGTTATTGTTGACACATCTTTGAGTAGCTGATGTAATAGTTTGAATTATTAGAGTCTTAGCATATAATGTAGTGGCTTCAGCACACATTGAGTTCAAATGGTATGTAGCTCCTTGTTTATCATCCATTTCATATGACTTAATAGTTTATATTAAATCACTCATACATAAATTAAATAGATCCTTTGTCCTTTTGATTATTATGCAACTATTGTTCCAGCTGTAAGGCAATGAGTTTAATAGCTTCTTGTTCACAACAATATTTTTCTTGACAATGCCAGCACTTTTCATCTTTATTACCGGTTTAACAAATCTTGAAATTTAAGTTTCAAGTGTTTCACCGTGAACCTGATTGAACATGTTAAATTTATGGTTGAACATGTCTTTTTTGCTTTCTCTCATGTCTTTGTTGCCCATTATTTGACTTTCCATTACATCTCACAAAACTTTGGCTCCTTTGTATTCTTTGAATTTATGTGCAATTTCAATAGTCAATGCCATGGTTATAGCTGCATAAGCTTTATCATCATGTTTTTGCTTTTTCATGTATTCTTCATCCCAAAGTTGTTCAGGTTTTTGAATCATTTCTCCTTTTTCATTTTTATACAAAGGAATGTACGGTCCATATTTGATTGACCGTAACATTCTTGGTCTAGTGTAAATAATATGGTTCTCAAATCGATATACTCAATCAACATAATCGTCTTCACTTAAGAGTCTTGGTGGTTTAGTACTTGTTCCAGTCTCAGTATACAAACTCAGTGTAGCCATAAGATTCATCAAATTAGGTTTAATAGCCATTATGAAAAACAAGCTTCAAAGTTCACAAAATTTTTATGGAAAATCTAACTGCTCGCGCGAGAACAAGAAACTTTTCGTGCGATAGAAAATGTAACTAAATTTGCGATAACTTCAACTTCTCGTGCGATATAATCATTATGTAACCGTCTTATGCGATTAGTTGTTCTTCTCGCGTGAAATGTAAACCTTTCACTTGAAAAAAAGAACTTTTCTTAGGTTCTTTTCTCACCAAATCAAACTCTTTCGGCTTGAATCCATTTACCAATTCGTTCAAATTAAAATGATAATTGAGCTTCGATTAAGTGAATTAAGTTCAAAATTTAATCCTAATTGTCACTAAATGATTCTTATGAACCCATTTTAACAGTGGAGTTGTCATAGAAACTTTAAATGAGCTTGTTCAACAGGTCCATGATCACAAACACCTTAATATAAGCACAAATTCGATCAGTTCAATCCAATTTTCATGTTGCAATTGAATTTATAGCTAGAAACTTCTTCAAATTGCTCCAAATTCAATGCAAATCGATCTAAAGCACACATGGCTATAATACCAATTGAAAAGATCGAGATAATTTGTCGTATATCGATCTCGTGAGAGAAACATGAAATGAATCAATCATGGAACATAGATGAATACGAAGTATATTGAGATCAAGTAAAAGTAAGCACAAATGTAAATAACTTTCAAGTATATTGCTCTCTAATCAAGGATTATAAATGTGTATATAATCAAGATTACAAACAAAATAAACTAAACAAGCTATTTATACTAATTATTAAGTTTCGCGAGAGAACTTTCATCTCACGCTAATCAAAGTTCTCAAGCAGATCAAAGTTCTCGCGCGGATACTATATCAGCATTATCTTGTTTTGATTTTTTGAACATCTAGGTTCATTCCCTATAGCATGGTTATCCGTCAAAAAGGAAACTAAGTAAACTGAGGCCATGAAGACTCATCTTAACATGCAAAGAAAAATCATAAAGTGTAACAAGTGAGAGTTAAATCTACCTAATAAATATAGGTTTGTAAGTGTGTGTATATAATAATCATGTGAACCCAATTGTATCTAAACAATGTAAACTGTTAGTGTGTTCAAGAAATGTTTGACAATTTTGAAAAAATTAACTTTTTGACCAAATGCGACTAGACTAACCAGATGACCTATTGGTGAGTTAAATAAGTAAAAACATGTTTTGTCATGCTAAAATAGTTCAAATGATTAACATAAAGTTTTATGTCAGAAATCTATTTTTGAAATGCATGACCTCGTTAGACGTGTGTAATCCGTTTTTAAAAATATATGAAGCATATCATAACATTTCATTTACGCACTTTGTTGGATCATACGAAGGATGAAGCTACCTAAAACTTCAAGTTTTGTGTTGATCCTGATATGTTGAAATATTTAAGCACTGAACTGCTGTGTACTCAGCACTTGTGTATATGTTGATTCACTACTATATTAGACAAGTCTGTCAATACCAAAAAATAGTGGTGACTAAATTCTTCTACAACTGACGATCTTATGGACTACTGATTTCTGTATGATGTTGTACATATTTTTTAAACCAATAGTAGTGTGATGTGGTATAAATTATATATATATTCTATAAGTATTTATTTCATTTCTTTGACAAGTTTTATGTTAGTTTTTCATCAAATATTATTTTTAATTAGTTAGTAAATAGGTTTTGAATACTTTAAGAGACGACAAGGTAAATATATATACTTTTAATAAAACCTAATTCAATAACTAACAATAATTATTATACCAAATCTTCGAGAGCAAGAAGTAAACTCCAAAATAGTTGTACTATGATAATTAATTTTCTTTCGATTTAATTTTATATTCTCCTGTCAAAATCGTTTAGTCAAACTTAAAACAAAAATATGAATTTCGAACAAATGTAAATAAGCTAGTATTTCAATTCATCCAACTCTATCTGCATTTGAATTATTTAAACAAACAACATAGGTACATAAATTATTTTAATTATTAGTTGAATTTTATTGGACTTCAGAAGTAAGTACGTGGCAATTAGATAAACTTTTAAGGTTCAATGAGTTTTAAATTACTTTGACTCACCCATGTAATTATTTTGTAGAGATCATGAGAAGATTCAAATATAAAAGATCATGATAAGAATGAAGAGAAATCAACAGCGGAAATTAAGCTCGCGCATGAAAAAAAAAAAAAAATCTCCCAATAATAGATAGTACAAACCTACGGAAGAAGGGCATATATGCAAGAAGGGAAAAGAATGAACAAAAATTCTAATATTCATTATCTGAATTAAACTTTTTAGCTTTTAAGTACGTTTAGAGAGCAATCTAAAAGCAAAGAGCAAGATCGGGGAGCAAGTATTAAAGCATTCAAGCATTGAAAATAATTCGGTTTCGCAAATTTTTTTTTTTTTTTTTTGTTTCATTGATTCTCTCGTTTATGTTTCTAAAGTTTGAATCTTTACTATTGTTCTTAATGTTGTTTATTGTTATAAGTAGCTAATCTTTTAATACTATATAGGTTGGGTTGAAAACTAATATGTTTTGATTAAATATTCGGTTTTGATTTCGTATATTTGTTTACTAATCTTATAACTTAGTTATTCCTCAGTTAAATATGGATATGTGTATTGTTTTATGCTTGAAAGTTATTGTCATACTCGTGTATGTTTGATCTTGATTGATTACATGATATTTAAATTAGGTTTTACACGTTAAAATTAATTAATTTGTGTTTTTAATTTTACACTTTGATTATAGATAATTTTAGGAGCTTTGGTTGTGTTTTAATATTATTTTTTAAGTGTGTTATCTTATTTAAAGCCTAGAGGTGATAGATTTTGCTTAATAGCTCCTACCTACTGCTTGTTAGATTTAGATTTTGCGAGAGCGTGTTTTGTCTTTCATTTATGGTGTTAGTGTTTCAAAATATTTAATTAGATTTAATCAAGTTGTCCTTTATCGTAGGATTGAAAAATATAATCTTAAATATATTATGGTAGAAAACCTAGTGGTGATCTTCCATTAGTCATTTTAATAAACTTATCTTGTGCTTTACACGTGTATTTGGTTTTCTTAGAAAGTAGCAACATACCTAGTTAACATTAGATTCACATTTTTAGAAATAGTCATATGAGTTATTGCATTTATGTCATTACATGCTAGTTGGATTCTTTACTAGGTAGTTATTTCACATATTTAATCATATTCAAGTTTCCAAGTTGAATTCCTAATTTGTTTACTTTAATCGTCGTGTTTAGATTAATTGATTTTTTTGAAATTGTTTATTTTTTATTGATAATTATCTAAATAGTTTAATTAACTAGGTTAGAAGTCGATAGAGGTCTATTATCGAGAGCCGCCAAAACGTGCCTCTAGGGTTCGATATCCGGACTTACCTAAACTTTACTGTATCACGATCGGTACACTTGCCGTTTGTGTGAGTTTTAGTTGGGAATTTCCAAATTTTAAAACTAATTTGTTAAAAACTTTTTCTTAATAAATTAATATATATTTTTTACACATCATAATGCATATTCGTGGTATGCTGTAATATGTAGATCAATGGCTAAAACATGACATTGGTCTTAAACGTAGAATAGTTGATCGAGATTCATTCTAAAGTTTAGCTTACATAGTATAAATACCTCGCACTTGAATAATTCGAGGTTTGCTTTTGCCCACTTGTTTTCTTCTGATCTTACTTCTTTATAATCAGCAAAGATAGTCATGTGAATATTTTGAAAGAAATTCTTGTGTCATTTTACATTTAAATTGTTATCTGTAAGGTTATACTTGAAAGGCTGATACAACCAAAGTAATCAAAAAGTTTCCTACTTGCATGCATGTACATAGTAGAAGTTACTTTGAAAGTTTTACACTCCTCACAAAAAATGTCAAAGTGTAAAATCTTCCGAAGCCAAAGACCAAAATCTTCTAAAGCCAAAGATGAAGTCTTCCGAAGCTTGGATGACAAAGTCTTCCGATGCCAAGAGACTGAAGACTGATTTCTTCCGAATACAAATAAGACATGCTTTCTCTGATCAACTCTTTTGAAAACTAACCAACTTTTCACTGTCACTCTGAAGACTCACCAACTTATACAAGTTGGTGAAAAGGTTCATGCTTTAGTAAACTATAGATTATGGTTTGAAGTCTGTAACTTTCTACTTTTTATGTTTTATCCTTATTGTAATAGATTAGGATGTGAGCTATGAAATGTTATAGTCACAAGTCAAAAGGCTGCCTTTTGATTGTACATTGATCTTGCTGTCTAGATTAGTGTTTCCAGCTGGCTTTCAAAGTATTGCTGGTTGTAGGATGTCTTATAAAGTATTTCAGGTTCTTGTATTCCTATGTATGCTTTATAACTCTTGTAACAGAACTTGAGAGTAATATACAATATTCTTGTAAACCATCTTTATTGTTCTTGTGTTCTTTACTTTAAATTCTTAGTTTCCAAATAGCCGGTTCACTATTTGATCTTTTAAGTGTTAGTGTGTTCACTCTCTAATAATCTGTAAAACTATTGTATTGACCTCCCCTAACCGGTCCTACATTATCTGTGTTTGTATGTAAACAGTTAACCTAGATTCCACATTTGTTAACTGCCGATCAATAGAAAAGTATTGCTTAGTTCAAACCCGATCCAACACACTTATTTCATCTAATAACTTCCCATAGCATATTAACATAACCTAGAACATTATCATACCCAAAGAGTCCTAATTTAAAAACACAAGAACGCAAAATTGCGCAAATTTCAGCAAAATATCCTAACATGTACATATGATCATTCTAACATTAATCGTGTCATTATATCATCTTCTAAAGATAATATACTCAACATTCATAATATCGTATCAAAAAAGTTTTCATAAATAGCTAGCATGTTTATACGAAGTATTTTCACAATATAATTATTCCCAATCCATTCTTAGGTTCTAAACATCATATAACAATCACACAACTTATCAACTATACATAGAACATCATATATAAACCAACTACCCACAAAGTTTCCTTTAATGGAAAGTATCTGAAAACCGAGCCGATTTCAAAAACTCAAAACATGAATTTTCTTCCACTTGCATCAACTAACATCCTATAATCATCGATTCAATTCCATCTCATCAAAATCATACAATTTCTACAAAAGCCCGAAATTAAAGTTTCCTTAATGGAAAACTTTTAGTTTTTGATCTAAATGACACAATTTCATAAAACTAATTTGTACAAACATCATAGCATTACATACTAACACATAATCAATCATCAATTTCAATTGATTCAAGTTTGGACTAGTTTTCGGATTTTAGGGGTCCATTTTCATCTTGAAGATCAAATAATATGAAATCACACATAAAACTTGCTTGTAATAATGTATAAATGTTAAGTAACACGTCTTTGAAGCAAGAACAATCAATTTCACCAACTAAATTACGAGATAAAATTTCAAAGTGTGTGAGATTGTGTTTGCATGTCACATTGTGTGAATGGGGCAAGGGGAGCGGCTCATTAGGGTCAACAGGGTAGAGGGTTTGGTTTTATACTTTTTTTCTTCAAAAAATACCCTAGTCGTTTGATAAAATCGTTTTTTCGTTACTCTACTTAAGTTTTTGTACCCCAAATGCTCACATAATATCAAATAAATATTGATAACATGAAATACTATTTATTTGGCTAGTTTAAAGTCATTTTTATGATCTTTAGGTTTAAAAAGCCGAAAAGGGGCAAAAACGCGTAAGTTCTAGAAAATTGAGGATTTCAACCACTAAGCAAAATATTTAATCACATAACATATGATTTTACATCAATTATAATTGACTAAAACTATTTTAACATATCACCAACGTTCGGGGACATATGTGTCTACAATCCGGCAATTCTCTGAATTACCCCTATGTGAAGGTTCGTGAATGTTTGTGCAATAAATGACCCACTTAAATATATAACATTAAATGCATGAATGTATGATGGGAAAATAATGTTCATGTTGAAAGGAAAGTGACTGGAAAATACATGGTGTCACAAAACAGTTTTTTTTATCCAACTTGAAATAATGTGTTTGATCTATTAAATTGATCTACTACACCCATTAGAGACTCATAATACATAACCTAAATTGACCCATTGTCAAGTATATCGGATGCCAGTGACACATCTTTTTTGGTATGTTGACTATTTGACTAGATGGCTGATGTGTAAACAATTAATTAGGTTTCAAGCAAAACTAGCCAATAAGAAAGAAAGTGAACCAATGTTACTCTCTTGTAAACATGATCTTTATGTTGATGATATAGATCACGCTTCGAAAGCTATCGAATCTTGTCAAAGTTCTAAACCCACCATGGTACATCAAGTATATTATTCATATTTTCACTATGAAACAATTTTATTTTTTTTATAAATAAAGAAACAAACGTAACACTTTAAATCTTACTCATAGCAGTTTTATTGATAGAGTATAAAAAGGGTGGGATGAGACAAACCTTGCCTCTAGAAATCTTGCTTCTAATGAGACAACGGCCTATATATATCTATATATTATTTATATAGAAATAATAATAAAATTTTGTATTATATTCATTTTTAAAAGTCCACATGTAGAAGCTCTCAATTTCCTGTGTAGAAAATTAGTCGTTTCCTATGACAACAAAACCCATGGGACACAAAATTTTAGTGTAGTTGCATGGTTAAAGTGGGAAGTTATTTGTTTCTATGTGTCATTTTGGTAATGACGTTGAATCTGTACGTATTTAAGTGAACACATAACTTGTGTTGGTTTTAAATTTAGTTCATTATAAGCACACAATGTATTCTATTTCCACAACTCTTCCTCTCTCTTGATGTGGAGTATGAACTTGATAAATAAATTCCATAGGATGAAATACATTATTTGTTGAATGAGATTTTTTGCTGGGTGTTCATATATTTACCGTTCAAATAGATCAAACCAAATCAAGACGTTGTTTTGATTGTTATGGTTTGGAACAAATTGTGTACTAGATTGATTGTTTAGCCCTCTTTATATTCAGTTATTTTATTTTTAGAACATACACATGTGTATACTTATTATATTAATAAACCGACTTCATCACTTAAAAATTTTAAAATAGAAAAAAGTCTGTCTATTAAAATCGATCGCTTGAGCTAGCCCACCTTTGCTTTGTTGTTTTCTAAAATCATAGTTATTGGTTTGCCTCAGAATTTACAATGGGAACCGTTAAAACTAACCAAACCGTCCGGTTTGACATTTATACAGTTTGGTTTTGATAGTTTAACGGTTGGCGATGGATTGGGACTTGGACAAGTCTTGATTTGAAGGTTTCTTTGTCATCTATTTATAACTACATTAATTGTTTGAATCACCATGTCGCAGTAATAGTTGCAGAAAGTGATCGAGAGTGTACTAATTTTCACTAACTAACAACTCGAATATAAGAAATTTGTTACAACACACTGTAGTATAATTTCTCTTGATTAACCCATTGAATTGTTTCAAGTTATGTTCAAGATACAACCATGGCATGGATTTGGATGTTAATTGTGACCCCCGGCACCTATCCATATTTGTAACCCGATCCATTTTCATCTATTGTTTATGCAATAAAACATTTGAAATTCTATGTTATATTATTTGTTTGATAACTTCATATAACTTCATTCGTTAGTAAGACTAATATTTGACGTATAACTTTACTTGTGTCATATTCGTGTCAACGTATGCCTTAATGTTTACATGAACAATATTCATATGACTTGATAATGGTGATTGGAAGTATCATAAAGTTTTTATATATTTATGAAATTCTAGAATTCATTTTATTACTAAAGTTCTTAAATTATTATAAAAGTACATCATGTATATTTTATGCATATGTATAATAAAAAAAAACTCTTATGGATTTCCATCCTTAGTTTTATAAAGATTCTTAACCATAATATTTTTATAAAAGTTTATAATTATTATATTCTTATAAATAAAATATTAAATATTTTAAAGTCCTTAAAATCATTCAAAAAAATCTCTAATTCTACAACTTTTAATACAAACTTTTTATAAAATTAATTTTATAAACATTCCACTTTTTTTTAAGAAAATTTGAAAGACCAAAACTTACTCATATTTGACTTATTTATGATCCATCCATAATTCTCCAATCTTAATTATACTCAAAAAAACTCTCCATTTATAACCCCAATCTTAATTATACTTATAAAACCTCTCCATTTATAACCCTCATTTCTCTACCTATAAATATACTAACCTTTGTATCACCAATTTTCTTGCACCAACTCTTATTAACTTATTTTCTTCACCCTCTATACAAACTCAAGAAACTTTCAACTCCAACTCCCCATTGAAGCCTTTAAAAGTTTCAAATCCGTTCGTCATTCTCAAGGTGGCAACCGTATTTTAAATTTTAATGTTGTTATTACTCTATCAATTTCTAAGTAATTCTAAGCAACTTTATAATAAAACTTATCATAGTTTTCTTCAACCATAACCTTCTATTATCATCTATACACTCAATAAAAATTTATTATACATGCTTATTATTTTTAAAACCCTAAAAGATTCATGTAAGTGCTACCGTTGATTTTGGACAGAATCTGTTACAACTTCAAACGATCAGAACTTGGTCATACTAAATCAAAAAGTATCAAAATCAGATTCCATAAACAAGTTCATCGAATTATCTTTCTAACCATAGTTCACACGACTTCTAATTCTATCAAACGACTCGGGAACAATTTCTACAAAGTAAATGCGCATATTTGCACCTTCTGCTGTGCACTGCTGTTTTGGTCAGCTTTTGATCCGAATTTGAAAAACTTTGCTCAATAAAAGTTGTTCATAACATCCTAAAATAATATATTGGAGAGTTTAATAATTTTTACTTAAGGTTTGATATTTTTAATAATTATATAAAACTGTAACAATGAATCTGTCCAAATCTATTTTAACATTGCAACAACTATTCTTTTCCTATGCATTTGATTTCTTTATTACTATGGTTAATACCCATAACCATAACCTTAAACATAAGTTTTAATACATATAATCATGCTAATTTAGGGCTTCACCATTCCTATTAATCAGGTCATAAATCCAACTCATACTCAAGAACTCAATGTGAGTATTCATAATCCCTTCTTGTTTTATGTTTTTGGGATGTGACATGTATACATATTCAATTCTAAATCTTTCTTGCAAATCACACGATTCAATTAAGTCTTGTGTGTATTCTATGCTTTTGTGATAAACTTATTGGATTAATCTTTCATGTGTTTGTCAATCTTGCTTACTTACTTGCTAGCATGTGATCATTAACTTTCTAAAGCCTAAGGTTACGATGATAGCGCTATTGGTTTGACACTCGCCCAAACGGGCCGTTGTAGACGGCATTTCGGTATCGAAACCAAAATTCTTAGTCTAACCCGTTGGTTAGAGAAACTTGTCAACAAAGGTTAGATCAATGCATTTGGTTTAATCATACTTGCTTGAATTCATACTTTGACTCTTGAATCGTGTTTTAAATCTAGTATTTGTAACAAAATATATGTTTACTCACCAACTTTCTAGTTGACGTTTATTTTATACATGTCGCAGGAAATGCCGCTTGAGATACTTACAACAAAATGACACTTAGGATGCTTGTGGACCTAGTTAACAAATCAAACTTTATTTTATTTTATGTTATATTTGTTCGTATAATTTATGGTTTCTTTGTAAGAATTATAGAATTGGGTTGATTAAATAAATTATCACTTTAATAATGTCACATGTTATGGACAATCTACACAACCCGACATATTCTGTCGTCGGTTGAGGTGTGAAATTAATTTCCTGCTCTTTAAATCGCCATTAATATTGTAATTTCAGCAGTTCTGAAACACACAAGATACAAAATCTTTTGTCAATAATAAAATCTAGTTGTAATTGTTCAGATTTTTATTAAGGTGCATTTGCATCTAATTTAAGATATTTTTACAGTACTTACAAATATATATGACCTTTTGATTTTGATAAATATAGAGTTAGGATGTGTTTATTTTTATCTTGTATAAATTAAAAAAAACGAGTATAAAATATACCAATTGAAATTTATTTCTATTTGGTGTAACTTAGTTTTCTTGTAAAGTTTATATCAAAATATAAATGATAGTAATAAATAATAAATAATTTGTAACCTCATGTTTAGTCTTTAGTAAAATATTTATCACTATTACTATATAATACAAAACAAATAGTCAAACTTGGAATTTCACTATCATTTCTAAGGCGAAGCTCTTCAAGTACACCCCTGCGGTTCGATTACTGCCCCCTCCTTCGCGCTCACCACCGATCCCACCGGCTGTTACTTCTGATTAAGGCACTGACACGGAGACCCCCACCCTTTCCCCTCTCCTGAATTCAATTGCATTCACTATTGTGTCTCCAATGCAAGAAATAATGAAGCTTTCCCAGTACTCACGTCTATATGTATACCAATCGATGCGGATTAGTACAATCCAAATTCATTAGCCGATAACCCTTAATGCCGATTTGAAGGTGACGTTTCAAATCAGTCTTACTTTTGTTTCGGTCTTAGTGTTACATTTTTTTTGTGTCCATTCAATTTCTAGATTTTGACTTTTCATCATATCATTTGCTGCTTGTGGTGTGATCGGCTGTGATTGTGGTTTGCAATCGTCACTAAGGTGAATTTCGTTAAGTTTTGGATCGACATTCTTTCTAAGGTAAGGCATTCTATGTTTTGTCTATTTTATTTTCGTTGTTGTTTTTAGAATTTAGGTTAATGATTGTTGTGATTACTCTTTATGTTTACTTTTGTCTGAAATTGGGTTTTATGGTTATTTTTAATCCTTTCTGTTGTTGCGAATTTTGTTAAATTTTGTATCCACATTCTGGTTTCTAAGTTAAGGCATTTTATGTTTTGTCTATTTCAATTTCTTTGTTGTATTTATAATTTAGATCGATGGTTGTTGTGATTTGTCTTTATGTTTATTGCTATCTAAACTTGGGTTTTGTGGTGATTTGTCTTTGTAGTAATGTGCAATATAAAATTTGGTTGATTTAGGTTTTATCAATACATGTTCCATGACTCGGTAGGCTTCCACAAGTAGCTTAGTCTTTATATTTGCTGTTATCTAAAATTGGGTTTTATGGTGATTTGTCTTTATATGTAATGCTCATTCTACAATTTGGCTGATTTAGGTATTATAAAAGCATGCTCCATGTATCTATAGGCTTCCACAAGTAGCTTGTAGTCACTATGTGAATAGATGCTATTAGGAGAAACAAGGTTTTATAAAAGCATGTTCCATGTATCTGTAGGCTTCCACAAGTAGCTTAGTCTTTATGTTTGCTGTTATCTTATGGTGATTTGTCTTTGTATGTAATACACATTCTAAAATTGGCTGATTTAGATGTTATGAAAGCATGTTCCATGCATCTATAGGCTTCCACAAGTAGCTTGTAGTCACTATATATGTGTATAGATGCTATTAGGAGAAACAAAGTGCCAATTTGCAAAAATTGTTGATATTCGTTGAAAAGGTGAGATTTTTATGAGTTCTCTTATTGTTTTTTCGCTGATATTCGTATCTTTGTCTTTGTTTAACCGTTTATGAATTTGGTTACATGCTATTTGCATCATTCTCTATTTTTATAGTGTTTTAAGTTATATTCTGATTTTGTATGGTGTTTTGTACCGGTGATAGCTGTTTATGTTGTTCTTAGTTCTATAGATTTGTAGTTGTTAGTTGTGACGTTGTCATGGTTGTTTGCGGAGTGGTGTTTTGATATAAACTCATCATTCTACAGGATAATTATTTGAAGCACTTTTTGTTTAGTGTTATTTTGAGTTTGGATATATTGGATAACTAATAAGGATAGAAGAAATAATTATTTTTCCATGAAAATGTAGTGGTGGTAACCGTTTATGTTCTTCTTACGTCTATAGATAATTATTTGAAGTACTTTTTTGTTTACAGTTATTCTAGGTTTGGTCATATTGGACAACTAATAACATTGGAAGAAATAACTTATTTTTCCATGAAACTAAAGGCTTTGTTATGTTTGTTTTGTAGGTTGTTTTTGTTCGAATCTGTTTCACCTCCACTATTATATACTTATTGAGTTTTGAAACAGTTAAGGTAACATCTCAAATCATTTGACCCATTCAGATTGCAAGAGCTATCTTAAAGACTAATTCTTATCAAAGATCTACAACATGTATTCTGAAGTACAAGGAAGTTACTTTAGAAGATTTGACAAAAACACTAAAAAATTCTTTAAGTGTCAAATATTTCGAAGCCAAAGACCTTTTCTTCCGAAATCAAAGATGAAGTGTTCCGAATCTTTAAGACAAAGTATTCTGAAGCCAAGAGACTAATTTCTTCCGAAAACAGAGAAGACATGTTTTCTCTAACATACTTTTGACAAAGCTGAATCACTTTTTGCTGGCACAATTGAACACTCACCAACTTATACTAATTGGTGATAATTCCATACTTTTATCAACTATAGATTATGGTCATTGAGTCTGTAACTTTCTTCTTTGTACCTTTTATCCTTTTATACTTTTTGTCCTTTTGACTTTACATTTATCTTGTTGTCTAGATTAGTGTTCTAGCTGCCCTTCAAATTATGGCCGGCTATAGGATGTATTATAAAGTGTCTCATTTACTAGTCCTTAGAGACTAAGCCTTGTAACATTGGTTAAACACTTGAGAGCAATATACAACATTCTTAAAAACCAATTACTTTGTTCCTGTTTGTGTTCTTTACCTTAGTACTTTGTTTCTTTTAGTCGGTTTCCTATTTGATCTTATAAGTATTTGTCTGTTATCTCTCCAACTCTTGTGAAACTGTTGCATTGATCTCTCCGTAACCCGATGTTGCACACATTTAAAAATATAACATAAAGTTGGATAATAATTAAAGGTATAACATCCATTAAACACGTTATGCCAACATAAATGTTTATGTTTGACAAAAATAATGTCATCCCCTACACATGACTTTACATTGGCATAACATGATGCTTTAGCTGCAACGCACGTGGGCACCCATTAGTATAATAAAAGTACAAAATAAAATTCAATTATATGTTAAGTATTTGAAACATCAATCGATCAATTTAATAAAACCATGTAAATTGAACCATGTAGTGAGAATATACTTTGGGGTTATCCAACCCGTGTGACTCATTTAACCTATGGAGATAAGACTTCTCAAATTGACCATTTAGTTTCTTATATCATAGTTCTAACATGCTAACGCTATAATTTTCTATTATGGGACACTACATTCCTAACTAACGACTCTCATTGTTCGCTCAAAACCCAAAATCAATCTAAAAAAGGTTGGAGTAACTTCTTTATATTCTCTTCTTATTTTTTCTTTTTCCTTCGGTGATGCCTATTTTCTAATACACTTGCTAGATATTGATAATAATTTAAATTCAAGATGTGGGTGCATGAACATATCTATGGTCTCATAGTTTAATTAATTCTAGATTATACATATACAACTACTCAAATACAAGAAGAGAAAACAATCTTAATGCTATTACCATGTTGTTCTCTCATGTTGCAAGTTAGGATTCATAAGAGATTGCCTTTAGTTAGGAGGTGTTTATTTTTTTTATAAATGATTTTTTTAACCTCTTTTGACTGCGCCGCGCAGACCATGTGCCGGGTGTTTAGATTGCAGAGTGTTTGTTTGTTTGAAAGACTTTACATTAAAAAAGGACTTTCTGACTTCTTTTTGGTGTACACCTAAAAATCTAGCTTCTAACTTCTTCTAAAACCCTTAAAACAAATGACCTTCATATCCCAACTTCTAACCCCTTTACTCCCGTCGCTATCACACCCTCACCCTCCCACAGCCGCCGTCGCACCCTCACCATCCCACCAACACCGTCGTACCCTCATACTCCCGCCGCTGCTGTTCACCCACCCCCCCACCCCCCGCCGCCTCCGTCGCATGCAACCTCTCCCGCTGCCGTCATCATAAGCAATTTCTCCCCTTGTCGCCGTCGTACCCTCCAACTCCCGCTGACGCAGTCACATCCTCCACTTCCTGCTGCCGCCATTGTACCCCCACCTCCTGTCGTCGCCGCCGAACCCTCCACCTCCCGCTGCCACTGTCGCACCCTCCCTCTCCTACCGACGTCGTCGCACGCAAACCCTCACGCTCCGTTGCAGTAGGTTATGTTGATTTGATTTATGGTTGAATTTGCAAGCAGTTAAAACGAAACAAACACTTTATAATGGTTAAAACAAACAATTTTATTTTTGCAGACTATAGACTTTTGTTTCATATTTTCTTCTACAGATGTATGCAAATATGATCCGTAAACTACATACATTTTAACTTTAAAAAAACAAACTGCACCTTAGTTTGCATCCTATAAACACATAACTTATGAAAATGCAAATTTAGAAATGATGCAAATTACTTTTGAACACCTACCACCTTCAGTCTTTGTATTAGTATAATGTTTTACTAAAGTGTTGTTTGTTTAAGTTTAGAAATGATGCAAAATTACTTTTGAATTTAAGCAAAGCTTGTACTTGTATTCTGTTTTTTATTCAAGTTCGTTTGCTGTTGTATTTTGTTTTTCTAGAACACCTGTCACCTATACAAAAGGTCTTTATGGGAGTTTGGACCGACTCATTAACAATATTGCTAATAAGGTATGTGCTCTATTTACATTATCTCCTATAACCCACTCTCAATAGAAAAACCAATTTGTTGAACAAAAAAATAAGCTTAATATCGCCAAAAATAATGAATTTCAGCAATAACATGTTTTTTATTGTTTTTTTTTAAATTTTTTTTAAAAGATATTAGAAAAATAAAAACAAATACAATTTTCATGTTATTATGTTGAGATGCCCGAACAGACGAGTAAAAATATAGTATTCATTTGATTTTAAACTATTTATGATTTTCTAGATTAAGAAAGAGAGTTGTGACATTTCATTAATTATATTAAAATAACGAGTCAGCAAATAGATATAAAACTAGTTATATCCTTCTCAGAGTAAATAATAATAATCACATACCCTAAAATAATAATTTATTCAGCCCCGATTGAAAAAAACAATCCAAACAATATCATCACGATCTTATTTATAATGTTACAAACTTGTTATTTCAGGTAATCTTTAAACTTAGAACATTTTTGCGACTGTTTTGCCTCCACCCCTTTTGAAACCGGATACTGCAACCACAACTATCATTGCAAATTTTGCGACTACTTTGCTACCCTTGTTTTTGCGACTGTTTTACGACTACCCCCTTTGCAACCGCTAGACCACCAACTTGGATGAATTTGCGACCACCTCTTTTTGCAACTGTTTTGTGACCACCCTTTTACTATTGCTGCTTTTAGCGACTAATTTGAGACCGCCAACTTGCAATGGATTTGCGACCGCCTATTTCTGCGACCATTTTTTAGTCGCAATGCAGTCGTAAAATTGTTGCAATAAATTAAAAAAAAATTATTAAAAGTTTTACGCATCCAAATATTTACAAAATCGTATAAATATAGATGCAAACACAAGTTAAAGTAAACTATTAGAGATTGATGTTCAATATTAACATAATGTTATTCCAGTTTCCTACACAATTTAATTAAAACCATTATATTCTATCTATTATTCTATCTATTGACTATAACACAATTTCAATCTAGAGTGTATAGAGCTCCCCGTACACCTTAAGGCTTGCTCGTTTTTGTGTTCGTACCCACGGCTATGAATGTGCCTGGATCCAACAAAAAAATTTTAGTACCAAGAAACTAGTTTTATATCCCTCCGTAGATCGTGTAATGTAATGTTATGAAACAAATATGATCCACACATCTAAAAGGCTTGGCAAAACACACAAACAGATATACAAGTTTACAAAATCATGGTGAAACAACTCAAAAGAATAGGTGAATATGTTTGTAGTAATTATATAACCAATCTAAAATAGAAAACCAGAAAAGTGAAATTCTTAATTAATTACTTAAATAAGGATCCAAACAATTTAGGTCGAGTCATTTATCAAAACACTTTGGATCTAAGAATTTAATTTGCTCACTGACCAAACCAAATACATAATTCCCCAAAAACATAAATAGATTACAATCTCTAAACTTCAATAAAGTACTTCATGGGTTACTAATATGGGTAATCGGTCAAAATAACTAAAGGTCAAAGAACTTCAACACCAAAACTTTAAAGATTTAATCATCATAAAATAATTTAGGAAGCTAACAAAATTTGTAAAAACAGAGAAACAAACATGCCCAAAAAGAAAATAGTGCTTGACAGTTGGCAATAATATGTATCCAAAATTGTACGTTTACATTTATTGTAATTAGCATAATTATATGTGTAGATTTATAGGAAACCATTTAATGTAATCATTATATAATTGTGGAGAATTATGAAATGAGGGACACGAAAAAAAATATTCTCTCAATTCTTTACATGGTATCACACCTTCTTCTCTGAATCTATCGATCTTGCTCCTGCTCTTCTTCCTCTTCTCGCCTGCCAGCCATCTTTCTTCTTTATTGCTATTTTCTCCGCCACCATGGACCCAAAAACCCACCCCGCTATTACCATCTCGAACATCAAAACCTTTATTCCAATTGCCCTCGAGATGGAAACTAGCCAATACTCATCCTGGGCAGAATTATTCAAGATAACATTGTCATGCGTTCCAAGTCCTTGATCACCTTTCTCCTCCTAAAAAAGAATCACCCGCTGCTAACAATGAAAAACCCGCTACTGACAAAGAACAATCTCCGGTTCCAACCGATGATGTGTGGGATCGTTTGGATGCCATAGTCCTTCAATGGATCTATGGCACCATATCTAATGACCTATTGAGCACTAGTATACGACCCGATTCCACCGCATGTTACGCTTGGACTGCCTTGGAAAACATCTTCCATGACAACCAAGCAACTCGAGCCGTGTTATTACAAAAGAAGTTTGCAAACCTCCGTCTTGACTCGTTCCAAACCATGACTGCGTACTGTCCAGAAGTAAAGGTTATCTCAGATCAATTGGCCAATGTCGGTTCTCCCGTCACTTAACGAAATTTGGTCATCCAACTTCTTTCCGGTCTAACAGAAGCATACGGTAGTGTGGGTGCCATCTTACAAAATACCAAGACATTTCCCACTTTTTATGAAGCACGCTCTCAACTAATTCTTGAAGAAACAACCAAAGCCATCCGTGTCGCGAACGACACAGCCCTCCACACTTCCACTCCTACATCTCAACCACAAACCAACCCGCCTATAATCACCCCTCCACAACTGACTCAATCCTCGAACCGTGGTGATCGTGGCCGTGGTCGCGGTCGAGGCCGAGGCCATGGCAGAACCAATCCCGCACTCCCCTGGGCACACTATCCTTGGTCAACCCAACCCACTGCCAGTCCAAACCGGAACAACCCCTGGTCTAACCCAACAAACTACTTTTGGCCCACCCCACCTTGTCCTTATTCCACAATCCCTCAATCTTGGCCTATGAACTCAAACCCACAACAAGGAATTCTCGGCCCACGCCCACAACAGGCCTACACCGTTTCGGATCACACATTCATTTCAACCGAACTTGATCAAGCATTCAACGCCTTTACGCTTCATCCACCGGATCAAAATTGGTATATGGACACGGGAGCCACAGGGATAATGACTAATAACCTTACTAATCTCACTTCTCGTTTTAATAAAGTGCATACACGAAACATTATCGCCGGTGATGGTAACAATATTCCAGTTCATGCAATTGGAAATCACACCCTTCCACCACCTTTTCCAAATTTCAAATTAAACAACATTCTTTTTGCATTAAAACTTGTTAAAAACTTAATTTCGGTACGACGTTTAACCACCGACAACAATGTTACAATCGAATTTAATCCGTTTGGTTTTAATGTGAAGGATCTTCGCACCCGGAAGCCCCTTCTTCGATGTGATAGTGCTGGTGACCTCTACCCATTAACACTTCCTTCAAGAACACACATTCAAGATTTTCATGTTCCGGACTCTTCCTTCTTAGCCGACCCAAGACACTTGGCACCGACGTCTTGGACATCCCGGATGCAATATTTTGCAACATTTAAAACCTAGCTTGCACTTTTATTCCAATAATGTTAAACATTCTCGTATTTGTGAACCTTGTGTGTTTGGAAAACAAATTAAATTTTCTTTTTATAATTCTCATACTTGCACCGCATTACCATTCGACATAGTGCATAGCGATTTATGGACCTCCCCGGTTCTCTCTTCTACCGGGTGTCATTATTATGTCCTTTTTTTAGATGATAAAACTAATTTTTTATGGACATATGCCCTCGCCTCCAAATCTCAAGTGTTTTCTAAATTTCTCGAATTTCATAAATTAATTACCACCCAATTTCAAACAACCATAAAATGTTTTCAATGTGATAATGGTCGTGAGTACAACAACACCCTATTTCATAATTTTTGCACTTCGAATGGCATGACATTCCATTTTTCATGTCCATACACATCTGTTCAAAATGGTAAATTGGAGCGAAAAATAAGGTCCATCAACAACATAAGGCGCACACTTTCATCCCAATCCTCCATTCCTTATAATTTTTGGCACCATGCTCTCGAACGTGCAACCTATCTCTTGAATATCTTACCCACTAAGGTTCTTGACAACTCCACACCCATTTTTTGTCTTTACAATCGGCACCCATCATACGACCACAAACTCGCGGACCGCTCAACTCTGTATGTTTTCCTTGGCTACCCGTTAAATCACCGGGCCTACAAATGTTATAACATCAAAACCAAACAAATAACTATTTCTCGAGACGTAGTCTTTGACGAAAACGTTTTTCCATTCTCCACTCAATCTTCCACCCCCTCAACTTATGATTTTTTAACTTCTACTCCTTACCCATTTTATTGGACATCCTCTCCTATTCAAAACACTACAACCCACGTTTCCACTTCTACCTCTGAAAATACCCCACCTAATTCCCCACCCACAAGCCCAATTTCTCCCATTGGTGAAACAAACATCTCAACCCCATCACCTTCTACACTGCCTACCCCACCATCCCATACAACTACTCAGTACAATCCAACACTAACCGACTCAACTTCCCCGTCCACTCCCTTTCCTCCCAACCCAACGCTTGCCCCCCAACCGACCCAATAAACTCGTACAATAAACACCGATCAATGTCCTGTATTTTTAAGCCCAAACAACACTTTAATCTTAACATCTCTACTCCTCCCATCTCTCCATTACCCAAATGACCAACCGAAGCCCTTTCTAATCCGCACTAGAAAAATGCCATGACCGATGAGTTTCGGGCACTTATTGAAAACTGGACTTGGGATTTAGTACCAAAACAGCCTGGTATGAATATTGTTCGGAGAATGTGGATTTTTAAGCACAAAAAGAAAGCGGACGAGACACTTGAAAGATACAAGGATCGGTTAGTTTGTGATGGTCGATCTCAACAAGTCGGGTTTGATTGCAGGGAAACTTTTAGTCCCGTTGTTAAACCGATTACCATTAGAACCATTCTATCTTTGGCATTGTCAAAATCATGGCCAATACATCAACTTGATGTCAAAAATGCCTTTCTCCATGGCCTCCTAAATGAAACGGTTTTCATGCACCAACCTATGGGCTTTCGAGATCCGAATTATCCGAATCATGTGTGCCTCCTGAAAAAGTCGCTATACGGTCTTAAACAAGCACCAAGGGCATGGTACCAACGGTTTGCCGAATTTGTTTCTACGATGGGCTTTCAACATAGCCAATGCGACCATTCCTTATTCATCTTCAAACAAGGGACACATACAGCTTTCATTTTATTATATGTGGATGACATTCTCTTGATCACCTCCACGGATAGTTTACGTGACCGGTTCATGGCTCTTCTCTCTAAAGAATTCGCCATGAAAGATCTCGGACCACTTAGTTACTTTCTCGGAATTTCCGTAACAAAAACCAAAAATTCTCCCTTTAACAAGAGAAATATGCTTGAGAAATTCTTGAACGAGCCGGCCTCACGAATTGCAACCCTGATGCCACTCCGGTTGATACGCCCAATAAATTGAGTGGCACTCATGGTACACCCGTCGAAAACATCACTGAATACCGTAGCTTCGCTGGAGCCTTACAATATCTCACATTCACATGACCCGCTATCTCCTATGTAGTCCAACAAGTATGTCTTCATATGCATGATCCAATGACCACTCATTTGAATGCTTTAAAAAGGATTCTGAGATATATAAAAGGCACCATCACATATGGCTTACACCTTCAAGCATCCCCAACTACGTCTCTCGTAGCCTTCACGGACACGGATTGGGGAGGGTGTCCCGACACCAGCCAATCAACGTTTGGGTATTGCGTCTACATGGGTGAAAATTTATTTTCATGGTCCTAGAAACGCCAACCCACTTTGTCCCGTTAAAGTGCCGAGGCGGAATACCGGGGCGTCGCAAATGTAGTTTCCGAAGTATGTTGGCTCCGAAATCTATTACTTGAACTACACTATCCTCTTAACTGCGCAACATTGGTTTACTGTGATAATGTTAGCGCCATCTACTTAGCCGGCAATCCAGTCCAACACCAACGTACAAAACACATAGAAATGAACATACATTTTGTACGTGAGAAGGTCACCAAAGGTCACGTAAGGGTTCTCCATGTTCCCTCACGATATCAAATAGCTGACATTTTCACTAAAGGCTTGCCAAAGGCTCTATTCGATGATTTTCGTAACAGTCTCAACATTTTCACTCGAGACGTAGTCTTTGAAGAAAACGTGTTTCCATTCTCCACTCAATCTTCCACCCCCTCAACTTATGATTTTTTAACTTCTACTCCTTACCCATTTTATTGGACATCCTCTCCTATTCAAAACACTACAACCCATGTTTCCACTTCTACCTCTAAAAATACCCCACCTAATTCCCCACCCACAAGCCCAATTTCTCCCATTGGTGAAACAAACATCTCAACCCCATCACCTCCTACACTGCCTACCCCACCATCCCATACAACTACTCAGTACAATCCAACACTAACCGACTCAACTTCCCCATCCACTCCCTTTCCTCCCAACCCAACGCTTGCCCCCCAACCGACCCAACAAACTCGTACAATAAAAACCCAATCAATGTACGGTATTTTAAGCCCAAACAACACTTTAATCTTAACATCTCTACTCCTCCCATCTCTCCATTACCCAAATGACCAATCGAAGCCCTTTCTAATCCGCACTGGAAAAATGCCATGACCGATGAGTTTCGGGCACTTATTGAAAACAGGACTTCGGATTTAGTACCAAAACAGCCTGGTATTAATATTGTTCGGAGTATGTGGATTTTTAAGCACAAAAAGAAAGCGGACGAGACACTTGAAAGATACAAGGATCGGTTACTTTGTGATGGTCGATCTCAACAAGTCGGGGTTGATTGGGGGGAAACTTTTAGCCCCGTTGTTAAACCGGCTACCATTAGAACCGTTCTACCTTTGGCATTGTCAAAATCATGGCCAATACATCAACTTGATGTCAAAAATGCCTTTCTCCATGGCCTCCTAAATGAAACGGTTTTCATGCACCAACCTATGGCCTTTCGAGATCCGAATTATCCGAATCATGCGTGCCTCCTGAAAAAGTCGCTATACGGTCTTAAACAAGCACCAAGGGCATGGTACCAACGGTTTGCCGAATTTGTTTCTACGATGGGCTTTCAACATAGCTAATGCGACCATTCCTTATTCATCTTCAAACAAGGAACACATACGGCTTTCATTTTATTATATGTGGATGACATTCTCTTGATCACCTCCACGGATAGTTTACGTGACCGGTTCATGGCTCTTCTCTCTAAAGAATTCGCCATGAAAGATCTCGGACCACTTAGTTACTTTCTCGGAATTTCCGTAACAAAAACCAAAAATTCACTCTTTAACAAGAGAAATATGCTCGAGAAATTCTTGAACGAGCCGACCTCACGAATTGCAACCCTGCTGCCACTCCGGTTGATACGCACAATAAATTGAGTGGCACTCATGGTACACGCGTCGAAAACATCACTGAATACCGTAGCTTCGCTGGAGCCTTACAATATCTCACATTCACACGACCCGCTATCTCCTATGCAGTCCAACAAGTATGTCTTCATATGCATGATCCAAAGACCACTCATTTGAATGCTTTAAAAAGGATTCTAAGATATATAAAAGGCACCATCACATATGTCTTACACCTTCAAGCGTCCCCAACTACGTCTCTCGTAGCCTTCACGGACGCGGATTAGGGAGGGTGTCCCGACACCCGCCGATCAACGTTTGGGTATTGCGTCTACATGGGTGAAAATTTACTTTCATGGTCCTCGAAACGCCATCCCACTTTGTCCCATTCAAGCGCCGAGGCGGAATACTAGGGTGTCGCAAATGTAGTTTCCGAAGTATGTTGGCTCGGAAATCTATTACTTGAACTACACCATCCTCTTAACAGCGCAACATTGGTTTACTGTGATAATGTTAGCGCCATCTACTTAGCCGGCAATGTAGTCCAACACCAACGTACAAAACACATAGAAATGAACATACATTTTGTACGTGAGAATGTCACCAAAGGTTACGTACGAGTTCTCCATGTTCCCTCACGATATCAAATAGCTGACATTTTCACTAAGGGCTTGCCAAAGGCTCTATTCGATGATTTTCGTAACAGTCTCAACATTCGCGATCCTCCGGTTTCAACTGCGGGGGAATATTAGAATAGTGCTTGACAGTTGGCAATAATATGTATCCAAAATTGTACCTTTACATTTATTGTAATTAGCATAAGTTTAGGTGTAGATTTATAGGAAACCATTCAATGTAATCATTATATAATTGTGAAGAATTATGAAATGAGGGGCACGAAAAAAATATTCTCTCAATTCTTTACAGAATAAACAAACAAAACAACTAAAATTAAAAATTCAGATAGCATGTATATAATTATAGATTAGTGATGGTTTGTTAACTCACCTCACAAATAGATTAGTATACACTAATTGTCTGAGCAGCTTTCAACTCTGTTATTCTTTAAGCACGTGTTAATGGAAGAAACAAATACCCACAAAAGATATAAAAAGATGAGGCAATTGCATATCTCCCCTCTAAAAATATATAATTAATTAGAATAATACAGATGGGACAAAAAATGGTCGGGTTTTAAACATTCAATTACACGCCATGTCACTTTTGACCATATTTGAGCTTTGACCCATTTCATTTTGAACGTTTTTGAAAATGTCGAATTGACACATTTGATATAACATATAACACAAATTTAACTAATATATACGTTTGGAACACAAACAAATGTAGGCATGTCCTGTTAATAAAAAGGGCTCTTGAACATGCTCTGTGTTCATTACATGCATAATCTCTTGATTTAGAGCTTAAAATTTGTTTTATAATATCAAGTTAGTCACATTCATGAGTAGAACACTTTCTATCATAGATTCCTCGGGATTTTGTTGTTCAACATCAAATAATCACCAACTAATAGGAGTTTTGAGCTTTAAATCAGACTCCAAGCCCATAATTACATCATGATAGTAAATTTGTGTCTAATAATTTTTTCTTTGCAAATGAAATAAACAATTAACAAAAAAATCAAGTGCACAACTATTAGGGCATTAATAACCAAACAAAATCAAGCAAAATTAATTAAAAAAAACAAATAAACACAAAGCAAAGCAAAATTTTACAGAACAAGCAAAACTCATGCGCTCAACTATTAGGTTGCATTTGGTTGGAATGAATGGAATGGAATGGAATTGAATTGAGAAACTAGTATAATTTTCAAGTAAAATTATGTTTGAGTTATCAATTAAAAGTAAACCCAAGGGAATATTTCACCTCAAATTTCCTTGGTTGTGGGATTTCAAAATCCTTCCACCTAAAGAGGGAATTTGAAATCCCACAACCAAGGGAATTTGAGGTGAAACATTCCCTTGGGTTTTACATTTCATTACCCACTCAAACATAATTTTATTTGAAAATTATACTAGTTTCTCAATTCCATTTCATTCCATTCAATTCCATTACATTACTTCCAACCAAACGCAGCCTTAGTGCATGAACAATTAGGAAATTAGCCAATTAGAAAAAATATAATCAAGCAAAGATACCAAAAAAATCAAAGGCATAAAGGATTACCTACAATGTGATTTTGAACTGATGAATTGATTGAATAGAAACCAATAAACTAGTTGGACATAATCGATGAAGTAATCGAACAAAAGCGTGATATACATGTTTTAGAATTGTTGAAGAATTGTTTTGATGCAAATATACTTGTTTAATTGCTTAGATTATGTGTACCTTAAATTGCTTCCAAGTTCCACATCTGATTGAACAACTAAATAATCATGAAGAACAGTCACATCCATATCCAAATCTAGTGAATTATTGCAAATGAAGAACAACAGGAGCATGATTGCACAGAAGAATAGAGAACGCTTACATTTACGATCATTTAAAGAATCGGAATTTACGAATTCCAGCTTCAATGGCTGCCACCGCCTACCGTCGACCTGCAGCCTTCCGCACCGTCGCCTCCCACCACTTACCTGCCACTACCCGCCGCCATCATCACCTCAAGTTAACAGTTTTTAGTGTTTTACTCTATTAGATTATAAAATTGAGGATTTTGGGTTTATGATATTTAATTTCTATTCTTTCTGTGTTATTTGTTATAAAAGTCAATTAATTGAAATTAGCATATGAATTAAGGATTTGAAAGATAAATTAGGGATTTGTTATTGAAATTAGAGATTTGAATTGTGCTATTTTAAAATAAGATTGAGATTTTTAATACGGTTTTAAATATGCAAATTTTAGAATTGGGAAATAGATTTAGTGAGGTAAAAACTACATTGGTAGAAAGTATGTCGGGTTTAAATCGTTATAATATTGCTTCTAAGTTTGACATAAAGATAGTGGCGTTTTCTAAGATGTATCAAGTTGATTTAAATCTGAATAAAAAAAATGTATTTTGGTTGAGTTTCTGGTCTTTTATCACCGAGTAAAAGAACATGATAGTTTTGTAAACTTGAATGGAATGTATCACCTTGCTTGGCTAATGGTGAAAATCAAAAATAATTTTTCTTTTCCTTTGTTTTATTAGATATTGAAGCTAGCAATGGTTTCACCGATTGCAACCGCAACCATTGAAAAATATTTTTTTTAACTCAAGTTTATCAAGATGGATTTACGGAACCATATGGGGGAGGAATATTTGAACAATGCTCTAGTATGTGCAGTTGAAAGGAAAACATCTGACGATGTAATGGATGAGGATGAAATGCTTCGTCTTCAAGCTATGAAAAAGTATCCGAATAGTAAAGTTCTGAGATCTAATAGGTATTTGTTTAACTTTCTTTATTGTTATGTTTTTTTTTCATTTATTTATATAAACGTACGGTAAAAAATTTTTTTACGTTACCCTAAACTTGTCTTCTTGATCCGCCACAGTTTTTGGGATACACCAATCCGAACACTCTTTGCGAGCTCCGAACTTCACTGAGCTCACACGTATTATGGCTGATATTAAGGATATTATTTATAGTGTTATCTCTCTTAAATATAGACAAATGAGCCGTTGCCCTTTTTAGATGGCGTCTTCACTATTACCTCTGATTGGTAAAACACACTATGTTTTTCATATGCTTAACTAATCGATGTTTAATGACTTGTATTATCTTTTAATATGGGTTTGGATGCTTTTTTTCTTTCAAGATTTCACATGGGTATTGACGTTTTGTGTGTGTCACAAATTGGATTTTTAATATTTAATTTGGTGAATATGATTTCACTAACACGAAAATGATCGATATGAGTTTTTTTTAGTTTGTTGAATTCCGTACGATTGTTTTATGTTTACTTTTATAGGTTGGCGGAGTTCGCTATGTTTTTTATGGGTAATGTTAGGTTTATTAAATTTGGTATGTTTGTTTTAGGTGTAGTTTTAGGTTGTAAAGTTATTGTTCTAATTAAGAAATATTTATCAATAGTATTTTTAAGAGACTTATTAATTTCTCATAATCTTATTAGACAAAACTTACTTCAATTATTTTTTAATTTTAATAAGATACTAAATAAAGGAGATGCGTATGAGTAACACATTTTTTCTCAACAAAAATTTTCTCTATTAAATGATTATATTAATTACTATTAGTACTATTAAATTATATTTTTAATTAATAATAGTTTTACAAATAAAAATAAAATATTTTTATTAATGTTATTTTTAAAGATATAAATTTCAAAAAATAAGAAAATTTTTCAAAACATCAAACTTTTATAATAATACGAAATAGTTTAAAGTTGGTGCTTTGAAAAAGAAAAATCTTTATAAACCAAAATAATTAAAATTTAAAAATGGTATTTTTTTTAAGTCGTTTATTATGAAACAAAATGTGTAATATATTTTTTTTGGAAAAAAAGTTTAAAAATTAATATCATTGTTTTAAAACTTTTGATCTTTAGCCTTATATAATTTCAATCATATCATATGTTAGAATATTGTTGTTTAATTACGTTTTTTATATTTTATTTATTAAACACATGTAGTATACGTGTTTTTTAAAGCTAGTTATTAATAAATGAAATGTTAGTTAAAAGCAAAGTTTGGTAAAATTCTAATTCATTAATGACTAAATAAAGGAGCGTACATATATGTTTTTTGGACGGCTACTTGGATCACTAATAAACCACTGTACCACCCGATCATCTTCATTACTCAACTACGAAACCTGTGATACCCATGACAAGGAAACTCATATTATGTGAGAAAAACCCTCTAACCTACCTAGACTCCCCCCTCTTTATTTTTGTTACAAGTAAGACTTGAACCCAATACCTCTATTTATTTTTATGTGATATTAGGTATCTCACCTTAACCACTTGAGTTAAGGGTCATTGGTGAACGTATATATATGCATGCATAATATAAAAGCTGTATAGATAATTTGGTAAAAAAACAAAAATAAATAAATATAATTTGTTGCCTTCTAATCATTAAAAAGCTATAAACTATTAAAATATTATCTTAATGTTCATTAAATGGCTACCAAAAAACACTTAACGTGATTAATAAGAAATTATGGAATTAATTAAAAATGTCCAACAAGATTAGGAGGGCATACTAAAAGTTTTTTAACATCATTTTCAATGCTGGCATTGAGGAGGGGTGGAATGGAATTCTCTTTGGGGCTCACTTGCTCAAAAGGCAAACAAATTTTTATTTTTAAATTAAATTATATTAATTATTTTATAAAAAAATATTTATAAGGTATAACCCAATAAGAAAACTTAACCCAATTATGTTTTATATCAAATATATATTTTAGAGCATATTTTATTAACTCAATTACTCTATTACAAACGTCTTTTTAAAAAAGCAAAATACTCAATACTTATGGGTCATGGTTCAATCTTATTTGTTTAATTATATTATAAGGTGATTGCTGAATTAACTCAATTAGAAGCCCAATTAAAAAATATATATAAATTGATTAGAAATAAGGGGAACAAAAGGCTACTCTGCAATGCGTAATTTTGTGCGACTATCATTATACACAAAGTACAAAGTTTTTATAGACTATTTATTTTGTAATTGTCAATTGTACCTTTGAACTTTATGCAACGAGTCATTCAATAATTTTTAACTTGTTTTGTATAGTAGAATATCTAGAGTTTGTATAATTACACAAACAAGAATATTTATATAATTTTAACATGTCATTCAATATTTTTATCATTCTCTTCTACATCATCATGGTTAACTTGTTGTAGATCATCAACAATAATGTCTTGAGCACTTAATCTTCCAGCCCTAAATGCTTCATAACTAGTCATGAAGGTAGTAAATAAAGCAAGATGTTATTCAGCAATCTGAATGGTTTGTTTGGATGGCCTGGAATTAGCAACAAATGCTTGTTGAACTTTACTTTAGGGTTGCTTGAGTAACATGAGTGGGATTGAGTTTGAATAGATGAATATTGGGTTTGCATAGATGATTGCATGGGATAATACTACTTGGGAGATGAAGCTTGAACATGTGATATTTTGAAAATAAAGGACTTCCTGTTTGTTGTTGTTGACATGCCAATGAGTAGCTGATGTAATAGTTTCGATTACTAGCCTTCTTAGCATATAATGTAGTGGCTTCAGCACATATTGAGTTCAACTGCTTTGCAGCTCCTCGTTTATCATCAATTTGATATGACTTAATGGTTGATATCAAATCACTCATATGTAACATAAACAAATCCTTTGTCCTTTTGATTGTTGTGCAATTATTTTTCCAACTGTAAGGCAATGATTTTAATAGCTTATTGTTCTCAACAATATTTTACAAGACAATGCTAGCACTTTTCCTCTTTGTTACCAGTTTAACAGATCTTGAAATTTAAGTTTCAAGTGTTTCACCGTGAACATGATTGAACATGTTAAATTTCCTGCTCGAGCATGTCTTTTTCACTTTCTCCCATGTATTTGTTGCCCATGATTTGAATTTCCATTACATCCCATAAACCTTTGGCTCCTCTGTATTCTTTGAATTTATGTGTAATTTCAGTAGTCAACACGATGGTTATAACTGCATAAGCTTTGACATCCTATTCCTGGTTTTTCATGTATTCTTCATCCCAAAGTTGTTCAGGTTTTTGAATCATTTCTCCTTTTTCATTTTTATACAAAGGAATGTATGGTCCATATTTGATTGATCGTAACATCCTGGGTTAAGTGTAAATAACATGGTTCTCAAATCGTTATACCCAATGAACATAATCATCTTCACTTAATAGTCTTGGTAGTTTAGTACTTATTCCAATCTTAGTATCGAAACTCAGTGTGGCTGTAAGATTCATCAAATTAGGGTTATTAGCCTTGTGAAAAACAAGCTTCAAACTTCACAAAATTTGTATGGAAAATCTGACTACTCACGCGAGAACAAGAAACTTTTCGCGTGATAACAATGAACTTTTCACGCAATAGAAAATGTAAGTAAATTTTGTGATAACTTCTCGCGCGAATAAAATCTAACTGTTAGTTATATTTTTAGTCATTAATTATAGTAATTTTAGAGTATATTTTAGCATATATTTTTCATTATCTGCATGCATTTTTCGTTTATTTTATATAATATTAGTTTTTATGAGATGGAATCTACTTTTGTATGTTTTGATTGGTTTTATAGGTTTATGGAATTGGAAGAGAAGAAAAAAAAGGAGGGCTTAAAAGAAAATTTCATTAAGTTTGGGGATTTATTTAAAGCCTTATAAAAGAATTCAAATTCAAAATCCTATAAAAATAAGAGTTTATTGGAGGAATGGGGGCATGATAAATAGGGCTGGAAAATTAAAAACGGGGGCATCTTTTGGAGACTGGAGAAGTCGACCAAAGGGGGAGCAAAATACAAAAAGCTTGGAAGGAGAATTCTTGATCGACGAGGGCTGTAGAAAAGAAAATGGTAATCTTTTTCTCCATTTTTTATGAAGATCAATTAATTGTTTTGAGATTTTTTTTTAGTAAGTTTTTGTTTATTTATTTTGATTAACCTAGCCGTCATGTCCGGCTAGAGTACTTTTAGTTTCATCATTAGCGTTAAATTTCTTTGATTTGGTTTGAACTTATGTGAAGCGTTTATAAGATGTTTTTATTTTGATGGTTTGTTTGTTTGATTTTTAATCTTAAACCCGGATCTAATCCGGTATATATTAGATTGTTAATAAATGTGATCAACTTATTAGTTTTTTTAATAAAGTTTTTCAAATTTTAAAACCTTAATCAAGTTTTGATTTTTGATATATGGAACAATTAACGGTTTGAATTTTTCTATTAATTCATTCTAATTATAGAATCATACAATCTAGTTAAACATACCGAACGGCGTGTGTATATAATTATAATTGATACTTCTATCGTTGCAACCCGCACGCTAAGATCCGAACGGCGTGAGCTTAAAGTAGCGGGTTGGCTCTAATCAACGAACTGCGTTTGATTGGACGTTAGGTAGAGTGGATATATGAATGGCGTGATGTCTTGTATCGGTACAAATGATTAATTAAAAATAGTTATTGCACCGTAACCGTTAATGATCGTAAGTCAAATCGAATCAATAAATTACACTAGTGTTGAAATTAGCTTTCATATATTAATTTACTTTACAATTTACTTAGAATTCTTAGTAATTTCTTTTTAGAATTAAAAAAATACAAAAATGTCAATTTTTATTTTTCTAGCAGAACCTTAACACGGCCGCGTACAGTCTTGACACAGCCGTGTCGGCCTACTCGAGTTTTTCCTACTTTGTGAAATTTACTTTTAGTTTTAGTTTTTAATTAAAACCCTGACCTACTTTAACCCATAACGAACTATAGTAATTGTGATAAAATATTTTTGGTATAAAATAATTGACACGTATCCTGAGGACACGAACCCTACTTTCGCTCATACTATTCTTAGAGTGTGTGATGATAGGTTCATATTATAATATTTTATTTGCTGGATTCGACACCCAACAAATAGGCGTTGTTGTCGGGGATACGACAATTTGAATCGTTTTATGCCAAGATCTTTTCGTACAGGTACACCACTTGAGATTGACTCGAAAATAGAGAAAACCTTGATAAGACGATTCAATCGTTTTATGCCAAGATCTTTTCGTACAGGTACACCACTTGAGATTGACTCGGAAATAGAGAAAACCGCAGAAAGGTTAAGGAAACAAGCGAAACTCTTAAAGAAGTTAGCAAGTTCCTCTACACCTATTACTTCACCTCCGGTCACCGACATTTAGCAAGACACACCCTTGTCAAGTGAATCCGAATCTGAAACCGAATCACCACAACCTTCACAAATAACCATCACTCCACCACAATCACCCACCCATCAAGAACCACTTTTACCGGAACCAACCATGGCAGCTAAAGCCGAACAAACTCTTAGGCAGTGGGCAACCCATGATGTTACCCAACAACCCCTCTACATAAACTACCCCGCTATGGTAAACTTTGAGCTAAAATCTAGTCTCATGCATTTATTACCGCTCTTTCCGGGCCTGGAGAATGAAGACCATCATAAATTTCACAAGAAATTCCATGTTGTGTGTTCCGGAGTAAAGCCACACAACGTTACTAAAGATCAAATCAAGCTTAGGGCATTCCCTTTTGCTATGCAAGACTCGGCTAAAAAATGGTTATATTACCTACCACCGGGGTCGGTAAACACATGGAATGATCTTGCAAAACTATTCTTAAACAAATACTTTCCGGAAGTCAAAGCCTCTATTCTACGCAAGGAGATCATTGGGATTAAATAAGCAAAAAGAGAAGCTTTACATACTTATTGGGAAAGATTCAAGAAGCTATGTGCTTGATGCCCACAACATGGCATCTCAGAACACCAACTACTTCAATACTTTTATGAAGGGTTAGCACCACTAGAGATACGTTTGATAAATGTCTCTAGTGGGGAGCTTTACTTGATAAAACACTGACTCAAATCAAAGCCTTGATAGCTTCGATAGCTAAAGATACCAAACATTCTTCACAAGATGATGTATGGTATGATGATGTACCATGAACGGTTAAAGAAGTTAGCACCCCTCACATTGAAAGTCAACTTGCTGAATTGACCAAAGCTGTAATGCAACTTACAAAAGAAAGGGATGTTGAGCCTAAACCTCTAGCGTGTGGAATATGCTTACAGTTTGGACACCCTACTGATATGTGTCCCACACTTCAAGAAGATGTTAAAGAGGCACAAGCAATAGGAGGTTATTCAAGACAGAATTCAAGACCTTATGAACAACCCAGAAATAATCAAAATTGAGGACAAGCACCCAATGTTGGTTATCTACAAAGACCTTCACAATTTCACCAAAGACCTTCGTTTCAGATGCAAAACAATCAAGAAAACTTTCAGCCTCGGCAACAACAACAAGCAGGGAGCTCGGGGATGTCCTTAGAAGATATTGTCAAGAGTTTAACAACCAACACACACACATTCCAGCAAGAAACAAGAGCTAGCATTAAGAACTTAGAGCAACAAGTGGCTCAACTTGCCAATTCCGTAAGTAAGTTGGAATCTCAAGGTAAACTCCCACTCAAACCGAGACAAATCCTAATCATAATGTTTGTGCTATTAACTTGAGAAGTGAGGAGAGTTGCAAAGGCCCGAGAATACATGAAGTAAACAAGAAGGAAGAGACTGTTGATTCAAATAAAAAGGATAAGAAGAATAAAGCATCAAAACCAATTAAAAATGAAGTGAGATTTACTCCTTTGCCTCCATTCCCATCAAGACTAAGAGGTACACAAAAATAAAGGGAAAAACAAGAAATCATGGAGACTTTCCGGAAGATAGAGTTAAACATTCCACTTCTTGATGTTATTAAACAAGTTCCATGGTATGCTAAATTTTTAAAGGAATTTTGCACATCAAAGAAAAAGCTAAAAGGTAATGAAACGGTAAAGTTAAGTGAAAATATTTCTGCTATTTTACAAAAGAGATTACCCCCAAAGTGCAAGGATCCAGGTGTCTTTACCGTTCCTTGTAAATTGGGGAATGTTAGTGTTCCTTGGGCAATGCTTGACCTTGGAGCCTCTATTAACGTCCTACCATACTCAATTTTTAAAACACTTAATGTAGGTACGTTAAAGAGGACCAGGGTAGTAATTCAATTGGTCGATAAGTATATAGTACACCCAAAAGGTGTATTAGAGGATTTGTTGATTCAAGTGAATGAACTAGTATTTTCAGCTGATTTTAATGTGTTAGATATGAGGGATGATGACTCTATAAATTCTAGTTCTTTCTTGTTGGGAAGTCCATTTTTTAAAACTGCTAGAACTAAGATTGATGTTTATAATGGTACACTTTCTATGAAGTTTGATGGGGATATCATCAATTTCAACATAGATGATGCAATGCGTCACCCAAGTGATATCTCATCCTTAAACTATTTATATATAACTGAACCACTGACTGTTGAATGCATTGAGTTATCTAACAAGAATATTGATAAGGATGCAACAAAAGAACATATTAAAAAGTTTAAGCTTGGGGAGGTTTTGTTGGAGCTTGCACTAGACTGAATGAGACATCAAAAAGTCTAGCAAAAAACGTTAAAGAGAGGTGCTATGCGGGAGGCAACCCGTGTTTTCTTTATCTTTTTGTAAATATTTTCTTTTTCATTTTATTTCATGCTAAATAATTTTTAATTTTCTTTTCATTTTGCTTTGTGTCAATCACAAGGTTAAAACGGCCGTGTCAAAAACTCTTCTTAAAAATAAAATGGTCGCGTAAGCCTTCGGAGTAAAAAAAAGGGCTCAAACCATCCTCCAATCGTAATCGCTACTTGGCTTCTTTTCCAACCTTGACTTCATGACCATAACCTTCCTCCGTTCCTTCCACCACAACTTGCCAACGTCTACCACCATAGTAGACCTATTTTACTGTATTTTTCAAGCCTCGAGTACGAAGCTAGATTTCAAGCTTGGGGAGAGGTATGTTTTACTTCATTGTTCTATCTATTTATAGTATTTTTTGATTCCTCCATTTACTTTATTGCATTTACCTATAACTAGTACATTAGTGCAAAAAAAAAAAAAAAGGTCACACCTTTATAGTCATAGGACAGATTTTGAGAACAACATGAAAAATGATATTATCTTTTATTATGCTAATCATAGGTTGAATGCCAAAAAGTTTGATAGTAATAAAAAGACAAGTGTATCCCGTTATGCTAGTACCCTTTGTTCTTGGGTTTACAATGATAAAACGCTTGATATCCATGTGTGCCTAATGCCAATCTTATCACATAAGGAGACCAAGACCTAGCAAAAATAGGTTGAGAGCCGATTCCATCTAATTTATAAAAAACAAAAAAGAAAAAAAAAGGAAAAGGAAAAAAGGAGAATTAGTTATATGTTAAATAAGCCGCAATAATGGCAAACCATTTGTGATCTCGCGTGATGAAAAATTGACCACTTGCTCTCTATAGTACTTGAGGTTAGGAAGGTTTTCATCATGTGAAAAAAAGTGTTAGTATACTTAAATGACTAATTTAAAATTGATTAATTGATATGAAACGATAAATCATTAACTTAAGGGTTAGAGGATCATAACTAGCAAAATTGGGTACATATGTTGATAAAAATCTTGAAAGCCCCATTTGTGCACAACAACTGAAAATCAGCATAATAATATGATTTCATGCTCATACTTCTTACACGGGACTAAGATAGGTGTTACCGATATCCTAATCAAGTCACTATTTGTTTTGTTTTCACTGCCCAGTTCATTCCTATACTTGACTTCTTTGAGGACAAGGAAATGTTTAAGATTGAGAAGATTTGTTAGTTATATTTTTAGTCATTAATTGTAGTAATTTTAGAGTATATTTTGGCATATATTTTGCATTACTTGCATGCATTTTTTGTTTATTTTATATAATAATAGTTTTTGTGGGATGCAATCTACTTTTGTATGTTTTGATTGTTTTTATAGGTTCACTGAATTGGAAGAGAAGAAAGAAAAAAAAAGAAGGGCTTAAGTTTGGGGATTTATTTAAAGCCTTATAAAAACATTCAAATTCAAAACCCTATAAAAAATAAGAGTTTATTAGAGGAAAGGGGGCATGATAAATAGGGCTGGAAAATTAGGGGGAGGGGGGCATCTTTTGGAGGCTGGAGAAGCCGACCAAAGGGGGAGAGAAAGACAAAAAACTTGGAAGGGGAATTCTTGATCGACGAGAGCTGCAGAAAAGAAAAAGGGAATATTTTTCTCTATTTTTTTTGAAAATCAATTAATTGTTTTGAGGTTTTTGTATAGTAAGTTTTTATTTATTTATTTTGATTAACCTAGCCGCCATGTCCGACTAGGGTACTATTAGTTTCAACATTAGAGTTAAATTTCTTTGATTTGGTTTGAACTTATGTGAAGCGTTTATGAGATGTTTTTATTTTAATGGTTTGTTTATTTAATTTTTGATCTTAAACCCGAATCTAATCCGTTATATATTAGATTGTTAGTAAATATGCTCAACTTATTAATTTAACCTAATAAACAATTACATTTTATGTCATGTGTCATTCTAATAGAGATTCTCCGTTGCATTTTCCCGCCCATTCAATTGGTCTGAATTCAATAGCTCGCGGGTCATATAACCCGCTTTGATAGATCCGGAATAGAGGCACTTTTAGTTTTTAGAGATAAAACCTAAATTTGACTCTTTCAAGATCATCCTCAAGCATTCTATGTAGGGTTTGTTAATCTACGATTCAACAAGCATTCAAGATCTTCCACAAGGATTCAAGATCTAACATCAAACAATATGAACAATTCTCATTACAGACACACAAATATGTTGTGATTGAAGCCTCATTACATCAATTCCACAAGGATTCAAGATCTTCCAGATCTAACAGCATAAAAGGTCTCTGCTTAATCAAGATCATCCAAATACGTATGTAAAACAATCTACGAATCTAAGTTACTACCGTCGATGAGTTCGAGATTACATTTCTTAATAGTAATTTTTCGAATTCCCTTTTGTGTATTTTGTGATCTAAGATGCTCGGGTTCATTCTTTGATTAGCTTTCTGTGTGAATTAGTAGATTTTCTTTGTTGTTGTTAGCTTAGGGTTCTAAGGAATTGGGTTTTAAATCCGGTTGTGGTAATGGATTGTTGGTAATCATCTTCTGCCATCGCTTCACTGGTACTTTTTTCCATTCGTGCTTCTCTGTAATGTTTTAATTTACCAAGTCGTGTTTGATTTTGATTTTGTGTGTGACCGGTATCGTCTTTATTTTGTTATTGGAATTCTAAGTTTACTAATATGCAATTATCACTTTTTGCTCAGGTACTTGAGGGCTCAGCAATTTTCACATGCATATATGTATTATGTAAGTGTGAAATGCATTTATTTTGACAATTGATTCATAGCTTATTCCCTTTTTTTAAGTGCTTTGACAATTGATTCGTAACTTGAAATGCAATTCTACATCATTCTTCAAAGATCACCTAAGTTAGGATTGTTAATTTCAGTGAATTGTTCTTAAATTTAATTAACTGCGCAAATATTTAAAATCTAAGCCATGATGGTTCACTTTGGATATTAATTATATAATCATATATTCATATCATACATATTGTGATTGTAATTTTATTACTTGCTTACATGTAATGACTTAGAAGCTTCAGACTATCAATTAATAAGGAAAAAACATGAGACTCTCAGTTTAATGGTGGTGTAATTGTTTTGTAGATTCTTGATGATGTGAATTTTTGATGTGTGTTATGATAGGCATCATCATGGATTTGAATCTGCAAGTATGTTATGTTGGTTTTTGTCAACATGTCTTTCTTTGATGCATACCTCTGTTGCTAGATTGTATTTTTATCTGTTATTTTACTCCAGATCTCTGGTTGAATGACGATCCTGTCATCTTGCTCTTGTCGTTTCGCCATTTCATCGCTACCTTTTCAAGTAAGTGTGTCTTCTTCTTTGGGGTATGTTGTTGTTTGTCCTTTACATATCATTGTTTCTACTTCTGTAGTTGCTGTCTTTTTAGTGTTTGTATCCCATGGGAGCTTACCAAGTTGAGGTTACTGCTTTTGTCTTGCTTTGAATCGAGTTTTTAACTGATTAAAAATTTCTATATGCATTTGTCTTGTGGTCCTAGAAGTCAGAAGACTCAAAATATGTTCTCAAAATAATTAGAAATGCATTTTTTATTTTGGGTTGTATTGGTATGCTAACACATGTAAATTATATTTAATGGGATGTTAAAGAATATTTAATGTTTAGTCATGCATATGCTTAAACAAATGATTTCTCAATGCAATTTTGTTCTCCACATCTTTGATTATTGAGAATTATATGTAGTTTTGATGAAATCTTTAAGAATGGTTGTGTTGTTTTGTATATGATTATGTCTAGGAGTGTGCATGTTATGGTTTCAACCGGTGAGAATCAAAAAACCAACCCGTTCCAACTGAGAGTGCACTAGCTATACACGGTTTGCAGTTCTTATTTTTTCCGATAATCGGTTCCTTGTCATTTTTGGATTCGGCCCTAATCAAAGTTTAAACCGTGAGAACCGATTGTTAGGCTAAGTAAATTTAAAACCCTTTTAAGAGTTTTAGAAACTCAACCAGTTGAGTCCAGGGGTGTTAATCATAGCATATAAACGAAAGTAGCAACAGAAACAAAAATCGCAACATAAAACCAAAATCAAACCTACTTAACACATTCTGTTCATTCTCATTGCATTCTACGATTCATCACTAGGATTGATGTTCAATTTAAATTATTAAAATAAGTGTTGATTGGCTTTAGTTATCAGATAACCATCCACAGGTATGTAAAGGTTTTGACTTCGAATATTGGCCTTGGTTATTTCAAGTATGGTATCTATTTATATCTTTTTGATTTTAAGTCTTAGCATTGGTTACAAAGGGGATTGTGACTATGATTGTGTACACAGGATAGGTATGTGAATATGTATTTCTTAATTTCAAGTAGGCAAAGAACCGGCCCGTTCATAACCGTTGAAATGTCACATACTCGGACCATTTTATGTGGCGTTGCAAAGTTATAAACAAAGACAATTGCTTTACAAGGTTGGTTTGTATATGAAGCAACCAGTGTTTATGCATGCTCAACTTAATGTGGCGTTCTCCAGAATGAAAGCATAGATGAATTAAAGCTTTTGATACTTGATGAAGACGGTAAAATTACAAATAATACAATAAATATGTATGAAGAAGTATTTACAAAATTGTGAAATCTAATTGTAGGTATATTTCTTATTTTTGGACACAATAAATATCTTTATTTATGTGAATTTTATATTTTATATAATTTTATATTTTCCTACACTTTTAAATCGTATATTGCTAAATGAGACTTTGTTATACAACTCGTGTAATACACGGGTTTATAACCTAGTCTATACTTATTAATAAAACAATATCTTCAGTGTCACGTGTCATTTTCTTAGGCTTTTATTTTTTTGATTTCCCGCCTAAAATTGTATCTAGACTCATTATTAGTCATAGTTCATTTGAATAAAATCAAATATTGCTTTAATTACAAAGAGAGTTTTTTTTTTCCAAATATAATGTATATAGAAAATTTATTTACTAAAATAAATGTTTAAGTAAGTGTTTCTTTTTCTTACAATAATGTTATTGGTTAAATTTATTTTACTTTAAAAGAATATCATTTAAAAAGAGTCAACTAGAAAGGTTAATTAAGAAAATTGTAAAACTATTTGGTTCATATGTCGTAATTAAAAACAAAAAGTTTTTTTAAAACATATTTTTGTTTTTTTTAATTCACTGAGACTTAATTTTAAATCGTCTTTTTATATAAAAAAAAAAGTTAAATTTTTTTATCTATAGTTTTGTTTTAATTTCACACAAAAGTAGGCACATTTGTTTTTTTATTCTTTTTAAAAATTCGTATTTTTCGAAAATGTTTTTTAAGTAGCTTATAAGACGTAATAAGAAAACTATTTTTAACAAAAAATAAAAAATATTTTATATAAATATCGTTAATACTTATTAATAAAACAATATCTTAAGTGGCACGCGCTATTTTCTTAGGCCTTCATTCATTTGATTTACCGCCTAAAAATGTATCTATACTCGTTTTTAGTCATAGTTCACTTGAATAAAATCAATTATTGCTATAATTACAAAGAAAGTCTTTACCCTAGGATTGATGTTTAGGGTTTATGTCTTTTAGGCATTCTCATAAAAGTCAACAAAATTGAAGGAATAAACTAATTATGAATGAAAGTTTGTATATTTATATCTATAACTATACTTATTAATAAAATAATAACTTTAGTAACACGTGACATTCTTTTAAGCCTCTACTTTTTTCAATTCCCGCCTAAATATGTATCTGTTCTTATTGTTAGTCTAGGTTCATTTTACTAAATGTCAACTTTTGATACAAGAGATATTTAGGGAAAATTTGGAAATTTAACCCTAAATTAGAGCACATCTTTTTGGGAAATTAAATCATACCCGATATTTTTCTTTTTTCAAATAATTCATCAACAAAAACTGTAAAAATCATTTATGATTTTCTTTATCTATGAAATCGATTTCTTGATTGTTTATTTCCATTAAATTCTCGGTTTATATTCAAATCTTGACAAAAGTTATTGGATTTTTTAATCGACTCCTCTCCAATATGAAGGAATTCATGGGTGTTTGTTTTTGGGAATGAAATCATACCGATTTTAAAATATTTCTCAACCATCCGGGCTTTACGACTCTCGCGATTTCTTTATAAAGTCTAATGATATCGCCTTCGACAGACTACAGCGAACGTTCTCATTTTGGCTTCGGTTTCATCAAGTTTTCTTCAATAAAATGTATTTTTTTGTTATAATTGAGCTTTCATTATTTGCAATTATGATTTAACCTACCATTGTCTACAATTTTGTTTTTCGATTATATTGTTTTAGATTTGAAGGTAATCTATTTTAACAATCCATCTGTGAAGAGGTATCACATCTTTTACTTTTTAAACTTCTTTATATCTTTTTATATGTACTGCCATATTATTATTATATTTGATTGGAATTGATTTGATATGTGTGCATAAAATTTTAATGTATTTGAAAGTAATATTGAAAATCGCACTTTTATTCCACGATTGACTTTGACACCTTTAGACAAAAGGATTTTTTTTTAATTTCAAAGAAGACAGTTCCTGTTAGCAGTGTGTTTTACAATAACAATAAACAAGAGTCAAGGACAATCACTATCCAAAGTTGGTTTGTTTTCAAACAATGATCATGGTCAGCTCTATGTTGTATTATCTTGAGTTAAAAATAGGCAGAGATTAAAATTATTAATATTAGATAATAATGGAAAAATCACCAACAAAAATTTCAAATATTGTATACAAATAAATTTTCAGATGTTTATTAATTTGAAATATTATTTTTCATGTTCAATTTAATTTTTTTATTACTTAAAACTCTTATTTATAAGTTTATTTCATTCCATATTATACACTATTGAGACATATAAATATTAATAAAAAAACCTACTAATATTAGACGTAGCTAATGTTAAAAATTATACATAAAAGTCGATATACAAAGTATTATCAACAATATTATAACTTATGATTCTTTTTAAATAACAACAATATTTTTTGATTGAAACCGTGTGTTACATGGGTTTTTAGCCTAGTATATAAATATAATATTTCAGGTTTGGATCCGAAGTTATTAATTTATAAATTACAGAAAGTTGATCATTCGGATATTTGAACCATCCGATTTTTCTAAAATTTCCCTAAAATTCGCATACTCGAATTTAGATATTTAAATTTTAAGATATCTGAAGTTCTAAACAATTCGGGCCGAAAATTTCAAGTTTCTTATATGGATATATAGATTTGGATCTGCACTCAAAACTAATGCGTTCTTTTCCTTTAGTATTGATGCAGCCCATTTGGTAAGCCCACAATCGAATAGCAGCCCACTTAATATTTGGTTTTAGTTATAGGTTGTTGTTGCTTAAATCAAAGTCCAAACTAAAAAGTTTGATTATGTTAATACGTAGCCATCATCTAAATTTGAACTCTAATGTCTTTTTATTTCCGAAAGCTTCAATTGCGACATCCAAATTCAAACCAATATAATATTATTTAGAGTTAATTTCAATTTTACTCCCTAAGGTTTGACAAAAATAACTATTTTCATACAAACGATTAAAAAATATAAATTTAACTTCAAAAGTTTCATAAGTTGTTTTAATTTTAGTCCAAAAGTTCTATTACTTTGGATTCACGTTGAAACAATAATAAAACTTTTGAACTAAAATTGAAACAAATTATGAAAAATTTGGAGGTAAATTGATGTTTTCAATCTTTTGGAGGAAAATGGTTATTTTTGTTAAATCTTAGGTAGCAAAAATAAACTTAACTCTATTATTTATTATCAACTTCTAAGACAGAAAGATTGACAATACTATCAACTATCAACTTCTAAGTTAGAAAGATTGACATAATAAAATACATACATATATTTCTATTGATTCACATGTCGGTCTCAAGTCTAGCTTATAACATCGTTTTAGCCCATTTTCTACATACCCTATCAAATACAGACACAACCAAAGTAGTATATTTTATAAAAATATCGATGCATTTTATGAGACAATTAATATCTAATAAGTGTTTTTAAAACGCACAGATCAAAGTTGTAAAGTAGAAAAGCAAGTATTTTCACAACGTTAGGTTTTCAATAGAAGACGGTAGTAGACATTAGGTAGCTTGTAGAAAGAAGAAAGAAGCCGACAATTTAGAGGTCGAAACATTATGTCAAACTTTACAAGTTACCGGTGTGTCAAATATGATTTTTTTTTTTTTGTTAAACAACCAGGTACACTTTTATATATATATATATATATATATATATATATATATATATATATATATACACACACTAACAATTGTTTATATTTTTTGACACATGACATTCTCACAATCAATCTCCCATTTATTTTCTCGCCTAAATTATTTATTTTATTTTTTAAAAGTCAAATAACTAATTTCCAAATATTTCTCTTTCTCTCTCTCTCTCTCAAATATAAATTCAAGTCCTTGAATTAATAATTTTTAAAAGATTTTTTCATTAAATAAAAACTAAGTATTTTGATTTAAAATATATTTTTTCAAAAATATAATTTTCTAAAATTATGATTTTTTAAAATAATGAAGCTTTTTTAAATTATAAAATATTTAAATTCATTTTTTTATTAAATAAAATTTTTATAAAAGAACATTTATTTAAAACAAACCTAAAATTTTTAAACAACTAAATACTGATAAAATAATAAAAAAATTTCAAAGCAATTTTTTAAACCAAAAGTTTTAAAAATAATAATAAAATCAAAATACTTAACCATACGTAAATTTAATCATATGTTATATTAAAATAATGTTATACAATTTCTATTCATCATCAATAAATATTTAATATTTTTGTTATTCAAACCGTGTAATACACGGGGATATAATCTAGTTTTTCTAATAAAGTTGTTCGAATTTTAAAACCTTAATCAAGCTTTGATTTTTGATATAAGGAACAATTAACGGTTTGAATTTTTCTATGAATGCATTCTCGTTATAGAATCATACAATCTAGTTAAACATACCGAACGACGTGTGTGTTTAGTTATAATTGATACTTCTATCGTTGCAACCCGACACTAATCAACGAACTACGTTTGATTGCACATTATGTAGAGTGGATATCCGAACGGCGTGATATCTAGTATCGATACAAATCATTAATTAAAAATAGTCATTGCACCGTAACCGTTAATGATTGTAAGCTAAATCGAATCAAGAAATTACCTAGTGTTGAAATTAGCTTTCATATATTAATTTACTTTACAATGTAATTAGAATTCTTAGTAATTTCTTTTAAGAATTAAAAAAATACAAAAAATATCAATTTTCTTTTTTCTGGCAGAACCTTAACACGGTAGCATACAGTCTTGACACGGCCGTGTCGGCCTAATGGAAATTTTCTACTTTGTGTAATTTACTTTTAGTTTTAGTTTTTGATTATTAAAACTCTCACCTTCCTTAATCCATAACCAACTATAATAACTGTGCTTAAACGTTTTTAGTATAAAATAATTGACACATATCCCTGAGGACAGGAAACCTACTTCCTCTCATACTATTCTTAGTGTGTGTGACGGTAGGTTCACATTATAATATTTTATTTGCTGGATTCGCCAACCAACAGTGACCGTCTTATGCGATTAGTTGTTATTCTCGCATGAAATGTAAACTTTTCGCGTGAAAACAAGAACTTTTCGTAGGTTCTTTTCTAACTAAATCAAACTCTTTCAGCTTGAATCGATTCACCAGTTCATTCAAAAATGATAATTAAGTTTCAATTAAGTGAATTAAGTTCAAAGTTAAATTCTAATTGTCACTAATTGTTTCATATGAGCCATTTTAACCGTTAAATTGTTTTAAAAACTTCAAATGAGCTTATTCAACAGGTTCGCGATCTCAAACACATGAAAATAAGCACAAATTCGATCAATGAAATCCAATCTTCATGTTGAAATTGAATTTATAGCTCGAAACTTCTTCAAATTCAATCCAATCAGTTTAGTGCACTCAAGGCTATGATACCAATTGTAAAGATCGAGATAATTTGTTGTAGGTTGATCTCATGAGAGAAATATGGAATGAATCAATCACGAAACATATATGAATATGAAGTACATTGAGATCAAGTAAAAGTAAGCACAAATGTAAATAACTTTCAAGTATATTGCTCTTTAATCAAGGATTAGAAAAGTGTATATAATCAGGATTACAAACAAAATAAACTAAACAACCTATTTATACTAATTATCAAGTCCCGCGCGAGACCTTTCTTCTCGCGCGGATCAAAGTTCTTGCGCTGATACTATATCTTCATTATCTTGTTTTAATTTTTTAACCTCTAGGTTCAATCCCTACAACATGGTTCTCCCTCAAAAAGGAAACTAAGTAAAAGTGAGGCCATGAAGACTCACCTTAAATGCGGAGGAAAATCATGAAGTGTAACAAGTGAGAGTTAAATTTACCTAATAAATATAGGTCTCTAAGTATGTGTACATAATAATCATATGAACCTAATTGTATCCAAACAATATAAACTGTTAATGTGTTCGAAAAATGTTTGACAAATTCAAAAAAATTAACTTTTTGACCAAATGTGACTAGACTGACCCGATGACCTACTCGTGAGTTAAATAAGTAAAAACATGTTTTGTCATGCTAAAATAGTTCAAAAAATGATTAACATAAAGTTTCATGGTGAAAGTGTATTTTTGAAAAGTATAACCTCGTTAGACGTGTGTAATCTATTTTCAAAATCATGAACCATATTATAACTAGCATTTCATTTACGCACTTTGTTGGATCATAAGAAGGATGAATCTACCTAAAACTTCAAGTTTTGTGTTGATTCTGATATGTTGGAATACTTAAGCACTGAACTGATATGAAATCAGCACTTGTGTATATGTTGATTCACTACTGAATTAGAAAACTTAGTCAATATCAAAGAATAATGGTGACAAAGTTGCACTACAAATAGATCTTATGGACTAATGATTTTTGTCTGATGTCATACATATTTTTTAAACCAATAGTAATGCATATTCGTGGTATGCGTAGTGTATAGATCAATGGCTAAAACATGCCATTGATTTTAAACCTAGAATAGATGATCAGGATTCATTCTAAAGTTTAGCTTTCAAAGTATAAATACCTCGCACTTGTATAGATCGAGGTTAGCTTTTGCCCACTTGTTTTTCTCCTTATTGTACTCCTGTGTAATCAGCAAAGATAGTCATGTGAATACTTTGAAAGAATTTCTTGTGTCATTCTACATTCAAAGTGCTATCTATGTTTGTTTGTAAATAGTTAACCTAGATTCCACATTTGTTAACTGTCGATCAACAGAAAAGTCTTGTTTAGTTGAAACCTGATCAAACATACTTATTTCATCTAATAGCTTCCCATAGCATGTTAAAATAACCTAGAACAACGTACCCGAAGTTTCCCAATTAAAAAAAAGAATGCAAATTGAACAAATTTCATCAAAATATCCTAACATGTTCATATGAGCATTTTAACATTAATCATATCATTATATCATCTTCTATAGATATTATATTCAATATTCATAGCATCGTATCAAAAAAGTTTCCATACATAGCTAGCATTTTCATACAAAGTGTTTTCATAATATAATTATTCCCAATCCATTCTTAGGTTCTAAACATCATATAACAATCACACAACTTATCAATTATACATAGAACATCATCTATAAACCAACTACCCACAAAATTCCCTTTAATAGAAAGTACCCGAAAACCAAGCCGATTTCAAAAACTCAAAACATGAATTTTCTTCCACTAGCATCAACTAACATCCTATAATCATCTTATCACTTCAATCTCATCAAAATCATATAATTTCTCCAAATTAAAGTTTCCTTAATAGAAAACTTTTAGTTGTTGATCTAAATGACACAATTTTATAAAACTAAAACATCATAGTATTACGTACTAACTCACGAGTAAAAAATATCATTTAACAAATTATATATTTCATCCTATTGAATTTACTTATCAAGCTCATACTCCACATCAAGAGGGAGGAAGAGTTGTGGAAAAATAATACATTATGTGCTCATAATAAAGTAAATTGAAAACCCAACACAAGTTATGTGTTCACTTAAATACGTATGTAATACAATGAAAATAATGATTGATTATGTGTTAGTATGTAATAAATAGATTATTATATGTGTTAGTATTTCTTAAAACTAGTTATTAATAAATAAAAAGTTAGTTAAAACAAAGTTTGGTAAAATTCTACTTCATTAATGACTAAATAATGTAGCGTATATATATGTTTTTTGAACAGCCATTTGGATCATTAGTTAACCACTTTTCCACCCGATCATCACCATTAATTAAGTATGAAACCTGTGATAACAATCAGAAGGAAGCTCATATTATGTGAGAAAACTTTCTCACCTACCTAAACTCCCCCCCTTTTAATTTTTTATACAAGTGAAACTTGAACTCAAGATTTCCACCTATTTTTATAAGATATTGGGTATCTGATTTTAACCACTTGAGCTAAATGTCAATGGTGAGCGTATATATATGAACATATAATATCAAAGATGTATAGATAATTTGGTAAAAAAAAACAAAAATAAATAAAAATAATTTGTTACCTTTAAATCATTAGAAAGCTATGAACAATTAAAAATTAGGCTTTTTATTTCCATTAATTGGCTACCAAAGAACCCTTTAAGCCTCATTATTAAGAAATTATAGAATTAATTAATATTGTCCAACGAGATTAGGAGGGAGATACTATAAGTTTTTCAACAACATTTTCGGTGCCTGCTTTAAGTTTTTAACACTGCTCATCCTGAGTTAGATGTTTCTTAGTCCACTACTTATTTTGTTATGATCACGAAGAAGGATATATTTACTTATTTGATGGGTGCATGAGGAAAAAAATGGAAGGTCGACCATTTTGCCAAACTTGGCCGATTCTCTCATGACTTTTCATCAACAAAACAACAAGCATATCAACAAGAAGTAGAAGAACAACCTCAATCTAATCCTGTTGGTTCATCTTCAAGAACTCCTAGTGATGCTCCAGGAAGTTCTGCGCCTCATAGAAAACTTACTTTAGATGAAGAACTCAATAGATGGTTTGAAGACAATTCTGATTATAAGACATCAAGTGATGAGATGGGCAATGTGTCTTATATTCTTCAAGAAAGATCCAGATTGCCAGAACACCGCAAAACGCACTGCTAATGATACTAATGGTGATTTTGTTCCTGAAGATTTTCCAACAATGAATAAGAGGAAAGAGACTATGGCTAAGAAGAAAACTTCATCCAAGACTGGTGCACATGGTAGGGGAAGAGGAAGAGGTATTGTTATTGGAATACCTAGAACCCCAATGATCACTGCTTCACCCATTAAAGATACTCTAGTATCTGAGCCTTCTGTAATAGTTGGTGAGGCTGTTCATATTGATATTGCTACAACTGTCACGAAAGCAACTACTATGATAAAGACACCGATGCCCACAACCGATGATTTTCAAAGTACACCTCCTTGGAATCAAGATGAAGGATTATCGTTTGATGTTTAATAGTTGATCAACACTCCTCATGAAGAAAGAAGAGTAGCTAGAACCTTTTTAGAATCTCCACACATTACTCCGGTTTCTTTAGAACAACGAGTTAGCTTGTTAGAGAATGAAGTTTTTGAGAAGGCAAAGATGATAGAGTTGTTACATAAGGATTCACAACCGAAGAAGCTCGAATAAAGACTCTTGAACATCAAATGCAATTACTGTATGATACTGTTACAGTCATGTATAATCAACTTAAAACATTAACAGCTCAATCTACTTCTCATCCAACTCATACTGAACAACCTAGAACTACAAGTCATGTAGAACCATGTGAACAACTTTTTATTGATTCAGATCCAGTTGTAGAAGCTGATACTCCGGTACCGAACAAGACAGAAGAACATTCTACTGAGCAGGTGTCTGAAGCAATCATAGAGAACATCATTGTAACTCTTGAGCATGTGGTTCAAACTATTGTAGAAGAAGAAGATGATGAAGGTCTAGACACAGTTGATTATGACTCTAGTGTTGAAGAAGAAAATGATGATGATGATGATGATGATAATGATGATGATGATGTTGTTGATGTTGATGATGATGATGATGATGATGATGATGATAATGATGATGATGATGGTGATAATGGAGAAGGCGATGATAAAGGAAAAAAGAAAGATGAAGGTGATGATAATGATCAGGGTAGTGATATGGGCTTAACTGCAGGTCGTTCTCGTGAATCAGGATCTGAAAATGACTCCGAAACAAGTCTTGATGATCCAGAGGATTATCAACCACTGCATCTAGGGGATTATCAACCACTAGATCCAGCTACAAAAGAGTTGTATGAGAAAGGATTTTATACATTTGAACAACATATTTTAGCTGAGGAGTCTGATGAAGATTTAGGCTATTTTGATGATTTGGAAGACCCTGTTAATTACACTAACATATCTAGTAACAGGTTGAGAAATCTATTGTCAAATATACTATTAGAAGAAGGGGCACTACCCCTAGGCTTTAGAGTTGAGTAGCATACATCTGAAGCTATTGATATGACTGGACAAGTAGCTTTGTGTCAAGTTGGAAATATTTCAGTGCTCGCTCCTCCACCTTCTACACACCTTCATACGTTATGGCATCAAATCCTTTTACAAGATATGGAAACTCTGAGTCAATTTTGAGTTGGCCATATGATGGTGAAAAGAAAATGTATGTGATCAAGAGAAAGGTGGAGTTATAGAGTATTTTTAGGATGAACATAATTTTCATAAACTTAGAGCTTCTAATCTTTATTCCATATGAAGAGTGTCATTTCTCAATTTTAGCAATCATTGCAAAGCCAATTGGATAAGGAATATGATCTTGCAAAAAATTAAAACCAACTTCAAAGACTTCAAGATCGCTAAATCTAAAGTGATTCAAGATGAGACATGAATAGATCCAAACACAAACAAGCCGATGAAAGTCAAAGTGTTTAAACATCCCAGATATGCTAGAAAAATTCCAATCCATGCTCCCATACCGGAGGATAGTTTGTCTAAACTTATGAGATGAGTCTGTGAGAAGATCACTCGGCATGTTATGATCTATTGCGTTGTGAAAAAATTTCGTATCTTCGACCCTATTGATCTACTCAACCTCGGAAGAGAGATAATGATGAGGCTTTAGACTTTCCCAATTGAAGCTAATGAATCGGTACATTTTATAACAACTCAATTCTGTTGGTTGATTACGAAGACCCAAAACAACATGATGTATGCTTATGGTGGTAGTTATAAAGTTGTAGACGTGGATTTTTAAAGATTTGATTTACCAAGCCTAAGGGGAGATTGTAAGGATTGAACGTGGAGGCTCTACAAATCAAAACAAGTTGATGAAGATAAAGTTACCATGCGAGAACTTTGATCCGTGTGAGAGCTTTGATCCACACGAAAAGAAGTTCTCGCGCGAGACTACTTAGTTTAGTATAAATATTTTGTGTTGCTCATTTTGTAAAACTAGTTAATCCTGATTGAGTTCAATGGTGTAATCATTATCAGAGAGAAATATATTAAAAGTTATTTATATTTGTGTTTTTTTTTTGCTCTTGATATAATTCATGTTCAATTATGTTACGTGATTGATTAAATCCGCGTTTCTTTCACGAGATCGATCTAAACAGTAAGTCTCGATCTTTACAAAAGTAATAACTAATATGTTAATTATTATTTCTTAATGCTGTAACTGTTTTGAATTTGGATTTGATTTTTAAAACTCATGGCTCCTAGACAAGCATCTGGTTGTCAAAAATGTAAAATGCAACATCGAGTTAAAAATTTAATTTATACGATTTAATTCATTCGGGTACATGATTTGAATACTATGATTTTGTTATATTTATTGTTTAAACATTTGTTTTCATTAAAAGAAATTAGTTTATATGATTTAATTCGCTAGGGCGCATATGCATCTCGACTCGTCCAGGGCACTAAAATCCTCATGAACGACCCTGATCATTTTGATAAATAAATTTTCGGACTAACATTATCTTGGTAGAAATCTCTAGGTTGTGTTTACTATTAAGAATTTGTTTGCGCACACTCATCACGTAAATATCTTAATTCCAATTTGAGCATCTTGGAATTGTTTTATGGGATAAACTTATGATAAAATAAGAAAGGAGATGTTAATTTATTTTAAACTAGTTTTAGTAACACGTGTATTACACGGGTTAAATAAAAAATATTAAATATAACAAATTTTTTATTAATTTATAAAACGATATAACTGAAATTATGTATGAGTAAGAATATAAGCGCATTCACATCCCATTTTTTATTTTCATCCTTATAATTACACTAAAAATCACTACTTCTTCTCTTTTCTTTCAATTAAATAATATATTTTTATACCCTTTTAATCACATTTTCTCTCTTCTCTACTCACAACCACTTTAAAAAACATTAAAAAAATTATTAGGGTTAAACAGTGAATCCTTAAATTTACCGATTAACAGTGACATTTTCTCTCTGCTTCACTCACAACACTCAAAACCATTCCATATAATATAACAACTCTCACTCATATAATTTAAAGAATGGACTGTGAATGCTCTAAGTAATAACAAAGTATTATCAATTCTTAAACTTTTTTGTTAAAGAAAAACTAAACATTTTGTTTCAAAACAAAACGTATTAAAAAAGCCATCATTATAACTCTTAGTTTAATTATTTTTTATTTATAAGTATTTTACTTTTGAAAAACACAAATTTTAAAATATTTTTTAGTTTTGAAAACTCTTTTGTTTTAAAAAAACTTTTTCTTTTATAAAACTTTATTAATTTATAAATAACATTAATAAATATAAAATTTTTAATTTATTGAAAAGTATTTTTAATTTATAAAAAATAATATAATATTATTAGTAATTATAGTAACTATTAAATAGATGAGAGAAGAGAGAAAAATTTAGTGTAAAGTAATGTGATGATGTCACGTGTCCACTTATTTACGTTTTTATTAGAATAGAAATATTAGGTCTTAACAATCTATCTTTTAAAAGTTTTTTCATGTTTCTAGAAAGTGAAAATTAATTAATTATGCATATGTATTATGTTATGTGTTGTACTTTTCACTGATAATATTAATTCATCGTATTTAAAAATTATTCATTTTTACTATTAATTTATTTTTCAAAGGGGTAGCTTTAAGGAATAATAATCAATTTTTGTAAATGTTTTAATTAAGTCACTAATATATACTTTGCCCAAATTGGGTTGATAAACCATTAGATTGAGTCATTATGAAAATATTTTTGTCAAAATAAAATGGATGAGAAGATATGATGGTTGAAATTATTTCCTATTTCCTCTTCAAAAAGGTGTCAGTAATTCCTCGAACAGACTTTGCTTCACACGCACTACAACAGCTTGTTAAGTTTACATTTAGGCCTAGTACTTGGGCTTCTTAGTGAGTTGCTAGTAGTTGGGTGGTTCAAAGCATTATCCTTTTCTTTTTTGAGATTCACCTTATGTAAGGCTCCAAGTTCACTTGAGTCCTCACAGTTAGTTAATTGTAGTATAATACAATTTATAATAAAGCTGTAGGGATTGAACCTAGATACTCAAGAAATCAATTAAATATTTTGAAGATCAAGACAGAGTCGCGCAAAAACTTTTGACCCGGGCGAGAATTTACTTCTAGCGCGAGACCTTTTTGGTTTAGAATAAATAGTTTGTTTTAGTTTTATTTGTAATTAAGATAAAAATTACCCGATTTGATCTGCATTATAATCATTTGAAATCAGAGAGAAATATATCAAAAGTTTATTTAACATCGTTGCTTGATTGTTCACTTTATACTTCAAATTCTATACCCTAAATGATTACATTCCCCATTCTCGTCACGAGATCGATCGATTACTATTCTACAAGATCCTTACTATAAATTGTAAGGGTCTACACAATGCACACTTATCTGTTAATGTTTTGAGATTGGGACGTCGTGCATATTATTTGGCTAGTACTGATGATTTTTTCAAATTTACTTGGGTTTTCTTTTTAGCAACAAAGGATGAGACACCTCATTTGCTCATAAAGTTCATGACTCTAGTGGAAAATCAATCTGATAAAACCATCAAGTGCATCAAAAGTGATAATGGAACGAAGTTTTGCAATCACATTCCAAATTATTTTTGCAATTCAAAGGGGATAGCTAGACAATACAGTTCTGCAGTAACTCCACAACAAAATGGAGTTGCTGAAAGATGAAACAGAACATCAATTGAAGCAGCTCAAACAATGCTATCCGCAGCCAAATTACCTTCATTCTTTTGGGCTGAAGCAGTAAATACTGCCTATTATGTTTAGAATCGTGTTCTATTAAACAAATAACAAAACATGGCTCCTTATGAAATATTCTTTAAACATAAACCCAAAGTCAAATATTTTAAAACATTTGGATGTTGTTGTACTTTGTTACACACCTCTGATTCAAAATCAAAATTTGATGAAACAGGAGATGATTGTTATTTTGTTGGTTATTCAGCTAACAAAGTAGCGTACAGAGTTTATAATAAAAGAACAAAACAGATTATCAAGTCATTTGATATTGATTGGCATGAATCTAACAAAACAGATGTAGGATCTACCTCTTCATGGATATATGATTATTCATCACTGTTTGAAACTTTTAATCGTTCTCCTGTTATGTCTGGAGCTACTCAACCTTTGACATTATCCATTCAAGAAGCATTATTTGATGATGTTGGATCTAATTCTTCATCAACTAAAGGAAAAGCTTCAGACGTTACTTCTTCTATACAATTATCAGTTCAAATTTCAGAAGCTGAATCACCTTTGGTTGATCTAGTAATTGAACAAGTTCCACAGGATTCTAATCCAAATATTTCTTCAACACAAGATGTTCTAATTGATACAATTCAAGTTCCATTTGAAGAATTATCTTTTGATAATGAAATCACTCAAGAAGAACAAATTGTCTATAAACCAGAAAATGGAAGCAATATTGAAGAACATATACGTCATATGTCCAATTTAGATGATGTTATTTCTGAAGATACTATTCCTCGGTTGAGAATACATAAAGATCATCTGACTGAAGCAATCAGTGGTCCGTTATCACAAGGTGTTTGCACTCGAAGTCAATCAGGAGCAATTAATACATGTTTGTATAGTTGCTTTATTTCTCAAATTGTGCCAAAAAAAATGCTGAAATGGCATTAAAAGAAAACAGTTGGTTTGAAGCCATGTAAGATGAAGTGATGCAATTCAAGAAAGTAAATCTTTGGCATCTCTATGAGCTACCAAAAGATAAGCTGCCGATCAGACCAAAATGGATATATCGAACCAAAATAGATAAAAAAGGTGTTATTGTTCGCAACAATGCAATACTTGTTGTACAAGGATTCTATAATACTGAAGGTCTAGATTATGAAGAAGTTTATGCTCCAGTTGCAAGACTTGAGGCAATACGTATTTTTCTATCGTTTGCTTCATACATGAACTTCAAAGTTTATTAGATGGATGTCAAAACTGCATTTTTGTATGGAAAAATAAAACGGGAAACCTATGTTTGTCAACCACCTGGTTTTGAAGATCCATATCATCCTGACTATGTTTACAAGTTAGACAAAGCACTCTATGGAATACATCAAGCATCTAGTGCTTGATATACCATATTAACTGCACATTTGCTTGCAAATGGATATTCAAAGGGTGCTATTGATCAAACTTTGTTTCTAAGGAAGTCTGGTGGAGATATAATTCTCGTCCAAATTTATGTCGATGATATTATTTTTAGATCTACAAATGAAGAATTGTGCAAGTAGGTTGAAACTGTAATGAAGAAGAAATTTGAGATGAGTTCACTTGGTGAAATATCATTTTTCTTGGAAATTCAAGTTAAACAGGATGACCACATTATTTCAATTTATCAAGAAAAATATCTCAAAAGCATTTTGGAAAAATACAAATTTCAAGATTCCAAAATTGCACCGACTTTGATGTCTTCTCGTACAACTTTATCTCCTGATATTTCTGGTGAAGATATTGATCAACATTTATATTAATCAATGATAGGATCTTTGATGTATCTCACTGCTAGCAGACCAAATATCATGTTTTCTGCATGTCAATGTGCACGATATCGAGTAATCAAAGAATCTCATCTAAAAGCTATGAAGAGAATTTTCAAGTATCTCAAAGGCTAACCAACACTTGGGCTTTGGTATCCTAGAAACTATGAATTCAACTTATTTGCTTATGCTAACAACGATTATGGTGGATGTAATTTGGACATGAAATCAACAATAGGTGGATGTCAGTTTCTTGGCAATAGGTTACTTTCATGGCAATGCAACAAGCAGCACACTGTATCCACATCCATTGTAGACGCTGAATATGTGACTGCGTCAAGTTGTTGTTCTCAAATCGTTTGTATTCAACAACAACTTCTTGATTATGGTCCCAACAATTTTAACACCAAAATTTGGTGTGATAATTCTGCTATGCTAAACATCTTGAAGAATCCTATTCAACATTCGAAGACAAAACATATTGACATCCGAATGCATTTTATCTACGATTGCTTTGATCGAAAGCTTATTTATCTTGAACAAGCCAAATCAGATGAAAACATTGCTGACTTGTTTACCAAGGCATTTATTCAATCTCAATTTGACTTTTTTGTTAAGTCATTGGAAATGATTAACTTTGCTTAATTTCACCAGTATTTTCATCAAAAATATTTTTTTACTTAGTTTGTTAAAATTGTAATTTTTTTAAGATAATCATAATTTTAGGGGGAGAAAACATTAAAAATACACTAAAAAAGAGTTTTGATTTTAGGGGGAGAAAACTTGAAAATACAATGAAAAAGATTTTGATTTTTAGTAATTAAATTTTGAAAAAAATGAATTTTCTATACAAACTAAAAAATAATAGTACATTTTTTGATTTTGATAAAGTACATATAATGGCTTGAAAAGAACTAACTTGATTGTGCTTGATTTATTGATAGCTTCTATCTTCAAGATTGGAAAGATATATAATATGTGATGCACTTAAAATAAATCAATCATGATTGAAAAGGGTAACACTTCATGAGTTTTGTGGTAACTGAGAATTCTACTAAAACAAACCAAGAGATAAACTTTTGTCATAATCGAGCCAGTCATCTTTTGATCATGTGATTTTCATCAATATATATATATATATATATAATATACAAAATGATAAAGACAAAAGGAGAAAAATATAAAAAGTCAAAAAGAATAAAATTATCAAAATGAGCAAAAAAAAAGCCAAAAGGCCATTTAGAAATAAAAGATGCTAATGTGCACATAATAAAAGATATGTTAAAAAAATACATACTATATGATAAATAATTTGTAATTTTAGAGAATATTTTCTAACAGAGGAGACAAAATCAAAAGATGGGGCATGTAAGTCCGAATTGACATATAAAGTCCTAAACCTCTTGTGAGAGCAAAACATAAGTTCGGATAACTATTAATAAGTGCTGAAACTTGTTAATATTTTGTGTTCAGAAACATTTCTCATGCTAGTTAGGCTCCATTAGATATAATAGGAAAATATTCTCTTATGAAATCACTTATCATAGATGAAAGTTTAGGGTGATTTGAGTGTCTTTAGGTGTTGAAGTATGAATAAATGTTATACAAATTTTGTGATTGTGTAATTCTCTGATTTTATAAAATTTATGGAAACTTGATAAAATCATAAATGATATATCTTTCTAAATTCTGAAATATGAATTCTGTATTAATAATTAAACACATAAAAGTTATGTTGTGATTATTGCTAGAATATGTAAATAATCGATTTCTTAAGAAATATGATTCTACAACGGAAAACTCACAAAAATATGCAAGTTTTACTTAGTTAAATCTTGATAGGTTTTGGTTATATTTGAATAAATGGAAAATATAAGAATTCAAAAAGATGTGTTTTGTTTTGTTTTGTTTTGTTTTGATTCATAGAAAAAGGAACATATCTGGTGAAAATTAATTCTTTAGTTAAACATATAAGTCAAAATTAAGAATAAAATTGAAGAAACTTTTCAAAAAAGTTTAAAAAGTCAAGCGAAAAGTTCATTAAGCGAAAAGTCTGACTTCTCGCACGAGAAGTTAGATGTCTATATAAGAAACAGTTATGCGAATAGTTGACTATTCGCATCACAAACTGTTGTGTTTTATGTAAGTGTTGATTGAGTTTAGACTAATTTGTTACATTCATTAGAGTCCCCCATTGATTTATTGGATAAACATAAGGTAAACTGATGTATATTGATCGGTTTTACATGACTTTTATGATGAACCAAAACTAATTGGACTAATAAACTCAAAATTGAACAAAATTAATCGTGTTAAACTATAATACAACACTAATCGACTATAAACGAACATATTCTAATGGTTAAAACACTTTGAAAATTCTTGATTTGAGATCTAAAACTTTGAAATCATCGCATGCGAAAAGCTACAAAGTTAATGAACAGACGCGAAAAGTTTCAAAATCGCATGAACTTCTCACATTGGAATCTTTGACTATTCTCGCGAATAGTTGACTTTGGTCAAAATATGTTTGTGTGAAAACTCACTTGTCACGCGACAAGTTGATTTAAAAAAGAAACTTATCGCATGCGAAAATTTTATCTTTTCGCGTGCAAAGTTTAATTTTTTCATAATTTCTGAAATTTTTTTGAATTCTGAAATAATTAACTATTATGTGTTGATACTAATGGATGTTTGTTAAATTTTGATTTTAGATGGCAAGGCAAATGGTTTTCAACAAAACCCATAATGCAGTGGCATATCTAAGAGATTACCAGATGATAAAGCTTTATTTAGATCACTTATAGATGGCTTGAAGACTTCCCGTATACATCATGCCATCACAGCTAATCCTATCGTACATGCTGATATGATTGACCAATTCTCGTTATCTACTGTTATTGAGAGAGACTCACATGGAGAAGCATGCATTTTTGCAACTGTGAAGGGGAAGAAGATTGTGATTAGTGTTGACATCATCAACAATATATTGTTGGTAGAAGATCAACCTAATGCCCTAGTGAAGCTGCATGATGATGTGGCTAGAAATTGTTTATAGAGGATGGGATATGATCATAGATATCCATCACTAGAGAAAAAGCAATTACCTCCATTCTGGAAGTATTTGTTCCACGTGATAGTTCACTGCCTGAACAACTTGAAGGCAAGATTAAACAACCTTAGTGCTATTTCACATCACTACTGGTTTCCTTAGTTGATGACTTACCATACAACATATCCATAGCCATTTTTGTGGAGATGCAGAAGAATGTGATCGTAACTGCTGGGAAGAAGTTCATCATGTATCCCACATTTATCCAGATGATTGTGAATGCTGCTTATCCTGAGTTAGCTATATCTGAGTCTTCCACCTATGTTGTCATGGTGATGAAGAAATACATCTTTACATATCTGATGGGAGCTCGAGGCAATGCATGGAAAGGAGATCATTTTGCCAAACTTGGCCGATTCATAAATGGATTCCAGCCTGCAGTGTAGCAAAGTCAGCCCAATCAAAAGTTCAGCATACTGAACCAGCTAGTACTTCTACCCTAACTCCTGATGATGCTCGAGGAAGTCTCAGACTGCTGGAAGGTCCATAGATGAAGAGATTGACTCAGGATTTGATGATTCAGATAGCAAGACTGATAGTGATCGTATAGGACAACTTCCTTACGTACTTCAGGAGAAAGCGCACTACTGAGGATACTGATGTTGATTTTACACTTGAAGACTTTCCTACTTACAAACGAAGGAAGAGAATGGCTAGAAAGAGAGTTGAAACTGTTGTTAGTACACTAGGAGGGGAAGAGGATGAGGTGTTGTGTTTAGGAAGCTGAGAACCCCGATGACCATGGTGTCACCTAGCAGAGAGATACTAGTATCGGAGCCTTCCTTGTCTACAAGTGAGGCCATTCATACTAATCCACTAGAGATTGTTAGAGATTGTTACAAAAGCAACTACTGTAACATCATCTGCTATAACTTCTTCTGATGATATTATATGTACTCCTCCAAGGAGTCAAGGCGATAATGATACGTAGGGTATGGATGATTTTATTAGAGATTGTTACAGAAGCAACTACTGTAACATCATCCGCTATGCTTGCTTCTGATGATATTATATGTACTCCTCCGAGGAGTCAAGGCGATAATGATACTTAGGGTATGGATGATTTCATTAGCACTCCTCCAGAGCAGAGGCAGACAGCATGTACTTCTACAAGCTCACCAACCCTAGTAACACTAAAGCAAAGAGTACAGAGTTTGGAAAGGGAGATGTTAGAGAAGACACAACACATATATGATCTACATGCACTGAACCAAGACTAAGATGAGAAGATAAAGAATCTGGAACATTTGGAGAACAATATTAGAGACCACACTTCTAGATTTCAATTTTCATTTGCTCAACAATGAACTACAGAAGTTGGAGAGTCTAGAGAACAACAATCTGCTACTGCTGTTGATCCTGAACCCACTATTGATCCTATTGTTCCTAAATAGGCAACATAGACTGTTGAAGTTGATCAAGAACCATCTATTAGTATTCACACTGAGGTAACTGATGATCAGCCAGTAGTTCATGGTATTGGAAAGGCGTTTGTGGAGCTTGAGCATGTAGCTACTCCTGTTATGGCTGAAGGAGATGATGACTTGGATAGACTTGACTTTGATTTTTCTGATTAAGATGATGAAGATGAAGATAATGATGATGATAATGATAATGGTGATAAAGGTAAAGATAATAAAGGGAAGAAAAAGTGAGATAATGACGATGATCGGGGGGTGATATGGTTCGACTGCTGGTCCTTCTAGTTCTTTAAGTTCTGCTAATCTCTCTGGATGAAGGCTTGATGATCCACATGACTATGTACCATTAGATCCTACTACTGAAGCTATGTATGAGAAGGAATTCTACATTTTTCAGAAAGAGATTTTGCTGATGATGGTGAAGAAGATTTTCGTCCATTTGATGATTTATCTAAAGAAATTGATTATGCTAACATGTTTGGAAAAAACTTGAAGAGCTTATTTTTTGTTGTATTGGTTTAGGAAGTAGAGGTTATTTTTGAAAGTAGAATAGATCAACCAACTGACAAGACTGATGATCTAACTGAAAAGAGTGTAGTATGTCTGGTTGGAAATCTTAAAGTGAGTGCACCTCCACCGCCTGCTTATGTTTATACTCAAAACCATTCACCAGATATGGAAACTCTAAACCGGTTATGAGTTGGGCTTATGATGGAGAGAAAAAGATGTACGTTTTAAAGAGAATAAGTGGAGCTATTGAATACTATAAAGATGAGCATGATTTCTATACTTTGAAGGCTTAGGATATGTATTCTATTGGTTGTGTACCATTTTTTCATCAAAGTAACTTTGGGAAAGCAAACTGGATCAAAAATTTGATACGGAGATAGAGTAAATCCAATTTCAATGACTTTTAGACTGCCAAATCAAAGATCACTGAGGATGAGACTCGGATTGATCCAAACACGAACAATACTTTGAAGATTTGAGTTTACAAGCATCCTAGATATGCAAGGAAGATTCCTATTCATGCTCCAGTACCAGTTAAAGATTTATCCAAACTAATGAGGTGGAGTTGTGAAAAAGAGACTAGGCATGCGGTTATTCACTATGTACATAAAGATTACCGTAACATTAACCTGTGGACTTGCTGAAGTTCGGAAAAGAAGACTTGATGAGGTTGCTAGCATGTCCTATAGCAGGTAATGAATCAGTTCATTGTCTCATAGCACAGTTCGGGTGGATGGTCATGAAGGCCTTGGACAACAAGATGTATGCTTATGGAGGCAATTATAAAGTTGTAGACATTGACTTTTGAAGAATTGATTCACAGAGCCTAGGGGGAGATTGTATGGATTAAACCTAGAGGCTCGGGAAATCAATTAAAGATATTGAAGATCATGATAGAGTCGCACGATAACTTTTGATCCGCGCAAGAACTTACTTCTCGTGCTAGACCTTTTTGGTTTAGTAATATTACAAACTTCTTTTTTCTTATTTAAGATAATCTTAAAACTTAGAACACTTTCAAGAGGTGGTTATTGAAACATATTAAATAACACAAAACCCTACATACTATTTGACTATTAAAAGACCTCAATAATCGATTGAAGAGCAGGAATCTTGATAATATTGTAACGACAAAAGCCTCTTTCATCAAGTAGAATCTTTCATTAGATTCTTTCATTCCCTTTCTCTGCACTCTTTTCAACCCAAAAAATGGGAAAGCATTACTAAGTCAAATGTATGAAACATGTCATTGAACATATCGCTATTGGTTGTTGAACGATATCCATGATAATAAGCTTTTTAGTTTCATTCGATATTGCTTTTCGACAATTTCGAAGCATCTTAGCACAATCATCATCACTCTAATCATGCAAAATCCATTGATCGATCCAAATGCAAAAGATAGTTAGTAATGCATTCGATCGGTAAATAACTAAAAAGTTATTTAATATACATAATTTAATAAAGAAAGCTTTACCTTTATGAAAATCATTTCTCTAGGAGGTGAACATGCCTCGAGGAACATGTGTAATCCCATCATATACTGGTGTACTGGAAATAACATGTGACTGATCAAAGTTTATCCTTCTAAAATGTGCGTACGGCTTCACAATCTTTGATATCGCAGTCCCATTACCACCCCTAACATCGACAAGGCTTCCTTTCGATCCAAGAAATCCATCCTTTTAACTTGTAATGATCGCATCTATGGTGGTCTTTGCATTGCATGCTATACCCTCGTCAAAAACCATTTTAAACTCCTCATTAAGTAAACAGAAATCAAACAACTATTCTTCATGAACACTTTTCGATTTACCAAGAATCTTATGTGGCATGCGAGTCCATCAACGTTTATTGACGGGGAATCAATGACGTTAGAGATTTCAAACAACGTGATTGGTCATCTAAGATTGTTTATGATGTCAACAATGCGGAGTTCAACACAACATCTTATAGCCATGCGATCAAGAACACCATACTTGTACTTACATATTTGTGCTTGGCCTCTTAGCATTGCATCACTTATATCTCTTCCATTTTCCATGTTCATGGCTGCTTAGAAACTTCAATGGAGTTATGGATGTAACACTTGATGAGACACTTGTTTATATAGGCCAATTATTGTAAAACCAAATATGGCCTCAAAGATACATGCAAATTTATTATAATTTGCATGTGTTTATTATATAATTATTTCGTGAGTGTCTTTTGAAATTATTGCATAAATTTATCTGGTTTTAATATGTTATAAACATCTGGGTTTATTATAATTTTTCTTATATACTAAGCTATTTTAGAGTATTCATGGGGTGCTTCAACACATTTTAAGTTATAAAATGAAATATAAGATTAAGACCTTTTTCACGAACTTTGTTTACACAACAAATAATAAAGCATGTATCTAAAGCTATAATCAATGAATTATCATATTATATTCTTCATCAACATATTATTTATCATTTACAGCATTTTCTTTATCTAAACAAATAACAAAAACCTATATTTAAACATTTAATCATTTTATTATCTTATTTCACTCTAAAAATACCACAACAATGAACTATCACATGTATTTTCAACTTAAATACAAATAAAAATTATCTATTTCCTTTAAAGGTTGTTTTAGTTATTTTATTACAAGGACGCCCTGTAAGAGAGAGAGGAGAGATAGTAGATAAATTAATTATTTATAGAGGAAATATTTAAATTTTTACAATCATGCACATTTATTAACAATAAATGAATTTTTAAATTTGTTCTCCACAAGTTAATAGTGTTGGAAATTTTCACTTGTTTTGAACATTAATAATTATCTATAATTGTTTGTAAACTAATTATTTATTTGTGAGTTTGCATCCTTCTATGTGAGAAGATCATAACGAATCAAACTATATCCAAAACAAAGCTAAGATTAATTAAATATCGATGCTCTAAGATGTGTGATTGAAGAAAATAGATAATGAGTCATGGTGTGGATCCTTTAATATGATGTTGTTAGGGGTTGCGGTAGAAAGAAAGAACCTTTCCTTGCCTCATTAGGAAGTTGGATGACGTACAAAGTGTTCATTGTGCCTTAAAGGGTAACTTGATTGATTTTTATCTAATAACATTTAAAAATGTGGGGGATACATGCTTTACCACGTTGGAACTTGACTGATTTTTATCTAATAACATTTAAATATAAGGGTAACTTGCAGTTAATCTGCTTGATTATTTGCAAGAAAAAAAGTATTTGAGTAATCCGAATATGTTAGTTCAAACACATGACCAAATAAAGTACACGAAGGTCAAAAGAAGTTAATCTAGTGATTAGCTATGGATGTAAATTGGTAAAAGGCATAATGAAGTAGTGTTCATTTGAAGTGCAATTTTATTTTTTAAGACATAATTTATAGCTACAGGCCTGAAATTATTGTCTTAGTAGTTCACAATGTGCAAGATTAACTTGAGAGTTAAGAACACATCAAAAAAATAATCTCTGTAAGTTATCTATGAGGACTTGAGGAAGTCAAAGATAATAGATTGGATCCAACAACATAAGGGTTGATAAGAGATTGAATAGATGAATTAGACTAAAGCCCATGGATAAAGGTATGTTAAGAAAACCTAACCTTATTGACTAGAGATGCTAAAATCTAGTTTCAATAAGACAACTAACTCATGTATCTAAGGATGGTCAGTGTGAGGCCATAGCTATCATGTAAGCTAATATATATGGTAATATATATATATACATATATGCATATATATATATATATATATATATATATATATATATATATATATATATATCCCCTAAACTATTATGAGAGTTTAAATACTTTCTAGTCCATTCCTTAACCAATAGTGACTGTGTGAGCATAAACATGATGTTTGGTAAATAATTTGTGTAAATCATGAAAACCATAATGTTTTTAATGATTTGAGATTAATCACCTACGTGAAAGAGAAGTAGGGTAGCTTCGAATGGAATTATGCAGTCCGTAATTCCTAGAGCTTTCATAGAACCAGGCTAGTGTTCCATGACTATAATTCGACATAATAATAAGAGGATAGCCTGGGTAAGGAGAATCTTATGTAAATATACATTATCATCTCTTTGTACAACCATCAGTTCAAGGACCTCAAGTCTACTAATGGTATGAAAGTGTCTTTTACAAGGAAAGGTTCAAGGTGAATAACTATATCTCCTATGCAAGTTTCAACTGTTGAGATTTTATTGGGATTTGGTTTGTTGAACGATTTCCATTCATGTGGGGGATTGTTGGAAATTTTAGTAAACATCAGGTTTTTCACTTATTTTGGACAATAGTAATTATTTATATTATTTTGTAAAATAATTATTTATTTTTTAGTTTGCATCCTTCTATGTGAGAAGATCACGACGAATCAAACTATTTCCAAAATTGAGTTAAGATAAACGAGATATCGATTTCTAAGGTGTGTAGTTAAAGAAAATAGATAACAAGTCGGTATGGATCCTCTAATACTTGTCATTAGAGGTTGCAGTACGGGTCAAGTTGCAAATGACTTGCATGTGCTTCCATTATGTAGAAACAAACCGTCTATTCAAATTTTGGAATATTAATTTATAATTAAAATGTGTGTATTAATATGAAAACTACTTCACAGATTAAAAAATTTATTTAGTGTATTAAGTGATTGACTCTTCGCTTTCTTGGTTTTGGCTATAAAACAAGACATATGGTTCGTCTTTTAGTTGCTTAAAAAATAACATGTGCTTGAGAAACTAAACATACGCACACACACAAAAGAATATTCTGCATTATACCATTTGCATGCTCTTGTACAAGACACCTTCTTATCATGTGTTACCTTAAGTGCGAGGACATCTTCGGTAGTACACTATGCGTCCATCTTAGAAGAGGCGCGAAATCTATTTTAAGTAGCCTCTATTGTACAAAAATCCTAAACCATCTCTCAAATTTTTTATTAGTTTGTTGTGTAGACAAAGATAAATTTATGAAAATTTTCTATGGTTTCAAGATTTAAGTTAATAAAGTTCTCTCCAAAGACTACGGTTATGAATTCATTTCATTTCATATAAATCATGTTATTTGGTACATTTAGTTTGTATATGGTATTACAATTTTATATATCCTATCAATAATGTAATTATTGTTGTATTAATTATAAATAAAATTAAATTGATGTCCTACAAACTTAAAACAGATTTTCGTGATGTTGTTGTGACAATCATAAAACCTTATAAATAAGGATTTTAGGTTAATGAAAAGATAATTACTTGAGGTTTTTGGGAAATACGTTGTATAACATTAGAATGCAATCTCGAGTACTAAATACCGTGTTACAAGTCGGATGTTTTGTCTTCTTTTTCGGCTTTATATAAATAATCCTTGATCGTTTGTTTTATAAGAATTGGTTCAAACTATAAACCGTACTGTAAATCATTTTTGGTAAATGATTAGTTTTCTAACATGTATGTTAGCATTCGGTTAATTATCCAACATTTTTTTTCTCATTATAATTAAAATATTGATGTAACCGTTTATACATATAACAAACATGTTAATCTTTACTATTATTTAAAAATAATAGGCATTTCATTAAAAGAATGTTTTGTGTAAACATGTAATTATAATTTGGAAGTTACAAAAAGTGATTTATGAAACAATATAAGATAATTTCAACATGCATGTTTGCATTTTTCAAAACATTAAGTGTTTATGAAATGTTTAGTGCCTAATGTGCGTGTTAGAACTAGAGTTATGAAAGTTATTCTATTTAAAGTTTATTTGCTTTGATATTAGTAATCAAGATATAAATAGTTTACCTTAAAACATTTATACAATTATTTAAGTGCTACTATTTGTGAGTGGCTGATTATTTAAATAATTTAATATTTTGGACAGCTTTTGACTATACAAGACATGCGTATCAACATTCAATGGGAAAACAATGATATGATGGCATGGAGTTTCATTGAGGGAGTACCTCAAAACATGTCACAAGCAACTACCATTGGATTCATTCCGGAAATGTATGAAATGACACGAGCCATTGCTTGTCGTGGATGGTTGTTGATGACTAGAGCCATTGTTCATGCATATTCAAGTCGATCTAATTTCAAGAACTATCATGAGGTTGACAAAAGGGTCATGTTGCTAGATGGCCATATGAAACAAGTTGTTGGTCTGGAAACCGTGGAACTGAAAATGTCAATTGGATGTTTTCTAACATGGGAAAATGTTTTTCATGTTTTCAACTTAAAGAAGGATGTAATATCTCCAAGCAAGTTGAATACTTTTAGTTACTCGATCTTACTTGCATCAAAAGATAAGTGGCACATGTTTCGAAAAAGGGAATCTAGCGAATTCCATGCTATTGGAATCATAGAAGCTGGATTGTATAGACTAATCCTATGGGAGTATGAGTTATCGGACGTGATAAATATATCTGATGATAAAAGTGCCGGAGAAAACAACACTTTGGGAAAGAAGCCATTTAAGAAACAACCTTTATGGGTATAGAGAAATGGTAATTGAGATGATTTCTCAATTTGTAAAGAAAGGAAGAACCTTTTCTTGTCCCACTAGAAAGTTGGATAATGCATAAAGTGCTCATTATGAATTAGAGTATGGCACTTAATTGTGGGGGCTACATGTTTTACCATGTTAGAATATGAATGAGTTTTATCTAATAAAATATAAATGTGAGGGTAACTTGCACTTGATATACTTGATTGATTGAAAAAAAAATGGATTTGAGTAATCCGAATATGATAGTGCAAACACATGACAATGTAAAGTACACAAAGGTCTTAAGAAGTTAATCTAGTGATTAGCTTTGTACGTCAATTGGTAAAAGGCACAATAAAGTAGTGTCAGTTGAAATGAAATTGTATCTTTTAAGACATAATTTATACCAATAGGCCTGAGGTTATTGTCTTTGAAGTTGACAATGAGCATGATTAACATGATAGTTAAGAACACATCAAAACAACTATCTCAATTGTAAGTTATCTCTGATGATGAGAAAGAAGTCAAAGATAATAGCTTGCATCCAACAACCTAAGGGTTGTAAAGAGCTTGAATTGTGAAATGAGACTAAAGCCCATGGATAAAGGTATGTGAAGGAAACCTAACCTTATTGACCAGAGATACCAAGGTCAATGTTCAATAGGACAACTAATTCATATATCCAGGGATGATTACTGTGCGGGGTATAGCTATCACGTAAGCTAATATGTATGGTAATATATATATATCCCCTTAACTATGATGTGAGTTTATATACTTTCTAGTCCATTACTTAACTGTTTATTGACTGTGTGAGGATAAACATGATATTTGGTTAATGATTTGTGTAAATCATGAAAACCATAATGTTTTTAATGATTTGAGATAAATCCCGTATGTGAAAGAGAAGTTGGGTCGCTTTGAATGAAATTGTGGGGTGCGTAATTTCTAGACCTTTCACTTAACCCGACTAGTTTTCCATGACCATTATTGGACAAGATAATGAGGGGATGGCCCGGCTATGGAGAATCTTGTGTAAACATACATTGTCGTCTTTGTGTACAACCATGAGTTTAAAGATATCAAGTCTGCTAATGGTACGGAGTCTAAGTGTATTTTACAAGAGAGGGTTCAAGGTGAATAACTACCTCTCTTATGCAAGGTTCAACTATCGAGGTTTCATTGGAATTTGGTGTTTTGATCGATCTCTATTCATGTGAGCGATTGTTGGAAATTTTAGTAAAAGATTTTGTTTTTCATTTGTTTTGGAAATTAATAATTATTTATATTTGTTTGTAAAATAATTATTTTATTTATGAGTTTGCATCTTTTTATTTGAAAGGATCACAACGAATAAAACTATGTCTAAAATTAAGCGAAGATGAATAAGATATCGATGCTCTAAGGTGTGTGGTTAAAAGAAGTAGATAACAAGTCAGTATAGATCCTCTAATACTTTTCGTTAGAGGTCATGGTACGAGTCAAGTAGCAAAGACTGGCACGTGCTTCCATTATGTAGAAACAAATAGTTTATTCAAATTCTAGAATATTAATTTATAGTTAAATAAAATTAAAGTGTGTATTAATATGATGACTAATTCATAAATTAAATGAAGTTAATTAGTGTATTAAGTGACTGACTCTACGCTTATGGTTCTTGTTTTAGTTGCTGGAAAAATGACATGTGCTTGCGAAACCACAAACACACACACATCAAAGAATATTCACCATTCTACGATATGCACGTCCTTGTACAAGACACATTCTTATATTGTGTTACCTCAAGTGCGAGGACATCTCTGTTAGTACACTACTGTTTCGGTTGTTATACCCTAGAAGACAGATGCAAAATCTGTTTTAAGTAAACAAAAATCCTCAACCACCAATCAACATTTTCTTTAGTTCATTGTGTACATAAAAATAAAGATAAAGCTGTGACGTGGTCGTGGCTAGGGTTCGAAGGTTCAGCGGTGATGTTGGGTTTTGTTGATGCTATCTCTTCGGTAACATTCGTGGCGGCAATAGGGTGGCTGATTAGTTTTTTAAGTCTTCCTATGATGAATTTAAGTTGATTAACTAGTGATTATGGTTTTCAAGTCTTAGAGCAAATGACTGGGGGTAAAAAGTTGTTTCTTTGATCACAAGCAGCCTTTCAATATCTTCATCTTTAATTCCGACCTCAACTTTAGAATGAACCCAACCTTAAGCAGCCCAATATATGACAGCCCAAAAAATAAATAATAAGCATGAGATGTGAGGATATAGAATTGAGATAGAACTTTTACCACCACTGTGACATCCGGTAATTTTCCGTTACCAAACTCTGTTAGTTCCGTTAGGTCATGCATACACTTGTCGTGAGCACACACTAGTTGTCATTGAACTTTGACGACTTAATAACAATGATCTATGATAAACAGATGATAATCTAATTAATAATGTTGATTATTAGTTGTGGTTATGTGATTCATGTATTTTAAGTTATTATTTGTGAATTTTACTTGATAACGTGACAACGTGTAACTATGATTTCATGTGTTTTGTTATTAGTTGAAAATATATATGATTATTATTGTTAATTAGTAATGCTTGTATTTTGTAGTTAAAATTGTTAAAAAGTTGCTAAAAAGATTAGTTTTTACAATTTACAAAACATCAAGGGGAGTTTTAGTCAAATGGTTACAATATTTAAACAACAAAACCCAACCCTAGCCTCCCCAAACCCCATTTTGAGTAGTTCCAAGTGTTAGCAAGTGTTAATCATCATCCCTACATGTTTAAAGGTGAGTTTTATCAAGTTTTTCATGGTTTTTGATTCTTGATGAACCCTAATTCGAAATTGATGAAGAAAAGTTGAAATTTATGATTGTTTGATGATGATATGTTGTTAGTTCGGTTGTATGAATGTTGGGTTATGTTGATTATGAAAGAAATCCATGGGTTGATCATATTGTTCATATATTGCCTAAAGAGGAAACTTTCCTTCATGGAAATTCATGGATTGATGATTAGTATGTGTTAGATGATTGTTATGGACTTGATTAGGTATAAAGTTGATGAATTCATGATGAATTGGGTGTTAGATGGATTTTGGATCTTACTTTCCCAAAAGGGAAACTTTATTGATATGAATCATTGGATTTTGTGAATTGGGCATGTTCATGATACTAGGATCATGCTAGAATGTTTATTGATGACTTCTAAGGTGTTGGATTGTGTAAATTAGATCATATGAATGTTGGATGGATTGTTGAGAAATCTAGGATCTATTGGATATGTTGAGATGTTGGTTTAGGGTAGAGAATTATGAATCATGTATGGGATTGTAATAGATCATTGTGATGTATGTTAATTGGTGTGAATTGTGTTGGTTAATGTGATAATGATCGTCATACACGCTACCGAATTTGAGGCCCCTACTTAGTAGGATTGGCAGGGTTTAGGGTTTGAAGTCGTGAGTGGTTTCACATGGCATGTAATGCATGATTAGATTCAATTTACGAATTGCTAGTTGTGATGTAATTATGTTTGTGTTGAGCATGATGTTGGGTTTAGATTTGCAAGTGTTTTATGATGAAATATGCTATATGATGATCTATGTTGGTATGATGATTATGATAGAGTTTAAGGTTGATGGTGTGATATACGTGAAAAGCTTACTTGGTAATAATGTGGTATGAGTTGCTAAACTTGATCAAACAAGAATTTAATTAACAAGTCACCAATGGGTCAAACGGGTCAACTAGGTCAAATGTGTCATTTTGGTTTCAAAACCCTAGGGTTAATGTGTTGTTGAGCGCTTATGATTGTTATGTTTCTCTGGTTGCACGTACTTATGTACTCATATGTTCTAGGTAACCTTATACAGGTTGTCCTTCCTCTCATCGCTAGCTTTGCACTTATTGTTGGTTTGTGCATCAGGTGAGTTCATGCCCCACTTTTATACACTCTCTTTTGGGGGAGATAGCATACTTGTTTACAAAAGCTTTACTATTATGAAATATGCATAGTTTAACATAGTGTTGTATATCATTGAAAGACCTCACACTTTCGGATCGTTAATTAAGGAATCTCACGGGAAATCTTGGGTAGTACTACTGGGTCTTACAAACCTCACCCGTTTGACTGGAGGTCAAGGGGGTGCAATATTGTCCTAAACAACTAACATCGGCACGACCTAGTATGTCGTGGCGGGAGGCAAACAGACAAACACAGTCATCTTCGATCGCGAAATCACTATGCTTATTACTTATGAATATATACTAGCTATCTATTTCAATGCATTATTTCTATGTTTTATAACTATCACTGATTATGTTAACTGCAAACTCTTAAACTCACCAACCATTGTGTTGACTCTATTAGTAGGCTATTCTCAGGTCATTAGCTTAAGTTGCCAGTAGGAGCACATCACGAGTCCGATATGCATCTCAAACAAGCATACTATGACTAAACATTTGTTTTTGAATTTATTTTTTATAAACTATGGTCTGGCGCGTGTTTTGCCAATGTTGCACTTTAAATACCTTGGGTTTGATTTATTTACAAAACCCTTTCGCATAGTTTTAAAGTTTTAAACTCTGAATTGTTTTAACGTTGCATATAGTGTCATTCTGAGTAACTAATGACTTGGATCCTGGTTTGTTCACATGCCTCGCAGTTAAACCCCGCACGTGGATTTTGAGCATGTGACAGATTGGTATCAGAGCCATTGTTTATAGGGAACTAGGTTGCATACACTCTAATCTATAACCGCACATAGTTAGTTAGTTACTCGTTGCTTATCCTCTTACTGTATACTCATTGGCATACGCATCACGTGCACTGCAGCATGGCTTCTTCTTCACGGGCTATAGGTAAAAGGCCTGCGCGATCTAATTCCCCTACTCATACTCCTATACGAGAGTGGCCTCGACTTCCTTATCCTCCCGAGGAGATGGACTGGGATCAACCATTTGCATTACGTGGACGCGATGCTCCACGGGATTGGAATTCTTATCTTACGTACGTTAACCATATGCTTCATAGGGAACGAGTTCCTGAACTTCCGACTACTAGACCGAGGACTAGGTCTACTTCTGAAATCTCGACACCTACTCTTCCTACGATACGATGTTCTAGTGAGCAGGTGATTGCGGCTTTAGTTGCTGCTCTAGACATAAAGAAACGGCGCACTAATGAGCTGAATGAGACAGTTGGCGCTTTACAATGTGAGTTGCGTGAGACTAAGATGATGGTGGCAGAGTTGAAGGAGTTGCAATTCAAGTGCTACAACCATCAGTGTTCCTTATCTGATAGAGTGGCTAAGGCTGTTCATCGTTCGGATGCTAGGGATAATACAATCAACAACTACGGGGTAAGACTCGATGATCTGGAATGCCCAGGTGCAAATGCTGGACCAAGCCATGGCTAATGCACTACCGTGGGATGAGTTCAAAGTTATGATGATGGAGGAGTATTGCCCTTATGATAAAGTCCAGAAGTTGGAGGCTGAGTTCTAGCAGCTAAAGATGGAGGGACTAAGATTGAGGCCTACACCATAAGGTCTCATGTGTTAGCAACTTTATGCTCTAGAATGATTAACCCGCCCATCAAACGAATTGAGCTTTATCTGCGTGGTCTTCTACCAGAAATACAGAGCATGGTGACTGCTTCAAACCCTACTACCATTCAATAGGCTATCCAGTTAGCTCAAAAGCTGATGAATCAGGCTGTGGAACAAGGCAACCTACCCAAACGGGGCGCTGTGGCAAGCGTGCCCGACAACAAGAGTAAGTGGGACAGCTCTGGCAACAAGAGCTCATCGTCAAACAGTCAGCCTCAGCAGCATCTGCACACAGTAGCAACTAAGGAAGTTCGACAACAATCGCAGCTTCAATCAGTCATCTTTCTCTTCATCTTAAGGACAAGGTGGATACGTGGGTAAGTATACAAAATGCAACCGATGCAACTACCACCACACTGGCAGGTGTGACAGTTTCTAATGCTAGCATTATGGGAAAGCTGGACACGTGACGAAGGATTGCTGTGGTGAGTTGGTGAGGAAGCCTTAACAGCCTTAAGAAACACCAAAAGGTTGTTTTGAGTGTGGCAAGGAAGGGCACTGCAAGCCAAATTGTCCTCAACTAAGGAAGAATAGAAATGGAAATGGTGGAAACAACAACAACAACAATAACAACAATAATGGTGGCAACGGTGACAACAATGCCAGCAATAATGGAGGAACTAAAGGGAGAGCCTTTGTTATGGGTTTAGGTGAGACTCTAAACGACCACATTACTGTTACTGGTAAATTTCCTGTTAATGGTCATTTTGCTTCTGTATTATTTGACACTGGAGCCGATAGGAGTTTTATCTCAACTAAGTTTAGTAACCTTTTAGGTGAAATGCCTTCTACATTGGAGTCTAGATACACCGTAGAATTAGCAGATGGTAAGAAAATCTCCGTTACACATATCCTTAAGGGTTGTAAGATAGAACTCGCTCGTCATACCTTTGATATCAATCTCATGCGTGTTACACTTGTGAGTTTTGATGTGGTCGTGGGTATGGATTGGCTGTCTGAGAAGCAGGCGGAAGTCATATGCCATGAGAAGTTCATTCGCATTCCTCTCAAGGTGGGAGAGATTCTCTCGGTTAAAGGCGAGAAGAGTGGAGCTGTGATAGGCATCATATCCTTTATGAAAGCATAGAAGTGTTAAGCAAGGGTCACTTAGCCATATTAGCCCTTGTGACCGATAAATAGCAAGAAGAGAAGAAGATAGAGAATATCCCGATGGTTCGCGACTTTCCAGAGGTGTTTCCAAAGGATCTGCCTGGACTACCACCTCATCGTCAAGTCAAGTTTCAGATCGAGTTGACTCCCGGTGCAGCACCAATTGCAAGAGCACCTTATAGGTTAGCTCCAAACGAACTGCAGGAGCTATCAGCGCAGCTTCAGGAACTGTTGGATAAAGGGTTTATTCGACCAAGTTTATCACCGTGGGGAGCCCCTGTTCTATTTGTCAATAAAAAGGATGGCACCTTTAGAATGTGCATCGATTACAGGGATTTGAACAAAGTTACGGTTAAAAACCGATATCCCTTGCCTCGTATAGATGATTTGTTTGATCCGCTTCAAGGATCAAGCTATTACTCCAAGATTGATATGAGGTCTGGTTATCATCAACTGAGGGTTCGAGAGGAAGACATCTCGAAGACCCCATTCCGTACGCGCTATGGTCATTATGAATTCTTGGTCATGCCATTTGGGTTGACTAATGCACCAGCGGTATTCATGGACATAATGAATCGCGTGTGCAAACCCTATCTCGATCAGTTTGTCATTGTGTTTATCGATGACATATTGATCTATTCTAAGACCAAGGAGGAGCATGAGGAGCATCTACGTCTAATCTTGGAATTGCTTAAAAAGGAACAGTTGTACGCCAAGTTTTCCAAGTGTGATTTTTGGATACGCGAAGTGCAATTCTTGGGTCATATTGTTAATGAAAAGGGGATTCACGTGGATCCTGTAAAGATTGAGGCGATAAAGAATTGGTCAGTTTCAAAGAGACCTAGTGAGATACGAAATTTCTTGGTCTAGCAGGATATTATCAGCGTTTCATTAAGGGATTCTCTAAGATCGCCCAACCTCTTACTGCCTTGACTCATAAATGTACGATGTATAAATGGGGTGAGAGTCAAGAAGCCGCTTTTCAGTTGTTGAAACAGAAACTTTGTAGCGCACCGATATTAGCATTACTAGAGGGAAGTGATGACTTCGTGGTTTACTGTGATGCTTCTATCCAAGGACTTGGATGTGTTCTGATGCAACATGACAAGGTAATAGCTTATGCTTCGAGACAACTAAAAGTGCACGAAAAGAACTACACTACTCATGATTTGGAACTGGGTGCGGTAGTCTTTTCCTTAAAGATCAGGAGACATTACTTGTACGATACCAGGTGCACTATTTACACCGATCACAAGAGTGTTCAGCATATCTTTGTGCAAAAAGAGCTGAACATGAGGCAGCGACGCTGGGTGGAATTGTTGAATGATTATGACTGTGCCATCAAATATCACCCAGGAAAAACAAACATAGTCGCTGATACCTTGAGCAGAAAGGAAACTGCTAAACCCCAATGAGTTCGAGCTTTACAACTAACGATTAGCACTCAATTACCTGAACAAATCAGGGAAGCCCAAACACAAGCCTTGAAAGCGAAAAATGTTGGTCTGAATCCTTACGTGGGATGGACAAACAGTTTGAAGTAAAGGCCGATGGAATTCGTTACTTCATGGATAGACTTTGGGTGCCTTTGTATGGAAACCTAAGAGACTTGATTATGATTGAAGCACATAAGTCTAAGTATTCTATACACCCTAGTTCTGATAAAATGTATCATGATCTGAAGGCGTATTATTGGTGGCCTAATATGAAGGCAGATGTTGCTACTTAAGTGAGCAAGTGTTTAACCTACTCTAAGGTTAAAGTTGAGTATCAGAAGCCAGCTGGGTTACTGCAACAACCTGAGATACCTTTGTGGAAATGGGAGCAGATTTCCATGGATTTCATCACTAAGTTACCCAAGACTCCGAGTGGTTGTGACATGATATGGGTGATCGTGGATCGACTAACTAAATCCGCTCACTTCTTATCGATCAAAGAAACGGATAAAATGGATAAGTTAACCCGAATTTATCTTAAAGAGGTAGTTTCGAGACATGGTGTACCGATCTTGATTATCTCTGATCGTGATGCACGATTTACATCTCATTTCTGGCAGTCGTTACAAAAATCTTTGGGTATGCGTCTGGATATGAGCACTGCCTATCATCCCTAGATCGATGGGCAGAGTGAGCGTACTATTCAAACATTGGAGGACATGTTGCGAGCTTGTGTGATTTACTTCGAGAACAATTGGGAAGTTCATCTGCCATTGGTAGACTTTTCTTACAACAACAGCTATCACACTAGTATTTAGGCGGCACCATTTGAGGCATTGTATGGGCGAAAGTGTAGATCACCGGTTTGTTGGGCAGAAATTGGTGATAGTCAGTTGACTGGCCCTGAGTTAGTACATGAAACTACTAAAAAGATCATGCCGATACGAAACCATATGGCTGCAGCACGAGATCGACAAAAGAGCTATGCAGACAAGCGCCGGAACCTTTGAAGTTTCAGGTTGGTGATAAAGTTTTACTAAAAGTCTCACCATGGAAAGGCATGATTCGTTTTTGGCAAAAGGGGCAAGTTTAATCCGAGATACGTTGGACCATTTGAGATTCTGGAAAGAATTGGTCCAGTAGCGTATCGATTAGATCTACCTGATTCGTTAAGTGAAGTTCACAACGTGCTTCATGTCTCAAATTTGAAAAAGTGTTTATCTGACGAGACTTTGATTGTACCACTCGAAAAAGTGCAAGTAGATGAACAATTATGCTTTGTTGAAGAGCCGGTTGAGGTAATGGATCATGAAGTTAAAACTCTTAAGCAAAGCAAGATACCCATAGTCAAAGTTCGTTGGAACTCTAGATGTGGACCGGAATTCACATGGGAACGTGAGGATCAGATGAAGCTTAAGTATCCTCATTTATTCGAAATGACAATGATAGCCAACGAAGGTACAGATTAAATTTCGGGACGAAATTTCTTTCAACATGGGGATGATGTGACAACTTACTCAATTTTGCTATGCCAATGCAGTAAACCGGTGATGTAACTCAAACATGTAACGCAATTTTCGGGACGAAAATTCTTTCAACATGGGGATAATGTGACATCCGGTAATTTTCCATTACCAAACTCCGTTAGTTTCGTTAGGTCTTGCATACACGTGTCATGAGCACACACTAGTTGTCATTGAACGTTGGTGACTTAATAACAATGATCTATGATAAACAGATGATAATCTAATTAATAATGTTGATTATTAGTTGTGGTTATGTGATTCATGCATTTTAAGTTATTATTTGTAAATTTTACTTGATAACGTGACAACGTGTAACTATGATTTCATGTTTTTTGTTATTAGTTGAAAATGTATATGAATATTATTGTTGATTAGTAATGCTTGTATTTTGTAGTTAAAATTGTTAAAAAGTTGCTAAAAAGATTAGTTTTTACAATTTACAAAACATCAAGTGGAGTTTTAGTCAAATGGTTACCATATTTAAACAACAAAACCCAACCCTGTCCTCCCCAAACCCCATATCGGTCGTGAACTCCCTCTCCCACCCCAATTCTTGTGATTTCAAGCTTCTAACTTCAAGAACAATTCGATTTTGAGTAGTTCCAAGTGTTAGCAAGTGTTAAACATCATCCATACACGTTTAAAGGTGAGTTTTATCAAGTTTTTTATGGTTTTTGATTCTTGATGAACCCTAATTCGAAATTGACGAAGAAAAGTTGAAATTGATGATTGTTTGATAATGATTGTTTGATGATGATATGTTGTTAGTTAGGTTGTATGAATGTTGGGTTATGTTGATTATGAAAGAAATCCATGGATTGATCATATTGTTCATATATTGCCTAGAGAGGAAACTATTCTTCATGGAAATTCATGGATTGATGATTAGTATGTGTTAGATGATTGTTATGGACTTGATTAGGTATAAAGTTGGTGAATTCATGAATGAATTGGGTGCTAGATGGATTTTGGATGTTACTTTCCCCAAAGGGAAACTTTATTGATATGAATCGTTGGGTTTTGTGAATTGGGCATGTTCATGATACTAGGATCATGCTAGAATGTTTATTGATGACTTCTAAGGTGTTGGATTATGTAAATTGGATCATGTGAATGTTGGATGGATTGTTGAGAAATCTAGGATCTATTGGATATGTTGAGATGTTGGTTTAGGGTAGAGAATTATGAATCATGTATGGGATTGTAATAGATCTTTGTGATGTATGTTAATTGGTGTGAATTGTGTTGGTTAATATAATAATGATCATCATACACGCGTGCGAATTTGAGGCCCCTACTTAGTAGGATTGGCAGGGTTTAGGATGTGAAGTCGTGAGTGGCTTCACATGGCATGTAGTGCATGATTAGATTCAATGTATGAATTGCTAGTTGTGATGTATTTATGTTTGTGTTGAGCATGATGTTGGGTTTAGATTTTGCAAGTGTTGTATGATAAATATGCTGCATGATGATCTACGTTGGTATGATGATTATGATAGAGTTTAAGGTTGATGGTATGATATACGTGAAAAGCTTACATGGTAATAATATGGTATGAGTTGCTAAACTAGATCAAACAAGAATTTAATTAACAAGTCACCAACGGGTCAAGCGGGTCAACTAGGTCAAATGTGTCATTTTGGTTTCAAAACCCTAGGGTTAATGTGTTGTTGAGCGCTTAGGGTTGTTATGTTTCTCTGGTTGCACGTACTTATGTACTCACATGTTCTAGGTAACCTTTGACGGGTTGTCCTTCCTCTCATCGCTAGCTTTGCACTTATTGTTGGTTTGCGCATCAGGTGAGCTCATGCCCCACTTTTAAACACTCTCTTTTGGGGGAGATAGCATACTTGTTTACAAACGCATTACTATTATGAAATATGCATTGTTTAACATAGTTTTGTATACCATTGAAAGACCTCACACTTTCAGATCGTTAATTAAGGAATCTAGCTTGAAATCTTGGGTAGTACTACTGGGTCTGACAAGACCCCACCCGTACGACTGGAGGTCAAGCGGGTGCAATATTGTCCTAAACAACTAATAGTGTCACGACCTCGTATGTCATGGCGGGAGGCAAACAGACAAACACAATCAGCTTCGATCGTGAAATCACTATGCTTATTACTTATGAATATAGATTAGCTATCTATTTCAATGCATTATTTCTATGTTTTACAACAATCACTGATTATGTTAACCGCAAACTCTTGAACTCACCAACAATTGTGTTGACTCTTTTAGTATGCTATTCTCAGATTATTAGCTTTGGTTGGCAGTAGGAGCACATCACGAGTCCAGCATCCATCTCAAACAAGCACACTATGACTAAACATTTTTTTTGAATTTATTTCTTATAAACTATGATTTGGCTCATGTTTCGCCAATGTTATACTTTAAATACCTTGGGTTTCATTTATTTACAAAACGCTTCCGCACAGTTTTAAAGTTTTAAACTCTGAATTGGTTTAACGTTGCATATAGTGTCGTTCTGAGTAACTAATGACTTGGATCCTAGTTTGTTCACATGCCTCGTGGTTAAAGCCCGCATGTGGATTTTGAGGGTGTGACAATCATTCTCTCGATGACGGTGGTCATTGTCGCCTACTTCATATAGCAGGTTGTCGCCACCCATTCTTAGAGTGAAGCGATCTAGCGCCCTGACGGTCTAAGTCCTTAAAACCGCCATTAGATGGTTGAAAAACTTTTAAAATATGTTGGATTTGAGCTGCTTAGTAACTTCTAATTAAGACAGCCACATCAGAGCAATCAAACGGTTAGCAAAGTTGATGCTGCTTAGAGGTTTAAACCCCCCACTACTCTATGCAAGTGGCCGAAAGATCAACTTTGCTTGCAAGCAACCTGATTAATAACCAATTTCATAGAAAGGTAAAACAATTAAAGAAACTTTAAAGTAAAAACTAGAGATTCAAAATGAAACCATTAACAAATTGCCCAAATACAACTGAACTTTGCCTGATCCAAGTTGATAACATATAAAAGAAAATAATTGCAACAATGCATAAGCTTTCACTATTAGTTACATTGTAGTAATGCAAATGGATTTAACTAACTATCGATTAGTTTTCGATATTAAAATCATAAATAAGTTGATTTGAGTCCTCCATTATATGAGACCATTAAGTAAACTCTTAAAAAATATCAAAACCCAAGAACAAATAAAATTGTGTAAAAGTTCTTGGTACGGGCTATTACAAAGTTGCGAAATTAAGAACTCGATCGCTCTTGGGTGAAGGACCCAAGTTGGAATGGTATGTGGCTATCTACAAACACGACAATAATTATAATTCACAAAATGCCATAAAAGGTCAACAAACCCGTATCAAAGAACATATAAACAACCAAAAATGGATGCAACTTTTCTAAAATCAAGTTAGTTCTTGATTATGTACCTATGACCTATTGTAGTACATTGACTTCACAAAGACGCAAAATCGGAGCAACAAAAATCTTAATTGCCTAATAATTTGCACAATCAACGCTTCAGAAAGCAACCATAATAAGAGACCTTGAAAATCTACTTGATCAATGATTGTGAACCAAACCTAATTTAAAAAACATTTAATAAATTGCGATTGGAAGCGGAAGCAAGCTTTATGGATTGCATAATATAGAAGTAAAAAGAAGATGAAGTCGTATTTGGATAAAAGAGTAAATGAGAGAGGACAAAATGTTGAAATTAAACTAAACTTGTTTAGTTCATTAAAAATAAGGGTAAGAAGTGTTATTATTATAAGCTAGATAGTTAAAGTTAGTTAATGGCGGTAATTTAACCCGTCGGGTCATAAACGGGTTGTGGTGTTTACTCGCCATAATTTGTACCTATAAATACATTGTTATGTATCATTTGAAGTATGGTATTCAAGGATTTCAAGTTTGTGTGTATTCCACTTGTTCATATTCTCTTCAATTGGGGTTTGCTCTTCGATTACCAACACAAAACACATGGCCCACAACATAAAAATAGAGATGAAAGTGCGCATACCAAATACATAAAGTAGTTACACTAAAAGCTATGAAGGTTTTATGATGCCACTATAAACTATTGTTAATGTATGTAAGTAGTAAGGTAGATTTGTTGATAAAAAAAATTAATGTACTTGTACGCAAATCTAAAAATTAAATGTGTGAGCGGGAATGTATTCATTATCGGAATAGTAAGATCTTACTTTGTGGTGGAGTCCAATCAAATTGTAATAATTGTTTCTTATTATTTAATAATTATTTGTGCTGATGTATGATTAAAAATTTGAGTGATCATCATTTATGTTTGTAATATGGTTGTTTTGTTCTTCATTCTGCTACAACCCATCAATCTAGTTATCAAATGATTAGCATCAAAGCAACCTTAGATATGATAGATTGTATATTTGCTCCTATTGAACCAGATGGTGAGTATTAAATCGTTGTATGTATTTCTTATACAATATGCTACTTCATGTTATTTTATATTCTTTTATTTACATAAGGATATTTTTATTTTAAACCAATCAAGGGTATGGACTTTTATATATGGACACCTTATGTTTTGGAATATTCATACTTGTATAAATCATATGTTTTTGGGCATTTGTACTCTACAACTAGTAAAAGTTCAGAAGAAAAGATTGAATGCCATGACTAAATGTATTATGCTTACTGTGTTTTAATAAAATATCTTTCATGATTGGTGTAACTCACCTACGCACATTTTTAATCAAATATGACGCATTTCATTATTATTATGACTCACATTCTTTATTAACATAAACACTATATATGCCGAACTTGTGCATCTGTATCAATGAATTTAATCAAGTTATGGAAATCAATTTTCGCAACACAACTATCTATATTATGTTAAACTTGAAATCAACACTCATTGACATAATTTATAACTGGAAATGAATTGTTGATATAAGAAACAAAAGATACATGTCAATATTATCAGGATACAAAATTAATATATGAGATAACCTTTCAATCTAGAACACCGGGAGATTTATGAAATCATTTTAAACATCACAAACCCTACATTATATTTTAATATGGAAAGGCCTCGATAATCGACTGAACAGCTGGAATCTTGATAACATTGTAACGACTAAAGCCGCCTTTATCAAGTAGTTTCTTCCATTCCCTTTCCGTTCGTTCTCTTCCACCCGAAAAGTGTGAAAACATTACTAGATCATAAGTAAGACGCATCTCATCCAAAATATCATGAGCCATTGGTTGTTGAACAATCTCCACAATAACAAGCTTTCCAGTTTCCTCAGATATCGCTTTTCGACAGTTTTGAAGTATCTTAATACAATCCTCATCGCTCCAATCGTGCAAAATCCACTTACGAAAGTACAACAACTAGTAAGTAACAAAGAATCATTATAAGTAACATGATGAATAAAGCCTTACCTTCATGAAAATCGTTTCCGCAGGAGGGATAGACTCGAACATATCCCCTGCAACATGTGTGATCCCATCATATGCTGGTGCAGTGGAAATAACATGTGAGAGATCAAAGTTGATCCCTTTTAGATGGGGATACGCCTTCACAATCTCCGATATCGCAGTCCCAGTACCACCACCGACATCCACCAGGCTTCCTCTTGAACCAAGAAATCCGTCCTTGTAACTTGTAATGATCGCATCAATGGTGATCTTTGCAGTGCACGCCATACCCTCGTTGAAAACCCTATTAAACTCCTTGTTATGTAAACAAAAATCAAACAACTCTTCTCCATGAGCGGCTTTAAAAGCCGTACCACCTTCTTTAATCGATCGACTCAGGACATGCAAGGGCGAAACAGTTACTGGGTCCGTCCGCATCATAACCATAGGCACCAAAGTCACATTGGTGTCATGTAAGAGCCACTTTGAACAGTGGTTCAACGAGTAAAGTTGTTGGATCTGCCCCTCTTCTGATCGAACCTCCTCATCGAATACCTTACGATTGACCAAGAATTTCATGAGCCGTGCAAGCCCATCAACATTAATTGACGCGGATCCAATGGCTGTGGAGATCTCTGACAACGTTGTTGGACGTCCGTGAGCGTTTATTATGTCAGCAATGCGAAGCTCAACAACACATCTTATAGCCATGCCATCAAGAACACCGTATATGTACTTCAGTATCTGTGCTTGGCCTCTCAACATGGCATCACTATCTGTTCCATTTTGGTCGTCCATGGGTTCTCACAAACTTGCAGTTATGAGCGCAAATCTTGAAGCGACACATACTTATATGCTTTAATAATTCAGAAAGATATATAATGCAAAATTGCCAAATCAGTCATTCACGTTCTTATCTTATCACATTTATTTAAAACATATGGTTGTAACGTGCGCACAAGAACGTGGATTGCATAATATAGAAGTAAGAAGAAGATGAAGTCATATCTGGATGAAAGATAAAAACAGAAAGGACAAAACACGTGGCCAGCAACATAAAAGTAGGTATGAAACCGCACATGCATAACGAGTAAAATAGTTATATCAAAAGCTTTGAAGGTTGTAAAATACAATTATAAACAAAAGTTTAATTAATCCATAGAATATAATAAAAAAAGTTTTTTGTTTGTCACTTGTCATTTTTTTAAACAACTTTTGTGACACATGTCATTTATTTAGAAATCATGAATTTATTTTCCTTTTAAAAGAGTATTATAGTAATTTAAACACTCAAACTAATTTTTCTCTCTTAATTAAAATTAATTTTATTAATTGATATATTTTTTTCTCTCATCTAGATTTTTTAAAATAAGCTATGTTTTTAAAAATAAACTTATTTAAAAAAACTAAAAATCATATCTATCTATTAAAATAGAAAAAATAAAAAAACAAAATATTTATATAATATAACATTTTCTAAAACAGTAAACCTTTTTAAAACATAATATTTTAAATCACTCCTTTTTTAAAAAAATTATAACCTTTTTGACACAAACCTTTCGTTTTAAAAATCATATCTTTTTATTCATATGCAATTTTAATCATATTCTATCTTCAAACATAATTTTATAATTCATAAATTTTTATCACTAATTATTTAGTATTTTATTTATTCAACCCGTATAATACACGGGGTACTAACCTAGATTTTATTTATTAAAGATCAATTTTATTAATTACAATATTTCTCTCTTATTTAAAATTTTTAAAATCAATTTATTTTTTTCAAGTTAGATTTTATTAAGAAAATATAAAATCACATTTTTTAATTAAATTAGAACTAATAATAAAAGAAATTTTATATAATATGAAATTTTCAAAAACACTAAACCTTTTTGAAACAAAATATTTTAAATCCGGCCTTTTTATAAAAAAATATAAAAAATGTGAACTTTTCTAAAAACAATCTTACTAAAACAACCAGAATAATTACAAACCAGAGTTTTTAATAAACAAAATTTTTATAAAAATAAATTCTTTTATAAAAGAATCTTAATACGAATGTTTAAAAATGAAACTATTTATATAAGAGAGTTAAAAAAAATAATATAATTGTTTTATTTTCTTGAATTATTACGTATATAAAATTCATATCTTATATTAAAATATCGTACTGTAAATCTTTGTGTTTATTACTAACTATAATCCATTTAGTAAATGGGTTTCTAGTCTGTCTATCTGTATATCTATCTGTCTGTTTGTCTATCAATCTATCTATAATAAGAAAAAAATAAGATAATATGTGACGCAATCGTAAGCTTAATCATACTAACTTTCTCATATTTCTTTATTATTAAAACTAATATTGAATACTAATAATATTACTCATACTATTTTCAAATTAAAAAATGTATAATTTAATAAATTGAAAATCTATTTATTTTAAATTAAAAACACACTTTTTAAAAACAAAAAGGCAACAAACTTTTAAAAAAAAATCATTTTACTTAAAACAAAATATTTACAAACCATAATTTTTTTATAAAACAAAAGTTTAAGAAAAATATATTATTGTTTATTTACTTAAAGTAACTATTTATAAGTAATTATAATTATATTTTATCTTTAAACATAGTTTTATAATTCATAACTGTTTCACTAATTATTTAATAATTTATATATTCAACCCGTGTAACAAACGGGGTACTAACCTAGTAGTAACATATAACATTGTGGTGGAGTCCAATCAAATTGTAATCATTGTTCCTTATGATTGAATAATTATATGCGCTGACGTATGATTAAAAATTTGTGTGGCCATCATTTATGTTTGTAATATAACTAGTGGAAATGCCCGCGCGTTGCGGCAGTGCGGTTGTTACATATTTTTTGGGAATTCGATTTTAGTCTGTATCAGCTCGGTGTATTATGATATAAATTAAAAAATCAAAATATAATTATTGAAAAAATTGAATGAAAGAAAATAATTATGTATATTACAAAAGTTTTTAAGACAACCATATTATCAAACAAGATTAGTGAAAGCATAGGTGGTATTTGTGCTCGTAAATCACTTATTACTTAGATTTTAGGGGGGGTTTTTTTATTTATGTAGGTTAGAGTTTTATGATCATTGGAGGGAGCTTTCATTGGTGAATTGCATAGATCGAAGAAAGTTAATGGAGAAATTGTCATAATAAATTATCTTTTTGATTGTTATTAAGCTTTTAACAACATGTAAGGAAAAGTGGAAGAGGAATTAGTACTCAATTGCAGTGAATGAACGGAATTGAAAGTAAGTAGCGGTTTTATTTGGCCACATGTATATGTTTTAGTATTTGTATTATAAGGATCATATATTATAATTTATTATAAAGGTATAAATGAAATAAAATGGTTAATATTTTGAAATTTAAGCATGACTTTTCATATGGGTGTCTTAATACATATGTAAAATTATCATTCAATCATCCTTTCACTTTTATAAAAGATATAGATAAATATTAAAATTATTAAACTCACAATATACCCCTAGAAAAATATTAGTATTATAGTTATTATAAACATGAAGATATATATATATATATATATATATATATATATATATATATATATCTTTATATAAGTTATATACATAAATATTTAAATAAAATAAACTTAATTTAAGTAATATTTTGTTATAAAATATATTTAGTAAATACAAATTTAAATGTCAATTTATAGTATCATAAATAAAATAAAATTTAATTAAGTGAATTAAATAATATCATATTATTAAATAATATATTAATAATATTTATTAAATACATGAAAGAGACAAGGGCAAAAATGCCAAGATATATAAAATTTTGGGATTTTTACATATTTTTCCTTCCTAAAACCACTAATTACATATTTCTCCAACACATAAAATCAATTACATATTTTCCCTTCCTAAAATATGTATATTACATATATATCCATTTCATAAAAATAAAATCATTTAATGACAATTTTACCCTTATTTTTACTATAAAATTTTCATATAATTTTTTAGTATTGTAATTGTTTAAAATTTTAGCAATAATTTTTTGTATACAGAGATGTAACTTTGATTATTTGTGATCATTGTTTTAAAATAAAGTTTTAAACTTTTGAATTTGGAGATGTAATTTTAATGTTTTTGTTTACACAGAGTGCTCGTAATATGTAACTGATGGTTGTGGAAAATGAAATACCTAAAAATATTATAGTAAAAATAAAAATAAATAGTATTTCAATAAGTTAATTTTAGTGAATGGACAAATATGTAATATATATGTTTTAGGAAGGGGAAATATGTAATTAAATTTTTAACTCGGGAAAATACATAATTAATGATCTTATGAGGGGAAAATATGTAAATGCCCCTAAAATTTAAATGATAAATTTATCATATTGTCCTTAAAGTGTCTTAAAATATTTATTAATTATCTATTTTACCCCTATTTAATGTCTTGCACTATTTTGTAAATGTTGATTCAAAACTTGTATGCTTTTAAAAATTACATCTTTGTCCAGAGAGATTTGTTATAAAGTATTTAAATAGTATTTAGTTAAAAAAATATGATTAGTTTTATAAATTTAAATATCATTTATATTATTATAAATAAAATAAAATTTTAGTTTTAAAAATCTGACTAGTAATTATAAAATTAAAAGTCAATTTATATTATTATAAATAAAATAAAACTTAATGAAGTGAATTAAATAATTTCTCATTATTAAATAATGTATTAATAATGTGTATTAAATAATACAATAATTCGAAAAAATTAATTAAATGGGGGTAAAATTAGAATTATAGCATAAAACACTTGTACTTTATGCTAAAAATGTTTGATAGTTGTCTTACATTTTAAATAAATTATCATCTTATCATTATAATATGTATTATATAATAATATATATATAGATATAGATAATTATGCTACAACCCATCTATTTGGTTATTAAATTCTTAACATCAACGCACCTTAGATATGAATGATTGTATATTTGCTCCTCTTGAACCAAAGCGATGAGTATTAAATCATTGTATGGATTTCTAATACAAAATGTTGCTAAATGTTATTTTATATGTTTTTATTTGGATAAGGATATTTAATTATAGACCAATCAAGGGTGGAAAATGAACTTTCATGTATGGAAATCTTATGTTTAGGAATATCCATACATGTATAAATTAATCATATGTTTTTGAACATTTGTACTCAACAACCGGTAATAGTTTAGAAGAAAAGACTAAATGCTATGACTAAATGTATTATGCTTTCTGTGTTTTATTTGAGAATTATTGTTATGATCGGTGTAACTTACTTACACATACTTTTAATCAAATATGATGCATTTCATTATTATTATGACGCACAATTTTAATCGAAATAAACATGCTGATTTGTGTAAGAAATTAAAAATAATTTTGGTCAAGAAGCCGGAATCAATGAATTTACCTATATATTAATTTATCAAGTAAATGAACAGTAATTTTGTGCATCTAAGCCATTGGTTTATAATCTGACAGTGGAGAAGCACTTATGTCTTGGTTTACACGTACACGTGTGTTGAGCCACTTTTCGTTGCAATCGTGCATCCAAAGAAGGAGAGAGAAAGACATCGAAACACATTGTCTCCAAGGGCGAAGAAAGGCAAAAGAAACTTTGATGGCGGATCACGTGGGGGTGTCACGAAGGTAGTGGCGCTCGGTGAGTGTTTCTGGAGTTGTGTTCTTCAGATTCTATAGGTCGAGTTTGTGCCCTAGATGTGGGGTTTGATGATTTTTTATGGAGGTTGTGTTCTTCTGGTTGTATGTGTTCAATGTCTTTATGCCTGCATGCCATTGTGTGTTCCTGTTTTCGATTTGGTGATGTGGTTGTGAGCGGTCCGTGTTCTCTTGATCGCTAATGTAGATGTTCTTCGATGCGTATGAAATTGGGTGTTGTTTCCTTCGTTTCCTAACTTGATTTGGCAGTGCGGGTGTAGGGGGTTCTAATAAAGAACATTATTTTGATTTTGTAGTGTTTTGCTTAATTTTTGTGGCATTTGGATGTTGTTGACTTCTTTAGACATGAAATAATTTGTGAAGGTTTCTTATGTCTACTTCTCTAGGAACAATATTTTGTGTTTTTTTATTGCCTTTCTTCTGTTTCTCACCTTCAAATTACAAATTTATCGCCACTGTGGACTAATATGCAACTTCCTAACCGTCTTATTTGCTTTCACTAGGTTCTTATTGTTAGGTTTGTATGATTTTAGGTTTACTAATTTTCGGTTGAGTTCTACAACAGACTGAGGTAACTGATGCCGATAGAAGTTAACCATGCATTTTGGATACAAAAAATGGTAATGTTTTCTTTTTCGGTTTTTTTTACTGAGCATTTTATGCTTTCTAATACTACTGCACTTTTTTTTGCCTTGATTAACATGTTTTCTCAAATACTTTTTCCAATCAATTCTTTATTTTATAGCGGTTCTTTAGCAAATATGGTACATATCTAAAGGTCAAATTATGTTCGTTTATGCCTGTATAACCACTGATTTTGCTATATTTTATTGCTGTTATATTTTCATTCACAAAGATAGTTGTTCCAAGCTTTTGATGGCGTAGTTCACAAAGTAGTTGATGCAGGACCGTTGAAGGGTTCAATGCAATCAGTTTTACAACGAGAAGAGACTTAGAACACTTAACAGATCAAATAGAAAAGTGGAACATTTGTATGATCCTAAGGAACACAAGCAAACAGAAGAGACAGAACTAAGAACAACAACTCAATGGTTTTCAAGGATAAAGTATATTGCTCTCAAGTTCTTTTACAAGTGTTACAAAGCATAAAAAAAAGATACAAGGACCTGAGATACTTTATACTATATCCTACAGCCGACCATACTTTGAAGGCCAGCTGGAAACATTAATCTAGACAACAAGATCAATGTACAGTCAAAAGACAGATTACCTTTTGACTAGTGACTATAACATGCCATAACTCACATCCTAATATATTACAAAAAGGATAAAATTACATAAAGTAGAAAGTTACAGACTCAAGACCATAATCTACAGTTTCCTAAAGCATGGACCTTTTCACCAACTTGTGTAAGTTGGTGAGTCTTCAGAGTGGCAGTGGAAAGTTGGTCAGCTTTCTGAAAAAGTTGATCAGAGAAAGCATGTCTTCTTTTTATTCAGAAGAAATCAGTCTTCTATCTCATGGCTTCGGAAGACTTTGTTTTCTAAGCTTCGGAAGACTTCATCTTTGGCTTCATAAGATTTGGTCTTTGGCTTCGTAAGATTTTACACTTAGTGTAATTTTTTTGCAGTGTGTAAAACTTCCGAAGTAACTTTCACCATGCACAAGGTGCATGCATGCAGGAAGCAGCTTGAGTGTTTTGGGTGCATCAGCCTCTTCTGTAATCCTTACAAACTCCCCTAGGTTGATGCTACCCAAACAGAGAAGTTCTTCAGTAGTTGACAAACCTCATTAGGATCAGAAGCATTCTTTTTTTTTCATCAATTAATCCGGATCCTTTAGACTTTCAAAATATCTTCTCATATCAAAGAGATCATGAAGAGGTAGATCAAGCATGTCTTGCCAGAGATAGACATCATGACCAACTTGATCTCTGATGACATACTATTTGTCTGGATTAGCAGCAAGTGACCAGGACAGGATGGGTCTTCCTGATGCAAGAGGCTCTACATGAATTGGAGTTGTTGAGCAGCCTCTTGTGAACTTCCACAGGATGATGTGATTCATCCTGAGGTATTGAGGTGGATTCCTTGGATTTCTTTTTCTTCTTCTTGTCCCTTCTGATTGCCATCCTTTTCCTCTTTCTGTACTTCAACTGAAGAGAGTGGCCTGCAGTGCCAGTTGTGCTTTCTTCATTCTCCTTAGTTGGATCCTTATCCCCTATTTGTTCAGAAGAAGAGGGTTCAGAACCCTCCTGTGGGTCAGAAGATGGAGTTGGCTTGAATGTAGCTTCAGGATTAGGTTGTGTTGTCTCTTCTGGCTCAACCTTCACCTCAAGTTCAGGTACAGCTTGACTTGGTGGAGAATGCAAGTCAACAAGCTGACCTTCTTTTATCTTCTGTTTGATCCTTCTGATGTGCTCATGCATTGAGGATAGAGACATAGGACCAAATCTCCTTCCAGAGAATCCATACAGCTTCAAGAAGCTCACCATATTTAGTCTATCAGTAGACTTCTTTTCTTATGCTCTGATGGTGGCTTTTGTTTTAGCAGCCTCCTCTCTTATTTTCCTCTTAAAAGCTTTCCTTTGAGTTTGAGCTTCTTCATCTAGCTTTTTGAGGTATTCAAACCCAATGTATTCATATGAGAGAGGGTGGTGAGCTGCTGCCTGATAGAGACCTGTGGCACTCAAATAGGCTATCATCTTCTTTCTTTCTTGTTCTCTGCCCATCTGAGTTTGTTCCTCTTCAACTGCCAAAGACTCCTTCTCAGGACTTTCTTGAACTGGAGAGAGGACAGGAGCTTTCTAAAGTTTCTTTTTTCTTCTTTCTTCCTTAATTTTGAAGAGCAGTTCTGCAGCCTCAGCCTCCTTCCTCTCTTTATATAGCTCTCTGTCTACCGGTTCATCTAATTCAGCCAAGGGGAGAGAGATGATTTCATCTATGTTGTAATTTCTCAGTCCCAGATAGTTCAATCTGGCTGCTCTTAACTCACCATTCTGAGTTTCAAGCCTGTGAGCAGCCCTGATTGCAGCTTGCATAAAGCTTGAGACTTTTCTTGATTTCTCTCCCCTGGCCTTCCTCTTCCTCTCTCTCTTCTCCTTCTCAATCTCCTTAGGAGTCATTTATGTTTCTCTTTATCAATTGTTGGCCTGTATGACTCAGGGTGGAGAGAGCTTTGGCCTTCTAATGGTTGTGCTGAGCTTGATCTATAGCAAAAGAGAGGTTGTGATACACCTTCACCTACAGGTGTTTCACTAAGGGTACTGGGAGCTAAGGGTGGGCCTGTCTCAAGGTTCACAGGTTCTACTACTGGGCCTTCAACTGAGGTTTCCCCTTCGAAGCTAATCTTAGGGTCTGCCTTAGTATCCAGTTGACCAATAGTTTTCCCTGCTAGCCTCTGTCTATATAATTATGCTCTTTGTCTGAATTCCTTCAGCCCCCAATCTTGAATTTCCTTAGCTAACCTGTCAGCCTGTCTGTTTTGGCTTGGGTTGACAAGTGGCAGGTAAACTAAGTTCATACCCTCATGGAATCTCAGGGTCTGAAAGTTGAAGAGCTCCTGTTGCCCCTAAGATGTTGAGAACACCAATGCCATTCTTGAGCTGTCATACCACCATCCCACTGTTGGATTTTCAGAAGGGTAGGATAGGGCGGACATGGCCATTAGAATTCCTTCCTCAAATAGCTGTTGAATTATGGCCTCCATATTAGTATGAGCCTGAGGAAGTTGTTGAGCCTGGACAATTGCAAGTGAGGGTGGTGAGTCCTCATTGTCCATACTCAGGACAGAACTCCAAGGTTCTATGGTTGTAGAGACTTTCTCCCCCTTTTTGGTAGCATCACCCACTTGCATAGGTGAGCTGGAGGTCAAGTCCACTACTTCCACGGGTTCTTGTGGACCTGGTTGAGTTTGTCTTGTTGGTCTCTCAGATAACTTGCCCTTGAGATCGGTGATCTCAAGTTGCTGGTCGTTGACCTTTTTTTGTAAGGAAGTCACTTGAGATTCCAAGTGACTGACCTTGGAGACTAAAGAGGTGCATAATTTTTCAAGTTGTTGCACCTTTAGTTTCAGACTCCCCTCATCTTTAGATGAAGAATCATAGGGGGGGTGAGAGAATTGGACTGATGTTCTCTTCCTCTTCACCAGCATAGTATTCTTGGATGCTGGATTTCCTCTGCTCACTAACAGCTTCAGGTGAAGTCTCAATGGGCTGAGTTGCCATGGTTGAGGTCTTAATGATATAATCACTAGCAATAATGAGAGCAGCTTCCATATGGACCTCTTGAACTTGTTCAGGGAGATCCATCTCAGTATGGGTTGGATGATGTGGGCTGGACATGGGAGTGGCAGGAGGACTCATCTCTCCTTGAGCAAAGGTGGAGAAGAAAGACTCATGGTACTCACTGAATCCCATGTCTTCATCATCATAGAATTCAAGGTTAGGGATTGGTTGGCTGAGATCAAGAGGTGGGGATGGTAACTGTCCCCTGTAGGTTGTTCACTAGAGTTTTGAGACTCTGAGTGAAGGCTTAAGGCTGTTTGGGTAATGAGCTCATTAGGCTGAGCATGAGGAACCTCAGCACTGATAATATGAGAAAAGGGATTGGTTTGCTCCTCAAGGGAAGTGGGAGCTCCAGTGTCCACTTCCTCTTGCATGGGTGGTGATATAGGGGCCTGCTCAGACTGAATAGCTTGAACAGGGGTTCGTTTGTGTTTTCTTAAGTAGGTGATGGTTATTTTACGTTGAGATGGTGGTTGGGAGGCAGCAGGTGTGGGTTCAACACTAGCTGGTGATGGTAGGTTGTCACCTTGAGCAATGAGCTCTAACATTTTGGGGACAAGGGCTGTTTCTACCCCAGAGAATCCCATATTTGGTTTTCTCATGATATTAAAGATGTCCGGCTTCATCTGTCCCAGTTTAAGAATCCTACCTATTCCCCTCAACTTTGAGCCCAGTTGACAGTTAAGAATGTGGTGGACATATCTAGGTAACATGTAGTATTCTAGGGAGTCCAAGTTTGAAAGCAGATTAAGGTAGACAAAGTGTGAATACCTAAACTTGACCCCTTGAACAAGTCCATGGACAATGAAGGAAAGATCCTTAGGAATCTGGTCCCATCCTCCATGCTTGTTTGACAGGCTGTGTATGATGACATAGAGGAGGTACTTCCACTGGGAAGAGACCTTCCCTTTCCTTAAGGTTCTGACTAAAAAGTCTCCTTCATAACCCATCTGCTCAAAAGATTGGTTAACAGCAGATTTGGGAAAAGACAAATCACCTTCTGCATCATCCAGCTGAAGATGAGAATTGATGATGGCCGGAGTGATGAAAATTGTCCTTCCCTGAACTGTGGCAGACAGTGCCTTCTCCCCATCAATGGTGACCTCTTGGCAGGTCCGCCAAAAGTCCAGAAGATGATCCTCATAGAGAGGAGGATCAATGGTGAGGGAGGGGAAGTAGTTTGACAAAGAAAGAAACCGGCATACCTCTAAGAAAGCTGGATCTTTCTCTAAGTTCAACAGAGCAACCTGATTGTGTTGTCTGTGAAGTTGCATGGAGAAATCGGGTTGATTTCTGCAATTTTGGGAGGCCATTTGAGTAAGCTTCGTCATGAAGGAAGATAAGAACAAGGGCGGTTTGTGGGTAAATCTAGGTTACAAAGAAGTTGCAGATAAAGAGAGAAAACTGAAGGAAGGAGAAACCGTTGGATATTTATATGAAATGGATTTAAGACAAAGTTGATGCGAAGGATAAACTTTGAAATCCGGATGTCGGTCCCACCTCTGAAAAAGTGCCCAAAAGTAGTTTTCTTGGAAGTCGAAAATCTTTCGAAGGTAATTTGGCTTCGGAAGATATTTCTAAGAGTTTTGAAAATTTTGCTTCAGAAGAAAAATACTTAGAGTATTTTTCATTTTAGAGACTTAATTATTTTGCGGAAGAGAGTTGTTCTTTAATAGCATATAAGTACTTATGAGTAAATTTGGCTTTGGAAGATATTGTAAAAATTTCTTCGAAAGGTAAATTGTCATAAGCAGTTATTTGATATTAAAGACATAATTTTCTTCCGAAGACAACTTATTATCTTCCGAAAAGAAATATGTTCAAAATTTTTAAAAATCTAAGGAATATTTTCTAAGAGACTCTTCTTCCAAGATAATTAGGGGCTTATGAAGGTGATTAAAATAAACAACTGAGGACACACAGATTTTTGAAAAAATATTGAATTTTAAGTTTAAGAAAAAGCTACTTAAAGTTAATCATCCCAATAGCTGATATGAGATACTTAAATCTCTGTTCATCAAAAGCTTTGATGAACATATCAGCGTATTGTTCATTTGTGTTAACTTTGACTAGTTTGATTAACCTTTTTTCAAAATTATCTCTAATTAAATGATACCTGATGTTGATGTGTTTTGTCCTTGAATGCTGCACAGGATTCTCTATAATAGAGATAGCACTATTGTTGTCTATGTGGATAGGAGTCTCTTTGAAGTTGAATCCATAGTCTAGCATCTAATTCTGAATCCAAAGCACTTGAGCACAGCAGCTAGCAGTAGCAATGTATTCAGCTTCAGCATTTGATGCAGATACACAGGATTGTTTCTTGCATTGCCATGAGACTATCCTTCCACAAAGAAATTGACATCCCCCTAATGTAGACTTTGTAGTCATGTTGCAGCCACCATAGTCATTATCTGTACAGGCATACAGATTGAAATCAGAATTCTTTGGATACCAAAGGCCTAGTGATGGAGCACCTTTGAGATATCTCAGAATTCTCTTGACAGCAACTAGGTGTGACATCCTAAGATTGGCTTGATATTTAGCACAAATACATGTGGCAAACATGATATCAGGCCTGCTGGCAGTGAGTTACATAAGAGACCCAATCATAGCCCAATGGAGATGCTCATCCACGCACTTCCCCTCAAGATCAGGTCCAAGGGAGTGGTTTCTTGCTATGGGTGTCTTTGCAACCTTACAGTCAGTCATGCTGAATCTTATTAGTATGTCTTGAACATACTTTAACTGACTTATGAAGATGCCATTGTCAACCTACTTCACTTGAATTCCTAGAAAGAAATGGAGTTCTCCCATGGCAGTCATTTCAAATCTATTCTTTATCAGCTTCTCAAAGTCCTTGCAGAGCTTTGGATTAGTTGACCCAAAGATAATGTCATCTACATAAACTTGAACCAGCATTAAGTCATTTCCTGTTCCCTTGATGAAAAGAGTTCCATCTATAGTACCCCTTCTATAGCCATGTTGACATAGGTACTAGGATAGAGTCTCATACCACTTCCTTGGAGCTTGATGTAGCCTATAAAGAGCTTTATCAAGCTTGTAGACATAATCAGGATGATCTGGATCTGCAAAGCTAGGTGGTTGTTTGACGTACACCTCTTCATCATTCACCCCATATAAGATAGCACACTTGACATCAAGTTGGTACATCTTGAAATTCTTGGATGCAGCAAAAGCTAGTAATATCCTAACAGCTTCAAGTCTTGCTACTGGAGCAAAGACATCAGTGTAATCAATCCCTTTCTCTTGAGTATACCCGTGAACAACTAGTATTGCCTTGTTTTTGATGACAAGTCCTCTATCATCTTTTTTGTTTCTGAAGACCCACTTGGTTCCTATGATAGTCTTCCCTGAAGGAAGAGGACATAGGTTCCAAACCTTTTGCCTTTTGAGTTAAAGCAGCTCCTCCTGCATAGCTTCAACCCAACTTCCATCCTTTAGAGCCTCCTCAACTTTCTTTGGCTCTACATGGGATAGGAAACAAGAGTAGAGATAAAAAATTTTGTCATGGGTTTGTCCACTTGTTCTTACCCCTTTTTCAATATCTCTAGTGATGTTTGTGGTGGTATGAGACTTGTGGATCCTAATTTGTGGGATCACAGCAAGTTGATTGGAGATATCTAAATTTGAAAAATTTTGATCAGGCAGTGAAAAATCTCCCACCACATCAGCACACTTATCAAGAGAAGCTTGATCCAATGAGTGTGTGACATCATTGATGTTGTCTTCCATGGAATGATTGTCAGCATCAAGAAATTCTTGATCACTATCACCACTACCACTTCCTTCTACATTTGAAGCTCCTTCCTTTGAGTTTTGTGCCTCTGAGCTAGAATTTGAAGGCATCTTAGATGTATCAGCTAGATTTGTCATTGTTGTGTTGATAGAAGCTCCATCTGCAAAATTAGCTACCACTAGAGTTGAAGTATTTTGATTTGAAGGTCTTCTCAGCTCAAATCTTGGGTCAGGATCTTCTGTTGATAAGCTACCCGTAGATCCTGAAACATCCTCACATGATTTGTTAAAACAGTTGGTAACTAAATCAATATCAAACAGCCAATCTGGACCAGAACCTTTCACACAAGGAGTGTGCTCATTGAAAGTCACATTGGTTGATTCATCAACTACTCTAGTTCTGAGATTGTAAACTCTATAAGCCTTAGCTTGAGAAGAGTATCCAATAAAGTATCCATCATCTGATTTCTCATCAAATTTGGCTATCTAATCTCTGGTATTCAAGATTGTGCAAGGACATCCAAATGATATGAGGAAACCAATGAAATGTCTCCTTTTGTGTCACAGTTCATAAGGAGTCTTATCATGAGTCTTACTACTAAAACTCTGTTCTACACATAGCAAGCAGTGTTCACTGCTTCTGTCCAGAAGGTGATAGGCAGTTTAGAGTCGGACAACATGGTTGTTGCAGCTTCAATTAGTGTCTTGTTTCTTCTCTCAGCAACACCATTTTGCTGAAGAGTCCTGGAAGCACTATATTGCCTTATAATACCCTTTTCATCACAAAATGTATCAAGGATTTGGTTCTTAAATTCAGTTCCTTGATCACATCTTATTATCTTGACCTTGTGATCATATTGATTCTCAATTCTCAAAATGAAATTCTTTAAGATTTCAGGAGTCTCATCCTTAGTTTTTAAGAAAAAAGACCCAAGTAAATCTAGTGAAATCATCTGTGATCACTAAACAATATGAGGTCCTTCCTAGACTTATTACACTGGTGGGGCCAAAAAGATCCAAATGTAACAAGTGTAGGGGAGTAGTGATGGAATTTTTTTCCTTTGGTTTGTGAGATACCTTATGCTGCTTCCCTATCAGGCATGCAACACAATGATCATCACTTGTAAACTCTTTCTTTGGCATTCCAGTTACCAAATCATTCTTAATTAATTTATTTATATTTTTGAAGTTTACATGGCACATTCTTTTATGCCAGAGAAAAGACTTATCACTATTTGCTTTAGATAGAAAGCAAGACACTTCTCCTGAAAGGGAAATTTCCTGCAAATCCATCTTGTACATGTTATATTTTCTAGGGGCCCTGAGCAGTATGTGCTCCTAAGAAATGACCACCCTCGGCTTGAGAACAATGCACTAATGCTCAGTAAAGAGCATGTTGTGTCTTTGATCACAAAATTAGGATAGACTTAGTAGATTGTATCCAAGCTCCTTGACAAAATTTACCTTCTCAATGCTGAGCTTACCATTTATGACCATTCCCCTTCCAGTAATGTAACCTCCTTCATCTCCTTCAAAAGCAACAGGCCCTTCATCTATTTTCTCAAAATTTTGGAGTAGAGAGCTATTACCAGTCATGTGCCTGAAACAACCACTGTCAATGATCCATACATTCCTGTTGGTCTTTAGCTGTTTCTACACAAAAAAAGAGATGATTAGTTACATTTGGAAACCCAAGCCTTGCTGGTCTTGGGCTCATTAACATTAACAGAAGACAATGCAACAGTAATTGATCCTATGTTAAAGCTTTCAGGACCAACAGCTATTGTTGATGAAGAACTTTCAGTCATATGGTCTTTCTTTGTCTTCCACACCACCTTTGACTTGACCTTCAACATTTCAGAAGTTTTGACAACTTTAGAAGTTTTGGAGACTGGACCTTCGAAAGATCTTGCTATCACTATAGTAGGCTTCAGTGCTTCGGAAGCATTTCTTTCTTTCGTGATCAATTTTTTTCTGTTTTCACTTGTCTTCTTTTTCATTTTGGAGCTTCCGGAAGGAAAAGATTTTCCTTTAGAAGCTGGCTTCTTCTTGATCTTCTCAAAAGTTTTCTTCTTGATCATATGGACAGTGCTCTTAGGATTATAAACGCAATCCTTAGCCAGATGAGAAGTACGGACACACATGATACAATCCATTTGCATTCTTCTGAGTGTCTTCTTATGAGAACAAGACTGATCTTGATTACTTTCCATATCCATCTTCATCTTCACAGATGAAGTAGTAAGCCTTTTAGGTTGTGACTTGCTGTAGTTTGGTCTGGTTTGTGCTTGGCCACCATTAGTTCTAGGTGCCTTGCACTCTCTAGCAAAGTGTCCCATTTGGTTACAATTGAAACACTTCACTTTGCTTTTGTCTGGTCCAAACTTTCCACTGGCTGCATTGCTAGGAAACTTCCTCCTAGTTTTCTTGTAGAACTTCTTGGCTCTGTGAGTGAGAAGAGCCATCTGCTGGACTATCTCCATATACTCCAGATCATCTGGATGGATACAGTCCAGGTCTTCAAGGGTTAAGAAAAAGTTGCCTTAACTTTCATTAGCAGACACAAATTCATGAGAAGAGCTTGTCTCTTGGGATTGACTTCCTTGGATGTAGCTTTCCCTTGGTGTCTCAGGAAAGGTGATGAAAGGACCCTTTTGTGAGTTGTTAGGGTAGCGGATGAGATGATGCTATGGTTCTCTGCGGTAGCGGATGAGATGATGCTGTGGTTCTCTGCAATCCCCTATAACCACATGAAGGGCTGAGCTCTGTTGATTGTTGGAGTTACCAGATGGATTTTGTATGTTCATCTCCATCTGGTAGCCACTAAGGATACCATACAACTCTGTAAGAGTAAGAGTCTTGAAGTTCTCAGTCCTCTTGATAACAACACAGTAATAGGTCCACTGTCTAGGAAGAGAAGACATGAACTTCCTTACAATGTCCCTATTTTGAAGAGTTACTCCAACAACCATTAGAGTTTCCACAATCTCAACATACCTCAAGTATTGTTGAGTCATGGTTTCACCTGTTTTATAGGTGAAATTCTCAAACTGCATCTTCAAGATGTCCTTTTTGTTCTTTTTTGCTTTAGAGGACCCCTCATACATGAGCTTCAGTGCATCCCATAGCTGCTTAGCAGTTTTACACTTCTTGAAGCCCCTATAAATGGAGTTTGGAAAAGCAGTTTAGAGGGTAGTCATGGCTTTCTGATCGATATCAATCTTCTTTCTATCTTTTTCAGAAAAGTCAGCTACCTCTTTTGGAATCATGCCACCTCCAGCAGAAGCTAAAGAGGTGCATGGAATGTAAGGTCCTGAGACAACAGATTCCTACATCCTGGAGTCTTGTGACTTGATGAAGCCTTCCATTCTTTGACACCAAGTATCAAAGTCTTCAGGAGTGATCAGTGGGGACTTTGTCATACTGCCAGTTTCCATATCAGCCTTTGTGAGAGCTGCCATTTGAGTTGTTAAGTGTTTTATGAAAACTAAGAGATCTAAGATGGAGAGATCTTACAATCAAGAACCTGGAATGCTCTGATACCAATTGCAGGACCGTTGAAGGGGTTTAATGCAATCAGTTTTACAATGAGGAGAAACCTAGAACACTTAACAGATCAAATAGGGAACTAGAACCTTTGTATGATACTAAGGAGCACAAGCAAACAGAAGAGACAGAACTAAGAACAACAACTGAATGGTTTTTAAGGATAAAGTATATTCCTCTCAAGTTCTTTTACAAGTGTTACAAAGCATAGAAAAAAAGATACAAGGACCTGAGATACATTATACTACATCCTACAGCCGGCCATACTTTGAAGGCGAGCTGCAAACATTAATCTAAACAACAAGATCAATGTAAAGTCAAAAGGCAGATTGTCTTTTGACTAGTGACTATGACATGTCATAGCTCACATCCTAATATATTACAAAAAGGATAAAAGTACATAAAGTAGAAAGTTACAGACTCACGATCATAATCTATAGTTTCCTAAAGCATGGACCTTTTCACCAACCTGTGTAAGTTGGTGAGTATTCAGAGTGGCAGCGGAAAGTTGGTCAGCTTTCTAAAAAACTTTATCAGAGAAAGCATGTCTTCTCTGTCTTCAGAAGAAATCGGTCTTCTATCTTCATGGCTTCGGAAGACTTTGTCTTCTAAGCTTCGGAAGACTTCATCTATGGCTTCGGAAGATTTGGTCTTTGGCTTCGGAAGATTTTACACTTAGTGTAATTTTTTTGCAGTGTGTAAAACTTCCGAAGTAACTTTCCCCATGCACAAGGTGCATGCATGCAGGAAGCAGCTTGAGTGTTTTGGGTGCATCAGCCTCTTCTGTAATCCTTACAATTGATTGTAAAGTCCAGATTCTAATTTATTATGTTAACTAATGAAATTTTTTGGTTTCTGAAAATTTCTCTTCATGAGTCAATGTTGTTTTTAAATAATTAATCGATACTCACTTTTACATATAGAACTTAATTGATGCCTAATTTTGTTAAGCCTCGCTTGATCTATTAAAAAATGGTGACTTGAGGATGCTCTTAAATGCGTAGGCTCATAGTGTACTATTTTTTGAATTAATGCTAGCTTTTTAATGATCATATCTTTTATTTCATATTATCATCTAAAACGATCCCTGCAACATACATGTTCAAACTGGGTTTGGTGGTTAGTATATATGCATTTATACAAGTTCAAGCCATATATGTATAATTGGTTTTCGCGTTTTGCTCCTAGATAGCAGTTTGCCGGTTTTGTCATTCTAGGTGTGGGCTACATTTTAATATTTTCTTTTCTTTTTTTTGTTTGTGTTGCAATAGTGACCTTGAATCTTGGTATTAGAGCATCACCGACTGATGCTTTCAATTTGCAGATCTAGACATTCTTCTTATAGGTTATATCATATTTCTCCTTATGTTACACCGAATTTGTTGTACCCCATGTTAGTGCACTAACAGGGTTGATGTTGTGTGTGAACTGAATATGATAATATGTTATTTTCATTTACATTACGATTACTTCATGTTGTTAATTTTGTCTTCTATAGCAGTTGCCATGTTGTACTGTGTGTAGTTTTTTGTGCGCGTATACGGAGACTCTAACCTATTCATTGGTTTTTCCAGTCTCACCTACCCACTGATGTCAATCCAACGAAGGCATTGAAAATGTAAATTTCCAGCTGCGTATGATACTTGCTAGCAATCGGATACCGGCCTGCATGTGCAGGCTGCTTTCAGTCACAGGGTCAAACACCTTACTATTTGTCAATGTTGCGAAACACATAAACGAAGACCTGAATACCCGATGTCTATCACATGTGTCTACCTCCATCGATGATGAACCTGTTACAAGCTTCGATGAAGGTCCACTTTCACGTGGGAAGCATATGATGACGAGACAATAAGCTACAAGGAAGATTGCTTAATGTAGATTTATGATTTGAGTTTATATGTATGATCTTTATTTTGTAACCTAAGACAATTATGTGGAACCAATATCTTTTTAATGCATTACGTTTAGTATTTCTCGTAATATGTGTTCTAAAGATACTTAATTCGTCGCTCACTTACGTTTCTGCCGTGGCAAGGGTGTGACAGAAGGGTTAAAAATTAAAGCTACGTTCTGTACTGTGCAATCAGCAGCAACTAGCAACGTTTTTTTAACACCCCTAAAACAACCTCTAGAATGTATATCTTAACCAGATAGTTGCGAATATGTAGTAAGGCAGTCGGACCATTTGATGAACTTCCTCTTATCACAAACTAGAAACGCCAAACAACTTAACTAAATGTCGATCGTTCGTGTAACGCGCGAATAGTATCCAACTAGTTATTTTAAAAAAGAGTTAACATTTTAAAATTTTAGTTGTTATTGCTTGACAATATTGACATAAATAAGCTATGTCACGGATTTGTACAACAAAAAGGTAAATGGCGTCTCTAAAACATAGATAGAAAAATAACATCAAAATAATCTCTCTACTCTAATAAAATAGTAACTTACTAAGACACATGTCAACACCATATTTATTCTCACTAAAATGTTACCGCTTTTCTCTCTTATAAAATAATTGCTTTAATTACTAATAATATTATTTAATTTATTTTTAGATTAAATATATTTTTAATAGATTAAGACATAGATCTTTTATTAATGATATTTCTAAAAATATAAATTTTTATAAAATAAAATTTTATCCTAAAACATTAAACTTTTTAAAAATACAGAATTTTTTTAAAATTAGTGCTTTTAAAAAGATAAATTTTATAAACTGAAAATAATTAAAATTTTAAAAATGGTATATTTAATATGGTTTGTTTTGAAACAAAATGATTAATTTCATATGAAAAAATATTAAAAACAAAAGTTTTAAAAAAGTTAATATTATTATTTTATTACTTATAATTATTACTCATACATAGTTTCAATCGTATCTTAAAACATTATCTTATACTTAATAAAATTTTATTATATTTATTATTTAGTTTATTTAACCTGTGAAATAAACGGGTTTACCAAAACTAGTAAATTCATGATCAAAAAATATCATGTTTCTATGTTAAAGTAATAAACCAATTAGTTAATTAATAACAATAGAAAATAAAATAGAAACAATAAGTAAGAATAATTAGCACTTGAACGTCGTATAATTAAGGTATAATAGTGAACCTGTGAATATTTAACTAAAAAGAAATCTAAATATGAAATATTATCTAAAAAAATCAAATATTAACTTTAATATGTAACAATAGTAAAATTTAATTGAAACATCTAGGTTAAAATAAAGTACATATTAAGTGAGTAGTACAAATAAAAATAAATAAAATAATTTATTTAAAAAAGAATCTAAATATGAAATATTATTTGTTAAATAATAAAAAGAATAAAAGTGAAAGAAAAAACACAGAAATTAAAAGAAAAAAAAATAATAAAAAAAATAAAAAGGACCTAGAAACACACAATTTAATCAAATAAGCCAGTAAGGAAGGGACTTATTCACAATTTGAAACCGGGATGCCGCATTAACCGGTGTTTGCATTACCAGCAGCACAACACTTCCTTTCTGCTTTACTCGTAGCTACGATAACACTACATCTGTAACTATATGTTAAAGTCGTGCATTATGTCAAAGGCATAAAGCTCTAAAAAAACAATAACAATAAAATTAAGCTAGAAACACTAGCTCGAACCCGCATGTTGATTAGCTTAAACCAGCGTGCTGAAAGTGGTGTTGATAATATAAGTAACTAAAGACTTCAGAACTGGACTTAAATAATAGTAATTTTATTTTTAACTTACAATAGACACTATATTATACTGCATATGGAGGAAATTTTTTTTATATTTAAATAAGTTTAAGAATTAAATAATTACAAGTTATAAAATATATGATGCAATCCTTTAAGCTAAATGGGTGATTGATTTTAATAGTAAATTATTATTGGTGTTGTTCAAAAAGTTCACGGCTCGAAGTTTGCTCAAAGTTCGCTCGAGAAAAACTCAAAAAAAACTCGGCTCAAGAAAAGCTCGTATCTAAACGAGCCGGCTCTGTTTGGCTCGATTTCTAAACGACCCGAACCCGAGCCAGGGTTAGCTCGGCTCGTGGCTTGGTTCGTTGGCTCGGCTCATGACTTGGTGCATATATATATATATATATATATATATATAGTAATAATAATAATAATAATAATAATAATAATAATAATATTATTATTATTATTATTATTATTATTATTATTAGGATTTAAAAAAGGTTCTTTTAAAATAAAAATGGATACTTTTTAAAAACATTAAGTATTTTGTTAAAAAATATATTACTTGATGGTAAATTGTTTATATTCAACATGCACCATAAGTTTTAAGACAAAAAGTTTTAAGACAAAATCTTTTATCCGTAAAGCCTCTTTGACAACTTTAGTCAATGCAATATGTTCAGCCTTTATAGTAGAAAAATCTGCTACATGTTGTAATGTTGCTTTCTAACCGAGTACACCTCCAAAAACCTTAAACATATATATAAGTTATAAAACCAGCTATAGACTTATCTCTATCAAGATCCTTAGCATAATCAGCATCCATAAAACCCAAAACCACATGATCTGTGACACTTTAGCTGCCAAATATTAAATTAACATTCTTGGTTTCGTTCATGTACATAATAATCCATTTTACTGCCACCCAACGGATTTTTTCAAGATTTGCCAAATATGTGTTCGGCATACTAACTGCATATTCCAAGTTTGATCTAGTACAAACCAATAGATATATGAAACTACCCACTGCATTAAAAGGACACATGTTTCATATAAGTGACTTCCTTTAAGATTTAGGAGGATCCTTACTAGACAATTGAAAGTGTTCTGCAAGTGGATTCATAAATTGCTTTAATACTTTTTTTTTTTATAAAAAAAGACCTAAAGTTAATCTTAAGTTATTAAGGCCCTTGTATATATGTATCTCCATCCCTTCAATCATGTTAGCGTTACCAAGTTCTTTTACTTCAAATTCCATCATCAATAACTTAATTGTTGCTTTGATTTCCCACTTATCTTTAAAAGCAATAAACATATCATCAATGTACAAAAGTAAATATACAGATGCTCCGTTTGTACATGACGTTGTGATGTAGGTCAGATAGTATATAAATATACCAGGTATTTTTCACACAGATCAGGGTATTATAGTTATAAAAACTGATTTCAACTTTCACTAACTACACAAATATAGGAAAGTGTACCTATCATTTATGCAACATATATAGTATTAAGTTATTACATTCATACCATGATTATGTGAATTAACCTTATGTCAATAAGGGTTCAATAATCAGAAGTGTGTATAGAATTCAAGACATGGGAATACATGTTCATGGATGATTAATAGAAGCTTCATGGTTGCTGATTAATCACAAGTTTAAATAGAATTCAAGACTTGTTAGTTAGTTTGCTCATCATTGCGTCAAATAAGAATGCTAGAAGCCTAGAACTAAAGATGATCACAAAAGACATGTTACTTAAGAAAGAAAGATGAAGATACACTTGAAAGATTAACATTCAAACTACAAATAATTACAACTCAAAATGGTAATGAGATTACAATTGCTATGGAAAGTAAAAATGATAAGTGAAGAATTCTTGTCAATTCTAGAGAGAAAATCACTAAGACATCAACAAACCAGTCTTCATCCCCATCCCCAAAAATTATACGGAGAAGTCTTATATTTATAGCCAGAAATTAGATCTTGAAGTATGGTCACACACCCTAGAAGCATGATCGCGCACCCTAGAAGCATAGCCACGCATAGTAGAATTTGTCAGTGAATATTCTTTGATCTTCTAGACATGAAAAATGCTTCACATGTTGTAGTTGTTCAACTCTCGTTATCATTTTTCGAAGGCTTAGTTGCACATAAAGGCGTGGTCATGTACCCTAGAAGCATGGTCACACATATCTCAAGCTCAGTTAGTACTAAACATGCTCAGAATGAGGATAAATGCATGTGGAAAACATGTATGAATTAAAGCATATCAATACACCTTATAATGCACACACCTATTATAGTTGCTTCTTATAAAACCATGAGTTATCATGTGTTCATCAAACCTCTTATATCATTGTCTAGGGAACTACATTAGGAAATATAGGGATTTCTTCTATAGGGTAACTTTATCCTCTTGACCCTTGACTTAAAAACCCAATAGTTGTTTTTTGAAAATCTACTATTCATGATTTCCATGTAAAAAGGTTGTTTTAACATCAAACTGTTTCAACTCAAGATTTTTGGAAATAGTTAAAGCCAATATAGTTCTAATTCGTGAATGTTTTACCATTGATGGGAAGATTTCACAGTAATCAAGACAATTTTTTGAGTACACCTTTTGGCCAAAAACCTAGCTTTACATCAAGGATCGTCTAAATGTTGTATAATCTGATTACCTTGAAGATCCACTTGCAGCCTAAAAGATTCTAGCCTTAGGAGCATCAACATGAACTAAAATTTTATTTTTGCGTAAAGAACCCATCTATTCTTCCATTGCTTCGAGCCACCTTTCTTTATTAACTAATGATACTCCATTAAAAGTTACAGGCTCTTGTGTACTTTTTTATTCAACAATCATTCAAGCAAAAGTAGAAAAATCTTCACCATCTATATACAAGCAAAAGTAGATATATCTTCACCATTTATATACCTAGCGGAAGGGGTGTGCAAAAATATTCAGTTCCAATATCCGAATGAAAATTTTTGATGTTTCGAACTCTAGTATTTTTAGATTCGAATAGTAAAACCAGCTATTTAAAAAAAATCAGATATCTGAATTTTTGGGTATTCAAGTTTGAACACACGTACCTAGTAGGACGTATAACATGTCCCCAGGCATGTATCTGGAAATCCTAAAAGGTTGTGAAGTAGTGGTTACACTTTCACTAGTAATTGGCTCCTTCTCAAATTGTATACCCTAAGTTATATCCTACTCATCACTTGAGTTTCCAACTATATATCTATACATAATTAAAGACTACATCTGTGCATACAATTACTCGAATGGCATGAGTATAAGCTATGGATCCAAAATCCTTTAATATAGTCTACCTTTATAATTTTTCCATTGGAGTTGACATATTAATTTCTCATGAAAGGCTCCTATTTAGAAAATGTGTTAGTAGTAGCAACTTTACCATTGAATTAACTTCTTAATTTGTTAACCTTGAGCTAATTAACATGCATCTAACCTTATCCATAATGGTTCTATTCATTCTTTCTACTGATGTATTATGTTGTGGGGTTTGAATCTATAACATGTTAGTTCTGGAACTTTTTTTAATTCATTATATATTTAAAAACAAATGAAAGTTGATTCATCTATTAATTATTGAATGTAAAAACTAAAACATTATATAAGTATTTACTATATCATTGATTTAGTTCAAAATATATTACTTTCTTTCTTATTGATGTATAAGTATTTACTTTATCATTGATTTAGTTCAAAATATATTTCTCTTTCTTATTGATGTTTTTTAATATATAACTGTATCACATATTTTTATGCCATCACACGGTAGGCGTAACTATGGTCCAAAAATAAAAGAAATTATATTGCAAACTCCTGTTGAAAAACCCTTGTTCTGTCACTGGTTACTATCATTTGCGTTGTTATCTAGATTTTAAGTTTATGGGAATACTTTTTCTCCTGATAATTGCATATTGTAATTTTCTTAGATTTTAATTAAATTCTTAAATCATTTAATGTAGTATACTTTATGAACTTTTATTATGCTAGTTAAGAATACAGGTTAGGTATTAATAGATACCATTCCTTATGAAAATTTACCTAGGTTGTTATCATAGTTATACTCTATTTGATAGGCGTACTTTCATATTTTTACTAGTATACAAATAAGGTAAATTTACATATAGTAAAACTCTTGTGTTAGGAATGACGAGTATCGGAAAAATTGTTTAAAATTAAGTTTTTAATAAAATAGAGAAATGATCTTTTTCCAATTTTGGACATAATTAACAACTATTAATATGTATGTTATCTTACGTTTGTCTTCTACAATGTGATTGCTTATATCAAACTAAACCACGTCTAAAATAAAGTTAAAATGAATTAGATGTCCATGCTCGAAGTTGAGTGTTTAAATTAACAAAGCTTGTCCCGAATAAAAGGAGGGACAAAATTTGAATTGGTCCAACGATTAGTAGGTTCATGCAACCGTTGAAATGCACCAACAAATACGTGCTACTAGTCATCTAGCCAGGTATTCGAGTGCAAGTGATGTAGGAGTTGTTGCTTCAAGAGTACAACAACATGTACGACCTGCTGGTCAGCTTCTCCCAACCTGTAATGGCTAGAGAAGCTCTTGCTGGCAGGAGCTCAATAACTTGTCCGATAAGCTTCTAAATGTTGTGTTGGAGCTCAACAGCATCCCGAGCCTCAGCTCCGTAATCTCAAGCCCTAGCCCTTCAGGTCCCATGCTTAATTAACTACTAATTTGAAAGAAACAACTAGAAGATTGAAGATATAATAGTTGTCTGTGGGTGGTGCATGTGTATATATACACACACACGAATAAAGACGACATGGTGAGAACAAAGAGGGGTCAATCATGTTAATGGTCGGTCACATGAATGCGAGTGTGGGGGTGCACTTATACCAAATTGCAACCAACAACACATTAACACTAATTAAAAGCCAGCAAATATTATTTTTATAAAATTATTTGGGATTTTAGGCAAGATCGAGCCTATGTGTGTATATATATATATATATATATATATATATATATATATATATATATATATATATATAGTTTGTTGTTGATTTTCTTCATCTTTGATTTCTGGTCGTTGAATCAATGGGGGTTGATGGGGACAAACCATGTGATCTCTACCTTATTACACTCGAAGATGTTTGTGACCAAATCATACCGTTTGCTCGACCAATCATACACTAACGAATTAAATAGTACACCAAGTTACTATGTTAATTGCGTTAATTAATAAGTTGCATGGATAGTTGTTACATTGTCTAATATACAAATCACGGCTCGCGTCGTGAGATGTTTGAAGCCATCTACACGAGTGGAACACCACACTGCCCTAACGTAGATCATAGTAGCCTCTTCATTTTTGTTTACTTCACTGTTAACCGTTGCGCTATGGTGCCTTGAATAAAAAAAATTAAACAAAATGTCAACACCAACACCAACTAGGATGAGAGCTATGTGGCCTTAAGGTCACAAGATCAAATCTCACTCTAGTCAAAATTTTGGAGCTATTGTAAGGGTTGCTAATGAGCTCTCTAGACATATGCAAATCGGGGGGTTTTATGAGCTAGTCAGTTTCCTCTTGGAATGAGTTGGCACCATTCTTGAGCTTCAAACTAACAATTAACGGTTAAAATCCCAATTGAGGTATGAACATGCCTGGGCTATGAAGTAGCATGCCACTGAGCCTGAATTGCAAGTGCCATTAAAAAAAAATTAGAACACTACTAAATTCACCCAAAATATAAAAATCCCCAAATAGAGTCTTTCTCCTCTATTTCAACATCATCACTATCTTTTTAACGATAGTCAAAATCGTACGAGACGATGCCAAAAGCTCGAATTCAATGACAACAACAAGACAAACTTCTTTAAACAGAGATCGAGAAGGTGCACACAAATATTTGGTTCGTGACTACGTTCACGAGGCCTCATTTATGAGGAGGATAACGTAAGTTGATTTTGGTGTTATCTTAGAAGCACTTGGATTGTGATGGTTTAATGAGGTATGCTTCATTGATTTCAAGTTTTCAATCATATTTGCTTCTTTAATTCTAACAGTATCTCATATGATGAACAGTGAGACTTTTTGTAATTTTAACTAAATATTTATTGTATTTGCATGTTTATTAGAATTTTTGCCATCAAGAGAGAAATTTGTGATTCTTTTGGGTTTAATGATTAATTGATGATCAAGATAGTAGTGAGCAATTGTTTTCGTGCATCAGGTCAATGATTCTTACAGTAGACTTATTTTCTAGTTATAGTTTATCATGAAAGTATAAACTTTAACACAACAACAACTAGGTGAAGTAAAATATTATTTACTTGTTTTTGTTTTTCTCATTCATATGTTTCTTTAATCTTTTAAATTATTAAGATGAAAAAGATTATATTTTGCAGGCCAGGTTGAGAACCAAAATGGAAGTGTTGAAACTGATACAATTTCGTAGAAGATTTTTGATATTGATATTAATGTAATTTACATTATCCATTTACAAAGATGTATTAGTTGTACACTGGTTTGTGTGTGAAAACATTTTGACGTTTGTAACTACTGTATTTTCTATTTGAACATTTGTAAATATAAGTTTACGTGATCTATCTATAAATATATGTTTTGCTGTTGGTTTTTTAATTAAAAAATAAAAGCAATAAATAGAAAACAAATATATATAAAAAGCGATGTAAAAGAAAGTAAAAAATCATTCTAAATATTATTCTTTAAGAGATAATTGAAAAAGAAAAAAGAAAAAAACCTAAAAAACGCTGTAAAATGTTTATTTAGCAAGTGTTGTAAAAACATTATTAAAAATTCAATTTAAAAAAGATTATTAAATTTACAGCGCTTTATCTCTACGCTGTAAAAAGAAATTTTATTTTAAACAACGTATAGTATAGTTATACCTTCACTAAACGCTGTATATACTATGTATAATCGCTGTAAAATACTATTTTTATGTACTAGTAAGTTAAGATAAACGAATATCAGAAATATTATATCTTGTTTTTATACATATGAATATGTGCAAAAATATATAAAATTATTTTTATTAAGAGTAAAAACTATGGTTAGCTTTGTAACCTAAATTGAAGATTATACATATGTTGTGCATATGTTTCTGTTATTACATACTGTTGTGCATGCTCTTATGGTTAGCTCTATAACCTAGGGATTGTCGGTCCCGTCTCGAAAAACACTTCTTATTTAGGGTGAAGCGGTTGCCTCTTTTTAAACCCTTTGAACCCACTAACGTACCCGGTCAATGCACATCACATCAAATGCATTTTTTTGAGCCTTCGTGAACTTAAATTGAAGGGGGTTTATCTTTTTGAACCAGTTGAACCCATTACATTTTTAATAAAGCATATATAAAAAAAACAAAAAAAAAAACATTCAATTAAATAGAATAAATTACTAGAAAAAAAATGTTTAAAAAAGTTTTGGAACTCTTGTTCATCTTCTTCATATCCGTCTTCTACATCTTATTGTTGTGTGGCATCCGGTTGAGAAATAAGTTGTCTCCATATGCATAACTTGCAAAATTGAAATTCGTTGCGTGACCTTGTAGTGTGAATCAACTCGGCTCCACTTGGATTGGTATGCCACAAATTGAAGGATGTTGCAGGTAACCAACATGCATTGCCATATATACTTGTAAAAAAAGGTAAACAGACATATGAAAACTGAGGCTATTGCGGATACACCTCCTGCTTTGTCAGGTATACTACGACGAATGGCATGGATTGGTAGGAAATACCATTCCGGTACAATATGAGGCGGGGTGGACATCGGATTAGCGGGTATATAATTGTCGGGATGCCCCAAAACGTTAGGAGCATATAAAATAAAAATGAAAGAAAAGATAGCAAAAGCTACCCAACATACTAGATCCTTTACATAAAAATAAGGGTAAGAATCAATTTTATTCATCTCTGAAGACACTTGGTATGGATGAGCCAACTAGGATGATTAGGGTTTTTTTGTTTTGGTGTCATGGTGATTTGTTTAGTAGAAGTCTGTTACATAAAAAGTGACAAAAGATAAATTTTATAGTGTAAAATGGCGTATTTAAATTTTATATTATAAAAATGTTTTCTTATCTAATTACCAATCCTACATGAACCTTATGTCTATTCTAAAAACTAGCTTAGAGCCCATGTATTACATGGGTGGAAAAAATAAAACATATCAAAACTATTAGTTTTATACATATTTTATTTTCTAGAAGTTATTAGTTATTGATAAATAAAAATATAATAAACATCAAAAAATTATAACAAATAATAAAATTAAAAATTATTACACTATATTTTAATATAAAATATGTGTGAAATCATATAATTTAGTATGTTTTAGTGTGACAACCTCGACTTTTGGGCCTGGAAAATTTTTTTTTAAAAACCTTAATGGGCCATACTTAGGGAGCCATTGAATTGGGCCCGATAACTTTGGGCTTAGATCCACATTAATACATACGGCTACATGGGCTTTGGCCCATCAAACCCTAACTGGGCCATTGGGCCATAATACTTAATGAGCTTTGGCTAGCAAAACCAATATGGGCCAGTGGGCTGCACACAATTACGGGACATGCTGAACCGACCAAATGGGCTTCGAGCCCAATAAGCTTAGAAGACAAAAGAATTAAGTAAACCTTAGATAATAAATCCGAGTAATGAAGCCTTACCAACTAACTAAACTTTAAAGCCATAAACATCAACCCATTCAAACAAAAGACTAATAAACGAAACCTTAACGTCTGTTACAACCTAGAAGAATCAACTAGTGAACATAATTTTAAAAATTGTAAAAATATCAAATAACAAAAGGTGAACCCTTAAGATTTAAAAGCCCATAACTATGAAGAACAAAAGACTTGCATTTTATAACAACATAAAAACAGTTTGCAATAAATAATTAAATAATAATTTCCAAATTCCAAGTGCATAAAAATAATAACTAAAACGCAAGTACATGATATACATGATAAATTATATCATTGACCCTCCAACATTATCCAACTAAAATCTATAACAATAAAGATATGGCATATTACTAAATGAGATTTTATTAAACTCCTTAAATAAAAAGCCAATGCATTCATATACATTATTACCTTAACTAATTTAAACAATAATCATAGTCATCTATGCATACATTTAAAAATAACACATTATCATAAACACATATATATACATGTAAATGATCACATGACACACACCCCTATATGTGTATATACACATGCATGCGGCACATATATGCATACGGCATGCATTCACACATATAAATAAATGCAAGTCACACACACACATAATACATATATACATACGTACGGGTGCATGCACCCGATCCATACACCCCCTCGACACACACACCCGTATATATGCATATGGGTATGCATATATCACGGCTCACACACACATGGACCCACACCCTCAAACTGCACAACCATGACTAGTCTAGTCACCACCCAATCCACACAAAGCCTTCCACGCACATGGTAACTTGCAAACCACACCCAAGTCAAATCCAAGGTCATGCAAGATCTTGAGTTAACCAAGAATTGGACCCACTTGTCCCTCCCTTCTCTCCCTTCTCGGCCGATAACACCCTCACCACCCCTCCACACTTCATTTGCAATTAAAACATCACACTTAAACACTCCTCAAATCCTCTCTATTGATTTTACTACCTCTTGTGCTCAAGACTTCAAGTTCCAGCCCTTATTTCAAGTCAAAATCGGGTCAAGAGTGAAGCCTCGTTCCACCATCAACATCAAGGTAATGTCACACTAACACACACACCTTCAAGTTCATCTCTTCCATTTCATTGTTTTTATGACATGCACTTAACCACTATTTTGAACAGCCTTCTCTCACTTTCTCAAGCTCATTCAACAGCCCACACATCCATCTTAACTCCTCTCTCGACAAGGTATCTAGTTACTACCCGAAAACAAACGAAACATCGAGTATCGTCACGAAAGTGACATAACAAACCTCATGACACCCCAACATGTTATGAACCCTCAAAATACTATGTTTTTTAGAAAGTAAAAGATACAAAATCATTTTCAAAACTTTCTTTGGTTACAAACACGGTTTTAGCTAAAATAGCCTACCCGAAAACTCGGTTTTTCAAGAAAAATGAAAATATATTGCAAGGGCCCAAAAGCTATGATCTAAATATTATTGAATGTTTAAAGAGATCATATCATATCATAAATAAAGTTTCATAACTTAAACATATGGATTTCATGTTTTACGAATAAAACAAAATATTAAAAATATGTATTTTAAGAAAAATAAGAAATAAGTTGGGGAAACTAAGTTACTGAAATTATAGTGTTAATTAGATTTACTTATGATATTAAAATGTTTATTAGAGGAAAAATCACAATAAAACACTTAGAAATTCAAAACCGAGACTTAACTGGGACTTAACGAGACTAACAGAGCTAGGTAACGGAAATGGTGAAACTACAAAATTTTGGTTGTACAAAATTTCCAGTAGACTTAAAATTGTGACAAAGCCTAGAAATCAAATTTCATAATTTTTAGAATTTATTTCATTGGTAAACAAAAATACAAAGAATAATCACTTTAAAATAGAGAAAATTGTTAAAAACGGGATTAAGGGAAAATTCTAGGGAAGAACCCAGAACATAAAGATGATTATAAGTATTCTAAATACTTAGATGGCTAAAAGTTGACCAAAGTCAACCAAAACCGAAAACCCGTTAAAAAAACCGAAACCCGAGCGTTAAAATATCAAAAATCAGCAAAGCGCCTCAAAATAATGAAGATACAGTAACTAATGGCTTAATAATGATAAAGATAAGTTAAAAATCAAATATTACCATTTATGGAATTTTATTGGAATTTATATAAATTTTTAACGTTAATATAAGTTAGTTAACGACCCGTTAGAAGGAAAAAAGTATAATAATATATAAAAATCCTTAAACTAAGATAATCAACATTTTACAGTAAACCATGACCCTCAAACTCAAAATGAATCGAAAAATATAATAAAACCAATGAACTTAAAACTACAACGCGTAACGGACCCGGAACGCGAACCGATACGCGTTTTAAAATCCGATACCCAAATCACCAACCCCATGAGCAAGACCAAAACATTTCACGGACTAAGGAACACCCTAGATAAGATATAACTAAAGATAAAACATCATTTGGACAACCTAATCACTTGATTTGTGATAACCCTAAATTCCTATTTTGAAACACCTACCCAGAAAACAAGCCATTGAACCCGTAAAGAAAAACCCAAAAGGTATATAAATGAATTTATTAGAGTAACCTAAATCTATTGAAACAAAAAAAGTCAATAAAATTGATTTAAGAGTCAAATTCCAAACTTTAGGGCTAAAAATGCTAATTTAGCAAAGATGAGGGACCAAACTCGCCAACTAATGAAAACTTGCGGTTTTGGGAATCTTTCACATCTATAGAACTAATGATAATCTAAATTTATACGATTCTAGATTTAACTTAAACATCACATAAGGTCATAAATACAAAACCCTAGACCTAAAACAAATTTACGCACATAAATTGGAAATTATCAATCCACTTATGACAAATGAAAAACTTGAGGGTTTTGACTTGATTAATTACTTAATAAGGTGCTAATTCACTTGAAACAAACATAGGAACCCTCCCGATCGGTAGCATCCAAACATTCAAGCAACCCCTCAATCAATCTTCAGGTGAGTCTCATGAACCCCTTTTTTACTTTAAAACTTTTGGGGTGAAATACACACTCGTTGTTTATTATTATTATTCTTATTTGTGGTGCAATACTACCTGCTATTGTCCCCAAACGGAGCACAATGATTAACTCCATTAGGAGCCGCGTGATTTGTGGATAGTACTATTTGGGGAATCCCCTGCACACAATGGGCCCTTTATGCAGGGAAACCCCCCATTGATATTCAATAATCGTTGTGTCACAAATTAGTGACTTTTAACCGTGCTTAGCAGGGCATAATTAAACCCAACAATCTAGTAGTAATGGGTTAGGGGATATATTTTTAGCACTCTGGCGGGAAAGTCCGGGTCAGGCTTGATTGTGATACATTTTATTGTGCACCTTGAATATTATGTCATTGTTGTAGCACTCAGATTTATGTTTATCATGAAAAGTGACGTGTCTTAAACTCATAAGCTCACCAACATAATGTTGACGTATTTTGGGTGTGTATTTCAGGTGAAGTTAACTGACAGATGTCGAAAGGATACGTGACACCTTAGATGGACCCATTGGAGAATTAGCCACCGCCCTATCACTTTTATTTATCCAAGAACAATTAAATCTTATGTTTAATATTCGGATGTTAGACAGCTTAATTTTGAATATTTTAATTAATGTAATGATTTAGTTTGACTGCCTTTAATTTCCGCTGCATTGTGATGATATAAGTCAGTCACGACCAGACCTCGTCAAGGGGTGTGACAGATTGGTATCAGAGCCAATTGCTTCTGCGAATTAGGTACTTACCATAAGATACCTAGGCTTTAACCGCGTCTTAAGGACCTAGAAAACTAAGAAAAATGGAACCTTCCCCCCCCCCCCCCCCTCCTAAGCTAGAACCTAAAGGAAAGCCACCTTTATCTACTGATAATTATAATATTTTGAGAAGTTATCTGATTTTATTGTTAATTTCTTATTATATAATTTGTACTTATATTTATCACGATGCAATTTACCTTGTTTGTTCATTAGATGGCAGGAAACCAAAACAAAGGAAAGACCATTTGCATAATTGACTCTCCCAATGTTCCACCGCACTATTACCTGACCACCATCCCACCGCACACCTTTGCACCAGATATGGGTGCAGGACCCTCGAGACGCCCCCGGTCTCATGAGCTTGGGGAGTATGCCCCTCTTGGGCCAGAGTATGGGGACCCAAATTGGTACCCTTCGGCCCCCTACGAGCACATGATGCCCGATCCTAGCGAGGATTGGGAGATGGAGGAGTCGGAGCCATCGGAGGACTCGTCTGAGTCATCGGCGACTACCCGAGCCAGTTCCCTACGACCTGGCGGGAATGAGGGCGTGGCACCTCGTGCGAGGCAAACCGCACGAATGTCCGTCCGACCCGTCCCCACATTCCAGCAGGAATGGGGTAACCTGGTTACAGGACTGACCGGGGCACCGCCACAGCCTACCGTGCCATCATTGCCACCACCACCGCAGCCGGCCCCATTGCACCCTGTCGGGACCTATGGGCGTGACGTGGTATCCCATCATAGCTTCCATATGGGCCCCTCGGTATACTCTACCGACCCATACGCCGAGTCGGCACGCTACTCTAGCGCGTCACATCAGGGATTCGCTTATCCGCCTTTGTATCATTCGGGGCCGTTGGCTGGAGACCCCGCTATAGAGGAGGTATGGCGTCGACACGAACAGTACGATGCCCTGAAGCGGGAAAGAGATGAGGCCGTGTCACTATTAGCCAAGATGAGGAGGAAACTTTACCGAGTCGCGCAAAAGTGTGGACTGAACTACCCTCACCGTCGCCGCCATCATTATTGTCTTTAATTTAATTTATTATGTAATGTTTAATTTAATGAAAAACTATATACTGCAGGACATGAGTGAATATTCACTCATGTCACAACGGATTGAATTTGAATTTCAATTTCTTTGTACTCATAGCGATTTTGCTATGACTTGAAATATTTATGATGTTGGTTTCACTTTATCTATTTACTTTTATGTTTTGTGTGTTGATGCTTGAGTTAGATAATGTATGGAGGGTTGAATTACCCATGAAAAACCTAAACATGTATTGTATGTTATAGCTATGCCAAGGGAAAGAGGTCGAGGACGAACCTTAAACACGAGAACCAGTGCCGCTACCCGATCTAGGGCTCAAACTGCCCAACATGATGAAACCCTAGATGAAAACCCCAATAATAACAACAATTCCAACAACCCCAACAACGCCAAGAACATCAATAACCCCACTAACACCAACAATGAAACTAATCAAGAGGCTAGACTACAGCAATTGATCGCCGAGGCTATTGCCAATGCCTTACCTGCCATTGCTGCACGCATCAACGCTGAACATAATCAAGAAACCCCTGCAGGGGGTGACAATGGTGATAATGGGAATGCTAATGAAGAAGAGCGAGAAATGGCGCGAGTGCGAACTGGGTGTGCCTACAAAGCCTTCATGGCATGCAAGCCGACCGACTACTTTGGAACCGAGGGTGCAACAGGAACCATACGTTGGCTGGAAGAGATGGAAACTGTGCTTGACATTAGTGACTGTGCTGAGGAGAACAAAGTGAGGTTTGCTACACACTCACTCAAAAACAGAGCATTGAACTGGTGGAATACCCTATTGCAGACCCGAGGGAGGCATGCTGTGAACAGAATGAGGTGGGAAGAGTTCAACAAGTTAATGATTGAAAGATATTGTCCAATAAACGAAATGGAGAAGATGGAGGCTGAATTTTTGAGTTTGGAGATGCAGGGAACTGCACATCTAGAGTACACCAATAGGTTTAAAGAGTTGTCCTTGTTAGTGCCACACTTGGTTACCCCCGAGTCTAAGAAGATAGGTAGGTATGTGTGGGGTTTGACTCCAAAAATCAGGGGAATGGTGAAGGCTGTGAAGCCAAGGACTTTTCAAGAGACCGTGGAAATTTCTGCGACATTAAATGATGAAGTTGTTAGGTGTGAAGGAGCTAGAGGATCGGAAGGTGTGGGAACTAAGCGAAAGTGGGATAATTTTAGGGTTATGAGTGGAGGACCGAGTGGGAAAGCGAGTGGAAGTAAGCCAAGTGGAGAAAAGAAATCGTATCTAGGAAAACAACCTTTTTGTGGGAAATGCGGTTTACATCATGTGGGTCAGTGTCGAGTCAAGCCTGGAATACGGGCTCAAGGGAAGGAGGTTAAGACCAGTGTGTGTTTCAAGTGTAGGGGCATTTCGCCAAAGAATGCAAATCGGCCACCACAGGGCTTGCGAGATATCACGAATGTGGGGAAACTGGACATCTTCGCCCTGATTGCCCCAAACTAAAGACTAAAAAGCCTATGGTTGGCCGCCCCAAAGGAAGAGCCTTCGTGATGAATGCAGAAACTGTTAGGGAGGAACCTGAAGTTGTGACGGGTACGTTCTTGGTCAATGGTCATTATGCATATGTTTTATTTGATACTGGGGCAAATAAAAGCTTTGTTTCCGTAAACTTTAGGCCAAGGATTGACTTAGATTCCTCTAAGCTAGCTAGTACTTATACCATAGAGTTAGCAAATGGAACCCTAGTCAAGGCTGATGAAACAATAGTCGGGTGTACATTGGATCTGGATGAGCATGAATTTCCCATAGATTTAATCCTCGTAGAGTTAGGAGGCTTTGACATAGTGGTAGGAATGGATTCGGTGTTGAAGTACAAGGCGGAAATTGTGTGCGATAAGAAGTTGTTGAAAATACCCCTGCCAGAGGAAAAGACCCTCATTGTGTACGGTGAAAGACCTAAACTAGGTATGAACATTATATCCTGTATGAAAGTGTAGGTAAAGGGTGTGTCACTTATTTAGCTTATGTGATGGCAAACAAGGAAGAAAAACGACTTGAAGAGGTACTGGTTGTGTTAGAATTTACAGATGTGTTTCCAGATGAGCTACCCGGATTACCCCCGCAGGGCAAGTCGAGTTTCGTATCGACCTGGTACATGGATCAGCACCTATAGCTAAGTCACCGTACAGATTGGCCCCTTCTGAAATGCAAGAATTGATGGTTCAACTCCAAGAACTCATGGACAAAGGCTTCATTAGACCAAGTTTCTCGCCATGGGGAGCACCAGTCTTGTTCGTCAAGTCTTGTTCGTCAAGAAAAAGAATGGAACTCTGAGGATGTGTATCGACTACAGGGAGTTGAACAAAGTCACGATCAAAAACCGATACCCTCTTCCAAGGATTGATGATTTGTTTGACCAACTTCAAGGGTCACGATATTTTTCCAAGGTAGACCAGAGATCAGGGTATCACCAACTAAGAAATAATGAGGTAGATGTACCAAAAACCATGTTCAGGACTAGGTATGGGCATTATGAGTTCCTTGTAATGCCATTCGGTTTAACCAACGCCCTTGCTGTCTTTATGGACCTCATGAACAGGGTGTGCAAACCATACCTGGACAAGTTCGTTATTGTATTCATAGATGACATTTTGATATACTCCAAGACCGAGGCTGAACACAAGCTGCATCTGAAGTTGATTCTGGAACTATTACGAAAGGAAAGGTTATATGCAAAGTTCTCAAAATGTGAGTTTTGGATGCGTGAGGTCCAATTTCTTGGCCATATAGTGAGTGAGAAAGGTATTCAAGTGGATCCTGATAAGATTGAGGCGATCAAGAAATGGGAAGCCCTCAAGACACCCACCGAAGTGAGGCAATTCTTAGGTCTGGCCGGTTACTATCGACGATTTATCGAGAATTTCTCAAGAATTACCCGACCTCTAACGTACCTAACACAAAAGACCACCAAATTTGACAGGGGAGACAAACAACAAGAAGCATTCGAAACCCTAAAGCAAAAGCTATGTAGTGCGCCGATCCTATCCTTACCCGAAGGAACTGAAGACTTCACTGTCTATTGTGATGCGTCACGGCAAGGGCTTGGGTGCGTATTAATGCAAAGAGATAAGGTGATAGCATATACCTCACGACAGCTGAAGGTGCATGAACAAAATTACACTACCCATGACTTAGAACTTGGAGCTGTGGTCTTTGCACTAAAAATTTGGAGGCACTACCTTTACGGCACAAAATGTATGATATACACCGACCACAAGAGCTTACAACACATCTTTGACCAAAAGATGTTGAACATGAGGCAAAGGAGATGGGTGGAACTCCTCAACGACTACGATTGTGAAATCAGGTACCACCCCGCCGATGCACTGAGTAGAAAAGAGAGAATGAAACCACTAAGGGTTCGTGCACTACGAATGGAAGCGCGAATCAATTTGAATGAACGAGTGCGGGAGGCTCAAGCCAATGCCTTAAAGGCGGAGGATCATAGCCTAGAAGGATTAAATGGAATGAAAACCCAATTAAGTACCCAAAATGATGGCATAATGAGGATGAATGGATGAATATGGGTTCCAAAGCAAGGCGATTTGAGAAGACTGGTGTTACACGAAGCTCATAAAACTAAGTACTCCATTCATCCTAGGAGTGATAAGATGTATAAGGACCTGAAGGTAAATTACTGGTGGCCAGGTATGAAGAAAGAAATAGCTACCTACGTGGGAAAATGACTAACCTGCTCAAAAGTCAAAGCTGAGTATCAAAAGCCCTCAGGGTTACTTCAACAACCTGAAATACCCGAATGGAAATAGGAGCACATCACCATGGACTTTATTACCAAACTTCCTCAAACCCTGAAGGGGCATGATGCTATATGGGTGATAGTAGATCGACTGACTAAGTCATCATATTTCTTAGCAATAAGGGAGGACTATAAGATGGAGAAGCTAGCCAAATTGTATGTCGATGAAATTGTGACCAGGCACGGGGTGCCGTTATCGATAATTTCTGATCGTGACAGCCGCTTCACCTCCAGGTTTTGGCAGTCATTCCAGCAAGCACTGGGCACACGATTAGACTTAAGCACAGCGTACCACCCCCAGACGGACAGTCAAAGCGAGAGAACGATTCAGACACTTGAAGACATGTTAAGGGCTTGTGTAATCGATTTTGGTGGGAACTTGGACACCCATTTGCCGTTGGCTAAATTTTCATACAACAATAGTTACCACAAGAGCATCAAGGCTATACCATTCGAAGCACTCTATGGGTGCAAATGTCGATCTCCTGATTGTTGGGCAGAAGTTGGAGAAAGTCAACTAACCGGACCGGAAATAGTTTAGGAAACAACTGATAAGATACTTAAAATCCTAAAACGTCTCGCAGCCGCAAGAGACCGACAAAGAGCTATGCAGACAATCGAAGGAAGCCTCTAGAGTTTGAAGTGGGGGACCATGTAATGCTAAAGGTATCACCCTGGAAGGGATTAATTCGGTTTGGGAGGTGAGGTAAATTAAGTCCATAGTACATCGGACCGTTTAAGATAACCGAAAGAGTTGGACCTGTTGCATACAAGCAAGAACTGTCTGAAGAACTAGGAGGCATACATAACACTTTCCACATTTCGAATCTTAAGAATTGTTTATCTAATGAAACCCTAGTGATGCCTTACACAGAAGTTTAGATTAACGACAAATTGCAATTTGTGGAAGAACCATTAGAAATCTTGGCACGACGAGAAAAGAAGTTTAGACGGGGAAAAGTCCCCATTGTAAAGGTCAAATGGAACTCCAAAAGAGGACTTGAGTTCACGTGGGAACCAGAAAATGAAATTAAACTACCCACACCTATTTAAGTCCTCGACCCCTGTTGGCGGAACTTCAGAAAACTAGGGTGAAACCTCAACCCTACCATCACACAACACCTGACCACCTTCATAACTTGGTAATACTTTTTATATTATATTTTGTAACTATTATGACTATAGCATGATAGATTAAGAATCTGATATTTAGAATATGACCTTAAGAAAATTTCGAGGACGAAATTTCTTTAAGTAAGGGAGAATGTGACAACCTCGACTTTTGGGCATGGAAAATTTTTTTTTAGAAACCTTAATGGGCCATACTTAGGGAGCCATTGAATTGAGGCCGATAACCTTGGGCATGGGCCCACATAATACACACGGCTACATGGGCTTTGGCGCATCAAACCCTAATTGGGCCATTAGGCCATAATACTTAATGGGCTTTGGCTAGCAAAACCAATATGGTCCAGTGGGCCGCACATAATTACTGGACATGCTGAACCGACCAAATAGGCTTCGAGCCCAATAAGCTTAGAAGACAAAAGATTTAAGTAAACCTTAGATAATAAATCTGATTAATGAAGCCTTACCAACTAACTAAATTTAAAGCCATAAACATCAACCCATTCAAACAAAAGACTAATAAACGAAACCTTAACGTCTGTTACAACCTAGAAGAATCAACTAGCGAAAATAATTTTAAAAATTGTAAAAATATCAAATAACAAAAGGTGAACCCTTAAGATTTAAATGCCCATAACTATGAAGAACAAAAGACTCGCATTTTATAACAACATAAAAACAGTTTGCAATAAATAATTAAATAATAATTTCCAAATTCCAAGTGCATAAAAATAATAACTAAAACGCAAGTACATGATATACATGATAAATTATATCATTGACCCTCCAACATAAAAGCCAATACATTCATATACATTATTACCCTAACTAATTTAAACAATAATCATAGTCATCTATGCATACATTTAAAAATAACACATTATCATAAACATATATATATACATGTAAATGATCACATGACACACACCCCTATATGTGTATATACACATGCATGCGGCACATATATGCATACATATGTATGCATACAGCACGCATTCACACATATATATAAATGCAAGTCACACACACACATAATACATATATACATACGTACGGGTGCATGCACCCGATCCATACACCCTTTCGACACACACACCCGTATATATGCATATGGGTATGCATATATCACGGCTCACACACACATGAACCCACACCCTCAAACTTCACAACCATGACTAGTCTAGTCACCACCCAAAACCACCCAATCCACACAAAGCCTTCCATGCACATGGTAACTTGCAAACCACACCCAAGTCAAATCCAAGGTCATGCAAGATCTTGAGTTAACCAAGAATTGGACCCACTTGTCCCTCCCTGCTCTCCCTTCTCGGCCGATAACACCCTCACCACCCTCCACACTTCATTTGCAATTAAAACATCACACTTAAACACTCCTCAAATCCGCTCTATTGATTTTACTACCACTTGTGCTCAAGACTTCAAGTTCCAGCCCTTATTTCAAGTCAAAATCGGTTCAAGAGTGAAGCCTCATTCCACCATCAACATCAAGGTAATGTCACACTAAAACACACACCTTCAAGTTCATCCCTTCCATTTCATTGTTTTTATGATCTGCACTTAACCACTATTTTAAACAGCCTTCTCTCACTTTCTCAAGCTCATTCAACAGCCCACACATCCATCTCAACTCCTCTCTCGACAAGGTATCTAGTTACTACCCGAAAACACGCGAAACATCGCGTATCGTCACGAAAGTGACATAACAAACCTCATGACACCCCAACATCTTACGAACCCTCAAAACACCCTGTTTTTCAGAAAGTAAAAGATACAAAATCATTTTCAAAACTTCCTTTGGTTACAAACACGGTTTTAGCTAAAATAGCCTACCCGAAAACTCGGTTTTTCAAGAAAAATAAAAATATATTGCAAGAGCCCAAAAGCTATGATCTAAATATTTTTGAAAGTTTAAAGAGATCATATCATATCATAAATAAAGTTTCATAACTTAAACATATGGATTTCATGTTTTATGAATAAAACAAAATATTAAAAATATGTATTTTAAGAAAAATAAAAAATAAGTTGGGGAAACTAAGTTACTGAAATTATAGTGTTAATTAGATTTACTTATGATACTAAAATGTTTATTAGAGGAAAAATCAGAATAAAACACTTAGAAATTCAAAACCGAGACTTAACCGGGACTTAACGAGACTAACCGAGCTAGGTAACGGAAATGGTGGAACTACAAAATTTTGGTTGTACAAAATTTCCAGTAGTCTTAAAATTGTGACAAAGCCTAGAAATCAAATTTCATAATTTTTAGAATTTATTTCATTGGTAAACAAAAATACAAAGAATAATCACTTTAAAATAGAGAAAATTGTTAAAAACGGGATTAAGGGCAATTCTAGGGAATAACCCAGAACATAAAAATGATTATAAGTATTCTAAATACTTAGATGGCTAAAATTTGACCAAAGTCAACCGAAACCGAAAACCCGTTAAAAAAACCGAAACCCGAGCGTTAAAATATCAAAAATCAGCAAAGCACCTCAAAATAATGAAGATACAGTAACTAATGGCTTAATAATGATAAAAATAAGTTAAAAACCAAATATTATCATTTATGGAATTTTATAGGAATTTATATAAATTTTTAACGTTAATATAAGTTAGTTAACGACCCGTTAGAAGGAAAAAGTATAATAATATATAAAAATCCTTAAACTAAGATAATAAACATTTTATAGTAAACCATGACCCTCAAACTAAAAATGAATCAAAAAATATAATAAAACCAAAGAACTTAAAACTACAACGCGTAACACACCCGGAACGCGAACCGATACGCGTTTTAAAATTCGTACCCAAATCACCAACCCCATGAGCAAGACCAAAACATTTAAGGGACTAAGGAACACCCTAGATAAGATATAACCAAAGATAAAACGTCATTTGGACAACCTAATCACCTAATTTATGATAACCCTAAATTCCTATTTCGAAGCACCTATCCAGAAAACAAGCCATTGAACTCGTAAAGAAAAACCCAAAAGGCACATAAATGAATTTGTTACAGTAACCTAAATCTATTGAAACATAAAAAGTTAACAAAATTGATTTAAGAGTCAAATTCCAAACTTTAGGGTTAAAAATGCTAATTTAGCAAAGATGAGGGACCAAACTCGCCAACTAATGAAACCTTGCGGTTTTGGGAATCTATCACATATATAGAACTAATGATAATCTGAATTTATATGATTCTAGATTTAACTTAAACATCACATAAGGTCATAAATACAAAACCCTAGACCTAAAACAAATTTACGCACACAAATTGGAAATTATCAATCCACTTATGACAAATGAAAAACATGAGGCTTTTGACTTGATTAATTAATTAATAAGGTGCTAATTCACTTGAAACAAACATAGGAACCCTCCTGATCGGTAGCATCCAAACATTCAAGCAACCCCTCAATCAATCTTCAGGTGAGTTTCATGAACCCCTTTTTTACTTTAAAACTTTTGGGGTGAAATACACACTCGTTGTTTATTATTATTATTATTATTTGTGGTGCAATACTACTTGCTATTGTCCCCGAACGGAGCACAATCATTAACTCCATTAGTAGCCGCGGGATTTGTGGATAGTACTATTTGGGGAATCCCCCGCACACAATGGGCCCTTTATGCAGGGAAACCCCCATTGAGATTCAATAATCATTGTGTCACAAATTAGTGCCTTTTAACCGTGCTTAGCAGGGCATAATTAAACCCAACAATCTAGTAGTAATGGGTTAGGGGATATATTTTTAGCACTCGGGCGGGAAAGTCCGGGTTAGGCTTGATTGTGATACATTTTATTATGCACCTTGAATATTATGTCATTGTTGTAACACTCAGATTTATGTTTATCATGAAAAGTGACGTGTCTTAAACTCATGAGCTCACCAACATAATGTTGACTTATTTTGGGTGTGTATTACAGGTGAAGTTAACTGACAGATGTCCAAAGGATAGGTGACACCTTAGATGGACCCATTGGAGAATTAGCCACCGCCCTATCCCTTTTATTTATCCAAGAACAATTAAATCTTATGTTTTATATTCGGATGTTAGACAACTTAATTTTGAATATTTTAATTAATGTAATGATTTAGTTTGACTGCCTTTAATTTCAGATGCATTGTGATGATATAAGTCAGTCACGACCAGACCACGTAAAATAAGAATATTTATATTTTAGATGTTTGATAGTTTAATTTACTTATTTAAAATAATTATCATTTAATATGAGAGAGACAAAAAACACAAATATAAATATGATTGTTTTAATGATAGCACGTGTTTCAAATGATGATACGTATCATTTGATATGCTAAAATGATTACATGTGTTTCGAAAAAACCTTTTTTTATTATATGTTATAGATATGTTTACCAAAGAATGAGAAACAATTGGTGCTCATAAGTAAAAAACTATGGTTTAAGATGTGATGGGTTAAGGAACTACTTCTCAATTCTTCTGATCATCTTCCTTAATTACACATATGTTCTTTTATTTAATATCTTTGTACCTAACAAAATAATAACAAAAGAGGTCACGTTTTACGTTTTAATGCACTCACTAATTTTTTTCGTCTTTCTCTTCCATTAAACAATAATATTAATAATAATGATATTAAAATTGTATGAAATTTAAAATATATTTTTAGACATGAAATAACAATATTATTAAATGTAATAAAAACAAGAATGTTATATATATATATATATATGTGTGTTATATATATATATATATATATATATATATATATATATATATATATATATAGTACTACTACTCTAATAAAAGGGTAACTAAGGGTGCCATGTGTCAACACCACATTCATTCTTATCAAAATTTTCTGCTTTTTTCTCCTATTAAATAATTACATTAATTACTAATAATATTTTTTTATTCTTCTTTAAATCAATAATAGTTTTTTAATTAATGAAAAAATAGATCTTTTTATTAATATTGTTTCTATAGAAACAAACTTTTACAAAAGAAAGCTTTCTAAAATATCAAACTTTTTTATAAAAATATGAAATACTTTAAAATTAGTTTTTCAAAAAGTAAAATTTTATAAACAAAAGTAATTAAAATTAGGAGTTATAGTAAGGAAATTTTTAAAAATGATATGTTTTTTTAAATGGTTTGTTTTGAAACAAAATGTTTAATATATTTTTTATAGAATACAAAAAAAAAAGTTTAAAAAATTGATATTATTGTTTTATTACTTATAATTCTTACTCATACATAATTTCAATCATATATTATCTTAATATATTAGTTTTAATTATTAAAATTTTATTATTTTAATATTTTATTTACTCAACACGTGTGATACACGGGTTTACTATAGCTAGTATATATATATATATATATATATATAGGGAAGGGTTACTGAGAAAACCAATAGTTATGTGAAAATCAAAGAAAACCACAGAAAGCAATAACATAATTCAAATTTTTTTGTTATTTTAAATATTAAAATGCTATTTAAGTGTTTGGTACATATATGTTGAGCATACATACGAGAATGAAGAAACTTACGTATACGTAACACTATGTCGAATGAAAAATGGTTACGTATACGTAACTTATGTGTGACGTATATGTAAAACCATGCTACGGTTTTCATTTGATCCATACCTTTATTTATATATACTCACACATATATATACAAGGTAGTGATAAAAAAATTATAAATTATGTGACCGTTTTCATTGGTTTTCTCTAGTTTTCTCATAAATTTATGGTTTTCTTAGGATCTCTCCTATATATATATATATATATATATATATATATATATATATATACACACACACACACATACATATATATATATATATATATATATGTTAACCATCTTTTATTGCGATAAACGTGTTAACTTCATCAAAATCAATCAAATTTTTTTTTCAATAATATCATTACACATATATAACGTTAAGTGTGTGTGAAGGTGCCATGGGTGATGCTTCTTATCCCTTGCTATATTTTAATGCCCATTTGTCGCTACTATATTCTAATTCGTTAATGATAATTGCTTATATTTTTAAAAAACATGTCTAATTATCTAATACTCTTTCCTATATTTTAAGTCAATTAGATGCCAACAAAGTTTTCCTAATTTAAAGAATAATACTCATTGTTTTAAATTTATCTAATTATGAACTTAGTTATTATTTTATCAATTAATAGAAAAAATGCTACTTGTTAACATGGACGGACATCAGGATCAAGTAATCCGGCAACTCTTTTTATTCTTACTTTTATATGTAACTAGGTTAGTATCTCGTGTATTACACGGGTTGAATAAATAAAATATTAAATAATTAGTAATAAAAAATTAGAAATTATAAAATTATGTTTGAAGATAAAATATGATTAAAATTGCATATGAATAGCTACTTTATGTAAATAAATAATAATATATTTTTTAAACTTTTAATTTATAAAACAAGTGGTTTTTAAATATTTTGTTCTAAAAAATGAATTTATTTTAAAAAAATTTATTGTATTCTGTATTTTATAAAACTTTTGTTTATAAAAAGTGTGTTTTTAATAAAAAAAAATAGGTTTTAATTTATTAAATTATATAATTTTTAATATGAAAATGGTATGATTAATATTATTAGTATTCAATATTATTAGTAATGATAAAGAGAAATAAGAAAATTAGTATGATAAAATTTACAATTGTATCGAGTCTTATTTTAGATTTTTCTTTGATATAGATATATAGATAGATAAATAGATAGGCAGAAAATGCATTTATTAAATGTATTATAGTTAATAATAAACACGAATGGTAACACTACGATATTTTAATATAAGATACGATTAAAAATATATATACGTAATAGTTCAAGATATAAAACAATTATACTATTTTTTAACTCTTTTATATTAATAGTTTAATTTTTAAACATTTGTTTTAATATTTATTTATAAAAATTTTATTGTTTATAAAAATCTTGTATATAAAAAACTGGATTTTCTAATTATTTTGGTTGTTTTAATAAAACTACTTTTAGAAATTTTTATATTTTTTATATTTTTTTGTAAAAAAAGGGCGATTTAAAATATTATGTTTCAAAAAGGTTTACTGTTTTAGAAAATTTTATATTATATAAAAAGTATGTTTTTTTATTATTTCTATTTTAATTAAAAGATATGATTTTTAATTTTCTTACTAAAGTTTATTTTTAAAAACATAGTTTGATTTTAAAAAATCTAGATGAGAGATAAAAATATATCAATTAATAAAATTATTTTTTTATTAAAAGAAAGAAATTAGTTTGAGTGTTTAAATTATTATAATACGCTTTTGGAGGAAAAATAAGAATTTCAACTTGACATCAACACTCATTGACATAATCTATAACTAGAAATGAATTGTTATATTAAGAAACAAAAAATACAAGTAGATATTTTAAGGATCACATTTATATTGTTACAAAATTAATATATGAGATAACCTTTCAAGTTAGAACACCGAAAGATTTATGAAATCATTTTACACATCAAAAACCTTACATTATATTTTACTATGGAAAGACCTCGATAACCGACTGAAGAGTATGAATCTTGAGAACATTGTAATGACTAAAGTCTCCTTTATCAACTAGTTTCTTCCATTCCCTTTCCGTTCATTCTCTTCCACACGAAAAGTGTGAAAACATTACAAGATCATATGTAAGATGCATCTCATCCAAAATATCTTGTGCCATTGGTTGTTGGACAATCTCCACGATAAGAACCTTTCCAGTTTCCTTTGATATCGTTTTTCGACAGTTTTGAAGTATCTTAATACAATCATCATCACTCCAATCTTGCAAAATCCACTAACCAAAATACAACAACTAGTAAGTAACAAAGAATCATATAAATAACATGATGAATAAAGCTTTGCCTTCATGAAAATCATTTCGGTGGTAGGGATAGACTCGAACATATCCGAACATATCCCCTGCAACATGTGCGATCCCATCATATGCTAGTGTAGTGAAAATAACATGTGAAAAATCAAAGTTGATTCCTTTAAGATGTGGATACGCCATACCCATGTTGAAAACACTATTAAATCTGAAAGTCTAAAAGTATTGCATAATGCTTTTTCAATCCACCTTCAAAGTAATCTAATACCTTCTTTGCTCTACTATATTGACCAATATTCACTCTTCATTCATATATCCTCTCTACATATCTCTTAAACTGATATCAGGGTTTTGAATTATAATCTTATATCATTTTGCAATCCAAGAATATGTAAAGAGAGAACCTAAAGAAAATATTCTTGAGCATGTGTGTTTTTCATCTAGAGATTTTATTTGAAAAGAACAAGCAACTCTAATTCTAGAGGCCCAAAGCCTAAATGAACACTTTCATATTTTCTTTTTTTTTTTTTCCTTACTATCCTCTTCGGTTTCTTCTTTCCCACATCTTACCAATAGCCTATTGTGATTGTTTACCAAAAACACTAATTGATAACCATTTGAAATACCATAATCAATTAAGCTTTCTTTTAGTACACAGGGCTCTCAAAATAACATCATCTTGAAATAATCATTTGAAACACCAATTGTTCACTTTCATTCCAATCTTCAATAGAAATAACATCATCTTCTTTCTCATCATCTTTATCATAACAAAGTACACTTAAAAAACGATCATTGATTGATTGGTTCATAATAACATCATTATCTTCATTTTGATCTAATTCAAAAGGATTAAAATCATCTTCTATGTTCATCTTTACCTACATACAGGGGCGGACCTATTAAGGCGTGAGGGGTAGCCTCCGCTACCCCTCAACTTTTTACGCGTCGTGTTAAAAGAAATTTTTTTACGTTTTTATGTAAAAAAAATTTTATGATTTTAGGTTACCCCTGAGAAAATATTATGTTACCCCTAAGAAAATATTACGTTACCCCTGAGAAAATATTACGTTACCCCAAAAAAAATTTTAAACTCAAAACTTTATAGAAAATTTTAAATTTTATAAAAAGTAGTCTAATATTTTATAAAAATATTACTTTTTATAAAAACATTATAACAAATTAACCCAATTACCTAAAATACCCATTTAAAAGCCCCAATGTTAATTAAGCCCAAAATTTTCTTTAGCCCAAATAATTTTTAAAAGCCCAAATTATTTTAAAACATAAAAACCCAATTAAATACCAAAATCCCCCCCCCCCCAAACCTGTTGGATCAAGTGAGGCTGCTGCAACCAAAACAAACACTTAGAACATTTTTGGTGCAACTGGTGAAGAACTTCCGAAGGCAAAAAGTCAACTTCCGAAGGTCAAGGCTGAAAGAGCTTCCGAAGACGAACTCAACTTCCGAAGACAAAGTCTTTCTTCTTCCAAAGTTCAATACTTAGAAGAGTTCAAGACAAAGACTTCCGAAGTATGAAGTTCAGAAGATCATCAAGCCTAGGAAGAAGTAGACTCTTCCGAAGTATAAGTGGCTTCAAAAGAACTTGTTCTTCCGAAGCCAGTTAACGTTCGGAAGAACCTACTATGAACCAGTGGACATAAGTATGGCCCTTCTAACAGATCCGTTGCAATCTCTGATACACTGCATGGCGCTTTCCCACGCCCATGTAGTTGACCATACTTTATTCCACTGTTCATTCCATATCAGTTAGTACAGTTACCAACTTTAGTTAGTGACAAAAGGTAAGTTATGAACATGTCATGACTACCTAATCTTAGATAGTATTTTATCTAGGACACCTTACCTTTAGCAATATAGTAGTTGCTTTAGTTGTAAGTTTCCAGCTGGTATCAAAGTATATCCGGCTGTAGATAGTAGTATATATAGTTTCTCATTGTAACTCTGTAAACATGCTTGTAAGAGTCTTGTAACTTTGAGTTGAGAAGTAATATATACAAGTATCTTGAAAAACAATCTTCTTGTGTTTTGCTTACTTAGTATATTACTATCAACTCTTAAGGGATTCTGCTTCATCCAACCGATTGACTTTGTGAGTTCGAGAGACAATACTTGTGTTGAATATCAAAAACCGATCCTGCAATTGGTATCAGAGCTTTTTAGGCTCTTGATTGTGAGATCTTACCATCCAAATCAACCTTTTCTTTTTCACTCATACTTTCACTTCACTCAAAATGGACCTCAACCAAAAATCATCCGAAAGTGAAATGGGAACGATGTCTAAAGCTCCCATCATCACTCCTGAGAACTTCAGATCTTAGAGTAGACGTATTGGAGGTTTCATCAGGTATCAAGATAGCATGATGTGGAAATCTATCACCAATGGTCCTTACAAGCCAAAGGTTGCGGCACCGGCTAGAAATGGTGCTATGATAGAGAAGGATGTTGAAGACTATTCTGATGAAGACGTCAAGCGACTAGAGATCGATAGAAAAGCTATGACCGCTCTTATGACTGCCATACCCAACTCCAGCATGGTGGGATTTGAGCATTGCCAGTCAGCCAAAGAACTCTTTGATGCTTTGTCTCAGATGTATGCCAGCTCAAATGACTCCAAGAAAGATTCCCTGAAGCAACAGTTTGAAAACTTTACTTATATTGCTGGAGAGACCCTTAGCCAGCAATACTTCAGGTATATGGATCTTATTTAATCACTTCAGTCTGTGGGAGTGACTCTTGAGATGAGAGATCTCTCAAGAAAGTTCATGAGTGCTCTTCCAAATGAGTGGACTTTCTACTATGTCTCTATCAAGAGGATAGAGAACTTAAACTCTCTCACGATGACTGAACTATATGGCATCCTTGATGGATACCGTGTAGAGATGGAGAACAAGAAATGCCACCAGGTGAGCAGACCCTCAAGCCTTCCTGCTAGCAATGCTTTACCGGTTGCTAAAGGGTCAAGAACCCCCCCATCCTCAGGAGTACCTGACTTACTCCCAGTAGCCATCCTGTTCTTCTGGGCCATACATTACCTTTCCTGAGACTCCAAGGTCTCAGCAGGCTCAGTCAAGTCCTTTCCAGGACAGCTGTGCCTTTGTCTCAGGAAATGGGCATTCCAGTGACTTTTAATTTTGCTTTGATGATCTGGAATGTTTAAGCCCAGATGATGTTGAGTACATGGACATTGTCCAACAGATGGCTCTGTTAACTTACAGGGCAAAGAAGTTCTTTAAGAGAACTGGAAGGCAATTTCCCCAAAACCCAACTAACAGCAAGTTCGGGTTTGACAAGACAAAGGCTAAATGTTACAACTGTAACCAACTTGGCTACTTTGCTAGGGAATGCAAGGCTCCCAAGTCCAATCCGGGAACCTCTCAATCCTCCACACATCCCTCCACACCTAAAGCCATCGGGAAGTCAACTGAACAACACACAACTGCTGTTGCTCAAGAGGTGGACTGGAGCTTCATGGTGCAAGATGTGACTCCTGCTCAAGCATTGATGGCTGGAACTGATGACAGCAAGGTATATGAACATCCCTGTACTCCAGCTTGCATTACTAAAGTTAAATTGTATCAGGACTACAATATGGAAATTAAATCTGATATTGAGTCTTTGAATATCCTTAAAAGTGATTTTAAAAAGGCTGAATCTAACTATAAAATGAAAATTGAAGAGTTGGAGAAAACTGTGTCCTTTTTAAAACATGAACATACCAATTATAAGACTCAAATCAAAGATTTAATCTCCAAATTAAGTGAGGCTCAAGCCCAGCTAGTCACAGCTGAGGCACAAGCCAGGAAGCATGCTATCTCTGAGCAAAACTTTCAAGCCATTCTTGCATCAACCTCCTACTCAAAAACTTGTTATCAAAACAAAGGTGGGTTGGAAACCAATGAAATTGCTCCACCACATTCTTATGAGTCTATCAGACAACCAAGATGTGGGACTGAAGAGCAAGAGGTTCCAACTGTTGACCCACCACCTCATGAGTTGAAGAGTGATGCAACTATGGAGATCACCACAGGGAAGGATCAGGTAAATCAACCCATTCCCACCAGTGATGATCAACCCCTAACCACCAAAGCAAGAAAAAACAGAGCTAAGGCAGGCAGAAAAACTACCAAGAAAGTGGTCGAATCCAAGCTGAAGATTGACCCAAAACAAAAAGGTGTGTTCATTTCAGCCGGGTTCCAGGTGGTTAGAAATTCTGATCCTGGAAAGGAGTGTAATACCAGGACCACTGTCCTGCTGAAGGATTAGAAGTTGAAGGAGAAGACTGTTGATAAAGACAAAAAGAGCAAGAAACAACAGTCTTCACATCCCACAAAGGTTAACATTGCATGCATAATGTGTCGTCTGCAAAACCATATGGCAAAAGATTGTTACTACAATCCTACAAGCACACATTATGCAAATAATGTTAAGAAAGAAGGAGTTAAGGAAGGACTCACATTTGGACCCTATCACATGGTTCAAGTGATGAGGAAAGGAAAGCTTGTTTCTGAAGCAAAGTTACTTTCAGAAGAAACTCATTCTTCCAAAGGGAAAATAGCTTCGGAAGATAAGGCTAAGAAAAGTCAAAAGAACAAAAGAGTTCCTTTGAAACCTTCCGAAAAGAAAACTGCTTCGGAAGAAGAGGTGAGGAAAGCTTCTTCTGAGAAGAAAGAATCCTCAGAAGTATGCCATGATGCCCAAGCTTCATCAAGCTCATCTACATTGATCAGCCAAGGGATGGATTGGAAGATCAAACAAGATGTTACAGCCCAAACCTCCTCTTCACAAACATCTATTGAACCCCCATGCATACACTTTGGTTCAATTAAATCCTCATCATTGAAAAAGCCCAAGACTAGCAAGGCTTGGGTTTCTAATAAAAACTAACTTTTTCACCTTATGTGCAGGGACATCTACATGATAAAAGTCACAATGTATGGATTGTAGATAGTGGATTCTCCTGGCATATGACAGGGAACAGATCTCTTATTCAACAATTTCAACATTTTGATGGAGGTCCTGTTCAATTTGGAGGTGAGGCTGGAGGATACATTTCTGCAAGAGGAAGTATATCCAACAGCAAGTTAAGAATAGATAAAGTAAACTTTGTCAAGCAGCTTGAACACAATCGTTTGAGTGTTTCTTAGTTTTGTGATCAAAAGCACCAAATGCTTTTCACAGAACATGAGTGCATTATCCTCAAACCTGGGATGACAATTCCTCAGGAATTGGTGCTTCTTAGATCTCCCAGAAAAGGGGATATGTACAAGCTGGATATAAACAATGCTTCCCCATTAGGTGAAATATCATGTTTTCTTTCCAAAGCTGATGGTGATGAGTCAACTTTATGGCATAAACGAATGTGTCATGTAAATTTTAAAACTATGAATAAATTGGTTAAAAATAACTTGGTACATGTTTTGCCTAAAAAGGAATTTCTTAGCAAAGATAACTGTGTTGCATGTCTAAAAAGTAAGCAACACAAAGCATCTCATAAATCCAAAATAGTTAACTCTATCACCACTCCATTACACTTATTGCACATGGATATATTTGGTCCCACAAGTATAATGAGCATTGGAAGAAAATCATACTGTCTTGAGATCGTTGATGATTTTACTAGATTTACATGGGTATTCTTTTTAAGAACTAAAGATGAAACTTCTGAAACCTTAAAATCTTTTATTCTTAAAATAGAAAATCAAATTGATCACAAGGTTAACATCATTAGAAGTGATCAAGGGACTGAGTTTAAGAATCAAGTTCTTGACTCATTCTGTAACTCAAAAGGGATTGCCAGACAGTATAGTGCTCCTAGAACTCCTCAACAAAATGGTGTTGCTAAGAGGAGAAATATGAGACTTATTGAGGCTGCTCGAACTATGTTAGCTGATTCAAAGCTGCCACTAACATTCTGGGCAGAGGCAGTCAGCACTGCATGCTATGTGCAGAACAGAGTTCTTATTGTTAAGCCACATGGAAAGACCCCTTATGAGCTATGGAACAAGAGGCCACCATTCATTGGCTTTCTCAGATCCTTTGGCAGCAGGTGTACCATACTTAACACAAAGGACAATTTGGCAAAATTTGCTGAAAAGTCAGATGATGCTGTCTTTGTTGGATATTCCTCCAACTATATTGCCTATAGAGTTTACAACATTAAAAATCAACAATTTGAGGAATCTTCCAACATTGTTGTTAATGAGCACACTCCTTGTGTTAAGGGGAATGGACCTGATCATATCTTTGATTTAGAATTGTTTCCAAACTTTTCTAAACCTTCTTGTGAGAATGTTTCAGCTGGAATAGGTACTCAAAGTGATTCTGATGATGACCAACTGTTTGAGTTACCCAGACCTCTTCCAAGTTCTCCTAGAAATGCTGAAAATCAAGCTCCCTCAATTGGAAGATCTGATAGCATATCTATCTCAAGAACCAGTGGAGCTTCAACAAGTTGTCAACAAAGTGAGCTTCAAAACTCATCCAGTGACAATGTGCAACACCAAGATGATGGAAGCAGCATTTTGAAAGAACAAGCAACTACTAATGCTACTTCACAACCAACTAATACTGATGTTGTCTTTCCTTCATTCAATCAGTCCTCATTGAATGAATGTGAGACAACAGCTGGACCAAGTGTTCAAGTTCCTGAGCAAAATATGTCTAATTTGGTTCTATCCATGCAACTAGATGTAATTTCTAGGCTCAAGATTCATAACACTCACCCAGCTGAGAACATCATTGGAGATGTTTTTGAAGGCGTGAGAACAAGGGGACAGACTCACAATGAGAATGTCTGCTTGTACTCATGCTTCTTATCAAATGGAGCCAAAGAAGGTAGAAGAAGCCTTAAAAGATAGTAGCTGGATAGAATCAAGGCAAGAGGAATTGCTTTAATTCAAAAGACAAAAGGTTTGGAACCTATGTCATCTACCATCCGATCAAGTACCAATAGGCACCAAATGGGTATTCAGGAACAAAAGAGATGATAGAGGCCTAATCATCAAGAACAAAGCAAGACTGGTAGTTCAAGGGTACACGCAATAAAGAGGGAATTGATTACACTGATGTCTTTGCACCTGTTGCAAGACTTGAAGCAGTAAGGATATTTCTTGCTTATGTAGCATCCAAGAACTTTACAGTCTACCAACTCGATGTCAAGTGCGTCTTTCTATATGGGGATATAGACAGGGAAGTCTATGTGTGCCAGCCTCCAGGATTTGAAGACCCACAGCACCCCACTTAAGTGTGCAAATTGGATAAAGCTCTCTATGGGCTGCACCAAGCACCTAGGCTGTGGTACGAGACTTTGTCTCAGTTTCTCCTGAAGAATGGTTACACCAGAGGTACCATTGACAAGACTTTATTCATAAGAAAGTCTGGGAAAGATATTTTGCTCGTGCAAGTCTATGTTGATGACATTATATTTGGTTCATCAAATGACCAAATGTGTAAGGACTTTGAGAGCATTATGAAGAAGAAATTTGAAATGAGTTCTAAGGGAAAAATAGACTTTTTCTTGGGAATTCAGGTAACACAGATGAAAGAAGGGTTCTTTATCAACCAATCTAAGTATGTTCAAGACATCTTAGAAAGATTTGATATGAAAGATTGCAAGCCTGCAAAGACTCCTATACCCAGAAATCACAATCTTTGTCCTGACTCTAAGGGGGAGGATACTAATCAACATCAGTATAGGGCAATCATTAGATCTCTGATGTATCTCACAGCAAGTAGACCTGATATCATGTTTGCAACTTGCATCTGTGCAAGATATCAGGCTGCTCCAAAGGTGTCTCATCTAGTTGCTACCAAGAGAATCCTCAGATATCTCAAAGGAGCACCTAAACTAGGTCTCTGGTATCCAAAGAATAGTAACTTCAATCTCTATGGCTACACTGATAGTGACTATGGTGGCTGCAACATCAACAAGAAATCCACATCAGAAAGATGTCAATTTCTTGGTGGAAGGATAATCTCCTGGCAATGCAAGAAGCAATCCTGTGTCTCAACATCTACTGCTGAAGCTGAATACATTACTGCTGCTAGTTGCTGTGCTCAGCTACTGTGGATTCAAAACCAGATGTTAGATTATGGATTCAATTTCAAGAAGACTCCTATTCACATTGACAACAAGAGTGTCATTTTTATTACAGAAAATCCAGTCAAGCACTCCAAGACAAAGCACATTGACATCAGGTACCATTTCATTAGAGATATTCATGAGAAAAACCTGATCAAACTAGTCAAAGTTGATTCAAATGAACAATATGCTGATTTGTTCACCAAGGCATTTGATGAACAAAGATTTAAGTATCTTATTATGACTATTGGGATGATAAACATTGATTAGTCTATCTCATTTGAAAAATCTTTTCGAATTAGTGTCATGTTCTTGTCAAAACAATTTAAGCCCTATTACAAAAGGTTTTTCTTCAAATTTTTACTAAGTGAGAGTTCTTCCGAAGAGAAATTAACCCTCGGAAGATGTCATACACCTCTTCCGAAGGATAATTCCTCCAAGGCTAATCCTATCTTCCGAAGTGATATTAGTCTCTAAAGAATCATTTGATAAGATATCAAATCTACTTCCGAAACTTAATCAGCTTCTCTTCTCGGAAGGCCCTCTTACTCTCGGAAGTAAATTAAACAGATTTACCTTCGGAAGTAAGTTTCGCTTCGAAAGTAGATTACCTTCAGAAATACTTTTACTCTCGGAAGAAAGCTTAACTGTGTAACGGAAAACTTTTGGGCCCCACTCTGAAAAAGGCAAAGATTTTGCTAATGATATCGGAATATTTTAAATGGATTTAACCTTACCGCCATTGTCACATCTTACCCCAAACTGTCATTTCACCTTATCCATTCACTATTTCACCCATTTAAATACTTCCGATCTATCCTTTTAATCTATTTACCGATTTAACATCCCTAAGTTTCCTTCATCTTCGGTTTTAATCCCAAACTAAACCTCATTTCCTCTGTAACTTTCTCAAACAATGGCGCTAAATCCTCGGCACAACCAAGTCGCACTCCTTGATTCTTCTAAGGATGCTGACTTTGCCGAAATCATCCACTTCCTTACCCAATCAACCTACTTCACCGCCCTAACTGTCAACCCCACCGTTTACTCAAACCAAATGGCTGAATTTTGGGGGAACGGACAGATTGTAACCTTAACGGGGTTCGAGTGATTAGGTCAAGCATTTGTGGCCAGGAATTGATCGTATCTGAACAAGTCATCGGGGAGCATCTTGAGCTTTACGATGAAGGCTCTCTTACAGAATTTCCCAAATCAGACCTAGATGACACATATATCCAAATGAGATATGGTGGTGATGTGAGCAGATCCACGGTATACAAGTTTAATTTCTCCTATAACTGGAAATTCATGCTTCATATAGTCCTTCACTGCCTGTCAAACAAGTCTGGGGGATGGGATCAAGTTCCTTATGAACTAGGATGCCTAGTTCATGGGTTGGTAAAAGGCCTACGCTGCTGACCAATCTGATGGGAAATCTTTAAAGGGAAACTTTCTACATGTATCCCAGGTTCATTCAGCACATAATCAACTGTAAGCTGGATCAGAGTAAGCTTGTCTGTGCAGCTGCTCTTACTGTCCCTCACATGAGGCCAGCCATCTTCAAGGTGTTGAAGAGGGTATCCACCAACTTCACTGGAAGACAAACCGAGCTACTTCCAGGTATGATTGAGCCAATGGCTCCTAGTGACATCCCTTTTAACCCCACAAGTGATGAACCCACACCAGCAATAATCACCTCATTGCCAACTCTTCCTTATCACCCCTTAAAGATCACATATCAGAGACACTCCAAGCGAACCCTTGTTCAATCTCCTGTTATTGAACAAGTTCCCCCTATTCAATCCAAAAAGGCTAGAGTGGAAACATGGGCTCCCACTCAGTCTGAGGTCTCACCTTCCTTCATAATTGACCTCAATATGGGTATTGAGTCTCCTAAGTCTCAATCCCATGAGCCCCAAACCCAAGCTGAAAACCCTCAGGTTGAGTCTCAATACTCTCCTGAGCAGCCAAAAAGGGACAGCCCCATCATAGGCTCAATGCCATTAGATATTGATCAAAGTCCCGGCTCATTAGGCTTAACCTCCATATCCTTTACAGACATTCTTTTAGGTGCTGGTGAGGAAATCATGTCTCTTCAAGGCAGTGAAGTTGATCCACAACACCTCTCTAAAGATCAACCGAGCCTAGAGAGACCTCTGATTTCTAGCCCCCATCAGCTAACCCAAACTAAGGTGAGTCCCACTAGTGTGGAAGCGACTCATGTAGATTCAGCTGCCACTACTAAAGGTGCCTCATTGGACCCTCAGGACAGTTGTAACATATCTGAGACTGAATCTACGGCAATCGTGCCTTTTGATGACTCTGAAAGAGACATCATTAAGCAAGGGAAACCAGGGCGCCAAGAAACCACATCTGGTGGTGAGGATGAACATACTAGGTATGTTACTTCATCTCCCCGTGATTCTTCTAAAGAAGATGAGGGAAGTATGCAACTCACTCTTCTAGACCTGCTTTCTAAAGTCTCAAACCTTGAATCCAGGGTTAAGACTTTAGAGGATAGGTCTGCCACTCAGCAACTTGAGATTGAAAATCTCAAGGCTCAACTAGCTGAGAAACAGATTGAGAGATTTGTTAGGCATGTATCTGTACAAGCCTCTCTGGCTTCCTTCTCTAGCTCATCTACCTCTTAAGATGATACTACCAAAAAGGGGGAGGATGTTCAGAGTGAAACTCACATGGAGCAGCAAAGCTTAGTTCTCTCTACTCTCTCTTCAAGATATCCTGCTCAGCAATCAACTGTTTTCCCCGAGCCTCCTCCTGTCATTCTTCAAGTGGATCCAAGGATGCTCATTGATTTACAGTTATTCTTAACCAAATTTCTGATGCGGTTCTCCCTCGAACAGCCAAGCCTAGATGTTGCTTTGGCATATTTTGCAGCTGAAGAGCTTCAAAGGTGGAATACACCATCTACCACTGTCAAGGAAGTTGGTCAACCTAAAGTCCACATTGAACCTGAGATTGAATTCGAAGGGGATATGGGGACTGATGGCCCAGCAACTAAAACAGTTGGGACAGATAGTGAAATGCCACTAACTTCCAAAGCTGAAGTCAAAGCTGCGGAAGAAGTGTTTCTAACTTCCGAAGCTGAGATCCAAGCTGCGGAAGGTCTATACTCTCTGTCTGATGATCTAATTATCATAGAATCAATTCTTGAATTGGCATCTGAGATAAATAGTGAAGACTTTCTCAAGACACCTCTCACTCAAACATCATCATCATCACAGACTCAAATCACCACCCTCCAACCTGAAACATCTACGCAAGAACCTCCAAAGTCTAAAGCTTTCGAAGACATTAAGGGTAAAAGGAAGATGACTGCGGAAGAACTGCAAGAGGAAGAAAGGTTGGAAAAGCTTAGAAGAAAAGGTTGGCTTCCCTCTGAGAAACTATTAGCTGCAAGAAGCAAAGCAGCTATAGCCAATTAGGAGGCCATGAACAATCAGAAAAGGGTGGAGATTATTGACAGACTTATCAATTTGGTTACAGCCAATGAAGATGTTCTCCTCCTACCACTTGAGGAGTTGGTGGAGTTAGAGAAGGCAACCCTGCTACGGATAGAACAAGAACAAGCAGCAAGGTTGGCCTTAGAAGAGGAAAAACAGAGAAAGAAGGAGGAAGCTGATCAACAGCTCAGGGATGAAAGGATAGCTTTTCTAACCTCCAGGGGATTCTCTCTTGAGGAACTTGCTCCTCATGATAATGATACGGTCTTGTGGCTTGTCAAAAAGGAACAAGACCAAATAAACAAAGAGAGAAAGAGGGCTTCCAGGGAAAAGTTGAAAGAGAAGAAGAAGAAGGAAGAAGAAGCTCAACTTGCAGCTGTCAAAAAGATGGGAGACAAAGCCTGGATGAAGGATTATCTCAGGGCCCATGGCTTCTCTGGCAGGCAAGTTGGCCCCATGTCTGAGAAGACCCTGCAGCGACATGTCAGTGACATCAAGGCTGACATTCGCTCAGGAAGAAGGAAGGAGATGTATAGAAGAATGCAGGGGATGACTTTTGAACCCATACCTCAACCTCAACCTCAACCAGAACCAACTCCTCTTCCTTTCCCCATCAAAACTGAACCAACCACTGAACCGTACACTCCCGAGCCCACACCATCAATCATACCCTCTCCCACACCAATTCCATCAAAACAACCACCTCTACTGCTTATCCTTAAACCCAAGACACTCCCCAGAACCCAACCATCATCTACCCAACAGCCACCCAAGTCATCCTCTCAACCCTCTAAATCTCTAACCTTAGAAGAGTATAAGGAGATCAAGATGAAGATCATCAAGTGTACTACATTAAGTGATATCTCTTGCGAGTAGGGGTCCATCAAGCTAACCTTCATAGATGGCTCCTCATGTTCCCTCACAAGAGAACAGTTCCTTGATCTGCTAGAGGAACACTAGACCAGGCTCTCAAACTCTTGGCAACCAACTCCGACTCTCTTCAAGAAGAAGAGAAGAAGCTGAGAAGAAGGCTAGTGACTCTGTTGGACACTAGGAAGGAAGACAGATTACCATCCCAACCTCTTATTCCTAGGAAGAAGATAGTCTAGTGGAGGTTCGAAGACTCTTCTCACAACTTTGTTGTGGAAAGAGAGAATGGTGAGATCAACAGGCTTAATGCCACCTCTCTGCTACACTTAAGCAGATTTGATATTGCTGAGTTAGCAGAGAAACCATTCTCCAATCCTTCTAACTCTGAGGTAGCTGCTCACATCAGAAATCATCTGAGCAGTCTCATCTGGCTGAACTAACTACAAGGGCCAAGATTGAAGAAGAGTTGAAGCAGAGAAAAAAGGATGAAAAGGAAGGATCAGCAATCAAAGGCAAAGCCTTTCTTCAAATGATTGAAGGTCCTGAATTGGAATCCATAGTTAGATGGGAGTATGACTACAACTCTCATCAACTAACTCTCTTCAGAGGGCCACAACAGAGGGTACATATCATTCAAAGTGACAGACTTGATCTGCTCTCTATGAAAGATTTGTACAAACTTCTCAGCACCAGATCTGGAAGGAACGAAGAGACAGATAAGAATTTTCTCTCTTTAGTGCTGAAAGTTTTGAGAAACAGAAACAAGTGAGGTTTTGGTAACATCAGCCTAGGGGGAGTTTGTTGGATCAAGTGAGGCTGCTACAACCAAAACAAACACTTAGAACATTTTTGGTGCAACTGATAAAGAACTTCCGAAGGCAAAAAGTGAACTTCCGAAGGTCAAGGCTGAAAGAGCTTCCGAGGAGAAACTCAACTTCCGAAGACAAAGTCTTCCTTCTTTCGAAGTTCAACACTTAGAAGAGCTCAAGACAAAGACTTCCGAAGTATGAAGTTCAGAAGATCATCAAGCCTCGGAAGAAGTAGACTCTTCCGAAGTATAAGTGGCTTCGGAAGAACCAGTTAACCTTCGGAAGAACCTACTATGAACCAGTGGACATAAGTATGGCCCTTCTGACAGATCTGCTGCAATCTCTGATACACTGTTTGGCGCTTTCCCACACCCACGTAGTTGACCATACTTTATTCCACTGTTCATTTCATATCAGTTAGTATAGTTACCAACTTTAGTTAGTGACAAAAGGTAAGTCATGGACATGTCATGACTACCGAATGTAGTAGTTGCTTTAGTTGTAAGTTTCCAGCTGGTATCAAAGTATATCCGGCTGTAGATAGTAGTCTATATAGTTTCTCATTGTAACTCTGTAAACATTCTTGTAAGAGTCTTGTAACTTTGAGTTGAGAAGTAATATATACAAGTATCTTGAAAAACCATCTTCTTGTGTTTTGCTTACTTAGTATATTACTATCAACTCTTAAGGGATTCTGCTTCATCTAACCGAGTGACTTTGTGAGTTCGAGAGACAATACTTGTGTTGAATATCAAAACCGATCCTGCAAAACCCCATACGTGCTGCTGGTCGCTGCTGCTGCTGCTCCTCGCCGCCGCAGCTGCTGCTCCTCGCCGCCGCAGCTGCTGCTCAGCCTGCTCCTTGCTGAAATGTTGCTTGAATCTTGATTGCTTTGAAGTTGAAGGTATTCTTTCTACATTCTAGGTTTAAGTGTTAGTTACAAGATTTTAAGAATAGGAGATTGATTAATTGTTATTTGATTTAATTTTTAGGGTTTATTGACAATTAGAGATTTGTATTTACAATTAGGGATTTGTATTGAAATTAGAGATTTGTAATGTTATTGTGAATTTGGTTTAGTTTTTAGGTTTTATTTGGCAATTAGGTTTTATGAGTCCAAAATTTAAATAACTAAACAACTAACAAACCCAAAATACCAAATAACATTTTATAAAAACATTAATAAGTTAATAACTAGCAAACCCAAAATACCAAATAACATGACCAAAATTATAATAAGCCCAAAATTTAAATAACTTAAAAACCTAACAAGTTTACAAGCTCAAATATCCATTACTCAAACTAAGCAACTTAAAAAAAATAAATGGTTATACCCATAACCCTCACCGCCTCACCCAGTCGCCGATCACCCAACAACCTTTGTCCCTGTCGCCAACCAACCATCACCTGACTAGAGTGACCGCCCCCTGCCGTCTGTCGTTCTACTACAGCGGTGGTATTTATATAAATGTACGGTAAAAAAGAATTTTTTACGTTACCCCTGAACTTTTCTTCTAGATCCGCCACTACCTACATAATAAAAAATATTTAACTTTTAAAAATTAACTGTTACAAACATAACATGAAACAATAAAACAGAGGAAATATAAAATAACCTTTATGTATTCTTTCTATTTATACTATACAAATCAATATTTGCAAGAATAGGATCCACGGAACTTAAATATTAATGGAAGAAACCCTCCCTAATAAGTCAAATTATAATGATTGTAGGAAATCTAATATAAAACTAAAATTGCATTACAGAACAATAATACAACATCGACGGTATCTTGCGGTGGTTTAAAATAATCGATTAATAGATCGGAACATTCATATTGTAATTAGAATAGATTAATAGATCTGATAACATAAGAATATTAATAGGTGTTTCCTTAACAACGATTACACTTGTTTATTCAAATCGACAGCGAAAATTTATTTTCTTTCGACTTTGCTCGATTAGGGTTATTGAATGTTCTCACAAGATAATATGTGTTATTTAATTAATAGTTATATATTATTATATTTAACATCCACATCAACCTATTTAAGGAAAAAGAAAAGCAAAAAATAACCACATCATCATGTTTACCTATAAAACACGTAAAATCTGGTATTAAAACATCCATTCAAACTTGAGTGACCTAAATGAAACTAAAAAATACTGAGAAACTTAATTGGAATAATATTGAAACTTGGTTAACTTTTTATGAAGTTTTCTCTTTTTTAAAACCTTCTTAACCTTTTTATATGATATTAATTTTTTAAATAAATTACACAATTAAATAGATCGTTTTAATCTTTTTAATTTGAAAATAGTTTTGCTATATTTTTTTCTAAAAAAAATTAACATTTGTCATATAACACTAGTTTTACTACTGTAACTTTAACTTACAGTTGTAACATGTCTTGCTGTGAACCACTATTTGAGTTGATAATTCATCGTAATAAACAAGTGTTAACATTTACATATTTATAATATCAAAGCCGTAATACATTTTAAAATTCTTTTTTTATAGCAATACTCAAGTCAGATTCAATAAAAAAATTTGCATGATATACTGTGCAAATTTATTTAAAAATAGTAACATACAAAAAGTTATGAACATTTGAAAAAACACATATAACTATTAAAAGTGGAAAAAAGGTTCTTCCCATTTCACTCCTCAATAACTAAAAGTGAATTTAATTAGAATTTATTTGATTGATTCAAGTTTTTTAATTTTCTCTTAATATTCATACCAAGCTTTTTATTAATTATATCAAGTGATTTGACTTTAATTAATATATAATTAAAATGTTCTTTTATAACTATCAACAACCGAATACAGTGTCCCGACGTGTTTATTATTATCTTATATAAATTTTATTAAAATAATCAGGCGAACCAAATATACTAATTGAAATTTCTTTATATATGATGCTACTAAGGGTTTTTGTACCATTTATGTCAAAATATAGATAATAATAAGTAAGCCATAATGTCATATTCATTTTTTTTGAATTATATACTAAAACTATAAACTAAAATAAATGCCGATTGAAAAAAGATTTTATATCTTATACAACTTAGTTTTTTGTAAAATTTATATCGAAATATAGATAATAATAAGTAAGCCATAATGTTATGCTCCTTTTTTAATATAACATCATATAATATAACTATAAAATAAAATAAATTTGTATGTTAAGTAAACGTAATATGATCAATTGATGCGTTTAATAAAAAGCTTGTAAATAGAACCATCAAGTAAAGTTTTAGGATTGATATAGACACAGAAAGAACAAGAGATCAATGTCTAATTCTATTAATCAGTTCTTTACTTAAACGAACCACTATTGCAATACCACTTTTGACCCTCGATTATTCATCTATTACAATCCAAGTCCCTCTACTATTTAGTATGTAACAATACTTCCCTCATAAAAATTTTTTGTACGCAAAAATCAATATAAGAAAAAGCAATTTAAGAAACTATAAAAACAAATGTTAAAAAATACACTAAACATAACTATCACCAAACTATGAAAATCTTGTGCTTCTTCAAATCTTGATGGTTGAACTACAAAGGATCCTTGCATGTTAAGTTCCAACCCAACTATTGGCTGTAAAACAATCTTAAATCATTGTTTCCTCCTATGCCTTCCAACAAAAGCTTGATAGGTACTGTACCTTTTAGATGTTGCAATTATTGCCTTAAAGCATTTATCAATAGGACCATTAGTAGTATAACCAACTAGTAAAACACTGAGAATAATTATGACTTTTAGGCACTAATTTTTGTAACAACCAGCCTTGATAATAAGATGAGCGCAAAAGGCCTTTTGTTGTGAACAATCCTAGACAATAGGCTTTTAAACAGAAATGTAATATCTGACCCGTTTTATAATGTATGCCCGAACTCATTTGGGTCATTTATGTAATTGAGATTCATTATTTAATCATTGTATTTGTTATGATGTACAAATACTATACTTATATCATTATTCAATTTATAATAATTTTATTATTTATAAAATAATTTTTTATAACTTTATTAAGGCTTTATGATTAATTATGAGATTTTAATTATGTAATTAAAATAACTAATTAAATTATAAAGTTTACAATATATATAAAGTTTATAAAACTTTCATAAACTTATAAGTTCTTATTTAATAAATATTAGGGTTTTATAAACTCTAGGGTTTGGATTGTACATTCTTAAAACTTAATTTAAAAAGTTTTTACATAAAGTTATAACATATCAAACTCTAAGGACCAAACTGTAAATATTTTTCAAAAACTTTTATTCCCCATCGGCATCCACAACTCTACCCAAATCTCCGGCAACCTTGCAACAACTTCAAACCCGCAAAATCCATTGCTTTTTATCAAATCAAATCGTTCCATCCTTTTAGCAAGCCTGTTTCAAACCTATGACCATGGAAAATTCGGATTAACCCGTGTTCTAGTGCTTGAACAGATGCCAAAAGTATTCAAGTCAAAATTAAATTAGTTTTAGATTAACTTTTGATCATATAATCAAATCAATCGAGTTGACACGTGGTGTGGGTCCAAGTGTTGAGGATCGGGCTATTCTGTATTTGGATGCCTAGGATCATGTGTCCAAAGGGAATTCACTAAAATGGTTGTAACTTGAGCTAGGAAGCTCTGTTTCGAGCATGCGACTAGTCAAAACAACTGTTGGACTATAGGCGGATTGGGTCCTTGTTTTGGCCCAAAATCGCCTTATTCTATGAGTATTTTTACTTTAAAGTTATTTTTAGTTTTTGCTCAGCTTTGTTTATGGACTACTTTTTAGCCCGTTTATGTTTTGAGGCTTATTCGGATTTTATCGTGCATTTTATTTTAATGGAGACATGGAAAGTTGTTTAGTTTTGGAAATTCATGAAAATCATTTTCCCTTTATCACAAGTGTGTGTTAGTGTGTAAAATTTCCAGATAATCGGTATTTTTGCAAATCAACGATAATAATAAGAGTTGTTCCTAGTATTCGTTATGAATTAACAATTTCAATTATTATCTCATTTTTGTTTTACATTGAAACGTGTCTGTGATCATTTCTGATTCAAACACACAAATTATTGTGATTAGAAACAACATAGTCATTCGAAAATCTACCGGAACCTTCGAATCAAACGTTGAAATTGATCGATATGTAATTGTTGAAATTGATGCTATATAGTAGAGGCGCATCATCTAGTCTGATCCTTTAATCCCTCTAAACTGACAATTTCACTCGAAACACACACAGACACAACAATCGATCATCATCTTCATTGTACACCTACAACTCAATTGAAATCGATCTTCTTATCATTCTCAAGTAAAATTCATTGAGGGTTATTATGTCACAGCCCGGGTTAGGTACCCAACGGGCCCGTGAGCCGGATCATTTGGTATCGCCTGATATGTCCTAAATTATGTTTTATTTAAAAATTCAACGAACGTCATTTTTTGGAATACTTTTGTAAATTTTCAACCATATTGGTTGACCTCTCCATTTCTATTTGTCTCAAAGGTTTTATTCACCAAATTGAGAAAATAATAATCAAATCCTCACTTAGGGAGGTATTTTGACTCTTGGGGTTGAATACAAAACATCCATACGTTACATAAAATAGTTACATTATATTCAAAAGATTATATATTGTTATTAAATAACTACAGACTATTACATAATGAGCCACAAGTCTAAAGTCAAATTATTCATCTTCTAGGATTATTGTGAGCGTCCCCCAATGCTAAGGTTAAACTATAACCTTTACTTGCATTACGCATGCATATCATTTTTCTAAAAATGGTTTTAAAATGAAAGTCAGCATAAAGCTGGTGAATCATGTTACCATACATTTTTGATAAATCAAAACAACATGATTAATATTAATTTATTAAAACATATTGTTTTGTAGTTGTCTCATATTATTGACAAACACAAGTACTTCTATACACTAAACTCGTCCGTATGTTGAAATGATTTGACCGCATTATGGCATAACACACAATTATCCATCAATGCGTGTATCCTTGATCGATATACGTATATTGTGTCAATGGTTGCTTACACCCATGTTTGATAACATTATATAGTCATTTCATAAAAATGCTAGAAATCATTTTCTGCACATAAAACAATCATGCAAATGAAGTTTGATAAACATATTCACCTTAACAGACTGCTAGAATCACTGCTTATAATCTTCTAAGCACTTCCATAGTACTTCTTTAAGCTATAACGAGTAAAACACTAGCTTATATGGGGTAATATTGGGGTATTTAGAGTACAAATGGCAGTACATAGGTGTTTTTGATGTGTAATTTTTGACTTCACAATGCAGACTTTTATAGCCTGTTCATGGGTCTCTTTGCGGACCGCTAGGGGAAAGGGTGGCGGTCCTCCACTAGCCATGACGGCCAAGACCATTTGGTCTAATCAAATTTTGTTACGTGTCAACATGTGTCACTTTAAGAACCTTATCATTAGACACATGTCAATCCAAGATGCCATGTATCTCCCCTTAGTTCTCGTCAACATGCCACGTGTTAGTATCCCAGAGTTTTGCTTGCCCACTATGTACTAGACCGTTAAGGGTCAGCATAACGGTCCGTTACGCAACCTGAATCCCTGAAACACTAATTTATTTCTTGACGGTCTGCCATGCCTCTTGGTCACAATCTGGACTAGGGTTAAAATACAAAATTTTTATTTTAGACCCTAAACTTTCAATTCTTATTATTTCATTCACAAATTTTTAACGTGTTATATATTACTCCTCTAGAAACTTTAGAATTCATTAATTGGATTATTACCATCATCATCAACTCTTCAATTTAACTTCATAATTAGCTGCAACTATATTCTTTTTAATATCATCAATTCTATATTGAATTACGTAATTAAATGCGCACACACACTCCCCTACATATGTATATCAAAAGCCCTACACCTATTAAGGTTAACAACATTGATTAGGTATTCAATTTGAATCAAATCGATTCTAGGGTTTATATGCATTTGGGGATTTCTTCAAATATTGTTTTTGTTCATTTCTATTCGAGTTAAGTTAGATGTGGGGCCTTGGCCCACTAGCATCATTTCTATCCGAGTTAAGTTGCTTTCAATACTAGCATCAATAGTTTAGTCCATTAGTTGTTTGAGATAAGTAGTTACATTAGTTGTTTTGGACCAGCAGTTTGCATCAATACTTTTGGGTTTCATCATTTTTTTAAGGCAAATCATCTAATCAGTTGTTCAAGTCTTTTAAAAAGCTTCATTCATTTTAGTTTAGTACGATTAGTTGGTTATTTAATTTAAATAACCAATTGAGGGGAAATTTTATAGGAAAACAAAGCGAAGATTGTACTCGATCCAAGCAGTGTTTTTAAATGTTTGAACAAATAGTGTTTTTAAATTGAAATAAAATATACAAAAGCGATTTTGAGGGCCAGTAAAAGAAAAAGATCGGAACATAGGGATGATGGAAGCTACAGTGCTCTTTTTATCTACTCGCACAACGTCCAAAAATTTCCAAATATTCTCCGGGATAGTGTTATCTTTTGAAGCCAACAAATAAAATATAAGAATGTGAATATACCATAATAAACACTGAAAATAATATTAGTGGAAGCAGTGTCCATGTTCTCAAGGATACAGATAAACCAATTTTATACCAAAACGATTCAAGTTCAAGTACACTTGTTAAGAAAATAAAGTAAAGAGATGGGGTTTTAATTGAAAACTAGAATAAGAAAAAAAAATGTAAAAATTAAAACACTTAAACCCCGCTGCCACTACCATGTCAAAACCACAAAGGACATTTTACGCTGCTATGTTAAGGTTCTGTCACAAAAATTGAAGTTTGGTTTTTTATTGTTTTTTATTATGAAAAAAATTGTAAATAAAAAACATTAATTAAATTGTAAAGTAATTCAAATATTAAAAACTAATTCCAGCACTAAGGTAATTTATTGATTTAATTCGGTTTATGATCATTAACATTTATAGTGCAATGATTATTTTAGTTAACGATTTGTATCGATACTAGATATCGCAACGTTTGGACATGCACTTCATCTAATGTCTAACCAATCGCAATTCGTTGATTAGAGTCAATCCGTTACTCTAAGTTCCCGTTACTCTAAGTTCATGTCCTTTGGATCTTAGCGTGTGGGTCACGAAGATAGAAGTATCAATTATTGTTAAAAACACACGTCGTTCGAAATATTTAACTAAATTGAGTGATTATATAACTTAATTGAATTCATAGACAAACTTAAACTGTCTTTTTTTTGCTTGTATCAAAATTTTTAACTTCATTTTAAAACTTGAAGAACTTTATTAGAGTAATTAACAAAATGACCAATTTCATTAACAAACTACAATGTAAGCGGAGTAGATCTAGGTTTAATATTAAGAATCAAACAAACAAATATTAAAATAATCAGATCTCATAAACGTTTCGTGTAAGTGTTTGAATCAAAACAAAGAAACAAAACACTAATGTTGAAACTAAAGTTATTTTAGCTAGGCATTACGCTAAATAAATCAAAACAACTAAACTAAACCCTAAATTAACATATGCTTACAAAAACTAAAGTCAAGAAATATAATTTTTCAATGGTCCTTCAAATAAATCACTTTGCTGCTTCCCCTCCTTTAGCATTCGAAGTCCAGTCATGAAAAATATAATTGAATGATGAAAAGCTTGATTGCATTCATGATATACAGTGGCTAAACTAAGCCAACTTACAACAACCTTGATTACTGACAAGGAATGTCTCAAGGCAAAGAATACAATGGTCAATAACCATTACAAATCCTATCTAAATATACATAGAATATAAAAAGAAAACCACTAATTTGCATGTATATTGTTTAGAATAATATTCTTTTTAATATATGTATCATCCTCTCCTTTTATTGCCCACATGATGATGATTTTAAAAGAAGGAATTAATGCATATCTAAAGTAAAGTATTTGATCATCAATTTTTGTGTATTTCTCATTGATGTCAAATGCTTAATTATACATAGTAACTAGATAAATATAAAACATAAAATATTAGTAAATATGAGAGAATATAAGAATATATATCTGATAATATAACACTTCTTCTGAGATATATATTATTGTTCTCTAGACACAATTAACAACATACTTAAAGATGCATTAACTAGATACTTTAGGACCAAGAAAGTAAGTAATGCTACTGGATCAGTTATGTTACCTCGTTAAAACTTTACGAATAAAACTCAATGAGACAAAACTTAGTCAAGGATAAAAACAGTATAACATTTATAATGCTTCCTCTTAATTTAACAAATATCTTTTAATCAGCGGAGCCCAATCTTTAATGATAACTACTTGAAGCTACTTCTAAGTAGAGATTTTATAAATAGGTCAACTATTATTTCACTTTACTTGATCTAGCAAACATTAATTTCTCTTTTTTTGCAAGTCATGTGTTGAAAAGAACTTTAGCTAAATATGTTTCGTTCTATCACTCTTGAATCCATGTAAAAGTAAATAAGAAAAAAGAAAAAAGTAAAAAGGTAAGAAAGAAAGAAAGAAAGAAAGCAAGAAGAAAGTAAGAAGAAAAAGATAGAAAAAAAATAAAAAGTAGAAATAAAAATGAAAGAAAGAAGGAAGAAGAAAAAGAGAGAAAGAAAGAAGTAAGAAAGTAGAAAGAAAGTGATAGAAAATGAAAGAAAGAAAAAAGAAATAGAAAGAAAGAAGAAAAGTAGAAAGAAAGATAAAGAAGAAAGAGAAAGAAGAAGGAAAAACTAAACAAGAAAGAAAAAATCAAGTCAAAGAAATAAGCAAGTCAAAGAAAGAAAGTAAGAGGCGGATAAAGGAAGAAAGTTGTAAGGTTTATGTAAAGGCTAATGCACACAAAGCAATCAAAGTACTTCTTGCATGCATGTACTTTGTACATAGTAGAAGTTGCTTCGTAAGTTTTGCACTCTGCACAAGAGAAATATTCTAAGTGTAAAATCTTAGGAAGCCAAAGACCAGATCTTTCGAAGCCAAAGATGAAGTCTTCAGAAGCTTAGAAAACAAAGTATTCTGAAGTCATCAAGATAGATGACCGATTGCTTTTGAGGACATAGAAGATATGCTTTCTCTGATCTACTTTTTCAGAAAGCTGACCAACTTTCCGCTCACACTCTGAAGACTCATCAACTTGCATAAGTTGGTGATAAGGTCCATGCTTTGGCAAACTGTAGATTATGGTTCTGAGTTGTAACTTTCTACTTTATGCACTTTTATCCTTTTTTTAATATATATTAGGATGTGAGCTATGGCATGTCATAGTTACTTGTCAAAAGACAATCTGAAGGTTTATGTAAAGGCTGATGCACCTAAAACAATCAAAGTGCTTCCTGCATGAATGCACTTTGTACATAGTAGAAGATGCTTAAAAAGTTTTACACTCTGCACAAGAGAAATATTCTAAGTATAAAATCTTTCGAAGCCAAAGACCAAATCTTTTGAAGCCAATGATGAAGTCTTTCGAAGCTTAGAAGACAAAGTCTTTCGAAGCCATCAAGATAGAAGACTGATTTCTTCCGAGGACATAGAAGACATGCTTTCTCTGATCTACTTTTTCAGAAAGCTGACCAACTTTCCGCTGCCACTCTGAAGACTTACCAACCTGCATAAGTTGGTGAAAACGTCCATGCTTTTGCAAACTGTAGATTATGGTTCTGAGTCTGTAACTTTCTACTTTATGTACTTTTATCCTTTTTGTAATATATTAGGATGTGAGCTATGACATGTCATAGTCACTTGTCAAAAGGCAATCTGCCTTTTGACTTTACATTGATCTTGTTGTCCAGATTAGTGCTTCCAGCTGGCCTTCGAAGTATGGCCAGCTGTAGGACGTAGTATAAAGTATCTCAGATCCTTGTATTTTATTTTCATGCTTTATAACACTTCTAAAAGAACTTGAGAGCAATATACTTATTCCTTGAAAACCATATTCAGTTGTTGTTCTTAGTTCTGTCTCTCTGTTTGCTTGTGTTTCGTAGTATCATAATATTGTTCCACTTCCCTATTTGATCTAGTAAGTGTTCTAAAACTCTCCTTATTGCGAGACTAATTACATTGACCACCCCTCTACCATCCTGCAAATGGTATCAAAGCATACCAGGCTCTTGATTGTAAGATCTCACCATTTTAGATCCCTCAGTTTCATAAAACACTTAACATCTCAAATGGCAGCTCTCACAAAGACTGATATGGAAACAGGTACCATGACAAAGTCCCCACTGATCACTCCTGAAGATTTTAATACTTGATGCTAAAGACTGGAAGGCTTCATCAAGTCACAAGACTCCAGGATGTGTGAATCTATTGTCTCTGGACCTTATATTCCATGCACATCTTCAGCTGCTGCTGGAGGTGCCATGATTCCAAAAGAGGTAGCTGACTATTCTGAAGAAGAAAGAAAGAAGATTGATATAATCAGAAAGCCTTGACTGCCCTCCAAACTATTCTTCCAAACTCCATATATAGGGGCTTCAAGAAGTGTAAAACTGCTAAGCAGCTATGGGATGCACTAAAGCTCATGTATGAGGGGTCCTCTGAAGCAAAAGAGAACAAGAAGGATCTCTTGAAGCAGCAGTTTGAGAATTTCACCTACAAAACAGGTGAAACCATGACTCAACAATACTTCAGGTATGTTGAGATTATGGATACTCTAATGGATGTTGGAGTAAATCTTGAAAACAGGGACATTGTAGGGAAGTTCATGTCCTTTCTTCCTAGACAATGGACATATTACTGTGTTGTTATCAAGAGAACTGAGAACCTTAAGACTCACTCTTACAGAGTTGTATGGTATTCTAAGTGGCTACCAGATGGAGATGAACATGCACACTTCATCTTCTTACTACAGCAATCAGCAGAATTCAGCCCTTCATGTGGTTGAAAGAGATTGTAGAGAACCATAGCATCATCTCATCTGCTACCCTGACAACTCATAAAAGGGTCATTTCATCACCTTCCCGGAGACACCAAGGGAGAGCTACATCCAAGGAAGCCCATTCCAAGAGACAAGTTCTTCTCAAGCTTTTGCATCTGCTGATTAAAGTTCAGGCAACTTTTTCTTCACCCTTGAAGACCTGGATTGTATCCATCCAGATGATCTTGAGTATATGGAAATAGTCGAGCAGATGGCTCTTCTAACTCATAGAGCCAAAAAGTTCTACGAGAGGACAGGGAGGAAGTTTCATAACAATGCAGCAGTGGTAAGTTTTGGCTGGACAAATGTAAAGTGAAATGGTACAACTGTAACCAAATGGGACATTTTGCTAGAGAATGTAAGGCACCTAGAACAAATGGTGGCCAAGCACAAACTAGACCAAAGTACACTGATGGAGCCCCCAGAATGAGAAGTCAAAGCAGCAAGTTGAAGTTGCTGTTGAAAAAGGATGCTTTGACTAGAGCTTTCAGGTTGAAGATGCATCTCCAAACCAAGCACTAATGGCAGATCATGAAGAAGCGAAGGTATTGGAACATCTTTGTACTCCCGAATGTATTGCTAAAGTTAACAGATATAGGTCCTATAACATAGAAATAAGATCTGATCTTGAGTCTTTGAACATCTTAAAATCTGATTTCAAAAGCGCTAAAAATGGGTACAAACTTAAAATAGAAGATTTAGAGAAAACCATTTCCACTCTTAAACATGAACATACCAACTACAAGACTCAGATCAAAGATCTCATCACTAAGTTAACTAAATGTCAGGCTGAGCTTGTGATCAGCAAAACCCAAGCAGAAAAGTGTGTTCTTGAACAAGAGACCTTCAAGAACATGATATCCTCATCCTTGCATGCCAAAGTTTGTTATCAGAATAAGCAGGGACTGGGATCTACTAAGATAGCTCCTCCATACTATCTATTATCTGTGAGATATCCAAGGTGTGGAACTTATGAAGATGAGCTTCCCCTCATAGATCCCATGAGTGAAGAGGATGATGAGGAGATAGTGAAGGATGACTCTGAGAATAGTGAAAGAGATCATCCTAAGAAGGGTCACTATTCTCCAGAGGAGAGAAAGGCAGTCGGGATGAACAAGTCCAAGAGAAAGAACATGATCAGAAAAGCCAAGAGAATGTCAAAGAAGGCTTAAGAGATTAAGGCCACCTTCAACTCTAAGCAGAAACAGGTGTTTACCTCTGCAGGATTTGAAGTGGTGAAATTGATGACTCAACTATGAACTCTAGTACCAGGAGTTCTAGTTCTTGTCAAAATCATTCCCGCAACAAAAAGAAGGCAAATCAGCTATGTACCACTGCTACACAGCCTGAACCATCCAAATCCAATAGCAGGTCACACTCCAAAATGCTTGCTACATCATCTACGAAGATGAAGATGGAAATGGAAGTGATCAAGTTCAGTCTTACTCCCAAAATAAGACTCTCTGAAGGAAGCAAAGGGATGGTATCATGTGTGGCATTACTTCTAATCTTGCTAAGGATTGCATTTACAATCCTAAAAGTACTGTCTATATGATCAAGAAGAAAACTTCTGAAAAGATCAAGAAGAAGCCAGCTTCGGAAGGAAAATGTTTTACTCTCTGAAGCTCCAATGTGAAGAAGAAGACAAGTGAGAACTTGCCTTCGAAAGAAAAGTTGGTCTTGAAAGAAAGGAATGCTTCGGAAGTACTGAAGCCTGCTGCAGTGATTGCAAGATCTTCCGAAGGTCTAGTCTCCAAAACTTCAGAAGTTGTAAAAACTTCCCAAGTATTAAAGGTCAAGTCTAAGCTTCCAAAGGTGGTGTGGAAGACAAAAAAAGACCATGTGACTGAAAGTTCTTCATCAACAATAGCTGATGGTCCACAAAGCTTAAACATAGGATCAATTACTGTTGCATTGTCTTCAACTCATGTTGATAAGCCTAAGACCAGTAAGGCTTGGGTTTTCAAAGGTAACTAACTATCTTTTTTGTGTAGGAACAACTAAAGACCAATAGGAATGTATGGACAATTGATAATGGATGTTCTAGGCACATGACAGGCAATGGCTCTTTACTCCAAAACTTTGAGAAAATTGATGGAGGGCCACAAATGGAAGGGGTAGGGTCACAAATGGTAAGCTCAGCATTGAAAAGGTAAATTTTGTTAAAAAGCTTGGGTATAATTTACTGAGTGTATCCTAATTTTGTGATCAAAAACACAACATCCTTTTCACTGAGCATTACTGCATTGTTCTCAAGCCCGGGGTGGTCATTTCTTAGGAGCATATCTTGCTCAGAGTTCACAGGAAAAGGAACATGTACAAGATGGACTTGCAGGAAACATCTCCTTCTGAAGAAGTTTCTTGCTTTCTATCTAACGCAAATAGTAATGAGTCTTTTCTCTGGCATAAAAGAATGTGCCATGTAAACTTTAAAAACATGAATAAATTAATTAAGAATGATTTGGTAACTGGAATGCCAAAAAAAGAGTTTATAAGTGATGACAACTGTGTTGCATGTGTGAAAGGGAAACAACATAAGGTATCTCATAAGCCAAAGGAAAGAAACTCCATCACTACTCCCCTACACTTATTACATATGGATCTTTTTGGCCCCACTAGTGTAATGAGTCTAGAAATGACCTCATACTGTTAGGTGATCACAGATGATTTTACAAGATTCACCTAGGTCTTTTTCCTTAGAACTAAGGATGAGACTCCTGAGATCTTGAAGAATTTCATTCTAAGAATTAAGAATCAATATGATCACAAGGTCAAGACCATAAGATGTGATCAAGGAACTGAATTTAAGAAACAAATCCTTGATATATTTTATGATGAAAAGGGTATTACATGACAATATAGTGCTGCCAGGACTCCTCAGCAAAATAGTGTTGCTGAGAGGAGAAACAAGACACTAATTGAAACTGCAAGAACCATGTTGTCTGACTCTAAACTGCCAATCACCTTCTGGGCAGAAGCAGTAAACACTGCTTGCTATGTGCAGAACACCTTCTGGGCAGAAGCAGTAAACACTGTTTCCTCAGATCATTTGGATGTCCTTGCATAATCTTGAATACCAAAGATCAAGTAGCCAAATTTGCTGAGAAATCAGATGATGGATACTTTATTGGATACTCTTCCCAAGCTAAGGCTTATAGAGTATACAATATCAGAACTAGAGTAGTTGAGGAGTCAGCCAATGTGACTTTCAATAAGCACACTCCTTGTGTGAGAGGTTCTAGTCCAGATTGGCTGTTTGATCTTAACTTAGTTACCAACTTTTTTAACAAGTCTTGTGACAATGTTTCAAGATCCACATGTATCTTATCAACAGAAGATCCTGACCCAAGATTTGAGCTAAGAAGACCTTCAACTCATACTACTTCAGCTCTAGAGGAAACAAATCCTGCAAATGGAGTTCCTATCAGCACAACCAAGACAAATCCAGCTAAAACATCTGAGGTGCCTTCAAATTCCAGCTCAGAGGCACAAAACTCAAATGAAGGAGCTTCAAATGTAGGAGGAAGTGGTGGTGGTGGTGACAGTGATCAAGAATTTCTTGATGTTGACAATCAGTCCATGTAAGACAACATCAATGATGTCACACACTTATTGGATCAAGCTTCTCTTGATAAGTGTGCTAATATGGTGGGTAACTCTTTATAGGACCGTTGAAGGGGATCAATGCAATCGGTTTCACAATGAGGAGAGACTTAGAACACTTAACATATCAAATAGGGAACTGGAACTTTTGTTTGATACTAAGAAACACAAGCAAACAAGTGAGACAGAACTAAGACAACAACTCAAAATGGTTTCAAGGAATAAGTATATTACTCTCAAGTTATTTTACAAGTGTTACAAAGCTTAGATATAAAATACAAGGACCTGAGATACTTTATACTACATACTACAGCCGGCCATACTTTAAAGGCTAGCTGGAAACACTAATCTAGACAACAAGATCAATGTAAAGTCAAAAGGCAGAGCCTTTTGACTAGTGACTATGACATGTCATAGCTCACATCCTAATATATTACAAAAAGGATAAAAGTACATAAAGTGGAAAATTACAAACTCAATACCATAATCTACAGTTTCCTAAAGCATGGACCTTTTCACCAACTTATGTAAGTTGGTGAGTAATCAGAGTGGCAGCGGAAAGTTGGTCAGCTTTCTGAAAAAGTAGATCAGAGAAAGCATGTCTTCTCTGTCTTAGGAAGAAATCAGTGTTCTATATTCATGACTTTGGAAGACTTTTTCTTCTGGGCTTCGGAAGACTTCATCTTTGGCTTCGGAAGGTTTGGTCACTTGCTTCGGAAGATTTTTCTTCTTCTTGTCTGTCACACCCCCGCTAGAAGCGGAAACTCGTGGATGCGACTAACGGGATCGTCATAACACATTGGGGTCTAAGAGAATCTCTAAATGAATTCTCCGTCAATGGATCATGACGTCACCCGACACAAAAGAACAAGTGTCAAGAACAATCAATACCATAACGTTATTTCATAAATGCATAAATAGCCCAAAGTTCCATTCGGAACTAACAAACACAAGTACAAAATAATCCCAAACACAAAACCAACAATTACAATCCAACAATCAAACAATCCAAAACAAGTCTAATAGTCTCATGAAACGCCTATTGCTCCCGAGGGAGCGGTCTTGTCTAGAGTCCCAAGCCAAGCACCTAAGCCTCATTACCTGAAAAGACATGCTCTAAAAAGTCAACAAACGTTGGTGAGTTCACAGGTTTAAAGAACAAAGAGTTTGCTGTGTATAACATGTATAAAAGTTGTATATGGATAAGAGAACATAACAGTCATAGATATCAACACAAGTCTAAGTCAGTCCAAGTCCAATTACCCGGATTATATTCACCCAAGGGCAAGCCCAGGCCAAGTCAGTCTCTACTAGTATACTGACGACAGGGGTGGGGGTGTCAACCCGTTAGTACTAACAATACCTCTCCATGACGTCCAAGTCACAATAACAAGTCCATGTCCAAGTCATAATAACAAGCCCAAGTCCAAGTATACATTCATGAATGAAAATCTAGACTCATCCCATGACCCAAACCACATATATTATCCCAAACTAGTCTAAAAGACATGGCATAGTCAAAACCATGAGCATGCTTTTTCCTCAAGTAAAACATATTAAAAAATGGCCTTGAAACTCACCTCGATGTTAGCACAATCCAAAGTTCACAGCAAGTATAGCAAGTAACTATAGATACAATAAGCACAAAAGAATTACTAAAGATCAAAATGATCAATATGGGTGTGATCCTTATAGTCAAGTCCTTAATGTCCATCAAGGTTCTATTTTATGAAAACATGGTTTTTTAATAGAACAAGTCCAAAGTCCGGTTTAAACCTTAAGTCTCATCAAGTTTAGGGCTTTAGTTGTCATTTTAACTACTTTATAAATGTTCGTTGATGCACGTTAATTAGTCCATTCAAAATGAATCAAAGATATTATTATTTGTCCTTTTAAAAAATCACTTAATCACTTTTAAGTATAAGACTTGTCTTCATTTGTTTATTTAGCTTCAAATCCATATTTTTAAGTCTAACAAAATATTTCAGCATGAAGAGCTGATTGCGCACCAGTTTCGCAGAAACTGCTTGCTGGTCGAAACGGTAACAAAACATTACGTAATAGGTATCCTTAGAACGAAAATACTTTAAATTAAAATTTAGAAAAAGAATCATCTCCATTGGATAAAGTATGAGAAAGATATGACTCGACGAACACAGAACAACCTGCTGTCCAGATTCGTCAGTTTTGACCTTCAGTTTTGTGTGTCGTGTTTTGAGGACCAAACGATGTCGAAATGACACGAGACCACTTGGGTTAGTTAGAGGACACATTAAACTTGTTTTTAGATGAAAATTTAGACCCATTTGAGCTTAGTATGATCGAGTTATGACCTGTACCAAACGTCTTATTTTTCTGACAGCAAACTGTCTACTTTATTAATCTTGTCCCTTTGCATCCCACACCTCAATATTTGACTATTATTGACCCGAAACCTTAAAGAACGTTTATGCCATGAACTAATTAACAAAAACTTGTATCAGACACTTTGATTATCACAAATTTTCAGTCCCATAACAGTTAGTTTACATTTAATCTTCCGGTTCACATTGTTAGTTAATTGATACATAGTTTTGATTGTCTAACGCGTCTATCCATTCAAGAAACAAGATTAATGATTTCAAAATGATTTATAAGTCTAAGATGTCGATTATGAACAGGTCATCCAAGATTACAACCCAACTTTAATAGATTCAAAGAATATATATACAAAGATTGAGAATTAGGGTTATACCGTTTAGAAGTTCCAATACACGAACCAACTAGATTTTCGCAATTCAATGTCCAAAACCATGAGTACAAGATTATTAGATTATGATTTAGAGATTTGATGATGAAAATCATCAAGAACATGAACGATGAAAAATAAAATCATCAAAATAAATGATTTTCTTACCGGTAAAAGTGTAGATGATCAAGTCTTGCACAAAAATCAACCTTGATTGCTAGCATATCATCAAAATCAAAAAAATTGATGATGATGGTGAGCGATTTGAATGAAAAACAAGAAGAGGATGGATGACGGCGGCTAGGGTTTTCTTTAGAGAGAAAGATTGCAAAAATGAAATAAATGAAAGAAAACAAGGGGGAACTCCCCGTTTTTGGATGGAATTCGGCCAAGGGAGGCCAAGGATGGGCCTCCCGGGCCCGTTGCTCGTCTCGTCCAATTCCTTCTCGTCTTGATCCATGTGTCATCCAACTTTCACGTTTTTAAATTCTATGCGTTATTACGATTCCAACGGACTATTATATGCTGTATTAATTATTTAATTTATATATTTTTAAATTAAATTATGTGTATTTAGTATGCTTTAGGCAAAGCTCACATGTTCAATTTTTGTTTGTGTTCTCAACTTAAGATTTATATTCTTACATTTTTAAGTCTTTAGTCCAATCTTAAGCACGCACCCATCATGCCAAGTCCAATACGGTGAACATACACTGTCACCATGCCAAAGGCCCACTAGAACATATTAAGTGCATAATACACTGTTCTTGAACTTAGCGTGTATATACGCGTCCAATACACTATACTTAGATCAAGCCCACATTAGGTCCACTTTCAAGTCAAAGATCATATTAAGACCAAGTCAAAGTCAAAGAGTCAAAGTTAAAAAGTCAAAGTCAATGGTCAATGCACCTATTTAGGTGACGGATGTCACATTGTCCCTTCTGATGGCCATCCTTTTCCTCTTTCTGTATTTTAACTGAGGAGCGTGGCCTGTAGTGCCAGTTGTGCTTTCTTTATTCTCCTCAGTTGGGTCCTTTTCCCCCATTTGTTTAGAAGAAGGGGGTTTAGAACCCTGCTATGGGTCAGAAGATGAAGTTGGCTTGGATGTAGCTTCAGGATCAGGTTGTCTTGTCTCTTTTGGTTCAACCTTCACCTCAACTTTAGGTACAGCTTGACTTGGTGGAGAATGCAAGTCAACTAGCTGACCTTTCCTTATCTTCTGCTTGATCCTCTTGATGTGCTCATCCATTGTCTATATAGACATAGGACCAAGTCTCCTTCTGGAGAACCCATACAGCTATAAGAAACTCACCATCTTTAGTCTGTCAGTAAACTTTTTTTCTTGTGCTCTGATGGTGGCTCTTGTTTAGCAGCTTCCTCTCTCATTTTCCTTAGCTTTCCTTTGAGTTTGAGATTTTTCATCTAGCTGTTTGAGGTACTCAAACTCAATGTACTCATATGAGAGAGGGTTAAGAGCTGCTGCCTAATATAGACCTGTGGCACTCAGATAGGTTATCATCTTCTGTCTTTCTTGTTCTCTGCCTATCTGAGTTTTTTCCTCTTGTACAGCCACAAACTCCTTCTCAGGGCTTTCTTGAACTGGAGAGAGGACAGGAGCTTTCTGAAGTTTCTTTCTTTTTCTTTCTTCGTTGATTTTGAGGAGCAATTCTATAGCCTCAGCCTCCTTCCTCTCTTTGTACAACTCTTTGTCTTCCGGTTCATCTAATTCTGCCAAGGGGAGAGAGATGATTTCATCTATATTGTAATTTCTTAGTCCCAGATAGTTCAATCTGGATGCTCTTAATTCATCATCCTAAGTGTTAGGCCTGTGAGCAGCCCTGATTGCAGCTTGCATAAAGCTTAGGACTTCTCCAGATTTCTCTCCCCTGGCCTTCCTCTTCCTCTCTCTCTTCTCCTTCTCAATCATCTCAGGAGTCATTTTCCTTTTCCTTTTATCAATTGTTGACCTGTATGACTCAGGGTGGAGAGTGCTTTGGCCTTCTAATGGTTGTGCTGAGCTTAAGCTCTGGCAAGAGTGAGGTTGTGATACACCGTCACCTGTAGGTGCGTCACTGAGATTACTGGGTGCTAAGGGTGGGCCTATCTCAAGGTTCGCAAGTTTTACTACTCGGCCTTCAACTGAGATTTTCCCTTCGAAGCTAATCTTAGGGTCTGCCTCAGTATCCAGTTCACCAACAGTTTTCCCTAATAGCCTCTGTCTATATAATTGTGCTCTTTGCCTGAATTCCTGCAACACCCAATCTTTAATTGCCTCAGCTAACCTGCCAGCATGTTTGTTTTGGCCTGGGTTGACAAGCGGCAGATTAACTAAGTTAATACTCTCATGGAATCTCAGGGTTTGAAAGTTGAAGAGCTCCTGCTGCCCTTGAGATCTTGAGAGCACCAATGCCATTCTTCAACTGTCATACCACCATCCCACTATTGGATTTTTAGCAGGGTAGGATGGGGCAGACATAGCTACTAAAATTCCTTCCTCAAATAGTTGTTGAATTATGGCTTCCACATCAGTGTGAGCCTGAGGAAGTTGTTGAGTCTGGACAACTACAAGTGAGGTGTCACACCCCAACCGATGGCGGAAACATCGGGGCGCGAGAAGTGATAGATTGTTCAAAGACATCATAGAACTAAAGTGATAATAAATTAAGATTAAATTTCATTTCATTGATCAACATAACATTACAAAGTTTCAAATAAACATACAATAATTTTGAGAAATACAAATCTAAAACAAACATAACAAGATGATAGATTTGGTGTGTTTCTAAGTCCACCTAATTGAATTTCTTGATAAAGCTTCAAGCATTTCCTGCAACATGTATAAAATATTGGTCAACATATGAATATGTTGGTGAGCATACAAGTTTGAATACATAACATAATAGTAAAAAAAAATCTCAATTCAACATGAGTCAAGTATACCAAAGTTTGTACATTGCTAGCATGCCAAGCCAATAATCAAACCAAAGTGTCTACAAGCGTAATCTTAGCATAAAAATGACCAAGACCGTAAAGATTGAATAACTTAACATAGACCCATCATAATAGGGCGGATGTGCTAGTCCTACAGCGCTATACATGTTAAGGGAGGTTTAGATTGCTTGCAAGATAATGTATTCTAGCATGTATTCACAAATAGTATAACAAGTAGGCATGTTTGTATGAATTGAGTTTAGAATGAGATTGATTGAATATATGATTGAGTGTATTTAATAATTGATACATGTTGCAATCCAAATAGTGCTAAAACAAAAGGGGTGAAGTATGACTCACGGTTTGGCGATTAGAATCCACAAGAATAGATGAATGAATTTAAAGGTTTGAGTCACCAAAGTCACGCTAAAAGGTAAACAAAAGGGAGTAAGCTTAGGATTCAAAGTTTGAGATTTTAAAATTAGAAAGTATACAAAAGTTACAAATATGAGAAGTACATGAAAGTATATACTACTTAGACACTTATTTGGACACTATGTAGTATGTGTTCTTTATGAGTATTAATCACTCATTGGAAGTCCAAAATAAGGAATCATAAGATTAGTATAATGTCTACCTTAACACATAACATTCAACCATGGTTTGATTGATGTTATGATTTGGTTTTGATTAAGTATTATGTAGATATAAATATAAGTCATGCATTAGAGGTAGGGTAATCCACAAACCTCAAGTGTTATATTCATATAAGTCATGTATTAGAGGTGGGGATATCCACAAACCTCAAGATTGTCACCATTGCACAAAATCTCCACATAAAGGTGATTCGGATGGTCATGAGTATATAAATGAAATACTAAAGTAAACTAACTAGTTTAACTAAGTGTTCAAGTGGGGTATGGTGGATAGATTAGTTGTAGAACCAAGGTTCAACATCACCATTTTAGACTATAACACAAGCCTTTCAACATTGGTTGGAGGCTCGGTTTGGTTTCATCCACTTCTTGATTTGTAGATCACTTAGTGTGTTATAAAGATGAAAGAATGGGGTATAAAAGTCTCAAAGTTTCTGAAATATAACTTTAACACAAGCCTTCCAACATTAAAGTTGTTGGTGACTTGGTTTAGTATATAAAATGCTTAAAAACAAGACAAGAAAAGTAGAATATTTCTAACTTGAACCTAAAAAATGGGGGGTTTACCTTACTTGTTCACCTTGGTGACTAAGTGGTTAAGTCCAAGAGGTTGTTCCAAGTGGTAAAAAAATGGAAGAAGAAAGTAAGAAAAGAAAGTAAGAAAAAAAAATAAAAAATAATTAACACTCACAAGTTGCTCTTGAAGATTTCTTGCAAAAGATGAAGTTGATGGGTGGAATGAGAGAGATTATGAGAGAGTTTGAAGTGATGAAAGTGATTAGGGAGGGATTTGGGCTAGTATTTATAGATGAAAATTATTGTTGGGCATTAAAGAAAGTAGTTGGGAAGATAAGTATAGAGTAAATTCAAAGTTTTAATTTCAACCCCTTAACTTATTTTACTTATTAATTTGCACCATAACTCTTGATTAATCATAAGTATTTTAACATATGAACCATAAAAATAAAACTTATAAATAATTTTCCAAAAATATAAGTCTCGATAAGTTACACGGTTTTGCGTTTAAGCGTTGCACAAACATTTAATCAACAATAATGATATAAAAAAAATATTTCCACTATGATCAAGTCTTGAGATTACAAGGATTGAATAAGGAATAACATTACATAAAAAAAATAAATGGAAAATACGGAACGTTACAGTCTCCCCTACTTTAGGGAATTTCGTCCCGAAATTTATTTAGAAAAAGATTCTGGGAAAAGATGCGGGTACTTGATCTTGAATTGATCTTTACGTTCCCAAGTAAATTCTGGACCACGCGTTCCTTCCCAACGCACCTTAATAATTGGAATACGACTTCGCTTGAGTTGCTTCACTCCACGATCCATAATTTCAACAGGTTTTTCAACAAAATGCATGGTATCGTCGACACGTATGTCGTCAACCGGAATTTGAAGTCCTTCGTCAGCTAGGCACTTCTTGAGATTAGAGACATGGAAGGTCGGGTGAACGTTGCTAAGTTCTTGTGGTAGATCAAGTCGATATGCCACCATACCAATTCTTTCGAGAATCTTAAAAGGACCTACATATCGGGGGGCAAGTTTTTCTTTCTTACCAAAGAGCACTACTCCTTTCCAAGGAGATACCTTGAGGAGTACGAGATCACCGACATTGAATTCCAAAGGCTTTCGCCGTTTATCGGCATAACTCTTTTGTCTGCTTCTTGCGGCAAGTAAGTTGTCGCGGATTTGCAAGATTTTATCCGTTGTCTCCTGAATGATTTTGGGACCGGTGACTTGTGTCTCGCCGATCTTGTGCCAACAAATAGGTGAACGACATTTACGACCATAAAGAGCTTCAAAGGGTGCGGGTGCCATGCCGATACTAGAGTGAAAACTATTATTATACGAAAATTCAACCAATGGTAGGTGTACATCCCAGTTGCCACCAAAATCGATAACACAAGATCGAAGCATATCTTCGAGAGTTTGGATAGTACGTTCAGTTTGTCCATCAGTTTGAGGATGAAAAGCCGTACTAAGATTGAGTTGAGTGCCCAAAGCTATCTGAAAAGTTCTCCAAAAACGAGAAGTGAATCGACCATCACGATCGGAAATGATATCGAGAGGGATACCATGACGGCTAATGATTTCAGAAGTGTAGATACGAGCTAGCTTTTCAACGGAATAGTCTTCGACGATGGGAAGGAAATGAGCTGATTTGGTCAATCGATCGATGATTACCCAAATACTATCATGGCCGGAGGATGTTCGGGGGAGTTTGGTGATAAAATCCATTGCGATACCCTCCCACTTCCATCTCGGGATTTCAGGTTGCTCGAGTAAACCAGAGGGTCGTTGGTGTTCGGCCTTGACTTTTGAACAAGTGAGGCATTTGGCTACAAAAAGAGCGATATCCTTTTTCATGCCTGGCCACCAATAAGTACAACGAATATCTTGATACATCTTGTCTGCACCGGGGTGAATGGAATATCGTGATTTATGTGCTTCATTCATTATAAGAGCACGAAGGTTGTCACGGTTCGGAATCCAAATACGATCGAGGTAATGGAGAATTCCATTAGATTTAGACTCAAGCTGGTCTTCAACGCCACATCGCATCTCGTTATACAAATTGTTTTCGACGACCGATGAGTGTTGGGCTTCGCGAATACGAGTTTCAATGTTGGTTTGGATTTGCAAACAACGAACGCGATTGGTTACACAAATGCTATGAGCATTGGTGTGACTCTTTCGACTAAGAGCATCAGCCACGACATTCGCTTTTCCAGGGTGGTAGCGAATTTCACAATCATAGTCGTTCAACAATTCAACCCATCGTCGTTGACGCATGTTGAGATCCTTTTGATTAAAGATATGTTGGAGGCTCTTATGATCAGTGAAAACCACGCACTGAGTACCATAAAGGTAGTGCCTTCAAATCTTTAGAGCGAAAACAACGGCTCCGAGTTCGAGATCATGGGTAGTGTAGTTTTTCTCGTGGGTTTTGAGTTGTCTTGACGCATAAGCGATAACCTTGCCTCGTTGCATAAGGACACAACCGAGACCTTGATTAGAAGCGTCACAATAAACCACGAAATCGTCATTTCCATCGGGAAGGGTTAGGATGGGTGCGTCACAGAGCATACGCTTGAGGGTTTGAAAGGATTCCTCTTGTTCGGGACCCCAAACAAAAGGTTTATCTTTTTGGGTCAAAGAGGCGAGAGGAATCGCGATTTTTGAAAAGTTGGAGATGAATCGACGGTAGTAACCCGCCAATCCGAGGAAAGAACGTACTTCGGTAGGGGATTTAGGAGCAATCCACCCTTTGACGGCATCGATTTTTGTAGGATCAATATGAATGCCTTTTTCACTTACGATATGACCAAGGAATTGAACTTCTTTCAACCAAAATTCACATTTGGAGAATTTGGCGTATAGTCGTTTGGCTCGAAGAGGTTCCAAGATTAAACGTAAGTGTCGTTCGTGTTCGGATTCGGTTTTAGAATAGATTAGAATATCGTCAATGAACACAATTACAAAACGATCCAAGTAAGGTCTACACACACGGTTCATTAAGTCCATAAAGGCTACGGGTGCATTGGTCAAACCAAAAGGCATAACCATGAACTCGTAATGACCATACCTTATGCGGAAAGCGGTTTTTGGAATATCTTCTTCACGGATTCGAAGCTGATGATAACCAGATCGCAGGTCGATTTTTGAGAAACAAGTTGCTCCTTGGAGTTGGTCAAAGAGATCATCGATACGAGGAAGAGGATAACGGTTTTTGACAGTGAGTTTATTGAGTTCACGATAATCAATGCACATGCGGAACGAACCATCCTTCTTCTTTACAAAAAGAATTGGAGCACCCTAAGGGGATGAGCTAGGACGTATGAAGCCTTTATTAACCAACTCTTGAAGTTGACTAGCTAGCTCTTGCATTTCCGAGGGTGCAAGTCGGTAGGGAGATTTAGCAACAGGTGTAGCACCGGGTATGAGATCAATCCAAAAATCAATAGAACGAGCAGGAGGAAGGCCGGGTAGATCTTCAGGGAACACGTCGGGAAAGTCGCAAATGATTGGAATGTCTTTCACACTCTTTCTCTTTTCTTTTTCTATCACAACATGGGCTAAAAAGACAATATAGTCCTGACGTAAGCACTTTCGTGCCTCCGTACAGGACATAAGTTTGAGTCCGTTTGAGGGTTTCTCGTCATAGATTTGTAAGGCGTCGCTAGAAGGAAGAGCAATACGGATATATTTTTCAAAGCAAACGACTTCGGCACGAACCTTGGCAAGCCAATCCATGCCCACTATGACATCAAAGCTACCCAACTGCATGGGTATGAGTTCGATGGGAAATTCATGTTCATTAAGATTTAAAACGCAATCAAAGAGAATGGAATCAACGGTGACAAATTTTCCGTTAGCGACTTCAACGGTGAATGATTTTGGCAATTTAGAACGTGTACATTTTAACATTGGTTCAAATTTTACGAAAACAAAACTTTTATCCGCACCAGTATCAAATAACACAGAAGCATAAACTCCATTTATAAGAAACGTACCGTTTACGACGTCACTGTCGTTTTGAGCTTGATGCGCATTTATGTTAAATGCGCGTCCACGTGGCGCTTGCACTTGAACTTGATTCTTGCGGGGGCACTGAGGAGCAAGATGGTTTGCGTCACCGCATTTGAAGCAAGCACGACCGTTTGCATTAGTCGGGGGTCTTTGGGTATCGGTGTGAGCCAAAGGTGGGTTACCGTGTGAGCTAGTACCACTTCGACATGATGAGGCAAAGTGCCCATAACGGTTGCATGTTGTGCATTGACGGCACTGAGAGGCGGGTGGATGGTGGTATTGGCAGTTGACACATTTGGGGAATGTACCGGTGTAAGCTTTCTTAGGTGCTTCTTGGTTCGAGTTGATGGGAGCTTGGGTTGTTGGTGTTGTCACGGCATAGTTGCGGCTTTGAAACTTGCGTTTCTTGTTGTGACGGGTGTCTTTGGTTGGTGTTTTTGAGTCTTTGGGTTCCTTAGGTGTTTCGGAGATGGCTTGATGGGCGGTTTTGGAGGAGCTTTTAAGAGACAAAGATCCGTCTTTCACTTGGTTGTCGGACAAGGTAGCCGCCAACCGGATGGCTCGCTCAAGGGAGAAGGGTTCGGCTACGGTGACGGAGTCACGGATAATAGAGGGAAGGCCTTTTATGTACTTGGCTATGGCTCGATCGGTGGTGTTGACCAAGTGAGGGACAAGGATACTAAGCTGCTTGAAGCGAATGGTGTAAGTTAAGTTGTCACCTCCAATTTGTTTGAGGTTCCAAAATTCCTCTTCAAGACTTTGCATTTCATGAGAAGGGCAAAACTCATCTATCATGAGTTGCTTCACTTCTTCCCATGGTAGGGAGAAAGCGACCTCGTTTTCACGAGTGCTCCTTTCACTTTTCCACCATTCAAGTGCCCTCGATGTGAAGACACCGGTGGCACTATGAGTCCGAAGCTCGTTGGGACATTCGCTATTGATGAATGTGACTTCAATGCTATCAAACCATTCAAGCATCTTGGAGGCACCCCCTTCACCCGTGAAGGGTTCGGGGCCACATGACTTGAAATGCTTATAGGAAAAGGCTGAGGTTTTGGGAGTAGGGTTTCGGGATTCAACTGGAAGCGTTTAGGCTAGGGTGGCATTGATTTGCTTAACAATATCGGGAATAACTCGGGCCATTTGCTTAGCCATGAAAGCAACCATTTTTTTGTTGGAACTTTGCTTGGAGCTTTTATGGGATTTGGAAGACATCTACAATGTAGGTCAAAAAGAATTATAAGACTTGATCAATAGTGTTTAAAATAATTTTGCATATTTAGACATGATAGCATAACACCTAAACAAGTAGGTTTCAAACCACACAAAAGAATTAGCTAAACAACAATAAAAGCTTTTAAATTTTTGTTGGTTCTTGATTATTAGCGTTGTAGGCCGAGAGATTAACGCGATTTGGATGACTCGATCTTGACAAGAGGAAAAAGGTTGAAGTATAAATGTATATAACAATTACAAACATAAAATAAATTCGATTAAGGCTTGGAATGTTCCGGTTATGGAACTAAGACTAATCCAAAGTAGTCAAGACTTCTTTTGAGTTCGGGAATCATGCTTTGGCTTAATGGGTTGGAATACTCTCGCCGACAAGTCGGGTAACGGTATTCGCCTTTCCAGTTACTACATGTCCCTTGTCAATCAAAATCTCGAGACTTTGGTGAGATTGAAAATCAAAGAATGGGACTAGTCACCAAGATGTGGATATCACTCCTAACTTGGTGGTGTCGTTCCCTAAACGTGGTTGGTACTTATCCATCGAGGTAAGGAAATTAATCATAACTCATTAGTAAGGGTCCACAAGAGTGAGATGAGTGAAATTGCCATCAAGATAAGGAAATCACTCCTATCTTATTGGTCTAATTTCATAAAAACAATAATAGCGGATTGAAAGTCATCACCAAAGTAAGGGATTCACTCCTATTTTGGTGAGGTCGTTTCATTTGTAAAATACGAGTGTTTTCATATTGTCGTCGCATGATTACACCTTAGGAAAGGTGTATTTCTTTTTGGTCGAGAATAAAATGAGGAGCAAGATTAGGTAGATTTGAGGGTTTCTTTTTTTTTTTTTTTTTTTTTGCATAACATAAGATAATCAAACAAATCATAAGCATTACTAACGGGAGTTCTTAGTCATAGTCTAGGTCAAAACATGGAAGTTTTCCTAATTCCCTATAACTATGGCTCTGATACCAATCTGTCACACCCCAACCGATGGCGGAAACATCGGGGCGCGAGAAGTGATAGATTTTTCAAAGACATCATAGAACTAAAGTGATAATAAATTAAGATTAAATTTCATTTTCATTGATCAACATAACATTACAAAGTTTCAAATAAACATACAATAATTTTGAGAAATACAAATCTAAAACAAACATAACAAGATGATAGATTTGGTGTGTTTCTAAGTCCACCTAATTGAATTTCTTGATAAAGCTTCAAGCATTTCCTGCAACATGTATAAAATATTGGTCAACATATGAATATGTTGGTGAGCATACAAGTTTGAATACATAACATAATAGTAAAAAAAAAATCTCAATTCAACATGAGTCAAGTATACCAAAGTTTGTACATTGCTAGCATGCCAAGCCAATAATCAAACCAAAGTGTCCACAAGCGTAATCTTAGCATAAAAATGACTAAGACCGTAAAGATTGAATAACTTAACATAGACCCATCATAATAGGGCGGATGTGCTAGTCCTATAGCGCTATACATGTTAAGGGAGGTTTAGATTGCTTGCAAGATAATGTATTCTAGCATGTATTCACAAATAGTATAACAAGTAGGCATGTTTGTATGAATTGAGTTTAGAATGAGATTGATTGAATATATGATTGAGTGTATTTAATAATTGATACATGTTGCAACCCAAATAGTGCTAAAACAAAAGGGGTGAAGTATGACTCACGGTTTGGCGATTAGAATCCACAAGAATAGATGAATGAATTTAAAGGTTTGAGTCACCAAAGTCACGCTAAAAGGTAAACAAAAGGGAGTAAGCTTAGGATTCAAAGTTTGAGATTTTAAAATTAGAAAGTATACAAAAGTTACAAATATGAGAAGTACATGAAAGTATATACTACTTAAACACTTATTTGGACACTATGTAGTATGTGTTCTTTATGAGTATTAATCACTCATTGGAAGTCCAAAATAAGGAATCATAAGATTAGTATAATGTCTACCTTAACACATAACATTCAACCATGGTTTGATTGATGTTATGATTTGGTTTTGATTAAGTATTATGTAGATATAAATATAAGTCATGCATTAGAGGTAGGGTAATCCACAAACCTCAAGTGTTATATTCATATAAGTCATGTATTAGAGGTGGGGATATCCACAAACCTCAAGATTGTCACCATTGCACAAAATCTCCACATAAAGGTGATTCGGATGGTCATGAGTACATAAATGAAAAATACTAAAGTAAACTAACTAGTTTAACTAAGTGTTCAAGTGGGGTATGGTGGATAGATTAGTTGTAGAACCAAGGTTCAACATCACCATTTTAGACCATAACACAAGCCTTTCAACATTGGTTGGAGGCTCGGTTTGGTTTCATCCACTTCTTGATTTGTAGATCACTTAGTGTGTTATAAAGATGAAAGAATGGGCTATAAAAGTCTCAAAATTTTTGAAATATAACTTTAACACAAGCCTTCCAACATTAAAGTTGTTGGTGACTTGGTTTAGTATATAAAACGCTTAAAAACAAGACAAGAAAACTAGAATATTTCCAACTTGAACCTCAAAAATGGGGGGTTTATCTTACTTGTTCACCTTGCTGACTAAGTGGTTAAGTCCAAGAGGTTGTTCCAAGTGGTTAAAAAATGGAAGAAGAAAGTAAGAAAAAATAAATAAAAAATAATTAATCACAAGTTGCTCTTGAAGATTTCTTGCAAAAGATGAAGTTGATGGGTGGAATGAGAGAGATTATGAGAGAGTTTGAAGTGATAAAAGTGATTAGGGAGGGATTTGGGCTAGTATTTATAGATGAAAATTATGGTTGGGCATTAAAGAAAGTAGTTGGGAAGATGAGTATAGAGTAAATTCAAAGTTTTAATTTCAACCCCTTAACTTATTTTACTTATTAATTTGCACCATAACTCTTGATTAATCATAAGTATTTTAATATATAAACCATAAAAATAAAACTTATAAATAATTTTCCAAAAATATAAGTCTCGATAAGTTACACGGTTTTGCGTTTAAGCGTTGCACAAACATATAATCAACAATAATGATATAAAAAAAATATTTTCACTATGATCAAGTCTTGGGATTACAAGGATTGAATAAGGAATAACATTACATAAAAAAAATAAATGGAAAATACGGAACGTTACATGAGGGTGGTGAGTCCTCATTGTCCATTCTCAGGATAGAACTCCCAGGTTCTGTGGTTGTAGAGACTTTCTCCCCCTTTTAAGTAGCATCACCCACTTGCATAGTTGAGCTGGAGGTCAAGTTCACTACTTCCACAGGTTCTTGTGGACCTGGTTGAGTTTGTCTTATTGGTCTCTCAGCTAACTTGCCCTTGAGATTGGTGATCTCAAGTTGCTGGTCATTGACCCTCTTCTGTAAGGTAGTCACTTGAGATTCTAAGGGACTGACCTTGGAGACTAAATTTGTGCATAATTATTCAAGTTGTTGCACCTTTAGTTTCAGACTCCCCTAATCTTCAGAAAAAGAACATGGGGGATGAGAGAATTAGACTAATGTCCTCTTCCTCATCACCAGCAGTGCATTCTTGGCTGCTGGATTTCCTTCGCTCACTGACAGCTTTAGGTGAAGTGTCAATGTGCTAAGTTTCCATGGTTGAGGTCTTAATGATGTAATCACTAGCAATAGTGAGAGCCTCTTCCGTATGGACCTCCTGAACTTGTTCAGGGAGATCCACCTCAGTATGGGGTGGATGATGTGGGCTGGACATGGGAGTGGTAGGAGCACTCATCTCTCCTTGAGCAAGGGTGAAGAAGAGAGACTCATGGTACTCAGTGAAGCCCATGTCTTCATCATCATAAAATTCAAGGTTAGGAATTGGCTGGTTTAGATCAAGAGGCTAGGGATGATAACTATCCCCTGAAAGTTGTTCACTAGAGTTTTGAGACTCTGATTGAAGGAGTAAGGATGTTTGGGTGATGAGCTCATCAGGCTGAGCAAGAGGTACCTCAGAACTGATCATACGAGGGATGGGAGTGGTTTGCTCCTCAAAGGAAGTGGGAGCTCCAGTGTCCACTTCCTCTTGCATGGGTTGTTATATAGGGGCCTACTCAGACTGAATAGCTTGAGCAGGGGTTCGGAGATAGCAGGTGTGGGTTCAACACTAGCTGGTGCTGCTAGGTTGTCACCTTAAGCAATGAGCTCTAACATTTTGGGGACAAGGGCTGTTTCTACCCCAAAGAATCCCACAGTTGGTTTTCACATGATTTTAATGATGTCGGGCTTCATCTGTCCTAGTTTAAGAATCTTACATGTTCCCCTCAACTGTGAGCCCAGTTCATAGTTTAGAATGTACTGGACATATCTAGGGAACATGTGGTTTTCTAGGGAGTCCAAGTTAGCAAGCAGATTTAGGTAAACAAAGTTTAAATACCTGAACTTGACCCCCTGAACCAGTTCATAAACTATGAAGGAGAGATCTTCAGGAATCTGGTCCCATCCTCCATGCTTGTTGGATAAGCTGTGTATGATGACATGGAGGAGGTACTTCCATTAGGAAGAGACCTTCCCTTTCCTGAAGGTTCAGATAGAAAATCTCCCTCATAGCCCATCTGCTCAAAAGATTGGTTTACAGCAGGTTTGAGAAAAGACAAATCACCTTCTGCATCATCTAGCTAAAGATGGGTGTTTATGATGGCTTGAGTGATGAAAATTGTCCTCCCTTGCACTGTGGTAGACAGGATCTTTATCAGAGTTCAATAGAGCAACCTGATTGTGTTGCCTGTGAAGTTGCATGGAGAAATCGGGTTGGTTTCTGCAATTTTGGTTGGCCATTTTAGAGAACTTCGTCATAAAAGAAGATAAGAACAAAGGCGGTTTGTGAGTGGATTTAGGTTATCAATATGTTGCAGATGAAAAGTGAAAAGTGAAAGAGGGGAAAACCGTTGAATATATATATGAAATGGATTTGAGAAAAATTTAATGCGAAAGGATAAACTTTGAAATCCGGATGTCCATCCCACCTCTGAAAAAGTGCCCAAAAGTAGTTTTCTTGAAATTCGAAAATCCTCCGAAGGTAATTTGGCTTCGAAAGTTTTTGATAAAAGCTTCCGAAGCCAATTTGGCTTCGGAAGATATTTCTAAGAGTTTTGAAAATTTTGCTTCGGAAGAAAAATACTTAGAGTATTTCTCACTTCATAGAGATAAGTACTTTCGGAAGAAAATTGTTCTTTAATAGCATATGAGTACTTATGAAAAATTTGGCTTCGAAAGATATTAAAAGGACTTCTTCTGAAGGCAAATTTTCATAAGCAGTTATTTGATATTAAAGACATAATTTGCTTCCGAAGATAACTTAGTTTCTTCCAAAAGGAATTATGTTCAAAATTTTCAAAAATCTAAGAAATATTTTCTAAAAGACTTTTCTTCCAAGAGAGTTAGGGGCTTATGAAGGTGATAAAATAGACAACTAAGGAGACACAGATTTTAGAAATAATATTGAACTTAAGTTTAAGAAAAAGCTACTCAAAGTTAATCATCCCAATAGCTGATATGAGATACTTAAATCTCTGTTCATCAAAAGCTTTGGTGAACAGATTAGCATATTGTTCATTTGTGTGAACTTTGACTAGTTTGATTAACACTTTTTCAAAATTATCTCTAATTAAATGATACCTGATGTTGATATGTTTGGTCCTTGAGTGCTGAACAGGATTCTCTGTAATAGAGATAGCACTATTGTTGTCTATGTGGATGGGAGTCTCTTTGAAGTTGAATCCATAGTCTAGCATCTGATTCAGAATCCAAAGCACTTGAGCACAGCAGCTAGCAGCAGCAATGTATTCAGCTTCGGCAGTTGATGCAGATACACAGGATTGTTTGCATTTCCATGAGACTATCCTTACACCAAGAAATTGACATCCCCCTGATGTAGACTTTGCAGTCATGTTGCAGCCACCATAGTCACTATCTGTATATGCATACAGATTGAAATCAAAATTCTTTGGATACCAAAGGCCTAGTGATGGAGCACCTTTAAGATATCTTAGAATTCTCTTGACAACAACCAGGTGTGACATCCTGGGGTTGGCTTGATATCTAGCACAAATACATGTGGCAAACATGATATCAGGCCTACTGGCAGTGAGGTACATAAGAGACCCAATCATAGCCCTGTAGAGATGCTCATCCACACACTCCCCCTTAAGGTCAGGTCCAAGGGAGTGGTTTCTTGCTATGGGTGTCTTTGCAACCTTACAGTCAGTCATGCTGAATCTTGTTAGTATGTCCTGAACATACTTTGACTGACTTATGAAGATGCCATTATCAACCTGCTTCACTTGAATTCCTAGAAAGAAATTAAGTTCCCCCATGGCACTCATTTCAAATCTATTCTTCATCAGCTTCTCAAAATCCTTTTGGATTAGTTGACCCAAAGATAATGTCATCAACATAAACTTGAACCAGCATTAAGTCATTTCCTGCTCCTTTGATAAAGAGAGTTCCATCTATAGTACCCCTTATGTAACCATGTTGACATAGGTACTGAGATAGAGTCTCATACCACTTCCTTGGAGCTTGGTGCAGCCCATAGAGAGCTTTATCAAGCTTGCAGACATAATCAGGATGATCTGGATTTGCAAAACCAAGTGATTGTTTGACGTACACCTCTTCATCAATCACCCCATATAAGAAAGCACACTTCACATCAAGTTGGTAGACCTTGAAATTCTTGAATGCAGCAAAAGCTATGAATATCCTAACAGCTTCAAGTCTTGCTACTAGAGCAAAGACATCAATGTAATCAATCCCTTCCTCTTGAATATACCCTTGAACAACTAGTATTGCCTTGTTTTTGATGACATGTCCTCTATCATCTTTCTTGTTCCTGAACACCCACTTGGTTCCTATGGTAGTCTTCCCTGAAGGAAGAGGACATAAGTTCCAAACTTTTTGCCTTTTGAATTGAAGCAACTCCTCCTGCATAGCTTTAACCTAACTTCCATCCTTTAGAGCCTCCTCAACTTTCTTTGGCTCTACATGGGATAGGAAACAAGAGTAGAGACAAACATTTTTATCATGGGTTTGTCCTCTTGTTCTTACCCTCTTGTCAACTTCACCAATGATGTTTGTGGTGGGGTGAGACTTGTGGATCCTGAGTTGAGTGATCACAGCAAGTTTGTTGGAGAGGTCTAAATTTGAAAAATTTTGATCAGGCAGAGTAGATTCTCCCACCACATCAGCACACTTATCAAGAAAGACTTGATCCAATGAGTGTGTGACATCTTTGATGTTGTCTTCCGTGGAATGATTGTCAGCATCAAGAAATTCTTGATCACTGTCACCATTACCACTTCCTTCTACATTTGAAGCTTCTTCCCTTAGGTTTTGTGCCTCTGACCTGGAATTTGATGGCACTTCAAATGTATCAACGGGATTTGTCATAGTTGTGCTGATAGGAGCTCCATCTGCAGAAATTGTTACCACTGGAGCTGAACTAGATTGATTTGAAGGTCTTCTCAGCTCAAATCTTGGATCAGGATCTTCTGTTGATAGGTTACCTATAGATCCTGAAACATTCTCACAACACTTGTTAAAACAGTTGGTAACTAAATCAAGATCAAACAGCCAATCTGGACCAGAACCTCTCACACAAGGAGTGTGTTCATTGAAAGTCACATTGGCTGACTCATCAACTATTTTAGTTCTGAGATTGTATACTCTATAAGCCTTGGCTTGAGATGAGTATCCAATAAAGTATCCATCATCTAATTTCTCATCAAATTTGGCTATCTGATCTTTGGTATTCAAGATTGTGCAAGTACATCCAATTATATGAGGAAACCAATAAAAGGTCTCTTTTTGTGCCACAGTTCATAAGTAGTCTTACCATGAGTCTTAACTACTAAAACTCTGTTCTGCACATAGCAAGTAGTGTTCACTACTTCTGCCTAGAAGGTGATTGGCAGTTTAAAGTCAGACAACATGGTTCTTGCAGCTTCAATTAGTGTCCTGTTTCTCCTCTCAGCAACACCATTTTGCTGAGGAGTCCTCGCAGCACTTTATTGTCTTGTAATACCCTTTTCATCACAAAATGTATCAAGGATTTGGTTCTTAAATTTAGTTCCTTGATCACATCTTATGGTCTTGACCTTGTGATCAGATTGATTCTCAATCTTAAGAATGAAATTCTTTAAGATCTCAGGAGTCTCATCCTTAGTTCTAAGGAAAAAGACCTAGGTAAATCTAGTAAAATCATCTATGATCACTAAACAGTATGAGGTCCTTCCTAGACTCATTACACTGGTGGGGACAAAAAGATCCATATGTAACAAGTGTAGGGGAGTACTGATGGAGTTTCTTTCCTTTGGCTTATGAGATACCTTATGCTACTTCCCTTTCAGGCATGCAACATAATGATCGTCACTTGTAAACTCTTTCTTTGGCATTCCAGTTACGAAATAATTCTTAATTAATTTATTCATGTTTTTAAACTTTACATGGCACATTCTTTTATGCCAGAGAAAAGACTCATCACTATTTGCTTTAGACAGAAAACAAGACACTTCTCCTGAAGGGAAAGTTTCCTGCAAATCCATCTTGTACATGTTCCCTTTCCTGTGGGCTCTAAGCAGTATATGCTCCTGAGGAATGACCACCCCGGGCTTGAGAACAATGCACTCATGCTCAGTAAAGAGCATGTTGTGTCTTTGATCACAAAATTAGGATACACTCAGTAGATTGTATCCAAGCTCCTTGACAAAGTTTACCTTCTAAATGCAGAGCTTACCATTTGTGACCATGCCCCTTCCAGTAATGTAACCTCCTGCATCCCCTCCAAAAGCAATAGGCCCTCCATCAATTTTCTCAAAATTTTGGAGTAGAGTGTCATTGCCTGTCATGTGCCTGGAACACCCACTGTTAATGATCCACACATTCCTGTTGGTCTTTAGCTGTTCCTACACAAAAAGAGATGATTAGTTACATTTGAAAACCCAAGCCTTGCTAGTCTTGGACTCATTAATATCAACAGATTACAATGCAACAGTAATTGATCCTATGTTCAAGCTTTGAGGATCAGCAGCTATTGTTGATGAAGAACTTTCAATCACATGGTCTTTCTTTGTCTTCCACACCACCTTTGGAAGCTTAGACTTGACCTTCAACACTTCAGAAGTTTTGACAACTTCAGAAGTTTTGACAACTTCAGAAGTTTTGGAGACTGTACCTTAGGAAGATCTTGCTTTCACCGCAGCAGGCTTCAGTACTTCGGAAGCATTCCTTTCTTTCGAGACCAATTTTTCTTTCGAAGGCAAGTTTTCACTTGTCTTCTTCTTCACTTTGGAGCTTCCGAGAGGAAAAGCTTTTCCTTCAGAAGCTGGCTTTTTCTTGATCTTGTTAGAAGTTTTCTACTTGATCATGTGGATAGTGCTTTTAGGATTGTAAATGTAATCCTTAGCCAGATGAGAAGTACTGCCACACATGACACAATCCATCTGCATTCTTCTGGAAGTCTTCCTTTGAGAGCAAGAGTGATCTTGATCACTTTCCATTTCCATCTTCTTCTTCACAGATGAAGTAGTAGGCCTTTTAGGGAGTGACATGCTGTTGGATATGGATGGTTCAGGCTGTGCAGCAGTGGTACACAACAAATCAGCCTTCTTCTTGTTGTTGGGATGAGTTTGACAAGAACTAGAAAGATACCCTGGTACTAGGATTCATAGCTGAGTCTTCAGCCTTTACCACTTCAAATCCTGCAAAGATGAACACTTGTTTCTGCTTAGAGTTGAAAGTGGCCTTGATCTCTTGAGCTTTCTTGGACTTTCTCTTGGCTTTTCTGATCAAGTTCTTTCTCTTGGACTTTGTCAACCCAACTTGACTTCTCTCCTCAGGAGAATAGTGACCCTTCTTAGGATGATCTTCTTCACTATTCTCAGATCCATCCTTCACTATCTACTCTTCATCCTCTTCACTCATGGGGTCTATGAGAGGAAGCTCATCTTCACAAGTTTCACACCTTGGAGATCTTACAGATAGTAAGGAGTGTGGAGGAGCTATCTCAGTAGATCCCAGTCCCCGCTTATTCTGGTAACAAACTTTGGCATGCAGAGATGAGGATATTATGTTCTTGAAGGTCTCTTCTTCAAGAACATATTTTTCTGCCCTGGCTTTGCTTATCACAAGCTCAGCCTGGCATTCAGTTAACTTAGTGATGAGATCTTTGATCTGAGTCCTGTAGTTGGTGTGTTCATGTTTAAGAGTGGAAATGGTTTTCTCTAAATCTTCTATTTTTAGTTTATATCCATCTTCAACTCTTTTGAAATTAGATTTTAAGATATTTAAAGACTCAAGATCAGATCTCATCTCCAAGTTATAAGACCTGTATCTATTTACTTTAGCAATACATTCACGAGTACAAAGATGTTCCAATACCTTGGCTTTATCATGATCTGCAATCAGTGCTTGTTTGGAGATGCATCTTCAACCTAAAAGCTCCAATCAAAGCCTCCTTCTTCAATAACAACTGCAGCTTGCTGCTTTGGCTTCTTATTCTAGTTGGCTCCTTTAGTGTAGTTTGGTCTGGTTTGTGCTTGGCCACTATTTGTTCTAGGTGCATTGCACTCCCTAGCAAAGTGTCCCATTTGGTTGCAGTTGAAACACTTTACTTTGCTTTTGTCCAGTCCAAACTTTCCACTGCCTGCATTGCTAGGAAACTTTCTCCCTGTTCTCTTGTAGAACTTCTTGGCTCTGTGAGTAAGAAGAGCCATCTGCTGGACTATCTTCATATACTCCAGATCATCTGGATGGATAAAATCTAGGTCTTCAAGGGTGAAGAGAAAGTTGCCTGAACTCTCAACAGCAGACACAAAGGCATGAGAAGAGATTGTCTCTTGGAATGGACTTACTTGGATGTAGCTCTCCCTTGGTGTCTCAGGGAAGGTGATGAAAGGACCCTTTTGTCAGTTGTCAGGGTAGCAGATGAGATGATGCTGTGGTTCTCTGCAATCCCTTTCAACCACATGGAGGGCTGAATTCTGCTGATTGCTGGAGTTACCAGATGGATTTTGCATGTTCATCTTCATCTGATAGCCACTGAGAATACCATACAGCTCTGTAAGAGTAAGAGTAAGAGTCTTGAGGTTCTCTGTTCTCTTGATAACAACACAGTAATGGGTCCACTGTCTAGGAAGAGAGGACATGAACTTCCTCAAAATGTCCCTGTTCTCAAGAGTTACTCCAACATCCATTAGAGTGTCCACAATCTCAACATACCTGAAGTATTGTTGAGTCATGGCTTGTAGGTGAAATTCTTAAATTGCTGCTTCAAGAGGTCCTTTTTATTCTCTTTTGCTTCAGAGCACCCCTCATACATGAGCTTTAGTGCATCCCATAACAGCTTGGTAGTTTTGCACTTCTTGAAGCCCCTGTAAATGGAGTTTGGAAGAGCAGTTTGGAGGACAGTCATGGCTTTCTGATCGATATCAATCTTCTTCCTATCTTCTTCAAAAAATTCAGCCACCTATTTTGGAATCATGCCACCTCCAGCAGCAGCTGAAAAGCTGCATGGAATGTAAGGTCAAGAGACAACAGATTCCCACATCCTGGAGTCTTGAGACTTGATGAAGCCTTCCATTCTTTAACACCAAGTATCAAAGTTTTCAGGAGTGATCAGTGGGGACTTTGTCATAGTGCTAGTTTCCATATCAGCCTTTGGGAGAGCTGCCATTTGAGTTGTTTAGTGTTTTATGAAAATTAAGAGATTTAATATTGTGAGATCTTACAATCAAGAGCCTGGAACGCTCTGATACCAGTTGCAGGACTGATGAAGGTGTTCAATGCAATCAGTTTCACAATGAGGAGAGACTTAGAACACTTAACAGATCAAATAAGAAACTGGAACCTTTTGGTGATGCTAAGAAACACAAGCAAGTAAAGATGAGACGGAACCAAGAACAACAGACAGAATAGTTTTCAAGGATAAAGTATATTGCTTTCAAATTCTTTTACAAGTGTTACAAAGCATACATTAAAATACAAGTACCTGAAATAATTTATACTACATCCTACAGCCGGCCATACTTTGAAGGCCAGCTGGAAACACTAATCTAGACAACAAGATCAATGTAAAGTCAAAAGGCAGATTGTGTTTTGACTAGTGACTATGACATGTCATAGCTCACATCCTAATGTAATACAAAAAGGATAAAAGTACATAAAGTAGAAAGTTACAGACTCAAGACCATAATCTACAGCTTCCTAAAGCATGGACCTTTTCACCAACTTGTATAAGTTGGTCAGTCTGCAGAGTGGCAACGGAAAGTTGGTCAGCTTTTCTGAAAAAGTTGATCAGAGAAAGCATGTCTTCTCTGTATTCGGAAGAAATCAGTCTTTTATCTTTGAGGCTTCGGAAGACTTTGTCTTCTAAGCTTCGGAAGACTTCATCTTTGGCTTCGGAAGATTTGGTATTTAGCTTCGAAAGATTTTACACTTAAAGAGATCTCTTTACAGTGTGTAAAACTTACAAAATAACTTCTACCATGCAGAAAGGGTATGCATGCAGGAAGCAGTTTGAATATTTTGGGTGCATTAGCCTTTTCTATAATCCTTACAAGTATCATTTAAAATACCAAAATTAAAGGGTACCGATACTAAAAACCTAAAACACGAATATCGGTAGGGGTACTAGTTATGTTCGGTCGGTATCGGTTTGGTACAATACTGGTACGGTATTGATACGGTACAAGTACTCTGTAGAAATTGCTCATCCCTAGACTTAATGTGTTAAAACTTTTCAAACAAAGGATCATTTTTGTAGTTATTGAAGTTTAAGTTCAAAACTACGTACTAGTGTTCCAAGGTAGAAAAACAGAACCATACTTATTGTTCGATAAAAAAAAAGAATATGTATTCCCACTACGCTACATAACAAATCCTATCATCAAACAAAAGCGAACATTAAGCTGTTCAGAAAAATTGATGTAATTGATATCAACGTTATAAAATAGGCACCATTAAAGCAAAATCATTCTTCACCAGAACAATTTAGTTGAAAATACTAAATGCTACTTGACCTCAATAAATTTCGGAAAATAGTTCTTAAAGTTACCATCACCTTGCTCGATATTGTCATATGACATTATTACAGTCCCAAATTTTGGCAAAAGACTAAATAAGAGTAATGAAATTTACAACTATTAGAAAATCTATGTGAAATATCAAAATTGACCGGACCTTCATCGGTTTCATGCAACTTGATTTCTATCAAGAAGTAATGAGCAAAACACGTTTATATTACTTTTAACTCGCAAACATATAACGACGAAACTATAGCTCCCCCAAAAAAATTACCTATACTGCTTGCCACCCCCAAAATTCTTGTTACGCTTTTCAGGTTTTTTATACTTTTTATTTGATTTCTCCCTTATATGTATGCAAGTTTAAGCAGCTATAGAAAAAAATCATGTACATGTAAGGCTGGAAATATGAGTGAAACAAATCTTAACTAGTACATACATTGTACAATGTAAATGTGTAGCACACGTGCATGATGCAAACACATCCATCTATACTAATAAAATAAGATATTTTTTATAACACATGACGCAATTATAAAGGTTTAAATCTTTTTTTTCGCTTCTCTCCCAATAAAAATTGATTAACTACTAACAATTTTATTTAATTTATTTTAAGATTATAAACATTTTTTTTATAAATTAAAAAAAGATATCCTTCAATGAATGCAATTTCTAAATAAACAGTTTTTTATAAAATAAAAATCTTTTTTAAAACATCAAACTTTTTTAAAAATAAAAAATATATTTTAGAACTTATGTTTTTAAAAAATAAATTTTCTTATGATACAAAAATGATTAGAAAAATATTTAAAATAGCATATTTAAAAAAATTGTTTTGAAACAAAAATTAAAAAATACTTTTAGACCTAAAAAAAAAAGATTAAAAAAGAAAACCGTTGTTTTATTATTTAAAATCCTTACTCTTACGTAATTTCAATAATATCATATGTAAAGATGTTGTTTTATAATTATTTAATATTTATTTATACAACCCGTGTAATACACGGGATATAACTTAGTGACATTATATGCACGTGGGCAAATAACAAAAACATATAACAAGCATATGGCCATCGAATAATTTACATAAAAAAAATTGAGCTTAGACTCGTTGCGTACACTCTACACAAGTTCCACTAGCATTCTCACCAATCTACTTAGACGGTGTTTGTTTTTTTAAAAAAGATATACGCAAGCTCAAATGTCTTGTTTATATTTACTTGCATACGGTACAAAAAGAAAAATACAAGTAACCAAATGCCTTGTTTAATTATAAATAAAGAGCAAATTCTTACCCATCATCTGAGCTGAAAGTCCCCCTATCAATGTTACTAAACCAACAAAAAAATATATACTAATGATAAACAATTAATATCCATTTCCACAAGCACATTGAAGGTTGCTGTCCGCTTGACTCAGTTTAAAGAACAAAAAAAGAACGTACTGCAGCAACAATATTAACGAATAACAGAAAAAACACATAATACACAGAAATCTAATCAAAAACCACTTGATCGACGCTATATTTGATAAACCAAAAACTCGTCTAAATAGACTCTAAATGTTAGGTGTCAAAATGGTTTTAGTAAAGCTAACCCAAAACTAAACCTATAATTATCTTGACCCATAAGATAATTACTATATATAAACCAAATATTAACTCTACTAAACTTGATCTACCAACTCAAAGAATATAAACCCAAACAAAATAGTGAAACTAATTAACACCCTAGACTATAGCAAGATTAGTCCAGCACACATATTAGTAATCATCATCTTCATCTTCTTCAGAGTTGCTTCCATCAAATATGTGATATTCTCCATCGCTGTTTTCAGCGTCATGTAATTCATTACTGCCACCTCCATTGTTCGGAAAACTACCAAATAGTTCTTGCAAGTACATTCTCGAAACATTATCTTGGCTTATATCTTTACAACATATAGGAAAACAAGTCGACTTCTCAAGTTTTGTCTTTGATAAGAAAGCAAAAACTCAGTAACAAATGAAGAAGATGATCATAGAAACGTTAAGAATAGAATGATTCTCAGAATGTTAAGGATACAAGATGATTCTGGTAACATATGGGGCCCGTCAACACCCTAGAAATGAGCACAACAGAAAATTATATCAAGATGTCCGCTTAGGATATTAAAAAGAATGGAGAGAGATGGTATAAACTATAGAAGGCAAAATAGATGGTCTGGTGGGTGGAGTAGCGGGTCAAAAAGGGTAAATATGTACAGCATGAAGAAACAGGCCTGGAACCTTTTTTTTCAAAATGATCTAAAATACGATTAAAAAAGTTATACTATTTAAAATTTATTTTTTAATGATATAATTTAGTAGGTTTATGCATTAAAAATACATTTCGGATGAGTTTTGACTTGTTTGACCTATTTGGCCCATTTGACCCGTTTCCCTCTTAGCTAGAAAGTTTTCACCAATTTGACCCATTACAGATAAAATATACCCGAAGTTACCTCCAGCACAAATCATATAAAGCCTAAACAAAAATGTGGTAGACGGTTATGTTTACCATATCAAGACCCTGGTATGCATCAACATCCTCATCGGCATTTTCATCCTCCATATCATCTTCTATGTCATCATCACCTTCATCATTACTCATTTCCTTCTCCTCAATATGAACCTCATCTGCATGGTCAACTATGGTCAAACCACTCACATTCTTGCAGTGAATAATTTCGAAAAACCGTATCAGTCTCTAGAATAACAATAAGAGGAAGACAATTCATAAATCCACACCTTTATCGACTACTTTTTCTTTTATCACATTTATTGTTCTTTTTGATTTTTCAAGACGTATGGAAGCTGATTTCAGAAAGGACTCGGCACCAGTACTTGGATATACTGATAAAAACCTCACAGCAACACGTAACCTAAAAATCTCAATGATGTGTGGGGGGAACCAACCCGTTGCTAACTGCAAAGTAAATAAATTAACAAAAATAAAATATAAATAAATAAATGTTAAAGGCAGTAAAGCAGGATATAACTTACACTGCAAGATGTTTGAGTCGAAGGCTTTTTAATCTCTTGTTGAATGTAATCATCAAGAAGTTCAAAAAGCTGAAATGATGTTTGACATTTGTATGGGAAAACTTGGAATCTACATAAATCCTCCCATTTATGCTTCAACCTGCCAAACAAATCAAAAAAGCGATTTATCTTAAATAATTAACCAAAGATTAGGAGCTTTCATAAACTGTTGGAACCGACCTAACTACGGACTACCGAAACTGAATCAGGTCTACCGGAGCTGCTGGGTAGAGATTTTTATAAAGATGTGATTTATTATTAGTAATTTATGTCTAAAAGATTGTCTCAAATTCCTTCCAAGATTTTGAAGTGGATGCTTTCTTTAATGTAGGGAATATGAAATTTTTAAAAATGTGTTACCCTGATGCTATGCCTCTATCACAGTAGCTTCTTAAAGGTGGTGGTACTCTGAAGTCAGTCCTCTGATATCTGTTCGCCAAAACGTGTACAAAAAATCTTAATAAATTACAGAAATTAAAATACCAAGAACAAAAAAAAAATCATTTTATACAGTATAAAAGATGCAGTTTATTATATTATTATAGAATTCTCACATTCGAGATTCAGGATCTTTACGAGGATCATATCCTTTTCTGATCCAAAACCGAAGAAAGGGCCCGTTGGAAAAATAATAAGCTGCCCGGAAGAGAAACCTGTAAACCAAGTATATTATATAAAGATAAAAATAAGGTCTTATTCTAATTTGAGTTTGCCAAAATTGTCAATCATGATCATGGAAAATTATGATAAGACTGGCATATTGTTCTTATTTGATTAGTCAATATCTAATTTACATTTTCAGGTGCATTATGGTGGTTATGTAAACTTTCTAAACGGCAAACGCACCTTTTTATACTGCTGGTACTAAGTTTCAAACCTTTGTTAGACAAATGCTCAGACAAAGATTGTCTAATCCATATAGGACGCTCATCAAACATATTGCATACTGCCATCTGGCATTTCCATTCGTCTGTACCTTCACGTATAAACTTTTGCCAGTTTACTTTCTTAGGAACATGTATGAATGTTAAGGCAGTAAAAACGTTAATCAAGATATATTTCTGTCAAACAGTGTTAGTGAATCACAATATAACATACACACAAACAACGATGATGTTTTAAACTAATCCATATAAAACAAAGGATGGTGATGGATATTAGTAAACATGTACATTAACTTTGAACAATAAGGATATCTTTGATGTTGAAATCAATTCCAAGGCTAGGCTCAATGTCCATCTGCATACGCACATAAAACTTAAACTAATTATACCTTTTACCAAACTTTTTCTATTCCTATAATCCTATTATATTTTTTAGATAACATAACAACATGAATATAAAATATCCAAAAGAAAAAGAAAGAAAAGAAAAAACATTCTTCAGATTGATTGATGATACCTCCCAACGGTGTTGTACAACTCCCTCTTGTTTCTTTTTCAGGGTGGCATACATAGATGGTTTCAACCTGAAAGTTAAACATAAAACAATATTATGAAAGAAAGCTTTCGAGTATGTTTCAAGTTCTAAAATAGAAAAAAAAAAATGAAAATTGTTGCTTCTAGTAATGAGAAAGGCATCTTACACCACATTCTCCTGTGTATTTTTCATAGAGAAAAGAGGGGGCAGCAAAATCATTAAATCCTCTTGATCTGCATCAATAAGCCCATGTTTTCCTGCCGCGTAACACATACAACAACAGCTACATCACATTATACCAACTTAAAAGTTGTGAACAATGAGATAATAAGATGATAACCGAACCAAACAGTGGTTCCACATCAGCCCAATTTCTCTTCTTTTTCCGTGCAACATCAGCATGAACAGCAAGAACATGCTGGTAGTCTGCCATTCCTGTATATTTCAAACACACATAAATATAAAGATGGCAGAGAAAAACAACCACTAAATTAGAGATGGGAAAACTAGTGGTCAGATGGGTTGGTTTATTGGTCAAATAAATTAATTTATCTGTGGTTCCACCAACACATTTGTCCTTTTTAAAATTAATTTTGCATATAGCTAATATGATAATTTTAGATATGATTAGAAAATAGACTAATTTAAGAAATAAGATAATGTCTACAAATAAAACAATTTAGGATACTCTTAAGTTTCTAAAAAAAATTAGAAAAAGATTAATGTTTAACCCACGAATGGATCTGTTCCATTTCAGTGATTTTTATTATATTACCCGTTTTGAACCATCACAAATAAAATACAACCTGAGTTAACTATATAAATGGGTTGATATTGATCTCTTTAGTTAAGATGATGAAATAAAAGGTTTGACATTGTTCTAACCACTGAAATAATAAGCTTCGGACACATGACTGACAATATCAGCACAGATTTTATCTTCTTTTCCTTCTGACATCTGTCTCTCATCTTCCTTGATATCATCTTTCGATAGTTTCAACAAAAAGTGGTTACAAGGCATAACCTCCCCAATTACAGGATGTGAGTATGGATCTTCAGGGCGGAAATGAAGTTCTAAATTGTTTGATGGTGATTCTCGAGCCTACAGAGTACAGATAATGCCACATCATACCAGCTTAGATAATGCCACATCATACCAGCTTAGACAAATCATTGATTAAATCTTACAGGCGGAAAATTCAACCCATTGACTTACCTTATGTTTATCTCAATGGAGTCAAACATTTAAAAAAAAAAAATTTTAATTAGCTAGAAGAGGTACAAGACCTAAAGTATAAGTTTAACGCCTACAAGTATATACCCTCCAAAATAGATTTGCTCATTTTGTAAATTCATACAGTAATAATATTGTACTTATAATCATATCTAGCACATAACTTTTTTTATTAAATATTAAAGAACTAAAAGGTGTTTGCCGAACAAACATGTTGCATGCCTGGTGTTACCCAAACTAAGAAAAGATTTGATCCAACCCATATGCATATTGACCCGTGACAGTATGACACAACATGTCAACTCACCCATAGTGTCAACTCTACTAATAGAGCTTCTTACCTTGGCAATGCCTTGGGTCCCACCAAGAGTCAACAAGGCTCGTTCGATAGATGAAGGATAACCAGGATAGTTAACTGCAAAGACTTTGTTACTTGGTAAAACACCCGAAATAGACCCACCTTTTATCACCCCCATTGTTCTTCACAAAACTGGATAAAGAAAAGGGTCAGTATTGTTTTTGTAATTTTAAATTCATTGTTTGCATCTACATACATTGGCAACGTTAGAACCACATGGCTTACATCTAATAGATGTCATAAATATATGATATAAAGTGTCGTATGGAGCGTTTGGATGTGCGTCTTAAATGATTATTGATAGAAATTGATCTCTGACCTTGATTTACTGATTATTTAACTCAAAATAATCAGACTGGGATGCCGGAGTACTTCTGCAAGACAAGTGATTTTTGAGCTAAATATATAATAACCTAACAATGCCTACTTGTAATCAAGTAACTATCTGATTCTTTTACTTCCTGTCACAATAATTAGTATGGAAAGCAAATTAAAATACCCTATTCAACCCTAATATCTTATTATCTTAGATAGATACAATTCTTAACCTACATTCCAAAGTAGAAGTTCATGGATGATTCAAAATTGTAGAAGTAAAAACAAAATAGTTTATTATATTCTTACTTTGATCAACCGCATACATATGCTTCATATTCAATTAATTATCATTTGGGCGGTAGATTGCAAGGGCTAGTGTGTTACACCTATACCGTTCCTAAACTCAAATAGTGGGGTCAATCTAATCAACTGCAACCATAACTGATTCTTCAAGATAGGCTGCATGTATGCTACTATCTAAGCTGTTTTTCGTGCCCTCGGGATTACCATGACAAGATGTACCTCAATGCTTATCTATATAGCTATGCTATGCAAACAGTTCAAATCAAATTGTAAAAAAAATATAAGATGCAAACTTAAATAATTCATATACTATAGTAAAAATGCTGTGTAGAGAAACAAGATACACAATCAATTTACAAACATTCCAATGAATAAATATATTTGATTCATTAGAACCTTTAGTCCTCACCCAATAGGACACGGTTGGAAACACTCACATCTGTCCACTTTGTAACATTTCATCAAACACTTTGAAGTCGATGATTAGTTACTGCGAAATTGGAAATTTAGCACTGGGTTTTAGTAACTGAATGATTCTTGATGAGGATGCAAAGGAGAAGAATTTAGAAACTTACTGAAATAAAAACAAGTTATTTTCTAAAACACATTAAACAAAAAATCAACTCAGCAACCAAACCCACATTTTCCTAACAAAGTTCTATGTTACAAGCTAAAAACAAGTTATTACAAATAATTATTAGTAGTTTTATCTATGTAATTTGTAAAATCGCAACTAATAATTAGAAAATGATGTTAAAAAAATATACAAAGGGTAAGTAAGAATCCAATTTGCAGTGGCATAGAACTTAAGGTCACAAAAAAAGACCAGATAGATGATGACAATAACATAAAAGCACAATTGGCTAGCAATAGGCTAGAACTCAACAGCAACAAGGTAGCTGATACGTATCCAATAAACCCAATTGGACCCATGACCCATTGACCCAGTCAAATAGAAACTGCAGTGGTGGGAAAGTGGCTGAATAGTAGGAGAAATTAACTGCTTGATTTATGTTTAAATTTGCAATTCCCTGTTCTAGTTTAGTAGTGAAGTTTTATCTTGTTAATTAGTGTCTTGTATTTGGAGATTAGCCCTCTCGAAGTGGCTGTGTTTGTATTCTGCTTCAGCAAAATCAAGCCGACTAGTTCGGTTCTTATCAGTAGCAGCAATCCATTTGGGATGTTCTACATATCAATCAGTAAAAAGAATCAAGCACAACATCAACTACAACAAGAAAATCTTCTGATGGAGAAAGCAATTTATTTTCAAAAAGTTAAAACAGCAGGCAAAAGCTCCAAAGAAACAAACTCCACAGAAAACTTAAAACCCTGCTCACCCATCTGCAATTTCACTTTAAATACCTATAAAGTGGAACCAATTCCAGACCTATAACCTAAAAACTGTACCTTTATTGGAGGAAGCAATCGTGAAGCGAAAAAATTGCAGGAACAAACGCCAAAGATGGAGATTGAGGGAATGCACTGTTCAGATTCAGCACCAATAATCGCAAAAGATGGTGATGGAAGAGGGCAACAGATTTCCGATGTCAGCGTCGTTGTTGCTTGCTTTTATCGCCTCTGTAATTTGGGTTTCTCTCTACACCGTTGTGTTTGAGTTGCATTCGTTTCTCGGTCGGATCAATGTATCATACCCCAGTGACCCAGTCCTTCAAAATGAAAACTTAGCCCATGTTTCGCATTGCTTATTTAAACAAAAAGTAACTTTTGAAAAATTACTTTTTAAAAGTTATTTTTTTTTATTTTTTAAAAATAATTTATTTACCCTCAAAAATCAACTTTTTATACTTTTCTCAAACACTCTAAAAAACTTATTGACTTTTTAAAACACGACCGTACAGTTAACCGGATATTTTACTGGTCTGCTGGTCGGACCGGTTCAACCGGACACCGGATATAATAAACGGATAAAATTATAATTTTATATATATATGTAAAAATTACAAAAAAATAAAAAATTATATAAAAAACCGGTTCAACCGGTCCGGTTCCCGGTTCAACCGATCCGGTTTTTGGTCCGACCGCCGGTTCGACCGGTTTCAACCGGTCCGAACACTGTTCAACGTTAAAACGGTTTTAAGCACCGAATCGGACCGAATTAGAGTCCTATTCCCCGTCCAACCGGTCTGACCGGCCGGTCCGATTTTCAAAACCATGACCATAAGCAATTTTTTTGTTACATTAAAGTTCGAACTCAAAATCTTTTTATTTTTAATTATATTGAATATCTTATCTCAACCATTTAGGATAAAAATTATTAACTCATTCCTTACGTTTGTTAATCCTAACTATTTGAGTATCAAGGTTATTTTCATTGCCTTAGTTTTCAAAAACATTTATGTTTTTATTTTTTTAATTGATAGTGTCCATACCCACTGTTAGATACGGGTGTTCATTCCTAGCAACAAATGCTAGTGTTCATATCTTGCAACAAATTCTATAGTCCATACCTAGGAACGTATACTATGTCCATACCTAACAACATATGTTAGTGTCTTGTAGGCATATCCAACTTTTCGAGCTAGTGATATAAATGATTAGTCACAAGTACTAGTAGCATGACATAATCAATCAATAAGCATTAAAACGTACTTATAAAATTTTCTTTCCTTTTAGAACACGTTTTTGAGTATACCTACCCCCCAAAAGCATTAAAAGTGGATCAAGAACTCACTGAGGGAGTTTGAGAGCATACCAAAAAACCACCCGCTTTGATGATCCTAGTAAATCCAAGTTGTGTAAATCATCAAACTTACATACCCTAACCTTTGATTCGTTGAAAGGTGGACAAAAAGCGGTTCTTTTGTCCTTTTTCCTTGAAGTCGAGATGGAGGGGTTGCGAGGGCTGGTTCATGGGTGATTCTTGCAAGGGGGAGGGATTAAGGTTTATTATAACGTCTCCTTAATTGTTTCATAATTAACCATGTTGCCTCGTCTTTAATTCTTTTATTGACAAGTCTCTTTTATTTTGGTTCGGTGCCAATATTTCATCTTCCTTGGCAAAAGCATTTAATGGCTCTATTAATATCATAGAGCTTATTGTTGCTACACAAATCTTAATCAAGAGATTAAGGTTGAGGAGCAGTGTGAGAGTGGGGTTGCCACTAGAGATCGAGATCAGGCTATGAGTCAGCTTGGGCTTCGGCTGGAAAGAATATCTGTAAGACAAAAACAACACCGTGAGCCTTGCCACAGACGGAAAGGATTTCTCCCCATGACCAAACTCTGACGTGAGGATAAGTATGTATGACAAGAGAATTCGAAGAGAAGGTTCTAAGGGTATATAGTGAGAGTGAAAGTGTTGAAAGAATGAATGTCTTTACCTGTAAAATGAAGGACGTATTTATAGGGACTGTCGATCCAGACAAGATGCAACTTAATTCTATTTCTGGTAGTTTGTAGTCAATGAATCTGACTTGGGCTCCCCTAGTCAGGAGGTTCTATAACTTCTTGATACAAAGGGTTTCTGACTTAGAATTAATAGTATTTGTCTTTGTAGTTGACTTGAAGATTTTGTGGCCTGCTCTGATCTTAGATTTTTGGCTTAGTATGTCTTATCGTTTTGTGCTTCCTTCTTATTCCTTTGTGACTAATGAATTACTTCTCTTGTTGCCCTACCACTTTGTTTCTTGTTAGCATGCTTCTATGAAAATTTCCTAACTGTTGTAGACGAAAACTAGTCTTATACTTGCTGCTTGAGAAAAACCGTGTCTTGGGCATAATTTTTTAGTCTCGTCTTGGGCATAGGTTTTTAGCCGCGGCTTGGGCCTGTGCTTCCACTTATAATGCTTTGCTATATTTCTTCCTTTTTCCGTTGTAATCATTTTCTGTTATGCGAGGTAGGGTTGTCCCTTCTTCGAGTCGCGGTCAAAGGCCTCTTATTCGAGTCCCGGCTTCTTTTCAACATGCCAGCACTGGTGTAATCCGCGCCCGGGAATACGCACCCTAGCAGCGGCTGGGGGTGTTGTCCATTTAATGTTATAGCTTTAGGGTGATACCCCTTCAAGTGTGATACCCCTTCACTTATGATATCCCAATGGGTGGATTTAGTTTATTTGTCTAGTAGCAATTGTGCTATAATGAGTAAGTTATATCATTTCCTGGTTAACCAAGGTATTCTTAAATGCATTAGTAATTTACACGCAATGGCATTAAATATATTGAAATATTTCAAATCATCACCAAACCGTATTAAAGCCAAAACTTGGTGGATTTTGGAGCTGTTCCATATAAATTTTTTACCTTTCGGATGGAAATGTGTAGTTTTGATGAGTTGATGAAGAGGGTTTGGACTAATGATTAATGTGCTAAGCATTCAAATGTTTTATTTGATACTAGTTTTAGTTATCCGTGTATTACACGGGAGAAGAAGAGTTAATTATTAAATAACACAAAAAATAAATAAAATCAAGTGCGTTATATACTAAATAATACATAACAACTTCCGATCATAAGGTCACAAATGAGCAAAAACCTTCTTGTAAACTACATTTGTAGTAACATTAGTAGGTTTGCTACCATTACCTAAAGCGGAGTTTCAATCCATCTCTACTATTGATCGTTCCAAAAAAAAATTAAACATTTTTTTCAAAACAAACCGTACTAAATATGTCATTTTAAAAAGTTTTTATTATAACTTCTAATTTTAATTATTTTTAGTTTATAAAAAAATTTACTTATAAAATACACCAATTTTAAAATATTTCATATTTTAAGAAAGGTTTAATGTTTTAGAAAAAATTCTTATTTTATAAAGATTTGTTTTCTAGAAACAACATTAATAAAAAATATCTTTCTTAATTTATTAAAAATTATTTGTAATCTAAATAAGAATTAAAATTAGAGAAAATTGCATAAATGGTCCCTATGGTTTGACCAGATTGCATGATTGGTCCCCAGATTTTAAAAAGAGTAAAATGTCATTTTCGTCCTTGATGTTTTAATGAATTTGCCATTTCAATCCAAAAACTTTTTTTTACCATTTCAGTCACTGAAGTTTACTAAATGTTGCCATTTTCATCAACTCTACTAAAACCGTTAAAACTCTATTAAAATTTCGTTAAATATGAGGGTATTTAGTTTTTTTCAACACCCTAATTATCCAATTAAAACAAATTAATCAATTAATATTCAATTAAAACTAAAAAACACATGAAACGACTCGTGAGACCGGTCGCTTTAATTAATTTTAACACATGTTGTTCGATTAATGTCTTCTGTGAGATTTCAATTAATTTTCACATTTTGTTTGAATGTGTACTATTGTTCGATTGAGGTCTACTATTGTCACGTTTTGTTTTATTGAGGTCTGCTATTGTCACGTTCAAATACCTCAATTAAATAAAGCATATCAACAACAAACCTCAATCCCACAACAGAGTTCAATCAAATAGTAGTACACGTTCGAACAAAACGTGAAGATTAATTGAAATCCTACGGTAGAACTCAATCGAACAATATGGGTTAGAGTTAATCGAAGCTTTTAAATCGAAGCGCCTGGTCTCACTAGTTGTTTCATGTGTTTTTAAGTTTTAATTTAATATTAATTGATTAATTTGTTTTAATTGGATAATTAGGGTGTTCAAAAATACTAAAATATCATCATATTTAACGTAGTTTTAACGAAGTATTAAGGTGTTAAATGACAACATTTGGTAAACTTCAGTAACTGAAATGACAAAAAAAAGTTTTTGGATTGAAATGACAAATTTAACAAAACGTTAGGGACGAAAATAACATTTTACTCTTTTAAAAATTGCAAAGTTAGTCCAAACTTTTGTGTACTCATTGCAAATTTAGTCCTTAAATTTTACAAAAGTGCAAAGTTAGTCCAAACTTTTATGTGGGCGTTGCATTTTTGGTTTGTAAAATTAAATTTAAAAGTTAGTTTAAATTTTATAAAATGCATAAAAAATAAATTAATTTAGTGCTAGGGACCAAACATGCAATGATTACATAAAAGTTTAGACTATATTTGTAATTTTTAAAGTTTGGAGACTAAACATGCAATTTGGTTAAACCATAGGGACCATTTATGCTATTTTCTCTTAAAATTATTTAATATTTTTTAATTTAGGTAATTATTTAAGAAGAGATAGATGCGGGTAAAACAAACTTAAGGGGTCTAAATATGTGTCAAGTGTCACTACAAGTTACTATTTTAGTATTATATATAGTTAAGGAAAAGCTAAAAGTTTTTAAAGAGAAAATGATATGGATTGGGGAAAATAAGAAAGTGGACCAATTGTCTAGATTATGTTTGAAAACAAAAAAACTTCATAGTCGGGATGATATTATCGATATGTGTGTATGTGGACCCAGGGGGATGGGGATATGAATCAGATTCTAGAAAAAGGGGAGGTGGTGTAAAAACTTAGTGAAATAGAAAACTAAAACCAGAAATCTATTCAAAAAGCAAAAAAACACATTAGTTGATTCAAGGAGAAGAGAACACCATTGTTGTTTTATTGTGTTATTTAAAAGAAGAGGAGACCATTTTCCCAAGGGATTAAAGATAAGGAATTTAGTAAACTGATCTTGTTGAGATTAAGAGTGTGTCTTGAATTACCAATTAGGAATATTAAGAAGTTTAAGTTTTTTTCTTTTCTAGAAGGAGTTTGCCTTATAAATCCTTATCAAGGGATCAGAATAATTTTATTAATTGCAAATTAGTTATTATTAGAGATTAAGGAGGTAGTGCCATTATAAGGTTTCAATAAACCGCCAAGTTTGGATCAGCTTTTATTTTTTTGTTTCGCTAAAAGAAATTAGGGCATTTTATAGTTGGATATTAGGCGATTAACTGGTATGAAAAGAACGAAGAATATGATGATTTTCTAACTGGTTTTTGCTTAAGCATATGACTTTGTTATCATATGCTTATCTACTTTTTTTGTGATTAATGGGTTCTAGGAAAAAAATGGGTTTCACTTATTCGATCATGTTTAATGCTGAACCATGCTATTATTCTTTTTAATGGAAGTCTAATGATACAGTTTATAATGGATAGGGTTTTAAGACAAGTTGATCCAATTTTACTGTTTCTTTTCATTTTGACTATGGAAGATCTTCATGGTGACTTTGAAGACATGGTTAGTGAAGATTTGTTTCATGTTGCACATATTGGTAATCATAATATTGCCATATCCGTAAGATGCATGCGGATGATGTTATCACTACTTGAGAGTGGTTGAAGATAATTTGTTAAATGTGGTGCGTGTATTGAGCTATTTTTATTTAACTTCAGGACTAAAAACTCAATATCCAAAAATCTAGTATTGTTGGGGGTGGATGTAGATTCTTTGTATGTGTCTCGTTGGCATCTTTAGCGGGATGTAAACCACATATGCTCCCTTTTGACTACTTGGGGACTCCGATTGGGGGGGGGGGGGGGGGGGGGGGGGTGGGTTTGTTCAAAGTGTGGGAGATAATTATAGAGAAATTTAAAAGAAGATTATCTTCTTAGAAATAAAACCTTATTTCTATTGGTGTACGTATCACTTTTATTGCTTCGGTTCTTGGATCCCTCGATATGTAGTATTTATCTTTTTTTTCATTATTCATGAATGTAAATAAAAGATTAAAAGGGTTAAGGAAATTGTTTTAGGGTCGGGATAGCGAGCCCAAAAAAAAGGATGGATAAGTGGGATCTTGTTTTGGTAGATAAAAAAACTAGTGATGCAGGGGTTGGAAGTTTACAATCTTTTGATTAGGATCTTATTCAAAATCGGTGATGGCAGTATTTAAATGAGCCAAATTTATAATGGTTGAAGATAGTAAATCCTATACATGAAAGTAATGTTGTAAAACTTGGCCTTGGCGGCCGAGTACTTAGCGAGTATTTGGTACTTGGCAAGGCACCGAAACACTTTTCATTAACTCGGTCAACATTACTCGGAATTGGTCAAACTTGGTCTAAGTCGGCCCTACTTTGTTTAATCTCAACCCTACTCGAGCAACTCAGCCCGACTTGACCAACTCGTATTTTCATCATTTTTCATCGATTTTCATTGTTTTTTACCCATATTTTGTGGATTTTTATTCTTTTTCATGAATATAAATTGGATGAAGATAATCAAATGAATTGAATGACAATTGAAAAGTTTCATTCTGTTTACACCAAATTCAGAAATCAAACACACAAATTAGAGAAAAGGATTATGAGTACGTACAGCTCGAATCTTCATGAACCTATCGATGGTGTTATTAACATAGATACATTCGTATGAGCCAGGTCTGTAGTCGAAGATTAAAAATCATAGATTGTAAAAACTCATAATGAAAATCCGTAAACTACATACGTATTAGTAAGATCTTGATCAAGCATAGATTTTATTTGATCTAATGAGGCTTTAATAAAAAAACACATGACCAAATCGAACCGTACCTTACAATACGTCAATACGAAATAATTAGGAGTAGAAAAACGAAACCCAGATGAGTTTGAGAACAATTTATCAGATAAGAAAGAAGACGAAATAATCAAAGGAAGGCAAGGGAATGGAAGAGTATGTGGGATAAAATCAAACTCAAATCAAGTAAACACAACCAGAAATCAAACTCAAATCAAAAAACAAAAATCGATTTTAAAACCCAAATCAAACCTGGATCGACGAATCAAGCACAAACCCTTACAATGAGTCATGGTCTTCTTCCTATCATCTATTTCCAGATCAGCACCAAGCAATCGAATGAGAGAGAAGTTATATTTGCTACCCAGTTAGGCAATTGAATGAGAGAAAAGTGATATCTAGGGTTTATGTTTGAACTTTCTTAGGGGTTAGGAGATCGGAAAAATTAGAAACCGGGTATTTTGATCCGCCATGCGAGAGATTACAGGTGAAGGGAACCTTGGGCGGGAAAATTATGTTGAGGGTGAATCTGAGAATGCTATGTGTACAACAATGTACAGGATTATTAGTGTGTGTATATATATATATAATATAAATTTTTTAAATATTTCGGGCCCCTGAGGAGATCGAGTCTTGGGCAGTCGCCCACCCGGCCCACCCTCAGGGCCGGCCCCGATAACTTAGCTAAAACTACTAGCTTTCGAAAAATGTTACTACCACCCCCTCAACATATCTTTTTTAATAAAAAAAAATGAATACAATCAATTATAAAAAAAGGGCAAGTCGCCTCTAAGTTCAATTAACAATAAAACATAAAAAATTGTTAAACTTTACTTAGTTTAAAAACTTACAAGCTAGCATTTGAAATTAGTTGAGTTTAAAATTAAACATGACATCCTAATACCTATATTTATTTTTGATTTTCATTCTTCATTTTGAGGTCGAAATTTGAAGCAACGATATGTTTCTTCGTTCAAATCATGATTGCTGCCTCTTGCAAAAATACAAGATTACATATAGACAATAAGACAATCTAACCCATCACCTTAAACTCTATTATAATTTATATATACACCTTGTTTGCCTTTTTTCCATCACGAGGTATACTCTTTTTTTTATTCTCATAGCCTGATTATTTTAATAGGTGCTTGATTTCGATATATTATTAATATATTTCACTAAATCTAATTAAAAAAAGTCGATGTAGTCATGCATACTAATTGCTAGATAAGTATTTTTTACTTAATTTGACATTTTGACCATATATTAATCTCACCTAGCTTCTTAGAAGAAGAGACACCCGCCCGCCATTTAAGAATAACACAAAGTCAAAAACTCATGGCTGCTTTTTTTAAACACATATTTATACACAACTACCTTCTTTTCATTTTATTTCATTTCAATCATCACCCTCATACCCCACCATCAATCATGAACACCATAGCTAGAACCACCACACTCCGCCGTATGAACCACCGGATCACCTCCTACGAGCACCTCGATAAGAGCCCGAAAGTGGGTCGTAGCTGGAGAGCGTTTTCGACCCGAAGAACCACGGCTTTGGCTAAACTAAAGAAACAAAACTATGACGTGACAATGTCTCCGCTGTACGAAAAGCGCGATCGCGCTAGAAGAAGACGCCTGTTTCTTCAAGGGTACGAGCTTTCAATGTACACAACCCAAGAGAAACTGAGGTCTGAAATTAAGCTCAAGAAAGCCATGGTTAAGGTCAAAAGAATGGTTGTTTCGGTCCTTTCGTTCATGCGGGCCGCCTCCTTACACAAATGTAATTCTAAATCAGCCATCGATGTTTCTTCTGCAGCTCCTGCTCATCGGTGTATTTGATTCTTTATAGAATGACTTCAACAGTTTGAGAATATTTTCGTGTCCTACTATGTGGGATATACTTGTAGTATCTATTGAAATAATCGGAAAGGGAACTAAGTACACATTTAACTGCACAATGTACAACTTTAGCGGCACAAGTTACAACTTTTATAGTTTTATGGGATGGATACAAGTCACCCAAAATATTGTTGTTTTCTGTGTATTTGTTTGATCTAATTTAAATTTTCAGATGTTTATATAAGATATAGAGTTCCAGTCAGTGTTTTCATGGCCGGATCGGACCGGCCGGTCCGACCGGTCCAACCGGGAATCGGTGAGTTGAGCGATCCGATCTACCCTGATTCGTTTAGTATCAACAAAACCGGCCGGTTGGAAGCGAGTCTCCGGTCGGAACGGAAAACCGGTTGTCCGGTCGGATAGGTGTTTGTGGTGTACGCCAGGCAGCTTCTATTTTTACTCTCGTTTTTGTCAGATCCACCCCGAAGAAGCTTCGACTTACCACATTAGATGGAGTGACGGTACAAACGATGGCGTTGTCGGCAGTGCCGTGAAGCAGATGATGAAATCGGAGGAGAAGGAGACTAGTGGAGAAGAAAGAAGATCAAAGAATATTTTTAGAGGGAGAAAGGAAAAGTTTCTAAAGGGAAGTGCATTGGAAATGATTTAACTATGAAGATGATAATTTTTACTGAGAATAGATAACTCAATGGATAACAGCTGTAATATATATTAAATAGGAATAAAACCTTAAATTTTATTAAAGGAATTAAAGTTGATGTTCAAATAATCTTTTTATTACTAATAAAATGTTTTAATTTCTAGCAGGTTTTATTTATAAACTTTATGTACATTTATATATAATATTACATATATTTTTTTTCCGGTTATTAAATCCGGTTCGACCGGTCCAACCGGTTCGACCAGTGAACCGGTAAGAAGACCGATTCGATCTCCGATCCGGTTCTGAAAACATTGGTTCCAGTTTTGACTTCTTCTTTATGACAAAATATCTCTCACTGAAATCATCTTCTAACACTAGCAGTGTTCAAACAACCAAAAATGTCACTTTATTACCACTTTAGATTAGATTTCCAATTATCATTTTAGAAACTTTTTTTTTACTCCAACTATTCACGAATGTTCAAAAACCTCTATATCTTTAAATAATATATATTTTACTATTGTTTATGCGAAGCTTGTTCGAAAATCTAGATATCCAATTCGGATGCACGTTCTAACGGGAGGATTTATTTTCTTGGTTGGTTTGGTTTGCAGATGCCCTCCAACTCAACATCGTTGAGGTGCTTCAAAGTCTCCTTATGTTTGATCACACCGTCATGAGCACTAGTGGTAGAATTTGAACTAGACTATAGTGGGGAGGTGAAGCGAAACATAATATGTTTTAGAAGAGGCGAACTCTGTATATATAAAATTTTAAACTATCAGCTAAGAAATTAACACTACTGATGAAGGAAAAAGGGGGAGGTAACCCTCACTAAGCTCCGCCCATGATTGGCACCACACGATCACTGACAAAAAATTTTATAAGGTTAATAATTGTGGACATAATTGTGGTTGTCTTAAGATTTTGACCACATCATACTCACTATGACTGCCACTAACCCTCGTCCACCTTTCAAATGTCATAAGGTTAATATACTACTTCAATGCAGAAAATTTTATATTTTTCAAAAACTTCTTGTCGGAAATAAACCCGTTATATATACTAACATTTCAAATTGACGTTAATAGTAGTTTACAAGTGTGCATGTTGCTGGTACAACTTAATACAATGACTTTTTGCTAGGTGTGGGGCTACCATTTCTTTTCACTTTCAATAATTTAGCCACCAACCATTTCTTTTTTCTTTCTTCCCTTTTCCTTTTAATGGTTTTGTCTCTTCCTCTCTTTCAATGTTCTTTCGTCTCTTATGATTCTCTACGTTGGATGCTCATCGCCATTCCGCCTGTTTGGGATTGCTTATTTTGGTTGAAAATGACTTTTGACAAAAAAAACTTATTAACTTATGATTTTTTAAAAAGAGTTTTCAAAAAAGTGTTTGGATTAGTTTATAAACTAAAATGTCGTAAAATAATCAAAATAGACATATTTTTAAAATGAGGGGAGTTTATAGGAGATAGTAGAGGGCTATAATAGGAAATTAGACTAAAAGTCGTTTTCAAAAGTTAATAAGTAACTCACCACTTATTTTTCAAAACCTATTTTTTACCCTATATGAAAAGTTAGTTTGAAAAGTTCTTTTGGGTTTGTCAAACATTTTTTTTGACTTATTAACTTTTCAAAAGTTAATAAGTCAAAAGTTGATTGCAAATAAGCAATCCCCAAGCACCCACTTTGTCTTAATCAGACGATAAGAAGACCGAAAACGAACACATAAAAATCGTTGATGGTTTAGCAAAAATCTACGGCGGTTTAGTGGAGGTCCACCACCAATACAGTGGCAGCATGGGTTAGGGTTCCGCTATAGTGAATGGCTATAGTTTTCCAGTATATCTTGTAAGTTTGGTGTTCAATAGTGTCTGAAAATGCATTCATAATTTATGTTTGGTTCGCAAAGCTTTACAAAAATTTATTGATCAAGAGTGAATGTTTGAGATGAAACCTAATCAAGCACACAATTTTGTTCATTACCTTGATTATTGATGAATATACAAGTGTTATTATACTGCTTTGATTTTAGAATTTGATCTATGTTGATTGAGTTTTGTATGTTGAAACTTGAATCATATCATATGACATATTGTGCATGATTATGTTCTTTAGATTTGAATTAGGTGTGATTTGGGGGCTTACAAGTATGATCATTAATTTCTATTGACTTTTTGGTCAATCATAATTTTAGGTCTTTACGAAGGTCCAGATGGAGATCCCGGAGAAGGTAAGTGCTCTAATTCCTTTTTTCATTCTAGGGCCTTTTTGTTTCTAAGTCCACATTATGCATATAAGAATTTGCTAATGAATGATGATACTCTACAAATTGTTTAACAACATATATGCCACATTGAAGTTGTAAGTGTACCTTTAACAACTATTGCGTTCCATGTAAATATGATTATAAAATAGTATGTTATTAACGAATTGCTATATTTATAAGACATGATGCTTCATATTCTAAACATAAAGGTGTATAGAGTATATGACACATGCAGATGCATTAAAATGAAAATAGAAAGTTATTGGTAGCCACAGATTGTTAGATTATTTACATTTTAGTTGTGAATTTGAGTGGCTTGCAAGAGCTATGATGAAAGTGACACTAAAAATGTTTGTATGTGATTGGTTGATTGCGACATGTCACAAAGAAAGATCTTCAGAAGCGTTTCTCAACAAAAGGAAATGTATGTTTAAGTTGGTGTTTGTGTATTTAATCAAGTATTGATTTAGGCTAAACAATCGTCATGATCTATATAATGTTAACTTTTGACAGAAAATGGTAATTTATTTGTGAATATCATAAACACCTTCATTCAAATTTATCGTGTCAGGCGGAAGCCTATCAAGGACAGAATCAGTCGGTGGGAAGTATATTACTTGAATCATTGAACAAAATTTTATATACACCAGCAGTACACTCTTATATACACCAGCAGTACACTCAGTCTGAAAATAGGAGCTCTTCAAACCACCAGGTGTGCAACGTCTATATTATGCAGCCAACCTATTGATCAGAGGGTAAATTTATTAATGATAAAAGTATATAATAATGGATTATGGAAAATAAGTTTATAAAGTTCTTCATGGAACAATATATATACATATACAAAGTTACCATGTTCATGTCCAGATCCTATGTGGCAAGCACCAATTTTTCTAACATTGCATGGTTATGTTAGCTTGTTGTGTGCTTCGATCAACTTGCCTTGCTTAATTGTGTGGCATGATTATTGTACTACCCATGATGATGTTCACTAGATAGGCAAGATATGCTATCAAAGTTATAGAAGTTTCAATGGGACTTTATGTCACTACATTATATGTTTTAATATGGTCATTCATTATAGGTTTTCAAAGGAGTAATGACTGAATGTTCTAATTAAGACTAGAACTCACTAAACATTCTTGACTTTTAGTATGCATGTTAGGTAAATCTAAATGTAGCTTAGTTGATTAAGAATGGGCATGAAGAAACTCCTTGATTAAAGACTACCATCTCGTTTCAATAATTATCTATTATAAATGGTTAAGCAATGATTCTTGGTCATGTAATAGAATAGTATTATGATTTGAATGTTGATTGAGTTTACGTTTTCGCTACCTCATTGAATAAAATTTTTAGTTTAAGAATTATTGTTACGTGTATGAAACCAATTGTGAGGTTGCGTGGGAACGGGGGGCTTACAAAAACTAAACTATAACAGAGGATTTTCAGGATTATTACCAAATTTACTAAAAAAAGCATTTTACCTTTGCATCTCCTCCCTCACTCGTCCTTCTACTATCTACCCAATCGTCGTTCCATCTTCTCCATTCGTTGATTCGCTATATGAAACCAACCGTGAGGTTGAATGTTCCATCTCTTCCTTCATTCGATGTATCCTTACGTATACAAACATTTACACATAAATACATACATATAGATACACATACATACAAACATACCCATACTTACACATACACACATATACATACACATACAAATACACATACGCATACATGTACATAAATACTTAGCACACCCGTGCATATACACATGCACATAAATATATACTTACACACATACATGCATACACATACATATACACATACTTACATACGTATATATATATATATACACATATATATATATAGTAGCTTTACTAAACCCATATATTACATGGGTTGAATAAAAAACCTTAAATAAAATAAAAATTTATTAATAATAAAATGATATTCTAATATAAAATATGATTGAAATTTTTCTTATTAAAAATAAAATAAAAATTTTGTTTCAAAACAAATGATTTAAAAAATATCATGTTTAAAAAAATTTCCTTATTATAACTTTTAGTTTCAATTATTTTTTGTTAATAAAAATTTACATTTTAAAAAAGATTGATGTTTTAAAAAAAATTCTTATTTTATAAAAAATTATTTATTTAGAAATAAAATTAATAAAAAAGATTAATTTATTTTGTAGGGATTAAATCTAGAGGCTTTAGAAATCAAAGTTTATTTATATTTTTTGCTTAAATCTTCATTATATCCATATATTACAATGTCGTGAGTGATTACATTTCTCATTCTTCTCACAAGATCTATCTATTATTGTTTTTAAGATCCTTACCTATTAAAAAAATTTAATTTAAAAAAGAATTAGATAATACTATTATTAATTAATATGAATATATAACAGCAGAGAGAAGTGAAAAAAATTTAATGAGAAGGAATGTGATGTTGCTACATGTTAATTTTAGTTACATTTTTATTTGAGTAGAGAGAGATATATATAGGGCAAGGATTACATGTTAACATTCTATTATTACGATAACCATGTTAACTTTTGAAAATCAATCAAAGCCATTATTTTTTGTTGTAATAATATTATTATACATATACAAAAATATGTTTTTTATGTATATATGTAAATTCATAAGATTAAAAGAGTTACGATAAGTGTAAGTTATACTTACACCTGAAAATATTAACCCGTGTAAGTAACTTACACTTGTTACCGAGTGAATTTCAACCTCAAAACACAATGATCTTGTGGCTGAGATTTATTCGTACACTTTCTAAGGCTTTTACTATTTTTAGCCTAACCCTATACTAATTAGTTTTAGAAACAATTTTTACAAATTAGTTTTAAAAAAGAATTACCAACTAAACTCCACTCAATCGACAAATATACTGGTCGTGATATAGTAATGTTCATGCAAGTCCAGATATCAAATACGTGGACACTATGAACAACTCTCGATAATAAACCATTATTGTCACACCCCAACCTTAACGGCGGAAATGTTGAGATGTGAGGGTTAAGATTGTTCAAAGCCACATGACACTACCATCAAGTGTAAATATAATTAAGCATAGGTTTTTAAAGTAACATTACAACCATAAAGTCTCAAACAAACTTTCAAAACATAACCTCAAGTTCAAACATCCCAAATTATTAATAAGTCCTTATTATTTCTAGGTCCAATCCTAGATGTGTCCAAACTTCAAGATCAACCATTTAACTTAGGCATTCCCTGAAACATGTTAAAAATAATGTCAACAATTGATGTTGGTGAGTTTCCATGAGTTATACATACATATAAACAATTTAAGAAAAGGCAATTCATGTCATAGGTTAAGAAATAATGCAAGAATATAGATAGCATAATGATACAATCAAACCTTGACAAAGATTGGCCACAATAAGATAAACGATTAGCTAAGTGTACTTGGTTCCCATGATGAACAAGAATACGTCATCAGGAGCTGACAATAACCTCGCCTTTAGCACCAAATAGGCTTGTCAAGCCCATAGATCTATGACGTCGCTAGGCTAGCAATAGTTAATGATTGTTTTTACAAGATGACTATCATATAAGGCTCACAAATATCTCAAATAACCATGACAAGTTTATAAACGAATTGCTCGTGCATTACAAGTATCAAGATGTTTTACAAGTGTATATTTATAGGTTTAACATGTTTCACCCCAAAAGGTGTGAAATAAAGTAAAAAGGGGTATGTAAAACTCACATGATATAAGATGATCTTTAGATACAAAATAAGAACTAGATTGCTCCAACGATTCCTTCACGAATTACCTAATCGTGTACGTTCCAAGATTAAGTTATAAACGATTAAGTCCAAGAGATATTTCAACGAAAGTGTAGGGTTAATTATAAGAATTTGGGGTTTTTGATAATTGGATTAAATAAATAGTTTAACCAATTATATTTTTGATTCCAATAAAGGTGAAATAAGTTGGTTAAATAATTGTTTGAACATGATATTAAATTATTAAGAAAATTAGATAATTTTCAATTCATAATAATTGATAAATAAGAATTGAGATTTAATGTGTGAAAATAAAGTAATAATTACTTTAATAATTTGTTAAATAACGACTTGTCCAAAACAATCAATTGAATAATTGATTATTTAAACAAGTTATTAAATATCTTATTTGATTTCAAGACCATTTTATAAGATAATAAAGATAACTTCTAAATAACCTTTTATATTATAAAAATATAAGATTATATTGTTTGAAAATTTACAGAAAATAATTTGATAATTTATGGGTTAAATTTAGTTAGAAATAATTTTTATTTGATTCCAATAAAAAAAATGTAAATTTTTCTGTAATTTAATTAAATAAGAAAACCTTTTTTAAAAAAGAGTTGAGGGTGCCCGGGGTCGAACCCGGGACCTCGGGTGCGTGTGTGTATGCTCTTAACCGGTAGGCTAGGGAGCCTATGCCTGTTAAGAGCATGGGTTTTAATCATTAAAACTAACAGCCGATGAAATCCCCCAAATCCTATGAACCCTAGATTCGATTGAACCAAAATTGAAGCGTAAATCGATTCTGTTAACATGAATATTCATGGGGCTTTTGTTTAACACATGAAATCGAGTATGAGGATGTGTGGGACCTGGTTTTGATGCAAAATCGACGAGAACAAAAGAGTTTAAGCCGCGACAGAGGAAGGTTGACTCAAGATGATTTGGTTGATAATAACCCAATTAATTGTAGTTTTAGCTTCTTTAGATGATGAGAAATGAAAGCCCTCTGTCAATTGGAGGTAATAATGTAGAGAAGATGGGGTTCGGCTAGATGCAGGTCGCAATGATTTTTGATGGTCGATTATGATGTGTTCTGGTGTTTCCTCTAAAATTGTAATTGGTAAAGGATTAGAAACGGTTAAAAGATCGTGTAGGTTCAATTAATTAGATTATTAACTGGTTTTAATTGTCGAACGGTTCATGATTAGAGGTAATCGGTTACTCGAGTTTGAATATGCTCATAACCGATGTTTGAAATTCAATTAAAATACTTCAATGAGTTCGAATCAGGTTCACGAAACGATTAGAACTGATTGGGGTCAAAATATGAAGAGTTTAGGTGTGTTTCGGGACTCGCCGGAGAGGTCGCCGGAAACACGGGGGGGGGGGGGGGGGGGGGGGGGGGGGGGGGGGGGGGGGGGGGGGGGGGGGGGGGGAAGGTTTGGGTATAATTGAAAGTTACACTTTGGTCCCTGTGATTTAAATATCGACATTTTATGTTAAAACCTTCTATTTCAGGTTTTAAAAATGACATAACACCCCCTTGACTTATTAAAACCCTAATTTATATATAGTTTTAATTTTATTGTTTTATTTAAACTTTATAAACCTTTTATTTTTATTTTTATTTTTGTTATTCAAATTAGAATCTTCACAATTAATGGCCAAACTTTATAAACTTATTTATTATTATTATTATATTATTATTTATTATAATTTTTTTCTTTTAATAACTTAAGCTATTAACCTTTAAATTAACAAGTTAATGTAAATAAAAAAAAATAAGCATAAATAAACCCTCATAGTTTCATTATTGACAGAAAGATCCTTACAAGAAGATAATGAAGATAACATTTAGTTAACGAAAACCCGAAAGGTCACAATTATCGACTCCTAACCTAACTATTAAAGTGATTTTTATTAACTAAAGTAGCGAAATAAACTAATAAGCTGGGACACAAGGAAAATTGGGAATTAATTGACACGAAGGAAATCAAATATGGAGAGACGACTGCATAGGCTAGAAATCCTATTAACGAAAAGACTAATTTTTGGATTATTAATCAAATGGCATCGGATCTAAAAATATAAGTAACTAGGGAATAATTAAGTTTGTTAGATCTTCTTCCGGACTCACTAACTCACCTAAATAATTCCTAAGGGTTGTGTAAAGCTCATCGGTTTCTGGTCTCACCAATTAAATATGCTAAGGTACCCGAATATCGTTTAACCTTTCACCTCCCGATCTCAACAATACAATACGCTAAAAATCATACTAATAACTCTAGGGATATTGGGGTAATTCTATTTAATATGATATAAGATGTAAAATGACAAGAATCAAAGTTAACTAGATAAAACGCACTCTCGTGCAACCTTGTCCTAGTTAAGCAATGAATTTATGTAAAATTGACAACCTTTCACCTTCTGGTCTCAATATCTCTAAAACATTAATTTTATTAACATGACACGCCTATTCCTATGATTATTTATTTTTTTTTAACTTAATATCACGATAGGTACGGACGCAAAGTAAGCAACTTTATCATGCAAATCTACTCGATTAGTAAAAAATCAAACTAATAAACGAGCAAGAGAAACAACCATGCAACTTTAATCTAAGTAGTCTAAAGAATTTTTAACCTATCATTAAAAAACAAATGATGAATAACAAACTGGTCTGATTAATGTTAAGTGGATGATAGATCATTACAATAAGGTACGAGATGCCTTCGTTTAAGCGTACTCTAAAGTCACGTATTGGTGTTTTATCTTCTACTCTTAGAACTTCCTATTTGAACTCTTTCCTTTTGAATTTCGGTCGTGGTTTTTCTTTATAACAAATGAAATTAGGTTTCGTAACTTTTATTTTTCTTTCGCTGAATCTCTGCTTTTTTTTCTTGAACGTGGGCAGCACTGGTTCTTTTTTTAGCTAATTAAACTGCACTTATTTAAAAAAAAGCCATGTAAATTCCTTGTAAACTCCGTATCAATATGGACTGCATACTAAAATTTAATATTTTAATTAATTAATTTATTTAATAAATCAAGATCACGTGGGCCATGAATTAAAACTATATAGTTTAAATCAAGGAATCATTCAAGTTTGATGTCATCTTTAACATTTCACACCATTTATGTATTTATTTATTTACTTTATGTTTTACTATTTAATTCTTTTCTTGTATCTTTTGTAACATTACTATACCTTAAAAAACAAAGGTCGGTGGCCACCGACCTTTGTTACGTTAAATATGTTGTTTCTTATTATTAGACATAAGGTTTATGGTAGTGCGAGTGGTTAAAGCCACTGGCTTTATAACAACTGCCCTGGGTTCGAATTCTAGTAGGAGGTTTTAAAGTTTTTTTTTTTTTTTTTTTTTTTTTTTTTTTTTTCTTCTTATTTTTCTAATTGTTTTACTTTCTCATAATCTTTATAAAATGATTTTAGTTGAGCATTTTTTTAATTGTAATGCTACGTACTATTTATACTGTAACGTACTAGACGTAATATTCTTTTCTATTTATATCGAATCACTATAACTTAACACGTTTCTTTACGTCCCAACGTGAGAGGTATAATACGCTTCTCTATCAATATCGAACCGTTGTAACTTCATACATTTTTCTAGGTACTTAGTCGCGTTAATATCACCGTCATAACACACATAACGCAGTTAACCGTCGAAACACACTTAACGAAGTTATTAAACGCGTCGCATCGCGCGGGTTGAATTTCTAGTTTAAACTCAAATATGAACCATGTCTGTGTAAAATTCTAAGATTTACAGAAAAAACTATATAAAAGTATAGAAAATATTTATATTGTTATAATTTAACTATAATTATAACAAGATTATTGAAATAACTATACGAGTTTAAAGAAAGTTGTAGAGAGAGATGAGAAGAAATGTGTAACTCTTGAATTTATTCAAGATGGTGCATTTTTCTCATTACCATAAAGGTAGTATTTATACTATAAATACATGTATTCTTTGATAGGTAACTATTTAGTAGTCAACTATGTAAATAATTTTACTCTTTAGGCTTTAAAAAATGACATCCAATAATTCATGATATTTCATAATACTTCTTTTTGGATGACACTTTTTCAAACTTCAGGGTCTTGAAGTACTGACTCATTAAAAACCTGGCTAAAGAAAAACCCAATGGAAAAAAGAGTACAGGTTATAACTCTCTCTCAAATTATCTTCTTTAGATCATCACATTGTGCGTACAGGTCGCATGCAAATATCATAAACATGTTTTCCGAAAGTTGTTGAAGGGAGTGCCTTTGTGAAAAGATCAGCTGAATTGTTGATTGATTGAACGTATTCAATTTCAACTTGTTTATCTTTAAGAAGGTCTTGAGTGTATAAAAAGAATCTTGGAGGTATATGTTGTAAGGCCCCGTTTCCGGGACACTCACAGTTGGACATTCATCGCACATGATATTTAAATCACATTACAAATCATTAAAACTTTGCAGGGGAATAATTTAACAAAAACCATTTCATGCATTAATAATTACTTTTGCAAAATAATACATCGTTGTTAGAGTTACGAAATATCATTTGATGCATTACAACACAAAAATATCATTTCAACATAAAATGGATGCCACCTAAAATCTTTGCCAAGTAGCTTCGTCCCGTGCCATCCTCAGCAACCATTACCTGCCAACTGAAAATACATAAAAGTCAGCGATACTGAGTGAGTTCTAGTTTTATAAAAATATTCATATTACCTTCCATTCATTAAAACCTTTTCATACTTTCGTGCATGATCACACATCATACATACATCAAGGTAATATTTATTATCTTCCGTCATCGTTCTTTTCGTACTTTTCGCACTTTACATCATATTTCACTTCTATCTAGATCCTGTCATATGCTAAACCCCCCTCTTGGGCACGAAGCCAACTAATCTAGGGTTTAGCGACAAGGATCCCATATCGCATGTATGGAGCAGTCACCAAGACTGACTCCCCTGTGTGTGAACCCTCATGGGTCAGCCAAAATCGCACGCTGTATGACACACAGTTGAGCTGACAACTCTCATTGAGTTGTGAACCTCCTTATATTTTGCTTGCAAGACTTTCATTCGTTCATTCATTAAGTTCCATTTTCATTATCTTAGATCTTTCGCTTCGTTAAGATAATACTTTACGTTCATTATCGTAATCACACCACGTAAAGCCACGGAATAATACATAATAAGGAACATAAAGAAAACAGGCCATAAACATACATAACATCATCATATGACATCACATACAGCATCATACATCATCCCCGGAAACATCCCAAGTCATAACCTAAAAGTCCCTTTTTCCCCAAAATTCAGAAAATTTTCTAAGGCTTTAGGCGCATGGGCACTATATGGGCGCTTGGGCACTTAGGCGCATGGGCGACTTAGGCGCATGGGCACTATACGGGCGCATGGCCAACACTTGGGCGTCTGGACAACTTTCTAGGCGCATGGGTACTATGCAGGCGCATGAGCCTGATTTAGGCGCATGGGCACTTAGGCGTTTTGGTAGTTGGGCGCATGGGCACACTTAGGCACTTGGGCATAATTCTAGGCGTATGGGCACTATTTGTGCGCATGAACCTTGGGCGCATGATTACTATGCAGGCGCACGAGCCTGATTTAGGCGCATGGACCCTATTGGGGCGCATGAACCTTAGGCGCATGGGAATACTTAGGCGTATGGCCAACTGTTTTCTAACTAATCATCAATTTCCGACTCCAAATCATCATTCTAACCTGTTCTAGCCTAGTTCTAACATACTAAGCATCATAAACAAGCATAAAATCATCCCGAACATACACCCTCCCAAAACAGGTCACACACATTCATACGGGAACACACCCAACTTTAATAAAAATGTTAAAACATGCATTTCCAGCCCCAAAATAGGTTAAAACATTTAAAAACGGGGATCTAGAACTCACCTCTTGCAACTTTCGAGTAAGACTTCTTCAAACCCGAATGCTTATGAGTTCAAACACCTAAAAACACCAAAACCGATCACATACAAGCACATAAGCACATACCCGAAGGCTGGAAATCAGCTAAGAACACCCCAAAAATCAGAAAACTAACCTGAATTCAACTTCTTCTTCTTCTTCTCTCTAAAACCGAGAGAATTCTCTGCTTTCTCTCTCTAGAAAATCCGATGGAAAGATGGTACATGAGTCATGGGCGGCCGTGACCACCTTTTTGAACAAATTAATATAAAACTTTATCCCTTGTACAACTTTAACCCCTCAACTTGGGTTTTTTGCTATTCTTTCCTTTTTATTATCCTTTCTCTTCTTTTAAAATTTCCGGGTGTTACAAGTCCACCCCCCTTATATAGGTTTCGTCCCCGAAACCTGTCACACCTCGAACAGCTGAGTATAATGCTGTCTCATCTCCTCCTCCGGTTCCCACGTAGACTCGGATCCCTTTCTATGCTTCCACTGAACTCGTACCAAGGGAACCACTTTAATTCCTTAGCCTCTTCTCTTTTCGGTCAATGATAGCCACTGGTTGCTCCACATAATTGAGCCGCTCATCTACCTCAATGTCCTCCAGTGGTACCACCATATCTTCATCAGCTGAGCACTTCCTCAGATGAGATACATGGAATGTTGGATGAATTCCACTTAACTAATCGGGCAACTCCAATCTATAGGCCACCTCTCCTACTCCAGCAATGATTCGTAAATGCCCTATGTATCTCGGACTCAACTTGCCCCGCTTTCTAAACCGAATGATACCCTTCCAAGGTGAAACCTTCAACATAACTCTATCGCCCACCTTGAATTCAATCGGTCTACGTCTCTTGTCTGCATACGACTTTTGCCTATCTTTGGTTGCCTTCATAAAGACTTTGATCTTTTCTAGTTTCTCAATCGTAGCCTCGATCACCTCAATGCTCCCTAATTCCTTCTGACCAATATCACCCCAACATACGGGTGTCCTACACCTCCTACCGTATAGCATCTCATAGGGTGGCATACCAATGCTGGCATGATAACTGTTGTTGTATGAGAATTCAGCTAACAGTAAGTGTTCATCCCAACTTCTTTCGATGTCAATGACGCATGCCCGAAGCATATCCTCAAGCGTCTGAATGGTTCTCTCTAATTGACCATCCGTTTGAGGATGATAAGCCGTACTAATATGTAACCTCGTCCCCATCGCATCGTGAAATCTCTTCCAAAACTTGGATGTAAACCGAGTGTCATGGTCAGACACAATAGACACCGATACACCATGACGAGTCACAATCTCCTTGATGAACGGATCCGCTAACCTCTCGGATGAATACGTTTCACGGATCGGCAGGAAGTGAGCACTCTTCGTCAGGCGGTTGACTATCACCCATATGGCATCATATCCCCTTGCCGTTCACGGCAGCTTCGTAATAAAATCCATGGTGATATGCTCCCACTTCCACTCGGGTATATCCAAAGGTTGGATCTTTTCATATGGCTTCTGATGCTCCGCCTTCACTTGTAAGCAAGTAAGGCACTTACTCACGTACTCCGCTACGTCGCGCTTCATACCCGGCCACCAATAATCTTTCTTTATATCATGATACATCTTTGTAGCATCGGGATGAATGGAGTATCGAGTCTTATGAGCCTCATCCATGATCTTTCCACGTAAATCTCCATAACGAGGAATCCACATTCGCCCAAATCGGGTTCTAACACCGAGAGTGTTTTCACCCAATTCCGTGACTAGACCTCTCATCCTTTCAGAGTTAAGGCGATCTTCTTTCAACGCCTAGTCTTGAAACTCCTTGACCTGCTTCATAACATCAGAGGTCATAACCAATTGATAAGCCTTCACCCGGATCGGTTCAGGTCTCTCCTTTCGGCTAAGGGCATCTGCCACTACGTTGGCTTTGCCCGGATGGTAATGGATCTCGCAATCGTAATCCTTAATGAGCTCCAACCATCGTCTCTGCCTCATATTCAAATCTTTCTGCTCGAAGAAGTACTTCAAGCTCTTGTGGTCGGTGAAGATAGTGCACTTCGTCCCATATAAATAGTGCCTCCAAATCTTCAATGCAAAGACCACAACTGCTAGCTCCAGATCATGAGTAGGGTAATTGACCTCATGGACTTTCAACTGTTGGGGTGCATAGGCTATAACCTTCCCTCGCTGCATCAACACGCAACCCAACCCCAAATAAGAAGCATCTGAATAAACCACCAAATCTTCGCTTCCTTCAGGTAATGACAAGATTGGAGCTTGCGTCAACCTCGCCTTTAGCTCCTCAAAAGCCTTTTCTTGATCTTGACCCCATACAAATTTCACGTCCTTACGGGCCAACTTGGTCAACGGAGAAGCTATCTTTGAGAAGTCTTGGATGAATCTCCTGTAATAGCCCGCCAATCCCAAGAAACTACGAATCTCAGATGGCGTCTTTGGAGACTTCCATTGCATCACCGCCTCCACTTTAGCTGGGTCAACCATAATCCCTTCAGGATTCACCATGTGACCCAAAAACTGAACTTCGCGCAACCAGAACGCGCACTTGGAGAACTTGGCATACAACTTCTCTCTTCTAAGCGTCTCCAACACTTCCCGAATGTGACCGGCATGCTCCTCCTCGCTCCTCGAATAAATCAGGATATCATCAATAAACACGATCACCGATTTATCCAACATCGGCCGGCACACTCGATTCATCAAATCCATGAAAGCAGCTGGCGCGCTGGTTAAACCAAAAGACATAACAAGGCACTCGTAGTGTCCATAACGCGTGCGAAAAGCTGTTTTAGGAATATCCTGCTCCTTCACCTTCAGCTGATGATAACCCGATAGAAGATCCATCCTCGAGAACCAACTGGCACCTTGGAGCTGATCAAACAAGTCATCGATTCTGGGTAAAGGATATCGGTTCTTCCCCGTCAACTTGTTTAACTCGTGGTAGTCGATGCACATCCTCACGCTACCGTCCTTCTTCTTTACAAACAAGACCGGAGCACCCCAGGGAGAGATACTCGGTCGAATAAACCCTTTATCCAACAGTTCTTGCAATTGAACCATCAGTTCTTTCATCTCTGTTGGAGCCAATCGATACGGTGCCTTGGCAACAGGCTGAGCACCGGGTATCAAATCAATCTGAAACTCGATGTCACGGTCCGGTGGCACACCTGGTAAATCTTCTAGAAACACATCGGGAAAGTCACACTCAACCGGTACGTCGGACAATCATGGTGCTGACGTGTCCATATATCCTTCACGTAAGCCAGGTAGGCACTACATCCACGTCTCATACATTTCCCCGCCACCGCCATCGAAATTACCTTCGGAACCGTAGTAACTCGATCACCGTAGACCGTCACTGAACTCCCGTCAGGCGCTGTCAGTCGGATCATCTTCTTGCGGCATACAATATTCGCTTCATAGGCCGCTAACCAGTCCATCCCTAGGACTACATCAAACCCGCCTAAGGTCATCACAAACAGTCTAGCAGGAAACCTATGACCTCTTAGTTCTATGTCATAACCTTCTATTAGATCAGAGATCCTGGTAGACTTACCTATGGCAGTTTTTACATCGAAGGGCTCATCAACGCTTCTACTTCTAACAGGCAAATTAGCACAGAAAGCAGCAGAAATGAAACTCCTACTAGCACGAGAATCAAATAACACAGAAGCAAAACTTTGGTTTACTAGAAACGTACCTGACACAACATCGGGGTCCGTCCTAGCCTCCTCCCTGGTCATCGTGAAAGCTCTGGCGCTCGCCTTCTGCCCTTCACTCCCAGCCTTCTTCTTTTCCCCAGAACTCTTAGCCCTCGGCTTCTTGCAGTCCCTACTCAGATGGCCATCTTCACCACAGTTATAGCATCTCACGACCCCGCACTCTCGAGCCATGTGACCGGGCTTCCGACACTTGAAGCAGACGTTCGATCCCCACCTACACTCTCTAGTATGCTCCCTTCCGCATTTACCACACCTCTTTGCCCCCGTACCAGATGTGGTCACTTGCCGATCATCCACCCTTGCAACCTTGTTGCTTGGCGCGACACCACCTCGTCCAAACCGCTTACCATTCCAGTTTCGATCACCACCACCACCCTTCTTACTCACTTCAACCACTGCCACCTCCCGCTCATCATACAGTCTTCCCGCCAGATCAACCACCGACCTAAACGTGCTTGGCCGGGCAGCGATCATGTGCCTGCAAATATCTGCTGGTAAACCTTGGATGTACCTCTTTATCTTTTGTGACACAGGTGTCACCTGATCTGGCACTAGTCGCGCCATCTCATTGAACTTAGTGGTGTACTGTTGGTGCGTCATGGTTCCTGCCTCCAGCTGCAGGAACTCCCTCTCAATCTTATCCATTTCCCTGTGAGGACAGAACTCCTCAATCACCAACTTCTTCAGTTCATCCCACTTCATCTTTTCGATTGCCCTACTACCCTCGGCCTGGACAATGTTGTCCCACCAACATAAAGCCGAGTCCACGAATGAGTGGGTAGCAAATTTCACCTTCTGGTCCTCCCTGCACTCGCTGATATCAAGTACAGCTTCCATCTCTCTCACCCATCTATGAGCAGCAGCAGCGTTGCCATTGCCATCAAAAGTCGGGGGCTTGCATCTCTGGAATGCCCCATAATTACAGCCCCGAGCTGTTCCTGGCACCTTCTCTTCCTCCTCCTCGCCACTTGGGACAACCGTTTTAGTCTCCCGTTGCTCCCTTTCTCCCACGGTCTTCTTTTCCTTCTTCTCATCCTCCCTTACAGCTCTAATCACTTCGACCACCACAGACGGCAGTATTGTCTGCATGACCTGGTGAACCTCCTCAACAACAACCTCCTTCACTGAGGCCCTTAGGTTAGCACTCTCATCACCACCTTCCTGGTTATGAGTCTCGGGCTCTTCCGGTGCCCTTTTCGCAGCCTTAGCCCCGCCTCTTGTGGCACGCGGTCCAGCATCACGTCCACCACGACCTCCACCTCTAGAAGCTTTCGAAGATCTACCACCAGCCATCCTCTAACACACTATAAGATTCAAACACCAACACGGTCATTCAAGGTAATAGCTCAGTTTATGTCAAGTATAGTAAGTCCCTAATTACAGTGGCCAGTTGTGATTAGCCAGTTACTTTACTCTTCATACCCCAAGCATTTCCTATCCTGACTACATCAGTATCCAAATCTACTAAAAGCACATAAAGCAGATAAAATGCGCACATAATACCGGTTATCATTAGAGAAAATACCTGATGGCACGTAGCTACTTCGGCTGGCATCCTTCCATTTGTCCCATTTTCAGTTTAAGTTTAGGTTTTTTTTTGAAAATATTTACCCATTTCTCTTAAACTTTGGCTCTGATACCAACTTGTAAGGCCCCGTTTCCGGGACACTCACAGTTGGACATTCATCGCACATGATATTTAAATCACATTACAAATCATTAAAACTTTGCAGCGGAATAATTTAACAAAAACCATTTCATGCATTAATAATTACTTTTGCAAAATAATAAATCGTTGTTAGAGTTACGAAATATCATTTGATGCATTACAACACAAAAATATCATTTTAACATAAAATGGATGCCACCCAAAATCTTTGCCAAGTAGCTTTGCCCCGTGCCATCCTCAGCAACCATTACCTGCCAACTGAAAATGCATAAAAGTCAGTGATGCTGAGTGAGTTCTAGTTTTATAAAAATATTCATATTACCTTCCATTCATTAAAACCTTTTCATACTTTCGTGCATGATCACACATCGCACATACATCAAGGTAATATTTATTATCTTCCGTCATCGTTCTTTTTGTACTTTTCGCACTTTACATCATCTTTCACTTCTATCTAGATCCTGTCATATGCTAAACCCCCCTCTTGGGCACGAAGCCAACTAATCTAGGGTTTAGCGACAAGGATCCCATATCACACGTATGGAGCAGTCACCAAGACTGACTCCCTTGTGTGTGAACCCTCATGGGTCAGCCAAAATCGCACGCTATATGACACATAGTTGAGCTGACAACTCTCATTGAGTTGTGAACCTCCTTACATTTTGCTTGCAAGACTTTCATTCGTTCATTCATTATGTTCCATTTTCATTATCTTAGATCTTTCGCTTCGTTAAGATAATACTTTACGTTCATTATCATAATCACACCACGTAAAGCCACGGAATAATACATAATAAGGAACATAAAGAAAACAGGCCATAAACATACATAACATCATCATATAACATCACATACAACATCATACATCATCCCCGGAAACATCCCAAGTCATAACCTAAAAGTCCCTTTTTCCCCAAAATTCAGAAAATTTTCTAAGGCTTTAGGCGCATGGGCACTATGCGGGCACTTGGGCGCTATGCACATGGGCGACTTAGGTGCATGGGCACTATACGGGCGCATGGCCAACACTTAGGCATCTGGACAACTTTTTAGGCACGTGGGTACTATGCAGGCGCATGAGCCTGATTTAGGCGCATGGGCACTTAGGCGTTATGGAAGTTGGGCGTATGGGCACACTTAGGCACTTGGGCATAATTCTAGGCGCATGGGCACTTTTTGTGCGCATGAACCTTGGGCGCTGGCGCACGAGCCTGATTTAGGCGCATGGACCCTATTGGGGCGCATGAACCTTAGGCGCATGGGAATACTTAGGCGTATGGCCAACTGTTTTCTAACTAATCATCAGTTTCCGACCCCAAATCATCATTCTAACCTGTTCTAGTGTAGTTCTAACATACTAAGCATCATGAACAAGCATAAAATCATCCTGAACATACACCCTCCCAAAACAGGGCAAACACATTCATACGGGAACACACCCAACTTTAATAAAAACATTAAAACATGCATTTCCGGTCCCAAAACATGTTAAAACATTTAAAAACAGGGATCTAGAACTCACCTCTTGCAACTTTCGAGTAAGACTTCTTCAAACCCGAATGCTTATGAGTTCAAACACCTAAAAACACCAAAAACACACAACCGATCACATACAAGCACATAAGCACATACCCGAAGGCTGGAAATCAGCCAAGAACACCCCAAAAATTAGAAAACTAACCTGAATTCAGTTTCTTCTTCTTCTTCTCTCTAAAACCGAGAGAATTCTCTACTTTCTCTCTCTAGAAAATCCGATGGAAAGATGGTACAGGAGTCATGGGCGGCCATGACCACCTTTTTGAACAAATTAATATAAAACTTTGTCCCTTGTACAATTTTAACCCCTCAACTTGGGTTATTTTGCTATTCTTTCCTTTTTATTAACCTTTCTCTTCTTTTAAAATTTTCGGGTGTTACATATGTTTTGTTCTGTCATTTTTGATATACCCTTCTTTCATTTGCGAGACACAAGCTGCATTATCTTCATAGATTGGTGTTGGATTCTTATCTTTCTCCGGTACACAAGAAGTTAATATATGTTGTGTCATAAACCTTAGCCATACATATTCTCTAGAAGCTTCATGTAGTGCAATGACTTCAGTAGGATTTGAGAAAGTTGCAACAAGTGTTTGATTTTGAGACCTCTATGAAATTTTTGTTCCTCCATTCTTAAAAACATATCCGGTTTGAGATCTTGCCTTATGAGAATTTGATAAATAACCTGCATCTGCATAACCAACTAAATCTTCTTTTGAATCATTAGGATAAAATAAGCTTAAATCAAAAGTTGCTCATAGATATAGAAAAATATGTTTGATCCCATTCCAATGTCTTCTTGTGGGAGATGAACTAAATCTTGCCAACAAGTAAACTGCAAAGAACATGTTTGTCCTTGTACAGTTGGTAAGATACATGAGAGCTCCACTTACACTAAGGTAAGGTACATCTTGACCAATAACTTCATTTTCTTCACAGGAATGAAATGGATCATTATCAATATTGAGTGATCTAACGACCATTGGTTTGCTTAAGGAATTTGCCTTGTCCATATTAAAATGTTTCAAAGCTTCTCAGTATAATTTGATTGATGCACAAGTATTCCATTATGCATATGCTTAATTTGTAAACCAAGACAATATTTGGTTTTCCCAAGGTCTTTCTTTTCAAATTCATCCTTTAAAAGAATAATCGCTTCATAAATTTACTTTTGTTTCCCAATTATATTTAGGTCATTAACATATACAGCTATTATTACATATCCTAATATTGTCTTCTTAATAAAGACACATGGACAAATAAAATTGTTTTTGTATCCTTTACTTGTCATTGTCAAATAATCACTTAAACAATTTTACCACATCCTTGCAGATTGTTTTAACCCATATAAGGACCTTTGTAATTTGATTCAATACATTTCCTCAGGTTTTGAACATGCTTTAAGGATTTTGAATTCTTCAGGAATTTTCATATAAATGTCATTATCAAGTGATCTATACAAGTAAGCTGTAACGACGTCCATAAAACGCATATCTAATTTTTTAGATACTACTAAGCTGATTAAACATCTAAAGGTTATTGCATCCATAACAGGAGAATACGTTTTCTCATAGTCAATTCCCGGCCTTTGAGAAAAACCTTGAGCTACTAATCTAGCTTTATATCTTGTAAATTCATTTTTCTCATTTCATTTCCGCACAAAAACACATTTGTACCCATCAGGATTTACATCTATAGGTGTTATAACAATGGGTCCAAAAACCTTTCGTTTGTTAAGCGAATTTAGTTTAGCTTGCATGGCATCTTTCCATTTATCCCAATCATGTCGATTTTGACAATCATTGACAGATTTTGTTTCAGGAGCATCATCTCCGCTTATAATATCACTCGCTACAGAATAAGAGAATATTTTATTAATATTTTCCATTTCATCTTGGTTCCATAATGTATGTATATGACCATAGTTGATTGACATCCTTTTGTTCACTTTTTTCTCTGATATAGTTTGGATACTTAGTGTTTTATCAATATTATTTTCTTTAAGGTCAATTTCCTTCAGGTATTTTTCTTTTTTGAGGATTTTTATCTTTTGAACCAATCGGTCTACCATGTTTTAAACGTTTCTTGGATTCATGAATCATATTTTTATCTATTTCCTTATTTGGAATTTCAACTGGAGTTGAAGCATTTGTAGCTGGTATATAAGATTTAGTTACTCCTTTTGTATTAGTAAATGTATTATCTTTTGAATTAGTAAACGTTTCATGTAATTGATTTGCAATTTTTTGCAGATGTATTATCTTTTGAACTTCTGTCTCAATTTGTTTTGTCCTCGGATCAAAATGTAATAAAGAAGGCTCACACCATGAGACATCATTTTGTTCTTTTTTCTTTTCCCCCTAATGCTGGGAAAATTGTCTTATTAAAGTGGCAATGAGCAAAACGTGCCGTAAAGACATCACCCGTTAAAGGTTAAATATATCTTATAATAGAAGTTGTTTTATATCTAACATATATTTCCAACCTTCTTCGAAGGCCCATTTTTGTGTGTTGCGGTGGTGCAATAGGAACATACACCGCACATCCAAAAATTCTAAGGTGGGAAATGTTTGGTTCATAAACAAGTTGTAAAGGAGAGTACTTATGATTTGCACTTGGTCCCATACGAATTAATGATCCAGCATGTAAATTTGCATGACCCAAAATAGACGCAATAAGTCTTGCTCTCATAATCAATGGTCTAGCTATTAATTGCAGACGTTTGATTAATGACTCAGCTAAACCATTTTGTGTATGTACATGAGCAACAGGGTGTTCAACAACAATTCCTACAGACATACAATAATCATTAAAAACATTTAATGTAAATTCACTTGCATTATCAGGTCTCACTCTTTTAACTATATAGTTAAGAAAATGTGCTTATAACTTAATAATTTCAGCAAGAGATTTAGCAAATACTACATTACGAGTTGATTATAAAAAGAAATGAGACCATCTGCTTGATGCATCTATTAAAACCATAAAGTATTTAAATGGTCCACATACATAGTGGATGGATTGGTCCACATATATCACTAGGGCTGTTCAAATAGCTCAACGCTCGAAACTCGCTCGAACTCGTTCGAAAAATGCTCGGAATTTTGCTCGTTCGGTTTTCCGCTCGATTGTACATGAACCGAACGGCTCGGTTCGGTTTCAAAACGAATCGAGCACGAGCAAAGGTATGCTCGCTCGTCGCTCGCTCGGTTTCGCTCGAATTATTTTTTAGTTTAGTTTTTATATATTATATACACGTTAATTTATTATTTTATTTAGTTATTTATCAATTACAAGTATTTTAATTTTGTAGGTAAAATGTAAAACAACTTACAACCCTAAAAAGTAAAAACCCTAATTCTCTAATACACCAAAACATAAAGTCACGCAGCCTGCTAGCCTCTCGACATTCCAGAAGACTTGAACCCACCCTCCAGCCCTTCACCTGCGGCCGCCGACCAGCAGCGCCACCCTGCGAACCGGAACAGCGGCCCATCGACACCCCTGCGGGCTGAGACATTCCTGAAGACTTTGCTCAGTTGCAAACCGGAACAGCTGAACCTACGACCGGACACCACTGCACCTGTGACCAGACCTGCCTCCGACTTGCATTTCCCGACCTGCTTCTTAATCGTAACATGAAAACGAGCGAAACTGAGCAAAACCGAGCGCTCGGTTAAAACCGAACCGAGTTCGAGCATGAAATTTGCGCTCGAATATGTAAATTTGAACCAAACCGAGCCGCTCGGTTTGAAACCGAACCGAGTTCGAGCAGAGCTGCGTTCGGTTCGGTTCGTGAACAGCCCTATATATCACCTTGAATTTTTTCAAGAAACATAGGTAATTTCTTTTCAACTTTTAATAGTGAAGGTCTAGTAATTAGTTTTCCAAGAGAGCAAGATGCACACAGAGGTATTTTATTTGATTGGGAAATCTTTTGATCTTTCAATGGATGTCCATATGTACTTTTAGTTGTCCTTTTTATCATTGTAGACCCCGGATGGCCTAATCTATCATGCCATAACTTGAATATCTCAAGATCATAAAAGTTCTTTTTAACTACCATGTGTGCTTGTTGCACATTAATATGCGTGTAATCCAAACCAGAATGGAGCATTGGCAGTTTTTCTAATATGTGTCTTTTGCTCATGATATGTAAATATTTTTCATTTTCAATGGTCATTGACTGAGTATCATATCCATTATGATATATGTTTTTGAAACTTAATAAGTTTCTCATTGATCTTGGGGAAAATAAGGCATTTTCTATTAAAATCTTTGTACCATTTGATAATACTAATCTAGCCTTTCCAACTCCTTCTATCAAGTCTGTAGGACCTGATATTATATCAATGGTTCCTTTTGTTGGTTTCATTTCATAAAAATATTGCTTGGATCTAAGTATAGTGTGTGTAGCTCCACTATCTGCTATACATATATCTCCTTCATTTATTTGGCCTTGTGCTCCGGTAAGAGTCATTTTTTTATATCTTCAAATATAAGAAAAAATAATAAGTGTATAATGAGTTTTTCAACAAGAAGTTCATTAATCTAGTTAACACGATACATGAAAAGAAAAATAATTAAACATAATTAAAGACACTAAAAAATAAGAGAATTACATAATTATTGCATACAATTATAATAATCTAGCAACATATCTTTTAGAGTTTCAAATTTCCAATAAAATCTGAGGTATTTAGCTCAACATTGATGTCATCAAAGTTATCCACATGGTTCACTTCTTTCTTTTTCCCTTTAAGGGATGCTTGGTATAGTTCACATAGATGTGAAGCAGTGCGACAAGCTTTTGACCAGTGGTTTATACTTCCACATCTAAAACATGAATTGCTATAATTTTGAGAAGTGCCAGCTTTATTTTAACTTGTTTTGATGGCTGAAACTGGTAGTTCGTTATCCATGACTACGACCACGACCGTGACCATGTCCACGACCATGACCACAAGAATTACCTCGGTAATTGTTGTTCCATTTGAAAGGATGATTACGCTCATTAAAATGGACCTTATCAAAATTTCCACTACCACGGCCTCGCCCACGACCTTGTTCCCATTTACATCTAGATTTTTTGTTATCATTACTATTAATAGCATTGACTTTTGGAATTGCTAGTGAACCTATGGGACGAGCTTGATGATTTTTTATTAGATCAAAAATTTTTTTAAAGTTTAGCAATCTGTATTGATTTTGCAAACTCATATTGGATGCATGAAATGTGGATAGAGTTTTTTTCAACATATCTTCCTCAATAGATTTATGCCCATAAAATCAAAGTGTTAAACATATTTTGAATACAGTAGAGATGCATTCATTTACTTTTTTAAATCTTAGAACCTTAGTTTGTTCCATTCATCTCTAGCAGCAGGAAGTAAAACTTTCTTTTGATGATCAAATCAGCTTTGTAAGTCTTTCCATGGATTATATGGATCATCATAATTTAAGTATTCAAACTGTAACATTTCATCAATATGTTTGTGCAAAAAGACATCAGCTTTCGCTTTGTCTTGTTCCGAGCAAGCATTCCCCTCTTGTATAGTTTCTAAAACACTCATGGATTTAAGATGTTTTTTTTACATGAGCATTCCACGGCGCATAGTTTTCTCCACTTATATTTAGGGCCTGAAATTTAATTTTCGCAATGTTTGACATTTTTGTTTGCTAAACAAGAATTAAGCAAATAAAAAGATAATTATTAGAATCCATATATATCAATATACATTTGGGTACAATAGAGAGGCAGAACTATAAACATATACAAACATATGAAAAGTTTAAAGTTTTCAAGTGGGAGTTCAACAATAAGGATAAGATTTAAAATGATCATTATAGTTGCGAGCATCAAAACTGGGTGGATCATCTTTGAAAAATTACCTCGGATAAACTTGAGAAAAGAGGTAATTTGTTTATTGTAAATGAAAATAGATTGATGGTGGTCAATTTATAGTTTAAATTAAAACTGTTTGCAACGACTATTTAAATGTTTGCAACAGTTATACAATCGTTTATAACGGCTATATAACCGTCATATGTGTGTGTATATATTAAGAACAATTTTAAGTAAAATGGATAATTGTAAGATCATGTTATACAACATGAATTTAGTTTATAAAAGCAATAGAGAATAAAAATAAAAAGTTAGGATAAGAATAAGATGTTAGTACGAATAAACGTTAATAAACATAATTCAAATGTTAGTTGCATAAAAGTCAGTTGACTTAAATGGAAATATTAGTTGTATAATTAAAGAATAAATGTAGTTGCATAGTTAAAAGTTAGATGTGTAAATAATTAGTTAAATGCATAAGTAAATGTTAGTAGACATTAAAGAAAATGTTAGTTGCATAATGAAAAGTTAGATGCATAAATAGAAGTTAGTTTTTTAGTAGTCACATGGTTATTAAGATGTCTACAATAAGATCTCCTTTATGTTCACTTTATTTATCTTAGTTATCTTCTTAATATATTATATTACAGATTATTACTAATGACGTGCTTATCTTGCTTAATGAATGACGTTATGCTTTATTGATCTTCTTGATTAAGATATAAGAGCTCTCGTGCTGATAACGTGTTATAATTTAACTATAATTATAACAAGATTATTGAAATAACTAAAAGAGTTTAAAGAAAGTAGTGGAGAGATGAGAAGAAATTTGTAACTTTTGAATTTATTCAAGATGGTGCATTTATTTCATTATCATGGAGGTAGTATTTATACTACAAATACATGTATTCTTTGATAGTTAACTATTTAGGAGTCAACTATGTAAATAATTTAACTCTTTAGGCTTTGAAAATTGACATCCAATAATTCATGATATTTCATAATATATATAAATAATATTCAATTTATATCACTTTCAAATCTCAAGTTAATAGAGAATTTCCAGCAAAAGATGTCGAAGTATTTTGAAGTAAGTAATTTGGGATTACTATCTTATTACTTGGGAATTGAGGTGTCACAAACTGAGCTGGAGGCATCTCTTTGTCAAGCTGGATGAGCAACCAAGATTCTAAAAGTCTTAAACCTGTAGGAAAATGACCCCACCCAATATCCTATAGAATAATGTCTTAAATTAGAGAAAACTAATAAGAGTGGACTGGTGGATCTAATTGATTTCCAAAGACGCCTAGGCTACCTTCGATATTTGACTCATACAAGACCAGATTTGAGCTACGTAGTTGGCATAGTTAACTGTTACATGGAAGCACCAAGATTGACTTATGTGCAAGCTGTAAAGCACATAGTTTGATATTTGAAGGGAACCATCAACTTTGGTATTTGGTATTCGAGGAGTTGAAATGCAAACCTAGTTGGATATAGTGATCAGTCTCACCCAACGAACCGTAAAGATAGGAAAAGTACAACATGCATGATTATTATTGCGGGGGTGGATCGATTGCATAAAATAACCAAAAGCAAAGTACATTGGTTTTGTTCTCCTATGATGCAGAATTTATGATGGCAATGACTACTACTTACCTAGCCATGGCTGAAAGGGATGCTAAAAGTCCTTACATGTTAAAAACTAGTTGTAATAAATATTTTAGTTGACAAGATGTCAGTTTTGAGTTGATGAAAAACCCAGTATTTCATGGGCAGAGCAAACATATAGACACGAAGTATCATTTTATTCGTGAATGTGTTGAAAAAATTTTGGTGATACTAATTTAATAGGAGAGAGATACATGAAAAATATTTAATTTATAAAGATACTAAACAATATTATTAGTAATTATAGTAACTATTAAATAGGAGAGAGAAATATGAAAAAATTGATGAGGAGGAACATATTATTGGTACAGTTCACCCTTTTATTAAGGTATGGTGATGGTGATTAATTATCAGTTTGTTTTGAGTCTTTATCTATCCCTAGTTTATTGGAGTTTAGTTAGATTAGGGTTGGTTCAATAGTTAGCTTTGTTATTAAGTTTTGATTTGTATTAATTGTGATGGATATTTTGTAATTAGATATCTTTTTCTTCTTTTTCTTCAATAAGATAGAAAATAGTCGTAGTGTAATTCCATTAATAAAATCTAATTTTTATTGTTTTTAGTTTTATGCTTGATTCAATTGTTCCTAATGCTTAATATTTGAAATATTCATACTAAAACAATAGCATTTTCACACCTTAATAGTAAAAAGATTCATACTAAAATAATAGCATTTTTAAACTAGTGTAAAATACATGGAAGGTTCCTATGGTTTGGGCTAAATTATGAATTTGATCCCTAAACTTTAAATATTATGGATATATTCTCCAACTATCATATTTGCTTTCATATATGGTCCAAAAAATTAAATAGATGTTAACATTTCTGTTAAATTCATTTGAATTATCTTTTTACTCTTAATTTATAAAATATATCAAAATCAAAGTCAAAATGAAACCCTACCAATCCATGTTTCTTATGTTTTATTTCAAAAGATTCAAATGCAATCAAATAGAAATCCTAAAGATGTGTGGGTTCGATTAGAACTAGTAACAAAAACTTCAATCCCTCGCGTTGCCTTTCAAGTTCCACCAAATGAAATAGGTTCCAGAGTAACTTTCGCATTTGTTGTTCAAATTACTCCATGTATATATTCAAACAATTTGTCTCACTTCACCTCCTTTGTTCTATAAATGAGAATAACAATTTTTTTTTTCATATAAATGCTCCAATGAATACCTAGTTATTAGTGAACCAAAACATACACCAGGAAAAATATTGTAAGTTTGCATAGCGCAATCAAAGAATTTCATTAATATAAAAGACGGTCAACTTTTATGTTCAAATTAATCCTTGTTAGCTATAATAAAGCGTGATGACTCAAAGATGGTGGTAAAAGGTAATGATGAACATTATTTGTACTTTGATGAATTGTAGGACTGAAGATCCAAATTCTTTGATGATAAGCCTGAAATTCTAGTTGTTGTTAGATGGTGCCAACGAAGATCCCATGTATTTAATTCTCTTGGCAAACCACTTTTCTAGTTGTTGTTAAGCCGCTTATTTGTTGAATCTAAAATTTGATATGGAAAACTTGAAAGAGGATGGAGATGGGTATAAGATCTTTAGAGGTGTTTTATTTGAGTTTGCAACCTGTGCAAAATACTTTTGGGAAGACGATAGATTGGCTGGCAAGGGTTTTATTTTATTTTATTTTATTTTATTTTATTTATTTATAATGATAAGGGTTATTTAGTAAATTTAATAGAAAATTTAAGCTCTTTAACTTCTTGGACTATGGATGAATGAAAATATTATATGTGACAACCCTAAAACCAAGGTTAGGTAAACTAACATTTTCAGAAATATTATAGATTGATAGGGTATGCTTATACATCTTATTAGGGATTTTTAAGGTGATTTTATTTGATTGATTCTAAGAATTTTTGTATGCCTAATTGAACATGCATATGATACGTGAACATGCATACATGCATGCAAAAACCTTTACGTATGCATGTATATAAATTCTTGTGAACTTTGTGATTATTGAACTATGTGTATAAGTTACCAAACCATAGGATTGTGTTGTTAGTTACTTGATTGATATATGCTTTCATCTAGTATGTAATAAACTAAGATCAAAACTTAATCAAACATTACCAAACAAGTTAACTTTTAGGAAGTGATATCAAAAACTAAATTAATCATAAAACACATGAACATCAAACTAAAACACAAAATTAATTCAAGTAATCGGTTCATTAGAGAAATAACTAACCTAGATTAGCAACTAATTAACCAACTAACATTAACTTAATAACTAAGATTGTCATTAGTGTCATGAGATGACACCTAGCCATCCATGGACACTAACCACCTTCCTAAGCATCACACCTATCATGCTAAATTAACACCTTATAACTCTAAATTAAACACATCACAATTCTAGAACTAGGAGTCATGATGATCTCCTAGTCTTCCTTACAAGTCTCGGCCGATGGAAACCACCACAACCACCATCATCATCGATCACAAACCACCACAATCGCCATCACCCATCTCTCGGCTCTCTCTCTCGGTTTCAAAATCTCAACCAAACATCCATCTCCTTCGACTCTCTCTCGGTTCCCAAGTTACAACCAACATCCGCACCTCTTACTCACTCTCTCGGCCCCAACATCAACCGCACACCATCATCAAAAGCTCCACATGATCATCATAACATCAACCATCTTTAACCAACATACTTGAGGTCAACATTCAAGCTCAAGAACAACCACACCAAGTTGGATCATCAAGCACTTAAGAAGCAATCTCCTAAGCCTTTCTTATACTTCAACCAGGTTTGATACTTAAAACCTATGAGTAACAAGTTAAGTATATAACATACATAACCAACCCTTTTGAGTTATAAAACATCAAAGCTATTTACTAAACCTTATGAATGCTTGATTTTCAATCAAAAATCAGTAAGAAAAGGATTTAAAACAGAAAGTTTGAGGAATTTTATAGAAACAAAGAATTTAAACAAAACAAAGGGTTTAAAGGGTTGAAATACTTCTTATTTCATGATTTAGATTAAAAATCTAAATGACTGTGATTATGGGAATAAAATTTAGAAATTTGTTAGAAAATATTAGAAGTAATAAACTGGAAAATATGGAATAATTATATGGGATATATTAATTTATATAATTAAATTATGAAAATAGAAGAAAAATACCAAACAGGAGATCTAGATATGATAAAATTCTGGAAAAATTATATGACAACCCTAATATAATATTTGAATTACAGAATAAATGTCGTGAATTAACTCTATAGTATGATAAAGTTTCGTATTTTAGAATAATTAATAAGAAGAAAATCAAAACTGACAGCAAAACAGTAGATAAATTATAAAAATTTTACATAACATTTTATATGCTAAATAGGACAGAATGTATAAATTTCAAAAGTTTTGGAGATATGTAGCTATTTCTGCTATTTATTGTGAAACTTGTGAAAATTCTAAGAAATTACCCGTAAGGAGATATTAATTGAAACTTTTATGGGATAATCTAGATATTGAACTATTACTGTTGCTCAAATTTGGTAATTTTTGGACAAAAATAGCTACTGTTTGAAAATTTTGACTTAATTAACAAAATAAGTGCTGAAATTTTTTAAGAAATATGATTTTATTCTAACAAATAATTATTTTATAAGAAATATTTGACTTGTTGCTAGAATTAAGGTGAGTATCATGGCCCCATTTTGATTTATAAATATTCGGGGGAAAAAACATACTATTTGTTATTGAAATTGATGCAAATTTGAAAGTTTTGATATGTTACTATCATTTTGACCCAACTATTAATTCGGATGAGGAATCGTCAAATAATATAGGTAGCGCTACTTAGGAATATGTCATCCTGCATCTGCCTGACTAGGGTATGAATGTTATATTATTTGATTCTGTGGTTTGTATTTGACAGTTATGAATCACTTGACATGTGAGTAGGTTTGGTTGTGAGTTACTTATGATGCATCAATTAAAATTTTGTTATTGAATAAACCTATGTTCTCACCAACTTTATGTTGACTGTTTTGAGTATGTTTTTTCTAGTTGATAGCATGTATTATAACTTAGTATATACGTTTAACCTATACAATAGGTGGTAGGAGTATATAGGGCAGCTGTGTGTCTAGATCACTTTGGATTTGATGGATCTCAGCGTACATGTGGACGTTCACATCCATCACTAGCTGGGAGTTAATGTGAAGTGATCAAGACATCTATTTTGATCTGGGATTACTAAATGTAACAGTATAATAGTTAGACAAATTTTGTATAAATATTGTAATTCTGAATTATTAAATGAAAGTTTATGTTTGGTTTTATTGCTAGGATTTATAATCAATGTGTTTTGAATTGAGAAGTCACACCCAAGCATCTCACGCTTCCACTGGGATGTGACAGATTGGTAGCAGAGACAATGGTTATAGAGAATTAGGTATTATCAATAAATGCCTAGACTATAACCATAAGCTCATATGATAACAAATTTTAAAGCATGGTAAATATGTGTATATATATATATATATATATATATATATATATATATTCTTTCCATGAATTTATGTGAACATGCCTATGATAATGAACTCTTATTATATGAGATGTATATGATTGATATGTGAATGTGAAATTTTGTGAGCTTATTTGACTAGTTGTTTTTGACTAGTGATGGTATAAATTGAAATTTTGTAAGAATTTTGCAGCATGAGTACGTATAATTCTGATAGCCACCATATCAAAACCGATCCTTCGAAACATCCGGACCATAGCAACCATAAACAAACAACACCAGAAATTGAGCCTCAGGCTAATATAGAAATATAACATAAAGCCAAAGTTTCATCCGGCGTGCACTAGTATCAATCAGGGGATATACGATCGAGACCCCTAGGAAAAGTATACGATGTGGTAAGAAGTTTCTGATTAAGAAAGTTCAAGAGCCAGAAGATAAAAATCTAGAAACCCTTCCCTCGACATTAGACATAACACCTATAACTCGACCCGATGCTTCTGAAACTAAAGAAAAAAGAATCAAGAGAAAAAGGTTGGAAGAATGTCAGATAGAAACAGCCAACCAGATTCTTAAGAAAGTTAAGAAAATACAACGAGAAATTCGGGTAATCCAAGCAAATGTCAAAGAAATGAAGGAAGGAAGCAAAAGCATCTTCATTAAGATATGGAACTGGGTTTGGGGAAATTAGTATTATAGGAACCCTAATTTATTATGTGACTACTTTAAAATATATGAAATAAATGAAATATTTTGTGTATTAAATGTTATGCTATAATTTGAATGAAAATTTTGAGTTATATTAGTATAATTAATATGTAGTGAAAAATGCCGCCAAGGAGAGATATTCAACCAGTACAAAGAACTACCCATGTTGGACGACCAAGAACTAGATTAGGAGAAGAAACTCCGCCAGTGAATACCACTGCAAATGAGAATGAAAGAATTTCTCAAATAGTAACTCAACAATTGGAAGCTGCAATACCTACGTTAGTGGCTCAACTCCAATAGAACCTTAACCTCGGAGGTGTACCACTTGGGAATGAAGAACCAGGGAATGCTAATGGAATAGAACACCGTGAGGAAGAAGTTATAAGCATAACTAAAAAGGGATGTTCTTATAAGACTTTTATGTCTTATAAACCTCAGGACTTTAATGGAAAAGGAGGAGCAGTACAAGCACTACGTTGGTTAGAAGGAACAGACTCAGTATTAGACACCAGTGAGTGTGCTGATAATTGCAAGACCCTGTTTGCTTCGCATTCTTTGAAAGGGGAAGCACAGTTTTGGTGGAAGATGGAAGTTCAAACTAAAGGAAGGAATACTATGAATGGATTAAGATGGGAAGAATTTGAAAACCTAGTGATAGAGAAATACTGTCCTTATAATGAAATAGAAAGGATAGAAGCAGAGTTCTTAGCACTAGAAATGAAGGGTGCTGCACATCAGGAGTATACTGATAGGTATAATGAGTTATCTAGGTTAGTGCCACATCTAGCGACGCCAGAAGCTAAAAGGATAGGAAGGTATATATGGGGTTTAGTACTCCAGATAAGAGAAATGGTTGAGTCAGCAATGCCGAAGACTTTTCAGGATGCAGTAACGTTATCAGTAAGCTTGATTGATGAAATGATAAGGAATGGATCATTCACTGATTCAAGGGTTGGAGAGAAAAGAAAGTGGAGCAACAACAACTCAGGAGGGAAATTTGGAGGAAATCAGCATAAGAAGGTAAACAGAAATCCAGTAAGGAACTTCATGGGGATCGTCCAGGAAAGAAGACCGTAGATAGAAGGTCAATAATGGTGTAATGCTTGCAGAAGGCACCAAAATGGTAAATGCATGATAGTGATTTGTTATAATTGCAAAAAGAAAGGACACCTATCAAGAGAATGTAAGGAACCCGCAAACCCTAAACCAGTTTGCTACCAGTGTGGAAATGAGAATCATTTTCGCAACAAGTGTCCAGAGCTAAAAGGAAAAACTCCAATGAACCCAAACAATCCACGTGGTAGAGCATTTGTACTACAAGCTAAAGAAGCGCGACAAGAACCGAATGTGGTGACGGGTACGTTTCTCATTAATGATCAATATGCAACTGTATTATTTGATACAGGAGCAACTCGTAGCTTTGTTTCGAATACATTTAAACCTTTACTTAGATTAGCCTCAGAGAATCTGCAAAATAAAATATATAATAGAATTAGTTGATGGAAAAATAATAGAAGCTAGTGAGATTATTCCTAATTGCACCTTGAATTTAGAAGATCATTGTTTTGGTATAGATTTGATCCCTATTGAATTAGGAGGTTTTGACATTGTTGTGGGTATGGATTGGTTAAGTAGGAATTAGGCTGAAATTATCTGTGGAAAAAGAATGATTAAAATTTCTTTGATTAAAGATAATAAAAGTCTTTTCATATATGGTGAAAAACCTAGAGGTGCTATGAAAATAGTATCATGTAAGAAGGCTCAGAAATATTTGAGAAAGAAATGTTTAGCATTTCTAGCCCATGTAGTTGATACAAAATTAGATAAGAAGAACTTAGAAGATGTTCCCATCATTAGAGAATATCTAGAGGAATTTCCTGATAAATTACCAGGAACTGCACCTATTGCCAAGTCTTTGTATCGTTTGGCGCCAACAGAAATGAAAGAGTTAATGAGTCAACTCCAGGAGCTATTAGATAAGGGATTTATACGCCCTAGTGTATCACCTTGGGGAGCTCCGGTTTTATTTGTGAAGAAGAAAGATGGAACCTTTAGGATGTGCATCGATTATAGAGAGCTCAATAAAGTAACTATTAAGAATAGGTATCCTCTCCCCAGGATAGATGATCTATTTGATCAACTGCAAAGGATCTAGTTATTTTTCAAAAATTGACTTAAGATCAGGATATCACCAATTGAGGGTGCGAGATGAAGATATACATAAGACTGTGTTTAGAACTCGATATGGTCATTATGTGTTCCTTGTAATGCCATTTAGGTTAACTAATGCTCCAGTAGTGTTTAGGGATCTAATGAATAGAGTGTGCAAACCTTACTTAGATAAGTTTCTCATAGTATTTATAGACGACATTTTAATCTATTCTAAGTGTAAGGAAGAACATGAGAAGCACCTAAGGCTAACTTTGGAGTTACTTCGGAAAAAAGAACTGTACGCCAAATTTTCAAAGTGTGAATTCTAGAAAAGAGAAGTACAAGTTTTGGGACATATAATTAATCAAGAAGGAATTCAGGTCGACCCAACAAAGATCGAAGCAATTAAAAAGTGGGAAGTTCCAACAACTCCAACTGAGGTACGTCAATTCTTAAGGTTGACTGGTTATTATAGAAGGTTTATAGAAAATTTCTCGAGAATAGCTCAACCTTTAACAGAATTAACACAGAAAGATAAGCCGTATGTTTGGGGAGAAAGACAAAATGTTGCATTTGAACTCTTGAAAAATAAATTATGCTGTGCTCCTATATTAGCTCTTCCAGATGGTACAAATGATTTTGTAGTATACTGTGATGCATCATATCAAGGTTATGGATGTGTTTTAATGCAACGAGATAAGGTAATTGCATATGCATCTAGACAACTCAGAAGAAGTTAGAGAAATTATACTACACACGATTTGGAACTAGGAGTCGTAGTATTTGCACTTAAGATTTGGAGGCATTATTTATATGGAACCAAGTGCATAATTTATACAGATCATAAGAGTTTGCAACACATATTTGATCAAAAGATTTTGGATATGAGAAGAGAAGATGGGTGGAGTTACTAAGTGATTATGAATGTGAAATCAAATATCATCCAGGAAAGGGAAATGTAGTGGCTGATGCGTTAAGTAGGAAGGAGAGAACTAAGCCATTACGAGTTCGTGCCATGAGGATGGAATTACACTCGAATTTAGTAAGTCAAATTTGAGAAGCCCAACATAAAGATGAATTAAGAGGTGTGATGGGGCAGGACAAACACCTAGAAGCTATGTCAGATGGAATACTGAGATTTAGAGAAAGAATTTGGATTCCTAATAATGATCTGCTTAAGGAAACTTTTTTAAAGGAAGCACATAAGTCAAGATATTCAGTACATCCAGGAAATAATAAGATGTATAAAGATTTGAGGAACCAGTACTGATGGCAAGGAATGAAGAAATCTGTTGCAGAATTTGTAGAAAAGTGTGATATCTATTTAAGAGTAAAGGCGGAATATCAAAAAACCTCAGGTTATTTACAATAACCAGAAATCCCTAAATGGAAATGAGATCAGATTACCATGGATTTTGTAACCAAATTACCCAGAACTGCAAGTGGGTATGACACAATGCAGAACCGTTTGAAGGGTTCAAGTCAGTTTTCATAATGAGGAGAGACTTAGAACACTTAACAGATCAAATAGGGAACTAAATAGTTTATGATGATACTAAGATAAACACAAGTAAATAGGAGACACAAAGCTTAAGAACAAGATAATTGGTTTTCAAGGAAGATGTATATTGCTCTCAAGTTCTATTACAAGTGTTACAAAGCACACATTCTAAGATATAAGAACCTAAGATACTTTATACTACATCCTACAGCCGGCCATACTTTGAAAGCCAGCTGAAAACACTAATCTAGACAACAAGATCAATGTAAAGTCAAAAGGTAGATTGCCTTTTGACATGTGACTATGACATGCCATAGCTCACATCCTATTCTAATACAAAAAGGATAAAAGTACATAAAGTAGAAAGTTACAGACTCAAGACCTTAATCTACAGCTTCCTAAAGCATGGACCTTTTCACCAACTTGTGTAAAGTTGGTGAGCCTGCAGAGTGGCAGCGGAAAGTTGGTCAGATTTTCTAAAAAGTTGTTGATCACAGAGAGCATGTCTTCTCTGTCTTCGGAAGAAATCAGTCTTCTATCTTTGAGGCTTCGGAAGACTTTGTCTTCTAAGCTTTGGAAGACTTCATCTTTGGCTTCGAAAGAATTGGTCTTTTGGCTTCGGAAGATTTTACACATGTGTAATTTTCTTGTAGAGTGTAAAACTTCCGAAGTAACTTCTACCATGCACAAAGTGCATGCATGCAGGAGACACCTTGACTGTTTTGAGTGCGTCAGCCTCTTCAATAATCCTTAAAAACTCCCCCTAGGCTGATGCTACCAAAACAGAGAAGTTCTTCAGCAGTTGATAGTCCTCATTAGGATCAGTAGCATTCCCTTCTTTATCAGCTGATCTAGATCTTTCAGACTCTCATAGAACCTTCTCATGTCAAAGATATCATACAGAGGTAGATCAAGCATGTCCTGCCAGAGATAGACATCTTGACCACCTTGATCTCTTACAACATACCATCTGTCTGGATTTGCAGCAAAAGTCCAGGACAAAATGGGTCTTCCTGATGCAAGAGGCTCAACCTGAATTAGAGTTGATTGGTCATCATCTTGTTGCACATCCTCAGGATGTCTTGACTCATCCTGAGGTGATGAGGTGGATGCCTTGGACTTTTTTTTCTTTCTTCTGTCCCTTCTAATGGCCATCCTCTTCCTCACTCTATACTTCAACTGAGGAGTTTGGCCTGCAGCACCAGATTGCCTTTTTGAGCTCTCCTCAGTTGGGTCCTTATTCCCCATTTTATCAGTAGGAGGGGTCTTAGAACCCTGCTGTGGGTCAGAAGATGAAGTTGGCTTAGTTGTAGCTTCAGGTTCAGGCTGTGTTGTCTTTTCAACCTTCACCTCAACTTCAGGTGCAGCTGGCCTTGGTGGAGAATGCAAGTCCACAAGCTGACCTTCTTTGATCTTCTGCTTGATCCTCCTGATGTGCTCATCCATTGTGGATAGAGACATAGGACCAAGTCTCCTTCTAGAGAACCCATACAGCTTCAAGAAGCTCACCATCTTTTGTCTGTCAGCAGACTTCTTCTCTTGGGCTCTGATGGTGGCTCTTGTTTTAGCAGCTTCCTCTCTCATTTTTTTAATAGCTTTTCTTTAAGTTTGAGCCTCTTCATCAAGCTGTTCTAGGTACTCAAACTCAATGTATTCAAATAAGAGGTGATTGAGGGCTGCTGCCTGATAGAGTCCTGTGGCACTTAGATAAGCAATCATCTTTTGTCTTTCTTGTTCCCTGCTTATCTGAGTTTCTTTCTCTTCAACAACCACATACTCCTTCTCAGGACTTTCATGAACTAGAGAGAGGACAGGAGCTTTTTGTTGTCTTTTTCTTTTTCTCTCTTCTTTGATTTTGAGGAGTAGTTTTGCTGCCTCAGCCTCCTTCCTCTCTTGCATGAAGCTTGGGACTTCTCCTGATCTTTCTCCCCTGGCCTTCCTCTTCCTCTCTCTCTCTCTCTTCTCCTCCTCAATCTCCTCAGGAGTCATCTTCCTTTTCCCTTTGTCAATTGTGGGCCTGTATGACTCAGGGTGGAGAGAGTTTTGGCCTGCAGATGGTTGTGATGAGCTTGAGCTCTGGCCAGAGAGAGGTTGTGATACACCTTCACCAGCAGGTGTGTCACTGGGGGTACTGGGTATAGACGGTGAGCCTGTCTCAAGGTTCACAGGTTCTTCTGCCGGGCCTTCAACCAAGGTTTCCCTTTTGAAGCTAATCTTAGGGTCTGCCTCAATATACAGTTGACCAACAGTTTTCCCTGCTAGTCTCTGTCTATATAAAATTGCTCTGTGTCTGAATTCCCTCATTACCCAATCTTGGATCACCACAGCTAACCTGCCAGCCTGTCTGTTTTGGCTTGGGTTGATGAAAGGCAAGTTAACCAAGTTCATACCATCATGGAAACTCAGGGTCTAAAAGTTGAAGAGTTCCTGCTGCCACTGAGCCCTTGATAGCACCAATGCCATTCTTGAGGAATCATACCACCATCCCATAATTGGATTTTCAGCTAGATGGGATGGGGCAGGCATGGACATTAGAATTCCTTCCTCAAATTGTTGTTGAAGTAAGGCCTCCACATCAGTGTGAGCCTGAGGGAGTTGTTGAGTCTGGACAACTGCAAGTGAGGGTGGTGAGTCGTCATTGTCCACACTTATGACAGAACTCCCAGGTTCTGTGGTTGTAGAGACTTTCTCCCCCTTTTTGGTAGCATCACCCATTTGCATGGTGAGCTGGATGTCAAATCCACTACTTTCACAGGTTCTTGTGGACCTGGATGAGTTTGTCTTAATGGTCTCTCAGTTAGCTTGCCCTTAAGATCGGTGATCTCAAGTTGCTGGTCATTGACCTTCTTCTGTAAGGCAGTCACTTGAGATTCCAAGTGACTTACCTTGGAGACCAAAGAGGTGCACATGTTTTCTAGTTGTTGCACCTTTAGTTTCAGACTCCCCTCATGTTCAGATGAAGAATCATGGGGGGATGAGAGAGTTGGACTGATGTCTTCTCCCTCATCACCAGCATAGTATTCTTGGTTGCTGGATTTCCTCTGCTCACTAACAACTTCAAGTGAAGTGTCAATGGGCTGAGTTGCCATGGCTAAGTTCTTAATGATATAGTCACTAGCAGTAGTGAGAGCCTCTTCCATATGGACCTCCTGAACTTGTTCAGGGAGATCCACCTCAGTTTGGGGTGGATGATGTGGGCTAGATATGGGAGTGACAGGAGCACTCATCTCTCCTTGAGCAGGGGTGAAGAAGAGAGACTCATGGTACTCACTGAATCCCAAATCTTCATCATCATAGAATTTAAGGTTTGGGATTGGTTGGTTGAGACCTAGAGGCTGGAGATGGTAACTGTCCCTTAAAGGTTGATCACTAGAGTTTTGAGACTTTGAGTGAAGGCTTAAGGCTGTTTGGTTATGAGCTCATCAGGCTGAGCATGAGGAACCTCATCACTGATAGTATGAGAGATGGGAGTGGTTTGCTCCTCAAGAGAAGTGGGAGCTTTAGTGTCCACTTCTTCTTGCATGGGTGGTGATATGGGGGACTGCTCAGAGTGAATAGCTTGAACAGGGGTTCGTTTGTATTTTCTATAGTAGCTGATGGTTATTGTAGGTTGATGGGGTGGATGAGAAACAACAGGTGTGGGTTCAACACTAGCTGATGTTGCTAGGTTGTCACCTTGAGCACGAGTTCTAACATGTTTGGGACAAGGGCTGTTTCTACCCCAGAGAATCCCACAGTTGGTTTTCTTATTATTATAAAGATGCCGGGCTTAATCTGTCCCAATTTAAGAGTTTTACCTGTCCCCTCAACTGTGAGCCCAGTTCATAGTTGAGAATGTGCTGGACATATCTAGGGAACATGTAATACTCCAAGGAGTCCAAGTTTGACAGTAAATTAAGATAAACAAAGTGAGAATACCTGAACTTGACCCCCTGAACCAGTCCATGGACTATGAAGCACAGATCCTTAGGAATCTGGTCCCATCCTCCATGCTTGTTGGACAAGCTGCGTATGATGACATGGAGGAGGTACTTTCACTGGGAAGAGACCTTCCCTTTCCTGAAGGTTCTGACTGAGGAGTCTCCTTCATATCCCATCTGCACAAAGAACTGATTAACAACAGATTTGGGAAAGGACACATCACTTTCTGCATCATCCAGCTGAAGATGGTTGTTGATGATGGCCGGAGTGATGAAGATTGTCCTCCCCTGCACTGTGGTAGACAGTGCCTTCTCCCCGTCCATGGTGACCTCTTAACAGGTCCGCCAGAAGTCCAGCAACTGATCCTCGTAGAGAGGAGGATCAATGGTGAGGGAGGTGAAGTAGTTTGACAAAGAAAGGAAACAACAAATTTCTGAGAAAGCAGGATCTTTTTGAGAGTTCAGCAGAGAAACCTGATTGTGTTGCGTGTGTAGTTGCATGGAGAAATCGGGTTCATTTCTACGGTTAAGGTTGGCCATTTGAGAGAGCTTCATCAGGAAGAAAAGTAAGAACAAAGTCGGTTTCTGGATGAATTTAGGTTAGAAGAGTGTTGCAAATGATGAAAGAAAAGTTAAAGAGGGGGAAACCGTAGGGTATATATATGAAATGGATTTGAGACAAAGTTAATGCGAAAGGATAAACTTTAAAATCCGGATGTCGGTCTCACCTCTGAAAAAGTGCCCAAAAGTAGTTTTCTTGAAAGTCGAAATCTTCCGAAGGTAATTTGGCTTCGAAAGTTTTTGATAAAAGCTTCCGAGACCAACTTGGCTTCGGAAGATATTTCGAAAAGTTTTGAAAATTTTGCTTCGAAAGAAAAAAATACTTAGAGTATTCTTCTTTTTTCAGAGATAAGTACTTTCGGAAGATAATTGTCCCTTAATATCATTTAAGTACTTAACAAAAATTTGGCTTCGGAAGATATTCAGAAAATTTATTCCGAAGGTAAATTGTCGTAAGTAGTTAGTTGATATTAAAAACATAATTTTCTTCCAAAGGTAACTTAGTTTCTTTCGAAAAAAAAGATGTTCAAAATTCTAAAAAATCTGAGGAATATTTTCTAAAAGAAACTTCTTCCAAGTTAGTTAGGTTCTTATAAGGGTGATAAAATAGACAACTAGGGACACATAGATTTTAGAAATAATATTGAATTTAAGTTTAAGAAAAAGCTACTCAAAGTTTATCATCCCAATAGCTGATATAAGATACTTGAATCTCTGTTCATCAAAAGCTTTAGTGAACAGATCAGCATATTGTTCATTTGTGTGAACTTTGACTAGTTTGATTAACCCTTTTACAAAATTATCTCTAACTAAATGATACCTGATGTTGATATGCTTCGTCCTTGAGTGCTGCATAGGATTCTCTGTAATAGAGATAGCACTATTGTTGTCTATATGGATGGGAGTCTCCTTGAAGTTGAATCCATAGTCTAGCATCTGATTCTGAATCCAAAGCACTTGAGCACAGCAGCTTGCAGCAGCAATGTATTCAGCTTTAGCAGTTGATGTAGATACACAGGCTTGTTTCTTGCATTGCCATGAGACTATCCTTCCACCAAGAAATTGACATCCCCCTGATGTAGACTTTGCAGTCATATTGCAGCCATCATAATCACTATCTGTATATGCATACAGATTGAGGTCAGAATTCTTTGGATACCAAAGGCCAAGTAATGGAACACCTTTGAGGTATCTTAAAATTCTCTTGACAGCAACCAGGTGTGACATCCTAGGGTTGGCTTGATATCTAGCACAGATACATGTGGCTAACATCATATCAGGCCTGCAGAAAGTAAGATACATGAGAGACCCAATCATAGCTCTATAGAGATGCTCATCTACACACTCCCCTTTAAGGTTAGGTCCAAGGGAGTGGTTTCTTGCTATGGGAGTCTTTGCAACCTTGCAGTCAGTCATGCTGAATCTTGTCAGTATGCCTAGAACATACTTTGACTGACTTATGAAGATGCCATTGTCAACCTGCTTCACTTGAATTCCTAGAAAGAAATTGAGTTCCCCTATGGCACTCATTTCAAATCTATTCTTCATCAGCTTCTCAAAGTCTTTGCAGAGCCTTGGATTAGTTGACCCAAAGATAATGTCATCTACATACACTTGAACCAGCATCAAATCATTTCTTGTTCCTTTGATGAAGAGAGTTCCGTCTATAGTACCCCTTCTGTAACCATGCTAACATAGGTACTGAGATAGAGTGTCATACCGCTTCCTTGGAGCTTGGTGCAACCCATATAGAGCTTTATCAAGCTTGCAGACATAATCAGGATGATCAGGATCTGCAAAACCAGGTGGTTGTTTGACATACACTCATATAAGAAAGCACACTTGACATCAAGTTGGTAGACCTTGAAATTCTTGGATGCAGCAAAGGCTAGGAATATCCTAATAGCTTCAAGTCTTACTACTGGAGCAAAGACATCAGTGTAATCAATTCCTTCTTTCTGAGTATACCCTTGAACAACTAGTCTTGCCTTGTTCTTGATGACAAGTCCTCTATCATCTTTCTTGTTCCTGAACACCCATTTGGTTCCTATAGCAGTCTTCCCAGGAGGAAGAGGACATAGGTTCCAAACCTTCTGTCTTTTGAGTTGAAGCAGTTCCTCCTGCATTGCTTCAACCCAACTTCCATCTTTCAGAGCCTCCTCAAATTTCTTTGGCTCTACTTGGGATAGAAAACAAGAGTAGAGACATACATTTTTGTCATGGGTTTGTCCTCTTGTTCTTACCCCCCTGTCAACTTCACCAATGATGTTTGTGGTAGGGTGAGACTTGTGGATCCTTAATTGAGGGATCACAGCAAGTTGGTTGGAAAGATCCAAATTTGAAAAATTTTGATCAGGCAAAGCAGATTCATCCACTACATCAGCATACTTATCAACAGAAACTTAATCCAATGAGTGTGTGACATCAATGATGTTGTCTTCCATGGAGTCGCATCAAGAAATTCTTGATCACTGTCATCATTTCCACTTTCTTCAACATTTGGAACTCCTTCCCTTTGGTTCTGTGCCTCTGAGCTGGAATTTGAAGGCACTTTAGATGTATTAGCAGGATTTGTCATTGTTGTGCTGATAGGAGCTCCATCTGCAGAATTAGTTACCACTAGAGCTGAAGTAGATTGACTTGAAGGTCTTCTCAGCTCAAATCTTGGATCTTGATAGGTTACCTGTAGATCTTGAAACATTCTCACAAGACTTGTTAAAACAGTTGGTAACTAAATCAGGATCAAACAGCCAATCAGGACCAGAACCTCTCACACAAGGAGTGTGTTCATTGAAAGTCACATTGGCTGACTCATCAATAATTTTCGTTTTGAGATTGTACACTCTATAAGCCTTAGCTTGAGAAGAGTATCAAATGAAGTATGCATCATCTGATTTCTCATCAAATTTGGCTATATGATCTCTGGTATTCAAGATGGTGCAAGGACATCCAAATGATCTGAGGAAACCAATGAAAGGTCTCCTTTTGTGTCACAGTTCATAAGGAGTCTTACCATAAGTCTTAACTACTAAAACTCTATTCTGCTCATAGCAAGCAGTGTTCACTGCTTCTACCCAGAAGGTGATAGGCAATTTAGAGTCAGACAACATAGTTCTTGCAGCTTCAATTAGTGTCTTGTTTCTCCTCTCAGCAACACCATTTTGCTGAGGAGTCCTGGCAGCACTATATTGTCTTAAAATACCCTTTTCATCACAAAATGTATTAAGGATTTGGTTCTTAAATTCTGTTCCTTAATCATATCTTATGATCTTGACCTTGTGATTAGATTGATTCTCAATCTTCAGAATGAAATTCTTCAATATCTCAGGAGTCTCATCCTTAGTTCTAAGGAAAAAGACCAAAGTGAATGTAGTGAAATCATCTGTGATACTAAACAATATGAGGTCCTTCCTAAACTCATTACACTGGTGGGGCCAAAAAGATCCAAATGTAACAAGTGTAGGGGAGTAGTGATGGAGTTTCTTTCCTTTGGCTTATAAGACACTTAATGCTGCTTCCCTTTCAGGCATGCAACACAATGGTCATCACTTGTAAACTCTTTCTTTGGCATTCCAGTTACCAAATCATTCTTAATTAATTTATTCATGTTCTTAAAGTTTACATGGCACATTCTTTTATGCCAGAGAAAAGACTCATCACTATTTGCTTTAGACAGAAAGCAAGACACTTCTCTAGAAGGAGAAGTTTCATGCAAGTCCATCTTGTACATGTTCTCTTTCCTGGGGACTCTGAGCAGGATATGCTCTTGAGGAATGACCACCCCAGGCTTTAGAACAATGCACTCATGCTCAGTAAAGAGCATGTTATGCTTTTGATCACAAAATTAGGATACACTCAGTAGATTGTACCCAAGCTCCTTGACAAAGTTTACCTTCTCAATGCAGAGCTTACCATTTGTGACCATGCCCCTTCATGTAATGTAACCTCCTACATCTCCTCCAAAAGCAACAGGCCCTCCATCAATCTTTTCAAAATTTTGGAGTAGAGAGCCATTGCCTGTCATGTGCCTGGAACAGCCACTGTCAATGATCCACACATTCTTGTTGGTCTTTAGCTGTTCCTGCATAAAAAGAGATGATTAGTTACATTTGGAAACCCAAGCCTTGCTGGTCTTGGGCTCAGTAATATCAGCAGAAGACAATGCAACAGTAATTGATCCTATGTTCAAGCTTTGAGGATCAGTAGCTGTTGTTGATGAAAAACTTTCAGTCACATGGTCTTTCTTTGTCTTCCACACCACCTTTGGAAGCTTAGACTTGACCTTCACCACTTTGGAAGTTTTGACAACTTCAGAAGTTTTGGAGACTGGACCTTCGAAAGATCTTGCTTTCACTGCATCAGGCTTCAGTACTTCGGAAGTATTCCTTTCTTCCGAGACCAATTCTTCTTCCGAAGGCAAGTTTTCACTTGTCTTCTTCTTTACCTTGGAACTTCTGAGAAGAAAAGCTTTTCCTTCAAAAGTTGGCTTCTTCTTGATCTTTTCAAAAGATTTCTTCTTGATCATGTGGACAGTGCTTTTAGGATTGTAGATGCAATCCTTAGCTAAATGAGAAGTACTGCCACACATGACATAGTCAAACTGCATTCTTTTGAAAGCCTTCTTTTGAGAGCAAGGCTGATCTTGATCACTTTCCACTTCTTTCTTCTTCTTCACAGATGAAGTAACAAGTCTTTTAGGGAGAGACTTGCTGCTGGATGTGGATGGTTTAGGTTGTGCAGCAGTGGTACACAACAAATCAGCCTTCTTTTTGTTGTTGTTGGATTGAGGTTGACATAAACTAGAACCCCTGGTACTAGGATTCATAGTTGAGTCTTCAGCTTTTACCACTTCAAATCCTGTAGAGATGAACACTTGTTTCTACTTAGAGTTGAAGGTGGCCTTGATCTCTTGAGCTTTCTTGGACTTTCTCTTAGCTCTTCTGATCAAGTTCTTCCTCTTGGACTTTGACAACCCAACATAATTCCTCTTCTCAGGAGAATAGTGACCTTTCTTAGGATGATCTTCTTCACTCTTCTTAGATCCATGCTTCACTATCTCCTCTTCATCCTCTTCACTCATAGGGTCTATGAGGGGAAGCTCATCTTCACAAGTTCCACACCTTGGAGATCTTTCTGATAGTAAGGAGTGTGGAGGAGCTATCTCAGTAGATCCTAGTCCCTGCTTATTTTGATAACACACTTTGGCATGCAGAGATGAGGATATCATGTTCTTGAAGGTCTCTTCTTCAAGAATACATTTTTCTGCCCTGGCTTTGCTGATCACAAGCTAAGCCTGGCATTCAATTAACTTAGTGATGAGATCTTTAATCTGAGTCCTGTAGTTGGTGTGTTCATGTTTGAGAGTTGAAATGGCTTTCTCTAAATCTTCTATTTGTTGTTTATATCTATTTTCAGCTCTTTTGAAATCAGATTAAGATATTTAAGGACTCAAGATCAGATCTCATTTCTAAGTTATAGGACCTGTATCTATTAACTTTAGCAATACATTCAGGCGTACAAATATGTTCCAATACCTTGGCTTCATCATGATCAGCCATCAGTGCTTGGTTAGGAGATGCATCCTCAACTTGAAAGCTCCAGTCAAAGCCTCCTTCTTCAACAGCAACTATAGCTTGCTGCTTTGGCTTCTCATTCTGGTTGACTCCTTCAGTGTAGTTTGGTCTGGCTGTGCTTTGCCACCATTTGTTCTAGGTGCCTTGCACTCCCTGGCAAAGTGTCCCATTTGGTTGCAGTTGAAACACTTCACCTTGCTTTTGTCCAGTCCAAACTTTCCACTGGCGCTTTGCTAGGAAACTTCCTCCCTGTCCGCTTGTAGAACTTCTTGGCTCTGTGAGTGAGAAGAGCCATCTACTGGACTATCTCCATGTACTCCAGATCATCTAGATGGATACAGTCCAGGTCTTCAAGGTGAAGAGAAAGCTGCTTGAACTCTCATCTACAGACACAAAAGCATGGGAAGAGCTTGTCTCTTGGAATGGACTTCCTTGGATGTAGCTCTCCCTTGGTGTCTCAGGGAAGGTGATGAAAGGACCTTTTTGTGAGTTGTCAGGGTGGCAGATAAGATGATGCTGTGGTTTTCTGCAATCCCTTTCAACCACATGAAGAGCCGAACCCTGTTGATTGCTAGAGTTACTAGATGGATTTTGCATGTTCATCTCCATCTGGTAGCCATTAAGGATACCATACAACTCTGTAAGAGTGAGAGTCTTAAGGTTCTCAGTCCTCTTGATGACAACACAGTAGTGAGTCCAATGTCTGGGAAGAGAGGACATGAACTTCCTCACAATATCCCTATTCTCAAGAGTTACTCCAACATCCATTAGAGTATCCATAATCTCAACATACCTGAAGTACTGCTGAGTCATGTTTCACTGTTTTGTAGGTGAAATTCTCAAATTGCTACTTCAGGAGGTCCTTTTTGTTCTTCTTGGCTTCAGAGGACCCCTCATACAAGAGCTTTAGTGTATCCTATAACTGCTTGGCAGTTTTGCACTTCTTGAAGCCCCTGTAGTCTATCTTCTTTCTATCTTCTTCAGAATAGTCAGCCACCTCCTTTGGGATCATGCCACCTCCAGCAGCAGCTGAAGAGGTGCATGGGATGTAAGGTCCAGAGACAACAGATTCCCACATCCTGGAGTCTTGTGACTTGATGAAGCCTTCCATTCTTTGACACCAAGTATCAAAGTCTTCAGGAGTGATCAGTGGGGACTTTGTCATAGTGCCAGTTTTCGTATCAGCCTTTGAAAGAGTTGCCATTTGAGTTGCTAAGTGTTTTGTGAAAAACTGAGAGATCTAAGATGGTGAGATCTTACAATCAAGAGCCTGGAACGCTCTGATACCAATTGCAGGACCTTTTGAAGGGTGCAAGTCAGTTTTCATCATGAGGAGAGACTTAGAACACTTAATAGATCAAATAGAAAACTGGATAGTTTATGATGATACTAAGATAAACACAAGTAAACAAGAGACAGAAAGCTTAAGAACAAGATAATTGGTTTTCAAGGAAGATGTATATTGCTCTCAAGTTCTATTACAAGTGTTACAAAGCATACATTCTAAGATACAAGAACCTGAGATACTTTATATTACATCCTACAGCCGACCATACTTTGAAAGCTAGCTGGAAACACTAATCTAGACAACAAGATCAATGTAAAGTCAAAAGGCAGATTGCCTTTTGACATGTGACTATGACATGCCATAGCTCACATCCTATTGTAATATAAAAAGGATAAAAGTTCATAAAGTAGAAATTTACAGACGCAAGACCTTAATCTACAGCTTTCTAAAGCATGGACCTTTTCACCAACTTGTGTAAAGTTGGTGAGCCTGCAGAGTGGCAGCGGAAAGTTGGTTAGTTTTTCTGAAAAGTTGTTGATCACAGAGAGCATGTCTTCTTTGTATTCAGAAGAAATCAGTCTTCTATCTTTGAGGCTTCGAAAGACTTTGTCTTCTAAGCTTCGGAAGACTTCATCTTTGGCTTCGGAAGAATTGGTCTTTTGGCTTCGGAAGATTTTACACTTGTGTAATTTTCTTGTAGAGTGTAAAACTTCCGAAGTAACTTCTACCATGCACAAAGTGCATGCATGCAGGAGACACCTTGACTGTTTTGAGTGCATCAGCCTCTTCAATAATCCTTACACATAATATGGGTTATAGTCGACAAACTGACTAAGTCAGCTCATTTCTTGTAAATTAGAGAAGATTATAAAATGGAGAAATTAGCAAGGATCTATATGAAAGAAATTGTGTCTAGACATGGAATACCAATTTTTATAATATCTGATAGAGACAGTAGATTTACTTCAAGATTCTGGCAGACTTTACAAAAAGCATTAGGAACTCAAGTAAATATGAGTTCAGAATATCATCCACAAACAGATGGACAAAGTGAGAAAACAATTCAGACATCGGAAGATATGTTGCGAGCTTGTGCATTAGATTTTGGTGGTAACTGGGATATACACATACCTTTGATAGAATTTTCATATAACAATAGCTACCATACCAGTATAGGAGTAGCTCCATTTGAAGCTTTATATGGAAGAAAGTGTAGGTCACCTTTATGTTGGAATGAGGTAGGAGATAGACAACTTACACGTCCAGAACTTATACAGGTTACATCTGATAAAATCTATGAAATTAGGGATAGGTTGAAGGCAGCACGCGATAGGCAGAAGAGTTATGCTGATAAAAGAAGAAAGCCTTTAGAATTTCAAATAGTAGATAAGGTATATTTAAAAGTATCTCCATCAAAGGGAATTATTAGGTTCGGGAAAAGGAATAAGTTGAACCCTAGGTATGTTGGCCCTTTTGAAGTAATTGATAGGATTGGTCCTGTAGCATACAGGTTAGACTTGCCTCAAGAATTAAGTGAATTACATAACACCTTCCACGTATCCAACTTGAAGAAATGTCTGACTGACGAGACATTAAAGGTACCATTACAAGAAATTAAAGTAGATAAGAAACTTCATTTTGTAGAAGAACCGATGGCAATTATGGATAGAGGGGTGAAAAGTTTAAGGAAAAGTAAGATCCCAATCGTAAAGGTCAAATGGAATTCAAAAAGAGGACCTGAATTTACATGGGAAAGGGAAGATGAAATCAAAAGAAAATATCCCCATTTATTTGAGGTTAAATTGAACGAAAAGGGCAATCACAAAGACAAACCCTCCACATCATCCGATAGTAACAACAAATGAATTTCAGGACGAAATTCTTTTTACGGGGGGAGAATGTGACAACCCTAAAACCAAGGTTAGGTAAACTAACGTTTTCAGAATTATTATAGATTGATAGGGTATGCTTATACATCTTATTAGGGTTTGTTAAGGTGATTTTATTTGATTGATTCTAAGAATTTTTGTATGCCTAATTGAACATGCATATGATACGTGAACATGCATACATGCATGCAAAAACCTTTACGTATGAATGTATATAAATTCTTGTGAACTTTGTGATTATTGAACTATGTGTATAAGTTACCACACCATAGGATTGTGTGATTAGTTACTTGATTGATATATGCTTTGATCTAGTATGTAATAAACTAAGATCAAAACTTAATCAAACATTACCAAACAAGTTAACTTTTAGGAAGTAATATCAAAAACTAAATTAATCATAAAACACATGAACACCAAACTAAAACACAAAATTAATTCAAGTAATCGGTTCATTAGAGAAATAATTAACCTAGATTAGCAGCTAATTAACCAACTAACATTAACTTAATAACTAAGATTGTCATTAGTGTCATGAGATGACACCTAGCCATCCATGGACACTAACCACCTTCCTAAGCATCACACCTATCATGCTAAATTAAGACCCTATAACACTAAATTAAACACATCACAATTCTAGAACTAGGAGTCATGATGATCTCCTAGTTTTCCTTACAAGTCTCGGCTGATGGAAACCACCACAACCACCATCATCATCGATCATAAACCACCACAACCGCCATCACCCATCTCTTGGCTCTCTCTCTCGGTTTCCAAATCTCAACCAAACATCCATCCCCTTCTATTCTCTCGCGGTTCCCAAGTTACAACCAACATCCGCCACCTCTTACTCACTCTCTCGGCCCCAACATCAACCGCACACCATCATCAAAAGCTCCACATGATCATCATAACATCAACCATCTTATAACCAACATACTTGTGGTCAACCTTCAAGCTCAAGAACAACCACACCAAGTTGGATCATCAAGGACTTAAGAAGCAATCTCCTAAGCCTTTCTTCTACTCCAAACCAGGTTTGATTCTTAAAACCTATGAGTAACAAGTTAAGAAGTATATAACATACATAACCAACCCTTTTGAGTTATAAAACATCAAAGCTATTTACAAAACCTTATGAATACTTGATTTTCAATCAAAAATCAGTAAGAAAAGGATTTAAAACAGAAAGTTTGAGAAATTTTATAGAAACAAAGAATTTAAACAAAACAAAGGGTTTAAAGGGTTGAAATACTTGTTATTTCATGATTTAGATTAATAATCTAAATGACTGTGATTGTGAGAATAAAATTTAGAAATTTGTTAGAAAATATTAGAAGTAATAAACTGGAAAATATGGAATAATTATATGGGATATATTAATTTATATAATTAAATTATGAAAATAGAAGGAAAATACCAAACAGGAGATCTGGACATGATAAAATTCTGGAAAAATTATATGATGACTCTAATATTATATTTGAATTACAGAATAAATTTCGTGAAAATTCTAGAATAATTAGAATAATTAATAAGAAGAAAATCAAAACTGACAGTAAAACAGTAGAGAAATCATGAAAATTTTACATAAAATTTTATATGCTAAATAGGACAGAATGTATAAATTTCAAAATTTTTGGAGATATGTTGCTATTTCTGCTATTTATTGTGAAACTTGTGAAAATTCTAAGAAATTACCCATAAGGAGATATTAATTGAAATTTTTATGGAATAATCTAGATATTGAAATAAACCTGTTGGTAAAATTTGGTAATTTTTAGACAACCGTAGCTACTGTTTGGAAATTTTGACTTAATTAACGAAATAAGTGCTGAAAATTTTAAAGAAATAAGATTTTGATTCTAACAAATAATTATTTTATAGGAAATATTTGACTTGTTAGAATTAAGGTGAGTAACATGGCCCATTTTTGATTTATAAATTTTTGGGGGAAAAAGCATACTGTTTGTTATTGAAATTGATGTAAATTTGAAAGTTTTGATATGTTACTGTCATTTTGACACAACCATTAATTCGGATGAGGAAACGTCAAATAATATAGGTAGCGCTACTTAGGAATATGTCATCCCGCATCTGCCGGATGAGGGTATGAATGTTATATTATTTGATTTTGTGTTTTGTATTTGATAGTTATGAATCACTTGACATGTGAGTAGGTTTTGTTGTGAGTTACTTATGATGCATCAATTAAAATTTTGTTATTGAATAAACCTATGTTCTCACCAACTTTATGTTGACTGTTTTGAGTATGCTTTTTCAGGTTGACAGCATGTATTATAATTTAGTATATAGGCTCAACCTATATAATAGGTGGTATGAGTATATGGAACAGCTGTGTGTCTGGGTCACTTTGGATTTGATGGATCTCAGCGTACATGTGGATGTTCACGTCCATCAATAGCTGAGAGTTAATGTGAAGTGATCAAGACATCTATTTTGATTTTGGGATTACTAAATGTAATTGTCTAATAGTTAGACAAATTTTGTATAAATATTGTAATCCTGAAATATTAAATGAAAGATTATGTTTGGTTTTATTGCTGGGATTGTATGTTATTATAATCAATGTGTTTTGAACCGAGAAGTCACACCCAAGCATCTCACGCTTCCGCCGGGATGTGACATTATAACTGCAGACTATATTCGTAAAATCTAAAGTTTAGGAATCAAATCCAAAATTTATTACATACCACAAGGACTAACAGTGTAATATGTTTCATGATAAACAATTACATGATGTTGATTGTCGTAGTGTACTGAATACAAGTTAAAATCAGGTTTTAGCTATTCTAAGCTGAGCATGAGTGGCACATCAATGATTATAAAAAAATCTCCATATAGCACATTTCCTAATAGAAGGATTCTTCGTCAGGTATTTTACTAGTACTGGTAGGTAAGATCTTCTTCATGAGGAATTTCTGAAAAGTGTAAGTGTAGTTCAAACTTAATTATGAGAAAAACTTTGAATTAACAATCGAATTAGAATACAATATTACAAAGTAACAAACTTGATTGATTGTAAAAAAAATCAGCTTAAGAAGAATGAACCCTACGGGTTTTAGGTTTATAAAATACAAGTTGTAAAGTGATCACACTTAGCAAATAATCACATAAAGATAATCGTATTTGTTTAATTAACTAGAACCCAACCCTCATAATACTCATGATGTAAAGAAACTAAAAATTGGTAAAATTATATTAAAATTCAAAACAAACAATTTTTTGTTTAAAAAATCATTCAATAAATAAAGTTATATAGGTTAACTTGCTAATTAAAACTCAAAACAAACTAAGTAAAACAAATGTTAAACAAGTGTTATCAACACAAACCCTGCACCCGGATAAGATCACGGGTGATTTAGATACTCATGGTCATCATAAATTCAAACTCGGTTATTGTAGGAATTGATAGCATGAAAGAATAGATCCATTAGTGTTTTCTTCTCCGAAAACCATCACTTGTAAGGTTAAAAAAGGCTTACGTGTCACACCCTCAAAATCCACTTGCGGTGTTCTACCGCGAGGCATGTGACAAACCAGGATCTCAGACACAGTTATATCAAACGACACTATATGCACTTTATATTAAGCGTTTGACTTTAAATCAGAGTAAAACATAGCTTTAATGTAATCAATGCGGAAGCGTAAACGTTTGTAAAACCATTGGTAATGAATACGCAAAGCAAGGCGCCCAATGAAGTACAGTAAATGTAAGTGAATTTGCTTTTAAATAATATAGATGATGCATGACCCTCAGATGTACAACCCCAGCTTTAAGCGCTCCAGCAACCTGAGAAGACATGCTAAAGTGTGTCAACATAAGGTTGATGAGTTCACAGGTTTAAATCAGTAAATATGGTTGAGCGTTTGCCTGGTAAAAGTAAACAAAGGTATACCATAGGTAGCTAGCCTATATACATCGAGTTACTTAGCGTTTCGAACCAAAACTAACTGTTTGTGAGTTGTTGTGCCTTCCACCATGTCTTATCACAGAACAATGGCAATGCCTAGGTCAATTAAACACCCGTTCGACCTCCAGTCAAGTTAGCGCGACTAACACGAGTGGGGTTTGTCAAACCCAGTAGTACTACTCAAAATTACCTCGCTAACACGCTATTAATGGTTCGAGTGTGTAAGGACTTGCGTGATAATGTTTGCACTACAGTAACAAGCGGTATATCAGTAATACTAAAACCATATAAATAAAAGTAGTTTTCATGCTTCTCCCGCAAAAAGGAAAGTAAGTAAAAGTGGGGCCGTGAAGACTCACCTTAGATGCGTAGGGAAAACCTGAAGTGTATAAGTTAAAAGCTAATCGTTACCTAACAAATATAGGTCCATGAGTGTTTGTACATAATAGTCATGATGAACCCCATTGTATCCAAACAACGTAAAGTGTTAGTGTGTTCGAGAAATGTTCGACAAGTTTGACAAAGTTGACTTTTGTTGACGAAAGTTGACCCGAATGACCCGATGATCCGTTGGTGATTCAAATAAGTAAAGTTATGTTTATTCATGCTCAAATAGCTCAAATAATAATTCACATACAGTTTCATGTTGGAAATCTACTTTTGAAAAGTTTCTATTTTTGGGAAGTTTCTATTTTTGGAAAGTATGACATCGTTACACATGTGTAATCCATTTCAAGATTATAAAGCATATCAAAACCATCATCAATCACATCATCATATCATGCTATACATATGTCATATACAACATTAATCACATCATATTACGAAAGTTTCCATAAATAGCAAGCATGATCATACGAAACGTTTTTCACAATTCGATTATTCCCAATCCACTCCTATGCTCTAAACATCTTATAACAATTATCACATCATATCAAACATGCATAAATCATCATCTATAAACCACATTACCCAAAAAGTTTTCTTTAATGGAAAGTGCCCAAAAACCAAACCGAAATCAAAAGCTCAAAACATGAATTTTCACCCAATAGCATCAACTAACATCATAGAACCATTCATTCAATTCAATTTCACCTAATTCATACAATTTCTACAAAAGCCCCAAATTAAAGTTTCCATTATAAGTAAGTCTCGATTTTTGATCAAAAAAACATAATTTCACAAAACCAATCCGTACAAACATCATTATGTTGAATACTAACACATAATCAATCATCAATTTCAATCAATTTCAAGTTTTGACTTGAGTTGGATTTCTAGGGTTCATGTTAATCATGATAATCAAATAACATGAAATCAAACATAAAACTTACTTGTTGATGCAAGGAATCACGTGCTAAAAGTGTTTTGATGCAGGAAACGTCCGAATTCCAACTCTAGATGCAAGAATCAAAGCAAAACATGTGTGTGTGTGTTCTTGGGAGTAGATTTTCGAAAAAAGGGAAGGGAAGGGCTGAGTGATGGCTGCAAATGGGGAATTAGGGTTAGGGGTTGGGTTTTATACTTTATTTTTACAAGAAATACTCCCGGCATTTCATAAAATTGATTTGTCGCTACGCGATTTAACTTTTATAACAACAAAACCACCAAATGTTCACATAATATCAAATTAACATTATTAACATGAAATAATATATATTTTTATGTTTCAAAGTCATTTTTATAATACTTAGACGTTAAAAGCCGAAAATGTGCGAAAACGCATAAATGCTATTTTCACAAATAAGCTAAACATTTAGTCACATAATCATGTAACACATAATTCCACACCAATTATGATTGTTTGAAAAGTATTTTGACAATTCACCAACGTTCCTGGACAGACACGTGTGCGATCCGGCAATTCTCCGAATTACCGTTACGTGTAAGGTTCGTAAGTGCTTATGCAATAAATGACGCATTTAAGTGAACAACATTAAATGCATGAATGTATGATCGGATAACAATGTTCGTATTGATCGGAAAGGGACCCGAAAATGCCGGGTGTCACATTACGGAGGAATGAATTCACAACCCTTATTTACAGCTTCAAATAGGTGATAAAATTCTGTAAATTCACGACTTCATGGCAAGGGGATGTAAATTATGTCCTTAGTTTATGTCCCTCCTTGAAAAGTCATATTTGGTTATTGTCATACTTCCTCCTGTAAGTCCCTTCTTCATTGGGATTCTAACGCGACGTAAATTACGTACTTGAGGACAGAATTTACATCCCTTATTGTTTTGTCTTGGTTCCTCGCTTTTCCAAGTCTTGTTCCTAACATGAGCTTTCGACTTCCACTGTAACTCCCAAAAAGCATCCGGATTACATCCTTTTAGCCATATACACCAGCAATTCAATTCATCCCAAAGTAATTGTGTATCATATTGATAAACAACTAAAATGCCTAATTAAATGTGTTAACATATAGATAAAAAACAGAAATGAAAAGAATTATCCCCTCTGGGTTTCAGGTTTGTAAAACACAAGTCATAAACAAATCACATTTAGCAAACAATCACTTAGACAGAATCGTTTGGTTAGATTGATTTTATTGATAGAGTTAGAAACGAGTGTAAATAAAACTATTTACAAACTACCAATTTCAATTTGTTAAACAGAACCCGAACTCAAAATATTGATGATAAAAAGAAACAAAAAGTCGACAAAATTTGGATTAAGATTCAAAACAAACAAATATTATATAAAGAAATCAATCAATAAATAAAGTTATATATCTTAACATGCAAATCAAAACTCCAAACCAAAATAAGGAAAATTAATGTTAAACAAGTGTTATCTACACAAATACTACACTCAAAAAAGATCACGAATGATTTAGCTACTAATGATCGTCATGGAATCCAATACGGTTGTTGTAGGAATTGATAGCATGAAAGAATGGGCCAATGGGTATTTTTTGCTTCAAATATCATCACTTTTAAGGTAAAAAATCGACCTAGGGAAGAACGAATTTGTAACCCATCACAAAATTCTAAAAATTTACGACATGGAGGCTAAGGGTTGTAAATTATGTTCTTAGTGACGTAATTTATGTCCCTCCCCAAGAACTCATATTTGGCTACTATCATACATCCTCATATACATTCCTTCTTCAATAGGATTCTAACTCGACATAAATTACGTCTTTGGAACATAATTTACGTCCCTCATTGTTTTATTTTCAACGGTGAGCTTCCATTACATCCTTTTAGCCCCATACTAACTTCAATGACTTGCATTGTAACTCCAGATAAGCATCTAAATCTCATCCTTTTGGCCCTAGAAAATTGCAATTCAATTCATCTTCCATTGTGTTTAACAGTAATAATCACACAAAAACGCCTGGTTAAATGTGTTACGCACACAGATAACCCCAATAATTGAAATAGATGAATCGGTGAACGATGATTGATGACAATGAACGATGTGGAGGAAGAAACTTGACAACTTGAGTCGATCTTGCTTGAAGCTTCTTGTAATGTGGTGTGATTCGGCAAAGACAAAGAGATAGGTAGTTAGGGTTATGAGTATTGGACTAGCTAACGGCTTAGGGAAGGAAGAATGGCTTTGTACGTTCAATTTCAAAAGTACTATTTGAAAGGTATAAACTTAGAAGCTGATGAATGCTATATTAAATATATAAAGAAGTTCTAGATACAAGATTCTATTTTAAAAACTTACTTGGCTTGTTAAGGCTCATGAGCCTAATCGACGTTAAAGGGCAAAGCTCAAGCTCGTTTGTGCTTTTTACCAAGCCAATTTCAAGTAGTTTACGAGCCGTCTTGACTCGTTTACACCCCTGGTGTGAATAAAACAACGCATGCTGTTTGTTAGAGCGGTACACGCACGCGACCCCCATTCACCCGTGTCGTATCCGGTGACTTGGCCGGCGTGGCCAGACGAGTTTTGCCACTCACACAACATAAGTAAATACTATTCACACAAAAAGCCACTAGAAACCAAAACATACTTAGATTCCACATAGAAATATAGAATCCATGCATGCATGGTAACAAAATTCACGTATATATTCAAAGAAAAATAACCGTACAAATGGGTAAATGACCATAAATAAAGGAATCATTAATATATCTTCATTGTTAACCAAGATTAAGTTTTTCAACCTTCAACATCTAAAACAACCCCCGCCAGCCTCTCGACCACCATGAGTAGAGGCCGCGACGGGAAAGGCTGCCTACGATACATTTGCTATTGTTATTATCTCCTTGTCTTTCTAATCGGCATTGCAGCTTGTCTCGCTTATTATTTCTACAACATTGAAAGGCCAAAAGTACCAACATATGACATCTTGTCCTTCAACGTCAAAAGCCTCGATTTGAAATCCGATTTAAGCCTCAAAACGGAGTTCATGGTCGAGGTTAAGACCACAAACCCAAACAAAAACATCGCATTCATTTATGGTGCTAGTAGCAACATCTCCTTGCTTCACAACGACGTCATAATATCATCTGGAAAGCTGCCTGCTTTCACACAAGATCCTGAGAATACAACGGTCTTAGAAATCGCATTGTCGGGAAGTAGTAAGAACGAGATTGCTAGCCTTCAAGATGATGTGAAAAACCACCACAAAGATGGTGGTGAGATCCCTTTGGTGGTTCATGTGAAGGTGCCAGTGAAGGTTTTTGTAGGTAATGTTGGTCTCAAAGAGTTTATGGCATCTGTCTCATGTGATTTGGTGGTTGATAAGCTCGAACTAGGTAAGGCGGCAAAGGTTTTAAAGAATGATTGTGAGCCCGACATGATGTAGAATTTTAGGTTTTTGGCATGGCTAAAAAATTTTGAAGTGTGAAATGAAAAAAAAAATTGGGAGTCTACTTCGAGTTATATTGTTACAAAATGAAAATTTACCTGTGATTCGGACTGACAATAATAAACATCGTTATATATAGTCGAGTTGCGAAAATGATAAGTGAATCCGAAAAATCAACAAGAATAGTTTCGCTTTTGTTCCTGGATGATGACCAGCACACATATTCATAGTTTTAAATATCGTACAAAGACATATACATCTTGCAACACACATATGCATTTTCATTTTAAGCATAGAGAGATATACATTTGCTAACTAGTGCTGCACATAGTCACCTATATGGGATAGAAAAGTTATTTCATTGTTCTTGTTAGCATGCAAATTTTTTCTTCCAACTTACACCAGAAAGAAAAAAAAAAGGTCTTTAAACCTTCATCAAACCTGCTTAATAGTTAATACTATTAACTGTCTTATTTATTATATATTTATTACTGAATTATCTACTTTTGAATAGTCAACTTACTTGGCATAAATCAAGAAAATACTCCTTTAATTCACTGTTCATCCGTGTATACCATTGGTTTTGGAATATAAAATCAACAGGCTCAGTGGGCTTACAAATCGTGAGTCTTTTTCCAATAAAGGTGGAAGTAAAAAATTAATTTATTAAAATGAATGATTTAAAATTATTTATGTAAGTGTTTCCATTAATTTTTTATTTTTATGTTTTAAATAATCTATTACTTTTTTTATAATTTTTATTTAATCAACAGTATATCATCTTTTTAATATTTAATGAACTAATTATATCTTATTTTTTTTCTCATTTTTTATCTATTTTTTTCTCTTCTTGTTATCATACTTATTTTAACTCAACTTTAATTTATGATTTTCATGCTATTATATATATATATATTTTGAAATGAACAAATTTATGCAACATATAAAACTTGATGGTTTCAATAATAAATACAAATAAAAATATATATGTCAAATAAAGTCGATCTGCTAGCAATTTAATACAAATATATATCAAAAGAGAAATGTCAAAACAACTCGAATACCACAATGATTAGAATGACAACTTGCCTGGTTATGACCATGCTGTCCACAAATACCACAATGATTAGTCTTTTATCCATCTTTAATATTCATTCCATTTCGAAGTCTTGTTGAGCAAGGACGGCCCTTTTATCTCGTTTTAGATCTGAAATAGGAAGCAATCTTCTAATAGATGATGGTTGTAGCCAATACGCTTTATGAGGAATTGGAGAAAATTCAGATGACCAAGTAGCACAATACTATACAATTGAGTAACTTTTATGAACGTACCGCCACATGTTCGAAGAAAGCTTGGCACATGCGCTTAAAACATATGAACACGGGTATTTATATATCTCCCACTTACCACAAGTGCAAGTTTGTTGTTCCAAATTAATTATTTGGACGTTTTTTTTCCTTTTGAGTTATCACCTCAAATATCCCTTACCGTCGGTTGAAAGATCTTAAAGAAGGTGCACTAGATTTTGACATTAAAATTGTTTGTTTTGCTGTAACATGAGTAGACACATCTTCGTTGGCTTGAGCACTAGACCCCATTGAACGTCTCACATCAAAATAATGAACCAATCTATAAAATGTAAGTTGCATACTGTGATTGGTAAGTAACGAGCACCTTTAAGTGCACTTTTAAAAATCTCTAACTAATTTGTAGTGAGCAACCTATATATCTTTCCACCATCATGCACAAGTTTCCATTTATCAAGTGACTGTATCTCGAGCCAGTGGTGAGCTTACGGGTTAATCATCCCAATTTCTTCCATGATGGAGTTGAACTTTCGAATTTGATTCTGACTCCCAGCATGATAAGCTAAAGCTTTTGGTTGTGAGTTACAAAATTTATTATTGAAGTTGTTCATAAAATACCTTAACAATACCTAAAAAATAAATATGCGACTATTATAAAACAGTAAACAAAAGACATGATTTTTATATGCAATGATTGTCAAAGATTAAAAGATAAAATTATAAAAAACATCCTTTAAGTTTATATAAAATTACAAGTATCATACTTTATCTTTAAAAAGTACTATAAACATTCTTTATGTTAATATTTTGTAACAGATTTCGTTCTTTATACTAACTGTCGTTAAGTTTTTCTGTTAAGTCAAAGGTTATTTGGTCTTTTTACATATAAAGGACTATTAATGTAACTTTTACCAAACATAAAGGACCTTTTCTATAACTTTTTTATTTTTTATTTTATTTAAGTATTTTTAGAAATATACATATAAGTATGATTTTTTATATAATATATTATATATTATTTAATTATTTAATTATTTTCATCGACGTATTATGTGTATATATAAATTATATAAATACGTAAATAATACAACGATGTTTAATGTTAAGTAAATGATATAATTCATATTTATATAATACGTCGATGAAATTAAATATATATTATTTTTTTCATCCACGCATTATATATAAATATAAATTATATAAATAATTAAAAATTTATTGCATGTATAGCTAATTAATTATTTTTATCCATGTATTTTAAATTATATAAATATTAAATAATATAAATTATATAATTTATATTTGATGAAAATAATTAATTAATATATATTATGTTATACAAAAATTAGATGTATGCATAATTGTAATAATACATAAATTAAGTAAAAGATAAAAAGTTGTAGAAAACGTCCTTTGTATTTGAAAAAAATTACATTAATATTATTTTGAAGATAAAAAGAACAAATTGCCCTTAACTTAACCGAAAAACTTAACGACAGTTAGTCTAAATGACGAAATATGTTACAAAATGTTAACATAAACGATGTTTAAAGTAGTTTTCAAAAATAAAGGATGATACATGCAATTTTATATAAAATTAAAGGATGTTTTTTTGTAATTGTGTCAAATTAAAAATATGAATTCAATATCAAATAGTAAGCATTATTAGAGCATTTATAGTAGGTTTCTTATATTTATTTAAGTGTTTATTATATTTTAAGAAATAGTTATAAATGGTTGTGAGTGGAGTATAGAGAAAATTTACTGTTCAATTTGTATATTTGGGGAATCACTGTTCAACGATTATAAATTTTTTAATATTTTTGAAAGTGCTTGTAAGTAGAGAAGTCATAAAAAGTAATTATTAAAGTATAAAATAATATCATTTAATTGAGAATATGAGAGAAAAAAATAGTATTTTTAGTTTAATTATAACGATAAAAATAATACCAATGCTTTTAGAGCATTCACATAAGGTTTCCTATATGTTATCTTTATAATTACACTAAAAACACTACTTTTTCTCTTTCATTCTCAATTAAATAATATTTTTTTATACTTTTATCATTATCTTTTCTGTCTTCTATATTCACAACCACTTTTAAAAATATTAAAATTTATAAGGGTTAAACAGTGATTCCTCAAATATACAAATTAAACAATAACTTTTTTCTCTACTCCACTCACAAGCATTTACAACCATTTCTTAAAATATAATAAACAAACTCAAATAAATATAAATAACCTACAGTGAATGTTATTAGTTATCTATCTATACTAATAAAAAAATGTTTTTGGAAGCCATATGGCACAATTGTAGACATTTTAAATTTTATTTTCATATTTCTCTCTACTAATAAATATCACATTAACTAATAATGATATCATTTAATTCTTTTTCATATCAAAATTTTTTTTTATTAAAGTAATAAAGAGATCTTTCAACAAATGTAATTTCTAAAGAAATAACTTTTTATAAAATAAGAAATTTTTTAAAAAAATATCAAAGTTTTTAAAAAACATAATATATTTTAAAACCTGTGTTTCCTAAAAAATAAAATTCTTATGAAATAAAATTAATTATAATTCAAAGTTTAAAGTAATTATTAAAAATTACACTTTTTTAAAAACGGTTTGTTTTTAAACTGTTTATTTAAAAACCAACTTTTTTAAGAAAAACAAAAAAATTAACAAAAGTTTAATAAATGACATTATTCTTTTATCGTTTGTACGTAATTTTAATCATATCTTATATCAAAATATCGTTTTATAATTTATTAATTTTTGTTAATAACTATTTAATATTTTATTTATTTACCCGTGTAATATACGATGTATTAACCTAGTATAATATGAAAGAAGCCACTATAAAGGATTATAAATGTGCCATTACCCTATTATTAATTTCCATCGGCAATGAACAGTGATTGTTTTATTGCTTTCTAGGTGTTGCTTTTATCCTATTAATATTCTGACGTGGCTTGCTCTGTCCATTCGATGATTTACTCCTCACTGATTCTTCTTGCTTTTCATCTTCATCATGATCACTGATTAGCTCTTTCTTCTCCTTATTTCTACTTGCTCTTGAACATGATTATAATCACTGATTAGCTCTTGAAATTGAACATCGCTCTCTATGGTTTCGCTTTTGATTATCGTCTTCAACATAGGTGTGCTTTGATTTTATGCTGTATCGTTGTTTTTGTACTGGTAATTTTTTATTATAATCACTGATTATTATTTTTTTAATCTTTATTTGATTTCCACCAACAGATTGCAATGTCGTTTCCGTGCTTTGCGTCAAACACGATAAGCTTTATGTCTTTGATTCCAGTGTTTGTTGAATTGATGCTATTTGAACTCTTGCATGTTAATTTATTCAATTCGAGATCATTGTCTTTAAGACACAAAGTTAAACATTTGAGATTGGAATCAATGAAAAAGTAGTGCATGCCAAGTGTTTGATCAAATGTTCCATCTATATTTCTTTCTTTTGAGTTTGATTTTGTAATAAATATATTTACTTGAAAAGGTATGTTTGAGATTTTTTGTTATAGTGTCCAGGTAAAATTAGATTTTTGTTTGTGACTTCAACTCGGTATCCAAATGTGGAGTGTTTTGGTTTTTCCCCTGTTTTTACATGGATATGATGGTCAGATTTGAGCTCTGAGAAATCACCTCTTGCCACTATATAAACTTGCATTCCAACTAACAATATGCATCTATTTTTGTCTTTTTGGTTCACCATTTTTTTGGCATTTGTTAACTATTGTTTCCATACAAGACATGAACAATGGCAATTTGAGATCAAGAAGTATATACACCCCTTTGAAACAATTAAGAAAACTTGATATTTATGTGTTTGTTTCATTTGGTTTATTTACATTTTTCAGGTCTGAATGAATCTTAAATGAAATATTTCAATTATTATGTATTTGGACCCTTTTGAATTTCGGTGAGTAACGAGGTATAATCTAATGTTGTATATTTGTTTAATGGATTATGTTGATTGATGTGGTGTTGCATTTTGTAGATGTTTCGCATGTGGTTTGTTTATGTGAATAGTTATTGTTGAGGTGGTTTTAATTTGGCTCTCTTTATGGTGTTAGGTTTGATTGTTCTATGCTACTGATCATAAATTCGGGCTGGTTCGTTCTTCTTTCCAACGTTAGATTGAAGAGCAGGTTCCATATTACTCAAACATACATCCTACATTCCAATGTGTTATGCTTTTATGTTATACTAAAGGACATATACATCATCAAACAAAGCCTAATGTTGTTGCCGTATATTAAAATCAACAAAAGAAAACAAAAGAAAGTGATATTAATTTTAAAAGTTTGCCATCATTTTATAAATCCCAAAATCAATCCACAATATCTCATAACATATGAAAGGAATACTTGAAAGGCTGATGCAATCAAAGTAGCCAAAGATCTTCCTGCTTGCATGCATGTGAATTGCAGAAGTTACTTTAGAAGTTTTATATTTCTCATAAGAAATATTCTAAGTGTAAAATCTTCCGAAGCCAAGACCAAAATCTTCCGAAGCCAAACATGAAGTCTTCCAAATCTTAGAAGACAAAGTCTTCCAAATCTTAGAAGACAAAGTCTTCCAAAGCCAAGAGACAGAAGACTGATTTTTTTCGAAGACAGAGAAGACATACTTTCTCTGATCTACTTTTCAGAAAGCTGACCAACTTTCCACTGTCACTCTAAAGACTTAAGAAGTTGCACAAGTTGGTGAAAAGGTCCAGGCTTTAATAAATTATAGATTATGGTCTGGTGTCTGTAACTTTCTACTTTATACCTTTTATCCATTTTGTAATATATTAGGATGTGAGCTATGGCATGTCATAGTCACATGTCAAAAGACAATTTGCCTTTTGACTTTACATTGATCTTCTTGTCTAGATTAGTGTTTTCAGCTGGCCTTCAAAGTATGGCCGGCTGTAGGATGTAGTATAAAGTATCTTAGGGTCTCGTATTTCTTTTTAATCATTTGTAACTTTGTAATAGAACTTGAGAGCAATATACAATATTTTTGAAAACCATATTTGTTGTTCTTGTTCTTTACTTTAAGTTCTAAGTTTCCAAATAGCCAGTTCGCTATTTGATCCTGTTAGTGTTATCCATTAGTTCACTCTTCAAACGTCCTATGAAACTGTTGCATTAACCTCCCCAACCGGTCCTGCAATTGGTATCAAAGCTTTCCAGGCTCTTGACTGTAAGATCTTACCATCTTAAATCTGCTCAGTTTCATAAAACACTTACTTGCTCAAATGGTAGCTCTCTCCAAAGCTAATATGGAAACCGGCATAATGACAAGTCTCCACTGATCACTTCTGATAACTTTGATACTTGGTGCAAAAGAATGGAAGGGTTCATGAAGTCTCAAGACAGCAGTATGTGGAGATCTGTTGTCTCTAGACCTCGTGTTCCATGCACACCTTCAGCAACTGCTATTGGTGAGATAATTCCAAAGGATGTGGCTGATTATTCTAATAAAGACTGAAAGAGAATTGATGTAGATCAGAAGGCCATGACCGCTCTTCAAACTGCTCTTCCCAACTCTATCTATAGAGGCTTCAAGAAGTGCTAGACTGGCAAGCAGCGCTGGGATGCACTTAAGCTGATGAATGAGGGGGTAAGGAAGCCAAGGAGAACAAAAAAGACCTCATGAAGCAGCAGTTTGAGAACTTCATCTTCAAGACTTATGAAACCATGACTCAGTAGTATTTAAGATATGTTGAAATTGTGGACAATTTGGTGGATATTTGTGTCAAACTGGAGAATAGGGACATTGTGAGGAAGTTCATGTTCTCTCTTACTAGAGAATGGACTCACAACTATGTGGCCATTAAGATAACTGAAAAACTCTCAACTCTTACCCTTATTGAGCTATATGGTATCCTGAGCGGTTACTAGATGGAGATGAACATGCAAAATCCATCTCATAGCTCATCCAGTACCCACAAGAGTTCTGCCCTCCATGTGGTTGAAAAGGACAATAGAGAACCTCAACATCATCTTCTCAGCTACCCTGAAAATTCACAAGAGGGCCCTTTCATCACCTTTCCGGAGACACCAAGGGAGATCTAAATCCAAGAAAGCCCATTCCAAGAGACAAGCTCTTCTTAAGCCTTTGTGTCTTCTGATGAAAGTTCAAACAACTTTGTTTTTACTTTGGGAGACTTGAACTTCATTCATCCAGATGATCTGGAATATATGAAGATAGTGCAGCAAATGGCTCTCCTCATTCATAGAGCCAAGAAGTTCTACCAGAGGACAGGGAGGAAGTTTCATAGCAATGTATCTAGTGGTAAGTTTGGGCTGGATAAAAGCAAAGTAAAGTGTTACAACTATAACCAAATGGGATACTTTGCTAGGGAGTGCAATGGACCAAGAATAAATGGTGGCCAGGCACAATATAGACCAAACTACACTAAGGGAGCTCCAAAAGCTGATAAGCCCAAGCAACAGGCTGTAGTAGCTGTTGAAGAAGGAGGCTTTGATTAGAGTTTCCAGGTTGAAGATGCTTTTCCAAACCATGCCTTGGTGGCTGATCATGAAGAACCCAAGATAACACAACATCTTTATACCCCTGAGTGCATTTCTAAAGTTAGCATGTATAGGTCCTATTACTAGGAAGTGAGATCTGACCTTGAGTCTTTGAATATTTTAAAAGTTAATTTTAAAAGAGTAGAAAATGACTATAAACTTAAAATATAAGTTTTAGAGAAAACAATTTCTACTCTTAAATATCAGCACACAAATTACACCACTCATATCAAAGATCTCATAGCCAAGTTAATTGAATGCCAGGCTGAGCTTGTGATCAGCAAAGCAAGGGCAGAAAAGTGTGTTCTTGAAGAGGAAACTTTCAAGAACATCATATCCTCATTTTTGCATGCCAAAGTGTCTTATCAAAATAGGCAGGGACTGGGATCTAGTGAAATAGCTCCTCGACACACTCTATTATCTGTAAGACAGCCATGGTGTGGAACTAATGAAGATGAGCTACCTTTAGAAGATCCAGTTCAATAGAAAGATGAAGATGATGATGAAGAGGAGATGGTGAAGGATGAACCTAAACTGAGTGAGAAGGTTCAATCTAATAAGGGACACCATTATCCTGGAGAGAAGAAAAAGATAAAGATGGCCAAGTCTGCCAGAAGGAACTTGATCAGGGCTGCAAAAAGAAAAGCTAAGAAAGCCTAGGAGATCAAGGCTAACTTTAACTTGAAGCAGAAAAAAGTATTCATATCTGCTAAGTTTAAGGTGGTAAAGACTGCAAACTTGACTATGGATTCTATTACCAAGAGTCCTTGTCCAAGTTCAATCTATCCTTGTCAAAAGAGGATGGCTAATAAAAAGTGCACCACTTCTGGACTGCCTAAACCATCTAGTTTCAAGAGCAAGCCTATCCCTAAGAAGCCTGCTGCATCATCTGCAAAGGTGAAGAAGGAATTGGAAAGTGATCTAGCTCAATCAGCCTCTCAGAAGAAGTCTCTCAGAAGCAGCTCAACTACATGTATCATGTGTGGCAGTACTTCTCATCTTCCTACGGTTTGCATCTATAATCCTAAAAGTACTGTCAACATGACCAAAAAGGCTTCTAAGATGAAGAAGAAGAAGTCAACTTCAGAAGGAAAGTCACTTTCCCTCGGAAGCTCTAAAATGAAGGCTCAGAAGATAAGTGGAAAATTGCCTTGGAAGATATTTTGGTCTCGAAAGAAAAGAATGCTTCCAAATACTGAAGTCTGCAGTGGATGCAAAAAATTCTGAAGATTCAGTCTACATAACTTTTGAAGTTGTAAAAACTTCTGAAGCATTGAAGGCCAAGTCTAGTCTTTCAAAGATGGTATGGAAGATGAAGGAAGGCCAAGTGACTGAAGTTTCCTCATCATCAACAGCTAAAGATCACCAATGCTTAAACATAGGATCCATAACTGTTGATTTATCTTCTGTTAATATTAGTAAACCCAAGACAAGCAAGGCTTGGGTCTTCAAATGAAACTAACCATCTCTTTCCATGCAGAAACAACTCAAGACCAAAAAGAATGTATGGATCATTGATAGTTGCTTTTCCAGGCACATGATAGGCAATGGCTCCTTGCTGTAAAACTTTGAGAAGTTTAATGAAGGGCCAGTTGCTTTTGGAGGAGAATCTGGTGATTACATCACTGGAAGGGGCAAGGTCACAAATGTTAAGCTCAGCATTGAGAAGGTAAACTTTGTCAATGAGATTGAGTACAATCTTCTGAGTGTATCTTAATTTTGTGACCAAAGGCATAACATGCTCTTCACTAAACATGAGTGCATTGTTCTCAAGCCCGGGATGGTCATTCCTCAGGAGCATATCCTTCTTATAGCCCCCAGGAAAGGGAATATGTACAAGATGGATTTGCAAGAAACCTCCCCTTCTAAAGAAGTTGCCAGCTTTCCGTCTAAAGCCAATAGTGATAAGTCGTTTCTCTGGCATAAAAGTATGTGCCATGTAAACTTTAAGAACATGAATAAATTAATTAAGAATGATTTGGTAACTGGAATGCCACAGAAAGAGTTTACAAGTGATGACCATTATGTTGCATGTCTGAAGGGAAAGTAACATAAAGTGTCTCACAAGCTAAAGGAAGTCAACTCCATCACTACCCCCTTCACTTGTTACACTTGGATCTGTTAGGCCCCACAAGTGTAATGAGTTTAGAAAAAACTTCATATTGTCTTGTGATCACAGATGATTTCATAAGATACACTTGGGTCTTTTTCCTTAGAACTAAGGATGAGACTCTTGAAATCTTGAAGTCCTTCATTCTGAAGATTGAGAATCAATCTGATCACAAGGTCAAAATCATAAGATGTGATCAAGGAACATAATTTTGTGAGGAAAAAGGTATTTCAAGACAATATAATGCTCCTAGGACTCCCCAGCAAAATGGTGTTGCTGAGAGGAGAAACATGACACTTATTGAAGCTGCAAGAACCATGCTGTGTGATTCTAAACTGCCCATCACCTTCTGGGCAGAGGCAGTTAACACTACCTGGTATGTGCAGAACAAAGTTTTAGTTGTCAAGACTCATGGTAAGACTCCCTATGAGCTGTGGCACAAAAGGAGACCTTTCATTGGTTTCCTCAGATCATTTGGTTGTTCTTGCACCATCTTGAATACCAAAGATCATCCGGCCAAATTTGCTAAGAAATCAAATAATGGACATTTCATTGGATACTCTTCTCAAGCTAAGGGTTATAGAGTATACAATCTCAGAACTAGAGTAGTGGAGGAGTCAGCCAATGTGACTTTCAATTAACACACCTTAAGTGTCAAGGGTTCTGGTCTTGATCTTGATTTAGTTACCAACAGTTTTAAGAAATCTTGTGAAGATGTTTCAAGGTCTACAGGTTACTTATCAACAAAAGATCCTGAACCAATATTTGAGCTGAGAAGACCAAGTATGAATACTACTTTAGCTCCAATGGTAACTAACCCTACAGGTGGAGATCCTATCAGAACAACAATAAAAAATTCAGCCGATACGTCTGAGGTGCCTACAAATTACAGCCCAAAACACAAATAAAGGACCTTCTAATGTAGGAGGATGTGGAGATGGTGATTCTGACCAAGAATTTCATGATACTGAATACCTTTCCACTGAAGATAACATCAATGATGTCACACACTCATTGGATCAAGTAAACCTTGATAAGTGTGCTGATGTGGTGGGTGATCCTCAATCACCAGATCTGAATTTCACAAATTTAAATATGTAAAATCAACTTGCTGTGATTTCTCAGATGAGAATCCACAAGTCTCATTCTACCACAATTATCATTGAAGATGTTGAGACAAGAGTGAGAACAAGAGGACAATCCTATGATAAAAACGTTTGTCTGTACTCTTGTTTCTTCTTTCAGATAGAGCCTAAGAAGATTGATGAGGCTTTGAAGGATGGAAGTTGGGTTGAACCAATGCAGGAGGAGCTGCTTCAATTCAAAAGACAAAAGGTTTGAACCTATGTCCTCTTCCTCATGGGAAGATTACTATAGGAACCAAATGGGTTTTTAGGAACAAGAAGGATGACAGAGGACTTGTCATCAAAAACAAGGCTAGACTAGTTGTTCAAGGGTACACTCAAGAAGAAGGGATTGACTACACTGATGTCTTTGCTCCAATAGCAAGACTTGAAGCTGTTAGGATATTCCTGGCTTTTACTGCATCCAAGGATTTCAAATTCTACCTACTTGATGTCAAGTGTGCTTTTCTATATGGTGTGATTGAAGAGGAAGTGTATGTCAAACAACCACCTGGCTTTGTAGACCCGGATCATCCTGATTATGTCTACAAGCTTGACAAAGCTCTCTATGGGCTGCATCAGGCTCAAGGAAGTGGTATGAGACACTGTCACAATACCTTGTCCAACATGGTTTCAAAAGAGGTACCATTGACGGTACACTTTTCCTTAAAGGAACAGGAAATGACTTGATTCTGGTTCAAGTTTATGTAAATGACATTATCTTTGGGTCACCTAATCCAAGTATCTGCAAAGAGTTTGAGAATTGATGAAGAATAGATTTGAAATAAGTGCCATTGGAGAACTCAATTTCTTTCTAGGAATTCAAGTGACGTAGGTGGACAACGGTATCTTCATAAACCAATCTAAGTATGTACAAGAGATACTTACTAGATTTCATCTGACTGGTTTCAAGGTTGCCAAGACTCCCATAACAAGAAACCACTCTCTAGGTACTGACCTTGAGGGGGAGTGTGTTAATCAACACCCCTATAGGGCAATGATTGGGTCTTTCATGTACCTCACAACTAGTAAGCCTGATATCATGTTTGCCACATGCATTTGTGCAAGATATCAAGCCAAACCCAAGATGTCACACCTAGTTGCTGTCAAAAGGATACTTAGACATCTCAAAGGTGCTCCCAAACTTGGACTTTGGTATCCAAAATGTTCTGACTTCAATCTGTATGCATATACAGATAGTGACTATGGTGGCTGCAATATGATTGCAAAGTCTATATCAGGTGGTGTCAGTTCCTTGGTGGAAGGATAGTCTTATGGCAATGCAAGAAACAATCTTGTGTGTCTGTATCAAAGGCTGAAGCTGAATACATTGCTGCTGCAAGATGCTGTGCTCAAGTGTTTTGGACTTGGAATCAGATGCTGGACTATGGATTTAACTTCAAGGAGACTCCCATGCACATAGACAATAATAGTGCTATATCTATTACAGAGAATCCTGTGTAGCACTCCAAGACAAAGCACATCAATATCAGGTATCATTTGATAAGAGATAATTTTGAAAAAGGCTTGATTAAACTGGTCAAAGTTAACACAAATAAACAATATGCTGATCTGTTCACTAAGAAATTTGATGAACAGAGAATAAGTATCTAATTTAAGCTATTGGGATGATTAACTTTGAGTAGATTTTCTGAAATTAATTTAAGAATTATTTTCTAAAATGTGTGTCTTTAATGTTGTCTATTTCATCACTCATATAAGCCTAGTTATCTTTAATGTGTCTGTCTTAGACTTACAAGAATTTGAAGTATAATTTCTTTTGAAAGACATTAAAATTAGCTTTGGAAGAAACTTAGGTCTTCAATTCTAATAAGTGAATTACCTTCGGAAGAAATTTGAGAAATATCTTCTGAAGCTTAAAACACTTATATGAATTGAAGAACAATTTTCTTTTGAAGCAAATTAATCTTAGAAGATTTATTTTGAAGTAAAATTTCTGGTACTTAATGTCTCTCAAAACAAACTATACTTCGGAAGCAAATTTTCTTTAAGAAAATTTCTTTCGAAGCAAATTCTTATAGTTCTAAGAAATATCTTCCGGAGCCAAAATTCGCTTCAGAAGTTTTTCAAAACTTCCGAAGACAAAATACCTTCGGAAGATTTTCGACTTTCAAGAAAACTACCTTTTTGGGCACCTTTTTAAGAGGTGGGACCGACATACAGATTTCAAAGTTTATCCTTAACACATTAACTTTGTTTCAAATCTAATTCGTACATATACGCTCAACGGTTCACCTTTCCTCACTATCTCCTTCATTTGCAAATTTCTTCAGCTTAAATTCCCCAAAACTGCCTTTGTTCTTACCTTCCTTCACCACAAAGCTACTTCAAAATGGGCAATCTTAATCACAGCAACCAACCTGATTTTTCCATGCATCTTCATAGGCAACACAATTAGGTTGCTATGTTGAACTCTGAGAAAGATGACGGCTTCTCAGAGGCTTGTCGCTTCCTGTCTTTTTCAAACTACTTCACCTCCATTACTATTGATCCTCCTCTCTATGAGAATCAACTTCTGGCGTTCTAGAGGACCTATCAAGAAGTCACCATGGATGGGGAGAAGGCACTGTCTGCCACAGTGCAGGGTAGGACAATCTTCATCACTGCAGCCACCATAAACACTCATCTCATGCTAGATGACGCAGAAGGTGACTTGTCCTTCGTGAAATCTGCTGTAAATCATTTCTTTGGTCAGATGGGCTACGAGGGGGACTACTCAGTAAGAACCTTCAGGAAAGGGAAGGTCTTCTCCCAATGGAAGTATCTACTCCATGTGGTCATTCACAGCCTATCCAACAAACATGGAGGATGGGATCAAATTCCTGAAGACCTTTCCTATATAGTCAATGGGATGATCCAGGGGGTCAAGTTCAGGTATTCACAGTTTGTTTATACTAATTTGCTTGCAAATTTGGCCTCCATAGAATATTACATGTTCCCTAAACATGCCCAGCACAATTTTAACTGTGAACTGGGCTCACAGTTAAGGGGAACAGATAATGTTCTTAAATTGGGATAGATGAAGCCCGACATCTTTAAAATAATAAGAAAACCTACTGTGGGATTCTCTAGGGTAGAAACAGCCCTTGTCCCAAAAATGTTAGAGCTCACTGCTCAAGGTGATAACCTAGCAGCACCAGATAGTGTTGAACCCACACCTGCTACCTCTCAGCAACCCTATTAGCCTCAAATAACCATCACCTATCAAAGAAAATCCAAACAAACCCCTGCACAAGCCTTTCAGCCTATGCAGGCCCCCATATGACCAACCATGCAGGAGGAATTGAACATTGGAGCTCCCACTTCTCCTGAGGAGCAAACCACTCCCATCTCACAAATGATCGGTGCTGAGCTTCCTCATGCTCATCCTGATAAGCTCATCACCCTAACAGCCTTAAGCATTCACTCTGAGTCTCAAAACTCAAGTGAACAACTTTCAGGGGACAGTTACCATCCCTAGCCTTTGGATCTCAACCAACCCATTCCCAATCTTGAGTTCTATGATGATGAAGACATGGGATTTAGTGAGTACCATGAGTCTCTCTTCTCCACCCTTGCTCAAGGAGAGATGAGTGCTCCTGATTCTCCCATATCTAGCCTACATCATCTACCCCAAACTGAGGTGGATCTCCCTGAACAAGTTCAGGAGGTCCATATGGAAGAGGCTCTCACTTCATCAAGTGATTACATCTTTAAGACCTTAACCATGGCAACCCAGTCCCTTGACACTTCAACTAAAGCTGTCATGGAGCAGGGAAAATCAAGTAGTGAAGAACAATATGTTGGTAATAAGGAAGAAGACCTTGGTCCAATTCTCTCATCCCCCCATGTTTCTTCATCTGAAGATAAGATGAGTCTGCAACTAAAGGTGCAACAACTGACACAAACCTGCACCTATTTAGTTTCTAAGGTTAGTCACTTGGAACCTCTAGTAACTGCTTTGTAGAGAAGGGTCAATGACCCTCAACTAGGCAAGTTAGCTTAGAGACTATTGAGAGAAACTCAACCAGGTCCACAAGAACCTGTGAAAGTGGTGGACTTAACCTCCAGCTCACCTATGCAAGTGGGTGATGCTACCAAAAACGTGGAGAAAGTCCCTATAACCACATAACCTATGAGCTCTGTCCAGAGTATGGACAATAAGGATTCACCACCCTCATTTGCAGTTGTCCAGACTCAACAACTTACTCAGACTCACACTGATGTGGAGGCCATACTACAAGAACTCTTTTAGGAAGGAATTCCAAGGGCCATGTTTGCCCCATCTAACCGTGCTAAAAATCCAATAGTGGGATGGTGGTATGACAATGCAAGAAAGGCCTTGGTACTCTTTAGATCTCAGGGGCTGCAATAGGTCTTCAATTTTCAAACCCTGAGATTCAGTGATAGTTTCTCACTAGTTGATCTACCAATTGTCAATCCAAGCTAAAACAGACATGCTGGCAGATTGGCTGAGATGAATCAGATTGGGTGCTGTAGGAATTCAGAAGCAGATTAAAACTATATAGACAGAGGATAGCACGAAAAACTGTTGGTCAACTGGATACTAAGGCGGACCCTAAGATTAGCTTCGAAGGGGAAACCTTGGTTGAAAGACTAGTAGTGGACCCTATGAACCTTGAGACAGGATCTACCTCAGCACCTAGTACCTCAGTGAAACACTAGCCGGTGAAGGTGTCTCACAACCTCTCCCTAGCTAGAGCTCAAGCTCAGTACAAGTATTAGAAGACCAAAACTCTCTCCACCCTGAGTCATACAAGCCAACAATTGACAAAGGGAAAAGGAAAATGACTCCTGAGGAGATTGAGGAGGAGATAAGGGAGAGGAAGAGGAAGGCTAGGAGAGAGAAAACCAAAGAAATCCAAAGCTTCATGCAAGCTACAATCAGGGCTGCCCACAGGCCTAACACTCAAGATGATGAGTTAAGGGCAGCCAGATTGAATTATCTGGGATTAAGGAACTACAACATTGATGAACTCATCTCTCTTCCCTTAGCAGAACTGAATGAACTGGCTGTCACAAAACTATCTGAAGAGAAGAAAGAGGCTGAGGCTGCAGAACTACTATTCAAGATTTAAGAAGAAAGAAAGAGAAAGAAACTTTACAAAGCCCATGTCCTCTTTCCAGTTCAAGAAAGTCCTGAGAAAGAGATTGTGTAAGTAGAACAAGAACAAACTCAGATAGGCAAAGAACAAGAGAGACAAAAAATGATAACCTATCTGAGTGCCACAGGTGTCTATTAGGCAGCAACTCTTCACCCTCTCTCATTTGAGTACATTGAGTTTGAGTACCTCAAGCAGCTAGAAGAAGAAGCTCAAACCAAAAGAAAAGCTGTGAAGAGGAAAATGAGAGAGGAGGCTGCTAAGTCAAGAGCCACCATTAGAGCACAAGAGAATAAGTCTGCTGATAGTTAGAAGATGGTGAGCTTCATGAATCTGTATGGGTTTTCCGGAAGGAAACTTGGTCCTATGTCTCTATCCATAATGGATGAGCATATAAGAAGGATTAAGCAGAAGATAAAAGAAGGTCAGCTCGTTGACTTGCATTCTCAACCTAGTCAAGCTGTACCTGAAGTTGAGATAAAGGTTGAACCCCAAGAGATAACACAACTTGATCCTGAAGCTACATGTAAGCCAACTTCATCTTCTGACCCACAGCAAGGTTCTAAAACTCTTTCTTCTGAACATGTGGAGGAAAGGGACCCAATTAAGGAGAATACAAAAAGATCATCTGGTGCTGCAGGCCACTTTCCTTAGTTAAAGTATAAAAAGAGGAATATGATGGCCATCAGAAGGGACAAGAATAGAAGTCCAAAGCATCCACCTCTGCACCTCAGAATGAGTCAAAACATTCTGAGGTTGCTCAAAAAGAGGCCGCTCAACTAACTCCATCTCAAGCAGAGGCTCATGCAGTTGGAAGACCTATCCTATACTGGAGCTTTGAAACAAATCCAGATAGATGGTATGTCATCAAAGATCAAGAAGGTCATGATGTCTATCTCTGGCAAGACATGTTTGATCTCCCTCTGCATGATCTCTATGACATGAGAAGATACTATGAGAGTCTGAGGGATCCTGAACAATTGATGACGAAAGGCATGGTCTTGATCCTAATAAAGACTGTCAATTTCTGAGTATACTTCTTTGTTTTGGTAGCATCAGCCTAAGAGGAGTTTGTAAGGTATACTTGAAAGGCTGATGCAATCAAAGTAGCCAAAAAGCTCCCTGCTTGCATGCATGTGCATTGCAGAAGTTACTTCGGAAGTTTTATACTTCTCATAAGAAATGTTCTAAGTGTAAAATCATTAGCAGCCAAAACCAAAATCTTCCGAAGCCAAACATGAAGTCTTCCGAAGTTTAGAGGACAAAGTATTCCGAAGCCAAGAGACAGAAGATTGATTTCTTCCGAAGACAGAGAATACATGCTTTCTCTAATCTATTTTTTAGAAAGCTGACTAACTTTCCGCTATCACTCTGAAGACTCACCAACTTGCACAAGTTGATGAAAAGGTCCATGCTTTAGTAAATTGTAGATTATGGTCTGGTGTGTGTAACTTTCTACTTTATACCTTTTATCCTTTTTGTAATATATTAGGATGTGAGCTATGACATGTCATGGTCACATGTTAAAAGGCAATCTGCTTTTTGACTTTACATTGATCTTGTTGTCTATATTAGTGTATCCAGCTAGCCTTCAAATATGGTTGGCTGTAGGATGTAGTATAAAGTATCTCATGCTCTTGTATTTCTTTTTAGTCATTTGTAACTTTGTAATAGAATTTTAGAGCAATATACAGAATTCTTGAAAATCATATTTGTTTTTCTTGTTCTTTACTTTAAGTTCTAAGTTTCCAAATAGGCATATTTGATTCTATAAGTGTTATCCAATAGTTCACTCTCCAAACACTTGTGAAGCAGTTGCATTGATCTCCCCAACCAGTCCTGCAACCTATTAATTTTTCAGCATGGTATTTTTTGTCTTATTGTTCTTCATAATGTTTGAAGAATAGCTAATGTGTTATTAAACTATTTGATGGTTAGATATGTTTTTAGATACATAATGATTAGTAACATAATAAACCATAACATTTATAGATAAAATATAACACGTTAATGATAGATAACACCGAAAAATTACATATAGATCAAGACTATCAACATCAAAGCCCACATCATAGTAATTTTTGATAGAAATGTTCAGGTGCATCAACAAAGCAGGTGATGATTCACTATGTTCTTTTTATGATTAGTGGTGTTATTCTTTTATAAGTTTGTCTGCACATAATAATATGGATATATGATCTTGCAATATTTTCATTACTTTTTTCCAATTTACAATGCAAACTATTTTAAGATACTATGCGATTGCTAGAAACCATTTTTGGCAATTTATGATACATGTATTTGGTATGTCTATTTCACTCTATAAATCACAAATGTTGAATAATTTTCTTATGGGTTTAGAGTTTAGGGTTTACGGCGGTTGAGGGTGATGGGTTTGTGGTGGTCTGATGTGATGGTGGAACCCAACTGCTCATAAATGATGATGATGATGATGAACCCATTCTAAGGAATCCCAAAATGATGATGATGGTTCCGACTTAGATCGATCTCAACTTGATGGTGACAATGAACACCATATTGCCGTGATTCTTTCCATATGAAATTGAAGGTATTATTTCTATCAGTACTTTTGGTTTCATTTTACAATTGATAACGATTGAGAGTTGGTAATTTAGAGTTTGGCACTTCTAATTATTAGAATTCTTTGTCAAAATTGATTCTTCTTGCTTGCACACAAGTTGCTTGGTTGAATGCCTCTAAGAAATTCACTTTAGTTATTGATTAGGCTATAAATGTTGAAAACATCTGTTTAATCTTGATCAGAGGCGTTTGATGCCAATTAATTGTTGGTGTTTATGCCGACATATAAACTTATGATTTGTTGCATAAATCGGTGCTCAATTACATATTGTATTACATATGTTAAATTAATAACTAAGCATCAATTGAGAGCTCAATATGATACATTAGATATTTAGTTGATGTTCAATTGATTTAGCCTGTGGGAATTTGTTTGTAATCAATAGTATTGGGCAAAATAGACTATTCAAAAGGTATGTGGCTATGCAAGACGTGATTCAAGTTATGTCATTTAACATTCTGAATTGAGCTACTACTATAAAAAGTAAAATGAGTGCTAATGGAAATCATAATTTTGTCTTTGAATTGATGTATGGTCATAAACATGAAATACCTATGATCCATTTTCACTCTAATTTATTGATGAGAAATGTCTAACATAAGGGCTCACGATGGGACCATGTGGTTGGTTTATTTTTGTTATGTAATGTTGTTCTTCTCCTAGGAAAATTTCCAAGATCCATTAAATTGTTTTTGAAATATAAAATACTCAAGTTGATATCTACTTTAGTTGAGATGATAATCTATATTTCTTTGATATGCAATTCCTCAACACATCCATATGTTTTATTAGCGATTTCATAATCCATATTTTATTGGATTGAGTCTAGATTTAAAGTTTTCATTTATTGCTTCAAATAATCTTTTAGGTTATATTGGATTGTCACACCCCCGCTTATAACAAAAACACGAGAATGTAACGGACGAGATCGTCATAACATATTGATAATTAATAGAGAACCATTAAATGATATAATAACGTGTCATGACGTCACCCGACACAATGGGGAGCCAAATGCAAAAAAAAAAACTTTTTCGATGAAAATGGTAAATACGACCAAACCACAGGGATGAAAACGGCAATTTACTCTATTTTTATTTAACCCAAAGTTTTATAAAATAAACTTTAACGAACCAATATACAGAAAGTCTATACACGGACTAAGACGTGACGCAAAATAATATTAGCGCATTTAAGATTCGTCACATCACGAGCGCGATATGATAGGCTTTTACATGAAAATATATATATATATATATATATATATATATATATATATATATATATATATATATATAATACCAGTACAATCTTAAAATAATATTAATACTAATAATAATAATAACTATTATAACAGTAATAATAATTTTTTTTATAACATTATTCTAGTTTATTAATTTATAAGTTAGAATCTCGCACGATAATTAACGATATCAATTAATACAATTACGAACATATTAAACTCACGAAGACAATAAATGTATAAAAGTAGTATGACGAGCTTCGGGTGAGTTAACGTATCTTAGAGTGACGGATGTTACATGGATGCAAGCTTTTGAGTTTTCTTTTTCAACTTTCTGATAATACCAGCATTAAAAGCATTTTTGTATATACATTTTGAGGTTCGGCCCCATGGCGTAGTTCTCGGCGCAACGCGCGGTGCAGAAAATTCCTAGTTAAAAGTAAATAGCATGCTTCTGAACGTTCATCAAAAATCAAAAAAATAAGTCTAACCCTGTACTTCTGTTGAACAATCTGTATTAATTCTTTTTTGCATAAAAACAAAGAAGTGATAAATGTGAATTCATAAGAAGTAAATTCATAAAATGAGAAAATTCAAGCTTCCATTCCTATGAAAACCATGTGGCTCTTACCATGGAGATCCTTGTTCATTAACCGCCTTAAGAATTCCAGTGTGATGATCGGATATGAGACATATCCCTGCATTATCTTTCACCACATGTTTCTTGAGCTTAAGAAAAAACCAATGCCAGCTGGTGTAAGATTCATTCTGCACAATGGCAAATGCAAGCGGCAATATTTGATTGTTATCGTCAACTCCCATCGCAATCATCATCTTCCTTTTATATTTACCATACAAATGAGTGTCATCAATGCTAATAAACAGGTCGACAATGATTAAATCTATTAATACAAGGGGCAATTCAAATATAGTCCTCGGATTGAATATATGTAATGCATATAGAAACTTGGGTAAAACAATATAAGATTCTTCCTAATTCCCAAAGAATTGTTCAATTGCCTTTTGTTTTCATACCCAAACCTTCATGTATGAAGGAGTATAACCTAACTTATCAATAACTTTAGATCTCAAAGCTGTAATACTAATAGAAGGTTGCTTTTTAATAAGATGTTGGATTTTTTGATCTATCAAGCTTAAATATAGGTTTGGATAGTCTTGAGTAATCCTAGAATGCAAACAAGTATGTGGACCGGTATATTTTGTGATTTCAAAAAAACAACTACGTTTACGTTTACTTGTACAAAGTTGTCATTTGCAACCTTGGTTATGTACAGGGGCGGATCCAATGTTATGTTAGTGGGGGGCCAGGCACCCACTCAAGCCTACCCCACAAGCCCACATTATTAAACAAATTTAATTAGGCCCCCATCATTTACGTTGCAGCCCACATCCAATTAAATCACACATATAAATTCTCTAAAATTTTCATGTTTCTCATTCTCCTTTTAATTCTTACAGCAAAAGTTTCAACTGCATGTATCCTCAAGTTTCTATTATCAAAATTGCACACTATGTATTATACTTTACGCTAATCACTGAGTTCATTAGACAATATATAAAGATACTTTGTTTCTCATTTACTATACTAATCAGTTCCATCAATTTAATAACTATTTTTTTCATAACTAAAATTTGATGTTTGCATTTATTAGGGAAAAAAGAGACTAACGTAGAGATGAAAGCAACTTTTATATTGATTATAATCTAGCTTTTTGACCCAAACCGTTTTAACATGACCCATTTTGACCCAAACCATTCTGACGTGATTAATTATGTCCCCCACTGAAGAAAAATCCTGGATCCGTCACTGGTTATGTAAATTGCATTTTATAAACCATGTGGTTGGCCGTGATTCAACAACCTTAAAATGTTTATGTGCGTTGATATTATAGAGTTTGACAACTTTAACAAATTCTTCCTTGTCATGGAAAGAATCCTTTCTCAACTCACGAGTGAAATCAAATTTACTTTGAAATATGCCACCATCCAATTATCATTCGCGGTGATATTAGTTTCCTATATATTGATATAAGTTGAAGGTATCTGAACATTACAATATGATGCATCATCTCTATCCGTTCCAGTTTCATCTCCAAATTATCTTCTTCTATCTCATCATCCACATCAAATTCATCACAAGTTCCATCTTCCAACATATCATCCACATCATCATTGTTTACAATTGTATTTTGAGAGATTGTCTTAATATCTTCTTTTTGAATCATGTATGATATTGTATTAATATGGTTCATTCTGAGAAAAAAAAAGATTCAAAATCAATCCCATGATGAGAACGATAAAAAAATTCATAATATTCAAAAAATAGGTGAAAAAAATGCACGGGTGCGGACTCACAGTGTGGAGTAGACCATACATCATAAGTAAGTTATCACCGGTTTCTAAGTTTTAAGATAAAAACTAATTCACTTTTAGCGTTTTTCCACTTTTTAAAACAATCTCTTCTAAGAGTATCACTACTTACAGGGTATAATGCAATTGAAGAGTTCGCTAAATGAGTCATGCAAATGTTAATTGTCAATGTATTTGAACGGCAAGCTTTCTTGAATTACTAAATGCACCTTTTTGCTCCTAAACCACATCAAAGTTATAAGCCCACAAATTTTCTTTGTTTGTCATAGAAGCTTGACCTCAAGATTATTCCCCTATTAACACATTGCAATATTTCATAGTGATGTGGTTTTTCCAAGTTGTATTTTTCATCTTTTGAAAATAATTTTTTGCAACACTTGCAACGAGCCTTGCTCGTACCGCTTGACATGTCACATAAATCTGAATGCACCAAATTTCTTTGTTTTTGTTTATAGGAATGACTCTATCCACCATGTTGCTTAATGATGCATCACAACCAATGAAAAATTAAGCACTTAATAAAGCCATTTGAGATATATTGTTAACATATGAGGGTATGAAGCGTATTTAAGATTTTTAAAATTAAAGAGCGTTTTAAATTGTTGTGGTTCAACCAAAACAACCACTATGTATTTATTCTAACTTAAAGAGGGTATAATGGTAAAAACACAGAAAACGCTCAAACTGGTTTTTTTTTAGCTAACCACTAGTTTTGTAAACTTATTTGTGAACTGACCTAGTTTGAAACTAGTTTCGTGTAGTGTGTCAAACCCTCAAAATCCACGTGTGGAGTTTAACCGCGAGACGTTTGAACAAACCAGGATCATAGTCATTAGTTACTCAGAACGACACTATATGTAACATCAAAACATTTCAGAGTTTAAAACTTTAAAATTATGCGAAAGCGTTTTGTAAATTAACCAAACCCAAAGTATTTAAAGTGTAACATTGGCAAAACACGCGCCAAACCATTGTTTATAGAAAATAAATTCAAAACCAAATGTCAAGACATAATATGCTTCTTTAAAATACATGCTGGACTTGTGATGTGCTCCTACTAGCAACCGAAGTTAACGACCTGAGAATAGCATACTAAAAGAGTCAACACAATGGTTGGTGAGTTCAAGAGTTTGCGTTTAACATAATCAGTGATAGTTGTAAAACATAAGAAGTGCATTGAAATAGATAGCTAGTCTATATTCATAAATAATAACCATACTGATTTCACGATCGAAGCTGACTAGGTTTGTCTGTTTGCCTCCCGCCAAAACATAACAGGTCGTGACACTGTTGGTTGTTTAGGACAATATTGCACCCGCTTGAACTCCAGTCATACGGGTGGGGCTTGTCATACCCTGTAATACTACCCAAGATTTCCCGCTAGATTCCTTAATTAAAGATCCGAAAGTGTGAGGTCTTTCAATGGTATACAACACTATGTTATACTATGCCTATTTTATAATAATAAAGCGTTTGTAAACCAGTATGCTATCTCCCCCAAAAGAGAGTGTTTGAAAGCGGGGCATGAACTCACTTGATGTGCAAACGAACAATAAGTGGAAAGCTAGCGATGAGAGGAAAGACAACCCGTCAAAGGTTATCTAGAACATGTGAGTACATAAGTACGTGCAACTAGAGAAACGTAACAACCCTATGTGGTCAACAACAAGTTAACCCTAGGATTTTGAAACCAAAATGACACATTTGACCTAGTTGACCCGTTTGACCCGTTGGTGACTTGTTAATTGAAATCATGTTTGATCAAGTATAGCAAATCAAAAACATATTTCTCACACAAGTTATTCACATAAGCCACTTTGCAACTCTTAAGTCTTATCATGATCTTCATGCTAACTTAGGTTATCATACAACACATGCAAAAGAAATCATCATACTAAACATGTTCACAATCAAACTCATCTACAGTTTACATATTGTGTTTAGTCACTCACAACGTGCCATATGGAGCCACTCACGACTACACATCCTAAACCCTACCAATCCTACAAAGTAGGGGCCTCAGATTCGCACGCGAGTATGATACCCATCATCACATACCCAAATACAATTCATACAAGTCAAAAACCAACTTTATAATATTCAATTACTATATTACATCCCAACTTCATAACTTGTACAAAATGCCATACTTGCACATTTTCCAAGAACACTTAGATTTTTCAATAGATTCATCAACTAATCATATGACCCAATCATCATAATCTAACACGCTAGACATCATCCATGATCAATCTAGCACGCTTCTAACATCATAAACATGCCCAATTCACAAAATCTAATGTTTCACATCCAAAAAGTTTCCCTTTTGGGAAAGTCATATCCAAAATCCATATCTTCATCAACTTCAATCCCAAATTCATCAATAACATCCTTAATCTAGTTCATAGCAACCATAATAATCCATCTAACATACATCAATCATCAAGACATGAATTTTCATGAAGAAAAATTTCCACTTTAGGCAATGTATGAACTATATGATCAAACCATGGATTTCTTGCATAATCATCATAACCCAACATTCATACAACCTAACTAACAACATAACATAATCAAACAATCATCAATTTCAACTTTTCTTCACAAATTTCAAATTAGGGTTCATCAAGAATCAAAACCATGAAAAACAATCAAAATCTAACCTTTAATCGCGTAGAAATCAAGAATTGGCACTTGCTACATGTTAGAATCACTTGGAATCAAGCAAAATCGATTGAGATGATGTTGTCCTTGCTCAAAATCGCAAATAAAAAGGGTGTGGGGAGGGTTACGGCCGCAAGAAGGGTTATGGGTATAGGGTTGGGTTTTGTTCAACTTGACTTAATTAACATTTACCATTTAAACCCTCTTTAATTACTTTTTATAATAATTAGACTTTTTTTTGCACTTTTAACAATCTTTAACTACAAAATACAAGTATTATTAATCAACAATAATAATCATATGTATTTTTAACTAATAACAAACACATGAAATCATTTTTACACATTGTCACGTTATCAAGTAAAATTTACAAATAATACTTAAAATACATGAATCACATAACCACAACTAATAATCAACATTATTAATTAGATTATCATCTGTTTATCATAGATCATTGTTATTAAGTCACCAACGTTCAACGATAACTAGTGTGTGCTCACGACACATGTATGCAAGACCTAACAGAACTAACGGAGTTTGGTAACCGAAAATTACCGAATGTAACATTATCCCCATGTTGAAAGAATTTTCGTCCCGAAAATTAGATTACATGGTTGTGTTACATCACTGGTTTACTGCTTTAGCATAATGAAATCGAGTGAGTTGTCACATCATCCCTATGTTAAAAGAAATTTCGTCCCGAAATTTAATCCGTACCTTCGTTGGCTGTCGTCGTCGTTTCGAACAAATGAGGATACTTAAGCTTCATCTGATTCTCACGTTCTCACGTGAATTCCGGTCAACGTCTTGAGTTCCAATGAACTTTTACTATGGGTATCTTGCTTTGCTTAAGGGTTTTAACTTCATGATCCATTACCTCAACCGGCTCTTCAACAAAGCGTAATTGTTTATCTACTTGCACTTCTTCGAGTGGCACAACCAAAGTCTTGTATCTCGAATTTGAGACATGGAACACATTGTGAACTCCACTCAACGACTCAGGCAGGTCTAATCAATACGCCACTGGACCAATTCTTTCTAGAATCTCAAAGGGTCTAACGTATCTTGAATTAAGCTTGCCTCTTTTGCCAAAACGAATCATACCTTTTCACGGTGAGACTTTTAGCAAAACTTTGTTGCCAACCTGAAACTCCAAAGGTTTCTGTCGCTTGTCCGCATAGCCCTTTTGTCGGTCTCGTGCTGCAGCCATACGGTTTAATATCTGCACGATCTTTTTAGTAGTTTCATGCACTAACTCAGGCCAGTCAACTGACTATCACCAATTTCTGCCCAACAAACTGGGGATCTACACTTTCGCCCATACAACGTCTCAAATGGTGCTGCCTAAATGCTAGTGTGATAGCTATTGTTGTAAGAAAACTCTACCAATGGTAGATGAACTTCCCAATTGTTCTCGAAGTCAATCACACAAGCTTGTAACATGTCCTCCAATGTTTGAATAGTATGCTCGCTCTGCCCATCGGTCTGGGGATGATAGGCAGTGCTCATATCCAAACGCGTACCATAAGAATTCTGTAATGACTGCCAAAAATGAGATGTAAAACGTGCATCATGATCAGATATAATCGAGATTGGTACACCATGTTTGGAAACTACCTCCTTGAGATAAATTCGAGTTAACTTATCCATTTTATCCGTTTCTTTGATCGCCAAGAAGTGAGTAGATTTAGTTAGTCGGTCCACGATCACCCATATCATGTCACAACCACTAGGAGTCTTGGGTAAATTAGTATTGAAATTCATAGAAATTTGCTCCCACATCCACAAAGAAATCTTAGGTTGTTGCAGTAACCCTGATGGCTTCTGATATTCAACTTTAATCTTAGAGCAGGTTAAACACTTGCTCATGTACATAGCAACGTCTGCCTTCATATTAGGCCACCAATAGACTTATGTGCTTAACCCATAACCAAGTCTCTTAGGTTTTCACACAAAGGCACCCAAAGTCTATCCATGAAGTAACGAATTCAATCGACATTCACTTCAAACTGTTTGTCCATTCCACGTAAGGATTCGGACCCAACATTTTCTGCTTTCAAGGATTCTGTTTGAGGTTTCCTAATTTGTTCAGGTAATTGAGTGCTAATCGTAAGTTGTAAAGCTCGCATTGGTTGGGGTTTAGCAGTTTCCTTTCTGCTCAAGGCATCAGCAACTACATTTGCTATTCCCGGGTGATATTTGATAGCACAATCTAAATCGTTCAACAATTCCACCCATCGTCACTGCCTCATGTTCAGCTCTTTTTGCTCAAAGATATGCTGAAGACTTTTGTGATCGGTGTAAATAGTGCATCTGGTACAGTACAAGTAATGCCTCTAGATCTTCAGGGCAAAGACTACTGCATCTAGTTCCAAATCATGAGTAGTGTAATTCTTTTCGTGCACTTTCAACTATCTCGAAGCATAGGCTATTACTTTGTCACGTTGCATCAGAACACATCTAAGTCCTTGGATAGAAGCATCACAGTAAACCACGAAGTTATCACTTCCTTTTGGTAATGCTAATATCGGTGCACCACAAAGTTCTTGTTTCAACAACTGGAAAGCAACTTCTTGACTCTCACCCTATTTATACGCCGTACCTTTATGAGTCAAGGCAGTAAGAGGTTGGGCGATCTTAGAGAATCCCTCAATGAAACGCCGATAATACACTGCTAGTCCAAGAAATTGTCGTATCTCACTAGGTGTCTTCAGAACCGACCAATTCTTTATCGCCTTAATCTTTACAAGATCCACGTGAATTCCCTTTTCATTAACAATATGACCCAAGAAATGCACCTCGCGTATCCAGAAATCACACTTGGGAAACTTAGCGTACAACTGTTCCTTTTTAAGTAGTTCCAAGATTAGACGTAGGTGCTCCTCATGCTCTTCCTTCTTAGAATAGATCAATATGTCATCAATAAACACAATAACAAACTGGTCGAGGTAGGTTTGCACACACGATTCATGAGATCCATGAATACAGCTGCTGTATTACTAAACCCAAATGGCATGACCAGGAATTCATAATGACCATAGCGTGTACAGAATGCGGTCTTCGAGATGTCTTTCTCTCGAACCCTCAGTTGATGATAACCAGACCTCAGATAAATCTTAGAATAATAGCTTGATCCTTGAAGCTGATCAAACAAATCATCTATACGGGGCAAAGGGTGTTGGTTCTTGACTGTAACTTTGTACAACTCTCTATAGTCGATACACATTCTAAAGGTGTCATCCTTCTTCTTAAAAAAGAGAACAGGGGCTCCCCACGGTGATGAACTTGGTCGAATAAAACCTTTATCCAGCAGTTCCTGAAGCTATGCCGACAGCTCCTGCAGCTTATTTTGAGCTAACCGATAAGGTGCTCTCGCAATTGGAGCTGCACTGGGAGTCAACTCGATCTGAAACTCGACTTGACGATGAGGTGGTAGTCCAGGCAGATCCTCTAGAAACACCTATAGGAAGTCACGAACCACCGGAATATTCTATATCTTCTTCTCCCTTGTTGTTTGTAAGTTACAAGGGCTATTATGGCTAAGCGACCCTTGCGTAGCCACTTCTGCTCTTTCAAAAAGGATATGATGCCTATCACAGCACCACTTTTCTCGCCCTTAACCAAGTGAATTTATCCCTCCTTGAGGGGAATGCGGATGACCTTCTCATGGCAAATGACTTCCGCTTGCTTCCAAGACAGCCAATCCATGCCAACGACCACGTCAAAACTCCCAAGTGTAACAGGCATAAGATCGATATCAAAGGTATGACTAGCAAGTTCTATCTTACAACCCTTAAGGATGTGCATAAAGAAGATTTGTTTACCATCAGCTAATTCTACCATGTATCTAGACTCCAACGTAGAAGGCATTTCGCTTAAAATACTACTAAACTTAGTAGAGATAAAACTCCTATCGGCTTCAGTGTCAAACAATACAGAAGCAAAATGACCATTAACAAGAAATTTATGAGTAACAGTAGTAGGGTCGTTTAGAGCCTCACCTGAACCCATGACAAAGGCTCTCCCTTTAGCTCTTCCATTGTTGCCACCATTGTTAGCCATTGCCACCGTTGTTGTTATTGTTGTTGTTGTTTCCACCATTGCCATCGCCATTTCGATTCTTCTTTAGTTGAGGACAATTTCGCTTGTAGTGTCTGTCTTTTCCACACTCAAAACAGCCTTTTGGTGTTTCTTGAGTTCCTCATCAACTCGCCACGTCAATACTTCGCCGCGCGTCCAGCTTTCCCACAACGCTGGCATCGAAAATTGTCACACCTGCCAGTGTGGTGATAGTTGCATCGGTTGTATTTTGGATACTTCCCCACGTATCCACTTTGTCCCTGAGATGAAGAAGATGATTGATTGAAGCTATGATTATTATCAAACTTCCTTTGTTGCTGCTGTTGCTGATGCTGCTGGAGCTGACTGTTTGACTATGAGCTCTTGTTGATAGAATTGTCCCACTTGCACTTGTTGTCAGGCACGCTTGCCACAGCGCCCCGTTTGGGTAGCTTGCCTTATTCTACAACCTGATCCGTCAGCTTGTGAGCTAGTCGGATAACCTGTTGAATAGTAGTAGGATTCGAAGCAGTTACCATACTTTGTATTTTGGGCACAAGACCACGCAGATAGAGCTCGATTCGTTTGATGGGCGGGTTGATCATTCTAGGGCAAAGAGTCGCCAACTCATGAGACCTAGTGGTGTAGGCCTCAATCTCTTATCCCTCCATCTTTAGCAACAAAAACTCAGCCTCCAACTTTTGGACTTCATCACGAGCATAATATTCCTTCATCATGGCCTTAAACTCATCCCATTGCAAAGCAGTAGCCATGGCTTGGCCCAGCATCTGCACCTGAGCATTCCACCACGAGAGCACCGCACCCTCAAGGGTCCCCATGGTGTATTTCACCTGATCCGCCGCCGAACAGTTGCATTTAGCAAAGACCGATTCAGTCTTCTCAAACCATCTTACCAGGCCCACCGCTCGTTTAGCTCCACTGTAGGTATGGGGCTTACAGTCCATAAATGCCTTGTACGTGCACGTGGCGGTTCTGCATTTAATATTTCAGTAGGTTTAGTCAAACCGGGTGAATTAACCATATAACAGAATATTTGCGTAGTTGATGACCAGGGTCATTGTTTACCTCCAAGCTCGGCAGCTTGAGCATTCACCGCTGCCTACACGTGCTCGTTGATGAGAGCTGCTAATTCAGCCAGGGTCATGTTCACCGTCACCGCACCGTGACCACGACCTCGTCCGCGTCCACCACCACTTCCGCCGCCACATCCTTCATTGTATCCTTCACCACGTCCGTCTATATTTCACTTTACATTCACAAATACAAAAATGAGTAACATCCAACATATTTATCTCATTAAAGTATGGTAAATAATAAGAAATAATAAATTTATCACAACCACAACATTTATAACAAAAATAATTACTCACGATAAATAAATTGTAAGTATTACTCACGATAAATAAATTGTAAGTAACCCACAAAATATTCAATCAGTGTCAAAATTTCAATTTCTCAGTTAGGTGGGAAACAACCCTTCCCACATAGGTTTTAAGGCAAACATTATGTAGTCCAAGTCAGATGAATGTGAAAATCAATCTAATACATCAGATCCATCACTGTCTCCCTCCATCTCTACACGCTCTTCCTCAGGTTCCTCTTCAGGTTCTTCCTCGGGTTCTGCGGCAACATGCATCGCCACAAACTGGGCTTCCAGATCACCAAGTCTTACCCCATAGTTGTGGATTGTGTTATCCCTAGCATCCGAGTGATGGATCGCCTGAGCCACACTAACAACTAAGGAACACTGATGGTTATAGCACTCGGATTGCAACTCCTTCAATTCCGCCACCTTCATCTTAGTCTCACGTAACTCACGTTGTAGAGCACCAACCACCTCATTCAGCTCATCAGTGTGTTGTTTTTCTGTGTCTAGAGCAGCAACCAAAGCTGCAATCACCTGCTCACTAGAACATCGTATCGTAGGAAGAGTAGGTGTCGATAACTCAGAAGTAGACCTAGTCCTCGGTCTAGTAGTCGGAAGTTCAGGAACATGCTCCCTATGAAGTATACGGTTAACATAGGTAGGATAGTAACTCCAATCCCGCGGAGCATCATGTCCAGGTAGTGCAAATGGTTGATCCAAGTTTATCTCTTGGGAAGGATAAGAAAGTCGGGGCCACTCGGGTACAGGAGGATGAGAAGGGGAATCGGAATGCGCATGCCTTTTACCTAAAGCTCGTGATGAAGATGCCATGCTGTAGAGCATGTGATGTGTATGCCAATGAGTATACAATAAGAGGATAAGCAACGAGTAACTAACTAACTGTGTGCGGTTATAGACTAGAGTGTATGCAATCTAGTTCGCTATAACCAATAGCTCTGATACCAATCTGTCACACCCTCAAAATACACATGCACGTTTTAACCGCGAGGCGTGTAAACAAACTAGGATCCTAGTCATTAGTTACATAGAACGACACTATATGTAACATTAAAAAAATTTCAGAGTTTAAAACATTAAAATTGTGCGGAAGTGTTTAGTAAGTTAATCAAACCCAAAGTATTTAAAGTGTAACATTGGCAAAACACGCGCCAAACCATTGTTTGTAGACAATAAATTCAAAACCAAATGTCAAGACATAATATGCTTCTTTAAAATGCATGTTGGACTTGTGATGTGCTCCTACCGGCAACCGAAGTTAACGACGTGATAATAGCATAGCAAAAGAGTCAACACAATGGCTGGTGAGTTCAAGAGTTTGTGTTTAACATAATCAGTGATAGTTGTAAAACATAAAAAATGCATTGAAATGGATAACTAGTCTATATTCATAAGTAATAACCATAGTGATTTCTCGATCGAAACTGACTATGTTTGTTTGTTTGCCTCCCGCCATGACATACCAGGTCATGACGTTGTTGGTTGTTTAGGACAATATTGCACCCGCTTGACCTCTAGTCGTACGAGTGGGGCTTGTCGGACCCAGTAGTACTACCCAAGATTTCCCGCTAGATTCCTTAATTAACGATCCGAAAGTGTAAGCTCTTTCAGTGGTATACAACACTATGTTATACTATGCACATTTTATAATAGTAAAGCGTTTGTAAACCAGTATGCTATCTACCCGAAAAGAGAGTGTTTGAAAGCAGGGCATGAACTCACCTAATGCGCAAACGAACAATAAGTGCAAAGCTAGCGACGAGAGGAAAGGCAACCCGTCAAAGGTTACTTAGAACATGTGAGTACATAAGTACGTGAAACCAGAGAAACATAATAACCCTAAGTGCTCATCAGAAAGTTAACGTCGTTAGGGTTATGACAAACGACGGGTGATACAGACATCAAAGTGTTTACTTGGGAGTTATATTTGCCAAAATGATTCTTGGGGGTGGTAGCGGCCAATTCCCAATAGTTGGGAGTATTTAAATCCATTAACCCTAAATTTAAATGTCACCGATGGGAAGTGGTATGTGAACACGGGTGCTTCTGACCACTTGAGAAGAGACGGATGTAAAATCACTAATCCTTTGTTTAATATTCTATATGGTTTTGTCCTTCTAGGAAATGGTGCTTGTGTTAAAGTACATGGATCTGGAAACTCAACCATAAAAACAACTTCCTAAAAGTTTAACCTCAAAAATATTATTTTCACTCCCGATATCATCAAAAGTCTTACTTTACTAATAAATTTATGATTGATAGTTATGTTTCAGTGTAGTTTAACTCTGATGGTTTTTCTGTGAAGGACATAGAGACTCGATAGATTCTATCCCACAAAAATAGCTCAAGCCATCTTTATGAGTTCACATATCCTATTTCACCAACCCCTTTGGCTTCCACATTTGAAGATATTGGGATGACTGATCGGGTTTTACCAATTTTTGATTTTCTTGCTCACAATAAATTTCTTTTATTTAATAAATATCCCAAGACATTTTTTTGCAAGTCTCGTCAATTGTGTAAAACTAATAGCTTACATTTTTCAATGTCTCAATCATGTACCGCTTAACCATTAAACATTTGCATTGTGATTTATGAATGTCTCTAGTTATGAGCAAACACCGTTACAAATATTAAGTGGTGGTTGTTGATGACTTAAATTCAGATCAAAAACCTTCCCCAAATTTGTTAAATTTTACAATTACAAAAAAATCAAGTCTCACACTATTATAACATCATTCTAATGTACTTTCGAGGGTGAATTTGACAACAATCAACTTAGTTAATTTGTCGATACCCATGAAATTCAATTCTATTATTTCCACACACATCATAACAAAATAGCAAGTTTGAACGCATGATATGTCATCTCAACGAGGTCATGCTTGATCTTGTTGGCCAAGCATCTCTCCTTTTTACATTTTTGGTTGAGGCACTTCATACCACATGCTATCTTCATTAGATTTTACCCACTACTAGTGTAAAATTCAAGAAACTTACCGTGGCGTCGTATTTACGCCAACCATCCTATGATCATCTACTTGTTTTTGGTTGTGCATACTACCCTAACTCATCCTTTACCCATCCACACAAACTAGAACTTCGCTCTATCATGTGCATTTTCCTTGGATACCTTGCTGATTACCGTGGATATCGTTGTCTAAGTCTTACCTATAATATGATCATTCTCCTAGCCCATGTCACCTTTGATGAATCTTTTTTCCCATTCACCAAACCATCATCCACCAGTTCATATGATAATGATCCATCACTTTTAATTTTTCAAACTGCTAAACTAAACCAACATTTCCCACAAACACCTTCAACCATGCATAACACCAACACAATAGCACCCACCTCACTAATTAAGTCACATACGCCACCACTTAGTGCACCAACTTCTCCATCTAGAATATAGTATAAGTCCCCATTTACAGCACCTTGACACACTCCAAACAGCACACCACCTTCCCATCACTAATAGTCTTACATGCACTCCCACCCTTGACCCCACCTCAAGAACACACCATGAACACCTACTCCAAGTCAGCAATTCATAAACTACATGTTCCATTTAACCTACACACTTCACAGCCATACCATTTCACTAATTCCCCATATAAAAGCATTTATGATCATTGCTGGAACATCATCATGACCGAAGAGTATTGGCATCTAATGATCGAAGAGTATTGACATCTAATGGATAATGAGACTTGGCATCTAGTTCCAAGGCCTCTAAATGTTAATATTATTAGGTTTATGTTGCTATTTATGCACAAGATTAATGCAAATGGTACTCTACGATGATATAAATTTCGTCTTGTGGTTAATGGTAAAAAGCAACAAATTAGCATAGATTGTGATGAGACTTTCCGGCTCGTGGTAAAACTGACAACCATTTGCACTTTGTAAGTCTTTCCCTCTATTGGAGTTGGTCAATTCACAAAGTCTATGTTAAAAATGCATTCCTACATGCGAACTTATCGTAGATCGTTTTCATGTTCCAATCAACGGGATTTACCAATAAGAATTTTTCTAACCATGTTTGCCGGTTAAATAAATCGCTATATAGGTTGAAACACGCCCCATGAGCTTGATATAAACGTTTTGCAACATATATTACCAAGTGCGGTTTTGAAAGCGATGTGAGTGAGACGTCCCTTTTTGTATACAAGAAAGGTAATTGGATAGCTTACTTGTTACAGCATGGGGACGTCATTATTCTCATTGCATCTAATAGCACTCTTACTCAATGTGTCATCCAAACATTATCAATTGAATTTGCAATGACTAACCTAAGTGAACTGCACCATTTCCTTGGAATTTAAGTTATAAACAAAGGTGGTGGTCTTTTTCTATCGCAAGCATCTTACGCCACCGACATCCTTAAACATGGAAAATTGCAAACCCACTTCAATCTCATGTGAAACTTCATCAAAACTAAGTGCTTCAAGTGGTCTTAAAATATCAAATGGTTTTTTATATTGGAAATTAGCAAGTGCTTTGCAATACTTAGCAATTACATGACCGAACCTCACACATGCTATTCCACAAATTTACCTTTTCTTGCATGCTCCCCATGAAGCCCTCTTACAATTTCTAAAGCATGTCTTCTGCTATGTGAAAGGTAACACTAACTACAGGCTACATATTTTACCCTCCAAATGTACTCAACTAACTTCCTATTCGAACATAGATTAGGGGGCTTTCCTTAGTCAAAGAGATCAATGTGCAGGTATTGTATCTTCTTAGGATACAACTTAGTGTCTTCACCAAAATAGGTGCTTTTATTATAACTTTGACCATGAATTTGACTTTGACTGAAATGTGGACTTTGACTTGGAAGTTAACTAAACGTTGGCTTGGATTGTATATAGTACTTGTACATGTGCTTGGAAGATAACTAAACGTTGACTTAGCATGATGGTTGTATGCTTAGAATTGGACTAAAGAGTTAAAAAATGTAAAAATATAGAATTTATGTTAAATACGCAATTAAAGACGATCACAAGTAGACTTTACCTAATTACTACATAAAATTAAATTGGTCAAAATTGAAATTTAAATAATTGATTTGTCGAATAATAGCTCGTTGGAATCATGAAAATGCATGAAGTTCAAAAAAATGAAAATTTGACGAAATGCTGATCTGGATGTGATAGAGAAAGAGGGGAAGATTCAAGGGCTCGAGGGATTGCCCCTTTCTTGATTGAGAATGGCAAAATAAAGAGAGACCCCTTGTTTTCTTATATATATTTAAAAAAAAAACTTTTATTCTAAGTTTATCTCTAGAAACCCTAGCCACCTCATCTATCTTCTTGTAATGTCTATCATCATCATAAATCACATTATTATCATCAATTTTTGGGTTTGTTCAAGTGATCAAGATTGGATTTTGATCAATCTTTGATCATATACGCATTCTGGTAAGGACCATTCGTTGTTTTGGTGAGTTTGACATTCGTTTGTTATTGTTCTTCATGCTATTCATACCAAATCATCAAGATCATCATCTAATAATCATTTCTTATTGATATTATGGGTAGAAACCTAAACGATTGTGCATTTTCGGGACTTGGATCATCACGAATCAGAAAACCCTAGTTTATTGATTCTCTCTTTTGTAGTTGTATTCCTTTAATTATAATCCTTAGATATCTGGTTCTTGTGGACAATTTGGGAAAACATTTTAAAAAAATATTCGAGTAATCATAATGGAATGTTTAAACTTGGATTAACATGGAAAGGAATTGAATTTTAGTGCTAATAGATAAGAAACGCGAACCGAATCAATAAAACGTGAATAGTTGAATTGGGACCAAAATCTATAATAAGGGCCTAATGCAATGGAAGTTCAAATGGTGCATGGAATAAACTTTTGTTTAGGTATCAGGTCGATAATGGTCAAAATTTGTTGTCTTGAGATGCAAAGGACAAGCATTAGATTTTGGATAACTTGTGTTTAAAAAAATAAGTTGTTTGATACATGTCGTAACTTGTCATATCAAGTCCAAATGGGTCAAACCGTATATCTAAAATCAACTTCAAATAGTCCTCTAGCTAACCCAAGTAGTAGCATGTCAATCCGACAACATTGGTCCTCTGAACGCATTAAACCAAACCAAAGGTCAAAGCTGTTAAATTTGTGCAAAATGTTTGTCTATGTTCGTAAGGTCATAACTCCCTCGTATTTAGTCCAATTAAGGTGATTCTATTTTTGAATGTTATTTTAAGGTCTTAGCCTTCAAATGCTTCATATTATGCAATGCTTCATTATCTTTCCAACCTCCACACAACTCACGTAAGATCGATGCACGATCACCTCTGCAAGCTAAAATACTTTTTATAAACTTAAATTTTATGATTTGGGATTAATTAACTAGAATAAGATTAAATTCAGGTTCAAGTACATATTCTAGAATGTTTAAGGATAAGGTCATGTAACTAAACTTGGGATAATGAATGTTCAACTTGGGACAAATATAACAAAACTACATGATAAGGACGTGGAAAATTTAATATATAATGATTGGAAAACATAAGGATGGACTTTGAACTCAAAATAATAAATGAACAATAATTTCATTTAAATAAGTACATGGTTGGACATTAAGTACTGGACTACAAGAATTACACCCAATTACATCTCCTCGACCTTTAGTAATCTTATTTTGTTTTGTTATCTATAGTTACTTGCTATACTTGTTAGGGAAGAGCAAGTTCAAAGTATTTAGATTGTGGCATGTTGAATTTGTTTTGGACTTGGATTGAACTGTTGTGAAGAGATATTGTTAGTACTAATGGGTTGACACCCCACTATTGTTGTCGGTATGCTAGCTAAGACTGATGTGGCTTGTATTGGTTTCTATAACTTCCATGTTCTTATACACATATATTTTGTACATGACTTATATGGCAACATATTTTGTACGTATAAACATGTAAACTCACTGAAATATGTTGACCTTTTAAAGCATGTCTTATAAGGTAACAATGATTAGTGGACTTTAGACTAGACTGCTCCTGCAAGAGCATTAGACATTTAGAATATTTGTTTTGGAAAATGTTTTATTGTTAGATTTGTATTTGGTTTGGATTGTACTTGTACTTGTTGTTCTAGTTTGAAAATTTTTGAATTATTTCGGCATTTATGGAATAACATTATGGTATTGATTGTTCTTGATACTTGTCTTTTATATCGGGTGATGTCATGATCTATTGACGAACAATTTCTTTAGCGATTCTCTTGGACCTCCAATGTGTTATGACGGTTCTGTCTATCGCATTCACGTGTTTCCATTATGAGTGGGGGGTGTGATATATAATATCATGATCTAGCACCAAAGCAGAATACCATGGATTCGCAAATGTTGTAGCCAAAACAATCTGGTTAAGGAACTAACTACTTGAATTAGTTGTTCTAGCTCATAACACAACCATCGTCTACCACAATAACTTCTTGGCTATATATCTATCTAAAAATCCCGTGCAATATTAACATACCAAACATTTAGAGCTTAACATTCACAATAGAGAAAAGCTCTATATTGGTATAGTTTGACTTCTACATGTTATAGTATTTTTAGTATTCAGACACATTCACAAAATATCTATCGCGACAACTTTTCATTCAACTCAGATCCAACCTAGCATTCGTCTTCCTCCTGCTTAGACTAATGGGGTGTATTAACTATATTATTTATAGTCAAATTAGTTAGCATAAATCAAGGAAAGATTCCTTTAACTTAGCATTCATTTGTATATATGTACTTTTGGTTTTAGAATATGAATCATTTTGGAATCATTTGTTTACAAATACAAGGTTTGTGATAACATATTTTCAAACAAAATTTCTTATTGGTAATCACAAACAAAAAATAATTGATTTTTTTTAATGGTCAACAAACAAGATTGATATCACCCAACCAAAGGAGAGGTATTTTCTAGTTGATTAAGATTATCTAACCTGTTAGAGTGAATAAAGAGCTTTACTTACTACATTATTTATACCCACTATCTTACCCATGTTCTCTATATGTTTCCTTTTTTTTAATGATACTGCAATTCAATTCATGCATTCCCCTTCATGTATTCAATGATTACAAGAGTAATACAAAAACATAGATATTGAGCGTACATCTCGTATCTATATTTATGGTTTTTATTCATTTGGGAGACCCCAATCTCGAACTTGACTTTATCATTTTCTGCTTTTATTCTTGACATCCACCTCCACTAGGTCGTTCTTAAAGACCCGTTCACTGCCAATGACTCCTCGCATTACCTAATTAACCCGGGTTATCACCACAAAAACTACCGCTTTTCACACCCACGCTGCCCAACTCCCCGCCCTTATCAAAATTACAGAAAGCCTCATGGCCAAATTGCTATCCAAACCAAAACCACAGCCTACCTCTATAACCACATCCTTAACATATCAGCCCATATTTCGTTCGACATGTCGACCACTTACGGTCCCAAAACACCACAAGCTACCCAAACTGACCCTCATTAGGACAACCCTAAAACCCAACCAATTTAGAAGGTTAAAACTTTATAATGAGTCTAACCAAGTACAGAACTAAACAAAATAAGCACAATAAATGCTCAAAACTAAACTTATAAGTCCTAGTTATCTTTTTCCATTAGGTTTTATGAAATAACCAAGTATGCATTAACGTAACAGGTTTAGTCCTGACATGGATGGATAGTTATCTTTTTCCATTAGGTTTTATGAAATAATCAAAATACCCTTACTATTAATAATGATTTAACTCTATTTATCTCCCTCTCGAAACCCTAGATCCAACCACCAACTCACCATCTCTGATCACCAGGAAACAATCACATCTAACCACCGCACCCAATATCACTACACGACTACACCATCGTTCCATCGATACACCATACAGCACCATCATACCACTTACATACGACACCATTGAAGCACCATATTCCACCGAAGAACCATACATCATGCCACTAAAGCACCATCCTATCACCATCCACAGGTACACACATTGCACCACCAAATTATCGCATACGAAATCAAATCTTGATGTAGTTGTGTGTGTTGTCGATCAGAGAACACATCTTGGTGAGTAAGAATGGATTGGGGAGGGAGATGTGAGTGAGAGAGAGAGAGAGAGAAAGAAGAGAAGGGGGGATTCAGGTGGTGTTGGCAGCCTGTCGGGAGTGGCGGTGGAGGTCCGCCGGTAGTGGTGGTGGAAGGTGTAAACTGATCGGAATCATACACGTGGGGTGGGTTTTAAGTTTAAGGGTATTTTGGTCATTATTTAAAATTTTAATAGAAAAATTAAGGTGCATCCAACTTGAGTACCAAACCTGTTACATTTATACATAATTTGGAACTAACCTTTCTATTTTCCAAACCTGAGAATCAAAACCGCAATTTAAACATAACATAGGGACCATCCATGTGTGTATAATCTTAAGTGTATTAAACAACGAATCACATTGAAAACATAGTTGCTAACTATACTAGCGCAACTGACGTCCAATATCAGAAACCGAGATATTTTAAATATTATAAATACACATCAAATTATTATACTTTGTGTAAATGTAATAAAAACCACACAAGCATGTGACGCATATTTTAGAAAACAAGCAGAATACCTGATGGTAATGCATCTCGAGATTTTAAATAATAAATGTTTTCTTTTAGTATATCTATAATAATATCCCTAATTATGTAATCATGAATTAACTATTTGAACCTATAACAATCGAACGAGACGTGGGACGAATAGCGAGATCATTGGCATGCGAGTCGCGACGTTGGCTAGGAGAGTACCGATACATCCATTTCTCCCTTGCCTCTCATTTTAGACACCAACAAAATGGAAAGTGATTCAAGATAAAAAGAGAGCTGGAAACCGCCAACCCCCCCTTTTGGTAGTGCTCTACCACATGGCGGTTGCGACGTGGTACAACGTTAGTAGTTGCGCTCTCCGGCCACCGAGATGATAGTGGTGGTGCTAATCATCTATAATGGTGGCGGTGGCAACTCCCTATTCTATTTTTGAATGACTAGATTGTGATCAAAGGAAAGAGAAACAACGGTTGGCGGCATACATCCACCTACTGTAGATCTCCTTTCACATGAGTGTTATTCGAACACATCTAGTAACATGATGTTTAATATGTACATTTTAAGGTTTTTTTTGGTTATTGATGATGTTTTGGTGATTTTCGACGATATGGCGGCTACCATTGGCAGAACTGGGGCTGGTGATGATGGTTAAAAACTATACAAAGTGGTAATGGTGGTTCATGGTGATAAGGTCCCTCGGTGATGTTTGGTAGCAACTTTAATGATCGGATAGTGTTTAGTTAATAATCATGTACTCATAGTGTTTAGAAGTGAATTTGGTGTGTATTTGAAACGAGTGGGTTCATGTACACGAAACGAGTGGAATGGTATAAACACGCTATATGAGATCATATGGTTGCTTTTAATAAAAATAATCATGTGCATATTGAGCTTTAAATATTTAATGATAATAATAGATACGTTGGTAAAACAAGCAACTCAAACGCAACATTTAAAACAAGACTAATTATAACACATACCACATACCTATCATTTTTAAAATATCCAAAGCACGTAACCATTATTTGTAGATACATATATTTAAACTCACTTTGATATACCAATATGAACATATGAAATGATATACAAAAGTTGGGATAAAATATATTTTAATACATATTCAAAGGATCCATAAAAACATGTAATGTATTTTAATGACAAGTATTTTTATATTTTTTGTTGCCAACTATGTGACCCCTCGACACAATGGCTGGGTTATCACACAAATAAACAGGTCAAATACGTGAAAGGAATGGTTGAAAATGGAAATTTTCTAAAGTATTGAGAAAATGAGACCATACGGGTGACCATAATGGTCCGCCATGGAAAGGGGTCGAGGATCAAAAGACGAGGCCTCATAGCGGACCGTTAACGTTATGAGTAACGGTCCGCCATAATGGTTGTGGACGGCCATGGTCTAGCTTAACAGCCTGAGAGTAATCTTCCATTCCAATATATGAATATTCCATTCGAAAGATCCGGATATTCCCCTTTTAAGTCGGTAGCAAACTTCCAAGATTGGCTTAGTGGTCCACGATGGAGCCCGATGGACAAAATTAATATAAAGGCCAAGAAATTAGGTTTTTCTCCATTTTTACCATATCACTCTCAATGGTCTCTCTCTAACTTTTGTATACTCTTTCTCTCTCTTTCTCTATCATTTTGGCGTGTTTGAAATCTTGGTGTGACGATCGGACCTTGTTTTTGTGTTAGTTGTGGTTGTTTTGGCAGAAAATTGATGTTTGGAGGCTCGGTTTCGTTGGTAAGCCTCAAACCCTTCTTAATACAAGTTATTACCAATTATGAACGAAAATGTGACGTCGAAATCTCCATTGTAGTGATGGATCACTCAGTGGTGAAGTCGAGGATGTTAAGAATTGACTAAACCCTTAGATATACTGTCGTAAGATTCGAGAACATTCATATTATGCATCATCATGGATCATTTAGGCATGGAAAGAACCAAATTGATATATAGTAATTAGGGTATATATGATTGTTATGGTCTAGATATGAAAATCTCTTCATAAATTGATTTGTCATGGTACAAAGTCCGGATACAGTGAAAAATAGATAATACAGGATTGTGTCTTAACCTTGTGGTTGACACGGATAATAAGCAGGTAAAGAACTTCGGAAAATGACAAGATAAGTCTATCCAAGCATTGTGCAGGCCGAATATGTGAACCCTAGGTCTTCGGCACGTGTTTGTCTTGAGCTGTGATAGGAAATGATGACCAGGGGTCGTGAAAACCCTAGCCTGAGGTCATTGGCATGACAAGAGTAGTATAGATTAAATTAGGTGGGGATCATATGGGTTTTTCATGTTTGAAGTTATGGCGACTTGATGTGTGAATTTGTGTGATATATAAGATTTCAATACACACGCCACTGGTGTGTGAGGACGCACTCGTAAAGCTTATCACTATGAGTCTAACCGCTCCCCTTTTTCTTAAATGTTTTGGGGTAGAATTCAAGCTAGTAAGAAATTTGATGGCATGTCTCAAAAAGTGTGCGGAAGAGTAAAACAATCCAAAGACCTGGGAACCCATGGTTTTAGGTACGTCCAAACCAATGGTGAGCACACAGCACGGAGAAATTATTATGGTAAAGATAGGATTACCGGTATGTAACATCTGTTCAAACCTTGAGGCATATACAAGGTTTGGAAGATTAACAAAAAGGTTCAGACACTTATGGTTGTTGTTAAGTTTCAAATGCTTGTGATTTCTTTGGTGGTAATTATTGCTACTATTATGGCTGCAAATGTGGTTGTTGTTGTGCTTAAACCTCAAAAAATCTGATGATTTTGGCAAAACAATCACTAGAATAAGTTTTTCCTATTGCACCCATCATGTATGTAAAAACATCATGCTTCATGACCATAATCTCTAATGCGGGAGTCTCTTGGTGTGCCGGCTCTGAATGTATAGTGCTGATGATCATCTGACTAAATCAACGATACATATGAAATTTCATTGCACCCTTGCCATCATATTCTTCTGCATCTCCGAAAAGATTTGCTTATAGATGCTATATGGTTGGTCTTCTATTGGTGAAATTATCAAAGAAGCAAACACAAAACTCATACTGTATGTACCGGCTTTCAAACAAGTTAGGTAATGTATAACCGGATGAAAGAGATACTTCCAATATCTAGATAAATATTTCTTCTCTAGTGATGTGTATTTGAACTCATATCCTATCAGATTTAGAAATACCTTTACCATTGCATCCTCAATCTTGATTAAGGCGTAACTGTATCACCAAGTTGTAGAACTCAGTTTAGAATCTCAACAGTGAATGCAACATTCTAGCCTTGACTTTGGCTATAATACATAAGTTGCCTTGATTATCTCTCATTTTTTGATGTTCTCCAAAATTATTTGATCAGTTCTTCATATGCAGGTAAGTTGGTAAAAATGGCATTGATCTAAATAAACTTATATAATCATAAATTTCTCCTCGATATGCTACATCATTATGATTCGCTACATGGCCTAACTCTCTAGCCATTGGCAAAAATAAATGAAATGTAATCAAGATGAAACTTATATTGAAATTGGCAAAATTTACAATAACTACTAAGTATCAAAACTTGTAAGTTTTCACAAATATATACATGTTTTTGCACTTGATATGTTTTTGCATGATTATTCATACGAGTCTAATTTGATTCGCATCTATCACGTTGATCAAAATGGTACAAGTTTTTACATCGGACTATATGTTTTCGCATCTGTTCAATATACTTTGAAAATTTTCCGTGCTATAGTTGGTGAGAAAATCAAAATGCAAATTAGTTCTTGATCATTTGACACTATATCAACCGCTGTATATCATTCTATTGCACTCGTTTACACTAATTGACTAGTTTCAAATCGTTTTTAACCATTTAACAGTTCTAAGATCCTACTTTTATTTGTATGTTTAACCTTACTTGAAAACAAAGTGACTTAAAACCTTAAAAGTAACAAATAACAAATGGTTTGAGGTTAATCCATGATAAATGATACCTTATAACAAATTAAAAACCTTTGGTTGTAACTTTCTTGATTGTAATTACCCTGTTGTCGATTCTGATAGGACCGTCCCCATTGATTTGAACCCTGATTTGAACCTTGGAAATTTGGATTCATTTGACTTGAAGTATTTCTATATTTGAAGTTTGGGTGATTTATCAATCCTAGATGATAAATGTTGGAGTTAATGTTAAATAGCCTCTTATCCCCATATACTTGATTTACCTATTTAGCTTTTCCCATGTTCAAAGGACATTCAATACTAGCATGCCCCAACTCACCACATGTCTGACATACATTATAACCAACTGAAGCCATTTCACTCCCACCAAACCGACCCATCTTTTCCATTTGTCTTTCTAGTGCTACATGTATTTCCTTATTTTTATAGTCTATGGTTGATCTTCCTGAAGTATAAGTTTACATCTCCTACTTGTAGAAGCTTGTGCTTTGGAGTTTCTGCACATTCTTTCCAAGAAGTCCCAATCCACATCTTCATGATTAGAGAGGAAGGTTCCATTGCTTGTAGAATACAAGTATTTTCTTTCTTTCGATGTTAGTCCATCCGAAAATGCCTTAATCAGTTCCACCTTTCAATACCATGATGAGGACACATGTGGATCAACTCCTTGAATCTTGTAAATGCCTCATGAAATTGTTCACCCCCTAGCATGTTGCTAAAAAGATCAAATAGCCTCTCTTGCATCATTTGTAGTATTCTTCAAGGAAAACTCTTTGCTTCTCTTGCCAAGTGTGAATATTATTGTTAGGCAAAGTGAGGAACCATTGCTTAGCTCTATCATTCAAGGTAAATTGAAACAATATCAGTCTCACTTCATCTTGTGTGAAGTGGTTTCCATCGATAATGCTACATATGGCATCAAATTCAGCAAGATGCACATATGGTTCTTCTATTGATGTGCCTCTAAATGTAGGAAGATTGTTGAGATAGTGAGAGTAAACATCAAAAGACCTTCCCCTACGGTTTGGAGGTGTGATAGGATTTGGATTTTTAGAAATAGCCGGTCTGAAATGGCTATTCGCACCTTGTGCTTGAGCTCTATGAGGTCTTCTTGGCTGGTTGAAATTTTTATTGACTCCACCTCATTGTTATTAATAGGTGGTCATTCCACCCATATTGATCGTTCCTCCAATTGTTTTTATTTCCATTATATCCATTACCTCCACTAAGATTTCCATTACACGCATCATAATTTGCTTAATTATAGGGATCTTCATTATTATTCCACTGATCCTCATGATCTTCATCACTCGTGTGAACACTATGCATGTTCACATGATGAAACTCATTTCATTGGATGAAGTTATTTTGTTTCAGGTTACTGTTGGGTGGTGGTTGCTTTAGGTTGTTGTTGCGGTTGTTATTTGGTGATGGGGATTGCTTTCATGGGTGATGAGAAGGTGTTGGTTGGTTGTTAGGATTCTCCATTTAGGTTGAATCAGACAAACTGTTAGCTGCTTGATTAATATCTTGTGAAATTGATGTACTTGGTATCCTTGATCGATGTAGAACACGATTGTATCTTGCTGATTTATCTATCGCTAGATTGAACACTAGTTGTGATTTCCTACCCGAGTATCGAGTATGCATGCATTCTGTCACCTTCACACTTTATACACACCCAGCAGCAAGGAAATAAAATAAATAAAGCAAGAACAGTTAAACTAAACTAAAAAAAATCAAATAACAAAACACCAAGCGCACCGTTCCCTAGCAACGGCGCCAAAATTTGATCGATGTCAAAGTATCAATCAAATCATATGTTAAATTGTGTGTTACTATTCACCTTAAACTAGTTAGGGTAAGTAAGGTTGTCGGTCCTTGTGGAATTTGGTCGGTGTGTTGCGAATTGATTTATAAGAAAAAAAGTAACCAAATTATCAAATTACTTAAACTATTGTCTCTTAGATATGAAAATTGGATTTTTAAATGACTAATAAGTTAAATAAAAAACAAATTGCAAAAAATTAGAATTGATTAAGAAGACAACTATGAGAAATAGTAATCCTCTCCGGAATTTAGATTTGGTTTTAGTAATGGTTTAGTTCAACTTAATGGAAAATCCTAAACAGGGATTCTGTAAGTGCAATGATGAAGTATTATCGAAAATCAAGACTTAATGGGTCTTAATAAACAATACTAGTTTAATTAACAACCATATGATTCGCGCATTATCATATGACATTCAAATAAAGGTTTACCAAAACAATTGTTTAAATAATCAAAACAAAAGTCAAACTTATAAAAAAACTTAATGGGTTCTAAAGTTTAACCCCAACACAAGTTGAATTTAAACGAAAAGCTAATCACACAAAACCTATTACCCAAAGTAGATCATGAGAAGATTAGCCGCTTATTGTTCTTGAATGATTTTCAAAATCAATGTTGATTTGCATAATGGATGATTGTATGTTGTTGGAGAGAGGTGGAATAGTGAATTAATGACCAAAATCCTACCAAAATTCGTCTCAAATCATCTTAGATCGAATGGGAGGCAAGCGGTGGCTGAAACACAACAAAAACACGGTTTTATTGGTTATCCAAAGGGGCCCTAGCGCAGGCTACGTTGGGATGCTTTATGCTATTTTTATAATAGTTTTTTATATAAATTGGTGGCCTATTATAAAAAATTACATAGCCATGTATGTGTCGAAATGCCTCACCCAGCATCCCTCTAGATTACTTATTTAACCTTGAATGCACTTCAATGCACTTCATCACCCAATCGCCTTGTACTTCCAATGGTCATGATAACATTTTAGTCATCATTGACTGATTGACTAAATCAGCACATTTCATACCGATTCGTGAGGATTACCGAGTCGAGAGATTGACTCATATCCGCATTAATGAAATAGTTAGTCGTCACTGTGTGCCACGAAACATTATCTCTTATCATGATGGTCGATTCATCTCTTATTTTTTGCAAAGTCTTAAATCATCCTTGGGAACCCAATCAATCTTAGCACAACTTATAAACCTCAAACTGATAGTAAAACTAAAAGAAAGATAAAGACTCTCCACGATACTCTTCTAGTTTATGTCATTAATTTTAGTGGTTCTTGGGATTCTTGTTTACCTTTGTTCAAATTCTCGTGTACCAATAGTTATCTCTTGTATGATCGCAAATGACGTTATCATTTCTATTGGACTGATTTTAGTGAAGCTCAAATCATTGATCGTGAAATGGTTCAAGAATCAACCAACAAAATCCATAAGATCCACGATAAATTGCTCGCTACAAGAGATCGTAAAAAGTACTGTACAGATAAAGGACGAAAACCCACAAAATACAATGTTTGTGATCTCGCATTTCTGAAGGTATCACCTTCGAAGGGAGTGATCCGCTTTGGAAACAATGGAAGCTCGCACCTTCTTACGTGGGTTCATTTAAAGTGCTGGAGTGCTTTAGGAATGTGGCTTATAAGCTTGACCTGCCCCAAAACTCAGCAATGTCCATCCAACATTTCACGTGCCAAATATGTGCTGATGAAAATCTACACATCCAACTTGATGAAGTCCAACATGAGAATTCAATGCACTTTGTTGTGATAACCGTGGAATTATGGATCGTGAGGTCAAACAACTCAAGCGTAGTCGATTACCAATTACCAAATTTCATTGGGACTTTAAAGCGGCTCAAAGTTCACTAGGGAATATGAAGACAAGATGAAATCAAAGTATCCTCATCTCTTCACATCATCCTCATCTCTTCGCATCAACATCTTCGTAATCAAATTTATAGACGAAATTTCCTATAGTAGTGGACACTTTAACATTTAACTCATTTTATGTTGTAAACCCAAATCCATATGGGTCATTTTTGTAATAAAATTTTAGTATTTAAAAATTTTATAAATTATTTTGTTTAATTGCATTATTTATTCATTTAGTCAGTTTAATATGATTATATAATTTATAAAATAAATTTTATAAATTTATACAATTTTTATATTAATTATAAGGCTTTAATTATATAATTAAAATACATAATTAAATACAAGTGTCAAGATTTATAAAGTTTATAAGTTTTTATAAATTAATAATTAGATTTATGATTAAAAAATAGGGTTTTAAAAGTTCAAGAGCTAGATTGTAATTTTAAATCCCTAATTTAAAAGTTTTGGAAATAAGATAAGAACAATTAAACCAAAGAGACCAGAACTATAAATTTCTTAAACATCCCAAACCTCTCCCCGTCGACCCTTTTTTTCCGATCACCACTCTAGCCATTACTCTGGCAACCCTAAAACCCCAATTTTTTATCAAATCAACTCCTCTAAACCATCTCAAGACCCTCATGAGTGTGTTTTGAACTCGTAACCATCACAAATTCAAATTAAAGCCATTATTTTACCAAGAACACTCGAAACCGCAAAATCATTGAAAATCCTACTGTTCTAATTCGATTGTGATCGAACTAAGGAAATTGTTTGACTGGAAATGCATACGCAGTCATTTCAAGTTCAAATGATCAATTAATTATAATTAAAACAAAGTAATCCTCATCAATTCCAAATAAAAACAACCAAATCAAAATCATTACTTTTTTGATTCGAAACAGCTAAAATTGACCTACATAATGGAGGCTAAACATATTATTCGATTCCTTTAACCGTTCTAAACAATCAATTTCACACAAAACACACATACTACACAATCGATTGTCATCCTCATTGAAAGCCCGCAACTCAGTCGTTCTTGATTTTTTGAGGATTCTTAATCAAAATAGATTGATGGTTAATTAATCATTCACATCTTCGGAAGGTTCTCACTCGCTCAATTGAATCAAATCATCAACATCATATCAGATTTAGCCCATCTTTCAGTCAAACTAATCTTTCTCTTGTTCTTATCAAGTTATCATCGAAAGCATGTAACTGATCATATGAATACACTCGATTACACATGGAAGGCCATTGTTAATTTGATTAGCAATCTGGATTACAGATTCAATTGAGTCGAATTCAATTTAGGTTTGAAAAGAATTAGGGAAACTAGTTAATTAATGTTTTTAGGTTTTAGAAAATGAAATTAAATCAGATCTAAGCTCTAGCTTAGCTGGTTAACACTCTCATCATCTTAACAGGACCCGAGTTTGACCTCCGGCATGCACATATTCATTTTATGCATTTTTCTTAAATCAATTTTACGCTGAAATTAAAATAATATATTATTAGATTCACATAAAAATTATTTTTACTAAATAATATTAATTCAAAAATTATTTACCAAATTTTGAAAATTCAAAGTTTTTTCATTTTACCAATTCAAGAGGTGGTTGGATAGTTGTATTGTGTGGATGAATTTTTGCCAAGTGTCGAAGAATCAATGCAAATGAATAAAGAAGACAAATATATAGAAAAATTAAGGTTGTTGTGATGAAATGCGGTTAAGAAGAAAAGGACCAAGTGTTGATCAAGGCATTTGTCATCCATATCGACTTATGAGGATGAACAACTTACGAATCTTGATCAGGAAAAGAAATGTGGCTGAAGAAATAAAAATATGGCCAACGTATGTCTCTATTAAATAGTTTGATATCTAAAACGTTAGATCTAAGCATAATAAGCTTGCAACTATACTACCTTGTCCAAATTAAATAATAAATAAGATAAAAATAAAGTATTATATATGTATATATATATAGGGAAGGGAACGAATGTTAACCATCCTTTATTGCGATAACCATTTTTAACTTTTAAAGATCAATCAAAATCTTTATTTTTTGGTTGAATAACATCATTATACATATACAAATATATGTTCTTTTATGTATATGTGTAAATAATAAGCATAAAAAAGTTACAACTAGTGTAAGTTACATCTATGTAAATATTTACCTGGTGTATGTAACTTACACTAGTCATAACTTTCTTACGATTATGAATTTACACATATACATAAAAGAACATATATTTATATAAGTGTAATGATGTTATTCAACAAAAAAATATTGATTTTGATTGATATTGACGAAATTAACAAGGTTATTGCAATAAAGAAGGGTTAGCATTTGTTCCGCACCCTATATATATATATATATATATATATATATATAGGAAAGGGAACGAATGTTAACCATGCTTTATTGCGATAACCGTGTTAACTTTTGAATATCAATCAAAATCATTATTTTTTTGGGTTGAATAACATCATTACACATACAAATATATGTTCTTTTATGTATATGCGTAAATTCGTAAGCATTAAAAAGTTACGACTAGTGTAAGTTTCTTACATCTGTGTAAATATTTACCTCGTGTAAGTAACTTACACTAGTCGTAACTTTTTTACGCTTGTGAATTTACACATATACATAAAAGAACATACAGTTGTATATGTGTAATGATGTTATTCCTCCAAAAAATATACTAAATTTGATTGATCTTCAAAAGTTAACACGGTTATCGCAATAAAGGATGATTAACATTCGTTCAGCACCCTATATATATATATTTATACAAAGGATTGTGATCATATAAGAACTCTTCATATTTGTAAGAACCCTTTAACCCTCTTATGATCCTTTGATTTAATAGAAAAAAATTTAGATGCCATTTGAATGGTTATGATCTGACTAAGGTCATTTAGGTAATTTACATCTTTTTTACTTTTGTACTTTTTGTAAGTTTTTTATTTTAAATTCTAGTGTCTCTCTCTTTTTGTCAGGAGCAAGAATTAATTAACCCTTCACCACCGGTGATTCTAAATTTCCAAGTCCCACCACCACCATCACACCACCTACACCACCACAACGATACCACCACCTCTGATTCCGTTTCATCTATAACACCATCTCATCTCTCTCTTTAGAACTAAAATATCCACATGATCCGCAAACAAATAGCAAAATCATTTTTTAGGTTTGAACTTCTATCCAAGAATGGATCTGGGTTTTGTTCCATTCCACCAACAGAATCCCCACTGCAAACAAACCCCCTCCCCCAATTCCTATTACCTGAATCATCTCGGCAGTCCTGTTCGGGCAAAGAATATGCTAGATGTCGATTGAGTAACGGCAGCAGGCCTTGGCGGCAGTGTTATCACCAGAATCAATGGCAATCCGGTCGGAGTTCGAGCGAGGCAGTCGAGTGGTTCAAGACTTGAATCGGGTGTTGATTGTAAGTAGTGGATCTTTAGGCAATTAGAGTTCTCAATATGCATTTGACATAAACTATTTCTTGTGAGATAACATTTAGATTTATATCAATTTTCTTTCGTTTTCTCTTTTACATAAATATTATGTTAGTTGAATCTCAAGATGGTGGCTAATTTTAGGAAATTACCCATGATGTTAACGGGTTTTTTTGTTGCAAATCCTATGTTTTTTCATTATTCATTGCATTTTTTTACGTGTGTTGAATCTATTTGGTTGACCATTGATTGTTGAGCAATAGTAATTGCTTTTTTTATTTGTAGGAAGGTGTTCAACAACTTGTAGGTCAACATTAATTTCCATTCTACTTGCAGGAACCTTTGGGTTGTTAGTTCCATATTCTATTTTATAAAGTTCAAGATTGTTTAGTTTGAGATCTGGTGTTTGCTTATTCGAATCTAATGTTTCTTGAAGATCGGAAACTAAGAAGCAGGTATGTTTTGATACAGGTTTTATTTTTGTTGATTTTATATGTGTTTATTTGATGTAGTTTACTGTAAGTAAGTACAATATTATGTAATTCCTGTAAGTATTATTAACCTTTAATATTTTCCAATGGTATTATAGGAGCATGATTCTGAGGTCGAAGCCTTTCTTCCTCAAATGATTAGTTGTAAGTATTAGTATCTACATTCAAATGAACCGTTACAATATGATGTAATTTACTATTATTTGATGAAATTCACTGTATTAGGTATGGTTTTATGTTTGATTCAAGGTTTTTTGTTGTAACAATATTTTTAATAACAATAATCTTACATTTTTGTTATCCAACTTTAATATAATTCATTGTAAGCAATTATAGTATGATGTAATTTACTGTAAATATTAGAATTTTCATTCAAATAAACATACTATAATTTATTGTAAATAAGTGTTTCTGTTACATGGATTATAGATTTGCGTATGTTTTTATGTTTAAATTCTATATTTTTCTGCTATTAGTGTGCTACGTTTTCATTATTTTAATCTTGAAATTTTGATATGTTTTTAGCCTTATGGACAATGTTTTTTGCACGTAGGGGATGGTAACGATAATGCCTCACGTCAAATTTTATTTAAAGTTTGGATTTGCATTTGAAAAGAGATTTGAACACATTTTATAAGGTTTTATTTTTGTTGTTTTTATATATGTTTCTTTTATATAATTCACTATAACGAATTACAATGTAATGTAATTTACTTTACATTCAAATAAATATAATATAATTAATTGTAACTAAGTATGTTGCACTGTGTTATATCACTGTAACATTGAAATTACATCCATACCATACATTTATCAACAAGTTAAAGTAATGTAATACGTAACGTCCGAAACAAAGATTTAAAAATTTTCGAGACTATATTGTAATTAAAGAGAAAAATGATATGAAATTATTGATGTAATTATTATAAAAATCTATAAAAAGTTATAAAAGTTATTAAAATAAAGAAGGTAAACTTTTTGTCAAAAAAATAGAAAAAAGGGGTGAAGTAAAAGATGGTAGGTGGTGACACTTGTTATCACCATATTAAATCTGTGCATTTGATTTTTTGAGATAGTATGCAAAATGTCTAATATACCTTTTTTTATAAAAGAATTAATGAAATAAAATAGGATTTCCTCAAATCCAAGATATGGATACGGCTAAGGTACGACAAAAAATATATCAAACTTAACCATAATATATAATTGTATATAATGTATATAATCATACAAGTGAAATTATAAATAAAACAGTATATATGGGCTGATCTATAGATTACTTTTAACATATTCAAGGTTAGGTGGCCTGCATATATATAATATATATAATATAAAAATATATTATTCCAGCTATAATAAAGATGATAAAATCAGAGTTTACATACACTATACAAGCCACGCAGTCACGCATAGTTGCACGCTCGCACAATTGATTCACTTTTGATGGTCGATTGAAGATTTGAAGAATTGAAGGTCGAAGGTCGAAGGTCGAAGGAGGGCGGAGGGCAATAGTGTTGAAGGTCAAATGATGATGACGCTATTGAATGTTGATTGACTAATTCACTCGTTTGAAGGTCGAAGGAGGTCGATTGAAGCTTTGAAGGTAGAATGATGATGACGCTATTGAATACTTGAATGTTGATTAAAGAAGAAGATTAGCCTATGGCGGTTGAAGAGGATATTAAAGGTTTCAAACTAAAACCCTAAGTTTAATTTGAAACTCCAAGGAAACTCAATCGAAACATCCTCGTATGCTACCCCCCATACTGATATGCTCTCAAAACACTTCGGACTCGTTTCCGCTTTGAGAAAGTACCCAAAACGAGTACCCCCTATGTTTTTGTCGCTTCAGTACATCAGAGGTAATGACACATGGCATGATCTTGTTCTTTGAAAATTAAATAAATGGATCAAAATAAGTTAAAGGGTTCTCACAATAAGGTAGGGTTCTCATTTGAACCTTACCCTATATATATATGTATTGTTAAAAATTGTCATGAGGCCCATGTTCAATCCAAATGTTGGCAACTGCTAGACAAGTATTCAAACAAGAAGCAAAATAATAATACATCTACTTCATAATTTACTAGTAATCACTACTTTAATTCACCAAGTGTGTTAATATAAAAAAAATCACGTTTTAAAGTCATTAGTTTACTAAGCTTCCATATTTTAACAAACATAGTTTTATGAGTGAAAGGGTTACATAACAACTTGACAAGTTAAAAAATAATGAACAAGATAGAATGAGATCTCACTTAGAGCAACCCAAAAAGGAATGAGTAAGAGTTGTAAAGGAACTGATAATGATAAGGTGCTTGCCCATGTAGTTTGACTTGAAGCTATCAAACTTTTCCATGAATATTTTGCATCCATGAAGTTTACCATTTACCAAATGGACGTCAAGAGTGTCTTCTTGTATAGAAAGATAGCTAAAGAAGTCTATGTCAGCCAACCACTAAGCTTTGAAGACTCAGATGTCCCTCATAGGGTGTACAAGCTTGATAAAGCTTTATATCGTCTACATCAAGCTCATCAAAATGGTATGAGACACTATCATCTTTTCTCCTTCAACATGGGTAGGAAAAAAGGAAGATTGATCAAACTTAATTTAAAAAAAAGAAAGGACATGAATTATTTCTTGTCTAAATTTATATGGATGATATCATCTTCGCCTCTACAAACAAACAACTCTACAAAGAAGCTAAAGAACTATTGCATTCCAAGTTTCAAATGAGTGCAATGGGTGAACTTATTTTTTTAGTGGTATTGCAAGTGCAACAACCAATAGATGGTATCTTCATTAACGAGTCAATGTATGTGGATACTATGTTGAAGAAGTTTCATCTTGCAGATTATACGTCTATTAGAACTAAAGTGGATACAAATCTATTGATCAAACTCACTATGGTCCATGATTGGTTCTTTCATATATCTCACTACTAGTAGACCAGACATAATGTTTGGAGTTTATTTGTGTGCCAGATATCAGGCAGATCCCAAAGAACCACATGTGAATGTTGTTAAACACAAATTCAAATACCACAAAGGTAAATCAGCTCTTAGTTTGTGGTATCTAAAAAAGTGTGACTTCAACCTCTATGGTTAAACAAACATTGATTATGGGGGATGCAACTTCAATTGGAAGTCCATATATAGCAGTTGTGAATTCCTTAGTTCAAGGATATTATCATGGCAGTTCAACAAGTTGACAAACGTGTCAATTTCAACTACAAAATCTGAGTACATTGAAGCATCTGCTTGCTATTTATAGTTTGATACCAGATGCTTGACTATGGCTTTAAATTCTTGTACTCACCAATACACATAGACAATACTGCTACCATCTTTATAACAAATAACCTAGTACAACACTAAAAAACTAGGCATATTGAGATACTATATCATTTTTTGATGGATTGTGTTGAAAAAGGATTAATCTAGTTGATTCAAATACACACATAGAATCAACTAGCTGGTTTGTTTACCAAGACATTTGACCCTAGCGGGTTTGGATTCGTGGTACAATCCATTTGCATGATTAATGTTGAATGAAAAATCAAAAACAAAATAATTTGATTATTTTATTGACCCATCTATTTCTCCAATATCAAAATGCCAAAAATATATCCTACTAAATACAAAATGATATCTTTCATAGTAAAATATGAAACAGGTAAAAAAAAATTAAAAATCAAGAAAAATACAAAAATAAGTTTTTATTTTTAATAAAGAATATGCCTAACATCAAATGAAATATGATTTCTTTAGTTTGTATGTCATTCATTTTGTCAAACAATAAGGATTGACATTACTTGCCAGATATGTGGGTACGTTTATCTTAGAATTGAAGATACATACTTCTATGATAAACTGAAGATCATATTCAGCTGTGAAGCCATCATATAAGGGTATGGGTAAGTATTAGCTTCTCCAAGTGGATATGTGTGTATATAAACCTTAACACACCAGGTAATGACATTTTATGAAGTCTTATTCACGTAGTCAGTTTCTTCTTTGTTTTGCTACGTAAAGACATGGAGTAAACAAGGCAAAAAGTGTTGTGGTATATGATCCAAAAAGATTTCAAATGAGAACCACATCCCAAAATGGATGACCTAATAAATATTTATCTTGAACTACATTTCAATGTGAATGAATTACAAGAATCATAAAGTAGATCACCTCCAAAATGAAGGGAAAATTATTTCCAATGTGGATCAAAATAAATAAGGATAAAACAATAAGAATCCTATTACGGATCGCCTTACCCAAAAAACACAAAGGAGAAAGCTTAATCTAAATGACTCGATCATGTAAGATGTGCTAAAGTTCTACCATACATTTCATATGGGTGGTTGATCTTTCTATTCTTCTAAGTGTGAGGTACGTAGTGAAGATTTAATCAACTCAAAACATGATAAATTTCACAAAGTATGAAAAATATAAACTTGTGCATGAGCTTAAAAGGGCAAACATATGTACAATCAATTTTTTATGAACATGTCTATTCTACAAATTTTACTTGCATTTGTGAAGGGTAGGATTGACATGATATCATATAAGGTATTATTCTACTTGCTTATACTGAAAAGATATTCAAAATCACAAAAATAATTTATGTTTAGATTAGATGTTTATGATGGTGTCATTAAAACTTTTAATTCGTAAATCTTTAGAGTTTTTATCCTTGATAGATATAAACTTTACGGGGGAGTTTTTAAAAATTCTAAAAATCAATTCACAAAAACATTGAAAAACAAAAAAAATACAAAAATACGTGACTTTTATGTATGTAGAGTTGTTCATCTTTCATAAAAAATGAAAATACCAAAAACATGAAAAAGTAGTAGTGTTGGTGCGCAAAATGTATAGAAAGTACTATAATATTTCAGTCTATGTAGGTAACAAATGCACAAAATACCTAAAACCTGTCAAATTTTGAAATTTGTTTCACACTTGTGAACAACTATAGTGCACAAATTCCAATTAAGGATTGATAAAAATAGTACAGTTTTAATCAAGAGAGATCAAAGTCAACAGAACAACTATAGTGCAAACATTAAAATCTCTTTACTTTCATAAAAACACTTATCTACTCAAGTGGCAGCTCTCTTCAAATCTGATATGGAAACCGCTACCATGGCCAAATCTCCACTAATCACTCCTAATGACTTCAACACTTTGTTCCAAAGAATGAAAGGATTCATCAAGTCACAAGACAACAAGATGTGGAGATCTGTTGTCTCTGGACATCATCTCCCATGCACACCTTTAGCAACTCGTGTAGGTGAAATGATCCCAAAGGACATGGCTGACTACTCTGATGAAGATTGGAAGAAAATAGATGTAGATGAGAAGGCCATGACCGCTCTTCAAACTTCTCTTCCTAACTCTATCTACACAGGCTTTAAGAAGTGCAAAACTGCCAGGCAGCTTTAGGATGTACTTAAGCTTATGTATGAGGGGTCTAACGAAGCCAAGGAGAACAAGAAAGACCTTATGAAGAAGCAGTTTGAGAATTTACCTTCAAGAAAGGTAAAACCATGACTTAGCAATACTTCAGATATGTTGAGATTTTGGACACTCTCGGGGATACGGGTGTCAAACTAGAGAATAGGGACATTGTAAGAAAGTTCATGTTCTCTCTTCCTAGGGAATGGACTCACTATTATTTGGCCATTAATAGAACAGAAAACCTCTCTACTCTTACCCTTACTGAGCTGTATGGTATTCTGAGCGGTTACCAGATAGAGATGAACATGCAAAATCCATCTCATAGCTCATCTAGTACCACAAGAGTTCTACCCTTCATTTGGTTGAAAGGGACAGTAAAGAACCTTAGTATCATCTTCTTAGCTACCCTGATAACTCACACAAGCGCCCTTTCATCACCTTCCCAGAGACACCAAGGGAGAGCTACATCCAAGGAAGCCCATTCCAAAAGACAAGCTCTTCTGAAGCCTTTATGTCTTATGATGAAAGCTCAGGCAACTTTCTCTTCACTCTAGAGGACTTAGACAGCATCCATCTAGATAACCTAGAGTACATTGAGATTATGCAGCAGATGCCTCTCCTTACTTATAGAGCTAATAAGTTTTATCAAATGACTGGGAGAAAGTTTCCTAGTAATGTATCCGGTGGAAAGTTTGGGTTGGATAAAAGCAAATAGATGTGTTACAAAGGTAACCAAATGGGACACTATGCTAGAGAGTGCAAGGCACCAAGGACAAATGGTGGCCAAGCACAATCTAGACCAAACTACACCGAGTGAGCTCCAAAAGCTAAGAAGCCCAAGTAGTAGGCTGTAATTGCTGTTGAAGGAGGCTTTGATTGTGGCTTCCGGGTTGAAGATGTTTCTCCAAACCATGCCTTGATGGCTGATCATGAAGAACCCAAGGAAATAGAACATCTATGTATTCCTGAGTGCATTGCTAGAGTTAGCATGTATAGATCCTATTACTTGAAAATAAGATCTGAGCTTGAGTCCTTGAATATTTTAAAAGCTGATTTTAAAAGAGTAGAAAATGACTATAAACTAAAAATAGCAGATTTAGAGAAAACAATGTCTACTATTAAACACGAGCACATAAATTAAAGGACTTAAATAAAAAATCTCCAAGTTAATTGAATGCAAGACTGAGCTTGTGATCAGCAAAAGCAGGGCAAAAAAATGTGTTTTTGAAGAGGAAACATTCAAGACCATCATATCCTCATCTTTACATGGCAAAGTGTCTTATCAAAACAGGTAGGGACTGAGATCTAATGAAATAGCTCCTCCACACACTCTATTATATGTAAGAAAGCCAAGGTGCGGAACTAGTGAAAATGAGCTACCTCCCCGAAGATGCAGTTCAAGAAAAAGTTGAAGATAATGATGAAGAGGAGATGGTGAAGGATGAGCCTAAAGTGAGTGAAGAGGATAATACTAAGAAGTGATACCATTCTCATGGAGGGAAGAAGAAACAAAATGGCCAAGTCTGCAAGAAAGAATTTGATCAGGGCACCCAAGAGAAAAGCAAAGAAAGCCCAGGAGATCAAGCCCATCTTTGACTTGAAGCAGAAACAAGTCTTCTTATCTGCTGGGTTTGAGATGGTAAAGACTGCAAACTTAACTATGGGTTCTAGTAACAGGAGTACTACTTCAAGTACAAACTATCCTTATCAAAAGAGTAAGGCTGATCAAAAGTGCACCACTACTGCACTGCCTGAACCATCCAGCTCCAAGAGCAAGCCTATCACTAAGAAGCTTGTTGCAAATCTACAAAGATGAAAAAGGAACTGGAAAGAGATCAAGCTCAACCATTCTCTTAGAAGAAGTCACTCAGAAGTATGCAAGTTGAATGCATCATGTGTGGTAGTACTTCCCACCTTCCAAAGTATTGCATCTACAATCCCAAAAGTACTGTCAAACATGACTAAAAGGACTTGTAAAGTGAAGAAGAAGAAGATAGCGTCGGAAGGAAAGTCACTTTCCTTCATAAACTCAAAAATGAAGGCAAAAAAGATAAGTGGAAAATTGCCTTCGGAAGAAAATTTTGTCTCGAAAGAAATGAATGCTTCCGAAGAACTAAAGTCTGCAGTGGATGCAAAAATTTCGAAAGGTTCAGCCTGCAAAACTTTTAAAGTTGTAAAAACTTCCGAAGCATTGAATGCCAAGTCTAATCTTTCAAATATGGTATGAAAGATGAAGGATGGTCAAGCGACCGAAGTTTACTCATCATCAACAGCTCAAGATTCCCAATGCTTACTCATAGAATCCATAACTATTAATTTATTTTCTTTTCATATTAATGAACCCAAGACAAACAAGGCTTGGATTTCCAAATGTAACTAATCTTCTCTTTCTGTGTAGGAACAGCTGAAGACCAAAAGAAATGTAAGGATCATTAAAAGTGGTTGTTCCAGGCAGATGATAGGAAATGGCTTTTTGCTTCAAGATTTTAAGAAAATTGATGGAGGGCAAGTTGCGTTTGGAGGAGAAACTGGTGGTTACATGACTCGTAATGGCAAGGTCACAAATGGTAACATTAGTATTGAAAAGATAAACTTTGTCAAAAAGCTTGAGTACAATCTTCTAAGTGTATCTTAGTTTTTTGACCAAAAGCATAACATGTTCTTTACTGAACATGAGTGCATTGTTCTCAAGCCCGGGGTGATCATTCCTAAGGAGCATATTCTGCCCAGAGCCCCCGAGAAAGGGAACATGTACAAGATGGATTTGCAAGAAACATCCCCTTCTTGAGAAGTTTCCTACTTTCTGTCTAAAGCCAATAGTGATGAGTCTTTCCTCTTGCATAAAAGAATGTGCCATGTAAACTTTAAGAATTTAAATAAATTGATTAAGAATGGTTTGGTAACTGAAGTGCCAAAGAAAGAGTTTACAAGTGATAACCACTGTGTTGCATGTCCGAAAGGAAAGCAACACAAAATGTCTCAAAAGCCAAAGGAAATCAACTTCATCACTACTCCCCTTCACTTGTTACACTTGGATTTGTTTAGCCCCACAAGTGTAATGATTTTTAGGAAAAACTTTATAGTGCCTTGTGATCATAGACTACTTCACTCGATATACTTGGGTCATTTTTTTAGAACTAAGGATGAGACCCCTGAAACCTTGAAGTCCTTCGATCTTTAGATTGAGAATCAATCTGATTACAAGGTCAAGACCATAAGATGTGATCAAGGAACCGAACTTAAAAATGATATCCTTGATTCATTTGTGAAGAATATTGTATTTCAAGGCAATATAGTGCTCCTAGGACTCCTTAATAGAATAGTGTTGCTGAAATGAGAAATACTACACTTATTGAGACTGTAAGAACCATGTTGTCTGACTCTAAACTTCCTATTACCTTCTGGGCAGAGGCAGTAAACACTGCCTACTATGTGTAAAATAGAGTTTTAGTTGTTAAAACTCATGGTAAGACTCCTTATAAGCCGTGGCACAAAATGAGACCTTTCATTGGTTTGCTCAGATCATTTGGATCTCCTTGCAGCATCCAAAATAATAAAGATCATATTGCCAAGTTTGCTGAGAAATCAGATGATGGACATTTCATTAGATACTCTTCCCAAGCTAAGGCTTATAGAGTATACAATCTCAAAACTAAAGTAGTTAAGGAGTTTGCCAATATGATTTTCAATGAGCACACTCCTAGTGTGAAAGCTTCTCGTCCTGATTGGCTATTTGATTTTAATTTAGTTACCAACTGTTTTAACAAATCTTGTGAAAATGTTTTAGTATCTACAGGTAATTAATCAGCAAGAGATCCTAACCCAATATTTGTGCTAAAATGACCTCTTAATAAAATTTCTTCAGCTCCAGTGGTAACAAACCCTACAGCTGAAAATCCAGTAAGCACATCCATGACAGACTTAGCTGACACATCTAAAGTGCCTACCAATTCTTGTTATCAGGCACATAATTCAAATGAAGAGATTTCAAATGTAGGAAGAAATGGAGATGTTGATTCTAACCAAGAGTTTCAAGATACTAAATACCTCTCCACCAAAGACAACATCAATGATGTCACACACTCATTGGATCAAGTTTCTCTTGATAAGTGTGTTGATGTGGTGGGTGATTCTCAATTACAAGATCTGAATTTCACAAATTTAGATCTGTCAAATCAACTTGCTGTGATTCCTCAACTAAGAATCCACAAGTCACATCCCACCACAAACATCATTGGAGATGTTGAAACTAGGGTAAGAACAAGAGGACAAACACATAATACAAATGTTTGTCTGCACTTTTGCTTCTTTCCCTAGATTAAGCCTAATAAAGTTGAAGACGCTTTGAAGGATGGAAGTTGGGTTGAAGCAATGCAGTAAGAACTGCTTTAATTCAAAGACAGAATGTTTGGAGCCTATGTCCTCTTTCTCATATGAAGACTACTATAGGAACGAAATGGGTTTTCAGGAACAAGAAGAATGATATAGGACTTGTCATCAAAAAAAAAAAAGCTAGACTAGTTATTCAAGGGTACACTCAAAAAGTAGGGATTGACTACAAAGATGTTTTTGCTCCTGTGGTAAGACTTGAAGCTATTAGGATATTTCTTGCTTTTGCTGCATCCAAGGATTTCAAAGTCTACCAACTTGATGTCAAGTGTGTATTTTTATATGGAGTGATTGATGAGAAAGTGTATGTCAAAGAACCACCTGGCTTTGCAGACACAGATCATCCTGATTATGTCTGCAAGCTTGATAAAGCTCTCTATGGACTGCATCAAGCTCCAAAAAATTAATATGAGACACTGTCACAGTACCTTGTCCTATTTGGTTGCAAGAGAGGTACCATTGACATCACATTTTTCCTCAAGAAACAGGGAATGGCTTGATGCTTGTTCAAGTTTATATAGATGATATCATCTTTGGGTCACCTAATTCAAATCTTTGCAAAGAGTTTGAGAAGCTAATGAAGAACAGATTTGAAATGAGGGCCATGGGGGAACTTAATTTCTTTCTAGGAATTCAAGTGAAGCAGGTTTAAAATGGCATCTTCATAAACTAGTCAAAGTATGTGCAAGACATAGTAACCAGATTTCATTTGACTGACTGTAAGGTTGCTAAGACTCCCATAGCAAGAAACCACTTTCTAGGTCCTAATTTTAAGGGGGAGTGTGTTGATAAACACCTATACAGGGCCATGATTGGGTCCCTTATGTACCTCATAGCTAGTAGGCCTAATATCATGTCTACCACATGCATCTGTGCAAAATATCAAGCCAACCTCAAGATGTCACACCTAGTTGCTGCCAAGAGGATATTTAGATATCTCAAAGGTGCTGCCAAGCTGGACTTTGGTATCCAAAGTGTTTTGACTTCAATCTGTATGCATATACAGATAGTACTATGGTGGCTGCAACATGACGACAAAGTCTAAATCAGGGGGTTGTCAGTTCTTTGGTGGAATGATAGTCTCATGGCAATGCAGGAAACAATTATGTGTGCCTGCATCAACTTCTAAAGCTGATTACAATCCTGCGATAATCTACTGTGCTCAAGTGCTTTGGATTCAGAATCAGATGCTAAACTATGGATTCAACTTCAAGGAGACTTCCATCCATATAGACAACAACAGTGCTATTTCTATTATAGAGAATCCTATGCAACACTCAAAGACAAAGCACATCAATATATCAGGTATTATTTGATAAAAGATAATTTTGAAAAAGGCTTGATAAAACTGGTCAAAGTTAACACAAGTGAACAATATGCTGATCTGTTCACTAATGCTTTTGATTAACAGAGATTTAAGTATCTAATATCAGCTATTGGGATGATTAACTTTAAGTAGATTTTCTTAAACTAATTTCAAAAATATGTGTCTTTAAAGTTGTCTATTTCATCACTTATATAATCTCAGTTATCTTAAACGAAAATTTGTCTAATTGATATTACTTAGAACTCTAAAAATTTGCAATATAGTTTCTTTTGAAAGACATTAAAATTGACTTCGGAAGAAATTTATATTTTGAATTCTAATAAGTATATTCTAAGAAGTTTACATTCGAAAGAAACGCAAGTATATCTTCCAAAGCTTATTCTTTTCAATACTATATAACTTAAAGAACAATTTTATTTCCGAAAGCAATTAAGTCTTAGAAGATTTATTCCTTGAATAAAACTTTTGAGGTTTTATATCTTTCAAAACAAACTATATCTCAGAAGCAATTTTACTCTAAGTAAATTTCTTCCCAAGCAAATTTTTAGAAATCTAAAAAATATCTTCCGAAGCCAAAATTGGCTTCGTAAGTTTTTCAAAACTTCCGAACACAAATTACCTTCGGAAGATATACTACTTTCAAGAAAACTACCTTTTTGATCACTTTTTAAAGGTGGGACTGACATATCCGGATTTTAAAGTTTATCTTTTGCAATAACATTGTCTCAAATCCAAGGATATATATACCTTTTCCAATGGGTCTCTCTCTTTCTACTAACTCTTCATCTGCAAATCCTCAAGTCCTAAATCTTCCAAAACCCTGAACCTAGAAATTAACCAAACCTTGCAATGCACCTTCACAGGCAACACAATCAGGTTGCTCTGTTAACGTTTGAGAAAGATCTTGGTTTCTTAGACGTATTATGCTTTCTTGCTCACTCTTCTTACCTCATCGCCCTTTCCATAGACCCTCCAATCTATGAAGATCAACTTTTGGACTTCTGGAGGACCTGCCAAGAGGTTATTTTCGACGATAAGAAGGCACTTTGAGCCCAAATGCAGGGTATGACTGTTTTCATCACCCCAGCCTCCATAAATAATCATCTAAGGTTGGATGATGCTGAAGGTGAAACATCCTTCCCAAACAAATTTATTAACCACTCCTTCAGACAGATGGGGTATGAAAGTGACAACATAGTCAGAACCTTCATGAAGGGTGAGGTCTCTTACTAGTGGAAGTACTTCCTCCATGTTATTATCCATTGTTTATAAAACAAACATGGAGGATGGGACCAAATTCCTGATGACTTTTCTTGGCAACTTGGACTCCCTAGAGTATTACATATTCCCTAGATATGTCCAACACATTCTTAGCTGTGAAGTGGGCTCACAGTTAAGGGGAACAGGTAACACTCTTAAATTGGGACAGATAAAGCCTGGTGTCTTTAAAATCATAAAAAAGACTATTGTTAGTTTCTCAGGGTAGAAACAACCCTAGTCCCAAAAATCACCATCACAACCTTAACCTCAAATGTTGAACCCATGTTAGAGCTACTACTCCAAATGACAACTTGACGACACCGGTCAATGTTGAACCCACACCTGAAACCTTTATGTCACCCTCACAACCTCAAATCACCATCACCTACCAAAGAAAATCCAAACGAACCTTTACTCAATATATTTTGGTTAATTAAGCAGGCCCCCATATACTCACCCATGCAGAAGGAAGTGGAAAAAAGAGCACCCACTTCCCCTAAGGGGCAAGCCACTCCTATTACTTTTCTAATCAGTGATGAGGTTCCTCATGCTCAGCCTTATGAGCTCACTACCCAAGCTAAAAGCCTTCACTCTAAGTCTCAAAAATCTAGTGAACAACCTTTAGGGGAAAGTTACCATCCCCAGCCCGTAGATCTCAACCAACCAATCCCTGACCTTGTTTTCTATAATGTCGAGGATCTAGATTTCAGTGAGTACCATAGGTATCTCTTCCCCTCTCCTACTCAAAAAGAGATGAGTGCTCCTGCAACACCCATTTCTAGCCCACATCGTTCACCCCCTACTACGATAGACTCTTCTTAACATGTTCAAGATGTCCATATGAAAGAGGCTCTTACTTATGTAAGCTATCTTGAAGCAGAGGAAATCTAGAAGCCAAGAAACAATCCGTGGTGGTGAGGAAACTGACTCAGGTCATGTTCTCTCATCCCCCCATGATTCTTCTACTGAAGATGAGGGGAGTCTACAACTAAAGATGCAAAAACTATCAGACTTATGCACCTATTTAGTTTTAAAGGTGAGTCACGTACAATCTCAGGTGACAGCCCTTCAAAGGCAGGTGTTTAACCAGCAACTTGAGATAATCCATCTCAAGAGCAAGTTAGCTGAGAGACCTGCAAGACAAATTCAACCAGGACCACAAGAACATGTGGAAGTGGTGGACTTAACCTCTAGCTCACCTATGAAAGTGGGTGATGCTAACAAAAAGGGGGAAAAAGTCACTGCAACCACAAAACCTGGAAGTTCTGTCCAGAGTATGGAATATGAGGACTCACCACTCTTACTTGCAGTTGTCCAGACTCAACAACTTACTCAGACTCACACTGATGTGAAAGCTTTACTATAAATTCTATTTGAGGAAGGAATTCCAAAGGCCATGTATGCCCTATCATACTCTACTGAAAATCCTATTGGCGGATGGTGGTATGATGCTACAAGAAAGGCCTTGATACTCTTTAGGTCTGAGGGGCAGCAAGAAGTCTTCAATTATCAAAACATGAGATTTTATGAGCTTCTCTTTAGTTGATCTGCCTTATGTCAATGCAAGCCAAAACAAAGAAGCTGGCAGAATAGCAAAGAGAATTCAAAAATGGATGCTGAAAGAATTCCGAAGAAGATCAAGTTTACATAGAAAGAGGATAGCAGGGAAAACTGTTGTTTAACTGGATACTGAGGCAGACCCTAAGATTAGCTTTAAAGGGGAAACCTTGGTTGAAAGTAGTGGACCCTATGAATCTTAAGAAAGGATCAACTTTAGCACCTAGTACCCTTAGAGAAACACCTGCTGGTGAGGTGTATCACAGCCTCTACCTGGCTAAAGCTCAAGTTCAACATAAGTGTAAGAAGGCCAAAGCTCTCTCCACCTTGATTCATCCAGGCCAACCATTGATAATAGGAAAAGAAAAATGACTCCTAAGGAGATTTAGGAGGAGAAATAGGAGAGGAAGAGGAAGGCAAGAGAAGAGAAAACAGGAGACACCCCCAGCTTCATGCAAGCTGCAATCAGGGGTGCTCACAGTCCAAATATCAAGATGTTGAGTTTAGTGCAACTAGATTAAACTACTTGGGTTAAGGGACTATAACATTGATGAACTCATCTCTCTCCCCTTGGAAGAGTTAAATGAACTCGCTGACATAGAGTTGTCAAAAAAGACAAAAGAGGCTGAGGCTTCAGAATTGCTCCTCAAAATAAAAGAAGAGAGAAAAAGAAAGAAACTATACAAAACCCTTGTCCTCTTTCTATTCAGGATGGTCCTAAGAAAGAGACTGTGGTTGTGGAAAAAGAAGAAACTAAGATAGGCAGAGAAAAAGACAGACAAAAGATGATAACCTATCTGAGTGCCACAGGTCTCTATCAGTCAGCAGCTCTTCACTCTCTCTCATTTGAATACATAGAATTTGAATACATCAAACAACTAGAAGAAGAAGCTCAAACCAAAAGTAAAGCTGTAAAGAGGAAAATAAGAGAGGAGGCTGCTAAATCAAGAGCCACCAACAAAGCAATAGAAAAGAAGTTTGCTGACAGACAAAATATACTGAGCTTCTTGAAGCTGTCTATATCCATTATGGATGAGCATATCAAAATGATCAAGTAGAACATTAAAGAAGGTCAACTAGTGGACTTGTATTCCCCACCAAGTCAGGTTGTACCTGAAGTTGAGATGAAGGTTAAACTCTAAGAGACAACCTAACTTGATCCTAGAGCTGCATCTAGGCCAACTTCATCTTCTGACCCACAGCAGGGTCATTAATATTCTCCTTCTAAACATGTGGAGGAAAGGGACCTAACTAAGAAGGATACAGAAAGAACACCTGGTGCTAAAGACTAACCTGCTTAGTTAAAATTAAGAAAGAGGAAAAGGATGGCTATCAGAAGGGAAAAGAGAAAGAAAAAGTCCAAGGCATCTATCTCTGTACCTCAGGATGAGTTAGACCATGTGAGGGTGAACTAGAAGAGGCTACTCAACCAACTACAATTCATGTAGAGCCTATGCTGCTGAGACACCCATTGTGTCCTGGATATTCTCAACAAATCCACCCACATGGTATGTCATAAGAGATCAAGGAAGTCAAAACATATACTTCCTACAGAACATGCTTACTTTTTATCTGTATGATCTCTTGGACATGAGAAGGTACTTTGAGAGTCTGAAGAATTCGAATCAGCTAATGAGAAAGGAGATGTTCCTGATTCTAATGAGGACATTAAGCAAGTGAAGATCGAGACTCAAATATTCTCTAAAGTTTTTGTAGCATCAGCCTTCGGGGAGTTTGTAGGAGTTATCTTAAAGGCTTATGCTCATCAAAGATCTCTCAGCATGCATTTGGAAGTACAAGGAAGATATTTCAGAAGATTTGACGAAGTCACTAAAAAATTATCTAAGTGTCAAATCTTTTAAAGCCAAAGTCTCATTTTTTTCGAAGCCAAAGATAAAGTCTTTCGAAACTTCAGAGGCAAAGTCTTCCGAAGCCAAAAGACAAATTTCTTCCCAATACAGAGAAGACATGCTTTCTTTGACATACTTTTGACAAATCCGAACCATTTTTCGCTGCCATCTCTGAATACTCACTAACTCATACAAGTTGGTGATAATTTAATGTTTTTGTCAACTATAGATTATGGTCTTTGTCTGTAACTTTCTACTTTGTACTTTATATTTTTTAGTATTAGATAATGATGTGAGCTATGGCATGTCGTAGTCACATGTCAAAAGTCAATCTGTCTTTTGACTTTACATTGATCTTATTGTCTAGATTAGTATTCCAGCTGGCTTTCAAAGTATGTCCGGCTGTAGTATATAGTATAAAGTGTCTCATGTATCAGTCCTTAGGGACTAAGCCTTGTAACTTTGGTTGAACACTTGAGAGTGATATACAACATCCTTGAAAACCAACTGCTTTGTTCTTGTTTGTGTTCTTTTTTTTAGTTCTTTGTTTCTTAGAGCCGGTTTCCTATTTGATCTTGGAAGTGTTTTTTTGTTATATCTCTAACACTTGTGAAACTGTTAGATTGATCTCTCCCTAGGCCGATCCTACACCTTGCACAAAGTTATGGGCTTTATTAAAAGTGAAGAACATCTATTTGGCTCAGTTACCGCGTGAAAAACTGCTACTGTAGAGAGAGAAAGTCGAGAAATTAGAAGGAGAAGTCAAGATTCGAAGAGTTTAAGGTAGGAAACTCGTGTACCAAGTTGTTTATGTAGCAAGTGATGGTTATTTATGAATAAAATGCGTGTATGTGTAGTTTTGGGGCTATTTTGCATACTAACTAGTTTTTTGTGCTTGTAATGAAGTGTTTATGATGTAATCTATGCGATTTCAGCCTTAGATAGGTTAGGTTGTGTTTTGGCGGGAAGAACTGTAAGTTCTCACGCGAGATGTTAGGTTCTCGCGCGAATCAGATGACTTGTACTACAAGGATTTCAAATTTGAATAGTTATCGCACAGCAAGAAGTTTTCACGTGAGTTATATGGTTCTCGCGCGATTGAGATAGTTCTCGCGTGACCTTTGGACTAAGTTAATTTCCGTTTAGTTAAGCTTTGGACCGTGGGTGTATTGTTATGACCAGTTATGCTTTCCTTTGGTGGATGTTCGTGACTAACCTTTGCTTGGTGTAATTAAGTACTTCAATAAGTAAAGTATTATGTAAAGAAAGAAAATAAATGATGATAAAAAGTGAAACCTAATGAAATAACCAAAGTCTTGCATGCAATGTAAGGAGGTTCACGACCCAATGAAGGGTTGTTAGCTCGACTATTGTACAACTTAGCTAGCCCGGGAGGATGCATACTGGGGACTAACCTGAGAGGTTGACCATATGAAAGAAGCTTTACGAGTCATTGAGAAGTCGTCAGCTCAACCGTGAGAGGCCTTATAAGCCTAGAATCATTATCACAAGGGTCCAATCCAAGGGATTGGTCACGTATGAATAGAGGTTCACTATCCCATAGGGGTAGTTAGCTTAACTATGGGTGGCTGGAATGGTCTTGAATGTATGCCACAAGGGTCTGATCCTTATGATCGACCATGTTATGTAATGGGATCGTCGTCGCTAGGTCTTTAGATCATGTTTAGTCTCAATCCTTAGTTGGGGACCTAGCATTTGATATTGATCCGTAAAAGTGAAAGGTAAAGAAGAAAGAAAGAATGGTGAAGAAAGATAAAGAAATAATTATGTTACTGTGTATGTATTGTTGCTTGTACATGTATAGAAGGTGAATGTTTTAAAGTATGAAACGTATATTATATTTATAAACTAGAATTCACTCAGCATCATTGACTTTGCAAGACCGTTAGAAGGGGTTCAATGCAATTCAGTTTTCACAGTGAGGAGAGACTTAGAACACTTAACAGATCAAAAAAGAAACTGGCAGGATAAGATGATACTAGGATAACACAAGTAAACAAGACACAGAAAGCTTTAGAACAAGGTAATTGGTTTTCAAGGAAGATGTATATTGCTCTCAAGTTCTATTACAAGTGTTACAAAGCATACATTAAAATACAAGAAACTGAGATACTTTATACTACATCCCACAGCCAGCCATACTTTGAAAGCCAGCTGGAATCACTCATCTAGACAACAAGATCAATGAAAAGGCAAAGGGTAGATTGCCTTTTGACATGTGACTATGACATGCCATAGCTAACATCCTATTGTAATACAAAAAGGATAAAAGTATATAAAGTAGAAAGTTACACACTCAAGACCTTAATCTACAGCTTCCTAAAACATGGACCTTTTCACCAACTTGTGTAAAGTTGGTGAGCCTGCAGAGTGGTAGCGGAAAGTTGGTCAGCTTTTCTGAAAAGTTGTTGATCATAGAGAGCATGTCTTCTCTTTTTTCTGAAGAAATCAGTCTTCTATCTTTGAGGCTTCGGAAGACTTCATCTTTGGCTTCGGAAGAAATGGTCTTTTGGCTTCAAAAGATTTTACACTTGTGTAATTTTCTTGTAGAGTGTAAAACTTCTGAATTAACTTCTACAATGCACAAGGTGCATGCATGCAGGAAACACCCTGACTGTTTCGAGTGCATCAGTCTCTTCTATCATCCTTACAAACTCCCCCTAGGCTGATGTTACCAAAACAAAAAAGTTCTTCAGCAGTTGATAGTCCTCATTAGGATCAGAAGCATTTCCTTCTTCATAAGTTGATCTGGATCCTTCAGACTCTCATAGAACCTTCTCATGTCAAAGAGATCATGCAGAGGTAGATCAAGCATGTCCTGCCAGAGATGGACATCTTGACCACCTTGATCTCTGACTACATACCATCTGTCTGGATTTGCAGCAAAAGTCCAGGACAGAATGAGTTTTCCTGATGCAATTGGCTCAACCTAAATTGGAGTTGATTGGTCAGCCTCTTGTTGCACATCCTCAGGATGTTTTGATTCATCCTGAGTAGGTGAGGTGGATGCCTTGGACTTCTTCTTCTTTCTTATGTCCCTTCTGATGGCCATCCTCTTCATCACTCTATACTTCAACTGAGGAGCTTGGCATGCAGCACCAGATTGACTTTTTATGCTCTCCTCAGTTGGGTCCTTATTCCCCATTTGATCAGTAGGAGGGGACTTAGAACCTTGTTATGGGTCAGAAGATGAAGTTGGCTTAGTTGTAGCTTCAGGTTCAGGCTGTGTTGTCTCTTCAACCTTAACCTCAACTTCAGGTGCAGCTGGACTTGGTGGAGAGTGAAAGTCCACAAGCTGACCTTCTTTGATCTTCTGCTTGGTCCTCCTGATGTGCTCATCCATTGTGGACAGAGACATAGGACCAATTCTCCTTCCAGAAAACCCATACAGCTTCAAGAAGCTCACCATCTTCAGTCTATCAGCAGACTTCTTCTCTTGGGCTCTGATGGTGGCTCTTGTTTTAGCAGCTTCCTCTCTTATTTTCCTTTTAACTGCTTTTCTTTGAGTTTGAGCCTCTTCATCAAGCTGTTTTAGGTACTCAAACTCAATGTATTCAAATGAGAGGGGATTGAGAGCTGCTGCCTGATAGAGTCATGTGGCACTCAGATAAGCAATCATCTTTTGTCTTTCTTGTTCCCTGCTTATCTGAGTTTCTTCCTCTTCAACAGCCATAGACTCTTTCTCAGGACTTTCATGAACTGGAGAGAGGACAGTAGCTTTTTGTTGTCTTTTTGTTTTTCTCTCTTCTTTGATTTTGAGGAGTAGTTCTGCTGCCTCAGCCTCCTTCCTCTCTTTATACAGCTCCCAGTCTGCCAGTTCATCTAGTTCTTCAAAGGGGAGAGAAATAATTTCATCAATGTTGTAGTTCCTAAGTCCTAGATAATTCAATCTAGCTGCCCTTAACTCATCATTCTGAGTATCAGGCCTATGGGCAGCCCTGATTGCAGCTTGCATGAAGCTTGGGACTTCTCCTGATCTTTCTCCCCTGGCCTTCCTCTTCCTCTCTCTCTTCTCCTCCTCAATCTCCTCAGGAGTCATCTTCTTTTTCCCTTTGTCAATTATGGGCCTGTATGACTCAGGGTGGAGAGGGCTTTGGCCTGCAGATGGTTGTGACGAGCTTGAGCTCTAGCCAGAGAGGGGTTGCGAGACACCTTCACCAGCTATCACTAAGGGTGCTGAGAGTAGAGGGTGAGCCTGTCTCAAGGTTCACAGGTTCTTCTACTGGGCCTTCAACTGAGGTTTCCCCTTTGAAGCTAATCTTAGGGTCTGCCTTAATATCCTGTTGACCAACAGTTTTCCCTGCTAGCCTCTGTCTATATAAAATTGCTCTTTGTCTAAATTCCCTCATAACCCATTCTTGGATTACCTCAGCTAGCCTGCCAGCCTGTCTGTTTTGGCTTGGGTTGATGAAAGGCAGGCTAACCAAGTTCATACCATCATGGAAACTCAGGGTCTGAAAGTTGAAGAGTTCCTGCTACCCTAAGCCCTTGATAGCACCAATGCCATTCTTGAAGAGTCCATACCACCATCCTATTATTGGATTTTCAGCTAGATGGGATGGGACAGGCATGGACATTGGAATTCCTTCCTCAAATAGTTATTGAAGTAAGGCCTCCACATTAGTGTAAGCCTGAGGAAGTTGTTGAGTCTGGACAACTCCAAATGAGGATGGTGAATCCTCATTGTCCATACTCATGATAGAACTCTCAGGTTCTGTGGTTGTAGGGACTTTCTCCCCCTTTTTGGTAGCATCACCCACTTGCATATGTGAGCTGGAGGTCAAGTCCACTACTTCCACAAGTTCTTGTGGACCTGGTTGAGTTTGTCTTAATGGTCTCTCAGCTAGCTTGCCCTTGAGATCGGTGATCTCAAGTTGCTGCTCATTGACCTTCTTCTGTAAGGCAGTCACTTGAGATTCCAAGTGACTAACCATTGAGACCAAAGAGGTGCACATGTTTTCTAGTTGGTGCACCTTTAGCTTCAGACTCCCCTCATCTTCAGATGAAGAATCATAGGGGGATGAGAGAGTTGGACTGATGTCTTCTCCCTCATCACCAGCATAGAATTCTTGGCTGATGGATTTCCTCTACTCACTAACAACTTCAGGTGAAGTGTCAATGGGCTGAGTTGCCATGGTTGAGATCTTAATGACGTAATCACTAGTAGTAGTGAGAGCCTCTTCAATATGGACCTCCTGAACTTGTTCAAGGAGATCCACCTCAGTTTGGGGTGGATGATGTGGGCTAGATATAGGGGTGGCAGGAGCACTCATCTCTCCTTGAGTAGCGGTGAAGAAGAAAGACTCATGGTACTCACTGAGTCCCATATCTTCATCATCATAGAATTCAAGGTTTGGGATTGGTTGGTTGAGATCTAGAGGCTGGGGATGGTAACTGTCCCCTGAAGGTTGATCACTAAAGTTTTGAGACTTTGAGTGAAGGCTTGAGACTGCTTGGGTTATGAGCTCATCAGGCTGAGCATGAGGAACCACAGCACTGATAGTATGAGAGATGGGAGTGGTTTGCTTCTCAAGAGAAGTGGGAGCTCAAGTGTCCACTTCTTCTTGCATGGGTGGTGATATGGGGGCCTACTCAGACTGAATGGCATGAGCAGGGGTTTGTTTGTGTTTTCTATAGTAGGTGATGGTTATTGTAGGTTGATGAGGTGGATGAGAAACAGCAGGTGTGGGTTCAACACTAGCTGGTGCTGCTAGGTTGTCACCTTGAGCAATAAGCTCTAACATTTTTGGGACAAGGGCTGTTTCTACCCTAGAGAATCCCACTGTTGATTTTCTCATTATTTTAAAGATGTCGGGTTTCATCTGTCCCAATTTAAGAGTTTTACCATTTCCCCTCAACTGTGAGCCCAGTTCACAGTTGAGAATGTGCTGGACATATCTAGGAAACATGTAATACTCCAAGGAGTCCAAGTTAGACTGTAGATTAAGGTAAACAAAGTGAGAATACTTGAACTTGACCCCCTGAACCATTCCATGGACTATGAAGGACAGATCCTCAGGAATCTGGTCCCATCCTCCATGCTTGTTGGACAAGCTGTGTATGATCACATGGAGGAGGTACTTCCACTAGGAAGAGACCTTCCCTTTCCTGAAGGTTCTGACTGAGAAGTCTCCTTCATATCCCATCTGTGCAAAAGACTGATTTACAGCAGATTTGGGAAAGGACAAATCACCTTCTGCATCATCAAGCTGAAGATGGTTGTTGATGATGGCCGGAGTGATGAAGATTGTCCACCCTTGCACTTTGGCAGACAGTGCATTTTCTCCATCCATGGTGACCTTTTGGCAGGTCCGCCAGAAGTCTAACAACTAATCCTCATAGAGAGGAGGATCAATGGTGAGGGAGGTGAAGTAGTTTGACAAAGAAAGAAAACGACAAATCTCTGAGAAAGCAGGATCTTTCTCAGAGTTCAGCAGAGCAACCTGATTGTGTTGCCTGTGGAGTTGCATGGAGAAATCGGGTTGGTTTCTGCGGTTAAGATCGGCCATTTGAGAGAGCTTCGTCAAGAAGAAAAGTAAGAACAATGTCAGTTTCTGGATGAATTTAGGTTAGAAAAGTGTTGCAGATGATGAGAGAAAAGTGAAAGAGTGGGAAACCATTGGGTATATATATGAAATGGATTTGAGACAAAGTTAATGAGAAAGGATAAACTTTGAAATCCGGATGTCGGTCCCACCTCTGAAACAGTGCCCAAAAGTAGTTTTTTTGGAAGTCGAAATCTTCCGAAGGAAATTTGTCTTCGGAAGTTTTGATAAAGGCTTTCGAGACCAATTTGGCTTCGGAAGATATTTCTAAGAGTTTTGAAAATTTTGCTTCGAAAGAAAAATACTTAGAGAATTCTTCCATTTTCAGAGATAAGCACTTTTGGAAGAGAATTGTCCTTTAATATCATTTAAGTGCTTAAGAGAATTTGGCTTCGGAAGATATTCAGAAAATTTCTTCCGAAGGTAAATTGTCATAAGTAGTCAGTTGATATTAAAGACATAATTTTCTTCCGAAGGTAACTTAGTTTCTTCCAAAGGAAAAGAAGTTCAAAATTCTCAACAATCTAAGAAATATTTTCTAAAACAATCTTCCTCCAAGTTAGTTAGGGGCTTATGAAGGTGATAAAATAGACAACTAAGGACACACAGATTTTAGAAATAATATTGATTTTAAGTTTAAGAAAAAGCTACTCAAAGTTGATCATCCCAATAGCTGATATAAGATACTTAAATCTTTGTTCATCATAAGCTTTGGTGAACAGATCAGCATATTGTTCATTTGTGTGAACTTTGACTAGTTTGATTAACCCTTTTTCAAAATTATCTTTAATTAAATGATACCTGATGTTGATATGCTTGGTCCTTGAGTGCTGCACAGGATTCTCTGTAATAGAGATAACACTATTGTTGTCTATGTGGATGGGAGTCTCTTTGAAGTTGAATCCATAGTCTAGCATCTGATTCTGAATCCAAAGCACTTGAGCACAACAGCTTGCAGCAATAATGTATTCAGCTTCAGAAGTTGATACAGATACACAGGATTGTTTCTTGCATTGCCATGAGACTATCCTTTCACCAAGAAATTGACATCCCCCTGATGTCGACTTTGCAGTCATATTGTATCCACCATAGTCACTATGTGTATATGCGTACAGATTGAAGTCAGAATTCTTTGGATACCAAAGGCCAAGTGATGGAGCACCTTTGAGGTATCTTAAAATTCTCTTGACAGAAACCAGGTGTGACATCCTTGGGTTGGCTTGATATCTAGCACAGATACATGTAGCAAACATAATATTAGGCCTGCTGGCAGTGAGGTACATGAGAGACCCAATCATAGCTCTATAGAGATGCTCATCTACACACTCCCCCTTAAGGTGAGGTCCAAGGGAGTGATTTCTTGCTATGGGAGTCTTTGCAACCTTGTAGTCAGTCATGCTGAATCTTGTAAGTATGTCCTGAACATACTTTGACTGACTTATGAAGATGCCATTATCAACCTGCTTCACTTGAATTCCTAGAAAGAAATTGAGTTCTCCCATGGCACTCATTTCAAATTTATTCTTCATCAGCTTCTCAAAGTCTTTACAGAGCCTTGGATTAGTTGACCCAAAGATAATGTCATCTACATACACTTGAACAGGCATCAAGTCATTTCCTTTTCCTTTGATGAAGAGAGTTCCATCTATAGTACCCCTTCTATAACCATGCTGACATAGGTACTGAGATAGAGTCTCATACCACTTCCTTGGAGCTTGGTGCAACCCATATAGAGCTTTATCAAGCTTGCAGACATAATCAGGATGATCAGGATCTACAAAACCAGGTGGTTGTTTGACATACACCTCTTCATCAATCACCCCATATAAGCAAGCGCACTTGACATCAAGTTGGTAGACCTTGAAATTCTTTGATGCAGCAAAGGCTAGGAATATCCTAACAGCTTCAAGTCTTGCTACCGGAGCAAAGACATCAGTGTAATCAATTCCTTCTTCCTGAGTATACCCTTGAACAACTAGTCTTGCCTTGTTCTTGATTACAAGTCCTCTGTCATCCTTCTTGTTCCTGAACACCCATTTGGTTCCTATAGTAGTCTTCCCAGGAGGAAGAGGACATAGGTTCCAAACCTTCTGTCTTTTGAATTGAAGCAGTTTCTCCTGCATTGCTTCAACCCAACTTCTATCTTTCAGAGCCTCCTCAACTTTCTTTGGCTCTACTTGGGATAGAAAACAAGAGTAGAGACAAACATTTTTGTCATGGGTTTGTCCTCTTGTTCTTACCCCCTTGTCAACTTCACCAATGATGTTTGTGGTAGGGTGAGACTTGTGGATCCTTAGTTGAGAGATCATAGCAAGTTGGTTGGAGAGATCCAAATTTGAAAAATTTTGATCAGGCAAAGCAGATTTACCCACCACATCAGCACACTTATCAAGAGAAGCTTGATCCAGTGAGTGTGTGACATCAATGATCTTGTCTTCCATGGAGTCAGCATCAAGAAATTCTTAATCACTGTCCCCATTTCCACTTTCTTCTAAATTTGGAACTCCTTCTCTTTGGTTCTGTGCCTCTGAGCTGGAATTTGAAGGCACTTTGGATGTATCAGCAGGATTTGTCATTGCAGTGCTGATAGGAGCTCCATCTGTAGAATTAGTTACCGCTAGAGCTGAAGTAGATTGATTTGAAGGTCTTCTCAGCTCAAATCTTGGATCAGGATCTTCTGTTGATGAGTTACCTGTAGATCCTGAAACATTCTCACAAGACTTATTAAAACAGTTAGTAACTAAATCAAGATCAAACAGCCAATCAGGACCAGAACCTCTCACACAAAGAGTGTGTTCATTGAAAGTCAAATTGGCTGACTCATCAATAATTTTGGTTCTGAGATTATACACTCTATAAGTCTTAGCTTGAGAAGAGTATCCAATGAAGTATCCATCATCTGATTTCTCATCAAATTTGGCTATCTAATCTCTGGTATTCAAGATTGTGCAAGGACATCCAAATGATCTGAGGAAACCAATGAAAGGTCACTTTTTGTGCCACAGTTCATAAGGAGTCTTACCATGAGTCTTAACTACTAAAACTCTGTTCTGCACATAGCAAGCAGTGTTTACTGCTTCTGCCCAGAAGGTGATAGGCAGTTTAGAGTCAGACAACATAGTTCTTGCAGCTTCAATTAGTGTCCTGTTTCTCCTCTCAGCAACACTATTTTGCTGAGGAGTCCTGGCAGCACTATATTGTCTTGAAATACCATTTTCATCACAAAATGTGTCAAGGATTTGGTTCTTAAATTCAGTTCCTTGATCACATCTTATGATCTTGACCTTGTGATTAGATTGATTCTCAATCTTTAGAATGAAATTCTTCAATATCTCAGGAGTGTCATCCTTAGTTGTAAGGAAAAAGACCCAAGTGAATCTAGTGAAATCATCTATGATCACCAAACAGTATGAGGTCCTTCCTAAACTCATTACACCGGTGGGGCCAAAAAGATCCATATGTAAAAAGTGTAGGGGAGTAGTGATGGAGTTTCTTTCCTTTTGCTTGTGAGACACTTTATGCTGCTTCCCTTTCAGGCATGCAACACAATGGTCATCACTTGTAAACTCTTTCTTTGGCATTCCAGTTACCAAATCATTCTTAATTAATTTATTCATGTTTTTAAAGTTTACATGGCACATTCTTTTATGCCAGAGAAAAGACTCATCACTATTTGATTTAGATAGAGGGCAAGACACTTCTCTAGGGGGAGAAGTTTCTTGCAAATCCATCTTGTACATATTCCCTTTCCTGGGGGCTCTGAGCAGAATGTGCTCTTGAGGAGTGACCACCCCGGGCTTGAGAACAATGCACTCATGCTCAGTAAAGAGCATGTTATGCTTTTGATCACAAAATTAGGATACACTTAATAGATTGTACCCAAGCTCTTTGACAAAGTTTACCTTCTCAATGCAGAGCTTACCATTTGTGACCATGCCCCTTCCTGTAATGTAACCTCCTGCATCTCCTCCAAAAGCAACAGGCCCTCCATTAATCTTTTCAAAATTTTGGAGTAGAGAGCCATTGCCTGTCATGTGCTTGGAACAGCCACTATCAATGATCCACATATTCCTGTTGGTCTTTAGTTGTTCTTGCACAAAGAGAGATGATTAGTTACATTTGGAAGCCCAAGCCTTGCTGGTCTTGGGCTCAGTAATATCAACAGAAGACAATGCAACATTAATTGATCCTATGTTCAAGCTTTGAGGATCAGCAGCTGTTGTTGATGAAGAACTTTCAGTCACATGGTCTTTCTTTGTCTTCCACACCACCTTTGGAAGCTTAGACTTGACCTTCAACACTTCGAGAGTTTTGACAACTTTGGAAGTTTTGGAGACTGAACCTTCGGAAGATCTTGCCTTCACTGCAGCAAGCTTCAGTACTTCAGAAGCATTCCTTTCACTATCTCCTCTTCATCCTCTTCACTCATAGGGTCTATGAGGGGAAGCTCATCTTCATAAGTTCCACACCTTGGAGATCTTACAGATAGTAAGGAGTGTGGAGGAGCTATCTCAGTAGATCCTAGTCCCTGCTTATTCTGATAACATACTTTGGAATGCAGAGATGAGGATATCATGTTCTTGAAGGTCTCTTCTTCAAGAACACATTTTTCTGCCCTGGCTTTGCTGATCATAAGCTCAGCCTGGCATTCAGTTAACTTAGTGATGTGATCTTTAATCTGAGTCCTGTAGTTAGTGTGTTCATGTTTGAGAGTTGAAATGGTTTTCTCTAAATCTTCTATTTTTAGTTTATATCCATTTTCAGCTCTTTTGAAATCAGATTTTAAGATATTTAAGGACTCAAGATTAGATCTTATTTCTAAGTTATAGGACCTGTATCTATTAAATTTAGCAATACATTCAGGAGTACACAAATGTTCCAATACCTTGGCTTCATCATGATCAGCCATCAGTGCTTAATTTGGAGATGCATCTTCAACTTGAAAGCTCCAGTCAAAGCCTCCTTCTTTAACAGCAACTGCAGCTTGCTGCTTTGGCTTCTCATTCTGGTTGACTCCTTCGGTGTAGTTTGGTCTGGCTTGTGCTTGGCCACCATTTGTTCTAGGTGCCTTGCACTCCCTGGTAAAGTGTCCCATTTTGTTGCAGTTAAAACACTTCAACTTACTTTTGTCCAGTCCCAACTTTCCACTAGCTGCATTGTTAGGAAACTTCCTTCCTGTCCTCTTGTAGAACTTTTTAGCTCTGTGAGTGAGAAGAGCCATCTGCTGGGCTATCTCCATGTACTCCAGATCATCTGGATGAATACAGTCCAGATCTTCAAGGGTGAAGAGAAAGTTGCCTGAACTCTCATCAGCAGACACAAAAGCATGAGAAGAGCTTGTCTTTTGGAATGTACTTCATTAGATGTTGCTCTCCCTTGGTGTCTCAGGGAAGGCGATGAAAGGACCCTTTTGTGAGTTGTTAGGGTAGCAGATAAGATGATGTTGTGGTTCTCTACAATCTCTTTCAACCACATGAAGGGCTGAATCCTGCTGATTGCTGGAGTTACCGGATGGATTTTGCATGTTCATCTCCATCTGGTAGCCACTAAGAATACCAAACAACTCTGTAAGAGTGAGAGTCTTGAGGTTCTCAGTCCTTTTGATGACAACACAGTAGTGAGTCCACTGTCTGGGAAGAGAGGACATGAACTTCCTCACAATGTCCGTGTTCTCAAAAGTTACTCCAACATCCATTAGAGTATCCACAATCTCAACATACCTGAAGTATTGCTGAGTCATGGTTTCACCTGTCTTGTAGGTGAAATTCTCAAACTGCTGCTTCAGGAGGTTTTTTTTTTGTTCTCCTTGGCTTCAGATGACCCTTATACATGAGCTTTAGTGCATCCTATAACTGCTTGGCAGTTTTGCACTTCTTGAAGCCCCTGTAGATAGAGTTGGGAATAGCAGTTTGGAGGGCAGTCATGGCCTTCTGATCGATATCGATCTTCTTTCTATCTTCTTCAGAGTAGTGAGCCACCTCCTTTGGGATCATACCACCTCCAGCAGCAGCTGAAGAGGTGCATAGAATGTAAGGTCCAGAGACAACAGATTCCCACATCCTGGAGTCTTGAGACTTGATGAAGGCTTCCATTCTTTGACACCAAGTATCAAAGTTTTCAGGAGTGATCAGTGGGGACTTTGTCATAATGCCAGTTTCCATATCAACCTTTGAAAGAGCTGCCACTTGAGTTGTTAAGTATTTTGTGAGAAACTAAGAGATCTAAGATGGTGAGATCTTACAATCAAGAGCCTGGAATGCTTTGATACCAATTGCAGGACCGTTAGAAGGGGTTCAATGCAATTCAGTTTTCACAGTGAGGAGAGACTTAGAACACTTAACATATCAAATAGGGAACTGGCAAGATAGTTTGATACTAGAATAACACAAGTAAAAAAGAGACAGAAAGCTTAAGAACAAGGTAATTGGTTTTCAAGGAAGATATATATTGCTCTCAAGTTCTATTACAAGTGTTACAAATCATACATTAAAGTACAAGAACCTGAGATACTTTATACTACATCTTACAGCCGACCATACTTTGAAAGCCACCTGGAATCACTCATCTAGACAACAAGATCAATGAAAAGTCAAAAGGCAGATTGCCTTTTGACATGTGACTATGACATGCCATAGCTCACATCCTATTGTAATACAAAAAGCATAAAAGTATATAAATTAGAAAGTTACAGACTCAAGACCTTAATCTACAGCTTCCTAAAGCATTGACCTTTTCACCAACTTGTGTAAAGTTGGTGAGCCTGCAGAGTGGCAGTAGAAAGTTGGTCAGCTTTTCTGAAAAGTTGTTGATCATAGAGAGCATGTCTTCTCTTTCTTCGGAAGAAATCAGTCTTCTATCTTTGAGGCTTCGGAAGACTTTATCTTCTAAGCTTCGGAAGACTTCATATTTGGCTTCGGAAAAAATGGTCTTTTGGCTTCGGAAGATTTTACACTTGTGTAATTTTCTTGTAGAGTGTAAAACTTCCGAAGTAACTTCTACCATGCATAAGGTGCATGCATGCAGGAGACACCCTGACTGTTTTGAGTGCATCAGCCTCTTCTATAATCCTTACAGACTTTGTATGCATAATAGTTGGCAGGTAGCCGGTTATGCTAAGGAGGCACATGCATGGTTGTGAGAGTTACCATGACAGTCAGGACTAGCACTTGAAGAATTTTGAATGATAGTAATTATTGTCATAATTTTTGAAGATTAAATGATATTATATGTAGTTTTCACACAATATATTACACTTTTATGAAATAAGATTTATGTTTATGCTGCAAATGATGTTTTATAAATGCTTTTATGCTATGGCTGACCAACTTTTCTTTGACTTTTGAGTATTTACCACCGACTGTGTCTTCTTTAATTGGTATTTCTGATCTTTGATTCCAACTTCGAAGAATCGTTCTAATGATTGTTGATTTCTTTTGATTCAAATTTGAATAATGAAAAATTATTTGATTACGCTTTCGTTCTTAATTCTCTGTCACATAAAAGTTCTTCCTTTTCCTCTGTTGTTTCTTTTGATTTGAAATTCCCAGTATAGATGATTTCATATAATTGATGACGACAAGGATGTCCTTGAATTCTTTCTTGCAAATAGATAAAACCGACTATAGTTGATTGTGAATTTCTTGATTTCAAATATGATGCAGGTTTGCGAATGAAACAGGGAATCGAGTTTTGACTTTGATTTTAATTTTAAATCAATTGGTATATTTTAGATATTCTTGGTTTCTGTTTATGAATGATCTTCGATGGTTCTGAGATAGATCGCAAGGTTTGATCGATGTCTGCAATTTGATCAATCTTCTTTTCTTGAAAAACAGAGATGCTTTCTTATTCGTGCGATAATCTTCTTACCAAGAGCTTAACGCTCTAATACCAATTGAAGGATGATTGAGAATTCTATGGAAACTTGCTTCTACATACAAACATCATCAATTACAAATGAGAAGGGTAACCTCTATTTATAGTTATCGGGTGTGTCCCTTTTGAGGCACCGGTTCCGTGGTATAACTTCCATAACTGCCGAAACATAGGTTATACAATAATGATACACATTAATACTAAACTTAGGTTAAACTAATAATAATACTAACTTAGGATAATAATAATATTAATTCTAACAAGGTTATATAGGTATTAGTTGAAAATTAGTTTTTGAAGTAGTATCTGCAAGTTCAAAAACAATGACGGTATTAAGGTTTGGATGTTGTGAAGTTATAAACACAATAAAAATTATTAGAATGCTAATTTCAAGCTCCTAAAACACAATTATACAATGTTTAATGAGAAATTATCGGAGGGAAGAAAAGTGGGTTGTGTGTTTTGGAAGCTCCAACAATTCACTACGGAAAACTTATAGAACTGAACACATGATGATATTGATCGAAATGAGAAAGTGTTCAATGTGCACATCAAAGGAAGTGATTCACCGGTCCAGGTAAATATAACTAAATTAATGACTAATTTTAGTTATTATAGTGTAAATGGAAAGTAATAATGAGTTGTTTAGCGTTTTATTAATATCAATTGATTTTTGAAAACATATAATTATCAAAATTATAATAATGAAATTTTCAAATTTTAAATATTTTTTTTTAGGGGTCAAAACAGTTGGCTAATGATTAAATTATTTTATTTAAACAACTACTTTTTTTAATTTAAGGGATGTGATTTTTAAATATTAAATTAAAATGTTATAGGCATAATTAATGAAAAATAAATATTTCACAGCTACAGTTTTGTACGATACTTTTAAGAAAATTACTATAATAACATTAAAGTGAAGTATATGAATATTATCTTGAAACAAAGTGTGAGAAATAAAATATTTTTCAATATAATTATTTTCAATATATAATATTTTAGTTGGATAAGTCGTAGTCTTATGCAAAACACAAATTCAATTCAGATATTTAAACAATTTATGAGAAATATAAGGATTTAAAACTTGATTATTTGTAAATTTTATATTGTATCCGATAAAAATGCTTGTGTTTACAAGCTATATACATTAGTTTATAATAATAACAAAATGATGTAAATTAATAATTTGACCTTCTGATTTAAAATGTTTAACAAATATTAAATAAAGTAAATAATTGGAAATACAAAAATTTAATAATTTAGTAGTTTGTTTACTTAGATAACATGCACGTTTATATAAACTCAAAAACAAAAATAGTGAATTGGTTAAAAATATATACATTCATATTAATTTGTATAAATTATAAAAAAATAAATGCAAAGTAATAATAAAATGTGAAAGGTCATTATTTTTCGTATAGATTATTTTTATTTGAATATATTAATGTCGGATTTTAGTATTTTAAAAATATAACGATTTATAAGAATTGATTTTCAATCAAAGTATATATAAATCATGAATTTTAATAGTTGATTTAGATTATTCATTATGTTTCCATTTAAAGAAAACTTGTCATACATATTTTAATTTTAAAGTCAATATAGATAATTATGCATTAATTTTAAATGTCATTTTGTTCCAAATATATAAAGAAAACTAATAAAACGACACGTGGCAATAGTTTCTTGATAATATGTCAAGTGGCAATATAATACTTAAAATCTCACCATGTGGCTTAACTCCTTTATTTATTATATACTAAGTTAGTGACAAGTGTGTCACACGGGGTGACCAAATACTTAAAATAACATATGGGAATAAATTCATAGTAATATATATATATGCACACACATATATAATATGATGTTGAAGAGATAAATTAAAAATAAAAAGGTTATCATAATGAAATTTCAAACCTTTTGTACTTTAGTAAAACATTTCTTATGAACTATATATGTAATTTACATGGGTTTAAAGTGAAAATTGTGTATTTCAACATGAATGCGTGCAAACGAGACTGAAGCAATATTTGGAGATAATTGGGGAGTTACAAAGCTAAAACGTTTCACTAATTTAACATATTAGTTGCTATCTAGACTAAATAAATTTAGTCAAATATATGTGCAGATGTTTAGACAGTATCATATAGTTTTTGGAGAGCATAAATAAGAGAAGAGATTACACGATTCCATGTAGTTCTTTTTTACCTTTCTGCCCATGAGATTTTTGACATTACTAGAAAAACTATAAATATTCTGCCTTACCAAACTTTTAGTTTCTTGTAAATGCATATTATCCTTTAGCAAGTTATGAGTATTTTTACAAACTGAATTATAAATACATGGTCCAGTGGTAGATTGTCGGGTTTTCTTATTCCAACACGAGAATTGTTAGGCGTACACATAACATATTTTAATTATCATGTTGGATAAATTAACTTGCAGACACGACACATTCAATAAAATGGCATCGTTTAATTGTTTTATAATAATTATATATATTATAGATAAATATGAATTATATTAAAAAAAAGTTATATTTTGTCGTCTTAATCGTATCTTTTTATTTCTGAATTGTGTTTATCAATCGTGTTAAGCGTGTCATGTAATTCATGTTAATAAACTACTTATATTTTATCGTGTTAAACGTGTAGTGTCACTCATTCTTATATTCTTGAATTGGTACCATTAAATACATGTTAAAAATGACATCATGTATAACCTTCTTATTAGAAACGTATGTCTTAATGTTTATGAAAATATCACATATTTAATTATACGTGTTGTCCTTGAGTTTAACATTTTCCCTACAATCTGCATCATGACTTTTTTTTTATATTTTTAATAGGTTAAAAACTCATGTATTATATGGGTGGAATAAATTTAACATGATAAAACTATTGTTATTTTATAAATGTTTTCTATCTTACATGTCGTTAGCTATTTGTGAAATAATAAATATATAAAAAATTATAAAAAAATAATAAAAATAAGAAGTTTTAATATTATATTTTAAGATAATATATAATATAAATCATATAGTTTAGTATGTTTTAATAAATTATTAGAATGAAAACATTTATAATTTAAGTATTTGATTGTTTAGTTTACATATTTATAATATTTCTTATTTAATAGGAAATAGAGACGGGAAATATAATTTTAATGTTAACCATAAGTTGAAAAGCGTCAATCTTAAACCTTTTTTTTATTATAATAGATAGATTAAAATTAAGATTTAAATTAAAATTAAGATTAAGATTAATATTAAGATGCATGTCCAATTAATTAAAGTTTAAAGCCCTTATGGTTAATTGTTGGATTTCAATGTGCAAACAACAAAGTCAAATTATGAAGACTTAAAAATTAAAAGTGGATGCCCACGAGAAATATTCAAAAATTGCGAAGCTAGATTGTTCATTTTTTTGAAAGTGGGCTCACGTGGACTACAATCAATAAAAACAAAGAGATGGATATCTATTGGACTGCAACAAACATGGAAGGTCGGTAAATGTGACAGAATTAAAAAGGATGCCATGATAGAACAAAGGGGGGATGCACGAGGAAGAGAACAGGGTCAACGGCATCATTAGTACTGTAAACAAATTAATCCAACGGGTTTTTATTTGTGTTCGTTTATTAATAAATAAGTTATTCAAGAACTGTTAACGCACACCTACCGAAAGAGATTTTTGTTCGTGTTCGTTAATTAGGATAATGAATCTATACATTAACTGTTCACAAACATAAACGAAACAAACGAAGGCAATCGAATACATTCAAATATTTATTATTAAACGAAATTTCCTAAAACAACTAAATACAAAGCATCATATATTGATTTTTTAATTAAAATCACATATATTATATAATATCAATCAAAGATAAATAAGTGGTTTTCATAATTATTTTAAACATAATTTTTAAATAAACAAACACAAACGAATGTTAATTAACATATTATTGAATGTTAACGAACATAAATGAACAAACACAACCTCTATTCATATTCGTTCATTTAATTAAATAAATGGAATTTTCTTGTTTGTGTTCGTTAAATCAATGAACAGAAACGAACTTCTCATCAAATGGTTTACGAACTAGTCGCTGAACTTTCGTTTCATTTACAGCTCTAGACATAATTTGCAATGTGTTTGGAAGAAGATGACGATCGAGAGCAGAAAAGATATTTTGGAGCGGGGGTTTGTGATTTTGAAGTTGCTCGTTCTACGCGTTGACAAATTAACTTTCGGTTTGCATGTTTCTTCTTTAATAATTTGTTTTACATATTCGTTTTAGTTTCCGTTGCAAACTGAACATGTTTAACTTTGATTTCGTATTGACCATGCTTGGCTAATTTATGATTCGCCTAGGTTTCGATGAATTCTAGCATGTGTTAATTTTTTTGTTTTGACTCTTTTATTAACTTTTATTAATTTAATAAATCTAATTTTGTTTAACTTTTGATGACTGTGTGAATGATTATCATTAATTTGAGTATCTGATTGTATGAGTTTATCATTCATGACATGTAGAACTACACTCTATTGCGATTTACTTGTTGTTAGGTTGTTAAACTTCAGTTTTTCAAACTAATGCATGAAACTAGAACTAGTACCTAAAAATTTGGAGGGTTATATATTAGTTAATCAGGTGTGCACCAATAGGCAATAAGTTTGATCAAAACGTTGTCTTTGTTATTGATTGGTTAATCATTATTTGGTTAATTGTATGCTATGGTCGTAAAGTGTGTTTTTTCTAATTAAGATTAGATATCTTTGGGTCATAAATTAAACAAGTTTAGATTTGCTTCATAGTTTTAAGGTTATTAGAACTAACTCTGAGATTATGCGTTTCGATTACCTTGACTGTGGCTTCGAGCATTTTAGCACTTCAACATATTTTTAACCATTTATTCCACATATAATGATTACTAGGGTCCAATGTCTATAGGTCCTGGTCTTCTACTTATCTAGTTTAGTGATAGTTTCATACATTTAGTTATCCCTGATTAGTGGTTACATTAAAGCGATGCTCCTCTCTATTTGATTCTTAGCTATCTTATTCGTGGCTCACCTTTTCTTGTTTAATTGAGTTTTTTCTCATTAATAAAATCAATTTATTTAACAACATTAGTTAAATATTGGTAATGGTTTACTCTTACAAGATATTGTATCCACATATTGATATTCTGTTTCTTGTCATTGGTATATTACATAACACTAGGTATATTTGCCTAACATGTGTTGTTAAGTTAAATTGTTAAAACTCATTTTAAAGCTTAAACATGTAATCACTTTCTTAATTTTATATATATATATATATATATATATATATATATAAAATATATATATATGTATATGTGTGTGTGTGTGTGTATCTATGTATATCTTTATTTATTTATGTATATGCACACACATCTGTCATGTGTAATGTGTTATCTAAGATGTTACTAAATTATGTCTTGATTGGGAAGCAAAATGGGCTTGTATGATGTTTACACAAAATTAAAGTAACTTTGTTTTCTTAACATGGCTTTATCAAAGATTAAATGTTGAAGCGTCTTTAGCATTATATCTTGTATGATGTCTTGCATCAATCTAACCCAACACTAAATAACCCTATAACAATATACTTTGTTGAAGAAATATTGTACAACATCATCTCTAAGGAACATAATGTGTTGTGGGTAATAAAGAAGACTTATAAGATCATATTATTGCCAAAGAACATAGTATAACATCATAGCAAAGGAACATAGTCTGCTATGAGAAAAGATATGCAGCTTTGGGATCTAGACGGGTGTTTCATTAATAAGTATGTTAAGGTGTTATGGATATGTAACTTATGTTAAGTATGGTTATATTTTCTCACTTTGAGTTATGTAATGATTATGGGTTTAAAAGTTTAATGCGTGTTTTTAAAAAGTCTTAAAATTTGATTAAAAGTAAAGCACAAAGTCATTTAGCTTTGTTGTTTATTAGTATGCATGTCAAACAAATTTTAGGTACACAAGTAGATAGGATGCTCACTTTGGATTGATGGTGAAGATCACTCGTGTAATGAAGGACGATATCCCAATTTAGAGTTTTAAATTATTATGTTTTTTGTTGAATTAGTTTCTCATCTTGTCTTGAACAAAGATTTATTTATGTTCTACTACTATGAGAAAAAGTTTTCAGCTTCTAAACTATGTTCATGCTATTATTAACCAATTGTAAGACCTCCCAAGTTTTGGGCCTTACTAGTTGGTATTAAAGTCAGAGTTAAAAAGTTTAAGCATTCACGGATGCTGAACTTAAATTAACAATGGAACAAAGGAATTGATGCTAGTAAAAGTACATTCATTCCAAGAGGAAAAATAGACGCACCTAAGAGATTTTACACACAAGTAATTGAAATTATGCATGAGTAAGTGAAAATATACATAAGCAAGTGACTTATCCATAAGTAACTAAAATTATGCCCAAGTAAGTGATACTAAAACTCTTCCTAGGTAAGTGACTTATAACTAACTTTGTACCCAATTAAGTGATTTCATGCATGAGTAATTGAAATTGTGCCTAGGTATCTTAAAATGTACCTAAGTGACTTTATACATGACTAACTAAATTTGTGTCTAAGTATGCAAATATGTACCTATGTAAGTGAAGTTGTACCTTGCTAACTGAAAATGTACCTCCGCCACTGAGGATGTACATCCGTAAATGAATAAGTAACACCATAACTAAGGTTGTACCCCATAAATAAAGTAGTACCTTTGCAACTAAGGTTGTACCACTATAACTAAAAATGTACCTTCGTAACTAGGTTGTATCTTCGTAAGTAAAGTTGTACCTCTGAAACTGAAGTTGTGCATAAGCAACTGAATTTATACTTCCAAAAGTAATCATTACGTAGAGCATTCTTCAAGTATGAAATTTTGTACCTCCAAAAGTAATCATACTTATTATTCAAGTATACAAACTTATAACTCCAAAAGTAATCATACATAAATTAGTTTCAAGAATTAAAATTTACACCAGCATAACTAATCATACTTATTATATTTTCTAGTATAATAAATGTTTCTATCTTTATAAGTAATCATGCTTAGAAAATTTTCTAATTTTCTAGTATAATAAAAGTTTCTAAGTTTATAAGTAATCATGCTTAGAATATTTTCTAGTTTCATGAAGATTCAAAATCCTTAAGTAATCATATCAAGAATATATTTTAGTATAATAACGTTTCAAACGCATAAGTAACCATACTTAGAGAATTTTCAAGTATGTTGAGTTTGTTACTCCACAAGTAAACATACTTAGGCAATTATCTAGGAAACTAAATGCGATATTCTTCATGCGAGAATACTACGATATACTTGGTAACTTCTAATTAGGAACCGGTAAACCTGAATATTCATATGACTTTGGATAGGAATTTTTAGAACATTAAAGTAAAGTAAGTAGATAATAACAATTGACCAGTACCATTAGAAATTTATGGTACATAATGTGATTTGATACTATTGCTTTAACATGCTAGTGTTAACTGTGAAAGTGATAAGTAATGGTTAGAATTAGAGCAAGGGGAGGAGTACGGACTAGTGATCATTGTGGAAGACGTAATGGTGGTCATATTAGGACTCATGCCAACCCGTCATCTACCATAAGAAGGACAAGACAATTGAACAAAAACTTGAATATTTTCACCATGAGGACGCTAAACGTAACTTTGCGCACACTAACAATAGAATTGTTCAAGAACCTAATGTTAGAAAAGCAATCGTGATGAGGTTTATTAAAATGATTCATAGCATGATTCTTGAGATATGGAAGATACTCTTAAAACTATAACTTGGTTGGAAAAAAGACGATGGCAAGTCTTGTAAGAAGAGCACATGAATGAAAGGTATGGAGGAGACTCTTCCCAAAAAGAATGAAGATAGTTATAGGGTGGATGATAGAGAAACTTCCCTGGATGCAACTATGGTACTTTTAGGAGGTGTAATCCACCGGTTAATGATGGTACCAAAGATGTTATGGCTACTTATTTATGGACTAGGGAAGTGAAAATATGAAGGAAAGGAAGCTAGAGTGGAAGAAAAGAAAGCTGAAGTCAGGAGCTCCAACGTAAAAAAGGTTGAAGAAAGTGTTAAAATAAACTTTATGGGTAATGTCAACTTAATCTATGTTACGAATGCACGAAGACGAGGAACCTATCTTATAATAGCCATTTGGAAAAATGCAATAACTATTATGAGACAGGGCATATGGATAAATACTAAAAGAAGACTAAAGCTAATGGGTCTAGAACTAAGAAAACAAGTGGAGCTAAGAACGGTGAGAAGCCAAGAGCCAAGGCATAAGCTTAATCAAATTCACAAAAGGAATCAAGGAACATACCTAAGTAGTGAAGGTACATTCATAATAAATGATGTATATGCCTCACTTTTTTTACGATACAATTACAAGTTTTATGGCCACTACAACTTTCGAAGTATGTTGTTTGGGTTGATAAATTAGGTAGTATCCTTTATGGACTTGATGAACCTAGTCTATTAACATATGCTTGACTAGTTTGTGATGGTATTCATTAAGATATCTTAATTTAATTAATGAATGATGTGGACCACACCTATCATCTAATGGAGATCTTAGAGGTTCTACGAGAATAGAAGTTTTATGAAAGTTCTCTTGGTGCGTATTTTTGCTATAGAAATTGACTTCTTCATTCATGTTGTCACACCCTCAATTTCCATAAACGGGGTTTACCATTAAATGAGTGACAAACCAAGATCTCAGTCAATATTTATACCAAAGACATATTTATTTCAAAATCTTTTCATTAAAGTTTTTCAATTAATCCAAATCATTTCCTAAATATCAAGTTTCATAGTTAATAATGTGGAAGCAAATTAATAAGATATCCAAAATAAGTACGTCACAAAAACATGTGCCCAAACTTAGTTTTAGTTGTAAAATTCACATAAGAGTTCTAAAAGACCCATATGCATGAAACTCTAATACTATGCACCTAGTAGTGCAATTACCTTTAAAAACATAAGAGAAACATGCTAAAGTGTTAACATCATATTGATAAGTTCACAAGCTTATAAATCTAGCAAACAATTTAGAAACTAATACAGTTGACAAAGTATATCACTTTAGATGGCTGATCTACATTTCATGTCACTAAGTGTATGAAATTCGAAACAGAAGCTAACAAGTAAATTTTATGAATGCCTCAGCTGTAGTTACCACACCACGGCAATAGTAATTAGATCAATTTAACACACGTTTGACCTCTAGTCATGCTAGCATGACTAGCCCGAGTGGGGTTTCTCAAACCCAGTATTACTACTCAGAAATTAACTCGCTAATATCATAGAATTAATGGTTCAAAAGTGAAGACTTAAGTGGTAACAATACTAGTTTACCTATGATCATATAGTTTTATAGAATCTAAGAAAAGTTTTTAAAGCATGTTCTGTTCCTTGAAAGAGAGTAATATAGAAAGCGGGGCTACAAACTCACCATGAATGCATAACAACACTTAAATGAAGATATAATGATTAGGTTTCCAGGTAATCTGAATTTACATGAAGTTTAAAGTTATGACCAGATCATAGCTTTAGGTTTGCACATTTGAGATACTATACTCGGTTTCACATCAAACATCATCATAAACATTATTAACCCAAATGCATACCCAACCTTGCATGCTCTAACATATACACTCCCACACCATACACATGCACTTATACGTGCACACACATACCCACCATGCACAATCGCTCACATACACCATACACCATACACATGCACTCATACATGCACACACACACACACCATTCATAATTAAACCAAACCCACACTCGGTCACACCATAACTAAGACGATAAGCACCCATGACATGCACAACCTAGATTACTTTCTCGGTCAGCACTATAGCCGAAAACCTACACACCATTTGCTAACATCCACACCCCAAACAAACACACACTTAACCCTAACGCAACACACAAAACCCAAGTAGTCAAACTCCATGTAGACCATACACTCACAACCTTTAACATCCCTCGACCGACATCAAAAACACCACCATGCCCATTATTACCAATGACACCCGACCCTTGATGCATGCAACACCCCCATACCCATAACTGTGACATAACCCTCACCCTCATCAGCCAAGACTTACAACCCACACACCATCAACACATCATGCATCCAAACCATAACGCCTCCCACACTCAAACAAACCCTAGCACAAACCCAAACACACTACCAAACCCTAGGCATATAAACATCGATGAAACTGAGTCTTAAGCACAATAATCGAATGCAAGAACCGATAGACATGACTATCATTAACAAATATTACGAATCAAAACGAGTAATAAGACAAACCAAGCGCTAGAGAGAGGGAAGGGGGTAGCGATCCGAGCGCGAGAGGGAGAAAGATAGCGATTCGAGAACTTGCTTATGGAAAAAAGGTCTCGTTCATGGGGAGGGGAATATGATCACAACTAGAACCAAGAGGTGGAGCTAGAATTATGGTTTTGAGAGAGGGAGGTTGGGGAGAGAGAGAGAGAGGGAGGCTGATATGCTCTAAATTATACATAAAAATCCTATCAAAAGCACATTAATTATTCCTTAATATTTTCCTTGAAATGATGATTATGTACTTAAAATTGTTAAATTGTGTTTCCAGGTGTTCAAGAGGGCAAGATGGACAAAAGAAGCTTATTTAACAAGAATTTGAAGAATACCGAGCTTTGAAGTCCAAGCAAGGGGTCGTGCCTCATTAAGCATGCCCCCATGACTTGCCTAAAACACACCCCCATGCTTAAATTGGCACACCCCGTGTTTGGACATCAAAAAGGATAAAAAGTACTGACCCCAAAAGGAGTCACGGGGTTGTGCCCCATGAATCATGGGGCAGTTCTCCACCTTAAACACGGGGTCGTGCCCCATTTAACATGGGGTCGTGCCCGACACTCTCTGCACGTACGAGCCGACTAACTTTCCTATGCATTTTACTAGCACGGGGTCGTGCCTTTTGGGCATGGGGCCGTGTTTAAACACTCCAGAAAGTCTAGAAATAGAGGCCTAAGTTCACCATTTTGGCAAGCTTTTGGTGGGGGAGTTACTCTGCTGAATTCTCTTGGGAATCAAGACTTAAAGACAATTTGGAGGCTCGGGAGGTGCATACAACACTTGAAAGAAGCTCGGGATTGTCTAAACATCATCCATTCTGGATAACCGGTTTGATTGTTTCATTTCACAGATGATTTCATATATATCTTCTATGTTACTTGTTATATTCAAGCTCATTATGAGCTAAACTCTCATTATCATCCTAATTGGATGAAACTTATGTAATTTGTGATGTACTAATGGTGTGATTTATATCATGTTAATGTTATGATAATCTTGGGAAAACTTTTGATGGGTAGCATTTACATTTAAACAGTAAGTTATTAACTTATTATTTATAATTGTGAATGTCATACAAGGTTGAAAAAAGTATGAACTAAATTTTATTCATGAAATCAGTATTCATAATAAATCCATGGCTAATGAACTAGAAATGGATATTAGAAATCACATCACCTTAACTTTCTGATCATTTACGGGTTTCCTTTTATTAGTTTGAGAAATCAACAGTAATTGTTATGATTTTCTAAAATTAATGGTATATTAGAAAGAAAACTGATCAACTCTCTTTTTTTAATATTAAGTTATGTTTTCAGACATCGTATGTCAAAAGGTTACACGAGATCTACCTACATTACTAGTGGCTTTGATTTATTTAGTTTTGTAAGTTACTCCTGATAATGTCCTTATCACTACGGAGCTGGTAGACGAGAAATCGCATGGGCTCACGTTTATAAACATTAACATAATTACTTTAATCAATATTTTTAACCACACCACCAATTCATCATAGTTATATAAGAGTAATCTAATTAGGATGATAACCATTATTCCCTGGTTTTAAATCCAAAAGTTTCAATCTTACCTTTACTTTATTTTAATTATTGATTTTAAACCCTAAAAATCTTGATTACATCAATGCAACTTATTATTTTCTCAAACAAAAATCTAATCTGGTAGTCAATCATTAAGGTTGTTGAGTAGGATCAGTGTGTCCACGGATTGATACTTGGTTCTTACCATCACTATATTACTACACAATAGGTATACTTTCCTTTTATGTGTGTAGTTAGTATTAGTAATAACCAACTTAAACTGAATCTATGCAAAAAAACCTCTAGCAAAATATATATACCTTTCACAAGCATCAGAGGCCGAAGGTGATATGGGGATTGTAGGGGGGGTTGATTATATGGGGTAGGTGTAGATAATTTAGAATTAGTTTTTAATAATTAATTATTAGTTTAAATAAATTAGGGTTAGGTTTTACTAGTAATATTAATATTATTATTTTCATTCATCAAAAGAAAAACTTATTAAAAAAAGTTACGGAATTATTCAAATAACGGGAAGTTAAGGTTGTGGCGTTAAACTGAGTACACGGGGTGTCACACATGTAATTAACCCGAATGTGATTATGGTTGATCCAACCAAAGTTGAAGCCGTTATAAAATGGAGAACTCTCAAATCCTTATTAAAGGCTCAAAGTTTTCTTGGTTTAGAGGGATATATCCAAAGTTCATCTAGAACTTCTCGAATGTATCCTTCCCATTAACAAAGCTAACCAAGATAGAAGTATAGCTTGAATAGAATACGACATCAAAAAGACATTTAGGCACTAGTTTTGGTGTTGCGGGATGGTAACGAGGACCTAGGTGTGTACTCGAATGCTTTGCGTCACTGGTTGGGATGTGTGCTTTTGTTGCATGGTAAGGTAATTTCTTAAGCCTCGTTACAAATTAAATCCTCATAATGTTAAGTAACTCGCCCATAAGTAGTTGTAAGAAAGCAAGTGTCACACCCCAATCCAAGCGCACGACCAACTGTGTCTCATCCATAATCCACGTGCATATGTAATCCACGCAACCCCCTAGCGCTTAATAATACAAAATAAAACTACATGCACTATCTTAGGCAGTTTTAACTCAATCACCATCTTTAACACGAAGACCTTTATTATTCACAACCGCTAAGCCTCCACAACCAAGGTATTGCCGTTCGACAACACCTTCGTGCATCATGAGCTAAAACAAATGAACAACAACATTTTTGGTCAGTGTAACTTGTGATGTTAAACAGTTAGACTATATACTCATGTGTGTAGGCAGATTGTTTTTCAAATCAAGTCTCTCCTGCACCCTAATATATAAGGAAATGACTGTCAACATATATGTCATTCTCGGTTTTACAAACATTACAGTACATTAAAGGCGCTCTGGCCAAACCTATCCCAACATGTCACAACATTCGAGTACCTAGTAACCCCTACTAAGACCCTTCACTCTTACCAATCGTGAAGGATTGTAACTCCATGGTCGATGACTCAACCTAGAGTCACTTTACACCAAACCTAAAAACATGGCCCTCTAATCTAGATGGTTCCAACTGTGTGCACATATATCCTGATGTAAGAACAAGTGTCAGTGTATGTGACGACCTACTATAATGCCTTGTGCCACACCACCGGCACACCTTCACATACCTTAATTAATGATTTTCCTATGACTAACACTAACCCACCTCATACATATATAGCCATGGCATGTTACATCACAAAAGACAATTTAAACTTGCAATCAAATGCACACACATCAAAACATTTTAGAAAAATGTTTAACTATGTTGGACACAACCCCAAACACAATTAAGAAAAAAGGACAATGAAACTCTCAGCGATGAGCTATCTCATCGGTGAGTTCCACAAGCTGTAAAATCCTTAATAACATTTTCCTAATTGACTGTTAAATCCCTCAGGCCATCCCACCTGATATAATCACTTGAACGGCCTGGATTTAAGTGAAAGAAGTGGTTTCTCAACATGGTGTACCGATTTTGATTATCTTGGATCGTGACGCCTGTTTTACATCCCATTTCTTGCAATCGTTGCAAAATCTTTGGGTACGTGTCAGGATATGAGCATTGCATATCATCCGTTAATTGATTGGCAAAGCAAGCGTACTATTCAAACATTGGAGGACATATTACCAGGTTGTGTGATTGAATTTGGAAACAATTGGGAAGTTCATCTGCCATTGGTGGAGTTTTGTTACAATCATAGCGATCTCACTTGCATTAAGACAACACTGTTTGAGGTGTTGTATGGGTGAAAGTGTAGATAACCAGTTTATTGTGCGGAAGTTGGTGATAGTAAGCTGACTGGCTCTGAATTGCTGCATGAAACTACTGAAAATATCATGCAGATATGAAATCGTATGGCTGCAGCACAAGACCTATAGAAGAGCTACGCCGACAAGCGATGGAAACCTTTAGAGTTTCAGGTCGGAGACAAAGTATTGCTGAAAGTCTCACCGTGGAAAGGTGTGATTCGATTCGGCAAAAGAGGCATGCTTAATCCAAGATACATTGGACAATTTGAGATTCTGGAAAGAATCGGTCCAATGGCGTATCGATTAAATCTGCCTAACTCGTTGAATGGAGTTCATAATGCTTTTCATGTCTCGAACCTAAGGAAGTGCTTATGTGACGATACTTTGGTTGTACCACTCGAGGAAGTACAAGTAGATGAGCAATTATGATTTATTGAAGAACCGGTTGAGGTGATCGATCGTGAAATCAAGACCCTTAACAAAAGCAAGATACCAATAGTTAAACTTTGTTGGAACTCAAGACGTGGACAGTAATTCATGTGGGAATGTGAGTATCAGATGAAGCATAAGTATCCTAATTTGTTCAAAATGATGACGACAGGTTGAGAAGGTAATGACTAAATTTTGGGATGAAATTTTTTTTAACATGGGATGATGTGACAACTCACTTGATTTCTTGTGCCAATGCAGTAGACCAGTGATGTAACACAACCATATAATGCAATTTTCAAGATGAAAATTCTTTCAACATGGGGATAATGTGACATCTAGTAATTTTCCATTACCAAACTCCGTTAGCTTCGTTAGGTCTTGTATACACGTGTCGTAAGCACATACTACGTTCAACGTTGGTGACTTAATAATAATTAACTATGATTAACAAATAATAATTTAATTTATAATGTTGATTATTAATTTGTGCTTATGTGATTCGTGAATTTTAAACATTATTTGTGAATTTTACTTTATAACGTGACAACGTGTGATACTTGGTTCTTGTGTTATGTTGCTAGTTAAAAATATATGATTATTATTGTTCATTAATAATACATGAGTTTTGTAGCTAAAAAATTATTTAAAATTTGTTAAAAAGATTAATTTTATATAAAATGTAAACAAGGAGGGTTTATTTTGTAAGTACCATAAAAGTTAAAGTGTAACAAAAACCCAACCCTAGCTCCCATTACCCCATTCGGCCATGAACCATCCCCAAACACCTACATCCTTGTGGTTTCAAGCTTTTGGACACCAAGATTATTCGAGTCTGAGCTATTTCTGGTCGTTACAACATTTTAGCAAGTCCAAATATTCTTGATCGTTACACGATTAGAGGTAACATTTTGATTAGTTTTTCATAGTTTTTGATTCAAGAACAACCCTAGTTTAATTAACATGGCTTAATATTAAAATTGTTGATATTGGATGATGTTGTGATGTAAGTTGTATTGCGTTGGTGCTAGTTTACGTGGATTATGCAAGAAATTCATGGAATTGATGCGTTGTTCATAGCTTGCTATAACTAGTAACTTTTGTGCATGAGATTTGGGAATTATGATGAATTGATGATATTTAACATGTCTAGATGGTTGCTATGAACTAGATTAGATATAAAGTTGATGAAATTTTGAATGAATTAGATGATAGATTTTTCTTGGGTGTTACGATATGTTAATAATTACAAATGGAAATAATGTGTATTTATCCTCATTTTGTGTATTTTTGGTTGTGAATCACTAAATTAGACCCTTATATATGTTTATGTTGAATGTTTTAGGTTCCAAAAAGGATGTTGATGGTTTTTGTGAAAAAACTCACGATTTGATGAAGCTTTAAAGAGAAAAACATTCTGACATGGCCATGTTCAGACCAACATGCCCATGTTCGAAAGCTGAAATTGATTTTTTTGTTGAACTAATGCAGAACATGCCCATGTTACTTATGAACATGGCCATGTTCGATCTGAAATCGTGATATATACCCAATTCTCCCCCATTTGAGAGATATTCACCTTTTTACACAAAACCCTAGTTCTCTCAAGCCTCTTAGGTGATTTTGGGCAAATCTTTGAAGAATCAAGGCCAAGATTGAAGATTTCACACTTTCAAGGAGGATCTAACATCATCCACCCCATCTCCACTCAAAATTGGTTTGAATTCATCTAGATCTACTATGAGTTCTTCCATGTTCTTGAGTTTGGGTGTGTCTTTTGTAAGCCTCATGGGCTAAACACTTATGATTATTATTCAATGATTGTGTATGTTTGTTCTAGTTTGATGAAATCTTCAACCTTGTGGGTGTTGTAAGTATGTTATGTTGGAAAACCTCATGTTTGTACAAGACTTATGCATATAGTTGCATCTTTTGTATGTAATCTTGTGACATTTGACTAGGAATGGTGAATGAAGGTTGAAGGTTTAGTAAAATTGGTCAAATGTGCATCCTTATGCCTATGTTTGAGAAAACCATGGTGTATGTCATGAATCTCTCTTGTCATTGGTTATAAATTGTCTTGTAATCGTGGTATGAAGTTTATGAGTTGAAGAATAATTGTAGTTTTGTTTATTTTACGCAAGTTGAGGTGGTTATCATGTGTTTATTGTGTTAGCTTTCCAAAAAATTATGGAATTAGGTAACCCTAACGGGAGTCTAATTCATCTTTAACATTGACATAATTTTATCATTAGTTTCTTATAGCATAACTTTAGGTGGCTATTGTGTGTTTATCGTTCTAGCCCTCCGAATGATTATATGTCTAGATATCCTTGACGGGGGTTTAGGCTAATTCCATATATCGTGTGTAAAAATGGTCTCACCTCGAGTTTGTATTAGTTGTTATTGCTATGCTAAGTGGAATCGAAATCCAAGTGGTATCTTTAATTGATTATGTATCTTCATCTTTATTTTCTTGCTTTATTAGTTTAATTTTCTAATTAATTTACTTAAATTTAATATTTGCAAATCCAAACTCAATTCATCGGTTAAATAGTGATGATGATTTAGTATTGGGAGCCATTGTGTCTATGGATCGATACTCGGTTCTTACCTCAAGCAATACTGCTATACGATAGGTGTGCTTGCCTATTGTGTTTAGTAGGTCTAAAGGTGATAATCGTTTCTTTAAAATTAAAACAAATTGTGTGAATTTTCATATCAATAATATATATATACTTTACACATATCAAGTTTTTGGCGCCGTTGCCGGGGACACGGTGATCTCAAGAAAGATCAAAGTTGCTACTTTAACCTCTTGTGCGTATTTGTTTTGTTTTATTTTATGATTATTTTGTTTCTTATTTTTATTTTACTTTTATTTGGTGCCCGTGATCTTTTTGTTTGAGTGTTTTTTGTAGTGACTTTCATGGATCGTGATTGTGGGAGTTATTATGAAGGATACCGATTTAATCATAGGGATTACTATGAGGGTATATGGTGTGAGATATGTGCAGGACGTCATTACACAACTAAGTGTTACCATTTTTAGGGCTACCCCATAGATTATTATGAAGATTCGTGTACTTACTCACAATCATTTGAGGAGTCTACCATACCACAATTCCAAACCGAGCCCCGTCCAATATTATATGAGTTATTACAACAAGGATCGATATGTTTTCATAGTCAAACGCTGGCTGTAATCAAGATGAGGTTGAGCAACAGGAAACCTATGTTAGTGAACTCATAGAACAACGCCATAGGCTAGAGGCATTGAGTTTTGAAGTTAATAAGTTATATGTCCAGCTTCTCTAACAAAGTTCATCTTGCAACACAGAACTGAGCACTATTATAGAGAATGAGGATGGACATGAAGTCGAGCCTACTATGTATGTTGATGAGTTAGAGCAAAAACCAGAACCGGAGACAATAATGGATGAAGCACAAGTCCCACCTCCAGTTCAAATCTTATTCGAGCTTGATAAGCCACAAACAGCTCATCCCCATATGCTGATCAATGACGAGCAAGATGATAATGGATCGCAAAGAAGAGAACAATGGGAGAACAAGCTCATGGATGAGGTGGAAGTGGTTCTCCCGAGTTTCAATGATGAGGAAACCATAAACCACACTATTCCATCATGGAAGGATGAGTTTGGAGATGAATTGGTGAACATACCTTTTGTGGAAGTGAAAGGATGGTTCGATCCGGTTAGTGACCTTGATGACTTAGAAGCATTGCTTTATGGGAAGCCATCCGTGGCGATAAAGGAAGAAATGCACCAAAAAGAAGATGTGTAAAAGGATGGGTTCACCAACGAACCAATGACCATGGTGATATCTGATCCTCATCCTTGCACCAAAGATAGCCGACTAGTGATTGAGCATTATGATGATTCATCACATGAATCAAACGAAACGTGGGAGGGGGCAAGCCATTTCATGGACTAACCATCTTTGAAGGTGCAACATCGATCCACCAAGCATTGGAATTCAAAATTTTATCAGGATGATCGCCTCCTTCATTACATAAGTTGCATTAGATTTGGTCTAGGCAAATACAAGTATTGGTGACATGACCCGTATGTCTTACGTGTGCATTTACCATTAGATTTCTCACTAACATATAGTAAATGCACTAAATCAAACGGGTCAGATGATTTTTCAACTATCATAAGCCACCCTTTACTAACTTGTTCCATCACTTGCCCTAAATTTACGTGAATTTGGGGTCGAGTCAAGCTAATGACTCGTTAATTAAATGAGCGCTTCCGGGAGACAACCCGAGATTTTTAATCATTTTGGTTGGAATATTCTTGCTTGGAATGATTTGAGGCTTTGAAAAAGTTTTTGGCAATTTTCATTGAATCTTATCAGGGGAGTTTTCTTTCATTCCACTTTCCCCCTATGCAATTGTATATTTTTGGTACATTGAGGGTAATGTTCAATTCAAGTGTGGGGATATTGTGATTTGCTTTTGTTTTTGAGAACTTTTTGCTTGCCCTTCTAACATACTCTCATTTTTGGCAAGTTTTTTTTAATTTCAAATAAATTGCATCCATGAATATTTGTTTTAGATCCTCAAACATGATTGCGTTCATTGGCATCATAGAATTACAAGAAACCCTGTGTATTCAGATATAATGTTATGGAATGTTTAGTGAGCATTGCAAGTTTAAAATATAATATTTATGTATGTGTCTGAACCATGCCTTTATCCCTCCATTTTCGTAAGCGTTTTTTTGCCGTTATCGCATATGTTAATATGATTACACTGCTTGCTTACTTTTCTGTTGATTCTGAGTGTGCCAGATGTACATCTATGTGAGAACTTGTCTAGAATATGCATTTTAAGACCATAAACTGAGTTTTTGTATGAAAATGATAGAGGCATTAGGATAAACCAATTCTTGAAAACCTTTTCATTTCATTACCCCTACCCTTTCATTTCTATTAGTTACCATGTTGAGCCTATCCCGTTGTTGTGTTTTTACCCACATATTAAACCCACTTAGCCAAAATTGCCTTTCATATTTAAACCTTTATGTAAAATTTTGGTTTTTGTTAGTTGTTTAATTTGCAATTTCTAGTTATGTTGGAGAATGTTTAAGTTATTTGAAAAAAAAAAGATAAAAATATGAGAAAAATATGAAAAAACAACTCAAAAAAAAGAGAGAGAAAAAAAAAAGAAAATAATATTGTTTTAGTTTCGTTACTTCGTATTAGGAAAGAATAATAAAAAATGAGCAATTTTATGCTTTAGAGATAAAAATCATAGTATCAGTTCATTTATTGAATGTTTTGAATTAGTTGTCAATTTTCTTTTCCGTGTAATATTTGTGATTGTTTACATTTAAAATCTAATGAATCCGGATTTTAACCGTTTAGCCACTTTTTTCCAATAAATTCCATACCTTCTGCCCAAACCACATTAAAACCCTTAAAAGTCCTCTTGATTTGTACATCTTCTTATGTTATTTGATGGAGATTTGAGTCCTTTGCAAACTTATGATTATGTTGCTTCATTGATTGGCTTTGAGTGATTCACTTCTACTTTTGCACATATAAATAACCGAGTGTGAGTGAATACTTTGGGAGAGGTTTTAGCCCATGCATAAAAGAAAATTTAATACACATGTTATGTTTAAGTGGATACTTCCAAATTTTAAAGCATGTTTAACTCGTTTGGTTTCTTCTCTTGATTGTTGAATTGCTTGGTAACCTTTTATGATTTTGGATCTCCTACTAATTTTTAGATGTCGTCTTGTTTTTCTTTTCCAATGGGATTTTATTAAACTGTTGCATTAGAGTTTGTTTGAGGACAAGCAAAGTTTAAGTGTGGGGATGTTTGATATGTTAATAATTACACATGCAAAAAATGTGTATTTATCCTCATTTTGTGTATTTTTGTTGTGAATCATTAAATTAGACCCTTATATATGTTTATATTGAATGTTTTAGGTTCCAAAAAGGATGTTGATGGTTTTTGTGAAAAAACTCAAGATTTGGTGAAGCTTTAAAGATAAAAACATTCTGACATGGCTATGTTCAGACCAACATGCCCATGTTGGAAAGCTGAAATTGATTTTTTGTTGACCTGATGCAGAACATGCCCATGTTACTTATGAACATGGCCATGTTTGAGCTGAAATCATGATATATACCCAATTCTCCCCCATTTGAGAGATATTCACCTTTTTACACAAAACCCTAGTTCTCTTAAGCCTCTTAGGTGATTTTGGCCAAATCTTTGAAGAATCAAGGCCAAGATTGAAGATTTCACACTTTCAAGGAGGATCTAACATCATCCACCCCATCTCTAGTCAAAATTGGTTTGAATTCTTCTAGATCTACTATGAGTTCTTACACGTTCTTGAGTTTGGGTATGTCTTTTGTAAGCCTCATGGGCTAAACACTTATTATCACTTGGATTAGATGAAACTTAGCATGATTTAACAACTTGTACATGATTTTTGGTGATGTTTATGTTGATGCTATGATGAAGCTTGAATATTCTTCAATTATTGTGTGTGTTTGTTCTATTTTGATGAAATGTTCAACCTTGTGGGTGTTGTAAGCATGTTATGTTTGAAAACTTCATGTTTTTACAAGACTTATGCATATAGTTGCATCTTTTGTATGTAATCTTGTGACATTTGACTAGGAATGGTGAATGAAGGTTTAAGGTTTAGTAAAATTGGTCAAATATGCATCCTTATGCCTATGTTTGAGAAAACCATGGTGTATGTCATGAATCTCTCTTGTCATTAGTTATAAATTATTTTGTAATCGTGGTATGAAGTTTATGAGTTGAAAAATAATTGTAGTTTTGTCTATTTTATGCAAGTTGAGGTGGTTATCATGTCTTTATTGTGATAGCTTTCCAAAAAATTATGGAATTAGGTAACCCTAACGGGAGTCTAATTCATCTTCAACATTGACATAATTTTATCATTAGTTCCTTACACCATAACTTTAGGTGGCTAATGTGTGTTTATCGTTCTAGCTTTCCGAATGGTTATATGTATAGATATCCTTGACGGGGGTTTAGGCTAATTCCATATATCGTGTGTAAAAATGGTATCACCTCGAGTTTGTATTAGTTGTTATTGCTATGCTAAGTGGAATCGAAATCCAAATGGTATCTTTAATTGATTGTGTATGTTCATCTTTATTTTCATGCTTTATTAGTTTAATTTGCTAATTAATTTACTTAAATTTAATATTCGCAAATCCAAACTCAATTGATCAGTTAAATAGTGATGATGATTTAGTATTGGGAGCCATTGTGTCCATGGATCGATACTCGTTTCTTACCTCAAGCTATACTGCTATACGATAGGTGCGCTTGCCTATTATGTGCAGTTAGTCTAAATGAGATAATCATTTCTTTAAAATTAAAACAAATTGTGTGAATTTTCATATCAAAAATATATATATACTTTACACACATCATGTTTCTTTCCCGAAAGGGAAACTTTATTGATGTGAATCATTTGATATTGTGAATTGGGCATGTTATTGATGTTAGGATCATGTTAGAATACTTGTTGATGATATCTAATGAGTTAGAATGTGTTAATTGGATCATGTGGGTACTTGATGGATTATTTGGGAAATCTAGTTTTTATGGAATATTGCAAAAAGTGTTGGGTTATGTTAGGAGGTTATGGAATCTTGTTTGAGATTATAATACATCATTGTTGTGTATGTTGGTTGGTATGAATCTTGTTGATTAATGTGATAATGATCGTCATATACGCGTGCGAATCTGAGGGCCCTACTTAGTAGGATTGGCAGGGTTTAGAGTGTGAAGTTGTGAGTGGCTTCACATGACATGTAGTGCATGATTAAATTCAATGAATGATTTGTTAATTGTGATGTAATTATATTTATGTTGAGTATGATAATTGGTTGAGGTTCGCATGTGTTGCATGATAAATCTATGTTGGTGTGATGATCTTGATAGAACTTAAGAATGATAATGTGGCATACGTTGATAACTTGTATGATAATCATGTGTAATGAGTTGCAATACTTGATCAAACAAGATTTCAATTAACATTTCACCAATGGGTCAAACGGGTCAACTAGGTTAAATGTGTCTTTGTTTTCAAAAACCCTTGGTTCAATGCGGTAAATAAGCACTTAGGGTTGTTAAACTTCTGGTTACACGTACTTATGTGCTCACGAGTTCTAGGTAACCTTTGACGTGTTGTCTTTCCACTCATCGTTAGCTTCTCTATTTATGTTTGTTGCGCAACAGGTGAGTTCATGCCCCACTTTTTATAAACTCTCTTTTGGGGGAGATAGCATACTTTTTACAAACTCTTTACTGTTATGAGATGTGCATATTGTAACATAGTGCTATATACCATTGAAAGTCCTTACACTTTTAAATTGTTAATTAAGGAAACTAGTGGGAAATCTTGGGTAGTACTACTCGGTCTGACAAACCCCACCCATATGACTGGAGGTCAAGCGGGTCCAATATTGACTTAAATGAATAGCATCGTCACGACTTGGTATGTCGTGACGGAAGGTAAACAAATGAACACAGTCAGATTCGATCGCGAAATCACGATGGTTATTACTAATGAAACTAGACTAGCTATCTATTTCAATACACTTGTTTATATTTAACAAATGCTATTGCTTATGATGACTTAGAAACTCTTGAACTCACCAACCGTCGTGTTGACACTTTTAGTATAATTTTTTCGGGTCGCTACTAGTAGCTGCCCTTAGGAGCACGCACGTGTCAAGCATGCTTTGAACAATCATTGTTTTACATTTGGTTTATTACATATTTACATTCATTGGTTTGGGCACATGTTTTGCACATTTTACATTTTAATACTTTGCGTTTGAAATGTTTACTAAACGCTTCCACTATGTTTAAAAGTTTAAACTCTAGGTTTGTTTTAAATGTTACATATAGAGCCGTTCTAAGTAACTGATAACTTGGATCCTGCTTTGTTCACATGCCTTGCGGTAAAACCCCACATGTGGATTTTAAGGGTGTGACAAATTAATACTCACAACTCAATTAATATGGTCTAATAGATGTACATCAAAGTGTGTTAATGACTTAATATATGTGGATAACTAAAACCCTAAATGAGGCGAAACTTGGAGTTCAAACTTAATGTTGGACTTAAAATATCAAATAAATCATGTTTTCGTAAATAATAACCTTAGTGGGCACTAAGGACTGGGCTACAAGGACTACATCCTTATTGGATTGTGCTATCATCAAGGCGAGTTTAATGGCCCCTTTTAATATGTTTTACTTGGGGGAAAAGAATGCTCAAGGTTCTTGGATTATGTCGTGTTAAATTTGTTTTGGACTTGGATTGGACGGTCATGTGTGGTTTGAGTCATAAGATCGAGTCTAGATTTCTTTCATGAACATTTATGCTTACTTTGCACATGAACTAGGCTGTCATAGAGAGGTATTGTTAGTACTAATAGGATGACACCCAACCCTTGTTGTCGGTATGCTAGCAAAAACTAACGTGTCCTGTGCATGCCTTTGGGTGAATATAATCCGGTTATTTGGACTTGGACAAATCATGAGCTAATGTTGGTTTCTATGACTTTTATGTTCTCATACACACACAAAATTTGTACATGACTTACCCAGCAACTTATTTTTACTTTTAAACCTGTGAACTCACTAATGTATGTTAACTCTTTTGAGCATGTCTTTTTGGGTATCGATGTTTAAGTACTTGCATAGTGGACTATAGATGAGACTGCTCCTGCATGAGCGTTAGAAATTAGGAACATACTGGTTTGGATAATGTGTTAATTTTGGATTTGTAATTGTTTGGATTGATCATTTACTAGTTGTTGTAGTTTGGAACTTCAGGATTATTTGCACATTTTAGAATTAGATGGTGTTAGAAATATATCAAAAAAAATCAATAAAAGATTTTTGTTTGATAAAATGTTAATGAAAAATGAATTTCTGTGTACATAGAAAATGATAGTATATTTTATTATTTTGATATATTACATACTAAAGCTTAAAAAGAAATTGTTTTGGATTATACTTGATATGTTGATAGGCTCTGCTTTCAAGAATGAAAAGATATATGGAGTTTGATATACAGTGGAATTAAATTTTCTATGAAAGAAATGAAGAACGTATCAAAATTTTATGGTAACACTAATTCTGTGCTAAAACAAACTGAGAGTTAAAGTCTTGTCATACTCAAGCTCGTCATTCTTTGATTCAATGTTTGTCATATATATATATATATATATATATATATATATATATATATATATATATATATATATATAGGGTAAGGTACGAATGTTAACCATGCATAATTGCGATAACCTATTAACCATTTTGTAACCATAGATCTCATCCATCCCAATAGATCTAATGGCTGTTAATTTTTAGTAATATTTTATTAGTCATCGGATATTTCACTAGTATTGTAAGGGTATAATAGTCTTTTTTATCATTATCCTTTGTTATATTTGACCTCCGTCACATCTACACTGTAAAAGCAAACCTTCACCACCGGTTGTAACAATTACTCCATACCAACAAGACAATACATGATATAACTTTACCTTTTTCCAATTTTGAAATCAGATTCAAAGAAACCCTTATCGTGAAGAGATAAGAAATCCTTCAATAATCTTAGATTTTCTCAAATATCAAAGGATCAATCTTTCATTCTCAGTTTTCTTACAATGTCAATTACACGTTAGTAAAAATCAAAATCAGAGATGCTTCAATAGAGGTAAATAAGTGTTAAGTTTACATTTAGATAATCGTTCGTTTTTTTATGTGAAATAGGTAAGAAGATGCAATTTTGAGAGGATTGGCTCGAAACAAAACCCTAGTTGTAGTTTGTTCTTTTAAAAATTGTAGTTCATTTGTTGTAATTTAAAATTACATTTCTTCCAAGTTAAGCCCGAGGATGAAAACAGGTGTTCTTGGTAAAGAAAGTATGCTTCACTTATTTTTCGAGTGTTTATATGGTAGTGTTTGGAGTAATTTGGAGTAATAATTTTATGGCTTTTTACATGTGTAGGGGCTGTAAGGTCTAGTGATCGAATTGCAAAGAAGTGTTTTGGTAGATTTAAGAATACGAAAGAAACAGCAATCTATGTTGATAACCAAAAAGATGATTCGGGTAAATGTTTATGTATTTGTTTGTTTATTCTATAATGGAGATGATAAGCATGAAAAGTTTATGACATTCTTTATTTTTATTTTTGTAGATTATGAAACGGAGTCAGATGTCCCTGTCATTGAAATAAGCTCTTCAAAAGTTGGTAGCGATAAACATTTTTGGAAAGGTGAATTTATTTTTGGAGAAAATGATATTATTGTTTATGTAATCACTGTAAGGAAAAACTAAAAATTAAGAAGTTGTTGGTGTGTGGTAAACATTTAAAGCTTTTTTTCTCTTTCTATAGGTGGGCCAAGCAAAACCTTGGTCCTATCCTGCTACTGAGTTCAGGTGAAAGATCTGATGTTAGAAAGAGGAATGAAGGTTTGCTTCAATTTTAGACTTATCTATTGTAATAAGTTTTAGAAAATAATATAAGGGCTAATGTAAATTTCTTGATAATCGTGAATGACAAACACATTCACACATTTGTAAAACTCCAAATATTATTGGATGGGGTAGTTTATCTACGAAAATGAACTTCTGATATAGTCAGTTGATTATTTAGAAGATCATCATATTATTTTTTTTATTGTGAGAAATATTACATTGTTGTAGTAATTCATTACTATGTGTTTTTCGTTGTTAATCGTTGAAACATCTATTTCAGGTAAACGGGTTCGGTTTGCGGATATGAACTAAAACAAGCTTTAGCGATGGTAGCACAAATAAAGGCATAAGTGTCAAAAGGAAGAGTGAGGGTGTTGGAAATAATAGAAATAAAGTAAGCGAAGCATCAAGATCACCTGATTCTTCAACAGAGTGGTCTTCTAGCACGAACAGATGTTCCCCAAAAAAACTTTATAAGGCTATCATAAAACTAATAGAAAAACAAAAAGATGCAGTAAAGGAAATGGGGTTTGGTCAGTTATTGTCAATGAGGGTAGAGGGAATACCCCGAAAAATGGGTCATTACGTTGTGGACATGTTTGATCCTGATTTAATGGAAATTGTTCTCCCTCTGGGTAGAATAAGAGTGGATGAAAAAGAAATTCATATTGTTAGGTATTCCTTGCAAAGGGACAGTGGTTGAATCTTTATGTGCCACTAAGAAACTAGACATTGCATTTGCTGCTTGGAGAAACAATTACGAAGATTCTTACATTGCACATGCGGATATAGTTAGCAGAATCGTTGAATGTGGGGATGATGTTGGGTTCAATTTTGTGGTGGACTTTTTGATTTTGTTCTTGGATACAATGGTGGAATGCCATGCACATGGCAAGTGCAAAGTGAATATATTGTACTACTTTAATGAGAAGACAGATATAAAGAGCATTAATTAGTGTGCTTATGTAACAAGGGCGTTGAAGAGGTGTAAGGATGGATGGAATAGGGCTTCCAAGAATCCATTCAAAGGACCTCTGACAATACTAATGGTATTATATTTGTACTAGTTTCTATGTATTCGAGTTGTTTTAAACAAAAATAGTCGTGCTTTAATGTTTACTATTTATGCAGCTAATTTATGTTCGATACATGAAATGCTGGGGGATAGATGATGTTCTTACAATTCCTACGATACAGTATTGGACCTTGGAACGTTTGCAGTTTAGGGAGAAATTAGAGATCAGGAACGGAGGATTTGGGTTGGGTAATTTACTAAAAATAGAAGATTTGGATGCAATGAATGGTAAAGTAAATAATGCAGCAACATCTTCATTAAACATTGAGCATACAAACATGAAGGAGTTCATATCAAAATTAAATGAGTTAATGGGGGTTGCAATGGAAAATAAGGTATGTTTAGAAGATGAATTAGTTAAGATGAAAGAAAAATATGGTGAAATTGAAGAGACAAAATATCTTTTTTCTAAGTTTGAAAGTGTGTTTAACCAAAAACCAAGACGTGAGGTAGGGGGTTCAAGGTTGTTGAATGATCATATTTGTGATTCAACTCAGCGTAGTAACTTTAATAGTGAGTGGGGTGGTTGAATGGATGACATGGTAATGGATCTTTGCATGGAGATTATTGCTCGGAGACAACATATGATTGAAAGCGAGGAGGAGGAAGAGGAAACCGAAATGAAATATTACAGCCAAACATGCCTGCTGCAAGTAACGGTATATATTACTGTTCTATTTAATAATATACGTAGGCATCTTTCTCTATGTTTGTTTACAAAAGAAAAAGTTATTTTTTAAAGTTAATTATTTAATAAAGAAACAAAATACAACAGATATCGGTTGTGCAAGCTGCAACACATGGTTGCCCCAAAAAAATGTTAACGGTACGTAATAATTTATCGTTGTGAAAGATTGAATTAAAAATCCAATCGAGTATAGTAATTGGATGTTACAGTATGTATAAAATATAATGTTGGGGTGTGGTGTAATTTGTTGTTACATTGTGTTTAAAAGTTTCGGTTTTATTTTTTTGAATAAGTGATGTAGATGATTAAAGCCGCCAAAGAAATATGTTACAACCAAATCAGAAAACCTAATTTTGGTCAGATTTGAAAATTAGTTATGGATACAGCTGGAGATTTAAATTGGCCTTTCGGAAGTGTTAGAAGTATAGAACATAGGAAAGGTTTGGTGGTATCAGAACAGAAAATCCAACTGTTGGGCATAAACAACAAAAAAACAATGAATCAAAAGTAAATCAACTTACAATTTAAGTAAATTGAATAAGTGAAAGTTAATATAGTAATCTGTTTTAATGTATATCGTTAAGTGTCATGTAGATAATCTACAAAACATTCAAAAAGTGGGAGCCCGTTGTGAAGAAATGACAACCCAGGCTAAGGATATATATATGACTGAACCAAGGGATAATGATGTTTGCTTAGAAGGTAAAGGAAAGTAACCTAGCTAGTATTAATTGAAATACTTAGGAATATAACTTTAGGCTACTTACAGATAAGATGTTGTCTGCTTTGGAAGGTCAGTAGAAGAACAATGAACGTGACACCGGAACTGAAGGAATGAAAAGTATCAACTATTTAGTAGAAGGCAGATAAATCATATTATGTAGGAATGTGATTAACCAAAAAAAGTTGTAGGTTAAAATGTTGCAGGAGGAGATAGGTTACTTGAAGGTAGAGTTGCAGCTCCATGTACTGATGGACCATGCTTGAAAGGTGGAACTTCCAAGAAAGATGATAAAAAATATGCCACCGAGGTCCCAGAATTTGGAAATGTTACATCGGTGAAGGAAGGGGGTATATTTTATAAAATAAAAGTATTATACTTGGTTTAATGGAATTAAAATAATAAGGTTATGAGTAATTACTTGTTAACACAGGGGTGGAAGCAAGTGAAGAAAATTTGGATTTTACCTAAAGGAAAACAATTTCACGGTTTAACACTTTTTCTACAGAGTGTTGGTATGAATATTGTATCTAGTGCTTGTTATAAGTTTTATTAAATCAATATTCTAATAATGAGTTAAGCAATGCAGCAATGATCCATCCTGAATTGTTTTTGGATGAATATGTTGTAGATTTGAAAAGTAAAGACAATTGCACTGGTATAGTAAGTCGATCCTAGAATTAACAAATGAATTTACTCGTGTTGTCTACTAATGTTATAATATTACGTTGGTGGGGTAAACCTATAATACAGTTGAATGCAATATGTGTATTAGAAAATACCATTAAAAAGAAACACATATTGTTGCTTGTATAATTATTGTTTGTAAAATACATGTTAACAAAAAAATAATTATACATTTCTAACAAGCTGAGATGGACGGGGGCGAACGCTGTGAAAAATCCGAGTAAAATAAAGATGAAGGGCCGAGTAACAGCTTGGGGTAACACAGGATGAAGAGATTGCAAATAGGAAAAAAGGTATGTTCCTGCAATAATTATAAGTGTACCTAAATTGTTAAGTTTGTTTCCAATAAACTAAAACTTTTAAAAAGTATGATGCATCGTTAGAAGTTTTGTGGTCCGATAAGGAAAAGGAAAAAGCTGTAGAAAAAAGAAGATGTAGTTTAGTATTAACACAGGAGTTAAAAGGACCAAGTTACAGCTTGGGCTTGACTTAAGAAGGACTAAATAATGAAATAGAAGGTTTGTTCAATAGTAGGATTAAAAAACTGTTATATGCGAAATACATAAATAGAAATGAACATTAACTTTGACTGTTAAAACAATTGCAAGGCGTGGGGTTGAGGGAAAATCAGGAAGTAAAATCTTACAAAAACCGATGCAGTTTGGTAGCGACACAAGAGTTACGAGGACCTAGTTACAACTTAGGCCAAACGCGGGATATAGAATCTATAGTCAATGAAGGTATACACCATTTACGCAATGTTTTTAGTATATTAAAATAAAATAAAGTTATGGTAAGAAATAACAGTTATAATTTATAAGTTTTATAATAAATGAGTTGTCAGTTAAGGAGAGAGAATGTAATGTTACAATTGAACAACCATACAACCTTGTTTTAAGGAATGTACTAATTTTATTATAGGTGATGCCAATGATGTAGATAAGATGACTAGCAAGAAATCTAAACGAAAAAGAGTAGTGTTATCCAAGAAAAAATAACCAATTAAAAAAAGAGAGACAACAATCGAGAAAAGTTTTACGAAAGAAGAGGACGAAGTTTGGGATTTGATTTTTAAAGAAGCGGAAGTGTAAGTGCTTTGTTAATATCTTACTGGATTAATTGTTTATTTATATTTAATGTTACAATATTTAATGTTACAATTTGTAGAGTTAATTAGTGTTACATATATGTAGAAATAATGAAGTTCAAAAATAGAAAAGGAGTTGAAAAGCGATTGATGATGTTGAAAAGAAAGAGGTTTGTGCGACGTAAGTCATCATTACTGCTAGTGGTATTGATGTTTTATATAGTCTCATATATTATCAGGGTGACGACGAATAAATTATTAATTTAACATAGGAAAAATATTTGACACGCTGAGAGGGCCAATATGTGAGATGTTCATTCTAAGATCGTTAAAGCCAGATAACGAAGTTTATGGAAGCGTAATTGATTGTTGGGCGGTTATTTTGAACAACGATGAAAAACTTAGAAGTCCAGATTCCCCGTATCGGCTGTTCTGCGGTCATCAAAGCTTTGTAAGTGTGAAACTTGTTGATTGTATGGAATGGTAGTGTAAGTTAAATGTGTTATATTGTTAATCTTTGGTAGTCTTGTAGTTTCTACATTTTGCACATTAAGGTTTATGTGATAAGATATTTCAGGTCCCTAAGGTAAAATGGACCTGTATAAATGTGAGTAGTAATGGTAGGCGCAATGTAAGCAGTATAAATTTTTAGCAAGTATTATTTCATTGCCTGTAAATGCAGCTTATAGTCCTGTAGTTTGTAGTTGTAGCACATGCAGGTATATATTATTTGGTTGTTTTTTTTATGTATTATTTCATAACATGTAAGCAGTGTAAGAAGTGTAATTTTTTACATTAGTACTGTGTTCATATCAACGAAATTGCCTAAGAAAAGGTAGTATTAGAAGGCACATAATAGGTAAATGTATGGTTCATTACCCATATAAGCAGTGTAAGAAGTGTAATTTTTTTTACGTTGGTGATGTCCTATTAGTAATTACGTATTGTAGGCATTTGTTACACCTATATATTAAACATTGTGTATGATACTGGGATATTTTGACAAAACAGATGGAATGGATGCTCACAAACATAAAGAAAGACGATGAGAGCAGATTAAAAAGGTTCACAAATAACGTGTTTGAAGCAATTGGTAGAGTTGAAAAAGCAAGGGATCTTAAGGAATATGACCTGGTGTTCTTCCCAATACTAGAGAACAAACATTTCTACTTGATTGTCTTTGAGCTAAGAAACCCGGCAATTACCTACTAGACAACATGCATGAAAATAAGAATGTTGTGAATGTAAGTGACTGCGAGGACTACTTCAAAAGAGACACCGCTTGTAAGGTGGTAAGTTATTCAGTTATGTATTTTTCTGAAAGAAGGCTATGATTATCAATAGAAATTCAATGAATACAGAGTTAGTAACATGCTCTTAAAATTTTGCACAAATATATATTTGTTCAGTATCTAAGGAAGTGGGGCAACACAAAAGCCGATAAGTTAGCAGGGGAAGGGGTGACTAGAATGGAGTTGAATTGGGCAACGGTTGGAAATGTTAAAGATTGTGTGATATTTACCATGCGACATATGGAGGTCTTTATGGGCAGCTTCCATAAGGCATTCAAATGCGGATTCAAAAAAAACAAAACCAAGAAAAAAGAACAGATTAGCATCTTGAGTAAAAAATATGCTGCAAGAATTGTTCTGTCAGACATCAACATTGAAAAAGGAAAGGCTCTAGCTGCAGCGCTTAGTGGGATGAAGAAAGGGTAGGCGTCTGTGTAAGAAGGTGGTTATAAAAATGTAAACTTCAACTTTTGGGTGTCTGTTAAGAAACGGTGTAGGTGTATTTTAGGATGCAGAGGTGTAATGCACTTGCTAGAAGTGCATGAACTATTATAGTGTTGAACATGTTATTTTGTGGTTGTAGTAAGACTTATAAGAAAGGTTGTTCATGGTATGTAGAATGGTTCATCATGTGAAGTAAGTAGCTTATGAATTATTATATGGTAACACCTTTAAACGCTGAATGAAAGAGAAAAGCAGTTGCATAACAGTTAATACACATTAAGTTTGAAACAGTGGTGTAATGTAATCTTACAAATATGGTGAAGATAACAATTACATTATTATAGTAATATTGCTGTTATAAATGTTTCTTTAAAGCTTCTTTAAAATTCATGTCTAGCTAGATTTTGTAGCGGTAGTATTTCAGTGTAGTATAACCCTCAAAAAGTAACAGTGTAGAAAGTTGTAGAACATGTGGTTTTTAACATTGGTGTTGTATTTATGAGAAAATAAATAAGCTTTGAAGAAAAACGACCTTAAATAACAATAACTGCACGCAGCGTGTGACAGTGTTGTAATAATTACAGTAATATAGTAACAAGGCAATTAGAATTGTATGATTAAATGTTCGAACAAAGTTATGTTCTTTGTTGATTTTTTAGCAGAAGTATAATAATGTAACCACCAATTAATGGTATGGATAGTATTTGAATATACATAGTTTATAAAAAAAATAAAGAAATGCAGCAGTACCATAAATAAATACAAATTAGACAATAAATATAATTTACATTTTAAGTGGTACTTTTGAATTTGTTAAGGCTTAAAGAGTGTAAGATGGGGATTAACATAAATTTTTAGCATGATGGTTGAAACAAGTTACGTATGGAATTGCATTGGTAATGGTAGAATTTAAGTTGTAGATGTAAACATTAAGATGGGTACAGTGTGGCATGAAACAATTAATATTGTTACAGTGATGTGACATAAGATAAACCACTATGGTGCAGGTAAGAAGTACAGCACGATAGTATGATGGGAATTACAATTGTATCTTTAAAGGTTCCCAAAAAATGTTGTCTTACTTTTTAATTTAGGAGCCATCTGTTAGTGTAGTATGTAAAAAAAAAAGTTGAAACTGTAGAAAGTTAGAGAACAAGTAATTTTTAACATTGGTATTGCATTTTATATAAAATAAAGAATCAAGAAAAACATATAGAACAAGATTACATCAACGCAGTAAAACAATTTAACTGGTGTAGGATAATGTTACGGATGTGGTGTAGGTATCCATTGTAGTAATATAGTTATAAACCAATTAAAATTTTATGTATAAATGTTCCAACAAACATCTTGTCTTTGTTGATTTATTAGTAGTAGTTTTGTAAGGTAACCACCAATTAATGGTATTCGAATATACATAGTTTTAAAAAAATGATGAAATCAAAGCAACACCATCGATATAAAAAATATAGCTGAAAAAGGTATTTCACATTTTAAGTTGTAGTTTAGAAATTAGTAAGGATTAAAGAGTGTAGGAGGGGGATTAACATAACTGTTTAGCATGATGGTTGAAATAGGTTACCTATAAATTAAACTGGTATTAGTAGAATTTAAGTAGTAGATGTAAACATTAGGATGGTTACATTGTAGCATTAAAGTACGCGCGTCATAGGAAATATGTATATGGTCATTCAAAGAACTTAAAATGTTACCCCAATGGTGCGAATAATATTATACCATTCAAGCATAAACGTAACCATACATATGTGTAACCATGAAAGGCAACGTAGATGCTAAACATTTGTTACAACCCTTATGTTCATCCATAAATGTAACCATACATATGTGTAATTGTAACCAAAAGGGATGAAACATTAAACCATAATAAAGTAAACATAAACATAGAAAAACCTAGAGGTTTGCCATAACAAGTTGCATCTATTCTAACCATATGACTAAAATATACCTAGTGAAAGTTATTGTTAGAAGAATAATTAAACTTTCACCATAAAAAATTGCAAGCCGTGAGAGAAATACAACTACTCTTTGCCGCTGGAGGTATCAGCGTTGGAAGAAACATCAGTCTCCTTCAAATTGCAATTGCGAGAGTCATGGTCACTAAACATATTGCACGTACGACACTTCCTTAGTTTCTTCAGACTTCTCTAAATTGCCTTTTCTCCTGGGCCAATAAGCCTTCGGTTAGTACCACAACCCTTGTTGCGTATACCTTGAGGGGGGGCCAATTCATCTCCGTTTTCATCAACATTACCTATCAAATCATGCATTACTCCAGACCTTTTCTATGATGCTACAGCAGCTGGGTAGTTTTTAACAATTAGTTCCTTCAACTCCCTGACTTTGGATGCAAAACTTCCAAGGCCGTTAGCATCTCCAATCAGACGATCAACGCATACATTAACGCAATCTAATACTTCATTGCGTAGGATAAAGTTATCGCTGTTCTCAACTACAAGGCGATTGGTTACGCTATAAACAGGAGATGGAAGAGCCAATCTTCTCCAACGCTTAGAAACATAACGATCAGGAATTTGGGTGACTTTGTTGAACCTGAAAACACAGAAAATATGACAACAAAGGTATCCAATCCTTGTAAATCCCGTACAAGAACAATCATAAGATTTTTTGTGGAGGTGGTAATGAACCTGAAAGTTGACAAATAGTGTAAATTTAATAAGTTGAAGGATATTGAGTGTTTTATTTATAGGTGTATGTGTAGTAAACACCTTGAATTCATTCACCTAGTCCGTACGCTTGTCCATATGTGATATGCTGTACACCTTGAACTGCTCCACACCATCAACATCGATTATGAAACAGTTCATCATTCTTTTTACAATTTCCTTCTGAACTTCCTTAAAAGAGAGTGTATGTGTAATGCTGCAGCATGAGCTTCAATGTCTAAGCTGGTCCTGAGATCTGGATGTGTCTGGTTAGTTTGAAATTCTAAGGTGCGCTGGTTGTAACGATGATTGTCAATTGCAGTATCGTAACACATAAAGAACTGCACTAGTGTATTGGCTGAACTTGAGTTAACCTTCAACATTGCATTCGAACTCTCACATCTGGACGTGGCCTTTATTAAACAACATAGTGGTATTTCGCGAAAAAATGCAGGAACCCACATGTGACGAATGGTGTACACATCGTTCAAGCAGACATTTTCATGTAACTTGAATTTGGATATGAGGTCCATCCACCTTTCCTCAAACAAAGAAGGAGAAATGTATAGATTCCAAACAAACTTGTGAATTGATGATCGTAGATTGGAGTTGGTATACAAGTAAGTAGCAATCTGTGTAGAGAAATTAGAATATAATTTAATATATGACATTTGGGTGGAGGGAGATCATTTTACACAAAGTAGGCAAAGACAGATAGTGTGGTTTTTACATTACAATAAGGATTTGCTGCATTAGATAGAGCTATTATAAGCAATTACACAATGTAATGTGAATGAGAGATAGGACTTAAATAATTTAGTTACCTTGGACGATAGTTTCTTCATAATGTGCCATATACATAGGCGATGGACAGACTTGTTAAGGATTGCAGACACTGCCACCCGCATTGCAGGGTCTTGGTCAGTTAAAACCAAAATAGGCTGTCGACCGTGAGTTTTTAGAAATGATCCAAGCAGCCATTTATAAGACTCAGCTGTCTCGTTGAATATCAAACCAGCCCCGAAAGTAACACAGCGTTTGTGATGATTTACATCGGTGAAAGGAACAAAGATCATATTGTACCAGGGAAAAATGTAATGAGAAATTCAATTAATCAAAAGTGTATATACGTGAAAAGTTGAAATTTAAAGTGGGTAAAAAGAGATACTTGATGGTAGAATAGGTGGCATCAAATGCTAACACATCTCCAAACATATCATAAATACATAATTGGTCTTTGGTATACCATCAGTCCAAAAAAGGGCCTTCAACTCACCACCATTGTCGTACATCTCATAAGAGAAGTTTGATAAATTATGAGAGCGTTCTTTCAATTTGGTTACGACCATCTAAATATCACGGTCGCCGATAAACATCTTAATATCACGGCTGACACTTTTGTAAACTTTTGTGGTGCCTCGCATGTTGTGGTGACCACCTTTTAAAGCTGAATGCAACCGATGAGCAACTGTAGGACCAACTCGATGTAAACTCATCGTATGTATGAATTTGATGTCGTCAAAGTTCAAATGCTTACCCTTCCGAGTTAGATCCATATCATCTGAGGAGACTAAATCATGATTGTGGTACTCAGCAAATTCATAAAGAATGTAATTCTCAGACCCCTTTACAAGTTTCAACGTAATAAGTGCCTTACAATTGGTAATTGTAAATTTGCTGCCATGCGATGGTGCAAGAGACATAGGATCAATGGTGTTAGGTTTCCTACCCTTTGGTTCACCATGCTTATTACATACCAAAGTCCTATGTGTAATGCTACCCTTATATTTCTTATAACCACCTACACGAACAAGAAAACTAGACATGTCGGCATATTTTTCATACATTCTAACAACTTTATCCCAGTTGTTAAAAATAGAACCTACGACAGGTTTAAACTCAATAGTAACATCTAGAGCCCAATACTTGGTACCATTTGGGGTCTGATAAAGTAGACTCGAATGATCCCCTTCACAGAAAGAAAAATAATATACTGTTAGAACAAAATTGCATTAAACCGGTTCTAACAAATGCATTATATCACTTCTTCCAAATATATTGTTAGAATAAACATGAAAAGACTTAGAAAATAACTGAAATCACAGCATAGGAGTCAGCTGCTAGAAGAAAAATGCCAACGGACAAGGAAATATAGTGATGAAATAAGGAAAAGTCAGAAACATTTATTAGTAAAAATAGTATTGGTAATAATCAATCTACAACACAACATTAAGCCCCTGTTGTAGTAGTGTAACAATGATTTTGTTAAGGTTTGGTGAAGAGAAGAAGCCAAAAAGTAGGAGAAACTGTGTTTTTGAACTTTGATGTTGCAGCTAACGAAAAAAAATCTTGAACAAACTATAGCAAAATATTACCGGAATATAGACACCAGCTTACAGTATTTAAACGTAGAGATGGTCATAGTAGTGTGTGAGTTACAAGGCTAAGGCATTTATAAGAAAAAATATTTTCAAAATATAAGGAGAAAATGTGTTTCTGTAGTTTTAAATTCATTTTAAGAAAAAAATAAAATGTTTAAACAAATAACAGGGTAATAATATTAGATGATATTGACATAGTTACACTACTGTAAACTTTCATTAGGAAAATGAATATATTGGTGCAAGTAGAAGCAAATAATATTTATGAACAGAAGATAAACATGAAACTTTTATAAACATTTAAGTTCCTTAGGTTGAACTTCTATTCATTGAAGTTCCACCAAAACATTAAAGTTACACTACTGAAAGTACGAGGAGTGAAGGGTATTTTCAGAATTATACCCCTCGTGTCATGTACCGATGGAAGTAGAAGCAAATAATATTTATGAAGAGAAGAAAAACATGAAAATTTTATGAACATAAGTTCTTTAGGTTGAACTTCTATTCATTGAAGTTCCACCAAAACATGAATGTTACACTACTGAAAATACCAGGAGTGATGCCTGATTTCAGAATTATACCCCTCCTGTCATGTATTGGTGGAAGTAGAAACAAATAACATTTTTGAAGAGAAGAAAAACATGAAACATTTATGAACATTTAAGTTCCTTAGGTTGAACTTCTGTTCATTTAAGTTCCACCAAAACATGAAAGTTACACTACTGAAAATATGAGGAATGATGCCTGATTTCAAAATTATACCCCTCGTGTCATGTATTGGTGGAAGTAGAAGCAAATAACATTTATGAAGAGGATAAAAACATGAAACTTTTATGAACATTTTAAGTTTATTAACTTTAATAAGTTTTCAGAATTATACCCCTCCTGTCATATCCAATGTAACGCAAAGGAGTGTTGCCTGTTAGAATATCAAACGTGTCATCGTAGACGCCTTCATGGTCATCCAGGTCACTGTTTTTTTTTAACGAAATGATCATCAATAGATGCATCTCTAGGAACATCACCACCACCCATCTTTGTTGATGCTTCTGTCCTATTTGAGATAAAGAAGATAAGGTACGAGTACATATTCAGCTTCTTCAAAATCTTTTTGAGTACTTTTATGATAGATGGTACACACAAAAGGCATGGTGATGGGTAATCATACACCCACATCATAAAAGCAAATGTCATATGTAAAAAACCAAAAATACCCCTCAAAGAGATGGTGGGAATGAGGTGATCTACATCAATCTCAGCCACATAAAAGAGTTAACGGGTTATCGCAATAATGACGGGTTAACATCGGTTTCCTATCCTATATATATATACATATATATGGGTAAAGTTCAAATGAGAACCCTATATTATTGCAAGAACTTGCGAAAACCCGTCAAGATCAATCAAAATTATTTTTTTGTTGTAATAACATCATTACACATATGCAAGATTATGATATTTTATGCATATATGTAAATTCATAAGTGTAAAAAAGTTTACATTAGTGTAAGTGTTACTTACTAATTTAAATATTTGTGTTTTTTGCAAAACTTACACCAATGTAAACTTTTTTATACTTTTGAATTTACACATATATATAAAAGATCATAATCTTCTATATCTGTAATAATGTTATTTACACAAAAATAATAATGATATTCATTGATCTTGATGGGTTTTCGCAAGTTTTCGCAATTAAAGAGGGTTCTCATTTGAACCTTTTCCATGTATATATAATGGAAGGAACGGTTGTTAACCCACCTTTATTACGATAACCCATTAACACTAATATAACAAACACTTACACCATGATTATGTGGTGTAACTAACTTTTACACCGCGTTACATCACTAATGTAACAATTTTTCCTTAATTTTCAAAAAAATTCCCCCTTTTTTAAAACCATGTTAACTTTTTCATATGATATTATTTTTTTATATAAATTACAACATTAAATAGATCATTTTAATATCTTTAATTTGAGTATAGTCTTGCTATATTCTTTTAAAAAAAAATTTAACGTTAATTGTGGACCACTAGTTTACCACTATAACCTTTACTTACAGTGATTACGTGGCCTGTTATAGACCACTAGTTTGATTAACGGGTTATCACAATAAACAAGAGTTAACATTCGTTCTCTATCCTATATATATAGATATATATATATATATATATAAAGATTAAATGAAAGAAAATCAATAGAAAAATACACTCTATCAAATGAGCAAAAAGGTGCAAAAAGCCATATTGTAATAGAAGATGACAATGTGCACGTAAGATATGTCAAGGGCATACATACTATATAGCAAATATTTTCTTCTTTGAGAATATGTTCTAACACAAGAGGAAAAATAAAAAATGAGGCTTGTAATACCATATTGGCATATAAGTCCTAATTATCTTGAGAGGGCTAACGTAAGACCGACTTGCTGGTAGAAAGTCCTAAAACTTGTTAAAATTCATGTTTAGAAATGTTTTTCGGGGTAGTTATGCTCAAATAGTTATGTTAGGAAATTTAATAATCAATGAGATATTAGAGGCGAGAGGTTTAAGTCAAGTTAAGGTGACAATAAATCTCAAAGGTGCTTTGAAGCTGGATAGACATTCTACAAGATTTCTAATTGTGGGATCCATTGTTTTTATATAATCAAATCAAAACATGATAAAATCACAACTTGTGTGTCTGTGTAAAGATTAAAGCATGAGTTTAAATGAACAGAAGATATTGACAATAATCTTAACCGGTCTTAATCTAAATACGGCTAGAAAATGTTAATAATCAACTTTAAGTAATATGATCCAACAATAGAAAATTCATAAAATGTGTAAGTCAGTATTAGGATAAACTTTATCTTCTGTTTTAAAATTTAAAAATGTGAAAAATTACAAAAAGATTTTTATGTTTTAATGTGTGATAAAATTTTTTAAAAAAAAATTCTTAGTTAGTTATTCATTGCCTGGTTGAACATCAAATCAAAATGATTCAAAAGTTCAAAAAATTTGAGAAATTGAATTTCAAAGTTGTCGCACGCGAGAACTTAGCATATGCGAATTAAGATTAATCACGCGATAACTTTAGTTGTTATATAAACTAAACAGTCAAGTAAAAAGTTTACTTTTCGCATAGGACTTCTGCTTCAAATCCTCTAAAAATTCTAAGTGGTTGTTTGATTCATCTAATTGCATATATCACATAGTGTTTGTATTAGTGTTTTAAGTGCATATACAAGGTATATCTTTGTTTGCATGAGATTTAAACGATTCTAAGATTGAACTGATTTGAATTTCTAAGATTAACTTAATATTTGAACAAATTGGACTTAAATGAGCATAAATAATTCCTAATCTATAATTAACAAACACTAAATAATGGTCAAAACTCGTTAAAATAGTCAGATTTTGATTTGGGATTTTCAAGATGTCACACGTGAAAGGTTTTTCAAAATATGAACTGACCCGAGAAGTTTTTGACAACACTGAAACTTATCGAACACGAGAAGTTTGACTATCATGTGAGTAGTTAAACAAGTGGAATGAATTATTTCATGCGAAAACTAGAAGTTATCGCATGCAAAAATTTGATTCTTTAACTAACGTGTTATAAGTGATTATTTCAAGTTGTCGCATGCAAATAGTTTAGTTCTTGCGCGAAAAGTTTAAATTTGTTAACTTTTTGAAAACTTTGAGTTTGTTTAAGTTTAATTAAAATGTTTCTAATCAATTTCTGTTTATTTGTGTTACAGATAATGAAATCAATGGTGTGTAACAAGAACCATAAAGAAATTGCTTATTTGGGAGATGTTGCTGAGTATAAACTTATATATTGTGACATCCATCACCTAAATAGGTGCACTGACCCTTGACTTTGACTTTTTGACTTTGACTTTTGACTTTAACTCTTTGACTTTGACTTGGTCTTAATGTGATCTTTGACTTGAAGGTTGACCTAATGTGGGCTTGATCTAAGTATAGTACACTGGATGTGTATAGACATGCTAAGTTCTAGAACGGTGTATTATGGACTTAATATGTTCTAGTGGGCCTTTGGCATGTTGACAGTGTATGTTTACTGTTTTGGACTTGGCATGATGGGTGCGTACATAAGATTGGAATAAAAACTTAAAAATATAAGAATATAAATCTTACGTTGAGAACGCAAATAAAAATTGAACATGTGGGCTTTGCCTAAAGCCTACTAAATAGACATAATTTAATTTAAAAATATATAAATTAAATAATTTATATAGCATATAATAGTCCGTTAAAATCGTAATAACGCATAGAATTTAAAAACGCGAAAGTTGGATGACACACGAATCGGGGCGAAACAAAATTGGACGAGACAAGCAAAGGGCCCGGGAGGCCCATTCATGGCTCCCTTTGGCCGCAAACCCTCAAAAAGCACTACAAGAAATAAGGGCTATGGCGACGACATTTGTCGTCGCGATAGGGTCGGTTTGTCGTCGCCGTAGGCTATGTCGTCGCCATAGACCTAGTCGTCACAGCCTTGTCGCTATAGCATATTTTTGAGTCGTCGCCAAAAACCTAGTCACCATAGAGGTCTATCCCGACGACAAGTTGTCGCCATAGAGTTGTCGGCACAAAAATTTCATATTGTGTTTTAATATAAAAATAAATTTATTTTTCGGTCTATCGCGACGACATGTCGTCGCCATAGGTCCAACTATTTTTATATTTTAATAAAAAATTAAATTTCAAAAAAATTGAGAAAAACCCTATGGCAACTACATGTCGTCGCCATAGACCCTACTATTTTAATTTTTAATTTATAAATTGTTTTTATATTTTTCAGGTTTTTCTTAATATTTCAGGTTTCGAAAACATATTTATACACCAAACGAAAGCTAATATTACTTATAGCGAAAAGAAAATTATTTTACAATTCAAGTTACATACACGTGCATTTAAACAAAATAACCAACGTAAACATCTTTAATCTTTTACAAAACAAACAACTTCTAATTGTCGTCATCTTGATCATCTTCGTCGTCATTAGGATTTGATTAATTCATCCGTTCCTTCATTTCACGCATGTATTCATAAGTGTGTTCATTTGCTCATCCCATGTAATGATAATCCACCTAATCATTCATAACAAAATATGCTTATTAATATTTTTATAAAAATTCAACAGCATAACTGTTGTAAAATAAATAAAAAAACATCACGTCCAATTATAAATAATAAAAGATAACAGTTTTAAGTTTCAATAAATCAACAATGCAAGTAATAATATCTAATATTGATCTATAAATGTGTTCGAGTGATTTAACTTGATAATATCCAACTTTAAACTAAGTAATATACTAAACCAACAATGTACTAACATCTTATTAAATTAAATTAATTTAATGTAGTAACAACATATGAACACATGATAATAACATAGTTAACATACAATAAAAATGAAAATTTTAAATTTACCTAATATTCTTTTGCCTCGATTTGATCCATCCAAACACTTCCGTATAATGTGCCCTCCTTCACGTTATTGTTCCTTTAAACAATCTTTATAAGATGACTTATACATATACATAAACATGACATAAATATAAATACAAGCTATAAAACATAAATAAAACCCTAAAACATTTTCCAAAGCATAAATAAAATCCTAAAACATGTTTTTATATGCAATTCATCATATGCTCATGAATTAGGTTCTGAATTAATTAACATTAATCCTAAAACATGTAACAAAACATAATTCATCATATCATTCTATCAACTCAAACCAATAACCAAATCAACAATTTATAAAATTCTAACAACATAAATCATCTATAACAATAATACAACTTAATATTTTTACTAATTAACAAAAGAATGTAGCATACATACCTTAAAGTTCTAACACAAAAATCATCTAGCACACATATTCAATTTCATCACATGTTCATGATATGTTTATTAATTAAACTAAATAACCAAATCAAACTACAATACTTTCATCACATATTGTGCATACATACATAATTCAAAGCATATCATTAACCAAATCAAAACAAGAACAAAATCAAACCAAAAATCAAATATATCAACATATTGTCATATCATTCTACTAAACAAAAACAAATCAAAATATTTAAATAACTAATGAAATAGATAATATACACACCTTAAAATCTTAACAAAAACAATGATAATGAGATGTTGTCAGTGAAGGGGGTGGTGAGATAATGATACATCAGCCTAGAGAGACATGAATCGAGGTGGTGGTAGGAGTGGTAGTCATGGTGGTAGGAACAATGGTGGTGGTGCAACCTAAAGATGCTCCATACTTGGTAGGGTGCGACGGGAGGCGTAATGGGGGCGATGGAAGTGGTGGTGGTAGCAGCTAGGAACGGTGGTGGTGGCTAGAAATGGTGGTGGTGGTCGGATTTTGGTTGTTTTCGTCGGAGATAAAGGCTGGTTGTGGGTGGATTTGGGTTTGGGAAAGTGAAAGTGATAAGGTTGTAAACCCTGCTTTAAAAGGTACTGCACCCTATGGCGACGACATGTCGTCGGCATAGGGTTTTTATTTTTTTAATTTTTTCCCAAATTAATGGCGGGATAATCACGCGGCATATGAAATATCTATGGCGACGACACGAAACACCTATGGCGACGACGTGTCGTTGCCATAGAGTGTTTTCTGATATTTTATGTTATTATTATTATTATTATTATTATTATTATTATTACTACTATTATAAACATATTATCATATGTATAATAATACTTGTTCGTCTTACCTAATCTTTGGCGTATAAAATCAACATTAATTATAATAACCGATCATGTTTGAGATTTTTTGACACTCTTTGATGATAATTAAGAATAAACAAACTTAATTTACCAGTAGTATGCCTAATTTTCTATAAATTATTATCAATATGTATAATTCAACACCAATGATCATAATTGGATCATAGCTAGCATTTGACGTATGCAATCGACCCTAGTCATCATAATCGAACATATTTGACCTTTTTTGACACTCATTGATGATAACTAAGTATAAATTAACTTAATTTAACATTAACAAGCATAATTTCTAGTAAATTACCAACATTGTGTTTAATTTAACACCAATGATCATAATTGGATCATAGCTAACCTTTGACATATGTAATCAACCATAATCGTCATAACCTAAAATATTTGTCCTTGTTTAATACTCAGTGATGATAGTTAAGCGTAAATAAAAATAACTTACCGTTTACAAGCATCATTTCCCGTAAACTACCATAGAATTGCATAATATAACACTGAACATCGTAATTCAATCATAGCTAACCTTTAATGTATTTGATCGACCTTAATAATCATAACTAAACATATGTCACCTTTTTTGACACTCATTAATGATAGCTAAGCATAAAAAAACTTAACTTAACATTAATAAGTATAATTTCCAGTAAATTACCAACATCGTGTTTAATTTAACACCAATGATCATAATTGGATCATAGCAAACTTTTGACGAATGTAATCGACCCCAACCACCATAACCGAACATATTTGACCTTGTTTAACACTCATTTATGATAACTAAATATAAACAAACTTAACTTATCCATAAAAATCATAATTTCTCGTAAATTACAATTAATGCATATAATTTAACACTGATATTCAAAACTCGATCATAGCTAAACTTTAACATATTCAATTGATTCTAACTATTATAATCAAACATATTTGACCATGATTGACACTAATTGTTAATAAGTATAATTATCACAACATATAAAATTAGTTTTTTTTCTTCTTTTAACTAAAATTAAATGACTAGATGATTGAACATATATCATTTAGTCAAAATTGAAATACAATCTTAAACTTCACCCAATACTTAATCCACATTATACTATTGAGATTCATCTTAAATTTAAAAAAAAAATTAGTAATCCTAATTTATCTTTATCTATCTTTCAAAAAATCACATTTAATAAGATTTTATTCTATTTGTAAAATAAATTAAAAGCATATAATATTATTTAAGAAAATAATACAAACATACACACAGTTAATTAAATAATAATATTTATTATATTATTATTATTATTATTATTACTACTTATAATAATAATAATATTTCGTATAATAACAATAACATACACATATACATAAATTAATAATAATAATATTATTATTATTAATTATAATTATTACTTTTATTAATAACATATTTAAGAAAATCAAAAAACCTTATGGCGAAGACATGTCGTCGCCATAGAGTTTTCATAATGGCGGGACTATTTCCCTCCTAGTTATTTTGTGAAAAAAAAAAAGAAAAAAAAATTGTTTTGAGATATGGCGACGACATGTTGTCGCCATAGAGTTTTCATAATGGCGGGACTATTTCCCTCCTAGTTATTTCAGGGAAAAAAAAAACGTTTTGACCTATGACGACGACATGTCGTCGCCTTAGGTCCACACATAATTTTTAAAATTCTAGCATTATTTTAAATAAATCAAAATATAAAAAATAGACCTATGGCGCGAGGACTTTTCTTTGTCGCCATAGGGCTAGAATAGCCAAAAATTAAAGTGACCCAATGGCGACGACATGTCGTCGCCTTAGGGTGACCTATGGCGACAACATCATGTCGTCGCCATAGACCTAGTCGCGATAGGGTCTTTTTCTTGTAGTGAAGGGGGGCTCCCCTTTGATTTTCCTTCATTATTTTCTTTTCACTACTCTTTTTGTACAAGTTTTCTCTCTAGAGAAAACCCTAGCCGCCGTCATACTTCTTCTTGTTCATCTATCATCATCAACATAGATTTTGATGTTGTTTCTTCATTAAAGATTGGATTTTAGTCAAGTCTTATTCATTTACACTTCTACCGGTAAGAAAATCATTTATTTTGATGATTTTAGTCTCTATTGTTCATGTTCTTGATGATTTTCATCATCAAACCTCTAAATCATCATCTAATAATCTTGTATTCTTAGTTTTTGGCATTGGATCATGAAGATCTAGTTGTTTCGGGTATTGGAACTTTTAAACGTTATAACCCTAATTATCAATCTTTGTATATATATTCTTTGAATCTATCATAATTGGGTTGTAATCTTGGGTGACCTGTTCATAATCGACATCTTGGACTTATAAATTGTTTTTAAAATCATTAATCTTGTTTCTTGAATGGATACACGCGTTAGACAATCAAAACTATGTACCGATTAACTAACAATGTGAACCGGAAGATTAAATCTAAACTAAGTGTTGTGGGACTGAAAATTTGTGATAATTAAAGTGTCTAATACAAGTTTTTGTCAATTAGTTCATGGCATAAACGTTTTTTAAGGTCTCGGGTCAATAATAATCAAATATTGAGGGTTGGGATGTAAAGGGACAAGATTAAGAAAGTAGACAGTTTGCGGTCAGAAAAATGAGACGTTTTGTACAGGTCATAACTTGGTCATACTAAGCTCAAATGGGTCGAAATTCTCATCTAAAAACAATTTCAATGTGTCCTCTAAGTAACCCAAGTAGTCTCATGTCATTTCGACATCGTTTGGTTCTCCAAACGTGACACACAAAACTGAAGGTCAAAACTGACGAATCTGGACAGCAGGTTGGTCTGTGTTCGTCGAGTCATATCTTTCTCATACTTGATACAATCGAGATGATTCTTTTTCTAAGAGTTAGCTTAAGGTCTTATCTTTCAAATGGTTCTGGTCACACGTAGATTCGTTACCGGTTCGACCTCCAACTCGTTTATTCAAAACTGGTACGCAATTAGCTCTTCGTACTGAAATATTTTGTTAGACTTAAAAATAAGGATTTAAAGCTAAATACACAAATGAAGACACGTCTTATACTTAAAAATGATTAAGTAACTTTTTAAAAGGACAAATAATAATATCTTTAATTCATTTTGAATGTACTAATTAGCGTGCATCAACGGATATTTATAAAGTAGTAAAAAACGACAACTAAAACCCTAAACTTGACGAGACTTAAAGTTTAAACAAGACTTTGGACTTGTTCTATTAGAAAATTATGTTTTCATAAAATAGAACTTTGATGGACATTAAGGACTGGGCTATAAGGATTACACCCATATTGGTCAGTCTTTTTGCTCTTTAGTAATCCTTTTATGATTTGTACTTTTAGTACTTGCTTTGCGTATTGTGGACTTTGGACTATATTATTTTGAGGTGAGTTTTGCTGCCCCTTTTTCATTACAATTATTTATAAAACTTAGGGGTAAAAGTATGCTCACCCTTTGTATGCTGTGAACTCTTTACAGTTTTGTACAATTGTGTTTACTGTTGGTAAGTAGATATCTAGTACATGCATGAGTTTTCAGTGTGGTTCTTTATTCACAACTATTTAACTCCGGTGTTGGAGCCGACGGACAGGTATTGATAGTACTATTGGGCTGACACCCCCACCCTTGTTTGTTAGTATACTAGTTGGGACTGACAGTGGCCACGAACGGGCCCTAGGGTGAATATGTTCCGACAAGATCTGTGTGGTTCGTCATAGGTTTAGTTGTTTGGTTTAGTTGTGAGGCTCATGTTTACATGTGATATTGCTTGCCTATAACTGTATGCACTTTTGTCCTGTCAAACAATTACACAGCATCAAGTTTATTTATTATTTAAACTTGCGAACTTACCAACAATATGTTGACCTTTTTGAGCATATCTTTTCAGTTAACATGCACCAAGGATAGCCAACTATAAGGCCTTAGTGATGATAAGGAATTCGAGCTAGAGATGTTTGACATTATAAACAATGATTGTTGGCTTGCTTTGTCATTTTGAATATTGTTTTACTTAGACTTGTTCCCGGGTTGTGGGAATTCATTTGGATTATGTTTGTTTGACTATGCTGTCGTGAATTGACTACCTACGACACTAGTCACCACTTGTGTCGGGTGACATCATGACACGTTATTATATCATTTAATGCTCTCTATTAATTAATAATGTGTTATGACGATCCCATCCGTCACATCCTCGTATTTCCACTATAAGCGGGGGTGTTACATATAGATCATTATCTGATGGCTGGAAGACTTCTAAGGTTTATTATGCTATTTCTGCCAATCGTATTATCTATTCTAAGGTTGTTAATGACTTCTAGATCACGGAAGCAAATGAACGAGATGAACAAGCCCAATAGTGTAATGTTGCAACTGTCAAAAAGAAAACATGATGTTATCACTCCTGAGATTCTTAATAGAGTTGTACAGTTAGGAGATCAAGTTGATGATCCATTAAAGATTGATGATGAAGTTGCCAAGGATTGTCTAAAGAGGATGGGTTATGATACTAGATATTCTTCACTTGAGAAGATGTATTAACCACCATTCTGGAAGTATCTATTTCACGTGGTAGTATACTATTTGAGCAACTTGAAGGTTGGGATAGATAGCCTTAGTGTAGTATTGTTTTGTTGTCTTTTTTTTTGCTTAAAAAGTATTCTATGACCATCTTGACTTAAAACATAATGATTTATTTTAATATCACCGGATCATTATTGGTTTCTTTTGTAGATGAACGTCCATATAGCATTTCAAAAGCTATATTCTCATAGATGTAGAAAAATATTGTTGGAAAGAAATTTTTTACGTATCCAAGATTTTTACAATTGATGGTTAATGCTACACATCCTAAGTTAGCCAATCTTGGAGCTACTACTTACTATGTAATGATCATGAAAAAAGATATTTTTACCTATCTTTTGGGAGCCAAAAGAAATGCCTGGAAAGGAGATACTTTTGCTAGATTGGCAGATTTTCAAATGATCCACAATCTCAGCAACAATAGCAATAACAAGTAGAAGAACAATAGGAAGCTGAAATTATTGAAACATCATCCAAAATATTGATGATGCTCTAGGTTGTTCTACTCCTCAAAAGAAGATGAATACAAATGATAAGATTTAAGAGATGTTTGAAGATAGTTTTGATTTAGATACAACAAGTGATGAGATAGGCAATATGTCTTCCATTTTGCAAGAAAGGCCTAGAGAGACTATTACTCCAACTAAACATACTGTTATCAAAGTTGATTTTGATAACATACTAGAAGATTCACCAACTAAAAGAAACAAAAGAAGTCCGTTGTAAAGAAGAAAGTGACAGCTGAACATCGTGGATGTGGTAGAGGAAGAAGGAGAGGTATTTCTTTCAAGAAGCCTCGAATTCCAATTACAACTGATTCACCGAGTAGAGATATTTCTATAATCAACGAAGAAGTTCAAGTGAGCAAATCTATGACTCAGTAGATTCTAGTTATTGTCATTAAAGCAACATCTGCTTTAGTAACTAAGACTCCTCCTCCGACAACAAGAATTCCTACACTTGCCACTCCTCCAAGAAGTCAAGAAGAAATTTCAAAATTTTTATGTTGAGACTTTTATTAACACTCCTCCAGAGTAGAGAAGAGAAGTTGCTGAAACATCATTTGGATTTCCAAATATTACTCCTGCTACTTTAATGCAAATAGTTAAGTTGTTGGAAAGTTGGAAAGAGAACTCTTAGAAAAGACTTAATTAATCAAGATGCTACGGTCAGACTCTCATATGAATGAAGCAAGGATAAAGACTCTAAATTGTCAAATGCAACTTTTATATGACTATATTCAAATTATGCAAAACCAATTCAAGGGATTTACTACTTAGCCAACTTTAAAAGCTAATCCGCTAGATCCTGTCAAAACAACTGAATAAGGAGAGTCTAGTGGACAGTAATCAATTGATATTGAACCATTTGTTGAAGCTCAAGTTACTTAAGGAACTTCTAATCCAAAACAGTTTATTGAAGAGAAAGCTACTACACAGCATCTGATGTTGGACTAGAAAATGTAGTAGTCACTCTTGAGCATGTTGTTTAGGATGATCTAAAGAATGATTAAGATGACAGACTTAATAAAGTTGATTATGATTTCAGTGATGATGATGATGATGGTGATGAGCATGGTGATGATAGTGATGAGTGAAAGGATGCTGAAAAAGGAAAGAAGTCTGATGATGATGATGGCGATCAAGGAGGGGATATAGGAACAACTGTAGGTCCTTCTAGTGTATCAAGATTTGACAATGTCTCTAGACCTAGTCCTAATGATCCAGAGGATTCCCAACCTCTTGACCCTACTAGAGAAGAATTATATGAAAAGGAATTCTACACTTTTTAACAACAAATCTAACTGAGGATGAGATGAAGATATTTTTCTTTTTGATGATTTAGAAGAGCCAATTGATTCCATAGACATATTTGAGAACACTATGAAGAGTTTGTTTTCTAATATACTTTTAGAAAAAAAAAATTCCATCACATCAAAGATTTGAGCATATAGATGCTTCTGATTGAGTCTTTTGATTTCACAAGAAAGCCAGCTGTGATAAAAGTTGGAAATCTTACTATATTCGCTCATCCGCCTCCTGTTGAAAAAATATTTTTGAGGCACTCTAAGGGAACAGTGAACTATTGATGAGTTGGGGTTAAGATGAAGAAAAGAAGCTTTACATCATCAAGAGGAAAACAGGTGCAATAGAGTATTATGTAGATGAGCATGAGTTCCACATACTTAGAGCTTCTGGTTTATTTGCCTTGGAAAGAGTGCCATTCCATAATCCAAGCAATTATGGTAAAGCCAATTGGATAAGAAACATGATATGGCGATAAAGAAAATCCAACTTTAAAGACTTTAAGACTGTTAAGTCTAAAGTGATAGAGGATGAAATAAGAATAGATCCGAACACCAAGACACCAATTAAGATAAGAGTTTCAAGCATCTAAGATATGCTAGAAAAATTCCAATCCATACTCCAGTGCTCGTAAACAGTTTGTCAAAACTAATAAGATGGCTTTTTGTAAAGCATACATGGCATGCAGTGATCTATTATGTAGATTAAGAATATGAGATAATTGATCCAATTGATCTGCTAAAGTTTTGAAGACTTGATTTGATAAAGCTTTAGACTTATCCTATTGAAGCAGATAAATCTGTCCATTTGTTGCAGCTTGATTCGGATAGTTGATTACAAAGGCCTTGGATAGCAAGATGTATGCTTATGGAGGCAATTGCAAGGTTGTAGACGTGGATTTTGAATATTTGATTCACTAAGCCTAGAGAAATTGTAGGGATCAAACCAAAAGGCTCGTGAAATCAAAATCAAATTTTTGAAGAACCAAAGTTATAGCACAAGAACCCAATTGTCGTGCAAGAAAACGTTCTCATGCGAGAAGATTATTTTGAGTATAAATAGATGTTTAGACTTTGTAATGAGTGACACTTGTCATATTTTCTAATTTTGTGTGACATCCATCACTAAAACAGGTGTGTTGACCTTTGACCTTGACCTTTGACCTTGACCTTTGACTTTGATTTTGATTGATTTAGGCTCCGTCTTAATTGATTTTCGTGTCAATGTTCGATATGAAATTTTGCTTAATGGGCCTAGGTGATATTATTGGGCCTAGTGTTGTTGATAGTAAGATGATCATTGGGCTTCTCATCGTACAATGTTTCGTGCTTTGGGCCTAATCAAGGATTTCTTAAAAACATGTAACACTAAAATTTATGGTTAAACGTAACAAAGACCTTTCAATTGTGGACTTTGCCTAAAGTCTACTAAATAGACTTAAATTAATTCAAAATTAAAAATTCTCTAAAATATATGGCATGCAATAGTTTGTTAGGATCGTTGAAACACACGCAATTTAAAAATGTAAAAATTGGACGACGCGTGGTTTGAGAAAAAACGGATTGCGCAAAACGGACCAAGAGCCTGAAGGCCCTTGCCCTTCCCTTTCTCGGCCGAATGGGCTAGAGAAGGAGGGAATCCCCTTTGTTTCCTCACAATCTCACAACTTCCTCTCCAAGTTTCTCTTAAGTTGCAAACCCTAGCCGCCGCCACCCAATTCCTTGTTTTTCTCTATTCCCATTAAAAATCATCATCATACGCTTCCATTGATTTTTGAAGTAATCAAGACACTGAAGATTGTTCTAAGCAAGCCTGGTTTATCTTCTAATCTCTCGATAAGAAAAATCGTTGTTTGATGATTTCATCCATTGTCCAACCTTATTATTGATAATATTCATCATCTAAACACAAGATCATCATCTAATACTCTTGTATTTTTGCTTTTGAATGTTGGATCGTGAAGATCTAGGTGTTTCGCGTGTTAGACCTTCTAACCGGTAAAACCCTAATTTTTTATATTTAGAGTTAAATGTGTTTTATGTCCCTGAGGTTTCATACAAATTGCCATTTGAATTCAAAAGTTTAAAATGTTGTCATTTGCTTCCAAATGTTTCAATAAAATTGTCATTTGAATCCATCCGGCACCACCTAACTAACACGGTTAACTTTTTCCGTTAGTTTCCAACATGAGAGTTATTTGAGTCAAAAAAATTACAAAATAAAAACTCAACTCGGATGAAACCTCAGGTACGTAAAACGCATTTAACTCTTATATTTATATATATATTCTTGGATCTAATCAAACATTGGGTTGTAATCTTGTGTGACCTGATTTTAATTGACATCTTGGACTTATAATTTGTTGTTGAAATCATTAATTTTCCTTCTTGATCTAAAAGACACGTTAGAAAATCAAAACTATGTACCCATTAACTAATAATATGAACCGGAAGATTAAAATCTAAACTAACTATTTTGGGACATACAATTTGGATAATTTAAGAGTCTAATACAATGATATATGAATTAGTTCATGTAATAAATGTTCTTCAAGGATTCGGGTCAATAATGGTCAAAATTAAGGTTTTGAATGCAAAGGGACAAGATAAAGAAAGTGGATACCTTGCTATCAGAAAAGAGTGACATTTTCTACATGTTGTATCTTGGTCATCATAAATACAAATGGGTCAACATTTTCATCTAAAAACAAGTTTAATGAGTCCTTTAACTAACCCAAGTGGTCTCGTGTTGTTTCGATATCATTTGATCCTTCAAACGTAGTAAACAAAACTGAAGGTCAAGGCTGTTAAATTCGGGCAGAATGTTAAGTGGTGTTCGTTGAGTCATATCTCCCTCATACGTTGTCTAGTTGAGGTGATTCTTTTTCTTTAATTTAGTTAAAGGTCTTAATATTTAAATGGTTCTGATGACGTGATGCTTCGTTACCTTTTTGACCTTCAAACATTCTACGCATGATCGATGCATGATTAGCTCTACACGCTAAAATATTTTTGCGATCTAATACACTAAAAATTGAGATTAAATAGCCAATTAAAGACGGGATTTGTATCCTAAAATTAATCCTAAGAAAATTAATAAGATGAACAATTAATACTTTTAACTCGATAGATGAACATCAAAAGGCGTTAAAGGAATTAATATATTATGATAGCTAAAACCCTAAATATTGCGAGATTTGAAGTTTAAATCTAACATTGGACTTGTTCCATCTATAGTTCATGTTTTCATTAAAATGAAAACCTTAATGGACATTAAGAATCGGGCTACAAGGATTACACCTATATTGGTCACCTCGACCTTTAATAATTCTTTTGTAAATTATATTTTAGTTATCTGCTTTGCTTGTGAGGATTTTGAACTATACTATTTCGAGGTGAGTTTCACGTCCCCTTTGAAATGTGTTTCTTCATGGAAAAGCTTGCTCATGGTCTTGATTTATGTCGTGCTTTAAATATTATTTTGAACCATTGTATCTGGTTTGAGTCATGGGTTGAGTCTAGATTATTGTTCGTGAGTATGTACTAGTACTTGGGCTGGACTGCCATGGGAAAGGTATTGTTAGTACTAACGGGTTGACACCCCACCCCTTTCATCGGTATGCTAGCAGAGACTGACATCGACTGTGCGTGCCCTTGGGTGAATATACTTTAGTTAATTGGACTTAGAGTGATCATAAACTTGTGTTGATGTTTATGAATACTATGTTCTCTTACTCACATACAATTTACTGTACATGTTATACATGGCAAATTATTTGAACTTATAAACCAATGAACTCATCAACGTTTGTTTACTTATTATAACGTTCTTTTCAGGTAATGAAGCTTAGGGACTTGGCTGTGGACTATAAACAAGACCACTCCTTCGGGAACAATAGACATTTTATGGGATCTTTAGAATTGTTATCGAATTGCTTGTTCATTGGATTGTAATTATCAAATTTGTGTTTAGGATTGTTTGGTCCATGTGCTTGCTTATTCCTAGATGAAACATTGGACTATTTGTGCATTTATGGTATGACAATTTAGGATTGACTATAATTGGCATGTGTTCCTATGTGTCGGGTGACGTCATGACCCATTTTCGGAGAATGCCTTTAGTGATTCTCTTAAACCCCAATATGTTATGACAATCCCGTCCGTTACATTCTTGTGTTTCCGCTATCAGTGAGGGTGTGACATATTGTATTGTAATTCTCTTTGAAATATAATTACAAAGTTTATTTACTTTGATGGTGCATTTTGGTATCTTGTTTATTCAACTACACCATTCAATATTCATCTCGCGTTTATTGTACGAGATCGATCTTATTACAAATTCCTGGAATTTACACACAACCTGACTCTCATACCTTTGACTAACTTTATTAGCATCTCAAAATCTCAATTCAAGAATCACTTACAAAACATGTCAAACTCTAGTAGAGGCAAATCAAACTAATTACACCTCGAAACTAATCTGACTTAAGTCAAACATGTTTTCATCACCATAAAAAAATGTAACAACAAAACAAGATGTCCTCAAACCATAACTAACAAATGACAGAACATGAACCATTGATGATGAGCAAAGGAGAAAGATGCCACCAAAGGAACATAACTTATTCTTTATCCTAAATGTATGTGTGGAGCTATTGCAACAGAATATTGTCAAACCCTTTTACTCTTTGCTTGGATGTGTAAACTGTAGGCTACCATGCGACTCACTTCAACTGCACCTAAAGTGGGATAATTTAGGCTACACATTGGTTGTAGGGTTTTAGTACTTAACAAACATTTCACATATTAAACACTTGAAAACATGACAAATACATGGAAACATAAACAATTAAAGGTAGTAGGATCCACAATGAACTACAAATAAAGCATTCAAAGTACGAAAAGAGTAACAACCTAGACAATGTCCATTAACCACGTGAGCTCATGACCTATGATCAAAATAAAGAGATGTAACAATTGTAGGTAACTTTATCAAAATGACGCTAAACTATAAGCAAATCACCAAACATAGAAGGTCCAACAAAACCATACACTCAAAGACATTTGAAATACATAGGCAACCGAAAAAATTTTCAAAAAAATCATAATCTTAATCTAATGTTGAAGAGAAATTAGGTTATAGCCATAACCGTCAAAAGAATAGAAAATTGCCCGAGAAGATCTTTCAACGAGGAACCCCAAACCGATCGGAAAAATTTAAATAGAGCTAATAACGACAACAATCGATATGCAACGAAATCATAAACCACCATTCACAAACCTAATATCAAAAAGCATGTCAAAGTAGCAAAAACAAAGAACCAAAAAACAGGTATTTTTAGTCTGTAATTGGAGGAATTATGTAGATGGAATCCAAACCTTAATGAAACCCTAGCCCCTTGAATAAGTGACCGACAACACCTTTGTTGACATCCTAGGAAGACATAGATGACCTTCGGTAAGTTAATCTCACGACGTTGTCATCGTCTCTCTTGGATCGGCCACATGAATAACCTCCGTCACTAGCTCCTTTGGACCCTCTCTTTTCTCTTAGAGAGTTTTACTTCAAAGCTTCATTCATGTACTTATTCTTGACCATTGATAGAAATCTTATGAACAAAAAATGTGCATTCACTAATCATTCATGTCTTTTAATTATAAAGTAATGATATTTGGTCAAAAACATTTAACTAGATTCTACTTCACTGACCCTCTATGTTACATGAATTCGTAAACTACAGGTTTAAGTTTTAATTTTTCAAAGTTTAGGACCAAAACCGATAATTTTAGTAAACCACATAGTAAATCACCATAATTAGATTAATTTAATAAGGTTAAAATTAGCATAAGTTAAAAACATATGAGAATTTATTTTAAAGTTTGATTGATAAGTATGAAATTTTGGATATTTAAACATAGATATATGATTTTTTTTCTTATTGTATATGATAACACATCTATTTGTTAAGAAACTTGACTAACAATATTAGGCCCCGTTTAATTCAAATAATAAGTTAGAATTAAAAATGTAATTAAAAATTTTTTTTCTTTCAAAATATTGTTAGGTTAGTTATTAAATGGAATTAAAAGTAAAAATTTTCACACCTTGAATGGTAAAGTTGCATGTTTTGAAGCTTGATGGTTGGAATATGGAAATTTGTCTATGACATAACCACCTAAATTTCATAAATGTGTTATTACTATTATCTTTTATGTATTAATTTAAAAGGGCTGATTATATATTTGTAATACATTAATAGTTAAAAATATATAAAAAAAGGCTTCAGTTTTTATGGTTTATAGACAACTAACTATAGTAACTCGTGTATTACACGTGTTATATAAATAAAATAAAATTTTATTATTTATTAAATAATATTTTAAAATAAGATATGATTAGAATTATATATAAATAAGGATTATAAGTAATAACACAACAATATCAACTTTTTGGATATTTTTGTTTATAAACAATAAATACTTTGTTTTAGAACTACTAGTTTTAAAACTAATAGTTTCAAAAATATTTGTTATTAAAACTCTCAATTTTAATTATTTTTAATTTATAAATATTTTATTTTTTAAAAACATCAATTTTAAAATATTTTATATTTTTAAAAATTGTGATATTTTAGAAAAATTTATTATTTTATAAAAAATTATTTATTTATAAATAATTTTAATAAAAATAGCTATTTCTTACATTATTAGAAGTATTTTTAGTGTATTAAAATTAAAAAATATTATTAGTAATTCTATTAACCATTAAGTACAAGATACAAGTGGAAAAATTTTAGTAATAAGAAATGTGGTGTTGTCACGTACTAATTAGTTACTATTTTATTATAATACTCGCTTAATGACTCGTGTGACACATGTTGAAAATTTTAAATGTAAAGCATATTAATAATAATATATAATATATAAAAATAAGAAAAATTAAATAAATATGTTAGCAAGAATGTTACATATAACATAAAATATGAAAAAGAATACAATATTGATTATAAATATTTAAAAACTTTTTTATACTACTATATAGTATAACAACTTTTAAGCCGTCTCGTCTCGTGACTTTTGAAAGAATAACATTCCCAAGAGAATTTAATAAATCATACTTTATTATATGAAAATAAAAAATATAAAAAGAATATATGAGAAAACTTACCTAACATCTTTGATTAGACTGCTCTCCATGTTTGATAAATAAAAATATTTTTGACAATAAAACAGACATATTCTCCATATTTGATAAATAAAAACATTTTTGACAATAAAACAGACATATGATATACAAAATTGTAGTGTGATTATATAGAAGATTAGTTGGGGGAAAATAATCCCTAAAATTATTAAAAGTTTTAAAAATCAAGTTTTTGTTCGTCATAAATTTTGTTTAAAATGTTTCATTCAAGAAAATGTTGTTTTCATGTTCCAAAAATATATTAAAATAAATCAAGATTTTTAAAAATTATTGTTTCCATGTTCACATTTATATTAGATTTAAAATATTAATGGAAATAATACAAATTTTAGGCATTTCAAAAAAAAATATTTCCATGTAGTTAAATGAGTAAAAAATGTTAAATAATTTAAAACATGTTTCCATCTAATTAATGATATCAAACTTCAAAGAATGGGTAAATAAAATTGATGATTACAAAAATAAAGTATCTATATATGATAGCTGATAAGTTATTAAATCGAATATAAATTAATAAAAATAAAAAATGGGTAAATAAATATTTAATTAAATAGTTATGAAATATATACTTTTTCCAAAGTAAAGCAGAATATATATCTATTTAAACATATTACTTAAAATAGTTTTGGCATAATTTAAGTAATAAAGATACGCACATATATGAGCTAAAATCTTAATACTTTTATTATAACAAAAATCAACCATTTTGAAATTTTGAAATTATTGGTTTGAATAAAAATGTTTCAACGTATTGATTATATATTTAAAATTTTATTAAAAAACTGAAACCAATACATTATAAAAAACATTATTTTTTAGGAATGCACATTTATGAACCAATAAGTTGTTTTTTTAATTCGAGCAAATATCAAAAATTTAAAAATTAAAATAATAATTTGAACAAACTGTTAAAATTGATCGCCTTAAATATGAATAAAATAAATATATTCTAAAAACAAAATCATGGAAATATTGAAAGTAAGCCACATGTTGTCAAGTGCCGGTAATTAGTTAAAATTTTGACAAGTGAAAAATAGTGGATTAATATAAAGATTATTTTATAAACATTTATGCTTTTATTATAAATTTTAGTTTTAGAGTATTAATACTTAAAAAAAATTCAAGTTAAACGAGTTGTTTTCGTATCAAGCAACTAATAAATCAGGTGCGTTTGGATTTTATGTAACTCGTTCAATTTTCTATTTATTTGGCTTCACTAAATATCTTGAATAAAATATGGAATAAACAAGTTGGAAAAGTTGGAAAACCCCATGTTACGTATAAATGGGTTAAAGTTAAGTGGAAGAATAATGATCATTTATACAACTAATTAAACAACTAAACATCAACGTCTATCCATTAATATGTGGATAAGAAGTGGTTTACCACAAAACCAAAACCAGAATGCTTTTTAGAGTCATCAAACATTATCTAGAGTTGACTTTTTTTGATCAAATATTAAATTAATCAAGAATTGACCACATTAATACTTTAGCAATAAGACATATATTAGTTTGTAAGTTCTCAACTTGTAACATAGTTTGGAAGTGGATTATGTTTCAATGTGATAGCCCATGCTGCCTTACCAACTCATTAATTACGCATTATTGCAAATTGACTTAGAACCATTGTATTTGTTTCTTTAGAAATATATGTATAAAAAATTAATTATCAAATTAGCAATCAAATTAAGTCGTTTAAATAAGATTTGCTTATTGTTTTCTCTGTATGTTTAGTTTAACCTTAACATTATAAGTATCTTGAACAGGAAGTGGTATTAAAAGGAACATCTTAATTATATCTTTTTGGAACATGAATTTTTTTTATTTTTTATTTTTATTTTTTTGTAACTTTGTAAAATAATAATCAAGTTTTAAGATTGTTCTAATTAGGTCACTCATAAAGTTATTTATCTCAATCACGTCACTTATAAAACTTTTTTTCTCAATCAGATCACTAAATTTTCAAAATTATTCTAATTAAGTCATTCATAAGTCACAATTAACAAATTTAAAATATTTAAAAATATTAACAATATTTATGAAAAAACTAAATTATTTTAAAAATTTTGTGAATTATTTAAAAAAAATTATACTAATATGAGTGACTTAATTGAAACACTTTTAAAACAATAGTGACCTGATTGAAACATTTTTAAAACTTTAGTGACCTGATTGGAACAAATAAAAATATGCGTGAGCTAATTAAAACGCTACTAAAACTTACTTAATATTTTATGAAGTTTTCCTTTTTTTTTTAAACGCCGACTAGTAAGAAGCTTTCCAAGAAAAAACAAACAATTACATTGTTAAAATATGGTTTGCTACCGCCATGTTGATACTCACGAATCTTATAGGTAAACCAAAAATAAGGAGCAATTGACTATGGAGTCAAATTTACTTTCCTTCTTTGAGGAATTGACCGAGAAAATGTAATCGATCGTAAACTTCCCCAACTCCCACCAAAGATAGAAATAGTGATTTCCAACACCTTTTTCTTTAACTTAAAAGGATCAAAATCAAATCAAACCAAATCATAGAATTTGCCAGGCGTTTTGAAGAAGGAAAATCAAGATCAACCAAACTTTCCAACGTATTCTATTAGATATTAGATGTTCGATAATCGATAATGTCAACGTTACTATCGAGATACGATCCAAAGAACTACACAATGTATAATAACAAATGATAATGTTTAAAAGTTACACGTTATACTTCACGAAACACAAGATTAAATAATGGTGACTGATTATTTTAATAAAATTATCATAGACTTATTAAGCATTTATAGATTTATATAATTAAAAGTTTTGGTAATTAAATCTTAATTATCAAAGGGAGTAAATGTTAACTACTCAAGGTTTAAAGTAGAAATATTTTAAATATATATATGAAGACTAGCTTTAATAAAACCGTGTATTACACAAATTGAATAAAAAAATAATTAATAGAATAAAAATTTATTAATTATAAATTTATATTCCAAAATAGGATATGATTGAAAACTTTCTTATAATAAATAAAATAAAAATTTTATTTTAATACAAACGTTTTAAAAATATCATACTTAAATTTTTTTTTTTATAACTCTCAATTTTAATTATTTTTTGTTTATAAAGATTTTACTTTTCAAAAAAACTAATTACAAAATATTTTGTATTTTTAAATAAATTTGATTTTCTAAAAAGTTTTCTAATTTTATGAAAAATTATTTTCTTAGAAATAACATTAGTAAAAATATCTATGCTAAATTTATTAAAAAAATATTTTAATCCAAAAAATTAAATAATATTATTAGTAATTAATGTGATTATTAAATAGTAGAGATAAGCGGAAAAAAATTATTGAGGATCAATATAATATTGACATGTGTCCTTCTAGATACTATTTTATTAAAGTAGGGAGATTAGATGTAATCTTAATTTGATTTTGAAAAACCATTGCCCTAATCACCACCACCTTATGAGCATCACACCCCTTCCCCTTTGCATTCTTATACCCGCGACCACCAAACAATTATTGTACGACGCCTAGTGTGACCGCTATTATCGGATTTTCACGTATTGCAATCCTTGTAAGCCACGTGCCATCAACAACATCAACTAGCATGATTGTTGTTGATTTAAGTTATAAAATTTGGTCTTTGTGGTCAAAGTATAAACTTTATAACTGTTAATGGTTGCAATTGTTTATTCACGTATATCTGGATACCCGATTTTGGTATAACTAATAAGATTAATAGTGTAAATCGTTGTTGCTATAAGATATGATAAAGATTGAATCTTCATATAAAGTAAATGACTTTAATTATTAAAACTATTGCACAATACTCAACTGTGGTATCAGAGCCATTTTTATGCGCGTTTAGACATTATATTTATCGATCTTGTGTTTCATTGGTCAAAAAGTGTTTGTTTTGACAAAAACATCGAATCTTCGCTTCAAAGTATGAAACAATAATAAAAGGTTAGATCTTTTAAGAAAAAGCTTCAAACTTTAACAAAAGTTTGAATCTTATTAACAAAGACTCTACCTTTGTGTTTCTGATAGAGTGTGATTTAAATCGAGGACTAGTAACCCTTCTTTAAATGTGTTTGGTAGATTATTTGGTTTTGTAATGTTTATATTATTATATTGGGTGTTCAGAAACCCTAATGTAATAAATAGGTTAACCATTTGTATTAATTATAAATTGTTTGTTTAATATTCTTGTAAACCATAAAACAAAGATTAAAAGACCAAATACTAGGACATGCTGATAGTCAAGATGGAGATCTTAAACCAAGTGGGAGATTGAAAATAAATTATGACCTTAGACTAGTTCGGGTTTGTTTGGTGGCTCCAAAGAAACTAAACAAAATATACTAGTTGCTTAGTTTATATGTTTTTTATTATGTTTGAGGTTGTGATCAATTATTTTGCAAATAATTAAAACCACAAAATATTAAAATAAAACTTATTTTAACAATCAAAACATCTGTTTGGTATTAGGTAATGGAATTGACGAAGTAATGTAATGAATGAGGGAATAGAATGGATGAGAGAATGAAATAAATCATTACACTTCATTGTCATGTTTGGTTACTCTAATGAATGAATCATTACTTTGTGTTGTTTGTTAGCTATGAAAAAATGAAGGAATGCAATATAAAAGTAGTTATGGTGGTGATGGCGGGTGGTGGTGGCGGCCGGCGGTGGTTTCAAGCGGCGGTGGTGGCCGGCGGTGGTCTCCGATGATGGTGGTTTTCTGACGGCGGTGGTCTCCGATGATGGTGGTTTCCGGCTGTGGTGGTGGCTGGCGATGGTGGTGGCTGGTAATGGTTTCCGGCGGTAGTGGTGGCCGGTGATGGTGGTGGTTTTCGGTGGCGGTGGTGGGCGGCGATGGTGGTGGGCGTTGGTGGTTTCAGGCGGTGGTGGTGGCCGGTGGTGGTTTCCGACGGTGGCGGTGGCCGGCCGATGGTGGTGTTTCTGACGGCGGTGTTGGCCGGCGATGGTGGTGGCCGGTGGTGGCCGGTGGTGGTTTCTGGTGGCGGTGGTGGCGGGTGATGGTGGTGGCCGGCGGTTAGTGGCGGTGATGGCTGGTGGTTGGCGTTGGCGGAGGTGGTGGTCGATGGCGGTGGGTGAGGGGGTGGCGTTGTTGGCTAATGATAAAAGAAGAGATTGAATAAAAAAAAAAGAAGGGGGGATGGATAGAATGAATTTGAGTGAATGGAATCAACTATGTAATGGTTCATTTTATTACCTTCACCAACCAAACATGTCTTTATTTATTCACCCTTAATGGTTCATTACATTCCGTCCCTAATTCTGCGTACCAAACACTACCTAAGTTATTAAAAGGTCTAGATATTTGAAAAGTTAATTAAATAAAGAAAGTTTCATTTAAAGAAAAACAGGTTTAAAATAAGTCATTTATTTTAAACAACTAAATTAATAAAAGTGTTTATTAGTATTAAACTAGTTTGCGATAAATTAGCAATACACTTTAAATAAATTATTTAAAACTAGATCGTGTCAAGTAGTTGAAAAAAGTTTCAAGCAACTATCATAAACCAACGTTAAAATTGAATTTTATCAAAAATGCATGACTTGCATCATACTACAACTCATCCAATATGCTTTGACAAAATAGTAATTAGAACATAAAAGAAATATGAATGTTATAATCGATATTTTATGTGACTCTTAATTAGTGACACTTCACCCGGTCTATCCGAACCCTCGGTGTTAGTGTTTTACTCTGCATCTGAGCCTACGATTTTGATGGAAGTTACAACCGCAATTCCTAAGTCAGTTAGCTCAGTTATACATTTACAAATTAAGGGAGACTATCACTTAAGTCGTTTAGTGGGGGTCATTGGGATTAAGCATACCAATGCTTGACAATATTTGTTATGTGACTCCAAATCAAGAGTTGTGTAGTTGACACACTTAGTAATCGTGACATATCTGTGTAACCATGCAAGTGTAGAGAACTTCAATCATTCATTGCTTTATGGTGAAACGGGATATCATCCTAATTATATTCTTTTTTGCAATTGGCTCTTAATATTAATTAGGAAATCAAGCATGAAAATACTAAACAACTTTCTTTTGAATATTTATACATGTCTAATGAAACTACTCTCGTTACTCTTTTCTCTTTAAGTTAATCCTTGAAAAGGACAAACTCAACAACTCAAACTTCATAGATTGGTTCAAAAACAAGAAAATTGTTCTTAGTGCATAGAACGAAATGTATATTCGAGAAAGATCAATTCCTAAAGAAACCACTACCCAGACGGGAGCAGTTCGTAAGAACTAGGAAAGGCATGTAAATGAATTGTTAAAATTCTCATGTAATCATGCTAGCTTCTATAATTCGAGAACTTCAAAAGAATCTATAAAACATGCCAGCATTCGACATGATTGAGCAGATGAAAGAAATGTTCCAACAGCAAGCTTGTCATGAGTGGTTTGAGGTGATTAAATAACTGATTTTTACTAGAATGCCTGAGGGTTTTTCATTCAGCACTCATGTATTGAATATGAAGGGGTATATTGATCATTTAATATGTCTTGAAGCCCCATTAAACAATGAGTTACTTGGGGATAATTAATACAAAACCACATAACGGAATCTATAAGATAGAATTCCACAATAATAACGGCACATACAATATATCCAATAAACGTACGAAATTGGCTTTCAATGACACTTATATGTGCTATTGTCGACTTGGATACTTAAACAAGAATCGCATGATGAAACTCTAGATTATAGGAATTTTCGATTCCAGAGGTCAAGAGTCTTTTGATGAATGTGAATTATGTTTAAGTGAAAAGTTCATCGAAGCTCCATTTACTAGTATTGGTGAAAGGGCTAAGGATGTGTTAGGGCTTGTACATACAGATGTATGTGGTCCATTCAGATTAATGGGTAAAAATGTGGAAAAGTACTTTGTTACATTTAATGATGATTTCAATAGATATGGTTATATTTATCTTGCAAAGCATAAACATGAAAATTTTAAAATGTTCAAAAAATACAAGAACGAAGTACAAAGGAAGCTAGGAGAAATGATTACAATACTATGATTAGTCAAGGAGGGGAATATCTTAGTGAAGAATGTGATGAACATCTAAGCAAAAATGGGATCATCTCATAACTCACTCCACCTGAAACATGACAACATGGTAGGGTGTTAGAAATAGGAAATCAAACATTATTAGATATGGTTCAACTAATGATGTGTTGTACAAACTTTCCATACTCCATTTGGAGTTTTGGTGTAGCTAAAATACTTAATCTAGCTCTAACTAAAAAGGTACACAAAACGTCTTATGAGATTTGGCATAGGGTCAAACCTAAGTTTTCCTTCCTTAGGGTATGGGGTTGTAACGCTTGTGTTACAAGTGAATCTCCAAATAAACTGAAGAGGCATTAAAGTTATTTTCATTATATACCAAAAAACAATTGACCGCCAATTCTACAATCCAGTTGAAAACCAGTTTTTCATAAACTCAATGCTGTCTTCTTAGAGAAGGAGCTCCTTATGTGAGGAGTGGAGTAAATCATGTGGATTTCAAGGAAATCGGGGATACAATTATAACTGAATCACAGACTCAAACTACCAAACAACCTGAATCTAATAGGATTCAAGAATTGGTTCTAGCATCCGTAAAAGTACTAGAGATTGGCATGACCCCGAAAGGATATATTAGAATTAATGTAAAAGTCGACATCATGATAGTATATCCAGATGAACCTGCTAATTACAAATATGTAATTTTTTAAATCTTGAATCCAATAAATGGCTAGAAGTCATGGGCATAGAGATGCAATCCATGTATGATAACCATTTGTAGAACTTGGTTGACCTTCCTCCCAAATTTCAGGCTGTAGGATGCAAATAGATCTTCAAGAAGAAGACCAACATGTATGGAAAGGTGCAAACCTACAAAGCATGGTTTGTTGCGAAAAGGTTTATTCAAAGTCAATGTATTGACTATGCAAAAACTTTCTCACTCTTAGTCATGCTTTAGTCAATTAGGATACTTCTTGCCATTCTTGCATATTATAATTATGAGATATGACAATTGGATGTTAAAACTATGTTCCTAAATAGACAAATTGCTAAAGATGTCTATATAACCTAAAGGTTTTGAGGGTCCAAAGATTCCTAATGTTTGTCGATTGAATAAATCTATTTATGGATTGAAACAAACATTTCAAAATAGGAATATATGTATTCATCATAAAATCAAAGAGTTTGGTTATCATTGGAAGCAACATGTAAATGCTTTCCTGATCTTGTATTTAGATGACATAGTAATCATTGGAAACAACATGTAAATGCTTCTTGATGTAAAATATTAGTCAAGCAAATGTTTCGTAATGAAAGATCTTGGCGAAGCCGCATAAAATGAAGATCTGTAGAGATAGATCGAAGCGGCATATTGGCTTAAGTCAAACTACATATATTCATAAGGTCCTTGGACACTTCTCAATACAAGATTCCAAGATAGGGAAATTTCCCATGGCACACAAGACCATACTGAATGGTAATTGGTGTCCTTAAACTTAGGATTAAAAGAAGAAAATACAAAAGTTCCATATGTTTCTTCAATTGGTTCAATTTTGTATACCATGTTATATACTAGACTCAACGCATCATTTGCGTTAAGTATGACAAGTAGATTTCAACAAAATCCGAGCAATGTCACTGGATTGATGTAAAGAACATCATTAAGTACTTAAAAAGGACTAAGAATATATTCTTGATATATGTAGAACCGAAAGATGAGCTAACAGATAAGTGTTACATTAATGCTAACTTCCTGACAGATCGAGTGGATTCTCGATCACAATCGGATATGTATTCACTGTGAATGGTGAAGCTATAACTTGGAGAAGCTCTAAGCAGTGCATGATAGCTGAATCCACTACAAAATTTAAGATAGCAATATCAAATGCTGCAAAAGAGGCTGCTTGAATGAAGAAGTTCATTGCTGATCTTGATGTGGTGCCTAGCATATATAAACCCATCGAGATATCATGTGAAAACACTAGTTCTATAACTCAGGCAAAGGAACCAAAGTCACATCATAGGGCAAAGTACATGCTTAGACAATTCCACTACGTAAGGGAAGGATTGGAATGTGGAGACATCATAATAAACATGATTCACACATATGAGAAACTAACAGATCCCTTTACTAATGTTATTCCTCAAGCTAAACATGATGAGCATGTAGATAAGATAGGGCTTAGAGTTGTTGGAAAATGGATTTTATCTGTATTAGTGTTTCATGCTTTCAAATATTAATAGTTACATTAAATGTTTATTTTGATTTATTCGTAGAACGCATTATAAACATATATTTTTGTGTTCAAATATTTGTAAGTTTAAGAGTTCTTGAATATTGTATTTTAAATGTTCATAGTCGATCAGATTTATTGGAATCGATTTGAATTAAGACTACATTGAATAGTTGTTTGGTTCGTATAAACAAAAGCTTAAGTAATTAAGGGCCAATATTAATTAATATTCATTAGAGAATAATATTAGGATGTAACTCGCTTAAAAAGTTTTTTCACTTATCTAAGTCATAATAACTTTTGAATATGGTATGATCTATCTATCCCTTGACCCAAAATACATACTTGAAGTTAACATTATCTGAAGATTGTTCTTTAATCGTATCTAATGTTTTTCTGTAAATGTCAATTATAAGGGTAACGACCGGGAAAAATGTGAATTTAAGTGGGAATAGTATGTGATCAAAGGAATTATGTAAGAGTTGGACATTATGGCCCTTGTTGATTTGAGCTTGCGCTGAATGCGTGGCCATGCTCAAACTAAGAGTACTTTGCTAGATCACTTCAAATTGGTTAAGTTAGGAGTTTTTGAACTCTAGGAGTTAGTTAATAACCATAACACGTCATACCTTGCTAGGGGCAATGAGATGCAACTAGGCGTCAACCACTATCTATCTGGAGGCAATTAGTTAGTAAGTCATCCAAGTGAGAGTTTGTTAGATCTTAGAAATCTGATCATCGACAATGTCAATGTTACTATAAAGATACAATCTAAGGAGTTACACTTCGGATAATAACAAATAATGACGTTAAAAATTTGCACGTTGTAGCTACGAAACACGAGATTAAATAATGGTGTTTGATTATTTAGGGAAATAATAACGGATTCATTATTTGGTGAAATAATTAATAAAAAGGGTTTTAACGGTTTAATCTTAAAAATTAAACAATTAGACATTTAGGTTTATTTAATTAAAAGTTAATTAATAAATCACAAGGGTTGTTGGTAATTAAATATTAATTATCAAAAGGGATTATATGTTAATTACCCAGATTTTAAAGTGTAAAATGAGGTATTTGGGTACACGCGAATAATGAGGTTTGGGCATTTATTACATGTCACATTTTCATAAGTTGAAACAAGTTAGTAAACTTCTTTGTCCTCAAGGTATAAACTTTATACCGTTCTATGGTTGTAATTGTTTATTTGTATGTATCTAGATACCTGATTTGCTTATGATTAATAAGATAAATCATATAAATCGCTTCTACTATAAGCTCTGATAAAGATTAGATCTTTCATATAAAACAATTACATGATACCCAATACATTACCCATTCTAATCGATGTATCACAATCCTTAAAGAGTTAGTCCTTGATTTCAATTCTTTATCGCAACAAAAACATAATAAGGAACTAACATCAATTCCTCTCTTCTCAAGAATTGATATGAGCAGGAAGAGGATCCATAATAAGCCATCACATTAAATTCTCTACATTTTTTGAAACAAATTTACTCCATCTAGTTGTTACTAAGCCATCCGTGATCCGCCAATGATACCCGATCAATATGCTACTAACCGAATTAATAAAAAATATCCTCCCCCAGCAATTCACGTAACCAAGAATGCAGATTGCCTACCTAATCAGACCTCAACAAAAACAAGAAAAGTTTCCAACTTCTTGATCTTCGGTAACTATCTTCTTCCATACATGTTAGATCAAATAAGGCTGGTGCAACCAAAACAAACACTTAGAACATTTTTTTTGCAACTGATAAAGAACTTCCGAAGGCAAAAGGTGAACTTACGAAAGTGAAGGGTGAAAGAGCTTTCGAAGAGAAACTCAACTTCCAAAGACAGAGTTTTCCTTCTTCCGAAGTTCAACACTTAGAAGAGTTCAAGACAAAGACTTTCGAAGTATGAAGATCATCAAGCCTCGGAAGAAGTAGACTCTTCCGAAGTATAGACTTGTTCTTCTGAAGCCAGTTAACTTTCAGAAGAACCTACTATGAACCGGTGGATATAAGTATGATCCTTCTGACAGATCCGCTGTAATCTCTGATACACTGCATGGCGCTTTCCCACGCCCATGTAGTTGACCATACTTTATTCCACTGTTCATTCCTTATCAGTTTGTACAATTACCAACTTTAGTTGGTGACAAAAGGTAAGTCATGGATATGTCATGACTACTAAATCTTAGATAGTATTTTATCTAGGACACCTTACCTTTAGCAATGTAATAGTTGCTTTAGTTGTAAGTTTCCAGCTGGTATCAAAGTATAACCGGCTGTAGATAGTAGTATATATAGTTTTCTCATTGTAACTCTGTAAAGGAGCTTGTAAGAGTCTTGTAACTTTGAGTTAAGAAATAATATATACAAGTATCTTGAAAATATCTTCATGTGTTTTGCTTACTTAGTATATTATTATCAACTCTTAAGAGATTTTGCTTCATCTAACTGAGTGACTTTGTGAGTTCGAGAGACAATACTTGTGTTGAGTGATATAAACTGATCCTGCAATACATCATAACCACAACATTTTTTTATTGTTGTTTAGTGTTGGAATTTTGGACACAAAATAATTATATTAATGTATTTGTTATATAAATAATTATTTATTTATTGGTTTAAGTTCTCGTTTTATAACGAACTATACCATGTCCAAATTGAAGTTAAGATGAATTAGATATCGATACTCGAAGTTGAGTGGTCGGAATGAACAAAGTGAAACTTGGGTGATTATAGTAGTAATTGTTGAAATTTCTTGCATAATACTAATAAAGCCATGTATTGATTAACATGGATGTTTTATGTTTTGACTAAGTTTTTTAATAAATATTATGAATGTTTATTATGGTTTAAAATTGGCATTAAACATGTTATGAATGAAACAAGAGTTTTAATTTTGTCTCATAAAATATTTCATAAATCAAATGGAAGTTACCTACTCCTTACATTCTTAAAACAGATTTCACATCTCTACTCAAGACAACGCATCTGTCTCCCAAGGTACAACAGCCAAAGCAATATGTACTGCTAGAGAGTGCCTCGAACCCGAGAGATCAAGTGGTAAAATATGTGTTATGATGTTATATGGAAAAAGGTTAAAAATAATGGTGTAGGAAGAACAATTTAGAGAATGCTCATCTCTAAATTTTTATGAAACTTGTAGACACTAAAGAAAATATATTTCTTATATACTCATGCTAAATAATTCACATTAATGTGAGTTTTATGACTCACAACCAAAACTTCCATTTGATTTATGAAATGTTTTATGAGACCAAATTAAAACTCTTGTTTCATTCATGACATGTTTAATGCCAATTTTAAACCATAATAAACATTCATAATATTTATTGAAAGACTTAGTGAAAACATAAAACATCCATGTTAATCAATACATGGCTTTATTAGCATTATTCAAGAAATTTCAACAATTCCTACTATAATCACCCAAGTTTCACTTTGTTCATTCCGACCACTCAACTTCGAGCATCGATATCTAATTTATCTTAGCTTCAATTTGGACATGGTATAGTTCGTTGTAAAACGAGAACTTAAACCAATAAATAAATAATTATTTATATAGCAAATACATAAATATAATTATTTTGTGTCCAAAATTCCAACAATCCCCCACATGAATGGAGATCGATCAAAACACACAAAATTCCCAATGAAAATTCGACAGTTGAGTCTTGTAGGATAGGTAGGTGTTCCTATTGAACCTTCCTTTATGAAGCATACTTAGCCTCCCGGTGGTGTGTAGACGCGATGTCTTTGAACAAACCCCGTTTTGTATAAACGACAATACACATTCACACAAGACTCTCCCTACTCGGGCACATCCCCTCATTGTCGTGTTCGTTATGGTTTGGATCACTATCTTGGTTCTGCGAGAGCTCTAGGATTTGTGCCTCCCCACAAATCCATTCGAAGCGACCCCACTTCTCTTTAACATAGGTGATTTCATGAATCATTAAAAGCATCATGGTTATATTGATTCCCACAATCATTTAACCTTAATATGCTTAACCTCCCCATGGTCACTGGTTCGGGATACTCCCCCAAAGTGAATGGACTAGGAAGTTCATGACTCCTTTTTACTTTTAGGGTATTCCCTTATAGTGACTCCGTTGGTCATATGATTAAGTTGTCCTATTAAACCTAGATCTTGGGATCTCCAATCAGCTAGGTTAGGTTTCCCTCATATTCCCATTTTCCTACGGGCTTTAGTCCAATTCCTCTTTATCTCATCTCTTTTTCAACCCGCAGGTTGTTGGATCCAAAATTGTTATCTATCCATTTGTCAAGTCGATGTAGATGACTTCAATCGAGATAATATTTCATAATGTGTTCTTAACTCATAAGTTAATAATGGCTATTATGAAACTTCTAAGTGTATTTGAAGAACACAATTCTAATTTCAAAACAAACACATCTCCTTTATGTCTTTGGTAGCATCTATCAAGATTCTAAATCTTGCCAATTAGAGTCCGAGTCTATCATAGACTCCTTATGACCTTTGTGTCAAAATAAGTATTGCTAACATTTCATTTTCAAATGCAAGAAACCCCCACATTTAAGTGTTATTGGATAACATCCATATGGAACAAAAGGCCACCGTTCATTGGCTTTCTCAGGTCTTTTGGCAGCAGGTGTACCATACTTAACACAAAGAACAATTTGGCAAAATTTGCTGAAAAGTTGGATGATGCTGAAAAGTCGGATGATGCTGAATCAACAATTTGAGGAATCATCCAACATTGTTGTTAATGAGCACACTCCTTGTGTTAAGGGGAATGGACTCATCATATCTTTGATTTAGAATTGTTTCCAAACTATTCTAAACCTTCTCGTGAGAATGTTTCAGCTGGAATAGGTATTTAAAGTGATTCTGATGATGATCAACTGTTAGAGTTACCCAGACCTCTTCCAAGTTCTCCAAGAAATGCTGAAAATCAAGCTCCCTCAATTGGAAGATCTAATAGCATATCTATCTCAAGAACCAGTGGAGCTTCAATAAGTTGTCAACAAAGTGAGCCTCAAAACTCATCTAGTGACAATGAATAACACCAAGATGATGGAAGCAGCATTTTGAAGGAACAAGCAACTATTGATGCGGCTTCATAGCCAACTAATATTGATGATGTCTCTCCTTCATTCAATCAGTCCCCATTGAATGAACGTGAGGCATTAGCTGGACCAAATGTTTAGGTTCCTGAGCAACATATGTCCAATTTGGATCTATCCATGCAACTGGATGTAATTCCTAGGCTCAGGATTCATAACACTCACCCAGCTGAGAACATCATTGGAGATGTTTCTGAAGGCATGAGAGCAAGGGGACAGACTCACAATGGGAATGTCTGCTTGTACTCATGCTTCTTATCACAGATAGAGCCAAAGAAGGTAGAAGAAGCCTTGAAAGATAGTAGCTGGATTTAATCAATGCAAGAGGAATTGCTTCAATTCAAAAGACAAAAGGTTTGGAACCTATGTCCTCTACCATCTGGTCAAGTACCAATAGGCACCAAATGGGTATTCAGGAACAAGAGAGATGATAGAGGCCTGATCATCAAGAACAAAGCAAGACTGGTAGTTCAAGGGTACACGCAAGAAGAGGGAATTGATTACACTGATGTCTTTGCACCTGTTGCAAGACTTGAAGCAGTATGGATATTTCTTGCTTATGCAGCATCCAAGAACTTTATAGTCTACCAACTTGATGTAAAGTGCGCCTTTCTATATGGGAATATAGACAGGGAAGTCTATGTGTGCCAGCCTCCAGGATTTGAAGACCCACAGCACCCCACTTATGTGTACAAATTGGATAAAGCTTTTTATGGGCTGCACCAAGCACCTAGGCTGTGGTACGAGACTCTGTCTTAGTTTCTCCGGAAAAATGGTTACACCAGAGGCACCATTGACAAGACTTTATTCATAAGAAAGTCTGGGAAAGACATTCTGCTCGTACAAGTCTATGTTGATGACATCATATTTGGTTCATCAAATGACCAAATGTGTAAGGACTTTGAGATCATTACGAAGAAGAAATTTGAAATGAGTTCTATGGGAAAAATGGACTTTTTCCTTGGAATTAAGGTAAAACAGATGAAAGAAGGGTTCTTTATCAATCAATCAAAGTATGTTCAAGACATCTTAGAAAGATTTTATATGAAAGATTGCAAGCCAGCGAAGACTCCTATACCGAGAAATCACAATCTTTGTCTTGACTCTGAGGGGGAGGATACTGATCAACATCAGTATAGGGCAATCATTGGATCTCTGATATCATGTTTGCAACGTGCATCTGTGCAAGATATCAGGCTGCTCCAAAGGTGTCTCATCTAGTTGCTGCCAAAAGAATCCTCAGATATCTCAAAGGAGCACCTAACTGGGTCTCTGGTATCCAAGGAACAACAACTTTAATCTTTATGGCTACATTGATAGTGACTATGGTGTCTGCAACATCAACAAGAAATCAACATAAGGAGGATGTCAATTTCTTGGTGGAAGGATAATTTCATGGCAATGCAAGAAGCAATCCTGTGTCTCAACATCAACTGCTGAAGCTGAATACATTGCTGCTGCTAGTTGTTGTGCTCAGCTGCTATGGATTCAAAACCAGATGTTAGATTATGGATTCAACTTCATGGAGACTCCTATCCACATTGACAACAAGAATGCCATTTCTATTACAGAAAATCCAGTCAAGCACTCTAAGACAAAGCACATTGATATCAGGTACCATTTCATTAGAGATATTCATGAGAAAAACCTGATTAAACTAGTCAAAGTTGATTCAAATGAACAATATGCTGATTTGTTCACCAAGGCATTTGATAAACAAAGATTTAAGTATCTTATTATGGCTATTGGGATGATAAACATTGATTAGTGTATCTCATTTGAAAAACCTTTTAAAATTTGTGTCTTGTTCTTGCCAATACAATTTAAGCCCTGTTACAAAAAGTTTTTCTTCAAAATTTTACTAAGTGAGAGTTCTTCCGAAGAGAAATTAACCCTCGAAGGATGTCATACATTTCTTCTGAAGGATAATTCCTCCAAGGTTAATATCATCTTCCGAAGAGCTTTTAGTCTTGGAAGAAGTATTTGATAAGTTATCAAATCTACTTCCAAAACTTAATAAGCTTCTTCACTCGGAAGGCCTTCTTACTCTCGGAAGTAAATTGGATAAATTTACCTTCGGAAGTAAGTTTAGCTTCGGCAGAAGATTAACTTCGGAAAAGCTTTTACCCTCAGAAGAAAGCTTTACTGTGTAACGGAAATATTTTGGGCCCCACTCTGAAAAAAGGCAAAGATTTTATTAATAATGTCGAAATATTTTAAATGAATTTAACCTTACCGCCATTGTCACATCATACGCCAAACTGTCATTTCACCTTATCCATCCACCATTTCACCCATTTAAATACTTCCGATCTATCCTTTTAATCTTTTTACCAATTTCACAGCCTTAAGTTTCCTTCATCTCCAGTTTTACTTCCAAAATCAACCTCATTTCCTCTGTAACTTTCCCCAAAAATGGCACTAAACCCTCAGCACAATCAAGTCGCACTCCTTGACTCTTCTAAGGATGCTGACTTTGCCGAAATCATCCACTTCCATACCCAATCAACCTACTTCACCGCCCTAACTGTCAACCCCACCGTTTACTCAAACCAAATGTCAGAGTTATGGGGGAACGGACAGATTGTAACCCCGAACGGGGAGCGAGTGATTAGGTCAAGCATTTGTGGTCAAGAATTGATCATATCAGAATAAATCATCAGGGGGCATCTCGAGCTTCATGATGAAGGCTCTCCTACGGAATTCCCCAAAACAGACCTAGATGATACATATACCCAGATGGGATATGGTGGTGATGTGAGCAGGTCCACGGTGTACAAATTTAATTTCTCCTACAACTGGAAATTCCTGCTTCTCATAGTCCTTCACTGCTTGTCAAATAAGTTTGGGGGTTGGGATCAAATTCCTTATGAACTAGGATGCATAGTTCATGGGTTGGTGAAAGGCCTTCGCTTCAACTATTCAAGATTTGTGCTGACCAATCTGTTGGGAAATCTTCAAAGGGAGACTTTCTACATGTATCCCAGGTTCATTCAGCACATAATCAACTGTGAGCTGGATCAGAGTAAGCTTGTCTGTGAAGCTGCTCTTACTGTCCCTCACATAAGGCCAACCATCTTCAAGGTGTTGAAGAGGGTATCCATCAACATTACTGGAAGACACACTGAGCTACTTCCAGGTATGATTGAGCCAATGGCTCCTGGTGACATCCCTGTTAACCCTACAGGTGATGAACCCACACCAGCAATAACCACCACATTGCCAACTCTTCATTCTCACCCCATAAAGATCACATATCAGAGACGCCCCAAGCGAACCCTTGTTCAATCTCCTCTGATTGAACAAGTTCCCCCTGTTCTACCCAAAAAGGCTAGAGTGGAAACATGGGCTCCCACTCAGTCTGAGGTCCCACCTTCCTTCACAATTGACCTTAATATGGGTATTGAGTCTCCTCAGTCTCAATCCCACGAGCCCCAAACCCAAGCTGAAAACTTTCAGGTTGAGTCTCAACACTCTCCTGAACAACCAAAAGAGGACAGCCCCATCATAGGCTCAATGCCATTAGACATTGATCAAAGTCTCGGGTCATTAGGCTTAACCTCCTTATCCTTTACTGACCTTCTTATTAGTGCTGATAAAGAACTCATGTCTCTTCAAGGCAATGAAGTTGATCCACAACACCTCTACACCTCTCTAAAGATCAACTGAACCTAGAGAGATCTCTGATTTCTAGCCCCTATCAGCTAACCCAAACTGAGGTGAGTTCCCCTGGTGTGGAAGGGACTCATGTAGATTCAGCTACCACTACTGAAGGTGCCTCATTGGACCCTCAAGGCAGTGGTAACATATCTGAGACTGAATCTATGGCAACCGTGCCTTTTGATGACTCTGAAAGAGACATCATTAAGCAAGGGAAACCAGGGCGCCAAGGAACCACATCTGGTGGTGGGGAAGAACATACTAGGTATGTTACCTCATCTCCCCATGATTCTTCTAAAGAAAATGAGGGAAGTATGCAACTCTCCATTCAAGACCTATTTTCTAAAGTCTCAAACCTTGAATCCAGGGTTAAGACTTTAGAGGATAGGTCTGCCACTCAGCAACTTGAGATTGAAAATCTCAAGGCTCAACTAGCTGAGAAACAGATTGAGAGATCTGTTAGGCATGTACCTGTCCAAGCCTCTCTGACTTCCTCTTCTAGCTCATCTACCTCTCAAGATGATGCTACCAAAAAAAGGGAGAATGTTCAGAGACAAGCACATGTGGAGCCTCAAAGCTTAGCTCTTTATACACTGTCTTCTAGATATCCTGCTCAGCAATCAACTATTTTCCCAGAGCCTCCTCCAATCATCCTTCAAATGGACCCAAGGATGCTCAAAGCTTTAAGCAGGTTCTTAACCAAGTTCCTGATAGGATCTTCTATTGAACAGCCGAGTCCAGATGTCGCTGTGGCATACTTTAGGGCTAAAGAGCTTCAAAGGTTGAATGCACCATCAACCACTGTCAAGGAAGTTGGTCAACCTAAGGTCCATATTGAACCCAAGATTGATTTCGAAGGGGATATGGGGACTGATGGCCCAGCAACCAAAACAGTTGGGACAGATAGTGCAATCCCACAAACTTCCGAAGCTGAAGTCAAAGCTGCGGAAGAACCATTCCAATCTTCCGAAGCTGAGGTGCAAGCTGCGGAAGGGTTATACTCCTTGGCTGATGATCTAATTATCACAGATGCAATCCTTGAACTAGCATCTGAGGTAAATAGTAAGGACTTTCTCAACTTACCACTCACTCAAACACCATCATCACCACATGCTTCAATCACCACCCACCAACCTGAAACCTCTGCACAAGAACCTCCAAAGTCTCAAACTTCCGAAGACATTAAAGGAAAGAGGAAGTTGACCGCGGAAGAACTTCTAGAGGAGGAAAGGTTGGAGAAACTAAGAAGAAAGGGTAGACTCCCCTCTGGAAAGCTACTAGCTGCAAGTAGCAAAGCAGCTGTAGCCAACCGGGAGGCGATCAACAATCAAAGAAGGGTGGAGATCATTGACAGACTTGTCAATTTGGGAGCTGCTAGTAAAAATGTGCTCCTCTTACCACTTGAGGAGTTGGTTGAGTTGGAAAAGGCAACCCTGCAGCAAGGTTAGCCTTAGAGGAAGAAAGGTTGAGAAAGAAAGAAGAAGCTAACCAACAGCTTAGGAGTGAAAGGATAGCTTTCCTAAGCTCCAGGGGATTCTCTCTTGAGGAACTAACTCCTCACAACAATGACACGATCTTGTGGCTTTTCAAGAAGGAACAAGATCAAATAGAGAAAGAGAGAAAGAAGGCTGCCAGGGAAAAGCTAAAAGAAAAAAAGAAGAAAGAGGAAGAAGCTCAACTTGCGGCTGTCAAGGAGATAGGTGATAAAGCCTGGATGAAAGATTATCTCAGGGCCTATGGCTTCTTTGGCAGGTAGAAGGAAAGAGATGTACAGAAGAGTACAGGGGATGACTTCTAAACCAACACCCATTCCATCAAAACAACCACCACCACTACCTATTCCCAAACCCAAAACACTCTCCAGAACCCAACCATCAACTACCCAACAACCACCTAAGTCATCCTCTCAACCCTCTAAACCTCTGACCTTAAAAGAGTTTAAGGAGATCAAGAGGAAGCTCATCAAATGTACTACTTTGAGCGATATCTCTTGTGAGGAGGGGTCCATCAAACTAACCTTCATTGATGACTTCTCATGTTCTCTCACAAGAGAACAATTCCTTGATCTACCTAGAGGAACACTGGACCAAGCTTTCAAACTCTTGGCAACTAACTCTGACTCTCTTGAAGAAGAAGAGAAGAAGTTGAGAAGAAAGCTGGTGACTCTACTTGACACTAGGAAGGAAGATAAATTTCCATCTCAACCTCTTTTTCCTAGGAAGAAAATAGTCCAGTGGAGGTTTGAAGACTCTTCTCACAACTTTGTTGTGGAAAGAGAGAATGGCGAGATTAAAAGGCTTAATGCCTCCTCTCTGCTACACTTAAGCAGATTTTATATTGCTGAGTTAGTAGAGAAACCATTCTCTAATCCCTCCAACTCTGAGGTAGCTGCTCACATCAAAAATCATCTGAGCAGTCTTCATCTTGTAGAACTAACTGCAAGGGCCAAGATTGAAGAAGAGTTGAAGCAGAGAGAGAAGGATGAAAAGGAAGGGTCAGAAACTAAAGGCAAAGCCTTTTTTTAAATGGTTGAAGGCCCTAAATTGGAATCCATAGTTAGATGGGAGTTTGACTACAACTCCCATCAACTAACTCTCCTCAGAGGGACACAACAAAGGGTACATATCATTAAAAGTGACAGACTGGATCTCCTGTCTACGAATGATTTGTACAAACTTCTCAGCGCTACTTCTGGAAAGAACAAGGAAATAGATAAATATCTTCTTTCTTTAGTGCTGAAAGTTTTGAGAAGAAGAAACAAGTAAAGTTTTGGTAGCATCAGCCTAGGGGGAGTTTGTTGGATCAAGTAAGGCTGGTGCAATCAAAACAAACACTTAGAGCATTTTTGGTGCAACTGATAAAGAACTTCCGAAGGCAAAAGGTGAACTTCCGAAAGTCAAGGCTGAATGAGCTTCCGAAGATAAACTCAACTTCCGAAGACAGAGTCTTCCTTCTTCCGAAGTTCAACACTTAGAAGAGTTCAAGACAAAGACTTCCGAAGTATGAAGATCATCAAGCCTCGGAAGAAGTAGACTCTTCCGAAGTATAAGTGGCTTGTTCTTCCGAAGCCAGTTAACCTTCGGAAGAGCCTACTATGAACTAGTGGATATAAGTATGATCCTTCTGACAGATCCACTGCAATCTCTGATACACTGCATGGCGCTTTCCCACGCCCATGTAGTTGACCATACTTTATTCCACTGTTCATTCCTTATCAGTTTGTACAATTACCAACTTTAGTTGGTGACAAAAGGTAAGTCATGGACATGTCATAACTACCAAATCTTAGATAGTATTTTATCTAGGACACCTTACCTTTAGCAATGTCGTAGTTGCTTTAGTTGTAAGTTTTCAGCTGGTATCAAAGTATAACCGGCTGTAGATAGTAGTATATATAGTTTTCTCATTGTAACTCTGTAAAGGAGCTTGTAAGAGTCTTGTGACTTTGAGTTGAGAAATAATATATACAAGGATCTTGAAAATATCTTCCTGTGTTTTGCTTACTTAGTATATTATTATCAACTCTTAAGAAATTCTGCTTCATCTAACTGAGTGACTTTGTGAGTTCGGGAGACAATACTTGTGTTGAGTGATATAAACCGATCCTGCAATACATCATAACCACAACATTTTTTTATTGTTGTTTAGTGTTGGAATTTTGGACACAAAATAATTATATTTATGTATTTGTTATATAAATAATTATTTATTTATTGGTTTAAGTTCACGTTTTATAACGAACTATACCATGTCCAAATTGAAGTTAAGATGAATTAGATATCGATACTCGAAGTTGAATGGTCGGAATGAACAAAGTGAAACTTGGGTGATTATAGAAGTAATTGTTGAAATTTCTTGCATAATGCTAATAAAGCCATGTATTGATTAACATGTATGTTTTATGTTTTGACTAAGTCTTTTAATAAATATTATGAATGTTTATTATGGTTTAAAATTGGCATTAAACATGTCATGAATGAAACAAGAGTTTTAATTTGGTCTTATAAAATATTTCATAAATCAAATGGAAGTTACCTACTCCTTACATTCTTAAAACAGATTTCGCGTCTCTACTCAAGACAACGCATCTGTCTCCCAGGTTACAACAGCCAAAGCAGTATGTACTGCCGGAGAGTGCCTCGGACCCGAGTGATCAAGTGGTAAAATATGTGTTATGATGTTATATGGAAAAAGGTTAAAGATAACGGTGTAGGAAGAACAATTTAGAGAATGCACATCTCTAAATTTTTATGAAACTTGTTGACACTAAAGAAAATAAATTTCTTATATACTCATGCTAAATAATTCACATTAATGTGAGTTTTATGACTCACAACCAAAACTTCCATTTGATTTATGAAATGTTTTATGAGACCAAATTAAAACTCTTGTTTCATTCATGACATGTTTAATACCCATTTTAAACCATACTAAACATTCATAATATTTATTAAAAGACTTAGTCAAAACATAAAACATCCATGTTAATCAATCCATGGCTTTATTAGCATTATGCAAGAAATTTCAACAATTCCTACTATAATCACCCAAGTTTCACTTTGTTCATTCCGACCACTCAACTTCGAGCATCGATATCTAATTCATCTTAGCTTCAATTTGGACATGGTATAGTTCGTTATAAAACGAGAACTTAAACCAATAAATAAATAATTATTTATATAACAAATACATAAATATAATTATTTTGTGTCCAAAATTCCAACAATCCCCCACATGAATGGAGATCGATCAAAACACACAAAATTCCCAATGAAAACTCGACAGTTGAGTGTTGCAGGATAGGTAGGTGTTCCCATTGAACCTTTCTTTGTGAAGCATACTTAGCCTCCTAGTGGTGTGTAGAAGCGATGTCTTTGAACAAACCCCGTTTTGTGTAGACGACAATACACATTCACACAAGACTCTCCCTAGTCGGGCGCATCCCCTCATTGTCGTGTCCGTTATGGTCATGGATTCTGGTTCTACGAGAGCTCTAGGATTTGCGCCTCCCCACAAATCCATTCGAAGCGACCCCACTTCTCTTTAACATAGGTGATTTCATGAATCATTAAAAGCATCATGGTTATATTGATTCCCACAATCATTTAACCTTAATATGCTTAACCTCCCCTTGGTCACTAGTTCGGGGTACTCCCCCAAAGTGAATGGACTAGGAAGTTCATGACTCCATTTTACTTTTAGGGTACTCCCTTATAGTGACTCCGTTGGTCATATGATTAAATTGTCCTATTGAACCTAGATCTTGGGATCTTCAATCAGCTAGGTTAGGTTTCCCTCATATTCCCATTTTCCTACGGGCTTTAGTCCAATTCCTCTTTATCTCATCTCTTTTTCAACCCGCAGGTTGTTGGATCCAAAATTGTTATCTATCACTTTGTCAAGTCGATATAGATAACTTCAATCGAGATAAGTTTTCATAATGTGTTCTTAACTCATAAGTTAATAATGGCTATTATGAAACTTCTAAGTGTATTTGAAGAACATAATTCTAATTTCAAAACAAACACATCTCCTTTATGTCTTTGGTAGCATCTATCAAGATTCTAAATCTAGCCAATTAGAATCCGAGTCTATCATAGACTCCTTATGACCTTTGTGTCAAAACCAGTATTGCTAACATTTCATTTTCAAATGCAAGAAACCCCCACATTTAAGTGTTATTGGATAACATCCATATGGGTTAATGAAAGGTTCTCTTTTTCTAAATAGGTTTGAGAAAACTTTCTCACAAAACCATTTCTACATACCTTAAAGGATTGTTTTTAAAATGGCCTCTCCCCCACATTTCTTGCAATTTGATTTAAAGTGAGGTTTGCTATTGCACAAACCTAGAAAGCTGATTGGAGATCCCAAGATCTAGGTTCAATAGGACAAATTAATCATATGACCAACGGAGTCATTATAGGGGAGTACCCTAAAACTAAAAGGGAGTCATGAACTTCCTAGTCCATTCACTTTGGGGGAGTACCCCGAACCAGTGACCAAGGGGAGGTTAAGCATATTAAGGTTAAATGATTATGGGAATCAATATAACCATGATGCTTTTAATGATTCATGAAATCACCTATGTTAAAGAGAAGTGGGGTCGCTTCGAATGGATTTGTGGGGAGGCGCAAATCCTAGAGCTCTCGCAGAACCAGGATAGTGATCAATGATCATAAAGGACACGACAATGAGGGGATGTGCCCGACTAGAGAGAGTCTTGTGTGAATGTGTATTGTCGTCTACACAAAACGGGGTTTGTTCAAAGACATCGCGTCTACACACCACCAGGACGCTAAGTATGCTTCACAAAGGAAGGTTCAATGGGAACACCTACCTATCCTGCAAGACTCAACTTTCGAGTTTTCATTGGAAATTTTGTGTGTTTGATCGATCTCCATTCATGTGGGGGATTGTTGGAATTTTGGACACAAAATAATTATATTTATGTGTTTGTTATATAAATAATTATTTATTTATTGGTTTAAGTTCTCGTTTTATAACGAACAATACCATGTCCAAATTGAAGCTAAGATGAATTAGATATCGATAGGGGTGTAAACAAGCCAAGCCGGCTCCCAAGCTACTCGGGATCGGCTCGAAAAAAGCTCGAATCGAGCCGAGCTTAAACGAGCTCGAGCCCGAGCTCGAGCTCAGATTATTGCTCGTTTACTAAACGAGCTCGAGCCCGATCTTCAGAAATCGAGCTCGAACTGGCTCGCGAGCCTAAACGAGCTTTTTGTTTATATAGTTTTTTATTTGCATATTAAATATATATAAATACATATTTACGTAAATTATATTATTAAATATATTATTATGATAAAAAAAATAGTTAAATAATATATATTATGTTATATATAAAAGGTATGATTATAAATAATTATAAAAGTAATTATAAAAAAAATAAAAATTTAATAATTTAACAATAAACGAGCCGAGCCCGAGCTGAGCTCGAGCTTGAAAATTTTCTGACGAGCCGAGCTCGAGCTTTATAAATAAAACTATAAATGAGCCGAGCTCGAGCTCAAGCTTCCTAAAACCAAAACGAGCCGAGCTCGAGCCTAAGCGAGCTCGGGCTCGGCTCGGCTCGTTTACACCCCTAGATATCGATGCTCGAAGTTGAGTGGTCGGAATGAAGAAAGTGAAACTTGGGTGATTATAGTAGGAATTGTTGAAATTTCTTGCATAATGCTAATAAAGTCATGTATTGATTAACATGGATGTTTTATGTTTTGACTAAGTCTTTTAATAAATATTATGAATGTTTATTATGGTTTAAAATTGACATTAAACATGTCATGAATGAAACAAGAGTTTTAATTTGGTCTCATAAAACATTTCATAAATCAAATGGAAGTTTTGATTGTGAGTCATAAAACTCATATTAATGTGAATTATTTAGCATGAGTATATAAGAAATTTATTTTCTTTAGTATCAACAAGTTTCATAGAAATTTAGAGATAAGCATTCTTTAAATTGTTCTTCCTACACCATTATCTTTAATCTTTTTCCATATAACATCATAACACATATTTTACCACTTGATCTCTTGGGTCCAAGGCACTCTCCTGCAGTACATACTGTTTTGGCTGTTGTACCCTGGGAGACAGACGCGTTGTCTTGAGTAGAGACGCGAAATCTGTTTTAACGGACTCGTGTCTAACATGATTCTTAGCCACAACCGTCAATCTTTTGTTTGTTAATTGTTGCAGTCAAGAGGTGTAGTTAAAGATTCGAACGTGATAAAGACTCAAGTCAAGAATACTATATGAAGACTTTTTAGTATATACTAAAGATGGATGTTCGAATCAAGTTTGGTACATAAATATTGTTATATTTATTTTTCTAGTCGTATATGTAAACGATATTGTACTAAAATACTTCCTATGGCTAACGAGAGTATCGTTATAATTACAATCTTTTAATACAAAAGTGAACCTGCTTCTTACATTTAGATACCCCTCTACCTCGCCATAACGGAAATGATAACCTTGATCCACAGCTTAATAGTAATCGATCTCCACATCTACTTATATGGCAAATCTTTGTTAACATCCAACTAAACTTTGAATCCACGAACCTCATTTTTCCATTGAAGCAATAACGAAGGGATTCAAGAAGTTTACGAACTTGTTTCAACATATAAAAATGTGATATGTAATAAATGCCAATAGAGCCAAGGACGAAGAAAGGAGCATTGAACGACCTCCACTGGAACGTAAGTTAACTTTCTAATTAGAAAGCCTATTCTAGAATCTATTCTCAAACACTTGTCATCCTTAAACTCTTGATAAGTTTAGCCTAAATCGAAGACGCAATAAGAAACAAATCCCTTACAGGCCTAAGTCTATTCATCTTTGCAAAAAGATCCACCTTATGGAAGTGACAACCGACCCCATATAAACCTGATGTATTCGAACTTTGTTTCAGACCTGAAGCCAAATAAGAATACTTGAAAACCCTTACAATGTTCCTAGTATTATCAGAGTCCACTCATCAAGAAAAAGAACATCATCAGCATAAAACAAATACTTAATACAAAGACTATCTTTACCTAAATTAGCTCCCTAAAAGGACTTGCATGAATGTCCTTTCTAGCAACATTAGGACCTTCCATTGCAATAATAATTAGAAACGAAGAATGGTAATCCCCTTGTCTTAAACATCTTTGTAGAAAAAAATCCAATGTCCGCTATCATATACTAATTAACACCGAAGATCTGGTGGCTCTTAAACATTGCTGAATCTACTTAATCCAACAATTATATAGCCCAAAGATATCATGATTTTTCCAACTAATCAATGGAATGTGAGCCATAGGCTTTTCAAATCAAGTTTTAAAACCATTAATTTCTTCTTCTTTTTCTTGTACAGGTCAACAGTATCATTCATTATAAGGGTTATGAAGAATGTGATGACATTTGATGAAAGTAGGTTGTTCTTAACCAATAATGGAATTCATAACCCGAGGCATCTAATTAACTAAATGTTTAGAAATAATTATATATTGAAAACCATTTAAACTATTTCGTCTAACATTAGTGACCATTAAAGGATTGAGTTTTAGGAATCAATGTATGCAGAAAGAAATATAACCTTTAACAAACAAACCCAAGTATGTCATCTTTAAATGTTTCTCGATACTTCTTTATATGAAAAAGCAAAAGAGAAACCATTTAGACCAAGAGACTTCTCAATACATAAGACTAAGTTGCCTCCTTAACCTCCTTCATCATAGCCATAGATTCTAAAGAACCAGATTGTTTCCTTGAAATCGATTTAAACATCCTTCGACGACAAACAACCTCCACCTCGTTATCACCCTTGAATATATGTAGGGTCAAGAATTCACTTTCCTTCCCACTACATGTCTTCGGATCGAAAGTTGTCTTATCCGTTTGTTTTGATAATGCGAAACAAAATTAACGTTTTCATCACCTTTAGTACTTCAATTAGTTTTTTTTTTTTTTTTGTTTTTTTTTTTTTTTTTGTCTTTTGAGCTAAATCTAAATTATGCATGTTATTAAACTAGCCTAGACTTATAACAATATCACCCCGGGAACGAACCTAAAGTAAAAGCCGAGCCCATAGTCAATATCTCTATAAATAGAGGCCAATCACAATAGAAGATTCACCTGCTTAATCAACCCGTTTAATGTGTTCAACTTTTCCTTAAAATGATACAAGAAATTATCGCATTTACTCATGCAGGATTATTGCAAGATAAACAAATATAAGTTTACGGTATATTTACTTAAAAAAAGATAAAAAGTTCAATAGAAAATAACTGTATTATGCTTTTAAGGAAAAAAGAATAAACTTTGTGAAGATCGCTTAGAGCAATATTTTTATTATTAAGTTGCAAACCATCAGATAATGTGAATTAAGAAAACTGTTATTAGTTCCTCTAATTTTAATAATAACCAAAAGATCTTTGCTTTTATCGTATCAAAATGACTAACTCAAAATATGATATGTTTTCTAAAGTAGTGTTGTTTTCTAAAGTAGTGTGTGTTGTTGTAAAGAGAAAAAAGTATATTTTTAATTATGTTTTTAAAATATTTTACTAAAGTAACTGAAACTTATTACATATATAAAAATAACTCAACTTTTGATAAACTTCTTTTTAAATGTGTATGTTAGAGTTAATTTTTCAAAATGTAATCATAATTAAGTCTCCCTCTCTTCATCCACTTCTCTGTTGATGATATCCTAATGAGATTCTTCTTGATTGCATTCAAACTATAGTGCCCCGGATACTATCATTACAATACCTTCAAAATTCTCTTTACACCAAATCTTTTTACTCTTTTATATTCCTTTCACATTTTTAAATTGGAAACCACTATAAATGACAAAACAAGAAGTTAAACGTTATAACATAATTATATTTATATCTATATCTATAACATATAATAAAATAAACTTTTTTTACACACGTGTCATAATTCTAGTATATCAAACGACACATGTCATTATTCTATTATATCAAAAAAAATTATTTACCGCCTATCTCTCATAATAAATACGAAAATTATAATAACAATTAATTTGACTTTTTTGTATAACTAAAATATGTTAAAACAAACATATCTATATTTGTGTTTCTTATATCTCTCATATTAAATGATAATTATTTTAAATAAGTAAATTAAACTATCAAACATTTAAAATATATATATTCATATTACAATAACTTATTAATACATACTAAATTATATGATTTCAGTCATATTTTATCTTTAAATATAACGTAATAATTTTCTAATTTTATTATTTGTTATATTTTTTAGATATTTATTATATTTTTATTTTATCAATAACTAGTAACATCTAAAAAATAAAATATTTATAAAACTAATAGTCTTAACATGTTTTAATTTTTCCACCCATATATTACATGGGATCTAACCTAGTCTATATCTATATTTTTTTACTCTAATAAAATAGTAACTTAGGTTGACAAGTGACAGCACCACATTTAATCTCACCAAAATTTTCCCGCTTCTCTATCCTATTAAATAATTACCTTAATTACCAATAATATTATTTAACCCTTTTTAGAATGAAAATAGTTTTTTAATAAATTAAGAAAAAAATCTTTTTATTGATGTTATTTCTAAAAAATAAATTTTTATAAAACATCAAAATTTTCTAAAATTAATGTTTTTAAAAAGTTAATTTTTTATAAACCAAAAATAATTAAAATTAAATATTATAATAAGAATTTCTTTAATTTTGAATATGATTTGAAACAAAATAGTTTTATTATGTTTAATATTTTATTTGTTAAACCCGTGTAATACACGGGTTACTATAACTAGTATATAATAAAGGAGTAACTAGGACGCCACATGGCACTCTCCTGTTACTACTCAAAAACAATTTTCCGCCTAAACTAATATATTATATAACTTAAAAATATTACTTTTTATTTTTTATTGATTTATATAATACATTACTTAATCCAACGAACATTTATACATTTATGAATTATATAGTTTTCATATTTTTAACACGTATATTACACGCCATCTAACCTAGTAATATTGATATAATATTTTTTAAGAAATATATTTTGGGGTTTTTCTAAAATGTGTTCTTTGTGTAAATATGTTAATATAGTTTCGGTTACTAACATTTTACGACATCATATTTGCCACTAGTCCATTACTCCTAAAATTTGGAGTTCATAGTTTCCTGGTTATAATAATGGTGGTATTTGCAAATCATATATATTTATATTTTAGAGTAAATTACAAATTTTGTCTTTTAATTATGTTTAAAATTATAGATCTTGTACTTAAACTTTAAAAGTTACACTAAACGTCCTTTATTTTAAAACTTATCACGCTTTGTGTCCTTTCTACTAACAAAAGTTAACTTTTTCAGTTAGTTTTGTGTAAATGGACCATTTTGCCCTTATCCCTTAAATGATGAAATCTGCAATTATCATTAATATTTTATTTTTCTATTTTGTTTTTATTTTATTTATCTTATATTTTTAGTTACTTTTTATTTTATAAACTTATCTGAAATATTATTACTTAATTAACTTTAATTTTTTTATAAAATATACTTTTATTTATAGATTTTTAATTTATTATATTTTTTGTTTCTAAATATACTTTAAATATTAGTGAAAATTACAGATTTCATCCTTTAAGGGTAAGGGCAAAATGGTATTTTACATAAAACTAACTGAAAAAGTTAACTTTTGTTAGTAGAAAGGACAGAATGCGTGATAAATTGTCAAATAAATGACGCTCAGTGTAATTATCAAAGTTTAAGGACAAGATCCGTAATTTTAAGTATACTTAAAGGATAAAATTTATAATTTACTCTATATTTTATTATTATTATTTTTAATTAGACCATTAAATCAAGTATTATTTTATTTTTAATATGTGTATACTATTGCTAAAAATTTTTAAAAATAAATAATAACATGTTTTCAAAAGTTAAAACGGTTATCGCAATAATAGAGAGTTAACATATATATATATATATATATATATATATATATATATATATATATATATATATATATATAAATAAGGGTTGGTTAAAATAAAAAAAAATAGATTTGTGTAAAAAGTCTAAAATATGATCTCAGCTCTATATTTTATAAATCTATGGTTGACACTACAAAGAATTCGTCTATTAGCAGCAACGTATGTCCCAACAAAAGGAGCACTTTGTCGCCACTATAACTATTAGCGGCGACTATTCGCCGCTAATGCGTCGCTGCTATTGATTAGCCGCTAATGGTCAAAAATTCGCCGCTAATGATCAATGTTTTTTTTAATTTTTTATTTAAATATTTTCTTGTATCTAGTTTTACAAACCAACCAATCATACATCTAATCTAGATTTCCCAATAACACAAAATACACTAACTAGTATTCATAAACGACATACAATGTTCATACGTACATAAACGTTAAGTAGGTTAAATATATTGTTTAACTTAAATACAAAGCTACTCAAAAACAAACTTAAACTAGGTATCCAAAACGCTATTCATCCTCGTCGTCGAAATGATCTTCGTCATCTTGATTTGGAGCCTTTTGCGAAGCAATCAACTGTGTAATTTGTGACATAAAATTTGTATTTTGGAAGAAACTTGAAATTTGACCCTACAAAACAAAATATGCATTATAAGTTATTGTATTTTGACAAAGTATATATATTATAACATAACATGTTCAACTTTAAGTATATTAACGTAACACATCATGCTATAAGTCATTTTGACCCGTTTAACCTCAAATCATGTCATTTTCACCCGTTTTGCCGTTTAAACTAAAACGCAGATAATTTAAGTCTATTTTTGTAATAATAGTCAAAATAACATAAACCCACTATGATACACTTAACACTTAAGTCATTTTAACCCGTTTAAACTCAAATCATGTCATTTTCACCCGTTTTGACCCGTTTAAATTAAAAGTTTCATAATATAAGTCTATTTTAGCAATAAAGAGTCAAAATAGCCAAATCAACTATGATACACTTAACACATCCAGCTTTAAGTCATTATGACCTGTTTAACCTCAAATCATGTCATTTTCACCCGTTTTGACTAATTTAAACTAAAACTTCGATAATTTAAGTCTACTTTAGCCATAAAGAGACTAAATAACATAAACCCACTATGATACACTTAACATTTAAACTCATATCATGTCATTTTCACCAGTTTTGACCCGTTTAAACTAAAATTTAGATAATTTAAGTATATTTTAGAACCCACTATGATACACTTAACACATCCAACTTTAAGTCATTTTTACCTGTTTAACCTCAAATCATGTATTTTTCACCCATTTTTATGCGTTTTGACCCGTTTAAACTAAACTTAGATAATTTAAGTCTTCTTTAGCCACAAAGGCTCAAAATAACATAAACCCACTATGATACACTTAACACTTAAGTCATTTTGACCCATTTAAACTCAAATCTTGTCATTTTCACCCGTTTTGACCTGGTTAAACTAATACTGAGATAATTTAAGTCTAATTTAGCATTAAAGAGTCCAAAGAACCTAACCCATTATGATACAGTTAACACATTCAATTTTAAGTCATTTTGACTTGTTTAACCACAAATCATGTCATTTTCACCCATTTTGACATGTTTTAACCCCGTCTAAACTAAAACTTAGATAATTTAAGTCTACTTTAGCCATAAAAAGTCAAATTAACATAAACCCACTATGATACACTTAACAATTAAGTCATTTTGTTTAAACTAATCTCTTTCGAAATATACTTACATATTATTGCTCTGCTACCTCGCTATCAAATGTCCCATATTTACCAATATGAGCATCATGAAACATCTCAAGTCTGCTCTTATTTTGTTTAACTTTAAAAAGTATACTATATATTGTAAAAAATATACTTATATATAGTACACAAAAATATATATTTAAAGCATTACCTTCTTGTAACAATAACTACTATATGAAGCAGTCTCCCCTCGATCTGTGTATTTTTGTTGTTGACGATTTGTTTTGTTTGAATTTGACGCATTTCTATATGCGTCACTCATGAAATAGTCAACGGTTTTACTCTAATTTTCATGATTCATGCCCATTGTAGGGTTGTCCCTTGCTTGCTCTACATTTTCGTATCCTCCAACACGGTCAAAATGTTGTTTTGCCATATTTTTCCAGTCTTTGAATCGCTTTATAAAGATCGAACGAATGCCACCCTCTATTTGAGTGTGTTCACGATCTCGTTCAATATCATTAAAGTTAAAGCATCGCTACATTTAAGTTAAACAAAAAAAAGTTAGTTAAGTAAAAACAATTAACGAACATGTAACTTATAAAAAGTTACAGCCATATGCTCTTCCAAGGTATTCTTCTGAGCATCGGAAAGATTTTCATAAGAACGTACGTTAAAAGGATTAGCCTTCATATATATCCCCATCTCGCAAACAAACATATCATTAAGTTTACCGACGGGGGTATACATGGTAGCTCTATCAAAAGGGAGAGATAAAAGTCTTCCTTTTTTGGCCAGCTCCTACTATAGTTTTTTATTTTTTGCCTTCCCTTTTGTTTTTCGAGAAGACGTACCAGCAATTATAATAAATTTTAATTAGTTGCAATACATATTAATAATAATTGAATAAACATAGTAAATAAATAAATTATAATAACAAATGGAGGAAGTGGTAGATCCCCCGCGTCATCACCTTCATGACTCATGACATCGACCATAAGGTATACCAAAACAATCCACAGTGATATCTTATCTTGAAAAATTATAAGGTATAGATCATAATGTTAAAATAAGAAGACAGTTTTCTACTACAACATGAAATACAAACAAAGTTTCATATAAATAAATACGTATACAAATCGTAACAAATCTTCAATCACTTCCTATACTTTAGTATCTTTGTCAGACCCTTCCGTGTCATAATCAGATCATCTTCAACATAATCATCCTCGTCCTTAGACACCTCATCAGTGGTAACAGTTAACATATTAACTTCGGTTGCAGTCTCACTTTCAGTGACATAAGTAGGCATGTTAGTCTCGCCTTCGGTGACATAAGTACTGTAAAGATTACACTTGGAGGCTGATGCAACCAAAGAGCTCTCAGTATGCAACATTGAACTACAAGAAAGTTACCTTGAAAGATTTTATACAACTCAGTGAATTATGCTAAGTATAAAATCTTTCGAAGGCAACGAGCATTTCTTCCGAAGCCAAAGATGAAGTCTTCCAAAGCTTGACAGACAAAGTCTTCTCAAGCCAAGGGACAGATTTCTTTTGAAAACAGAGAGGACATGTTTTCTCTGACATACTTTTGACAAAGTTGAAGCACTTTTCGCTGCCAGCTCTAAAGACTCAGCAAGTTATACAAGTTGGTGATAATTCCATACTTTTGTCAAATTGTAGAATATGGTCTTTGTCTGTAACTTTCCAATTTTGTACTATTTTATCTTTTAGTATTAGATAAAGATGTGAGCTATGACATGTCATAGTCACATGTCAAAAGACAATCTGCCTTTTAACTTTACATTGATCATGTTGTCTAGATTAGTGTTTCCGGCCGGCTTTCAAAGTATGGTCGGCTGTAAGATATAGTATAAATTGTCTCAAGTACTTGTATCTTATAGTATGTTTTGTAACACTTGTAAAAGAACTTGAGAGCAATATACATCATTCTTGAAAACCAATATTATCTTTTTCTTGTTCTTGTTCTTGTTCTGTCTCATATTTACTTGTGTTCTTAGTATCATCAATATAAACTCGGTTTCCTATTTGATTTGTTAAGTGTTCTAAGTCTCTCCTCATTGTAAACTTGTTGCATTGAACCCCTTCAATGGTCCTGCAAGTAGGCATGTTATGAAAATACCGGGTGAAGTCAATGAAAAGTACACTATTAGATAAAGAGTGGTTGTGAACGGCGTCAAGATCTTTTGTCAACTCATTGTCAACATTTTGAATGTTCTCCACAAGGCCATCATTGAATGTAGGTCGATCCTAAACTTTTTTGACGATTAACATTCTCGACGACCCACCGGTGATTATTGTTTTGATTTTTTCGAGAAGGTTCTTAGATGCAGAGAACACTTGTTTAGCTTAGGAGGCAATTATGAGTTGATCGTCTTTGTGCCATTCACGTTCTTTGTTGATACTAATGATATTATTGTCATATGAAACACCCCTTCGAGTATCGAACCATTTGCAACGAAATAGGACTGTTGAATACCCATTTGCATAACGTAACTTAACAATCTCTTCAACTTGTCCATAATATTTCTCACCATTCTCTACCTCCACTAAAACACTTGAATTTTGCTTTGTGCGTTACGCATCACAATCAACTACCATAAACCTCACACTGTTGGCTATACAAGTACTCTAACTATAGGCATTTACACCCACAACCATTGAAAGAGCATAAACTCTGAGTGAAATTTTTGAGAATTTTGTATTTTCATCGAATAAATCTAAGAAAATAAAAAATAATGTGTCTTATATATGAAATACCTAACAAATATATAGTAATAAGTGTTATATATTGATTACCTTCTCGAGAAACCATGTTTGAAATTTGGTTTAAATATCCTCATATGGAGATTCAGGTTTAAATTCACTACATTATTGATAAAAATATACAATAAGTGAGGAATGAAAATATAGTTAAGTAATGATAAAATGTTAAAGATAGAAAATTTTACTTCATGTAGTGTCTGACTTCTTGACAGCTATCGCCGCTATTAGTGTTGCCGCTATTGGCTTGTGTCACCGTTAATTTAGTCTCCACTAATATTAACATTTCTTATAGTGTGAGATTAATTTTTAGTACAAAAAGTTGTCATAATGTTATTATGGAAAACTCACTTTTGTTGACTTTTTTAAATTTCCCAACTTTATTTAAACATTCATAACTTTTTTATACGATATAATTTTTTAAATAAATCGCACCATAAAATCAAGCGTTTTTTCCTTTTTAATGTAAGTATAGTATTGCATTACTTTTTTGAACAAAAAACATTGTTACGAAAATTTATTGTTTTATGATAAAACAGTACGTTATGTGCTGTTTTACGGTAATACAACACTTTTGTGTTGTTTTACGTTAAGACATTCATTATGTGTTGTATTAGAGTAAAACAACATGTTTTGTGTTGTCTTATATTAAGACGTTAGTTAAAACTATTCTAAAACTATGTTGCTTTACGATAAGACAATGCATTTTGTGTTGTTACGTGATAAGAAAACACTTTCTATATTGTTTTTCGTTATGTATTGTTTTACGGTTTTCATGTTTTGTATTGTTCTAGGTAAAAAATTATACAAAACAACATATATTTATGTGTTATTTATAATAAAAATAAGTGTAAATTACAAATATTGTCCTTTAAGTATTACTAAAATTACAGATCTTTTCCTGAAACTTTAATAAGTACACCGACTATATTTTATTTGATAATTTATCACGATTTCCGTCCTTTAAACTAACTAAAGTTAGAAAATTCTATTAACTTTCTAATAGATGACAATTTTGCCCTCCACATTTAAAGAACAAAATATGAACTTATACTAATCTTGTATTTTATTTTGTTCTTTTAGTTTATTTACTTAATTTTCTTCTTTTTTTTATTTTCTCATCACTTTTATCTTGCAGACTTATTTTAAATACAATTAATTATTTGTGTTTAAAATTCATAATTTCATAATGATTTTTAGTTTATTAAAATTTATTATTTGTTAAGTTTAGTTATGTACGTTTCTGTTAATTAAAAAAATTCAGATGGTATTTTTTAAACTAAAGATAAAAATACATAAACTAGAAATAAAATATGCTAAAACTAAAAATAAAATATAGATAAATTATTAAAATAAATACTTAAAACAAAATTAAAACATAAACATAAATATACTTAATTATTAAACATTGAACCAAATATAACTATTCTGATGTTATTTCTTTATATCTATATAATACTAGCAATAACGCCCGCACGTTGCTGCGGTTGCAGCGGACTTCATGTTAAGACAGCTTGTGTAGCATCCTTAATATACAATTCCCCTAAACTATTCCCTCTTGATGGGTTACGATGGTCATCATCACCATCATGGTATCTCTTCTGGTGGTAATCTAATGTTGTTTGAATGTTGTGAATTTTAAATTCACAATCACTTGGGAAAATATGTAACTTATATTGGGTGTTCATAAGTCTTCTTATCCAATCACTCAAATAGTCAAACTAATCAAAATGAAAGAAATCAAGAATGATACAAAAGCAATTTGAAAGAAATCAAGAATGATACATAGGCAAAAGATAAGAGCCCTAATCACAATCAACCTAAATATCAATCATAAAATATATATAACAAAAATAGGATTTAGAACAAGTGTACATTAGAGTTTAAGCCCTCGAGCGCCAAACCAAACTGGAATTGAGATCGAACAACAGACGATTTGTGATCAAAAGAAACAAAAGCACACAAATTGAATGATTTTAGGGTGGAACCTACAAACATAGAATAATAAAAACTTGATCCAACTAATAAAAGAAAATTACCTTAATATTTACAAGGAATAAATGCATCTGTATCACTTTCACTCAATGTATAACTTGCTCTACTTACCTCCTCAGCTGGCCTGCCATGGATGACAATAAAAGAACATATGTGGAAATCTATGTAGCCTTCATCTAGTGTTTTGTTTTTAGGCATCAAGACTTCCATTTTAATGGCAGCTAACATAGTCTAGACATAAAAAAACAAAAAAAAAACAACAAAAGATGGTACCTTAGTAAATCTCCATCCCCATCTCCCTTTTTTCTTATACATATCGAGATCCTATTAGACCAACACAACCAAGAAAAATTGTAAACAACCATATCAAAGGGGTGTTCGGATTTGAGTTTTGAAAAGTAATTATCTATAAACATTGGATGAGCATACTCTACTTCTGATTGTTTTGGATAATTGGTTTAAGAATAGTTGCAACATATAATCTTTTTTAAGATAATTTTACTCCAATATAAAAAATTCTCAAATTTATCATATGACCCTAAATAATCAAAAACACATTAGCCATTGAATTAAAAACATAAAAAATCATCATTTGTAATCAACACACTAGAAATTTAAAGATGACATAAACATGTTGATGCTAAGCAAACTATTATCAAGATGACAGATACATATTAACCAAATCATATAGTTCATCTCAGTAAATTGACAAAAATATAGCGAATCATCAATTCAGAACCATAGTATAACATTAATTTAAAAACAAATGTTGATAGTGACAAAGTATTTAACAAAGGTCAAAATCAATGGTTATTAATTTATAGTTTAATATCCTAATTTGACATTTCCCTAAATTTGTCATGGTTATTGCAAGGAACTAGTGTATAATCTTATCTAGCAACAGATTATCATAATCTCCTTGTAAGTCATCAGAATTGAACCATCAATTTTCACATGATTCATCCATCAACCTCAAAAAACTGTTACAAGCACATCCTCCCTTCACAGAGTGGATGTTGATGATGAATTGCCGGAGGACCTGAACAATTTTAAGAAATGGTCAAATTGGTGACGCAAGATGAGGACGACTATAACAAGCTAACTGATCAATTAATCATACCTGGTCGGCTTTGTCGGTGTGGATGTTGAGATCAAGTTGATGAGAGTAGAAAATTTATAGGGGGAAAGAGATGGTGACTCGATCAATCATTGAAGGGGAAGGGGTTTGAAATTGGAAAATAATGTAAGGCCTTGGGATTCCGATGGAGCGTAACTGATGGGTTTATGGAAATGAATGCGAAACCAAGGGTCTTGTAAGGACCTAGCCTCTATGGATTACAATATCAAGTGAAAAGTAAAAACTCAAATCATGCGAGAAATACAAGGAAGCGAAAACTCCAAGGTGATGGATAAAAATCTCATCGCGTGAAAACATGGAGTTGCCGCGCGAGAACATCTGGATAGTATATATAGATGTTTTTTCTTTGTATTTCAATATGTGTGTGTTCATTTGTAAAAGTGCTCTGAGGTTGAGAGAGCAGAGAGATGTGTGATAGGCCACCTGAGGGGAGCTCATCTCGGGTGGATCGAGATTAAACGATGTAAACTCCTTTGATATTGTAATCGTTTGATTAATAATATTAGATTGAGTTTGTTTGAAGTTCGTTGATATCATACACGCACACATCCGTCTTAATTTGATTATCAGTGCAATAATATGTGGAATCGATCGTGATGAGGACTTTACATTTGGTATTAGAGCAAGGTGTTGCTCTTGATACATGGATTTTCATTCCGCAATCATCCGTATTAAGACGTTAAACATGGAGGTTGAAGATCTAAAGGTTTAGATTGAGTTTGGACCGGTTTCGAAGGAGAAGAAGGTGAAACTGAGGGTGAACACACATGAAATCGGCTTTGTTACATCAGTACGCTCGGTATCTTCAAATTTTGGTGGAAAACGAAGATTTGAGACCGTAGCAGTGATTCAAAATCATAAGAGTCGATTTTGGTCGAAGTTTTCGCGGGAGTAATTGTATCATGCGAGAACTTTGCAAAAATAACCGCATTTTACGAGAACTTTTTCATGAGAGAACTTTTCATGCGAAAACTTTCATGCGAAAACATTCATGCGAAAACTTTCATGCGAAAACTTTTCATGCGAGAACTTTTTCATGTGAGAACTTTTTCATGAGAAAACTTTTCATGAGAAAACTTTTTCATGAGAAAACTTTTTCATGAGAAAACTTTTCATCAGAAATCATGAGAAAATTTTCATGCAAAATCTTCGCAGCAGTAACCGTCATTTACGAAAATTTTCTCATGCAAAAAATTCACCATGTTAAAACATCATCATCCATAAACTATGACCGGAAGATGTTAGATGATTTGAAGTTTGGTACTTAAACAAGGGGTTTTAGTGATGCTTGATCAAGTTCAAGATTCTATATCTACAACATTTTATTCGGGTCGTTCGTGAATTAAAACTTGACAATATGTTCTTATCTTATCTTACTGATGGGGACAATGATAGAACGAGTTGATTAAGTGAAAAATCAAAATTGTTTGGTATTCTTGCTTTGAAAATATGGGCTTATTACATTTTACTTACGGGGAAGAATACTTTAGATGATCTAGTTCGTTGTCACAAAATCTTGTCATCGGATTGAAGAATTGGGTTCTTCGGGAATCTAAAATGGAAGTTGGATCTCTCTGTCGTATGCCTAATACATCTTAAGTTGTAAGTAATCAAGATCGAACGGTTTAATCTTGATTCAGACATGATATCCTTTGTGAACTATACACTAGGAGGAGGTTAAAATTGAGGGGGAATACTAAAGTGAAAGATACCCGAAGATCAGATAATTCTTGAAGATGAGTGACTGAAGTCAAACATAGCTTGATATCATAATCCATAGGAAGAAATTGTAATTACTTAGCCTTTATGGATTACAATATCAAGTGAAAAGCAAAAACTTAAATGATGCGAGAAATACAAGGAAGCGAGAACTCCAAGATGATGGATAAAAATCTCATCGTGCGAAAACTTGGAGTTGCCGCACGAGAACTTGATGTTCTCGCTCGAGAATATCTGGATAGTATATATAGATGTTTTTCCTTTATATTTCATTATGTGTTTGTTCATTTGTAAAAGTGCTCTGAGGTTGATAGAATAAAGAGATGTCTGATAACCCACCCGAGGGGAGCTCACCTTGGGTGGATCGAGCTTAAACGATGTAAACTCCTTTGGTATTGTAATCGTTTGATTAATAATATTAGATTGAGTTTGTTTGAAGTTCGTTGATATCACACACGCACACATCCGTCTTAATTTGATTATCAAGTGCAACAATATGTGGAAACGATCGTGATGAGGACTTTACACGTCTTAAAGTGGATAACGACAACCCTCATGTTTCAGGTGGATGTAAGTGGCGGGTCGATTGGGAATCACTAAATTGAGGATGGAAGAGAAGATTGAAACCGGTGTGCAATTCAGTTTACTAGGATTCAATTGAGGGATGAGAAGATATTTGATTATTTAATTTTTCTGGCTGAATTTGAGATGAGGAAGAAGTAAATGAGGGCATCGATGGAAGAAAAGTGAAGATTAGCGTGAATTTACGTGACACCTTACGTTTTCAGGTTAACATCATCAAACTTAACCGTTCCTAATTGAAACAAATTTTAACATTTTATAATTAGCAAGTTTTCCTTGATTAATATTACAAGTAATATTAATATAGTTAATATAATTACATTTAATTTATTTATCCTAATCTAAAGTTCTTGTATAAGTTTAATTTTAAAAATAATATAAAATAATAATAATAATAATAATAAATAATAATAATAATAATAATAATAATAATAATAATAATAATAATAAATAAATAAATAAATAAAAATTAACTTTTAAAAGAAAAACCATCCCTATAACTTTTCCCGTAACCGACTCCCCTATTCAACCAAATTATTCTTAATCTCGATCTCCCTCTCTAGCTATAATCGCTCTTTCAAAACCCTACCCTACTGGTTGCAGCCGTGATCCCCCACACTCAAGCAAACAGTTTCTGGAACGGTTTTCTCTCCCTCTCGTGATTGACCCGTTTAAACTCGGCAGCCCCGTTCACTGTTGTACATCTCCGGCAACTCCGCTCGTCAACGGCAGTCCTTGACGACTGACGCTTCATATCTTGTTCGGTACGAATTACTCGCTTATTATTCTTGTTCATTACGATTGGGTTTCGGGAAATCGAGTTACGGTTTTCGCGTATGGTTGCGTACGGGTTCAAGGGTTGTGGTAATCGAGTTGTGTTTGTGTGATGCGTTCGGTTATATGAATGCGTATGCATGTTGTGTGTGTTCTACGATGGGTTTGTGTGTGTTTCCTTCGTATGTGTATATTCTGATATGTGTGTGTATGTTAAGCAGTAGGTTTGTGTGGTTGTTGTTGTGTTGGCAACATGTATGCATGATGGTATGATTGCATGCATATGATGGTGTGGTTGTGATTTGTGTGTAGTCAATTTATTTAATATGTGTGTGCTATATGTTATGCATACATTATATGTATGTGAATGTTTGTGTGTAATATATATAGATCATAGATATGGGTGAGATGTGAGTAGTATTATATATATATATATATATATATATATATATATATATATATATATATATATGTGTGTGTGTGTGTGTGTGTGTAATATATATTATATAGTGTGAGTACTATATATATATATTGTATATTTGTGTGGGTTGATATAATAGATAGTGTAGGTGTATGAACTCGTATATGTAAATTACCATAAGCGGGTTAAGAATTGATCATTATGCATTAAGATGTGTGGGTTATGTATTACTAAATGTATGGGTTTTATTAAAAAACAAGAAGTCATATAAATAATATATATATATATAACAAGTGCTTTTATGTATGATCCGGACTAAGGATGAGTAATTGGGTCTTGTGTTTGAGTGAGTTTATGTATGATGGTGCTTGCATGGACCCGAGTCGTGAACGTGAAATCGTATTGTTCAGATTCTTAACAATTAATATTAATCTAGTAATTTATAACCTCAGGTAACAAGGAAGCTTAATTTATTGTTCGCTGCATTAATCGTTGTTGTGCATTTAAGGTGAGTTTACAGCCCCACTTTTCTTATACTCTTTTTGGGGAAAGAAACATGTTCTTTTTAAATATTATTTTGTTAGATCAGTATTACTGTATTATCACCTGTTTACTAGTGTTGTACCAATTTAAGTCCTCACTTTCAAACCGTTAATTTATGTACTTTAGCGAGTTAATTTTGAGTAGATCTACTGGGTTTGACAAACCCCACCCGGGCTAGTCGCGCTAGCACGACTGCACATCAAACGGGTGTTTAATTGACCTAATTTCTGTTGTTGTGGTCTGGTAACCACAGCCGAGGCATTCATTACTTGTCAGCTTCGGTTGCGAACTTCATACACTATGTAACTTGCTATGTAGACTAACTATCGACTTGATATACTTTGTTTACTAGATCTGTTTACTGATTTTATTACTGTTTACTAAAACCTGTGAACTCACCAACCCTGTGTTGACACTTTAGCATGTTTCCTTCAGGTTCTTAAGGTATGCACGGTTAGAAACATCTCATCAATTCATGCATTTCTGATTTATTGAAACGGTCAAACGATGTTTTCTGCAAATTATATTTATTTGGGTTGTGCGTGTTTATGTGATATTTGAAATTAAAAATGTTTAACTGATTATGTTTCCGCAATGTTTTCCTAAACTTATTATCAATTTATATTTTGGAATTATCTGATAATATTAAATGTTATGTTTTGTAATTACTGTGTCGTTTGGTGTAACTATCGGCTGAGATCCTGGTATGTCACGAACCTAACGGTAAAAACTCCTTTGTGCAAATTGAGGGTGTGACAGATTGGTATCAGAGCCACTCCTGTGTCGTTCGGAATGGTGGAACAAACCTCACCGGGGATGGTGAGTGAGTTCTCGGGCTCATCGAGGACGATGAGTCCAAAGGGGGGGTGATTGTGACACCCTGCATATATCCCACATCGGTCGTGCACGGGAGAGATTTCTGGTTCATAAGTAATGTCTGGTCTCTAATATCACCAACGCGTTTTGAGCGTATTGACTGTGGATGAAAGGAGAACTCCACAGTTAAGCGTGCTCAGGTGGGAGTAATCCAGTGATGGATGACCTCCCTGGTAAGTTTTTACCCGGGCAACCAAAAGCAAATCCGTGAGCTACTTGTGGGCAAAACGGATAATATTAGTGGTACGAGAGGCTGGGTGTTACAATTTAGGTGGTGACCTTTCGTATGGCGTCTTACAAAGTCAGTAAATTTACAATTTTGCCCATGGTTTATGTGTTATAAAATAGTAAAGATAACAATGACCGGAACATAGACACATAACATTTCTCCAGTTCCAACTACCCTGCGTATTTTTAATTTATTATTTTTAAATTTAGTTATGTACATTACATTAAAACCAAAAATATTCAGATAATATTTTTAAATTTAGTTATGTATGTTAAATACGTTTCTCCACTTCCGACGACCCTGTTTGAATTCTCTAATAAAAAAGGTATAGTTCTTCTAAGTTACAGTTCTTTTACGCACATAAGTAGGTTTAATACGACGTGGTGAATAAATTCTAATTTTTTCAGAAAACTACATGTTTCCAATAAAGAAGATGAACGGAAAACATGATTTAATACTTCAAGAATAAAAATCAAAGTATCGTGAGGTCACTATCCATCTTTCTTTTATGATTTTCTATGTATATATGATTTATTTAATATATATATATATATATATTAATAAAGTTCTCTAAATTTTATTGATTTTAATACAAAAACAAATAAATAAACTCAACATATAAAATATTATAATAACTTAAAAATCAATAAATGAAATTATATTTTTTAAATAAAAAAATTTAATTAATTAATAATATTTATGATAAACTTGTAAAACTGAAGTGATGTGAAAGCGGGAGAGGATTAATAAAATAAGTAAATAAAATAAAAGAATAAAGAAAATAAAAGATTAGTATAATTTACATAGTTCGTTCTTTAAAAGATAAGGGCAAAAATGTCAAATTACTAGAATTTAAAAGAAATATTTAACTTTAGTTAGTGAAAAAAATAAAAAGCATGATAAGTTTTCAAATAAAGCATACTGAGTGTACTTATCAAAATTTAAATGCACGTATCATAATTTTAGTAATACTTAAAGCACAATATTTGTAATTTACTCTAAAACTAACAAGTTAAATCACATTATGTATATAAATATATGTATCTACATATAAGAAGTTAAGTAATATTTATATATTAACTCTCTATTATTACGATAACCGTGTTAACATTTGAAAATCAATCAAAATTATTATTTTATTTATTGAAATAACATTGTATATACTCTTAAAAGCAAAGGTTGGTGGGGTTTCCCACCGACAAAGGTACCCCTTCAACTTTCACAAATGTCATTTTTGTCCCTTATTCATATTCTGTTTTTTTTCTTTCATGGTCTCATACGTACACACATCACATAGAGAGGGAGAGGACATCGGAATCAAACTTTCAACCCTTTGATTGCTTCTATAGCATCGATTAACAACGTCACGAAGCCACCGGACCCAACTGTCGGCACCAAATAGGACCAACCGCCGCTGTAACAACACCCTTTGCCAGCTGCCCGTGGATCAACGTAGCACTGTCGTTAAATCCACCCCCTAACAAAAGTTTAGACCCCTTCCACCTGGATATCGGCTTTTTAACCCACATTCACCTTAACAGATGTGATTTCAAACCCTTATAACAACGTCTTCGCAAACTTACCTCAATGATTTCTGACAATAAGCACCGCCTAACGATCCTCTTTCCTCCTTGGTTTTACATTCACGATCGCACATTTGCACCTTTTTATCTCTACGATCTTGGCGATGATTTCTGGTTTTTGATATGGAATTCAAGATCTGTGTTAAAGAGCAGATATGGACATTTGGAATAAGGATGGTGACTCAACACTAGCTTTACCATTTAGTCACTCGCTTCTTGATATATTTATAATTCAGCCCCCCTAGATTTATGAAATTTAGAGCTGAAATTACATGTTAAGGACTTTTTATAGGTTAACACATCCAACCACTCTTGCAGAGAAAATGAACGGTTGGGGTATTTTGGTCAAATCTGATTAATCATAATGATATCTACATTTTGACGTTAGTTTACGTTTTGACGAAGATTTTGTTTAAAAACGAGTTGAGTCAAATATAAAATGTTTTCTTACTTATTTTTTTGTACATTTTGGTTTTTCTACGTTTCGATTTAAGTTTTATTTGGAAATGCGTCGGGTCAGACTTAATATATTTTCATTTGATGGTGTAAATCCGATTTACTCTACATTTCGACGTAAAATTAGTTTAGAAACGCGTGTGAGGTTCATAATCTATGATTTATCATACTGCATACGAAGTCGTTGCATGTGGTTTTATATGTATGTTTTGACTTTGTCTGCGTTTTGACGTAAAGTATGTTTTGGAAAAAAGTTAGGTCAAATGTCATACGTTTTTAATCAACGGGATTGTTTCGAGTTAATCCACATTTCCACGTAAATTTAGTTTAGAATCAAGTCGACTCGATTGTAGTGTATGCTTTATCACGTCGTATACGAAGCCGCCGCAACGCTCGACGGGCAATAAACCTAGTTATAACACATATACCAAAATATATTCTTTTATGTGTATGTATAAATTCATAAGCGTAAAAGAGTTACGACTAGTGCAAGTTATTTACACCTGTGTAAATATTTACATGGTGTAAGTAACTTACACTAGTCGTAACTTTTTTACGTTTATGAATTCACATATATACATAAAAGAACGTATATTTGTATATGTGTAATGATGTTATTCCACCAAAAAATAATAATTTTGATTGATCTTGATGAATTTAACACGGTTATCGTAATAAAAAAGGTTTAACATTCGTTCCGCACCCTATATATAGGGGAGGGTTCAAATGGAACTCAATTATTTTGTAAGAACTTTAAAAACCAATATGAGCCACATATTTTTAAGGGCAAAATAGTAAATAATAATAACATAATAAAAAAATTTATAAAACAAAAATTAACATAAAAATAGAAAAAGTAAAATGAAGAAACTGTTACTTTTGTTTCCCTCTTTCATAAAAAAATTTTTAAAAAATTCATAAAAAATAAAAAAAAACTCGTTTTTTTATTAACATTATTTTACACATATATAATACCTAGAAATACACATGTGTAAAACATGATTTATATATGTTTAATAACGGATGAACGATTTTTTTTAAAAAATATATCAATATTGTACGCGTTGGAAAGATAAAAAAATATTAAAATTATTGGTGCAATTTTTTTGAAAAAATAATGTCGTGAAAAAAAGTTATGAACATTTAAAAAAAAAGATGGATTTGGCATGTGACTTGTATGTGACTTAATTGTGTGACTCATATTGGTTTCTAGAGTTCTCACAAAAAAAAGGTGGTTATCAAGAGAACCTACCCTATATATAAACGTCGATAATAACGAAACACTTACATATACGTAGCCTGTAGGAGCTATATGCACGTAACTTTTAGTTGTACACTTGGTAGCACGTATTTACATATACATAACCCATACATGTACGTAACTCTTACTTGTACACTTGTAACCCCTGGTTTGCACGTTTTTTAATTATAAATATAGTTTTTATTTGATCCCTCTCTTGTGTGTGTATATATATACATATATATATATATATATATGAACTATTGATCAAAAATTTAAATGATTTATTTTTATTCATTTGATTCTCACAAGTGCTATGTGTCTAAAGAAGAAAAAGAAGGGAAAGGACGAATGCGTGTATTTGTAAAAGATTACTACACATGCAAGTCACATGTAATCCCCCCTCCCCCCTTCAAATTATTTAAACTTCTGTAACTTTCTTATATTTAAAAAAATTTAAAAGAAACACCATAAGATATAGCGTTTTTTATTTTTTAAACAAGTATAAAATTTCTATATTTTTTTAAACAAAAAACGACCTAATTAATCTATGTTGGGCCTTTCTCAATGCTTGTTTTCTTACTTTCATTTCTATAGTAAATAGTAGCCAATGGCTCGCTCAAAGGAAAACCTAACAAGCCAATGTTTGCATTCGGGCGAGTGCATAGCCATTGATCTCGAGTGATCCTAGTCTACGATCTAGAGTCCCTAAGAAATTACTGTAAGATGTGAATGATACTTTTCTTTTAACTCTCCCTAAGATGAAGCTAGAGTCATCAAAGCCCCGATGAAATCCCCAAATAAAAAAGTTTAGTGAACTATTGAAGCTATCAATGTGGTTGATTAGGATTTGGTATTTCAAAACTAGGTATTTTTGTGGTGTTTTAAAACTGGATGATTTTATGGTGTTTAAAAATTGTATGATTTTATGGTATTTTAAAACTGGACAAATTTATGTTGTTTTCAAACTGAGTTACTATAAAAAAAAAAGATTGTTAAAACACCATAACAAAATTACCCAATCTAAGAAAGTATAGTGATAATCAATTGTTCATGACCATAAAATTACCTATGCATAAATGACTTGGCGATTTATAGTGTTTATGGTGTTCATGACCTAACGATTTATGATGTTTATGTGATTTTTGGACCTAACAATTTGTGGTGTTTATGACCTAACGGCTTGCGGTGTTTATAACCTGATGATTTATGGTGTTCATAACATGATGATTTACTGTGTTTATGACCTCAAAATTTATGGTGTTTTGCTTTTGGATATCTTTACGGCCATGAATCATTGATTTTCACTATACTCTTTTAAAGTGTGTAACTTCTTTTAAAAAAACTTAACATATTAAAAAGTTATGAACATTTAAACACGATGAGAAAATATGCATATGACTTGCATGGGTAATTTTTAGTTGAATTTTCCTATTCCATCTTTCTAGTTGGCTTTTAATTTGCAACTATTTACTAAAATATCACCGGGTAAATCTCAACCACAAAACACAATAATCTTGTGGCTGATATTTCTTCCTGCACTTTTTAAAGTCTCCTCTGTTTTAGCCAAACATTATTCTATAAACACAAACACATACCTATATACATACTAGTGGGGTGCTTGCATAATGCAACTAACAATAAAAGCCAAGCCTGGATAGCGAGCTCGTCTCGTTTACAAAGCGAGCTGAATCAGCTCAACAAGTTTACAACTAAGTCGATCTCAAGCCAAGATATTTTTGAGCGAGCTTCAAACTTGGTTAAATTTCCAAAATATTTCATTAAAAAAATAAAATTTTTAATCATTGCTTACCTAACTTAACTTAAAAAGGCAGGACGGGGATGCATGGTTTTATTTTTTCAAGTAAGAAGACTTATGTTTTTATAGTAATTTGCTATATGAATTATTGTCTCCAATCTTTAATGTTAGACAAGCTAAAAAGTTAAAAAAGATGGTTTACCTTTAAAAGATTATACAATGTGTTTTAATACTTATACTTGCTTAGTGGCTATTTTGGTAGTCTCGGTAGCTTTTTAATGATCATTAAGAGACTACATCTTAACGGTTTATGACCTTCTAATGGTTTATAACCTCTTAATAGTTACGAGGTAACCTTAATGTTAAATGGTTAAAAGGTTAAATTTTAATGGTATCTTTTAACCATTTAGCATTAGGATTAGCAATTAACCATTAAAAAATTATAAACCATTAAGAGGTAGTCTCTTCATGAACATTAAGAGACTACCAAACAGCCCCGTAAAATCTTAAATGTTATATAAACTTTTATATGTTATCCTTCTTATTGGAGAGTTCATTTGCAAAACAAAAGAAATCGAACAAACTTTTAAATTTAAAAAATCCAAGCCATTGATTTGGTTAATATCCATTATACTAGTATTTTGAATAAAAAATTATACATTTATACTTGGGTGAAACCCTTTTCAATATTATCTATAACCATGAATTTTAACCATTCAAATACTTTGATTTAATTCACAATTTTTCTTAATTTCTTTTGCGTACATTTAAACTCTTCCCATTTTTTCATATGTATTATAATATACACCCATTATTCTTACATCTTAACCCAAAAAAGTAAGTTGAGCTAGTAAAAAAAATTAGTTACACACTCAATTACCCAAATATTTTTAGAAATAGTAACAAGTAAAAATAATATGAATATTTTCCATCTCCCCTATTAAATTGGTTAATAGTGTTTCTCCAAGATTGTCACAAGTATGAACATCATGTCATAATTGATGGTAGTTTACAATTAAAAACATCCCAAGAAAGTAACATATTGAACAAGAGATATTTGGTAGCATGAGTGGTGAGTGGACCACCGACAGCCTTTGAAGTCCACCGACTTTCAGTTGACTATTTCAATCCCAACGTTTTATTTCTAAGAGTTATATATAAGACTTGAATTTATTAATAATATTAAAATAATAAATGCTGATATAAAACTTAAAAATATAAATAAAGGTGTTAAAATAGAAGTTTATGTCGGCTTATGTTGTCTCGCCCACATTTATGTTTTAGTTTTGTTAAATAGTTAAAAATATAGATAAATAAGTTATAAACACTAATTATAAAATCATACGTATAAAGGCGGAACTACAAGGGGTTAAAAGGGTCCGTTGATTCTCTGACGAACAAAACTAGGTATATGTTAAATACTTAAAGTTGGGTTTTTTTACACTTTGAGCCTTCCAATTATTACTATTAGCATAGTAAACTAGCTGATATAAAGAGAGAAGATGAAAACTTAACACGACGAAATTCACAGGCAATGATCGAAGGGACCATTGTAGAGCTGTGAAAAGAAACAATGAAAATGGAGAAGAAGATGATTCATTTCTTTCTCTCTTAAATGCTAACTTATCTATTATAAAGCAAAAATACAAAAGCCTTCTAACTTAGTCGAACAAGAAACTCTTGTGTGGCTTAGTAGTAAAAATAATAAAATACGGTAACTTTAAAAATCTTTAGGCTTTCTTTTATTTATGTTCAAGTTTGTACTTTAAGTGATCAAAAAAAAAAAAAAAGTGTTTATGGTTTTTTCTAGTTTTGTTACTCTGTACGTATGTACTATTTTAATACTTAAATTTAGTATTTATTGTTTAAGCTTTTTTCTCAAAAGGTATATAATTTTATATGTTTTTTATTTATTTAGAGATGCCTTAATATAAAGATATTATTTAAAACACCGAGTAAAATGTTATTTTCATCTCTGACGTTTTGTTAAATTTGTCATTTCAATCCAAAAACTTTTTTTTTTTTTTTGTCATTTCAGTCACTGTATTTTATCAAATGTTGTCATTTTCATCCACTTCACTAACACCGTTAAAACTTCGTTAAAACTCCGTTAAATATGATGGTATTTTAGTCTTTTTGAACACCATATTTATCCAATTAAAACAAATTAATCAATTAATATTCAATTAAAACTAAAAAACACATGAAACGACTAGTGAGACCAGATGCTTCAATTTAAAAGCTTCGATTAACTCTAACCCGTGTTGTTCGATTGAGGTCTGCTGTGAAATTTCAATTAATCTTCACGTTTTGTTCGAACGTGTACCGTTATTTGATTAAGGTCTGTTGTGGTATTGAGGTTTGTTGTTGACATGCTTTATTTGATTGAGGTATTTAAACGTGACAATAGCAGAGCTTAATAAAACAAAATATGACAGCAGTAGACCTCAATCGAACAACAGTACACGTTCAAACAAAACGTGAAGATTAATTGAAATCTCATAGCAGACATTAATCGAACAACATGTGTTACAATTAATCGAAGCGACTGGTCTCACGAGTCGCTTCATGTGTTTTTTTAGTTTTAATTGAATATTAATTGATTAATTTGTTTTAACTGGATAATTAGTGTGCTGAAAAAGACTAAAATACCCTCATATTTAACGGAGTTTTAACAGAGTTTTAACGGTGTTAGTGAAGTGGATGAAAATGACAATATTTACTAAACTACAGTGACTGAAATGGCAAAAAAAAAGTTTTTGAATTGAAATAGCAAATTTAACAAAATGTCAAGGACGAAAATGACATTTTACTCTAAAACACTCAACCACACCTTTCTTAATTAAGCTTCTTTTTACATCGATTGGTAAAATACATTTTTTTGTTAAAAAGAATATTTTGCGACCCTCAAGTTTTAAGTATATGGTTCCACTACGGATACTAGTAATAATGTTAATAGTAATTATTATATTTACATTACATAAAAAGTTTCTAATAATTTAAGTATTCGTAATTATTAAATGACTATCAATCTGTTAAATTTTTTTATTTTTCATCACTCTTTTTATTTTATATATTAAATAAAATATAAAACTATAAAAATCCTTTATATAATAACTATTCAAAGATACAACATGTATGCGAATGATAATGATGCACAATCTTTTTCCGTATGGGTGACTCGCTGCAGAGTTACGAAGACCATTTTGTACATGATGAAATTATGCCTAGTAAATCCTTTTAAAAAAATAGAACATGAAAACCAATCCTAACCCTATATTCATTTAAATGGATTAATCCCAACCTTTCAATTGTTTTTAATCTCATGGATTTATCAACTACCAAAAAGGTAAATTAAGTTTCAAAATAAATTTGTTTATCTTTCTTTGAATTTTTTAACATCAATTGTATAATCCTATTTCAAAGTATAAATGTTATTTTAATCAAACTCCGTTATCTATTTTCCAGCCGTGATCACACACCCAACGCTTTTAAGAGAAAACCCACAATTAAAAAAACTTCCAATGCTATCTTCCTCCCTTTTTTTCGTTGTGTATGCCACACAATATAAGTCTTTGTGTGTTTGCACTAATGACTGATCGTTGTGTTTGGTTGTGAAAATATATTTTGTATCTATGGTTGATTGAAGGAATTGAAGGGATTGATAAATTTTAATAAATGCATAGGTCGAGTTTGATGGATTGGATAGAGAAAGCATTTGGTTGTGATTAGATTCACAATATCTATTTGATTCAGTTGATCTCACCCATTATAATCTAATCTATCCCGTTTCTATTTCTAAAATTATATTTGAGCCTCTAAAGAAATTTTTCAAATCCATCACATATAAAGTCTAAGATGAGATTGAGGTATGCATATAGGCTCTAAATCCATATTTATATTTGTCAAGACTTTGTTAACTATTGGCGTAAGCTATCATAATTTACACAAGGTTATAATAATGATGGCTCGATTACAAATAGCCTTAAAGGTCGTACATGAGCTCAAGTATTGACCCTTGAGATCATGAACTTCCCTTAAAATCGTTTTATTAATCTTGTGTCAATATGGCTTTCTTGTGTATATGGTGTTCTGAAACATTTACTAGAGTGAACACACAACCTCCAAGAGGTACCAACGGCAACAATCAAGTGCTAGGAGCGTGTTTTGGGCTTGGAATGGGCCATAGGTTTATAGTTCATGTTAGGTGGCTAGGTGCTAGGTTCTTTTTATACATTTACAGATTTATAATATTATGTTTTATATATATTTTCTTGATCCTTATAAAAATATAATGCATTAATCACGTGATTATCAATATTTAATTTATAGAATGTTTCTACTTTTGGGTTTATTATTTTGACATATCAACAATTATCAATTTGGATAGAGTTTAGTAGGTTTCATTTATTTATAATTTTGTAAATAAAAAAAAGTACAATTAAAATCTAGAACTTTTACTGTCTAAACATTTTATAAGTCATAAAATATGGTAATGTTATACACGCATATACATATATAGTGCTAGTGTTTGTGAACTATCCATGATCATCTAGAATTGTCAGATTGAGCCATGCGTAGACGTATTATTTATATTTGTTAATATAATAATTATATACTAGTGAGTTTGTATTCTTCTTTGTGAGACAATCACAACGAGTTAAATCATGTCCAAAACGAAACTAATATGAATGAGATATCGATGCTCAAAATGATGGAATAAGTAAAAGTGTTTGGTTTTATTTTTTATCGGTGAAGTGAAAAAACAAACTTCTAAGTGGTGAAATATATAAAGGGTTTTTTGTCACATTTTTGAAAGACTAATAGACCTTTGTAATGAATTTCTTGATGAACACTTAATACAAGATTAACTTCATTGTTAATGACGAGACTTTTGGTTTAACGTTATGTAAGGCTATATTTGAAAGGCTGATCCAACCAATGTAACAAAAGATCTTCTTGCTTGCATTCATGTACTCAGCTGAAGTTATTTCGGAAGTTTTACACATCTCACAAGAAAAATAGTCTAAGTATAAAATCTTCCGAAGTCAAAACCAAAATCTTCTGAAGCCAACAAAGTCTTTCGAAGCTTAAAAGACAAAGTCTTCCGAAACCAACAAGACTAAATACTGATTTCTTCTGAAGACAGAGAAGACATGCTTTCTCTGATCAACTTTTTCAGAAAGCTGACCTACTTTCCGCTGCCACTCCGAATACTCACCAACTTGCATAAGTTGGTGAAAAGGTCCATGATTTAATAAACTGTAGATTATGGTCTTGTGTTTGTAACTTTATACTTTGTATAATTTATCATTTTTGTAATATATTAGGATATGAGCTATGACATGTTATAGTCACACGTCAAAAAGGCAATCTGTCTTTTTGACTTTACATTGATCTTGTTGTCTAGAGTAGTGTATCCAGCTGGCCTTCAAATTATGGCCGGCTGTAGAATATACTATAAAGTATCTCAAGGTCTTTATTTTTAAGTTCTTAGTTTTCAAATAGCCAGTTCCCTATTTGATCCTGTAAGTGTTTAGCCAAGTTCACTCTCCAAACATCCTGTGAAACTATTGCATTGACCTTCCCAATCGGTCCTACACGTTATTTATGAGATTTTTGATATATCCTTTTGAAAATGTTACATGATCATACAATATATATATGCACAAAGATATGCTTTTTGTTTTTTGATAGAATTTTGATAATTCACAAAAAAAACACTACTCAAACCAAAAGCTATGTACTTTTACTTCTATATTCTAGATCACCGTCTTCTTTTTAATTTTTCATCTTTCAAGACACTTCTTATCCAGTGTGACCTTGGGTGTGAGGACAAATCCGGTAGTACACTATTGTTTTTTTTGTTGTTGTATCCAAATAAAAGATGCGTTCGTTTGAGTAAAGGCGCGAAATCTGTTTTAAGATATCTCTGTTGAACAGAAATCCCCAACCACCATTCAACCTTTTCGTTAGCTTGTTGTGCAGACAAAGATAAATCTGCGAAAAGTCTTTGCGTTTTCAAGATTTAAGTGAAGGAAGTTCTCTTTAAATACTACGGTTTGAATTGATTTTCAATTTATGTAAATTATATTATTTGGTACATTTGGTTTGTATGCGGTATTACAAGTTTGTATTTCTGATGTGTGTAAAGTGTGTATATATATATATATATATATATATATATATATATTTGATATAAAAATTCACACAATTTGTTTTAATTTTAAAGAAACGATTATCACCATTAGACTAACTACACACAATAGGAAAACGCACCTATTGTATAGTAGTATAGCTTGAGGTAAGAACTGAATATCGATCCGTGGACACAATGGCTCCCAATACTAAATCATCATCCCTATTTAATCGATCAATTTTTGGATTTGTGAATATTGTAATTAACCAAAACGATTAGCAAGTTAAACTAATAAATTAAAGAAGTAAAGACGAAGATTCACAATCAATTAAAGATACCACTTGGACTTTGATTCCACTTAGCATAGAATTAACAACTAGCACAAACTCGAGGTGGGACCATTTTTTACACATAATACATGGAAGTAGCCTAAACCCACGTCAAGAAAATCTAGACATATAATCATTCATAAAGCTAGAACGATAAACACATAATAGTCACCTAAAGTTATGCCATGAAGAACTAATGATACAATTATGTCAATGTTAAAGATGATTTAGACTCCCGTTAGGGTTACCTAATTCCACAAATTTTTGGAAAGGTAACACGATAAACACATGGCAACCACCTCAATTTGCGTAAAATAGACAAAACTATAACTACCCTTCAACTCATGAACATCAAACTACGATTACAAAATCAATTCATAACCAATGACAAAAGAAATTCATGAGATACACCCTGGTTTTCTCAAACATAAGTATAAGGATGCATATATACCCAATTTTACTAAACCCCCAACCTTCATTCACCATTCCTGGCCAAATGTCACAAGATTACATACAAAAGATGCAATTATATGCATAAGTCTTGTAAGAACATAAGGTTTTCCAACATAACATGCTTACAACACCCACAAGGTTGAACATTCATCAAACTAGAACAAACATACACAATCATTGAAGAATAATCAAGCTTCATCATAACATTAACATAAACATCACCAAGAATCATGTACAAGTTGTTAAATCATGTTAAGTTTCATCTAATCCAAGTGATAATAAGAGTTTAGCCCATAAGGCTTACAAAAAACACACCCAAACTCAAGAACATGGAAGAACTCATAGTAGATCTAGAGGATTTCAAACCAAATTTGAGTGGAAATGGGGTGGATGATGTTAGATCCTTGTTGAAAGTGTAAAATCTTCAATCTTGGCCTTCAAATCTTCCAAAAACTCTTGAGAAATGCTCAAAAACACCTAAGGGTTTGAGGCAGGCTAGGGTTTTGAAACAAATGAAAGTTATGTTGGAAATAAGATGCATTTAGGTTATAAACCCGTTTTATGCCCAAATATGGCCATATCTGAAGCAATATGACCATATTCAACTTCAAAAATGAACAATTTGAGTTTTTACAGCTTATATGACCATATTTAGCTTCAATATGGTCATATCAGAAACATTTTTTCTTTTGAACTTTTTTAAATCTTGGGTTTTCTTCATAAAATCACCGAGATTCATCCAACAACTATAAAATTCAAATAAAACACAAATAAATGTTTAAATTATGAATTTTGCAATAAAAATTACTTAAAATACAAAAAAAAATAAAATACAATGTAAATATATATAATTATTAACATATCAATTTCCCATCATATTTGTGATTATTATTTTATTAATTTTAACAAAAGTAAACCCATGTCCTATATAGTACTCATGTTTCAAATTAAAGCACTTCTGAGTAGAATATGACATGTTAAAATTTTTTTTTTTACTTTGATAAAATATCAGTACTTTTATTTTATTTTATTTTATTATTTTACAACCAAAAGGATTTTCGTACCATCCATCTCATGTTTTACTTTATACATTTTGTACGTAGAGTGAAGTTTGCATTCTAAATTTTCTATGAATGAAACATAAATTTTTTTTTTTTGATTTTTGACTTTAAAATTCATCAACCAAAACCGTCTTGACAACGTAATTTTAGATAGTCGTATAAAATTAAGTTTCAAATCTATCCCTAGTTTAAGAAGCAATCAACGAACAAATTTTAATTATTGTATAAAACAGCTTAACATTACGATGTTACATATAATCATGATAGTTTAAATGTGAATCAAGAGAAATTGTGTAAACTAATAAACCAAATCTTCACATTTGATTTATGAGATCAATGACTAATATTTGTTTGACTTTTTGTAAACGTGTTCCAATAAAAGTACAACTTTTTATTATTTTATTCAAAAAAAATATGAGCTATTGATATTCATAAATAAAAGTGAAGATTTAGTTTATTGATTTACACAATTTCTTTTGATTTTTATTTGAACGCAATTACGTATTTTTAAAAATATAAAATATAAAATATTTTAAAAATCAATATTTTTAAAAAGTAAATTTTTATAAATAAAAAATAATTATAAATAAATTTATAAAACTTTTTGTTTTGAAACAAAATATTTAGTTTTTTTAAACAAAAAAAGTTTAAAAACATGATATCATTATTTTGTTACCTATAGTCCTTATACATAATTTCAACCGTATTTTATCTTAAAATATCGTTTAATAATTAACAAAATTTTTTTTATTTAATATTTTATATATTCAACCCGTGTAATACACGGGTAATTAAGCTAGTAATTATAATATATAAATTAGTTTAAGAAGCAACTTAAAGATGGGTACTGTAGGTTTGTGGTTAAACAAATTTAATTTAAAAAATAAGAAAATATCTATTTTGTTTAATGACAAACAAAGAGTAGATGGTTATAGAAAGGCAAGAGTAGAAGCAAAGGAACCTTTCAAACATTAATATAAGCCGTGTGGGTCCCAACACATAGAAAATCTTTATCTCATCTCTTATAAACCCACCTCCTTCACCTTCCACCTTTCACCACCAAAAACACACACAAAGTCCTCCCCCTTTTGAGCTTCTTTATTCCTCTGTTCTTCATCTACATACCCTCAATCAACAAAAGAATCATTAACAATCACACACAAAATCAACATATTCCATTTTGGATTCCCTGATTTTTTGTTTATTTTAAGCCGCTCGCTGTCTCGTCTGTTGTTCGATTTCACAGAATGGATCTTCTTTTCTCCATTCCTCTTTTCTTCTTCTTCTTTGATTGCTCCCATTAAATTGAATCTGTTCTTTTTTCTTCTTCTTTTTGTTTTAGATTTCTGGGTTTTGTAATTTGACCTCTTCTTTCAATTGGGTTCTTGTTAGATCTGGATTTTAAGCTAGTTTTTGTGCTTGAATCCACTGATCACAATAGAGCGAGCGAGCGGCAAAAACTCTTTGTTTTTGTTTTGTTTTCTTTTGTTTTCTTTCTGGTTTTGTTGATTTTGATTGTGTGAATTTGTTTGTTGATTGTTCATCAATGGCTGCAGCTAGGAACAGTGGGAAATCCATAAAACATACAGAAGAATCTCAGAATTTGACACAGATGGACTTTGATCATATGGGCTTTGATGACACCAGAGAATGGAAGCAAGTTTTTGATGAAGCTTCCATGTCTCACCCACACCCACACCCACACCTTAACAGACCTCTCAAGAAAATCAAAAGCCCTGAGCATCAATCTCCATCTTCATCTTCATCTTCTTCAAAGCTCTTCCCATTCGCATTCGATGGGAACAATCAACCAACATTCGAATCTTTACAACACTACAGATCAACTTCAAGCTCCAATTCCAACCATCAACATCTGCCTTCACTCCCACCACCACTGCAAAACCAACAAATGATCTCCTTCAACCCCCAACACCACCACCAACAACCACCAATGATCCACCACAATTTCGGGTTCCCGCCATATTTTTCCGGCGAGCACTCAGGCTTATCCCAGCAGCAGCTACTGAATTACTGGAGTGACGCATTGAATCTGAGCCCCAGAGGAAGGATGATGATGATGAACAAGATCAGACCCCCAATTCAACCGATTCACACCACGAAATTATACAGAGGTGTGAGGCAACGGCATTGGGGGAAGTGGGTCGCGGAGATCCGACTTCCGAGGAACCGAACCCGCCTCTGGCTCGGGACATTCGACACCGCAGAGGACGCTGCGATGGCATACGATCGTGAAGCTTTCAAACTACGGGGTGAAAACGCCCGATTGAACTTCCCGGAGAGATTTCTCGGGAAATCGAAAACGGAATCGGGTTCTGCTGGTCAAGATTCATCTTCTTCATCTCCTGTGACTGCTGAATTGGTGAAAGATGACACAGAGAAGATGAAATCTGAGGAAATTGCGACTGAAAACGAAAGTTCACAGGGCGATGAAGGTGCAACAGGGGGAGGTGATTCCGATCCGGCGTGGGGGGAAATGGCCGAGAGTTGGTATAATTCGGGTTGGGGTCCGGGGAGTGCGATGTGGGATTCTCTTGATTCCAACAACAACCTCATGCTTCCTTCTAATTTCAATCTGGGAAGCGTTCAAGAACAGCATAATCTTGAAGAACAAGAACAAGAACGAGAACAGGGGAGTTATGATTTCTCTGTTTTTGAATCGCAGGTGAATCCTTTCTTCTGGAAGGAAGGATGAAGCTTGATGCTTGAAGCTTGATTTTAATGGCGGAAACAGGCTGCATATTACAGGCCATGTTTCTGCAACTGTTTTAGATGTTGATTTGAATTTGGTAGTAAGTAAAATTAAAAGGGGAAGAACACAATGAGGCAGTTTTTTGATCTCTTTGTTGTAGGTAGTCCCTCTTATCTTTATCAACGGCAAGATTGGTTTTTTGATCTTGCTACTGATTTAAGATTTATATATCTTTTTTGTTTTGTATTTGTTTGTTCCCTCTTTTAGTAAGTATATGTATGTTGTTTGTTTGTGTATGATGTAGTATTAGTGTAGTAATATTTATGCCATTCTTAAACTACTTACAGCGGAGTGCCAAGGACTACAATAGACTAAATGAACAAGACCAATATATTGTTTCTGTTCGTTTATTAAAAATTACAAATGTTAATAGATTGTAGGGAAACATTTATCGAATGTAAATGAACGCAAAGCGAAAGCAAATATTGGTAATGAAACACAAACAAATGTTCGTGAATATATATAAACACAAACCAAAGTTTATAAACAAAATGAATATAACAATCATATTTTATTTCAGAATAACATTTTTATTTTTTATTACAAACATAACACATAATACAACATAAATAAATAAGTAATTAACATAATTATTTGATCATACTTTAAATAATTATCACATACATAGTTATCACATAAATTATAAGTTTGTTAAGATTTGATAAATGAGCACAAATAAACATAAAGGGATACATTATCAAAATTAGCGAGAACATAAATGAACGAATGCGATTTTTGTTTATATTTGTTCGTTTAACTAAATGTATATAATTGTTTTGTTCATGATCGTTTACATATTAAATAAACAAACATAACGAACTATTCATTGAACGTTCAGTTCGTTTGCCACTTGTAGAACTATTTATTGAACATTCAATTCGTTTGAAGCCCTATAAGCGCTCTCGGCTTCACTGTAAATCGATATTCCAAGCGATATTAACAACTCCCGAACATGCGAAATCCATCGTCAGTAATCAAGCGGAGGTAATTTTAAAAAGCAAGTAATCAATTGCACATGCATGTTAATCACTTTCAATACTCAATCTTTGATTATCACAAGTTATTTGGTTATAATGAATAGCTCACCCTTAACCTAATGTGTCACACCCCGTTGACCGGGTCTGGCCGTGACCGACTAATATTATCACAATGCAGCGGAAACTAAATACATTCAAACTTAATCATTACATCATTTATAATATCCAAAAGTTAAATTGTCTGAATATCCGAATACTAAACATTAAATTAATTATTCATAGATAATAAAAGGGGATAGGGCGGTGGCTATGTCTCCAAGGGTCCATTTATGGCGCCACCTATCCTTTTGACATCTGTCATTTAAACTTCACTTGAAATACACACCAAAAATACGTCAACATAATGTTGGTGAGCTCATGAGTTTGTGACACGTTACCTTTCACGACAGTTATAATATTCAATATAGTCAGCAATAACAACTAATATATAATATCCATGGTGCACTATAGACTGTATCACAATCAATCATGACCCGGACTTACCCGCCCGAGTGCTAGAATATCCTCTAACCCGTCACTACTAAATGGTTTTAAATGTGCCCTGCTAAGCACGGTTAAAAGACACTAATTTGTGACACAACGATTATTGAATCTCAATGGAGGGGGGGGGGGTTTCCCTACATAAAGGGCCCATTGTGTGCGGGGGATTCCCCAAATAGTACTATCCACAAATCACGTGGCTCTTAATGCAGTTAATGATTGTGCTCCGTTCGGGGACAAGAGCAGATCGCATTGCACCACATAATAATAATAACCAACGAGAATGTATTTCACCCCAAAAGTTTTTAAGTAGAAAGGGGGTCATAAGACTCACCTAGTGGTTGATCACGCGGTTGGTTGTAAAGTTTGGATGCTACTGACCGGGAGGGTTCCTATGTTTATTTCAAGTGATGTCACACCCTCAAAATCCACGTGCGGAGTTTTACCGCGAGGCGTGTGAACAAACCAGGATCACAGTCACTAGTTACTCAGAACGACACTATATGCCACATTTAAAAATAAAACCAATCAAAGTTCAAACTTTAAAACCATGCGGAAGCGTTTTGTAAATAAGACAAACCCAAAGTATATAAATGTAAAATTTGGCAAAACACGCGCCAACCCATTATTTAAATCTCATAAATAAAATTCAAATGTCATGACTTAAGATGAAGTCTTAGTATGCATGCTGGACCAGTGATGTGCTCCTAATGGCAACCTGAATTAACGACCTGATAATAGCATACTAAAAATGTCAACACAATGATCGGTGAGTTCAAGAGTTTGCATTTAACATAACCAATAATAATTTGCATAACATAAGAAGTGCATTGAAATAGATAAGTAGTCTATATTCACAAGTAATAACAATAGTGATTTCGCGATCGAAGCTGACTGTGCTGCGTTTGTTGCCTCCCGTCACGACTTACCAGGTTGTAACAATGTTTGTGTTTAGGACAATATTGCACCTGTTTGACCTCGAGTCGCACAGGTGGGGCTTGTCAAACCCAGTAGTACTACCCAAGATTTCCCGCTAGTTACCATTATTAACGATCCAAAAGTGTGAGGACTTTCAAGGTATTATACACTATGTTAAAACATACACAACTTATAATAATAATATAGCGTTTGTGAACAAGTATGCTACCTCCCCCAGAAGAGAGTTTATAAAATAGTGGGGCATGAACTCACCTGATGTGCAAAGACAATGACAAGAGGGAACTGATGATGGATGGAAAGACAACCCTTCAAAGGTTACCTAGAACACGTAAGTACATAAGTACGTGTGCACAGAAAACTTAACAACCCTAGGTGCTTAATAAACACATTGACCCAAGGCTTTGGAAAACAAGACTCATTTAACCTAGTTGACCCGTTTGACCCGTTGGTGACATATTAATTGAAATCTCGTTTAATCAAACGTATCAACTTATCATACATGATTATTAAACAAACTATTCACGTATATCACATCATCAACCCAAGTTCAACCTAGATTATCATACAACTTATGCGAATCTCAAACAATCAACATGCTCAACACAATTATAAATATATCACAACTAATAATTCATTCATAAGTCTAATCATGCACAACATGCCATGTGAAGCCCCTCACGACTTCACACCCTAAACCCTGCCAATCCTACTAAGTAGGGGCCTCAGATTCGCACGCGTGTATGACAATCATAATCACATTAATCAACAAGATTCATTCCATCTAACAAACACAATGATGATCAATCTCCAATCCCAATCATGGTTTCCTAATCACTAACCATAATTCATCATCATGTATAATCACCAAGAACCTATATTTTTTAAATGATCAATCAAGCAACCATACAACCCAAGTAACACATTCCATCATATTAGACATCATCCATAAGCATTCTAACATGACCCTTACAACATAAACATGCTCACATCATCATATCCAATGATCTTCAAAAATAAAGTTTCCTTTTTTAGAAGGTAACACCCAAAAGCAATCTAACATCCAATTCCTTCATAGTTTCATCAATTTTATACCTAATCAAGTTCATAACATTCATTCTAACATGATAATCATCACTAATTCATCAAAATTACCAATCATCATGCATAAAAGTTTCCACTTATTGTAAGGTATGAACAAACCCTAGATTTCATGACTTTTCTTGCACAATTCATATAAACCAACATCCAAGCAATGTATCTAACATCATACAATCATCAAATCATGAATTCCAAGAACAAAAAGTTTCCTCTTAAGGCAATGTGTGAACAATGTGATCAAACCATGGAATTCTTGCATAATCAACATAACCCAACATTCATACAACCTATCTAACAACATATTATCATCAATCAATCATCAATTTCAACTTTTTCATCAACAATTTCGAGTTAGGGTTCTTCAAGAACAAAAACCATTAAAAACTAATCAAAACTAACCTTTAGGTGTGCTTAGATGATGATTAACACTTGAAAACAACTTGTAATACTTGAAACCAATTCAAATTCGACTTGTATGCTTGTTCTTGGATCAAAATCGAATGGATGAAGGTGTTGGGAGGGGGTTACGGCCGCAAGTGAGGGAATGGGGTTAGGGTTGGGTTAAATTTGTTTAAATACGGTAACTTTTAATTCCCTTGAAATTACAAATTAAACCCCATTGTTTATATTTTATAAAAACTAATCTTTTTAACACTTTTTTAAAGATTTTCACTACAAAATATAAACATTACTAATCAACAATAATAATCATATACATTTTCAACTAATAGCAAAACATATGAGATCATAGTTATACGTTGTCACGTTATCAAGTAAATTTCACAATTAATAACTTAAAATACATGAACCACATAACCACAACTAATGATCAACATTATTCATTAGGTTATCATTTGTTTACCATAGATAATTATTATTAAGTCACCAACGTTCAACGACAACTAGTGTGTGCTCACGACACGTGTATGCAAGACCTAACGGAACTAACGGAGTTTGGTAACGGAAAATTACCGGATGTCACAAGTGAATTAGTATCTTATTAAGTGATCAATTAAGTCCAACCCTCATGTTTTGCTTTTTTCTTACTAGGCTTGATGATTCCCATTACATATGTGTAATCTTGTTTTAGGTCTTCGGTTTTGTGTTCATATCTTTATGTTTTGTTTAAGTCTAGTTTAATATTTTATAAGTTCAGATTATTATTGTTCTTATAAGTGTGATATGTTCCCAAAACAGGAAGGTGTCGTTAGTTGGCAGGTTAGGTCCCTCAAGTTTGCTAAATTGACACTTTTAACCCTAAAGTTTGGAATTTGACATTTTTATCCATTATGTTGACTTTTACTATTGCAAGTGATTTGAGTTACTGAAATAAGTTCATATTTGTGTTTTTTGGGTTTTTCTTTACGGGTGCAATTGCTTGTTTTCTGGTTAGGCGTTTCGAGAAGTAAAATTTTAGTGTTTTCACCATTTAGGTTGTTGAGGTGTCCAAAGTATATTTATTTTTACTTATAACTTATTTAGAGTGTTAGTTTGTCTCTGAAATAATATGGTCTTGTTTATAAGGTCGGTGAGTTGGGTATTGAGTTTTTAAACATGTATCGGGTCACGTTTCGGGCGCGTTTTATAATGTATTTTTAAAGATCTTGGATTCATTAAGTTTTGAGTTGTTCTTTGAGTTTGAGGGTCGTATCTTACTGGAAAATATTTATTTTCCTAGTTAACTATTTTTTTTGCATTTTATTGTTGATTTAAATTTTGAGAGCGTTAGTTAACTTATATTAATTGTAAAATTTATATAAATTCTTAGAAAATTCCGTAAATGGTAATATTTGGTTTTACTTTGTTTTTATCTTTATTAGGCCATAAGTTACTGGAGTTTCGTATTTGGAGATGTTTTTGCTGATTTTTGTATTTTAACGTTCGGGTTTCGGTTTTTAACAGGTTTTTGGTTTTGGTTGACTTTGGTCAACTTTTTGTCATATAAGACTTTGAAATACTTATAATCATTTTTAAATTCTGGAGTTTTCACTAATATTGCTCTTAAACCCGTTTTTAACAATTTTCAATATTTTAAAGTGAATGTTCTTTGTATTTTTGTTTACCAATGAAATAAATTATAAAAATTATGAAATTTGATTTTTAGGCTTTTGTTAGTATTTAGTCTACTGGAATTTTTATATAACCAAAAGTTTATAGTTTCACCATTGTCGTTACCTAGCTCGGTTAGTCTTGTTATGCCCGGTTAAGTCTCGGTTTTGACTTCCTAAGTGTTTTAATCTGATTTTTTCCTTTCCAAGCATTTTAACATCATAATTAACTCTAAATGACACCATAATTTCAGTAACTTAAATCCCCAACTTATTTCTTTTATTTTTTTCTCAAAAATACTTATTTTTAAAATTTTGTATTATTCATAAAATGTGAAATACATATGTTTAAGTTATGAAAATTTATTTATGTCAGGATATGATCTCTTTAATCTTTCAGAAATATTTAGATCAAAATTTTTGGACTTAGTTAGTACACTTTTATATTTTCATGAAAACCGGGTTTTTGGGTAAACTAGTTTAACTAAAACCGTGTTTGTAGTCAACTAGGGTTTTGAAAATGCTTTTTGTATCTTTCATTTACTGAAAAACAAAGTGTTTCGAGAGTTCATAAGATGTTGGGGGTATCATGGGGTTTCTTGTTTCACTTTCGTGACAATACGCGATGTTTCGCGTGTTTTCGGTTAGTAATTAGTTACCTTGTCGTTAGAGGGGTTGAGATGAGTGTGTGGGCTATTGAAAGAGCTTGAGATAGTAAGAGAAGGCTGCTCAAAATGGTGGGTTAGTGTAGGTAATAAGAACAATGAAATGAAAGGAATGAACTTGAAGGGGTGTGTGTGTGTGTGTGTTCATGTGATGTTACCTTGGTGTTAATGGTTAATGATGCTTCACTCTTGAATCGATTTTGGCTTGCAAAAGGGGCTGGAACTTGGATTTCTTAAGCACAAGAGGTAATAGTATCAATAGGGAGGGTTTGGGGATTGTTTAAGAGTGGTGTTTAGATGAAAATGAAGTGTGGAGTAGTGATGATGGGTGTTAGCGGCCGAGAAGGGAGAGGGAGGGGGAACAAGTGGGTCCAATTCTTGATTATCTCAAGATTTATGAATTTGGATTTGATTTTGGTAGATTTTACAAGTTACCAAGTGTATGGAAGGCTTTGTGTGGATTGGGCGGCCTTGGGTGGTGACTAGACTAGTCTTCTAGTTGAATTCCCTTTTTTTTAAATTTAATTATATACATATGTATATTTGTGTGTGTTTCGTGATATATACATACATACATACATACATACATACATACATACATACATACATACATACATACATACATACATACATACATACATACATACATATATATATATATATATATATATATATATATATATATAATCAGGTATGTATTTGTATCGGGTGTGTGAGTGTGTGTGTGCATGAATGTTGTATGTATGCATGCATGTATAAATATATATACTTCAAAATGTTGATAACGAGTGGGTGTGTATTATTTTATGTAGTAACAAGTTAATATAAATGTAATGGTAATTTTTATTTCATAAGGTGATCTATGAATTAGATACAATGTTTATAGGATCACTTATTGTGAATTTAATCTTTGACATAATCATAGAGTTTGCAGGACCGGTGAAGGTGTTCAATGCAATCAGTTTCACAATGAGGAGAGACTTAGAACACTTAACATATCAAATAGGGAACTGGAACCTTTTGGTGATACTAAGAAACATAAGCAAGTAAAGATGAGACAGAACCAAGAGCAACAGACATAATGGTTTTCAAGGATAGAGTATATTGCTCTCAAGTTCTTTTACAAGTTTTACAAAGCATAGAAATAAAATAAAAGGACCTGAGATACTTTATACTACATCCTACAACCGGCCATACTTTGAAGGCCAGCTGGAAACACTAATCTTGACAACAAGATCAATGTAAAGTCAAAAGGCAGATTGCCTTTTGACTAGTGACTATGACATGTCATAGCTCATATCCTAATGTAATACAAAAAGGATAAAAAGTACATAAAGTAGAAAGTTACAAACTCAAGACCATAATCTACAACTTCCTAAAGCATGGACCTTTTCACCAACTTGTATAAGTTGTTTAGTCTGCAGAGTGGCAGCGGAAAGTTGGTCAGCTTTTCTGAAAAAGTTGATCAGAGAAAGAATGTCTTCTCTGTTTTCGAAAGAAATCAGTCTTCTATCTTTGAGGCTTCGGAAGACTTTGGCTTCAAAAGATTTGGTCTTTGGCTTCGGAAGATTTTACACTTAGAGAGATTTCTTTGAAGTGTGTAAAACTTCCGAAGCAACTTCTACCATGCACAAAGTGCATGCATGCAGGAAGCACCTTGACTGTTTTAAGTGCACCAACCTCTTTCAAATACCTTACAAACTCTCCCTAGGCTGATGCTACCAAAACAGAGAGGATGCTTAGCAGTTTGCAGTCCTCATGTCTTGATCAACAGTATAGATTCAGGACATAGTTGGTCTTCCAAATGCAAGAGGCTCTACTTTGAATGGAGTTGATTGAGCAGCCTCTTAGTGCACTTTCTCAGGATGTTATTACTCATCCTAAGGTGTTGAGGAGGATGCCTTAGACTTCTTTTTCTTCCTTTTATCACTTCTGATGGCCATCCTTTTCCTCACTCTATACTTCAACTGAGAAGTGTGGCTTGTAGCACCAGTTGGGCTTTCTGTATTCATCTCAGTTGGGTCCTTATCCCCCATTAGTTCAAAAGAAGGGGATTTAGAACCCTGCTGTGGGTCAGAAGATGAAGTTGGCTTGGGTGTAGCTTTAGGTTCAGGTTGTGTTGTCTTTTCAACCTTCACCTCAACTTCAGGTGCAGCTGGACTTGGTGGAGAATGCAAGTCAACAAGCTGACCTTCCTTAATCTTCTGCTTGATCCTCCTGATTTGCTCATCCATTGTGGATAGAGACATAGGACCAAGTCTCCTTCCAGAGAACCCATACAGCTTCGAGAAGCTCACCATCTTTAGTCTGTCAGCAGACTTCTTTTCTTGTGCTCTGATGGTGGCTCTTGTTTTAGCAACCTCTTCTCTCATCTTTCTCTTAACAGCTTTTCTTTGAGTTTGAGCCTGTTCATCAAGCTGTTTGAGGTACTCAAACTCAATATATTCATATGAGAGAGGGTTGAGAGCTGCTGCCTGATAGAGACCTGTGACATTCAGATAGGCTATCATATTCTGTCTTTCTTGTTCTTTGCCTATCTGAGTTTGTTCCTCTTCAACTACCACAGACTCCTTCTCAGGACTTTCTTGAACTGGAGAGAGGACAGGGGCTTTCGGTTGTTTCATTCTTCTTCTTTCTTCTTCTTTCTTCTTTGATTTTAAGGAGCAGCTCTGCTGCCTCAGCCTTCGTCCTCTCTTTATACAGCTCTCTATCTGCTAGTTCATCCAATTCTGCCAAAGGGAGAGAGATGATTTAATCTATATTGTAATTCTTGAGTCCTAGATAGTTCAATCTGGCTGCTCTTAACTCATCATTCTGAGTAGCAGGCCTATGAGCAGCCCTGATTGCAGCTTGCATGAAGCTTGGGACTTCTCCAGATTTCTCTCCCTTGACCTTCCTCTTCCTCTCTCTGTTCTCCTCCTAAGTCTCCTCAGGAGTCATTTTCCTTTTCTCTTTGTCAATTGTTGGCCTATATGACTCAGGGTAGAGAGAGCTTTAGCCTTCTAATAGTTGTAATGAGCTTGAGCTCTGGCCAGAGAGAGGTTGTGATACACCTTCACCTGCAGGTGTGTCACTGAGGGTACTGGGTGCTGAGGGTGAGGCTGTCTCAAGGTTCACAGGTTCTACTACTGGGCCTTCAACTAAGGTTTCCCCTTCGAAGCTAATCTTAGGGTCTACCTCAGTATCCAGTTGACCAATAGTTTTCCCTGCTAGCCTCTGTCTATATAGTTGAGCTCTTTGTCTGAACTTCTTCAGCACCCACTCTTGAATTACCTCGGCTAACCTGCCAGCCTGTCTGTTTTGGCTTGAATTGATAAAGGGCAGGTTAACTAAGTTCATACCATCATGGAAACTCAGGGTCTGAAAGTTGAAGAGCTCCTGCTGCCCCTGAGATCTTGATAGCACCAATGTCATTCTTGAGCTGTCATACCACCATCCCATCATTGGATTTTCAGCTAGGTGAGATGGGGCAGACATGGTCATTGGAATTCCTTCCTCAAACAGTTTTTGAATTATGGCCTCCACATCAGTGTGAGCCTGAGGAAGTTGTTGAGTCTGGACAACTGCAAGAGAGGAGGATAAATGGTGAGGGACGTGAAGTAGTTGGGCAAAGGAAGGACACAACAAACCTCTGAGAAACCAGGATCTTTCTCAAAGTTCAACAGAGCAACCTGATTGTATTGCATGTGAAGTTGCATGGAGAAATCGGGTTGGTTTCTGCGATTTTGGTTGGCCATTTTAGAGAACTTCGTCGTGAAGGAAGATAAGAACAAAGGTGGTTTGTGGGTGAATTTAGGTTATCATGATGTTGCAAATGAAGAGTGAAAAGTGAAAGAGGGGGAAACCATTGAATATATATATGAAATGGATTTGAGACAAAGTTAATGCGAAAGGATAAACTTTGAAATCCGGATGTCGATCCCACCTATGAAAAAGTGCCCAAAAGTAGTTTTCTTGGAAGTCGAAAATCTTCCGAAGGTAATTTGGCTTCTGAAAATATTTCTAAGAGTTTTGAAAATTTTGCTTCGGAAGAGAAATACTTAGAGTATTTCTCACTTTATAGAGATAAGTACTTTCGGAAGAAAATTGTTCTTAAATAGCATGTGAGTACTTATGAAAAATTTGGCTTCGGAAGATATTAAGAGAATTTCTTCCGAAGGCAAATTGTCATAAACAGTTATTTGATATTAAAGACATAATTTGCTTCCGAAAGTAACTTAGTTTCTTTCGAAAGGAATTATGTTCAAAATTTTAAAAAATCTAAGGAATATTTTCTAAAAGACTCTTCTTACAAGATAGTTAGGGGCTTATGAAGGTGATAAAATAAACAACTAAGGACACACAGATTTTAGAAATAATATTGAACTTAAGTTTTAAAAAAAAGCTACTCAAAGTTAATCATCTCAATAGCTGACATGAGATACTTAAATCTCTGTTCATCAAAAGCTTTGGTGAACAGATTAGCATATTGTTCATTTGTGTGAACTTTGACTAGTTTGATTAACCCTTTTTCAAAATTATCTCTAATTAAATAATACCTGATGTTGATATGTTTGGTCCTTAAGTGCTGCACAGGATTCTCTTTAATAAAGATAGCACTATTGTTGTCTATGTGGATGGGAGTCTCTGTGAAGTTGAATCCATAGTCTAGCATCTGATTCTGAATGCAAAGCACTTGAGCACAATAGCTAGCAGCAGCAATGTATTCAGCTTCAACAGTTGATGCAAATACACAGGATTGTTTCTTGCATTGCCATGAGACTATCCTTCCACCAAGAAATTGACATCCCCCTGATGTAGACTTTGCAGTCATGTTGCAGCCACCATAGTCACTATCTGTACATGCACACAGGTTGAAGTCAGAATTCTTTGGATACCAAACGCCTAGTGATGGAGCACCTTTGAGATATCTTAGAATTCTTTTGATAGCAACCAGGTGTGACATCCTGGGGTTGGCTTGATATCTAGCACAAATACATGTGGCAAACATGATATTAGGCCTACTGGCAGTGAGGTACATAAGAGACCCAATCATAGCCTTGTAGAGATGCTCATCCACACACTCCCCCTTAAGATCAGGTCCAAGGGAGTGGTTTCTTGCTATGGGTGTCTTTGCAACCTTACAGTCAGTCATGCTGAATCTTGTTAGTATATCCTGAACATACTTTGACTGACTTATGAAGATGCCATTGTTAACCTGCTTCACTTGAATTCCTAGAAAGAAATTGAGTTCTCCCATGGCACTCATTTCAAATCTATTCTTCATTAGCTTCTCAAAGTCCTTGCAGAGCTTTGGATTAGTTGACCCAAAGATAATGTTATCAACATAAACTTGAACCAGCATTAAGTCATTTCCTATTCCCTTGATGAAGAAAGTTCCATCTATAGTACCCCTTCTGTAACCATGTTGACATAGGTACTGAGATAGAGTCTCATACCACTTTCTTGGAGCTTGGTGCAGCCCATAGAGAGCTTTATCAAGCTTGTAGACATAATCAGGATGATCTGGATCTGCAAAACTAGGTGGTTGTTTGACATACACCTCTTCATCAATCACCCCATATAAGAAAGCACACTTGACATCAAGTTGGTAGACCTTGAAATTCTTGGATGCAGCAAAAGATAGGAATATCCTAATAGCTTCAAGTCTTGCTACTGGAGTAATGACATCAGTGTAATCAATCCCTTCCTCTTGAGTATACCCTTGAACAGCTAGTCTTGCCTTGTTTTTGATGACAAGTCTTCTATCATCTTTCTTGTTCCTGAACACCCACTTGGTTCCTATGGTAGTCTTCCCTGAAGGAAGAGGACATAAGTTCCAAACCTTTTGCCTTTTGAATTGAAGCAGCTCCTCCTGTATAGCTTCAACCCAACTTCCATCCTTTAGATCCTCCTCAACTTTCTTTGTCTCTACTTGGGATAGGAAACAAGAGTAGAGACAAATATATTTGTGGTGGGGTGAGACTTGTGGATCCTGAGTTGAGGGATCATAACAAGTTGGTTGGAGAGATCTAAATTTAAAGAATTTTGATTAGGCAAAGTAGATTCTCCCACCACATCAGCACACTTATCAAGAGAGACTTGATCCACTGAGTGTGTAACATCATTGATGTTGTCTTCCATGGAATGATTGTCAGCATCAAGGAATTCTTGATCACTGTCACCATTACCACTTCCTTCTACATTTGAAGCTCCTTCCCTTAGGTTTTGTGCCTTTAAGCTGGAATTTGATGGCACTTCAGATGTATCAGCTGGATTTGTCATAGTTGTGCTGATAGGAGCTCCATCTGTAGAATTTGTTACCACTGAAGCTAAAGTAGATTGATTTGAAGATCTTCTCATCTCAAATCTTGGGTCAGGATCTTCTGCTGATAGGTTACATGTAGATCCTAAAACATTCTAACAAGACTTGTTAAAACAGTTGGTAACTAAGTCAAGATCAAACAGCCAATCTGGACCAGAACCTCTCACACAAGGAGTGTGTTCATTGAAAGTCACATTGGCTGACTCATCAACTATTCTAGTTCTGAGATTGTATACTCTATAAGCCTTGGGTTGATAAGAGTATCCAATAAAGTATCCATCATCTGATTTCTCATCAAATTTGGCTATCTGATCTTTGGTATTCAAGATTGTGCAAGGACATCCAAATGATCTGAGGAAACCAATGAAAGGTCTCCTTTTGTGCCACAGTTCATAAGGAGTCTTACCATGAGTCTTAACTACTAAAACTCTGTTCTGCACATAGCAAGCAGTGTTCACTGCTTCTGCCCAAAAGGTAATAGGCAGTTTAGAGTCAGACAACATGGTTCTTGCAGCTTCAATTAGCGTCCTGTTTCTCCTCTCAGCAACACCATTTTGCTGAGGAGTCCTGGCAGCACTATATTGTCTTGTAATACCCTTTTCATCACAAAATGTATTAAGGATTTGGTTCTTAAATTCAGTTCCTTGATCACATCTTATGGTCTTGACCTTGTGATCAGATTGATTCTCAATCTTCAGAATGAAATGCTTCAAGATTTCAGAAGTCTTATCCTTAGTTCTAAGGAAAAAGACCCAAGTAAATCTAGTAAAATCATCTGTGATCACTAAATAGTATGTGGTCCTATCTAGACTCATTACACTGGTGGGGCCAAAAAGATCCATATGTAACAAGTGTAGGCGAGTAGTAATGGAGTTTCTTTCCTTTGGCTTGTGAGATACCTTATGCTGCTTCCCTTTCAGGCATGCAACACAATGATTATCACTTGTAAACTCTTTCTTTCGCATTCCAGTTACCAAATCATTCTTAATTAATTTATTCATGTTTTTAAAGTTTACATGGCACATTCTTTTATGCCAGAGAAAAGACTCATCACTATTTGCTTTAGACAGAAAGCAAGACATTTCTCCTGAAGGGGAAGTTTCATGCAAATCCATCTTATACATTTTCCCTTTCTTGGGAGCTCTAAGCAGTATATGCTCCTGAGGAATGACCACCCCGGGCTTGGGAACAATGCACTCATGCTAAGTAAAGAGCATGTTGTGTCTTTGATCTCAAAATTGAGATACACTCAGTAGATTGTATCCAAGCTCCTTGACAAAGTTTACCTTCTCAATGCAGAGCTTACCATTTGTGACCATGCCCCATCCAGTAATGTAACCTCCTGCATCTCCTCCAAAAGCAATAGGCCCTCCATCAATTTTCTCAAAATTTTGGAGTAGAAAGCCATTGCCTGTCATGTGCCTGTAACAGCCACTGTCAATGATCCATACATTCCTGTTGGTCTTTAGCTGTTTCTACACAAAAAGAGATGATTAGTTGCATTTGGAAACCCAGGCCTTGCTGGTCTTGGGCTCATTAATATCAACAGAAGATAATGCAATAGTAATTGATCCTATGTTCAAGCTTTGAGGATCAGCAACTGTTGTTGATGAAAAGCTTTCAGTCACATGGTCTTTTTTTGCCTTCCACACCACCTTTGGAAGCTTAGACTTGACCTTCAACACTTCAGAAGTTTTGACAACTTCGGAAGTTTTGGAGACTGGACCTTCGGAAGATCTTGCTTTCACTGCAGCAGGATTCAGTACTTAGGAAGCATTCCTTTCTTCCGAGACCAATTTTTCTTCCGAAGGCAAGTTCTCACTTGTCTTCTTCTTCACTTTGGAGCTTCCGAGTGGAATAGCTTTTCCTTCAGAAGTTGGCTTCTTCTTGATCTTCTCAGAAGTTTTCTTCTTGATCATGTGGATAGTACTTTTAGGATTATAAATGCAATCCTTAACCAGATGAGAAGTACTGCCACACATGACACAATCCATCTATATTCTTCTGGAAGTCTTCCTTTGAGAGCAAGACTGATCTTGATCACTTTCCATTTCCATCTTCTTCTTCACAGATGTAGTAGCAAGCCTTTTAGGGAGTGACTTGCTGCTGGATATGGATGGTTCAGGCTGTGCAGCAGTGGTACACAACAAATCAGCCTTCTTCTTGTTGTTGGGATGAGTTTGACAAGAACTAGAACCCCTGGTACTAAGATTCATAGTTGAGTCTTCAGCCTTTACCACTTCAAATCCTGTAGAGATGAACACTTGTTTCTGCTTAGAGTTGAAAGTGGCCTTGATCTCTTGAGCTTTCTTGGACTTTCTCTTGGCTCTTCTGATCAAGTTCTTTCTCTTGGACTTTGTCAACCCAACTGGATTTCTCTCCTCAGGAGAATAGTGACCCTTCTTAGGATGATCTTCTTCACTCTTCTCAGATCCATCCTTCACTATCTCCTCTTCATCCTCTTCACTCATGGGGTCTACGAGGGGAAGCGCATATTCACAAGTTCAACACCTTGGAGATCTTACAGATAGTAAGGAGTGTGGAGGAGCTATCTCAGTAGATCCCAGTCCCTGCTTATTCTGGTAACAAACTTTGGCATGCAGAGATGAGGATATCATGTTCTTGAAGGTCTCTTCTTCAAGAACACATTTTTCTGCTCTGGCTTTGCTGATCACAAGCTCAGCCTTGCATTCAGTTAACTTAGTGATGAGATCTTTGATCTGAGTCCTGTAGTTGGTGTGTTCATGTTTAAGAGTGGAAATGGTTTTCTCTAAAAATCTTCTATTTTTAGTTTATATCCATTTTCAACTCTTTTGAAATCAAATTTTAATATATTTAAAGACTCCAGATCAGATCTCATCTCTAAGTTATAGGACATGTATCTATTTACTTTAGCAATACATTCAGGAGTACAAAGATGTTCCAATACCTTGGTTTCATCATGATCTGCCATCAGTGCTTGGTTTGGAGATGCATCTTCCACCTGAAAGCACCCGTCAAAGCCTCCTTCTTCAACAGTAACTGCAGCTTGCTGCTTTGGCTTCTCATTCTGGGTGGCTCCTTCAGTGTAGTTTGGTCTGGTTTGTGCTTGGCCACCATTTGTTCTAGGTGCCTTGCACTCCCTAGCAAAGTGTCCTATTTGGTTGTAGTTGAAACACTTTACTTTGCTTTTGTCCAGTCCAAACTTTCCACTTTCCCTGTTCTCTTGTAGAACTTCTTGGCTCTGTGAGTGAGAAGAGCCATCTACTGGACTATCTCTATATACTCCAGATTATCTGGATTGATACAGTCCAGGTCTTCAAGGGTGAAGAGAAAGTTGCCTGAACTCTCATCAGCAGACACAAAGGCATGAGAAGAGTTTGTCTCTTGGAATGGACTTCCTTGGATGTAGCTCTCCCTTGGTGTCTCAGGAAAGGTGATGAAAGGATCCTTTTATGAGTTGTCAGGTTAACAGATGAGATGATGCTATGGTTCTCTGTAATCCCTTTCAACCACATGGAGGGCTGAACTCTGCTGACTACTGGAGTTACCAGATGGATTTTGCATGTTCATCTCCATCTGGTAGCCACTGAGGATACCATACAACTCTGTAAGAGTAAGCATCTTGAGGTTCTCAGTCCTCTTGATAACAACACAGTAATGGATCCACTGTCTAGGAAGAGAGGACATGAACTTTCTCACAATGTCCCTGTTCTCAAGAGTTACTACAACATCCAATAGAGTGTCCACAATCTCAACATACCTGAAGTATTGTTGAGTCCTGGTTTCACGTGTCTTGTAGGTGAAATTCTCAAACTGCTGCTTCAAGAGGTCCTTTTTGTTCTTTTTTGCTTCAGAGGACCCCTCATACATGAGCTTTAGTGCATCCCATAACTGCTTGGCAGTTTTACACTTCTTGAAGCCCCTGTAAATGGAGTTTGGAAGAGCAGTTTGGAGGGCAGTCATGGCTTTCTGATTGATATCAATCTTCTTCCTATCTTCTTCAGAAAAGTCAGCCACTTCTTTTGGAATCATGCCACCTCCAGCAGCAGCTTAAGAGGTGCATGGAATGTAAGGTCCAGAGACAACAGATTCTCACATCCTGGAGTCTTGTGACTTGATGAAGCCTTCCATTTTTTGACACCAAGTATCAAAGTCTTCAGGAGTGATCAGTGGGGACTTTGTCATAGTGCCAGTTTCCATATCAGCCTCTGAGAGAGCTGCCATTTGAGTTGTTAAGTGTTTTGTGAAAACTGAAAGATCTAAGATGGTGAGATTTTACAATCAAGAGCCTGGATAGCTCTGATACCAATTGCAAGACCAGTGAAGGTGTTCAATGTAATCAATTTCATAATGAGGAGAGACTTAGAACCCTTAATAGATCAAATAAGGAACTGAAACCTTTTGGTGATACTAAGAAACACAAGCAAGTAAAGATGAGACAGAACCAAGAACAATAGACAAAATGGTTTTCAAGGATAGAGTATATTGCTCTTAAGTTCTTTTACAAGTGTTACAAATAGAAATAAAATACAAGGACCTGAGATACTTTATACTACATCCTACAGCCGGCCATACTTTGAAGGCCAGCTGAAAACACTAATCTAGACAACAAGATCAATGTAAAGTCAAAAGGCAGATTGTCTTTTGACTAGTGACTATGACATGCCTTAGCTCACATCCTAATGTAATACAAAAAGGATAAAAGTACATAAAGTAGAAAGTTACAGACTCAAGACTATAATCTACAGCTTCCTAAAGCATGGACCTTGTCACCAACTTGTATAAGTTGGTGAGTCTCCAGAGTGGCAGCGGAAAGTTGGTCAGCTTTTCTGAATAAGTTAGATTAGAGAAAGCATGTCTTCTCTGTCTTTGGAAGAAATCAGTCTTCTATCTTTGAGGCTTCGGAAGACTTTGTCTTCTAAGCTTCGGAAGACTTCATCTTTGGCTTCGGAAGATTTGGTCTTTGGCTTCGGAAGATTTTACACTTAGAGAGATTTTTTTGCAGTGTGTAAAACTTCCGAAGTAACTTCTACCATGCACAAAGTGCATGCATGCAGGAAGCACCTTGACTGTTCTGAGTGCATCAGCCTCTTTCAAATACCTTACAGAGTTATCCTGTTAGTTTATTATACTTGTAGGGGTTCTTACTATTATTGTTATTATTATTATTTAAGCTAGTTGTTACAAGAGGGTGGAGTTTTTATAGAAGTTCAAGTCTTCTAATTATTTTATGTTTTATATATTTATCTTGTTTTAAACTTAGGAGATCATAATTTATTATTTAATTTAAATTTCTGGTATTTTATATTTTAGAAGGTTATGTTGGGTTAGTTTTTGTTGCTGATCTTAAGTTAAAGTTTATTTAGTAAATCTTCGTTTTCTAAGGTATCGGGCCTATGGTCCATTTGGTCGGTTTATCATGCTCTTTAATCAAATGATGGATTGGCCCATATTGGTTTTGCGGGCCAAAGCCCATTAAGTATTATGGCCCAATGGCCCAATTAGGGTTCGATGCGCCAAAGCCCATTTAGGTGTGTATTAATGTGGGCCTAAGCCAAAGCTGTTGGGCCTAATTCGTGAGCTCCCTAGACAAGGGTTTGGTGTCATTATGTGGCCCATTAAGGTTTCTAAAAAAAAATTCTAGGCCCAAAAACCAGGGTCACATAATGCGCCCCAGAGCAATATATACAACTTAAACAAAACCCAAAACGAAAACACTAGGTTTTGGAACGAAGTAGGTTTTGCAGCCTATAGGTGTCGCATGACACCTACCATGTGAAACACATAGGTCTTGCATGACTCAAAACATACAAAAACCTATTACACATTTTGTAACATATTATTAAAATTTACTCATGAAATGATAAATCAAGTTAATCTAGGGTTAGAAATTAAAAAATGTAGAAATTAGGGTTTTGAACATTGGTCGTAGAATAATATCGGTGGGGGTAATGGTACAGGATGGACCTGATTGAAGAAAGATACATTTTGATGGCATCTCACACCATTATGCCATCCTTTGTAAACGCTTAAAGGTTCGCCACCCAATCACAGGCAAATACCTCATGGATTGACATCTTACATGCTGACCAGGATACCAAGGATGACGTGCGTCATGCTGGTGTCAACACATGTTTAGTGGCTAAGCATCTGGTGAAAGATCGGTAACAAACCGCGACCATGACGATTAGCATTTCGTGATGGTAGGGTTAAGCAGGCTATAAAGGGCTACATTTGTCAGATAATATTTCTTAAGATATATAAGAATATCTTTTACTTTTAAGTGCATTTATACCCCTATAATGCCCTTTCTAGGCTAGTGCATTACCACGTAAGCTAAAGGATCTTTCATTAGAGCTATTGTTTGGGATTCTTGCAAGCTTTAAGTCATGATTTAAGATTGTTAATAAGGTGAACATGTTTATGAAAATTCATATGCATGCTATTGTATTTTGTGCACAAATATTTACTAAATGATTTCAAGCATATTTATAAAATGCTTTTACTATAACTGCTTTTGAAAGATTTAAGATCTATGTAATTATTAGTGGTATAAGATGTATAAATTATGAATTTTGTAACAAATATTACTTAAAATGCAAAGAAAAATGCATTGTAAACATATATAATTATTAACATATCAAGCATCCCCACACTTAAACTTTGTTTGTCCTCAAGCAAACTCTCATGCAACCATTTAACAAAACAAATCCCATTAAAAGATGGTAAAAGGCAAACCAATGTTTAAATGAAGATTCGGCATCATAATTGACTATTAAACATAACACATATATAAGAAGAAACCAAGTGTTTTAAGCTATTTGTTCTTTTTAAAACTTAAGCAATATTCAAATGAGCATCACAAGTATACAAAATTTCATTTATGCATGAATGTAAACCCCTCACAAAAATCACTCAACACTCGGTTATTTATATGTATAAGTGTATAAGTGAATCACTCAATGCCAACCAATGATGCAAACATGGTAATATGGTTGCAAAAAGGTCAAATCTCCACCAAATAACATGAGAAAGTACATAAATCAAGAGGACTTAATGGGTTGTAACGGGGGTTGGGTGATACAGGCATGGAATTTTGGTAAAAGTGGCTAAATGGATAGAATTCGAGAAATCTAGTTGCTAAATATGAAATAATACACTAATATGTATACATGATTTAATATAACTATACTAATACAAATTAACTAAATATGAGCTATGTATGAAATTTGTTCTTTTTATACATCAAATAGCTCATATTTATTTATTCATATTCTACATAAGATAATATTTTTTTCTCATATATATTTTTTTTTCTTTTCTTCTTCTTTTTATTTCATATAACAACGAATGCCTATTTAAGGCAATTTCGGTAACAAAATTTAGACAACTATAAATAACATGAATTTTATCATAAGGGTTAAAAGACAAAACAGGCTAATTTGGCTAAGTGGCTAACGATGCGGGTAATTAACACAAAAACAAGGGAAAATGGCTCAACATGGTGACTAATTGTAATAACGGGGTAAAGTAAAAGAAAAAAATGGCTTAAAAGGGGGTAATCCTAATGCTTCTATCTTTTTCATGTAATTGCAAAGTTTATGTTCTTGAAATGTACACCCTAGGCAAGTTCTCACGTGAATGCACATCTGGCACACTCAAGAACCAACCAAAATGTAAGCAACTAGTAAATGATATGATCACATATGATAAGGGCACAAATAAGGTTACGAAAATGAATGGATAAAGGTAAAGTTCACACCTGTGCATAAACATCATATTTTCAACTTGTAATGCTCACTAAATATCTGGAACATTTTATCATAATCCCCAAGGTTCCTCTTAATTCTGTGATGTTAACAAATCAATTATGCTTGAAGATCTAAAATCAATATAAATGGATGCCATTAATTCGAATTTTTAAAAAATTTTGTTAAAAATGGGAGTATTTTAAGTGCAATGAGAAATATATGAAAGACTTGTAAAAGTTCACAAAAACCCAGACATCCCCACACTTGAAGCGTACATTGCCTTCAATGTACCAATATATGGACATACAATACAAAAACATAAGTGGGAAAGGGGTGGGGAGAAGGAAGGAAAGATAGGCGAAACAGAAAACTCTCCTAAAGAAATTTATGGAAAACTGCCCAACAAGATCTCAAACAGCCGCTAAGCAATTTCGCGTATGAATATTCTAACCAAAACAATCCATTCTCAAGATGAATCGCACTTCAACATTGATCTTTAAAGAACCTCGGGTTGCCTTCTGGAAGCGCTTTGTTTATTAATGAGTCATTAGCTTGACTCGACCCTACATGCATAGCATTTTAGGGCAAGTGATGGAACAAACGAACAAGCGGGTGGCTTATGATACTTGAAAACTCATACAATCCGTTTGATATAGTGCATTTACCCCTGGTTAGTGAAAAAGTTAATGGTAAACACAAACATAATTCATACAGGTCGTGGCACCACCATTTGAATTTGCTTGGACCAGACCTAAGATAACTTATGTAATGAAGTAGGCAATCATTCCGATAATTTGTTGTTGACTTGCAATGTTTAAGGGACCGATGTCGTGCCTTCAAAGTTGGTTTGTCTGTGAAGTAGTTTGTCCTCTCATGTGATCCGTTTGATTCGTGTGATAAATCATCTAATATAGTGGTAAAAATTATCTTAGCCTAGTGTAGGGAGTAACATTATTTACATTGTTTAATATCTTATTACATCAAGTATTTAATAATATTGAGATTCATTACATATGTGATTTAACAACATATGAAAACCAACACCAGTAATCAACATATGAAAACCTATGCTTATAATCATATCATATCGTATCATATCATATTATTTTAATAAAAGATTAACTCAAGATAACGTTTGGCGTAATTCTAGACTACCAAAATTTTTATTTTACCGCTCAAATTATCTTCACTTCTTTTATGGTAATTAGTAATTAAGATAGTTATTAATTCACACATTTTGTATTACCGTTTTGAATTTTGTTTATTCAAAGAAATAATTCAAAGTTTATTAATTCATTTATATTTACAAATGGAAAGATATCATATATATATATATATATATGTCATACATTCTAAAACTATTTTATATATAATAAGTTATTTTAGTAGTTAAAAATATACATACAAATTTATTTATATTTTTTTATCATTCAATTCGTGTAATATACGTGTTTTTAAAACTAGTTACATTGTATAATGTAATAACATATCATGTTTGCATGATGCAACCTACTTTTTATATTATAGTACAACTGGTTTTTTTACATTAGTTAATATGATTTTACAATAACTTAATATGCAATATGATACTAATGTAAATGTGTTATTTGACCAATGGGATCTTAAAATTCTGTTAGATAACATTTTAAACTAGCATTATGTCGTACAAGATTCACTATATTGCCTCTAGTATCTGGTGTAACATATTAGATTTACTCCAGAGTAACATATTAGAGTTACAATTATTCAGTATATTAGCCTTCACATCCAAACACCAATACATGGTACCATTAGAAGTTTGGTAAATTAAATTATAGTGAGTACCTAAATAAATATGATAGCAAATCAATTACATGTCACTGGATATTGTAATGTAATGTAATGATATATTACATTGATGTATATGACACAACGAAAACTTGTATATCACAAAAAAAAAAAACAAAAAAAAAAACAAAAAAAAAACAAACACACACACACATATTATATATATATAAGGTAAAGACTACCGTTGGTGTTGGTGTTGATATTCACCGTCGTCGCTACTACTGGTGTTGATATTGTTATTGTTGCTAACTTTTTTTTTAAATCCCTCCTCTTCTTAAAACTTTTTAAAACAAGTATAATATCATTATATAAATCAATTTAAAATAATATGTTTTTGAGCTTGTCTAATTTTTGTTTGTCATTGTGTTATTAATGCAGTTTATTGTGTCTTTTCGTTTGGTATCATGTTTTTCTAAACATTATTTTGTTTTTCTAAAATGATAAATTCTAAAACCATAATGGTAAAATAACACTGATGTGTACTTCTAATATATATGTAAAATACAATGATAAAATAAAAACTGAGCAATCTAATATATTAAAAACAATATCAAAATAACACAAATTGATATTGAATGTAATACATAATGATAAAATGTCTCATTTTTTTTTTCTTATCATTGTGTTTTTCTAAACACTATAAGTTTTAAAACACATCGCTAAAATAAAATTATTGTGTACGTTTTATTGTAAAATAGAATAATATATAAGAATAAATATATAAATTATATAAAAAATTAATTTATATAATATATAAAAAATAATAACAAAAAATAACACAAAATACTTTAAAACATAAAACACAATGATAAATTTATATAACAAATAATAAAAAAATATTCGCACAATGACATGACGTATTACACATAATGACTTGTCTTATTTGACACAGTGACCACAATGCTCTTATTTCTAAAGCAATAGAAATACACATATAAATACTAAAAGAAATTTTAGTCTTATATTTAATATCATTTTTACTATAAACTTATCTATTTTGTTGTTATTATTATTATTATTATTATTATTATTATTTGATAAGTAATGACAGAAAAGTTTGGAAGCCCCACGAAGACTCGAGGGTTATAGGATTTTGTTGTTTACTTTATTTGAAATGTCATTTTCAATTGGCATTTTTAATACGTATTGCAACTGTGGTCCTGCCTCGAGTGGAATGAACCTTAATTATATACCTTTATTTAGTCTCTTAATTTATTTAGTTAATCTCATCTTAAAACGACAACTATTATGGACTTTAACAAAATGAAATATTCAAATGATTAGTTTTAAAAGATTTAGAATCAATATCTTCAACCTTCTTCTAAATAAAAGAAACCAAAATTGTGTGAAGGGAGAGAGAGTGCGTGAAAGAAAATATAAGATTGTCATGAGTCAAACTATAGATATGAAACTCTTCAAACTATTACATTTGAACATTATATTAAATATGTCATGTCATTTTATCTAATATGACAAATTGCTATCTTAAATATATTTTTACTCTAATAAAAAGTTCATTCTTACTAAAATTTTTTCGTTTCTCTATCTTATTAAATATTTACATTAATTACTAATAATATTATTTACTAATTTTAGATCTAATTTAATTTTATAAGTAAATAAAGAAATATATCTTTTTATTAGTGTTATTTCTAAGTAAATAAATTTTATAAAATAAAAAACTTTTTAAAAACACCAAACTTTTTTAAATTATTTTTTATAACGGTTGTTTGAAACAAAATGTCTAATTTATTTTTGGGAAAAAAAAATAAAAGTTTTAAAAGTTAATATAATTGTTTATTACTTATAGTCCTATTATATATCATATTAGAATATAGTTTTATAATTAATAAAATTTTTATTCTATACAATATTTTATAGATCAACACGTGTAATATACGTGTTTACTAAAAATAGTTGTATTGTATGTATTTATTATTGGGTTTTACATTTTAAATCATTTTGTATTATGATTATCATTGTTTTTACATATTAATTTTCAAGCAAGAGATTCTAACACTTTTTAAAAACTTTGTAAAATATCACTTTAAATCACATCAGGTTTGCAAAGTTTTTGCGTTTACCTCTATATAATTTTTACTTAAATAAACTTTTTTAACGTTCGTATTTTTGTATACGTGTCAGTATAAATTCGAATCTGACTATGTTTAGACGTATACATTCTTCAAAAGTGAGTCGGGCAAAATATAAAATGTTTCTATGCTTATTTATGTATACGTTTTGAGGTAGTCTACTTTTAGATATTTGTTGACGTTTAGACGTATTTTTAATTCAAAAATGAGTCGAGTCAAATATAAAACGTTTTCGTACTTATTTTTATGCAAGCTTTTAGTTGGCAAATGTTTTGAAATAAGTTTATTTAGAACGTGTTAGGTCAAACATAATATATTTTCTTTGTACGCTATAAATCTGATTTACTATACGTTCTGACGCACATTTAGTTTGGAAACGAGGTGAGAAGATTGTAATCAATACCTTATCACACTACATACAGTGTCACGGCACTTTCATTCTTATTTACATTTTTAATTTGTCTACGTTTTAGCATAAATTTTATTTGAAAAATAATCGTGTGAAATATAATATATTTTAATCAATATTATAAATTTAAGTTATTTTACATTTTTACTTAAATACATTTCAGAAATAAGTCGAGTCGATTAAATATCATGTGACGCCGGACAAACGCGAAACCCGTAAAAAAATTACAGTGGGCGAAAAAGGTAAGAAAACTAACCGTAGATAACATATATTGATGCATTTAATGTTATTGTTTATAAATAGACTATGGTGGGCCCAATCACCGGCCCATGAGATCATTGTTTCGTTTTCTTGATTTGACGGCACCATGATATTAATCGATTTTGACCTCTAATATCAAAATTAATTATTTATATTAGTTATCAACTAAAATCGAAACCTGCTTCTATTAATCTTAACATATATCTTCATTCTTGAACGATGAAAATAAGAGAGTATTATCTCTCTTCAATACTAAATACTCATGCTAGAACTTGTGTTTGCTTGTTGATCGATATAATCATATATAAACCCAAACACCACATGAATTCATAAATCATGACACAATCTAGAACTAAAACATGTCACAGAGTGTTCTCGCTTGACACAAACAACACTCTAAAATTTACCAAATTACAAATCAGTACTAAAATACATATATAAGAATTACATCTAACAATATAATATGGTAATTATTTCTATTTTATCTATTGAATTTTAATCTAAAATATTCAATCATTTTATGATGTGACGTAAAAAATATAAAAAATATTTATAGCAATAAAGGTGTTGTAAAGTCAACCCATGAAACTTCGAGATCTACCATAATCGAAGCCTTGTAGCTAAAAATATTCAACGATTCAACTCGAAAGTTACCTAAACATTTGACACTAAATGCAAATCCTCAAAATTTGTATTAGGTTCGTGTCGAAATTCATGTTAGGGGTGTAAATATAAATACAAAAATATCATGTGGACTTTTAGTAAATTAACACATAACATAGCTTCTTATGTTTTATTTCAAATGGTTACAGTTCTGTTTTCATAGCATTAAGACTTAGTTATGTAAAAAAGACGTAATATTAAAATTTTAATTTTCCTAAATAGAAGCTTTTGCATTACATTGTCAAAATTGTTTTTATGGTTTTTTAATGTTTCAATCAAGGTGTGCAACCAATTCGAACCGTCTAGAACCGAACCGGAATTGATAACCGGATCTCCTAAATTTGAAAACCGGAACCGAACCTTATGATAACTTAATCAGTTTGTTTTTTAACCGCAACCGGTTGTAACCAGCTGAAACTGAATCGAAACTGATAACAGATATCCTACACCTAAAAACCAAAACCAAACCTTATAATATTAATATCCAATAGCATTAATTTATGGCAAACCGTACCATTAATTTAACTAATATCCTAACATTTAATAATACTATAATTACATGATTATTAATTATCTGTTTGATAGTCATTTGTGTGACTCTTAAATGAAGTCTTATGAAATCAACAAATATGTCATGATGTTGCATAAAAATAAAGTAGTGTTTTATTAAAGAAAGTTTAATATAAATTAAAAGCTAGATGCCTTCAGAAAAATATATCTAAAGCTAGAACTTTAAAAGTATCAGCAAAAAGAATTTTTTTCCAAAGTTAATAAATGTTATATAAAAAGACTGTACCGTTTTACACAAAAATATTTTAGAATGTTCATTGTAAGTTAAGGTATATCATGCTTCTCATCATTTTTCACCTCCCCGAACATAATCATTCTCAGTACTATTTGTGTCACCTTACACCACTAGCTTATTTTCACGTCCCGCTAAGTTTTGTTTTGTGCATGCATCGATTGTGGCTTATGTTTTCTAGCCTAGGAAATGATAACGATATTGGTTGAGGGATGTGTGATGGGGTGAAACACCATAAATGCAGTTATAATAACGACATATATACTACCTATAGTTTAAAAATAACAATGACTTCGTTTAAAAATAAATGCAAGGTTTGGTTTTAAACATGATTTAAAAAAGTAGTTTATGACCAATAACAAAATACATGACATAATTATTTGTAAAATTGTAAAGCACTATCAATATCACATGACCAAGGCAAGGTCAACATAGTGAGGCAGAAATAATAATGAACGACCGTTTAGATATTTTACCATTCCGCCAAAATATTGACTAATCACAAATGAAGTTTCAACAAGTGTCACTAATGAAATTGTGCCACATGACATGGGTATTTGGTATACACGTGGTCCAATGTGTATGCGGTCGTTGTGAATTTTGCTCCTAGTGGTGATCAAATGTCAAAGCACTAAGGTGGACTTTTAAATTATTTTTATATAACTTGTTCTTACTCTAGAATTTTCTTCTTTTTGGTCTGCTTAAGGATCACTTTTAAAATAGACATGTTCTATAATACAATGTTCTCTTTTTATACATGTTTATTAGGACAGTCAAAAATAGCAGATACTTAAAATTTTTATTTTTAGAGAGGGACAACAATAATAGAAATTTAACAGTTTATATGATTTTAATAATCTTAATTTTTATTTATTGGCAATTAATCTCAACTCAGAAAAAATTTACAGACACCATCAAATTTAACTTATTTTGTTTCAACTATCCTTTAAAAATTGATAGTTAATCACCGTTAGTTTTTTGATAAAATGGGCAAATTTTGAGCCATTATTCAACTCCGTTCGCCGCCCGACTTCTATCAGGTCTATTTTCGGTGTCTAGCCTCCATCAGTCACTTGAAATCTAACTCCATCGATTTAATTGATTCAAATCAGGATGTAAAAACTAATGGGTTTCAGAATTTGTAAGTTTAATCTACACCCTTTGTTTATCATGAGATTTGAATAAACAACTACATGCGGAGGGGCACTTTTCATACGCACCTTGATACCGTTATGCCTCAAATGGTTTTATGAGAAAATAGAACTAACAAAAAGCAAATGATAAAGGTTTGTGTACAATTAAGAATGTTAATGGGTAAACACAAAAAATAAAAATATAAATTCAATTTTGCTCTCTGAGTTTTGATAAAAATAAACATGCTATTCAAAAGATTAAAAATATCAATTCACCTACAAATGTTTGATAAGTTGTTTCAATTTAATCCAAAAATTTTATAAGTTGTTTAATCTTGAATCCAATAAATATTACTTTTGGTTTGAATTTTAGACAAATGATAACACTCTATGACTAAAATTGATGTTTTTAAATTTTTGTATGAAAATTATTACTTTTATCAAATCTTAAGAAGAAAAATTAAAATTAACTCTAAGAAAAAGTTTTTACAACGTCTTGAGTTACATGCAATGGTATAAAAATGAAAAACGATGTGTTTATTTTGAAGCAAAAATACTAACTTTTATGTTTTTGTTGTCTTAGAAAATCTATCTATTATATTTTCTGAGAACGTTTTTTTTTATTTATTATTATCTAACTTGGTATGTCCGAAGTTACATATATGATCTCCTAAGTTTATAGTTACTAAATCTTATTTTCAAGATTAATTATTTGAACAAACTCTTTTCATTTTTATACCATTGCATGTAACTCAAGACGCCAAGTATGTGCCGGACATTAGGGAATTTGACCGTTTTTAGTCATTTAGGTTATTATTATTTTATTTTTTTTTAACGGCAAATCTATACTACTCATAAATTACTCCATATTACATCATGCCTGAGTTTGAACCTAGAACCTCCCCTCTAAGAGGCAAAGCCTCTGTCAAGTAGGCTAACCTCACATTGGCAAATATAATTTGGTTATTTTTTTATATCATTACTTTTATTTGAGCAATGGGAATCCCAGTAATTTATGAGTTAAATTTAGGACTCAAAATAGATGAGTGTAACAGTTGTATTTATTTTAAAAAAATCTTCATCTTTAGCCTATAAAGCTTCAAATCTTCAATTATCATCATTAACTCACCAAAAATCATCACCACCCACCGTCAAATTATCAAATGAAACCAACATACAAAAACCTACCAAAAAAACCACCAAAAATATGCAAATTCAAGAAAAAAATAGAACAAAAACAAAATCAGCATTAAGTTACTTAAGAATGGTAACAAATGAAAAAATGCGATGGTTTTGGTTTAAATTGTTATATTTCAAAGTTTTTACAATTTTGCTTTTCATTGTATATTACTTTGATAGGATAAAATAATTAGAATATTAGTCATAACGACATTTATTTTAAAATATTAAAACATAATTAAATGTAAAACACAACTTTATAGGATAGAATCCAACTGTTACATATCACAATCACAAGAAAACGAAAGTACTACGAATTCTTATAAAATAATACACAATGTTTAACAATTTTAAGTTTGATTTTAGGAATGATATTATTATTTTTATGTATGATACATTTAAAACTATGTTGAAAACAAATGTTATAAATAAAATATAAAGAAAGAACAACCATTGGGCGGCTGGCAATAGCAAGTGCAAAGACAAAAAGACATGGAGTGCACCTAACCTTAATAATGTTCTTTCTAATCATATTATTTATTTGGGTGTGCAATGAAAAAGTCGGCTACCTACAAGCACGTGAGACAAAATTAATAATAATAATAATATTAATAATAATAATAGTAATAATAATTATTAATAATAATAATATTAATAATAATAATAGTAATAATAATAATAATAATAATAATAATAATAACAACAATAATAATAATAGTAGTAGTAGTAGTAGTAGTAGTAGTAGTAGTAGTAGTAGTAGTAGTAGTAGTAGTAGTAGTAGTAGTAGTATAATAATAATAATAATAATAATAATAATAATAATAATAATAATAATAATAATAATATTATATTATTATTATTATTATTATTATTATTATTATTATTATTATTATTAATATAATAATATTAATATTATTATTATTATTATTATTATTATTGTTATTATTATTATTATTATTATTATTATTATTAAAGATGGCGAGTGATATATAGTACTATGATCACACACCATTGTCATCTGTAATTTTATTTTCGTTCTTTTCCTTTTTTTTATTATTGTTATTTTAATATTTTCATTTTTTCTTCTTTTTAATTTTTTGAATTATTATCGTTGTAGTTTTTATTAAGCTTACTATTATTATTTTTCTCCGATAAATGTTAAAATATCATTATTTATAAGTTTCAAAATATATTGTTGTGAAAAGATTGATTATGTATATTATTTTATAAAGCATTTGAGATGGATAATTTGGTAATTTTATAAAAGTTTAAGTTATGAAAAGAATGATTAAATTTGATGCAAGTATTGATGCATAAATAACTCATCATTTATAATTTCGTCCCTCAGATGACTACTTAACTCTATCCCACATTGGTCAAGTAAGAAAACCAAGAAGGATATAACTATTATAAAATAAGTCCATGATAGCTAGAAAAAACTTTCACATCAACACTTATTGTGTATGGTGTTATGTACTTTGGTGCATGACCAAGAAAAAATTAATTTTTCACAATTTGTTCTACAATCAAAGTTTTAAAAATCTCATTTTGTTTTGATTTTTTTGTTTGTACTCCGTTTCATAAGGGCCGCTTTGATCCTGGTTCATCGGGTTCAAGAATAACTGCCCGGTTCAATTAAAGTCGGTCGAATACATGGTAACCGGACTAGTGTCCTTAGAGGTTTCTGCTTCAACCAATTAAACCGGCCAATCCGGTTAGGTTTTCTAAACATTGAATTTAATTTAATGGAGTGAGCGTCATCCCATCACTTATGAGATCAATCTAATTCTTTAGAACCTAGTCTACTCTTAACCCAAATGAATGTAATACCCTTTATTTCACTCACTCTTTTATTGGCATAACTCCTCTTGCTATTGAAAATCCTTTCATTCTAAATACAACAAAGTGAGGGAAAATCATATTGATCACATAGTTACAATAAAATTGGCCAGATACATTCTCTTTTTTGGGACCTATGAAATATTTAACCCGTTTTGAAATTTGTAAACCGAACGTGTTTGAATAATTTTTTTAAAATCAAATTCATTAATTAGTTATTTTATTCATTTTATGTTTCAAATACAATAATTATGTCATTTATTCAACCTATAAAGATTTTTTTTATAAGATTGTTTATTATAAAATTATAAAGTTATATTAGTAATTAAAATAAATAATTAAATTTTCAAAAGTTATAAGATTTATGCAATTTATAAAATTTATAAAATTTTATAAATAAATTGATTATTATTCAAATTAGTTTTATTAAGTTCAAGATCCAAATTGTAATTTTCTAAACTAGAATTATATAGTTTTCACATGAAATGATGCACACTTCAAATTTTAGGGGCCAAAAGTATATTCTTTTTTAAACCCAAACCTTTCTCGAGTGCATGCCCGTTTCAAACTCAGGACCGTTAAAAAAGTCGAAAACATCCTCTATTATATCAAGTTTACACTAAAACCTAAATCCATTCAACACTCAGACTCATTTAAACTCAATCATGGTCGAATTAAATCAATTGATTTATCAGAAACACATAAACAATCGTACCTAATTCAAATGTATGAACAAATTCAGTTGAAACAATCAATTAACCATTGGATTATCTTGAAACCACCGAATCAAATTTAATAACTCATGGATCTTAAAACTGTTAAGATTGTCACTATTTAACTGGGGCTAAACCCTCTACTCAATGCATTTGATCTATCTGTAACCTCAGTTACAATTGAATCGCTCACACATTGTATTCGATCACTATGTTTCTTTTGAACCTGCAATCTATTCGATCTCCATCTTTTGTGCATGTTATACCACAATTGAGTGAGGGATAATCATCACCATCATCAACTAAAGCTTCACACGCGAACAATTCAATTATCATCACCATTCTCACCACAAACTGGTTCAACCTAACCGCGATCTGTTCATCGTTTTATTGCCCCGATTTGGTCTCATTCAAGTAAGTTAAACATACACACAGATTGTTTGCTCATGATTATTACAAGCCCTAACCGCAGGACCATTGAAGGGGTCAATACAATCAATCTCATAATAAGAAGAGAGTTAGAACACTTAACAGATCAAATAGGGAACTGGAACTATAATATGATACTAAGAAACACAAGCAAAACAATGAGACAGAACGAAAAACAACTGAGTATGGTTTTCAAGGAATAAGTATATTGCTCTCAAGTTTTTTTACAAGTGTTACAAAGCATAAAGAAAGATACAAGGACCTGAGATACTTTATACTACATCCTACAGCGGGTCATACTTTGAAAGCCAGTTGGAAACACTAATCTAGACAACAAGATCAATGTAAAGTCAAAAGGCAGATTGCCTTTTGACAAGTGACTATGATGTGCCATAACTCACATCCTAATATATTACAAAAACGATAAAAGTACATAAAATAGAAAGTTACAGACTCAGAACCACAATCTACAGTTTGCAAAAGCATGGACCTTTTCACCAACTTATGCAAGTTGTAGAGTTATCAGAGTGGCAGCGGAAAGTTGGTTAGGTTTCTGAAAAAGTAGATCAGAGAAAGCATGCCTTCTCTGTCCTCAGAAGAAATCTGTCTTCTGTCTTGATGGCTTTGGAAGACTTGGTCTTCTAAGCTTCGAAAGACTTCATCTTTGGCTTCGGAAGATTTGGTCTTTGGCTTCGGAAGATTTTACACTTAGAATAATTTTCTGTGCATAGTGTAAAACTTCCGAAGCAACTTCTACTATGTACAAAGTGCATGCATGTAGGAAGCACTTTGATTTTTTGGGTGCATCAGCCTTTCTATAAACCTTACAAACTCCCATTAGGCTGATGCTACCAAAACAGAGAAGTTCTTCAGCAGTTGACAATCCTCATTAGGATCAAGAACATTTCTTTCTTCATAATCTGGTCAGGATCCTTCAGACTTTCATAATACCATTTCATGTCAAAAAGATCATGCAGAGGTAGATCAAGCATGTCCTGCCAGAAATAGACATCTTGACCACCTTGATCTCTGATGACATACCATCTGTCTGGATTAGCATCAAATGACCAGGACAAGATGGGTCTTCCTGATGCAAGAGGCTCTACTTGAATTGGAGTTGGTTGAGCAGACTCTTTTTGCATTTCCTCAGGATGTTCTGATTCATCCTAAGGTGCAGAGGTGGATGCCTTAGACTTTTTCTTCCTCTTCTTGTCCCTTCTGATGGCCATCCTTTTCCTCTTTCTGTATTTTAACTGAGGAGAGAGGCCTGTAGCACCAAATGAGCTTTCTTTGTTCTCTTTAGTTGGGTCCTTTTCCTTCGGTTGTTCAGAAGAAGGAGGTTCAGAACCCTGCTGTGGGTCAGAAGATGAAGTTGGCTTAGATGTAGCTTCAGGATCAGGTTGTGTTGTCTCTTGTGGTTCAAACTTCACCTCAACTTCAGGTACAGCTTGACTTGGTAGAGAAAGCAAGTTAACCAGCTGTCCTTCTTTTATCTTCTGCTTGATCCTTCTAATATGCTCATCCATTGTGGATAGTGACATAGGACCAAGTCTCCTTTCGGAGAACCCATAGAGCTTCAAGAAGCTCACCATCTTTAGCCTGTTAGCAGATTTCTTTTCTTGGGCTCTGATGGTGGCTCTTGACTTAGCAACCTCTTCTCTTATTTTCCTTTTTACAACTTTTCTTTGAGTTTGAGCTTCTTCTTCCAGCTGTTTGAGGTATTCAAACTCAATATATTCATATGAGAGAGGGTTGAGAGTTGTTGCCTGATAGAGACTTGTGGCACTCAGATATGCTATCATTTTCTGTCTTTCTTGTTCTCTGCCTATCTGAGTTTGTTCTTGTTATACAGCCACAGTCTCTTTCTAAGGACTTTCTTTAATTAAAGAGAGGGTAGAAGCTTTGTATAATTTTTTTCTTTTTCTTTCTTCTTTGATCTTGAGGAGCAACTCTACAGCCTCAGCCTCCTTCCTCTCTTTAGACAACTCAGTGTCTGCCAGTTCATTTAATTCTGCCAAGGGAAGAGAGATGATTTCATCTATATTATAGTTCCTTAATCCCATATAATTCAATCTGGCTACCCTTAACTCGTCATCTTGAGTATCAGGACTATGAGCAGTCTTGATTGCAGTTTGCATGAAGCTTGGGATCTATCTTATTCTCTCTCCCCTGGACTTCATCTTCCTCTCCCTTTTCTAATCCTCAATCTCCTCAAGAGTCATTTTTCTTTTCCCTTTATCAATTGTAGGCCTATATGACTTAGTGTGGAGAGAGCTTTGGCCTTCTAAAGGTTGTGATGATCTTGAGCTCTGGCAAGGAAGAGGTTAAGATACACATTCACAAACAGGTGTTTCACTGAGTGTATTGGGTGCTGAAGATGAGCCCGTCTCAAAGTTCATAGGGTCTACTACTGGGCCTTCAACCAAGGTTTCCCATTCAAAGCTAATCTTAAGGTCTGCCTTAGTATCCAGTTGACCAACAGTTTTCCCTGCTAGCCTCGGTCTATATAGTTTTGCTCTATTTCTGAACTCCTGCAGCATCCATTCTTGAATTGCCTCAACTAATCTGCCAGCCTGCCTATTTTGGCTTGGGTTGAGAATTGGTAGATCAACCAAGTTAATACTCTCATGGAATCTCAGGTCTGAAAATTGAAGAGCTCGTGCTGCCCCTGAGATCTTGAGAGCACCAATACCATTCTTGCATTGTCATACCACCATCCCACTATTGGATTTTCAGCAGGGTAGAATGGGGCAGACATGGCTATTGGAATTCCTTTCTCAAAAAGTTGTTGTATTATGGCCTCCATATCAGTGTGAGCCTGAGGAAGTTGTTGAGTCTGAACAACTGCAAGTGAGGGTGGTGAGTCCTCTTTGTCCATACTCTGGATAGAACTCCCAGGTTCTGTGGTTGTATAGACTTTCTCCCCTTTTTTGTTAGCATCACCCACTTGCATAGGTGAGTTGAAGGTTAAGTCCACCACTTCCACAGGTTCTTGTGGACCTAGTTGAGTTTATCTAAATGGTCTCTCAGCTAGCTTGCCCTTGAGATCGGTGATCTCAAGTTGCTGGTCATTGACCCTTCTTTGTAAGGTAGTCACTTGAGATTCCAAGTGACTAACCTTGGAAACTAAATAGGTGCAGGTTTGTAGGGTGCAGACTCCCCTTATTTTCAGATGAAGAATCATGGGGGGATGAAAGAATTAGACCAAGGTATTCTTCCTCACCACCAGCATATTGTTCTTGGCTGCTGGATTTCCTCTGCTCACTGACAACTTCAGGTGAAATGTCAGTGGACTGAGTTGCTATGGTTGAGGTCTTAATGGTGTAATCACTAGCACTAGTGAGAGCCTCTTCCATATGGACCTCCTGAACAGATTCAGGAAGATCCACATCAGTTGAGGGTGGATGATGTGGGTTAGACATGGGAGAAGCAGAGGTACTCATCTCTCCTTAAGTAAGTGTGGAGAAGAGAGATTCATGGTACTCAGTGAATCCCATGTCTTCATCATCATAGAATTCAAGGTTGGGGATAGGTTGGTTAAGATCAAGAGGCTGGGGATGGTAACTTTCCCCTGAAGGTTGTTCACTAGAGTTTTGAGACTCTGAGTGAAGGCTTAAGATAGTTGGGCTTGAGAGCTCATCAGGTTGAGCATGAGAAACCTCAGCACTGATTATGGGTAAGATGGGAATGGTTTGCTCCTCAGGAGAAGTGGGAGCTCTAATATCCACTTCCCCCTGTATGGTTGGTGATATGGGGGCCTGCACAAGCTGAATAGCTTGTGTAGGGGTTCGTTTGGATTTTCTTTGGTAGGTGATGGTTATTTGAGGCTGGGAGGGTTGTTGAGAAGTAGAAGGTATGGGTTCAACACTAGCTGGTGCTGCTAGGCTGTCACCTGGAGCAATAAGCTCTAATATTTTTGGAACAATGGCTGTTTCTACCCCTAAGAAACCCACAGTCGGTTTTCTCATAATTTTGAAGATGCCGGGCTTCATCAGTCCCAATTTAATAATTTTACCTGTTCTCTTCAACTGTGAGCCCAGTTCACAGTTGAGAATGTGCTGGACATATCTAGGAAACATGTAATATTCTAAGGAGTCTATGTTTGTAAGCAGGTTAGTATATACAAATTGTGAATACCTGAACTTGACCCCCTGAACCATTCCATGGACTATGAAGGAGAGATTCTCAGGAATCTAGTCTCATCCTCATTGTTTGTTTGATAGACTTTGAATGACCACATGGAGGAGGTATTTCCACCGAGAGGAAACCTTCCTTTTCTGAAGGTTCTGACAATAAAATCTCCCTCATATCCCATCTGCTCAAAGGAGTGGTTGATAGCAGATTTGGGAAAGGACAAATCACCTTTTGGCATCATCCAGCTGAAGATGAGTGTTTATGATGGCTGGAGTGATGAAGATTGTCCTCCCCTGCACTGTGGCAGACAGTGCCTTCTCCCCATCCATGGTGACCACTTAATAAGTTAGCTAGAAGTCCAAAAGATGATCCTCGTAGAGAGGAGGATCAACGGTGAGGGAGGTGAAGTAGTTTGTCAAAGAAAGAAAGCGACAAACCTCTGAGAAACTTGGATCTTTCTCAGAGTTCAGTAGGGCAACCTGATTGTGTTGCCTATGAAGTTGCATGGAAAAATCTGGCGGGTTTCTACGATCGAGGTTTGCCATTAGAGAGAGCTTTAGCATGAAGGAAGATAAGAACAAAAGCGGTTTGTGGGTGAATTTAGGTTAGAAAGGATTTGCAGATGAAGAGAAAAGTGAAAGAGGGGGAACCGTTGAGTATATATATATGAAATGGATTTGAAACAAAGTTAATGCGAAAAGATAAACTTTAAAATCGGGATGTCGGTCCCACCTCTGAAAAAGTGCCCAAAAAGGTAGTTTTCTTGGAAGTCAAAAATCTTCCGAAGGTATTTTGGCTTCAGAAGTTTTGATAAAAGATTCCGAAGCCAATTTGGCTTCGGAAGATATTTCTAAGAGTTTTGAAAATTTTGTCTCGAAAGGAAAAAACTTAAAGAATTTTTACTTCTGAGACATACTTTGGTTTCGGGAGATAAGAAAAATTTCGAGACATAATTACTTTCGGAAGAAAATTGTTCTTCAAAATCATATAAGTACTTATAAGCGAATTTAGCTTCGGAAGATTTTATAGAATTTCTTCCGAAGGTAAATTCTAATAAGCGGTTATTTTGTTGTTGAAGACATAATGTTCTTCTGAAGATAACCTGATATCTTCCGAAAAAAAAAGATGTTCAAAATTTTCAAAAATCTAAGAAATATAAATAAAAAAGATTTTTGTTCCAAGGTAAACAAGGGCTTATGAAGGTGATAATATAGACAACTTAGGACACACAGATTTTAGAAATAATATTGAGTTTAAGTTTAAGAAAAGCTACTTAAAGTTAATTATCGTAATAGCTGATACAAGATATTTAAATCTCTGTTCATCAAAAGCTTTGGTGAATAAATCAGCATATTGTTCATTTGTGTGAACTTTGACTAGTTTGATTAAGCTCTTTTCAAAGTTATCTCTGATCAAATGATACCTGATATTGATGTATTGTCTTTAAATGCTGCACAGGATTCTCTGTAATAGAGATAGCACTATTGTTGTCTATGTGGATCGGAGTCTCCTTGAAGTTGAACCCATAGTCTAGCATCTGGTTCTGAATCCAAAGCACTTGAGCACAGCAACTAGCAGCAGCAATGTATTCAGCTTCATTAGTTGATGCAGATACACAGGATTGTTTCTTGCATTGCCATGAGACTACCCTACCACCAAGAAATTAACATCCTCCGGATGTAGATTTTGCAGTCATGTTGCAACCACCCTAGTCACTATCTGTATAGGCATACAGTTAAAGTCAAAATTCTTTGGGTACCAAGGGCCTAGTGATGGAGCACCTTTGAGATATCTTAGAATTCTCTTGATAGCAATCAGGTGAGACATCTTGGGGTTGGCTTGATATCTGGCACAAATGCATGTGACAAACATGATATCAGGCCTGCTGGCTGTGAGGTACATAAGAGACCTAATTATAGTCCTGTAAAGATGTTCATCCACACACTCCCCCTTAAGGTCAGGTCCAAGGGAGTGGTTTCTTGCTATGGGTGTCTTTGCAACCTTACATTCAGTCATGCTGAATCTTGTAAGTATGTCTTGTACATACTTTGACTGACTTATGAAGATGCTATTGTCAACTTGCTTCATTTGAATTACTAGAAAGAAATTGAGTTCTCCCATAGACTCATTTCAAATCTATTTTTTATCAGCTTCTCAAAGTCTTTGCAGAGCCTTGGAGTAGTTGACCCAAAGATAATGTCATCTACATATACTTGAACCAGCATTAAGTCATTTCCTATTCATTTGATGAAAAAAGTTACATTTATAGTACCCCTTCTGTAACCATGCTAACATAGGTACTGAGATAGAGTCTCATACCACTTTCTTGAAGCTTGGTGCAGCCCATAAAGAGCTTTATCAAGCTTGCATACATAATTAGGATGATCTGGGTCTGCGAAGCCAGGTGGTTGTTTGACATACACTTCTTCATCAATCACCCCATATAAGAATGCACACTTGACATCAAGTTGATAAACCTTGAAGTTCTTGGATGTAGCAAAAGCCACGAATATTCTAACAGCTTCAAGTCTTGCTATTGGAGCAAAAACATAAGTGTAGTCAATCCCTTCTTCTTCAGTGTATCCATGAACAACTAGTCTAGCCTTGTTTTTGATGACAAGTCCTCTATCATCTTTCTTGTTTCTAAAGACCCAATTGGTTCTTACGGTAGTCTTTCCAGAAAGAAGAGGACATAAGTTCCAAACCTTTTGCCTCTTGAATTGAAGCAGCTCCTCTTGCATAGCTTCAACCCAACTTTCATCCTTTAAAGCCCCTTCAACTTTCTTTGGCTCTATCTAGGATAGGAAACAAGAGTAGAGACAAACATTTTTGTCATGGGTTTGCTCTCTTGTTCTTACCCCCTTGTCAACATCTCCAATGATGTTTGTGGTGGGGTGTGACTTGTGGATCCTGAGTTAAGGGATCATAGCAAGCTGATTTGAGAGATCTAAATTTGAAAAATTTAGATCAGGCAGTGAAGAATCACCCAGCACATCAGCACACTTATCAAGAGGGGCTTGATCCAATGAGTGTGAAACATCATTGTTGTTGTCTTCCATGGAGTGATTATCAACATCAAGAAATTCTTGGTCACTGTCACCACTACCACTTTCTCTTACATTTGAAGCTCCTTCATTTTGGTTTTGTGCCTCTGAGTTGGAATTTGAAGGCACAATAGATGAATCAGCTGGATTTGTCAAGGTTGTACTGATAGACACTCCATTTGCAGAGTTTGTTATGACTGGAGCTGAAGTAGTATGAGTTGAAGGTCTTCTAGGCTCAAATCTTGGGTCAGGATCTCCTGTTGATAAGTTACCTATAGATCATGAAACATTCTCACAAGACTTGTTAAAACAGTTGGTAACTAAATCAAGATCAAACAGCTAATCTGGACCAGAACCTCTCACACAAGGAGTGTGCTCATTGAAGGTCACATTGGCTGACTACTCAACGATTTTAGTTCTGAGATTGTATAGTCTATAAGCCTTAGCTTGGGAAGAGTATCCAATAAAGTATCCATCATCTGACTTCTCAAAAAATTTGGCTACTTGATCTTTGGTATTCAAGATTGTGCAAGGAAATCCAAATGATCTGAGGAAACTGATGAAAGGTCTCCTTTTGTGCCACAGTTCATAAGGAGTCTTACCATGAGTCTTAACCACTAAAACTCTATTCTGCACATAGCAAGCAGTGTTCACTGCTTCTGCCCAGAAGGTGATGGGCAGTTTAGAGTCAGATAGCATGGTTCTTGCAGATTCAATTAGTGTGCTGTTTCTCCTCTCAGCAACACCATTTTGCTAGGGAGTCTTGGGAGCACTATATTGTCTTGTAATATCTTTTTCATCACAAAATGTATCAAGGATTTGGTTCTTGAATTTAGTTCCTTGATCACATCTTATGATTTTGACCCTATGATTAATTTGATTCTTAATTTTTAGAATGGAATTCTTTAAGATCTCATGAGTCTCATCCTTAGTTCTAAGGAAAAAGACCCACGTGAATCTTGAAAAATCATCCGTAAGCACTGAAGAATATGAGGTCCTTCTTAAACTCATTACACTGGTAGGCCAGAAAGATCCATATGTAACAAGTGTAGGGGAGTAGTAATGGAGTTTCTTTCCTTTGGCTTGTGAGATACCTTATGCTGCTTCCCCTTCAGGCATGCAGCACAATGGTCATCACTTGTAAACTCTTTCTTTGGCATTCTAGTTACCAAATCATTCTTAATTAATTTATTCATGTTTTTAAAGTTTACATGACACATTCCTTTATGCCAGAAGAAAGACTCATCACTATTTGCTTTAGATAGAAAGCAAGAAACTTCTCTTGAAAGAGATGTTTCCTGCAAGTCCATCTTGTACATGTTCCCTTTCCTAGGGGCTCTGAGCAGGATATGCTCTTGAAGAATGACCACCCCAAGCTTGAAAACAATGCACTCATGTTTAATAAAAAGCATGTTGTGTCTTTGATCACAAAATTAGGATACACTCAGTAAATTGTATTCAAGTTCTTTAACAAAATTCACCTTCTCAATGCTGAGCTTACCATTTGTGACCCTGCCCCTTCCGGTAATGTAGCCACCAGCATCTCCTCCAAAAGCAACTGGCCCCCATCAAATTTCTTAAAATTTTGGAGTAATGAGCCATTGCCTGTCATGTGTCTGGAACAGCCACTATCAATGATCCATACATTACTATTGGTCTTTTGCTGTTCCTGCACAAAAAGAGATATTTAGTTACATTTGGAAACCCAAGCCTTGCTGGTCTTGGGATTATCAACATGAGCTGAAGACAATGCAACAGTAATTGATCCTATGTTCTAGCTTTGTGGACCATCAGCTGTTGTTAATGAAGAACTTTCAGTCACATGGCCTTTCTTTCTCTTCCACACCACCTTTGAAAGCTTAGACTTGACCTTCAACACTTCGGAAGTTTTAATAACTTTAGAAGTTTTGGAGACTAGACCTTCGGAAGATCTTGCTATCACTGAAGTAGGCTTTAGTACTTCGGAAGAATTCCTTTCTTCTGAGACCAACTTTTCTTCCGAAGGCAAGTTTTCACTTGTCTTCTTCATCATATTGGAGCTTCCGGAAGGAAATGCTTTTCCTTCTGAAGCTGGCTTCTTCTTGATCTTCTTAGAAGTTTTCTTCTTGACCATATGGATAGTACTATTAGGATTGTAGATACAATTTTTAGCAAGATGAGAGGTATTGTCACACATGATACAGTCCATTTGCTTTCTTCTGAGAGTCTTCTTTTGAGAGAAAGGCTGAACTTGATCACTTTTCATATCCACCTTCATCTTCATAGATGATGTAGCAAGCCGTTTAGGGTGAGACCAGCTGTTGGATTTGGATGGTTCAGGCTGTATAGCAGTGGTACACAGGTGATCAGCCTTCTTCTTGTTGCTGGGAGGATTTTGACAAGAACTAGAACCCCTTGTACTAAAGTTCATAGTTGAGTCTTCAGTCTTCACTACCTCAAATCCTGTAGAGACAAACACTTGTTTTTGCTTAGAGTTGAGAGTAGCCTTGATCTTTTGAGCCTTCTTTGACTTTCTCTTGGCATTTCTGATCAAGTTCTTTCTCTTGGACTTGGCCATCCCAACAGCTTTTCTCTCCTCAGGAGACTAGTGACCCTTCTTAGGATGATCTTCTTCACTCTTCTCAGAGTCATCCTTCACTATTTCCTTATCATCCTCTTCACTTATGGGGTCTATGAAGGGAAGCTCATCTTCACAAGTTTCACACCTTGGAGATCTTACAGACAGTAGAGAGTGTGGAGGAGCTATCTCAGTAGATCGCAGTCCCTACTTATTCTGATAACAAACTTTTGCATGCAAGGATGAGGATATTATGTTCTTGAAGGTCTCTTATTCAAGAACATATTTTTCTGCCCTGGCTTTGCGGATCACAAGCTCAGCCTGGCATTTAGTTAACTTAGTGATGAGATCTTTGATCTGAGTCCTGTAGTTGGTACGTTCATGTTTAAAAGTGGAAATGGTTTTCTCTAAATCTTCTATTTTAAGTTTGTACCCATTTTCAGCTCTTTTGAAATCAGATTTTAAGATGTTTAAAGACTCAAGATCAGATCTCATCTCTAAGTTGTAGGACCTATATCTGTTAACTTTAGCAATACATTCATGAGTACAAAGATGTTCCAATACCTTGGCTTCATCGTGATCTGCCATAAGTGCTTGGTTTGGAGATACATCTTCAACCTGAAAGCTCCAGTCAAAGCCTCCTTCTTCAACAGCAACTGTAGATTGCTGCTTTGGCTTCTTATTCTAGGGGGCTCCATCAGTGTAGTTTGGTCTGGTTTTTGCTTGGCCACCATTTGTTCTAGGTGCCTTGCACTCTCTAGCAATATGTCCCATTTGGTTACAGTTGTAACCCTTCACTTTACTTTTTTCCAGCCCAAACTTACCACTAGCTGCATTGCTAGGAAACTTTCTCCCTATCCTCTTGTAGAACTTCTTGGCTCTGTGAGTGAAAAGATCTGTTGATGAGATGATGATGTTGTGGTTATCTTCAATCCCTTTCAACCACATGAAGGGCTGAGCTCTGTTGATTGTTGGAGTTACCAGATGGATTTTGAATGTTCATCTTAATCTAATAGCCACTAAGAATACCATACAACTCTGTAAGATGGATTGTGTAGGAAGAGAGGACATGAACTTCCTTATAATGTCCCTGTTTTCAAGATTTACTCCAACATCCATTAGAGTATCAACAATCTCAGCATATCTGAAGTATTGTTGAGTCATGGTTTTACCTATTTTGTAGGTGAAGTTCTCAAACTACTACTTCAAGAGATCCTTCTTGTTCTCTTTTGCTTCAGTGGACCCCTCATACATGAGCTTTAGTGCATCCCATAGCTGCTTAGCAGTCTTACACTTCTTGAAGCCCCTGTATATGGAGTTTGGAAGAGCAGTTTGGAGGGCAGTCATGGCTTTTTGATCAATATCAATCTTCTTCCTGTTCTCTTCAGAATAGTCAGCTACCTCTTTTGGTATCATGCCACCTCTAGCAGCAGCTGAAGAGGTGCATGGTATGTAAGGTCAAGAGACAACAGACTCCCACATCCTTAAGTCTTGAGACTTGATGAAACCTTCCATTTTTTGGCACCAAGTATCAAAATCTTCAGGAGTGATCAGTGGGGACTTTGTCTTGGTACCAGTTTCCATATCAGCCTTTGTGAGAGCTACCATTTGAGATGTTAAGTGTTTTGTGAAACTAAGAGATATAAAGATGGTGAGATCTTACAATTTAGAGCCTGAAACGCTTTGATACCAATTGCAGGACCGTTGAAGGGGTCAATACAATCAGTCTCACAATAAGGAGAGAGTTAGAACACTTAACAGGTCAAATAGGAAACTGAAACTATATTATGATACTAAGAAACACAAGCAAAACAATGAGACAGAACCAAGAATAACTGAGTATGGTTTTTATAGAATAAGTATATTGCTCTCAAGTTCTTTTACAAGTGTTACAAAGCATAAAGAAAGATACAAGGACTTGAGATACTTTATACTACATCATACAGCCGGCCATACTTTGAAAGCAAGTTGAAAACACTAATCTAGACAACAAGATCAATGTAAAGTCAAAAGGCAGATTGTCTTTTGACAAGTGACTATGACATGCCATAGCTCACATCCTAATATATTATAAAAAGGATAAAAGAACATAAAGTAGAAAGTTACAGACTCAGAACCACAATCTACAGTTTGCAAAAGCATGGACCTTTTCACCAACTTATGCAAGTTGGTGAAGCATCAAATTGGCAGCGGAAAGTTAGTCAGTTTTCTGAAAAAGTAGATCAGAGAAAGTATGCTTTCTCTATCCTTGGAAGAAATCTGTCTTCTGTCATGATGGCTTCGGAAAACTTTGTCTTCTAAGTTTCGGAATACTTCATCTTTGGCTTTGGAAGATTTGGTCTTTGGCTTTGGAAGATTTTACACTTAGAATAATTTATTGTGCAGAGTGTAAAAATTCCGAAGCAACTTCTACTATGTACAAAGTACATGCATGCAGGAAGCACTTTGATTGTTTTGGGTGCATCAGCCTTTCTATAAACCTTACACTAACCTTATGTCTGTAAACAATATAGTTTGGGCATTCAGTTTTGCTCGAATTGAAACTAGGGTTCATACAATTTGGGGGAATTAATCTAAATCATATTTTAAAAGTTATGAATGGAAATCATCCAGATTTGAGCTTATAGCCCATCGATAATAAACAAAACATATACACCCAAGGTCGTGTGTTCAACCCACCCTAGGCTTCATCAAATTTTTTTTTAAAACTCATTTTTTGTAATATTTTAATTTCAAGGAAACATTTAATAAATTTTTATATTAAATTAAAAATTGTTTTTCTTATTAAAATTAATTCATAAATTATTTATAAATTTATGAAAATTCTAATTTCATACTTTATTATTTTTAAAGGTTACAAAATATTATAAAATTAATAATTAGTTTTAAATTTTTAAAAAATTAAAATAAATCAACTTAAATGATTCGAAATCATTTTAAGTCTATATTTTGCAAATCCGTTAAATAACAGATTATTTAATTAATTCTATTTTTATTATATTTAAATTTTAGTATTAAAATATTATTTAATAAAATAAATATTTTAATAATATTTAATAGTTCCATTTCATAAATTAATTATTATTATTTCATGTAAATCATTTAATAAATTTATCCTATTTAATTAGATCGAGTTCAAATTTTAGATATTCCATTTCAAGTTTATCCTATTCAAATAATATTTAATAAATCTATTTCACAAATTTATTATTTTAATTCATTTGTAAACCCTAAATCCCAAAACTAAAACCCTACTCGAAATCTAGTCCTTAAATATTATTATTCTAATTTTAGACACCACTTTTAGCTTACTTGTAAGGAAAAATGTTAGTGTCAAGTCTAACATTGTTATCATTCAACCCGCACTGAATTATTAAAGTGAGTATTTATCATCCATTTTCATGTTTTATTAGTTGGGGAATTCATGTGATATTTATTTAATCATTATTATTTACTTTTATTTTATTTCAAAATTTAATTCCATACATGCTCTACTACTTTTAAATATGTGTTTGTAGTTAGATAAATTTGATGTTAACAAAATCATTAATTAATGCAACAACGGTAATAATGATAGATCTATTAGTTTGACAAACCCACCCCATGCATGCATGAAGAATCATCATAAATCATGATAAAACATGAGAGTTTACCTAATAATATCACCTTTAATAGAGAAAACATGGATTTAACACAAAGTATACAAACATGTAAATAAGGAGATCTAAAACTCACCTTTTGTAGCCTTTGAGAAAAACCCTAGAACCGAGAGTAAAACTTTAGATCTACACACTTGATAGCTTTACACGTTGAATTACATCAAAATCATCTTAGGAGCTTTGATCGAGCCTAGATATAGGAAGAAGTATGATAAAAATCATACATTTGATTAATCCTTCAACCTTCTTTCTCTAACATCTAGCTCTCTCTCTAACCTCTAAAATGGATGCATGCATTTGAATAAGGGGGCGACTCTCCTGTTTTACACCCACATAAGGATAACCTTTTGCTTTTGACCACCTTTGGCCCTTCAACTTTTTTAAAACCGCCTTTTAATCCTTTTCATTTATTTCCCTATTTAAAGTTTTAGGTGTTACATATATACATTGCATAAACATCCTAGAAATCATTTTGTGTACATGAACCAAGCATTCAAATGAAGTTTGGGAAATATGTTCACCTTAAGAGGCTGCTAGAATCACCACTTACACTATTCTATAAACTTAATGGCACTTTTAAGGTACTTTCTTATGTTTAATTGGGTATAATATTAGCATACACAGGTTTTATAACATGTTTGCGGGGTCCTTTTGCGTACAACTAAGAAGACAGGTGGTGGTCCGCCACATGGCCATAGCGTCCTAGACACTTTGGTCCAATCAGAATTTGATGTGTAATAACATGTGTCACTTCCAAGCCTAGTTAGCAGACACATGTCATTCAAGGTTGACAAATGTCATCCCTTTAGTTCTCGTTAGCGTGACACATGTCAAAACTCGAGAGTTTTTCTTGGAGTGCATGTAGCGAACCGTTAAGGGTTTGCATAACGGTCCACTATGCAACTTGAATCCCTAAAACCATAGTACGTCGCTTGGCAGTCTGCAGGGTCTACCGATCATATTCTGTGACCATGGTTCAAACTTTAATTTCTCATTTTTTACCCCAAGCTTTAAATTCTTATATTTTCATGCCCAAGTTTTCAAGGTTTTACATACTCCCTAGCTTGGGACAAAACTCATCCTTGAGTTTTAAGTGAACAAATGTGGATATTTTTTGATTTTAATTTCAAAGTATACTTAGGGTCTCGCTTAGAGTTCAACATAACCTTAACCAATGCTAATTTCTCTCTTTTCAATATCTTAGTTTGTCAATATTTTATTTATATTGGTTATTCTATAAATTTCAACTTTCATTTACCTCAACATCTTTTAAAGGTATCATCAACATTTCATTAGCTAGATATTTACGCAAATTGGACGCCTAGAATACATCATGTATTCCATTCCTCTCTTCTGGTAATTGCAACTCATAAGCTATCGGTCCAATTCGTCTTATAATTTCAAATGGTCCAACGAAACGATGGCTAAGCTTTCCTTTCTTTCCAAATTGATCTATGCCCTCTCATGATGACACTTTTAACAATACCATGCCACTCACTATAAATTCTAACAGCTTGTGCCTTTTGCCCGGATACATCTTTTATCTATTTCTAGCCATTTTTAATTGTTCTCTTATTTGTAAAGTTTTTTTTTTATTATTCCCTGTACAATCTTAGGTGCTAACAAGTAATTCTATCCTATATTAGACTAACATACATGTGTCCTACACTTCAATAAAGCTTTAAAAGGTGCGGCCTATATACTTGTGTGATAACTAATATTATACGAGAATTCCATAAGTGGTAAGTGATCATCCCAACTTCCACCTAACACTATCACACAGGATTTTAACATATCTTCATGAGTTTGGATAGTCCTTTCGCTTTGTCTATCTATTTGCGGATGATAAGCCATACTAATATTCAATCGTGTGCCCATGGCTGTCTGAAAACTTATCAGAATCGTGATGTAAGACACTATCTTTATCAGAGACAATCAATAGTGCCACATCATGCAAGAACACAATTTCATTCACATATAATTAAGCTAGCATATCCATAATGAGGATGGATCCTAAGAAAACCACACAGTTATGAGAAAACAAGAGAAAACCAATGAAACCCATCACATAATTTATGAATATTTTTATCACTACCCTCTATATATGTGTGAGTATATATAAATAAGGGTATGGATTAAATGAAAACGTACAGTGGTTTTACATATACGTCACATATAGGTTACGTATACATAACCATTTTTCATTTCACATAGTGTTACGAATACATAAAACTCTTCATTCTCGTATGTATGCTCAACATATATTTATCAAATATTTAAATAACATTTTAACAATTAAAATAACAAAAAAGTTATAAAATATGTTATTGGTTTTCGTGGTTTTTTGGTTTTCATATAACTATTGGTTTTCTCAGGATCCCTCTCCTATCCATAATAATGGTTTCTTTTATTGGTAAGAAATAGGATGACTTAGTCAATATGTTAATGATAATCAAAATTTTATCATTTCCTTTACTTGTCTTGGGACATTTTGTAATGAAATCCATAGTTATAATTTCTTATTTAGAAATAGCTAATTCTAGTTTTTACATTAAATTAGATAGTTTCTTATGTTTTGCTTTAACTTTGGAATAAGTAAGACACTTAGCAAAATATATGGCTATATCTTTCTTCATACTTATCCACCAATAGTTATCCTTTAGGCTTTTGTATATTTTATCACTTCTTTGATGCATTGTAAAGTTAGACTTATGGGTTTCTTTTAGGATTCTCTCTCTCAGGTTATCATATATTGGTATCCAAATTTTTTAGTCATTATGAGGATTCCATACTACCTTTGACAAACTAGTCAATAGTTCCCTTCATGCCTTCTCTGTTTAAGTTTCCATTGATCTATTTCTTTTCTTAAGCATTCTTTAATTGATTTATCAAATCAATCTAAGTTCATGTCGTAATGCATGAATTTGCTTAAGCTTTTTTCCTTCCTTCTTGCTCAAGACATCTGCCACTACATTGGGTTTTCCCTCATGATTTCACAATCATAATCACTGAAAGTTTCTATCCATATTCTTTGTCTCATGTTTAACTTTTTCTGACCAAAGATATACTTCTAACTTTTATGGTTAGTGTAAATATCAAACCAAAATCCATAAAGGTAATACATCCATAACTTTAAGGAAAACATTATGGAACCTAACTCCAAGTCATGAGTCGGATAATTATTCTCATATGCTTTAAGTTGATGAGATGCATAAGCAATAACTTTGTATTTTTGCATTTTTACACAACCTAAGATGTATGTTTTTGCATTTTTACACAACCTAAGATGTATGTGATGCATCGCAATAAACTACAAAGTCATCTACCCCCCGGGTAATGCTAAAATTAGTGCATTCATCAATTTTTTTCTTTTAAATTTTTAAATGTTTCAATCTGTTTTGGTCCCCACTAAAATTTTGTTGATTTACGTGTCAATAAAGTTAAAGGAACAACAATTAGGGAAGAATTCTGTATAAAACACTAGTAGTAACATGCTAATCAAAGAAAGCTACGCACTTTATTTGGCGTCTTAGGGTTTTCCCATTTTGCTATAGCCATAATCTTTGTTGTATCTACATAAATTCTCAACATTAACAACATGACCTTGAAATTGCACTTCTATTAACCAAAATTGACATATCGAGAATATGGAATACAATTTCTCTTTGTCTAAGTAATTCAAGTATTGTCCTTAGATGTTCTCCATGATCTTTCTTATTTTTAGAATAAATAAGTACTTCGTCTATGAATGCGATAACAAATTTATCTAAACATAGTTTACAAACTCTATTCATCATATCCATGAATGCAGCTAGAGCATTTGCAAGTCGAAAAGGCATCTCTCTGAACTCAAATTGTGCGTATCTAGTTTAAAAAGCTATCTTCAGGGTATCTTTTTCTTTTATCTTTAGTTGATGATATCCTTGTAGAAGCTCAATCTATACAAGGCTATGAAAAGTGGCGTAATTTCTGGTACCCAATTGATTCTAAACTCCGCTTCACATTTTTGTGGTATTCTTGATACCTCTTCAAGAAACACATCAACAAATTCTTCTACAATTGGCACTTCTTCAATCATTTTTACATTTTTAGTGTTCAATACCAAAACTAGGTATACTATACAACATTTGTTTATACACTTTATGGCTTTCAACACATATATAATCCCAATTTGTTGCTAAGTTTTATCACTACAGATGATAATCTTCTTACCTGTTGATGTGCGAAGTTCTATTGCTTGTTCAGCACAAAGGACCTGAGCTTGATTAGATGCTAATCAATCCATACCTAGGATAACACCAAATTCTGCTAATGGCATTACCAATAAATATACTAACATGATGTGTCCGTACAATAAAATCTGACAATCCTACAAGATATCAAAAATCTTGATTATACTACAAAGCTTAGGTACAAGTGTGTTGTTACAAGTGTATAATTAATGGTAATATATCCGGGAGGATGTTATTATAAATATATATTAAAACAGGCATTATTACCAATATTACTCTCCACTTATGAAATCATCAATCTCTTTATGACTTATTCGGTTTCATATTGTATTCATATGCATACGATATATGATACTAGGTTAGTACCACGTGTATTACACGGGTTGAATATATATAAAATACTAAATAATTATTAATAAAAATTTATGAATTATAAACCATGTTTGAAGATAAAGTATGATTATAATTACATGTGAATAGCTACTTTAAGTAAATAAATAATAATATATTTTTTTTAAACTTTGATTTTACAAAAAAATGTGGGTTTTAAATATTTTTTTAAGAAAAATGAATTTATTTTAAAAAAAGTTTATTGTATTCTATTTTGTAAAACTTTTGTTTTTAAAAAATATGTTTTTAATAAAAAATTGTTTTAATTTATAAAATTATATAATTTTTATTTTGAAAATGGTACGAGTAATACTATTAGTATTTAATATTATTAATAATAATAAAGATAAATGAGAAAGTTAGTATAATAAAATTTACAATTATATCATGTCTTATTTTAAATTTTCTTTATTATTGTAAAGAATACTTGAAAGGCTGATGCAATCAAATTAGCCAAATAGCTTCCTGCTTGCATACATGTGCATTGCAGAAGTTACTTCGTAAGTTTTACACTCCTCTAATCAGAAATATTCTAAGTGTAAAATCTTCCGAAGCCAAAGATGAAGTCTTCCAAATCTTGGAAGACAAAGTCTTTCGAATCTAGCAAGACAGAAGACTGATTTCTTCCGAATACAAAGAAGACATGCTTTCTCTGATCTACTTTGTTAAAAAGCTGACCAGCTTTCCGCTACATTTTGAAGACTCACCAACTTATATAGGTTGGTGAAAAGGCCCATGATTTAGTAAACTGTAGATTATGGTCTAGGTGTCTATAACTTTCTACTTTGTACCTTTTATTCTTCCTGTAATACATTCATTTTATTATCTAGATCAGTGTATCCAGCTGGCCTTCAAAGTATGGCCGGTTGTAGGATGTAGTATAAAGTATCTGAGGTCTTATATTTTGAATTATGTCTTTGTAACTTTGTAATAGAACTTGAAAGCAACATACAACATTCTTGAAAATCATCTGCTTGTGTTATTTTACATTTAAGTTCTAAGTAGCTGTTCCCTATTTTACCTTGTAAGTGTTATCTGTTAAGATCACTCTCCAAACATCCCGTGAAACTGTTGCATTGACCTCCCCACACCGGTCCTACAATTGGTATCAGAGTATTCCAGGTTTTTTATTGTAAGATCTTACCATCTTAAATCTGCTCAGTTTCACAAAACACTTACTTGCTCAAATGACAGCTCTCTCCAACGCTGATATGGAAACCAGCACAATGACAAAGTCTCCACTGATCACTCCTGATAACTTTGATACTTGGTGCCACAGAATGGAAGGGTTCATCAAGTCTCAAGACAGCAGGATGTGGAGATCTGTTGTCTCTAGACCTCATGTTCCATGCACACCTTCAGCAACTGCTGCTGGTGAAATGATACCAAAGGACGTAGCTGATTATTATGATGAAGATTGGAAGAGAATAGATGTAGATAGAAGGCCATGACCGCTCTTCAAACTGCTCTTCACAACTCTATCTATAGAGGCTTTAAAAAGTGCAAGACTACCAAGCAGCTCTGAGATGCACAAAAGCTGATGTATGAGCGGTCTGAGGAAGCCAAGGAGAACAAAAAAGACCTTATGAAGCATCACATTCAAGACTAGTAAAACCATAACAACAGTATTTCAGATATGTTGAGATTATTAACACTTTCGTGGATACTGGTGTCAAACTAGAGAATAGAGACATTGTGAGGAAGTTCATGTTCTCTCTTCCTAGAGAATGGACTCACTACTGTGTGGCCCTTAAAAGAACTGAGAACCTCTCAACTCCTACCCTTACTGAGCTGTATGGTATCCTGAGCGGTTACAAGATGGAGATTAACATGCAAAATCCATCTCACAGCTCATCCAGTACCCACAAGAGTTCTGCCCTCTATGTGGTTGAAAGGGATAGTAGAGAATCTCAACATCATCTTCTCAGCTACCCTAACAACTCACAAAAGGGCCCTTTCATCACCTTCCCGGAGACACCAAGGGAGAGCTACATCCAAGGAAGCCCATTCCAAAAAACAAGCTCTTATCAAGCCTTTATGTCTTCTGATGAAAGTTCAGGCAAATTTCTCTTTACTTTGGAAGACTTGGACTGCATTCATCCAGATGATCTGGAGTACATGGAGATTGTGCAGTAGATGGCTCTTCTCACTCACAAAGCCAAAAAGTTCTACCAAAAGACGGGGAGAAAGTTTCCTAGCATTGTATCCAGTGACAAGTTTGGGCTAGATAAAAGCAAAGTAAAGTGTTACAACTGTAACCAAAATGGACACTTTGCTAAGGAGTGCAAGGCACCTAGAACAAATGGTGGCCAAGCATAATTAAGACCAAACTACACTGAGGGAGCTCCAAAAGCTTAAAAGCCCAAGCAACAGGCTGTAGTTGCTATTGAAGAAGGAGGCTTTGATTGGACTTTCCAGGTTGAAGATGATTCTCCAAACCATGCCTTGATGGCTGACCATGAAGAATCTAAGGTAACAGAACATCTTTGTACCCCTGAGTGCATTGCTAAAGTTAGCATGTATAGGTCCTACTACTTAAAAGTAAGATCTGATCTTGAGTCTTCGAATATTTTAAATGTTGATTTTAAAAAAGCAGAAAATGACTATAAACTTAAAATAGAAGATTTAGATAAAAAAATTTCTATTCTTAAACATGAGCACACAAATTACAGGACTCAAATCAAAGATCTCATTGCTAAGTTAACTGAATGCTAAGCTAAGCTTGTGATCAGCAAAGCCAGGGTAGAAAAGTGTTTTCTTGAAAAGGAAACCTTCAAGAACATTATATCTTCATCTCTACATGCCAAAGTGTCTTATCAAAACAGGCAGGGACTGGGATCTAGTGAAATAGCTCTTCCACACACTCTATTATCTATAAGACAGCCAAGGTGTGGAACTAGTGAAGATGAGTTTCCTCCAAAAGATCCAGTTCAAGAAGAAGATGAAGATGATGATGATGAAGAGGAAATGGTGAAGGATGAAACTAAACTGAGTGAGAAGGTTCAGTCTAATAAGGGTCACCATTCTCCTGGAGAGAAGAAAAGGACAAAGATGGCTAAGTCTGCTAGAAGGAACTTGATCAGGAATGCAATGAGAAAAGCCAAGAAAGTCCTAGAGATCAAGCCCACCTTTGACCTGAAGCAGAAACAAGTATTCATCTCTGCTAGATTTGAGGTGGTTAAGACTACAAACTTAACCATGGATTCTAGTACCAAGATGTCATACCCCCACTAGAAGCGGAAACACGAGGATGCGACGGACGGGATCGTCATAACACATTGAGGGTCTAAGAGAATCTCTAAATGAATTCTTCGTCAATGGATCATGATGTCACCCGAAACAAAAGAACAAGTGTCACGAACAATCAATATCATAACGTTATTTCGTAAATGCACAAATAATCCAGAAGTTCAAAACTAGAACAACCGGTACAAGATCAATCCAAAACATTTAAAAGACCAACAATAATAACAAATAGTACAAAACTAATGTCCCAATGTCTAATGCTCTTGTAGGAGCGGTCTCGTCTAAAGTCCACTGCCCAAGTACCTAAGCACCGTTACCTGAAAAGACATGCTTTAAAAAGTCAACATACGTTGGTGAGTTCATAGGTTTAAAAAGTCAACATAGCAGTCATAGATATCAACACAAGTCTAAGTCAGTCCAAGTCCAATTACCCGGATTATATTCACCCAAGGGCAAGCCCAGGCCAAGTCAGTCTCGACTAGTATATTGATGACAAGGGTGGGGGTGTCAACCCGTTAGTACTAACAATACCTCTCCATGACGTCCAAGCCATAATAACAAGCCCAAGTCTAAGTACACATCCATGAATGACCATCTAGACTCAACCCATGACCCAAACCACATACATTATCCCAAATTAGTCTAAAAGACATGACACAGTCCAAAACCATGAGCATGCTTTTCCCCCAAGTAAAACATATTAAAAAGGGGCCGTGAAACTCACCTCGATGATAGCACAATCCAAAGTTCACAAGTATAGCAAGTAACTATAGATACAATAAGCTAAAAGAATTACTAAAGATTAAGATGACCAATATGGGTGTAATCCTTGTAGTCAAGTTCTTAATGCCCATCAAGGTTATCATTTAATGAAAACATGATTTATTTGCTAGAATAAGTCCAATGCCCAACATTAATTCCCAATCCTAATTCATTTTAGTTTTCATGTCCTCAACATATACCATTGTTATTCTTGTTTCGAAACGTACATTTATTAGTTCAAGTTTGTTGACATATGAACCTTATATGTTCTTATCCTTTAATGCCTTAAAATTCATCTTAGGACCCAACTTTTAACTTATTCTAGTTAATTAGCCCCAAGTCTTAACATTTAAGTTCAGTAAAATATTTCAGCTTGTAGAGCTGATAGCGCACCAGTTTTGCGTAGACTGTTTGGAAGTTGAAACGGTAATGAAAAATTGCATAACAAGAATCGTTTGAAACACAAGACTTTAAGTTAAACTCCCGAAAAATAATCATATCCATTGGATAAAATATGAGAATGATATGACTCGATGAACACAGACCAACCTACTGCCTAGATTCGTCAGTTTTGACCTTCAGTTTTGTTTGCCATGTTTGGAGGGCCATAAAATGTCAAAACGACACGAGACCACTTGGGTTAGTTAGAGGACTCATTAAACTTGTTTTTAGACGAAAAATTCGACCCATTTGGACTTAGTATGACCAAGTCATGTCCTGTACAAAACATTATATTTTTCTGACAGCGAGTTGTCCTGTTCATTAGTCTTGTTCCTTTGCATCCCAAACGCCTATATTTGATTTTTAATTACCCGAGTACTTAAAAAATGTTTATTCCATGTTTTCATTGAACAAATCATGAATCAAACACTTGGTTCATTGCAATTTTTCAGTCCCAAAACAGTTACTTTACATTTTCATCTTCCGGTTCACATTATTAGTTAATTGATTCATGGTTTTGATTCTCAAGCGCGTCAATCAATTCAAGAGGCAAGATTAATGTTTTTAATAAGAGATTATGAACACAAGATGTTCATTAAGACCAGATCTCACAAGTTTTCAACCCAATATAATAAACCCAAGAACATATGAACATAAAAAACTAAACATTTGCCATTTTCTAAGAATCAACGCCCGGAGCGCCTAATTCTTCACGATCTAATGCCCAAAACCAAGAATATGAGAATATTAGATGATGATTTTGTGACTAGATGATGAATATCATCTATAACAAGATGAAACAATGAACAATATCATCAAACAACGGGTTTTCTTACCGATAATGCGTAGCAGACCAATGTTTCAACAAGATGAATGCTTGAACAACAAAAATTGATCAAGAATGAGGAAGATGATGATGATTCACGATGAACATGATGAAGAACATGAAGAAAAGATGGATGGTGGCTAAGGTTTCTAGAGAGAAAACTTGGAGAATAAGTTTTCAAAATAAAAGAATAAAAAATACAAAGGAAAGCCCTTCCCTTTTAAAGAATTCGGCCAAAGGTGGCCAAGGGTTGGCCTCCCGGGCCCGATGCTTGTCTCGTCCAATTACGTCTCGTCCCGATCCGTGTGTCGTCCAACTTTCGCGTTTTTAAATTCTATGCGTTATTACAATTCCAACGGACTATTATATGCTATATAAATTATTTAATTTATATATATTTAAATTAAATTATGTCTATTTAGTAAGCTTTACGCAAAGCCCACATGTACGATTTTTGTTTGCATTCTCATCGAAAGATTTATACTCTAACATTTTTAAGTCTTTAATCCAATCCCAAGCACGCAACCATCATGCTAATACCAAATCGGTGAACGTACATTGTCACCATGCCCAAGACCCACTAGCACATGCTAAGCCCATAATACAAAATTCTAGAACTTAGCGTGTCTATACGCGTTCAATGTTCTATACTTAGATCACGCCCACATTAGGTCAACTTTCAAGTCAAAGATCACACTAAGACCAAGTCAAAGTCAAAGAGTCAAAGTCAAAAAGTCAAAGTCAAAGAGTCAAAGTCAAAGAGTCAAAGTCAAAGAGTCAAAGTCAAAAAGTCAACATCAAAAGTCAAAGTCAATGGTCAATACACCTATTTAGGTGACGGATGTCACACAAAAGTCCTAGTTCAAGTTCAAACCATCCTTGTCAAAAGAGTAAGGTTGATAAAAGGTGCACCACTACTGCACTACCTGAACCATCCAGTCCCAAGAGCAAGCCTATACCTAAGAAGTCTGCTACATCATCTGCAAAAATGAAGAAGGAATTGGAAAGTGATCTAACTCAGCTAGCCTCCGAGAAAAATTCTTTCAAAAGCAGCTCAACTACATGCATCATGTGTGGCAGTACTTCTCATCTACCTAAGGATTGCATCTACAATCCTAAAAGTACTGTGAACATGACGAAGAAGGCTTCTGAGATGAAGAAGAAGAAGATAGCTTCAGAAGGAAAGTCACTTTCCCTCAGAAGCTCCAAAATGAAGGCTTAGAAGATAAGTGCAAAATTGCATTCGGAAGATATTTTGGTCTCGGAAGAAAGGAATGCTTCCGAAGTACTAAAGTTTGCGGTGTATGCAAAAACATCCGAAGGTTCAGTCTGCAATACTTCCGAAGCTGTAAAAACTTCCGAGGCATTGAAGGCTAAGTCTAGTCTCTCCAAGATGGTATGGAAGATGAAGAAATGCCAAGTGACTGAAGTTTCCTCATCATCAACAGCTCAAGATTCGCAAAGCTTAAACATAGGATCTATAACTATTGATTTATCTTCTGTTAATATAAATGAACCCATGACAAGCAACGCTTGGGTCTCCAAATGTAACTAACTATCTTTTTTTGTATAGAAACAGCTCATTACTAAAAGGAATGTATGGATCATTGAGAGTGACTGTTCCAGGCACATGACAGGTAATGTCTCCTTGCTACAAAACTTTGAAAAGTTTGATGGAGGGCAAGTTGCTTTAGGAGGAGAATCTGGTGGTTACATCTCTGGAAGGGGCAAGGTCATAAACGGTAAGCTTAGCATTGAGAAGGTACACTTTGTTAAGAGCTTGAGTTCAATCTTTTGAGTGTATCTCAATTTTGTGACCAAAAGCATAACACCTTCTTCACTGAATAAGAGTGCATTGTTCTCAAGCCCGGGGTGGTCATGCCTCAGGAGCATATTCTGCTCAAAGCCCCTAGGAAAGAGAACATGTACAAGATGGACCTGTAAGAAACCTCCCCTTATGGAGAAGTTTCATGCTTTCTGTCTAAAGCCAATAGTGATGAGTCCTTCCTCTGCCATAAAAGAACGTGCCATGTAAACGTTAAGAACATGAATAGATTAATTAAAGATGATTTGGTAACTGGAATGCCAAAGAAAGAGTTTACAAGTGATGACCATTGTGTTGCATGTCTGAAAGGAAAGCAACACAAAGTGCCTCACAAGCCAAAGGAAGTTAACTCCATCACTACCCCCTTCACTTATTACATTTGTGATCACTGATGACTTCACAAGATACATTTGGGTCTTCTTCCTTAGAACTAAGGATGAGACTCTTGAAATCTTGAAGTCCTTCATTCTGAATATTGAGAATCAATATGATCACAAGGTCAAGATCATAAGATGAGATCAACGAACAGAATTTAAAAACCATATCCTTGATTCATTTTGTGAGGAAAAAGGTATTTCAAGACAATACAGTGCTCCCAGGACTCCTCAGCAAAATGGTGTTGCTGAGAGGATAAAGAAGACACTTATTGAAGCTACAAGAACCATGCTGTCTGACTCTAAAGTGCTTATCACCTTCTGGGCAGAGACAGTTAACACTGCCTGCTATGTGCAGAATAGAGTTTTAGTTGTCAAGACTCATGGTAAGACTCCTTATGAGTTGTGGCACAAAAAGAGACCTGTCATTGGTTTCCTCAGATCATTTGGTTGTTCTTGTACCATCTTGAATACCAAAGATCATCTAGCCAAATTTGCTAAGAAATCAGATGATGGACACTTCATTGGATACTCTTCTCGAGCTAAGGCTTATAGAGTATAAAATCTCAGAACTAAAGTAGTTGAGAAGTCTGCCAATGTGATCTTGATTGGCTATTTGATCTTGATTTAGTTACCAACTGTTTTAACAAATCTTGTGAAGATGTTTCAGGATCTACAGGTAGCTAACCCTGCAGGTGGAGATCTTATCATCACTACAATGACAAATTCAGCTGATACATCTGAGGTGCCTACAAATTCTAGCTCAGAGGCACAAAACTCAAATGAAGGACCTTCTAATGTAGGAGGATGAGGAGATGGTGATTATAACCAAGAATTCCATAATACTGATGACCTCTCCACTTAAGATAATATCAATGATGTCACACACTCATTGGATCAAGTCAACCTTGATAAATGTGCTGATGTGGTGGGTGATCCTCAGTCACTAGATCTGAATTTTACAAATTTAGATCTGTCAAATCAACTTGCTATGATTCCTCAACTGAGATTCCACAAGTCTTACCCTACCACAAACATCGTTGGAGATGTTAAGACGTGAATTAGAATAAGAGGACAAACCCATTATAAAAATGTTTGTCTGCACTTTTGTTTCTTGTCTCAGATAGAGCCTTAGAAGATTGATGAGGCTTTGAAGGATGTAAGTTGGGTTGAAGCAATGCAGGAGGAGCTGCTTCAATTCAAAAGACAAAAGGTGTGGAACCTATGTCTTCTTCCTCATGGGAAGACTTCTATAGAAAGCAAATGGGTTTTTAGGAACAAGAAGGATGATAGGGGACTTGTCATTAAAAACAAGGCTAGACTAGTTGTTCAAGGATACACTCAAGAAGAAGGGATTGACTACACTAATGTCTTTGCTCCAGTAGCAAGACATGAAGCTGTTAGGATATTCCTGGCTTTTGCTGCATCCAAGGATTTTAAAGTCTACCAACTTGATGTCAAGTGTGTTTTTCTATGTGGTGTGATTGAAGAGGAATTGTATGTCAAACAACCACCTGGCTTTGCAGACCTAGATCTTCCTGATTATGTATGCAAGCTTGACAAAGCTCTTTATGGGCTCCATCAGGCTCCTAGGAAGTGTATGAGACACTGTCACAGTACCTTGTTCATTATGATTTCAAGAGAGGTTTCTCAAAGGAACAGGGAATTACTTGATTCTGGCTCAAGTTTATGTAGATGACATCATCTTTAGGTCACCTAATCCAAGTCTCTGCAAAGAGTTTGAGAAGCTGATGAAGAATAGATTTGAAATGAGTGCCATTAGGGAACTCAATTTCTTTCTAGGAATTCAAGTGAAGTAGGTGGACAATGGTATCTTCATAAACCAGTCCAAGTATGTTCAAGACATACTTACCAGATTTTATCTAACTGACTGTAAGCTTGCCAAGATTCCCATAGCATGAAACCACTCTCTAGGTCTTGACCTTGAGGGGTAGTGTGTTGATGAAGGGAGTCTGCAACTAAAGATGCAACAACTACAGCAAACATGCACCTATTTAGTATCAAAGGTTAGTCACCTGAAATCTCAGGTGACTGCCTTGCAGAAAAGGGTCAATGATCAGCAACATGAGATCACTGCTCTTAAGGGCAAGTTAGCTGAGAGACCACCAAGACAAGCTCAACCAGGTCCACAAGAACCCGCAAAAGTGGTGGACTTAACCTCCAGGTCACCAATACAAATGGGTGATGCTACCAAATAGGGGGAGAAAGTTCCAACAACCACAGAACCTAGGAGTTCTGTCCAGAGTATGGACAATGAGGATTCACCATCCTCACTTGCAGTTGTCCAGACTCAACAACTTTCTTAGGTTCATACTGATGTGGAGGCCATACTACAAGAACTATTTGAGGATGGAATTCCAAAGGCCATGTCTGCCCCATCCTACCTTGTTGAAAATCTAATTGTAGGATTTTGGTATGACAATGCAAGAAAGGCCTTGGTGTTCTCTAGGTCTCAGGGATAGTAAGAGGTCTTCAAATTTTAGACCCTGAGATTCTATGAGAGTATAGCGCTAGTTGATCTGCCACTTGTGAACCAAAGTCAAAATAGACAAGCTGATAGATTAGCTGAAATGATTCAAGAATGGGTGTTGTAGGAGTTCAGAAGAAGAACTACACTATATAGACAGAGGCTAGCAGGGAAAACATTCGATCAACTAGATACTAAGGCAGACCCTAAGATTAGCTTCGAAGGGGAAACCTTGGTTGAAGGCCTAGCAGTGGACCCTGTGAACTTTGAGACATGCTTAATCTCAGCACCCAGTACCCTCAGTGAAACACCTGCTGGTGAAGGTGTATCACAACCTCTTATTGGCTAGAGCTCAAGCTCAGCACAACCATTAGAGGGCCAAAGCTCTCTCCACCCTGAGTCATACAGGCCAACAATTAACAAAGGGAAAAGGAAGATGACTCCTGAGGAGATTGAGGAGGAGAAAAGGGAGAGGAAGAGAAAGGCTAGGGGAGAGAAAACAAAAATGATCCCAAGTTTTATGCAAGCTACAATCAGGGTTGCCCACAGGCCTAACACTCAAGATGATGAGTTAAGGGTGGCCAGATTGAATTATCTGGGACTAAGGAACTACAATATAGATGAACTCATCTCTTTCCCCTTAGCAGAGTTGAATGAACCGGCAGACACAGAGCTGTCTAAAGAGAGGAAGGAGGCTGGGGTTGTAGAACTGCTCCTCAAGATCAAAGAAGAAAGAAAGAGAAAGAAACTCTACAAAGCCCTTGTCTTCTCTCCTGTTCAAAAAAGTACTTAGAAGGAGACTGTGGCTGTATAACAAGAGCAAACTCAGATAGGCAAAGAACAAGAGAGATAGAAAATGATAGCCTATCTGAGTGCCACAGGTCTCTATCGGGCAGCAACTCTCAGGCCTCTTTTATTTGAGTACATTGAGTTTGAGTACCACAAACTACTGGAAGAAGAAGCTCAAACTTAAAGAAAAGCTGTCAAAAAGAAAATAAGAGAGGAGGCTACTAAGTCAAGAGCCACCATTAGAGCAAAAGAAAAAAAGTCTGCTGATAGGCTGAAGATGGTGAGCTTCTTGAATCTGTATGGGTTCTCTGGAAGAAGACTTGGTCCTATGTCTCTATCCATAATGGATGAGCATATCAGAAGGATCAAGAAAAAGATAAAAGAAGGTCAGCTGGTTGCCTTGCATTCTCTACCTATTCAAGTTGTACCTAAAGTTGAGGTGAAGGTTGAACCACAAAAGAAAACACAGCCTGATCCTAAAGCTACATCTAAGACAACTTCATCTTCTGACCCCAAGCAGGGTTCTGAACCTCATGCTTCTAAACAAATGGAGGAAAAGGACCCAACTACTGAGAAGGATGTAAGATCATCTGGTGCTGCAGGTCACTCTCTTTAGTTAAAGTATAGAAAGAGAAAAAAGATGGCCATTAGAAGGGACAAGAGAAAAAAAAAGAAGTCCAAGGCATCCACGTCTACACCTCAAGATGAGTCAGAACATTCTAAGGGTGAACAAGAAAAGGTTGCTCAACCAACTCCTATTCAAGCAGAGCCTCTTGCGGTTGGAAGACCCATCCTGTCCTGGAGCTTTGCAACAAATCCAAACAAATGGTATGTCATCAGAGATCAAGGAGGTCAAGATGTCTATTTCTGGCAAGACATGTTTGATCTCCTCCTACATGATCTCTATGACATGAGGAGATATAATTTGAGTTTGAAGGATCCTGACCAATTAATGAAGAAAGAAATGGTCTTGATCCTAATAAGGACTGTCAACATCTTAATATCTTCTCTCTTTTGGTAGCATCAGCCTACGGGAAGTTTGTAAAGAATACTTGAAAGACTAATGAGAGTTTGAAGGATCCTGACCAATTAATAAAGAAAGAAATGGTCTTGATCCTCATAAGGACTGTCAACATCTTAATATCTTCTCTCTTTTGGTAGCATCAGCCTTGTAAAGAATACTTGAAAGACTGATTTGCATGCATGTGCATTGAAAAAGTTACTTCGGAAGTTTTACACTCCTTTCATCAGAAACATTCTAAGTGTAAAATCTTTCGAAGCCAAGATCAATATCTTTCGAAGCCAAAGATGAAGTCTTCCGAAGCTTAGAAGACAAAGTCTTCCGAAGCCAGCAAGACAGAAGACTGATTTCTTCCGAAGACAGAGAAGACATGCTTTCTCTGATCTACTTTTTTAGAAAGCTGACCAACTTTCTGCTGCCACTCTGAAGACTCACCAACTTGTATAAGTTGGTGAAGAGGTCCATGCTTTAGTAAACTATAGATTATGGTCTAGGTGTTTGTAACTTTCTACTTTGTACATTTTATTTTTTTTTGTATTACATTAGCATGTGAGCTATGACATGTCATAGTCATATGTCAAAACGGCAATCTGCATTTTTGACTTTACATTGATTTTGTTGTCTAGATCAGTGTATCTAGCTAGCCTTCAAATTATGACCGGCTGCAAGATATAGTATAAAGTATCTTAGGTCGTGTATTTTGAATTATAACTTTGTAACTTTGTAATAGAACTTGATAGCAATATACAACATCCTTGAAAACCATCTGATTGTGTTCTTTTATATTTAAGTTCTAAGTAGCCGGTTTCCTATTTGACCCTATAAGTGTTATTTGTTAATATCACTATCCAAACATACTGTGAAACTGTTTCATTGACCTCTCCAAACTGGTCATGTAGTTATAGATAGGTAGATATATAGATAAATAGATTTGATAGAAACTCATTTGTTAAATATATTATAGTTAGTAATAAACACGAATAGTTACATTACAATATTTTAATATAAGATATGATTAAAATTAAAAATACATAAAAGTTCAAGAAATAAAACAATTACACTATTTTTTAACTCTCTTATCTAAATAGTTTCATTTTTAAACATTCGTTTATAAGATTTTTTTATAAAAAATTTATTGTTTAAGAAAACCTTGTTTATTAAAAACTCAATTTTCTAATTATTATGTTTTTTTTAATAAAACTACTTTTAAAAAATTTTATATTTTTTATAATTTTTTAAAAAAGGACCGATTTAAAATATTTTGTTTTAAAAATATTTAGTGTTTTAGAAAATTTCATATTATATAAATTTTTGTTTTTTATTTTTTGTATTTTAATAAAAAGATGTAAATTTTAATTTCCTTAATAAAGTTTATTTTTAAAAACATATTTTGATTTTATAAAATTTAAATGAGAGACAGAAATATATCAATCAATAAAGTTAACTTTTATTACGATAGAGAAATTAGTATAATAACCTTATGAAAAAAAATAAAGTGATTATTTTTAGAAAAACGACATGTGTTAAAAAGAAAGGTTAAGAGAATAATAAGTGGTAAAATAAAACTTTTTTTTAATAATTAATATAGATGTTTGAAAAGATGATAGAAAGAAAAATAAATTTCCCTTTTATTCATATTCTTTGTCTATACATGTGATGTTAATGGGTCGTTTTACAACAAATCAACTTAAAAGGAAAAAAAAACATAGTCGACTCTTAACACTCCCTCATCAAAAACACTCTTTGCAATCATCTACCTCTAACTTGTAAGTATTTATAATTAATAGTAGCAGGTTCAAAGTTGCTAAAAAAGCATGCGTTCAAATAACCCACACATGAACAAATAGAATCACATATAGTTAGACATATAACTTTCTTGTTTGTGAATCATTCTTTTTATTCTAATCTGACTCTTTACCAATATTCACATATGAATTTTTTTTTATACATATATGGGTAAATGATGATTTGGGTTGGTAACCTAATGGTGAGTCAAAGACTCTATGATGAAAAGTGTAGTTCAAATCCTGACATAACATATATTAGGAATTTGGGTGTACCTTAATAATAAGATGAGATAGAGAAGAAATTAATATTGTTTAAGTGAAAAAGCAGATAGGTGTATAAATGTTATTCTAAAATATATAAAAATCACTGAGATTTTATGTTTGTTATCCTCACAGATACGGACCGGAACCCAAACAAACTTCAATATTTGAATAATCATGTTGTTAAACGAAACTTCATTTATAAAAAAATATCATGCAACTTACAATAATTGATGAGTACTCGACACGAAGCTCATGGTAGTTAATGTCTTAAACTAATATTAATGCCCAAGTTTGTAAGAGTCAAATAATCTACAAATTCAACTTAAAAAATTGCCATAGTGTCTTATTCCTAGGTCTTTTTTATTATTGCTTTATAAATTGTCGAGGGTTTAATTAACCGTATATTTAATTAGTTAGAAGGGAAGGTAATGGATGACCGTCTTGGCATCTTTATTGTCTTAATTATAGCATCCAACAAGTCTTTTTGAAGATTTGTTGCAATGTCAATTCACATTGGTTTTAAATAAATAAATAAATATGTTTGTATTGTGACATCTTATCAGATGTATTTAGCATACAACTATAATAAAGATTGTATAAACTCAACGTAATATCACAAAAAATGATAGATTTTATAAGTTTTATGTTTCGCCATCACTTTATGAAAAAGGAATTAGGTATAGTTATGTTAGATACATGTGACTCGATTCTTGAAATAATACAAAGAAATATATCTCCTTGCGAATGAACAAGATATATATTGAGTAACTGCCCGTACGTAAAGTCTTAATTATTGATACGGGACTTTTCCACGTAAAAAGGTAAGCTTTAGCTACAAAGTGATGTTTATTATTAAGGAATCAAAGTTGATTTTCTTCATATAAAGATCACAATGAACTTCTATAAAATGATTTCACAAAATTTAACGAACTTTATATAGATCATGGAATATCATTAAAAAATAAGAATCCATATTATCAAAGGAATTCTTGTGATTTTTTCTCGTATAGAATGAGCAAATCATCCACTTATGTATCATATTGAAAAAATTTTGGTGATATTGTTCCTTCACTGATCAAGAACTTTGATTTTTTAACAAGTTTTATGATCATCCAATAAGAGAAGCTTCAAATTTTTAAAACGAACAATTTGAAGACCTATTATTCTAAAAACAACTCATCTTCGCTCATTCAACCTGTAAGGTTTCAAAATTTTAAAATGACCAATTTAACTTATTAATTCTAAAAACAACTCGATCTTCTTCTTGGGAATGGAATGTTTCATATGGTCTTAGTAATTAATGCATTTGTAGACCGTGTGTGTGTGTATTCTTTATAATCCAGATTAATGGACCTCTCGGTTCAACAAAAAGTTAAAAGAATTAAATAGTCTCTTCTTACGATCATTTTCAAATTCTACTAATGTTGATTGATTGTATATTTCATTTGAAATCTATGATTCAGATTATCTTTTTTTATTTGATCTCTTTGATTTTTAGATTTGCAGTTATGATGGGATGTATTCATTGAAAAAAACTAATCCAATACAGTTCTAATGTACCTGCAGGTGTTTTGTTGGATTGAATTAGATTTCAAATCAATCTATATTGATCGACTACCTAAATTATATTATTGTTGATAAATACTACTATTTCAGGTCTTAGCTCTTCCAAATCATTCCCCGAAGAGATCCAAAACGTTCTTTATTTCCTGTTCCTTTGATAAAAGGATTCATCCTCTTCATAAAAACTAGAGAATAGAACTAAAAAACTACCAAATATATCGTTTTCCATTCATACACTAAGTTAAATACATTAGTCAAGAATTGTTTTGGGTCTAATCTATAGAAATCAATAGAAAAAACATATTCCTTATTGATAGAGTGAATAACTCTTGAAAAGAAAGATCTTGTTCTTTTGATCGTTTTATTAATTGTTTGATCATTTCTTATCTTGAATAGACTAATCATTTCTTTATTTTTTAATCACCTAAGAAAATAAAAAAAAACTTGTTTTTATAACAAATTTAATCTCTAGTGTACCTTTTAGTACGATTCTAGCCCAAATGAAGTTTTGACTATCTGTAAGAGGAAAAAAAATGAAGAATCTCTGTTCCTAAGAAATTCTTCGACTTCTTTCATAAATAGACAAAACAATAATGAATGTCCAGGAAGGCATGTCGGGAATTGTCTTAATTTTATCTATGTTCCTTTTGTTTGAAGAAATGAACGATTTCAAAGAATCAATCTTTCTTTTTATTGTTGAATCTCTCTTTATTGAGCGATGTCTAATATATTCTGAATTCTCATTTATAAATGAATCAAAATGGTCCATGAATTGATCAGAAGATTGTAGAATTGAATTCTACATATGATATCATTTATACAATCCCAAATCAATCAATATAGTGAATTCAATAGAACTTACTTGAAGGAAAGGGTTCCATCTTTTGATTATGAGATGATGATGAAATCATGATAATTAATCCAATTAAGAGTGTTGTTCGTATTCAATTGACGGATTGAAATTGTTATGGTCTTAGGGTTTCTTCTCATTCCTTGATGAATGTACGTAGTGAGAGAACAAGGAAAAAGAAGAATTGATAATTTGACAAATAGACCCCTAAATCTTTTAACCACCAATATTTACATATTGGCCCCTTAAGATATAAACTTCCATTAAATTATATACCCCAAGTATTAAGACCACACACACGTAACCCAAATAAATGTCAAATGGTCAAAGGGCCACATAAATATTTCTAACATTCTCTCACTTGGCCGTTAGAACATTTTATTAAACATCTATGTTTGAGTATTAATATATAATGTAACATTAATTGACCAAGTGATCAAAGTTGATCATGTTTATTAAACCTTCTGATGATAATTTCAAAGCAAACATATACAATCATTTACCTTACCATCAATGCAAGACCCTATCCATTATGACAATGATATTATCATAAATTATAGGTTAGGTGGAAAAAAATAAATGTGTTTGTCTAAAGTAAACATAATAGTGCACATATACATTAATAAGTATAGACAAACATTACATATGAGTGAAGTATGTAAATAGTATATTAAAAGTTTCTACATGACATTTATATAAGGTCTCGCCTAAAACTCATATTATGTACAAGATTAATGAATACTTTAGGCGGTAGACCCTTAATAAGTGGATCTGCTAACATATCATGCGTACTGATAACTTCACCACTAACACTTTTATCCTCCACTCATTCTCGTACAAACAAGTATTTTGTATTGAGGTATAGTCAAGCACCACTTGAGCTATTAGTATTTGAAAAGCTCATCGCCACGCATTTATCATAATAAATTTTCATAGGCCTCTGTATGGAAGTAACGATTTCGAGTCCCTTAATCGGATTTCTTAAAAGCATCGCGTGGCACGTGGCATGGTAACATGCAACATATTCTACCATCATAGTCAAAGTAGTAGTCAACTGTTGTTTGTGAATCTTCCATGATACGGGCCCTCCTGATAGCATGAAAATGTATCCCAAAGTAGACTTTTTATCATTTGTACACTTTGCAAAATCATGATCAGCATAGCCGATAACTACAAGATCATTTGATCTCCTATAAGTCAACTTATACTCATTTATCCCTTGTAAATATCACTTTACTTTTTAGCATCTTTAAATTGATCTAGACCATGATTTTATTGATACCCGACTTGCATGCCAGTTATATATATGATGTCGGGACGAGTGCATACTTGAGCATACGTTAAACTTCCCACAACGGAAGCATATGGTATGAGTCTTATTTGTTCAAAATCTGTCTCTGATATAGGGCAATGATAAGACCCAAAACTATCACCCTTAACTACATAGGTGCAACAGATAGAGAGCAATGTAGCAGATTCAATCTTTTAAGTATCTGCTCAATATATGCTTTTTGAGACAGTCCTAATGTCCCAACACTTTGATTTTGGTGGATATCTATTCCAATCACATATGAGGCTTCACCGAGATTTTTCATATCAATATTAGCGGATAATAATCCTTTTGATTCATGCAAACTGTCTAAATTATTATTTGTTAATAAGATGTCATCGACATACAGTACAAGAATTACAAGTTTACTCCCACTCATCTATAGATAAATGCATTGATCTACCTAGTTTTTAGTGAAGTTGTATCTTTTCATCATTTCATCAAATTTGATGTACCATTGTCGAGACGCTTGCTTCAACCCATAAATTGACTTATTCAATTTGCATACCATGTGTTCTTTACCTTTAGGCTCAAATACTTCACGTTGTTTCATGAATACATCTTCGTGCAAATCTTCATTTAAGAATACTGCTTTAACGTCCATTTAGCTCTAAGTTAAAATGTGCTGCTAAGGCCATGACTATTCTAAGTGAATCTTTTCTTAACACGGGAGTAAAAGTCTCCTGATAATCAATTCTCACCTTTTGAGAATAGCCTTTTGCAACCAAACGCGCTTTATAACGTTCAATGTTTCCATGTTGGTCTAATTTAGTTTTATAGACCCACTTACAACTTACAGGTTTAGCACACTTTGGTAATATAGTAAGTGTCCAAACATTATCTATCTTCATTGATTTCAACTAATCTTCCATGTCATTAAACTATTAAGTTGATTGGTCGTTATTCATGGCCTCTTTGGATTTATTTTTTTCATCAATTTTACCTAAATCAAAATCAGCCTCATGAAGATAATTCATGAAGTCATCACAAGTTATGGGCCGCCTAGGTCGAGAAGACCTTCTTAATTATGGTTCTTGAGTCTGTTGTTCATTAACTTTGTGAGATGTGATGGGATTTAATGTAGATGGTTCCCTAGTGTTAGCCATATTTTTATTATGAGCAACTGATGAATCAATAGATGGTTCAAATGACTAACTAATGGGCACTGGTATATGAAAAATCGGTGCCACTTTAGTTTTCTCCTGATCATCTATTTGTCTACCACCATCACTCTCACTCAAGTTTGTATACTCAAGGAATTGAACATTTCTAGTCTCAACAATTCTTGTGAAATGAGAAGGGCAGTAAATCGATATCCTTTTGAACGTTCTGGATATCCAATGAAAAAGCAACTAATAGTTTTCATATCTAATTTCTTGGACTGTGGATTGTAAAGTTTAGCTTTAGTTGGACATCCTCATACTTTAAGATAATTTAAATTAGGTTTCCTCCCATCCATATTTTAAAAGGAGTCTTAAGGATAGACTTTGAAGGAACCCAGTTGAGTATATGGATAGCTATCTTTAATGCCTTAGTCCAAAGAAATTTAGGAAGATTACAGTTAGCCAACATGCTACATACCATATCCATAAGGGTATGATTATGCCTTTCAGCTACACCATTTGTTTGAGGGGTTCCTCGCATGGTGTATTGATTTATTATACCATGACTTTTACAAAACTTATTAAAAGACCCATGACTTTGTCTTACATCAGTGTGTCGACCATAGTATTCTCCACCCCTATAAGATCCCACAACTTTTATTTTTCATTCTAGTTGATTTTCAAATTAAGCCTTAAAAGTTTTAAAAGTTTCGAGAGATTTGGATCTTTCATGTATCAAAAACAAGTACATATAACGTGGATAGTCATCAATGAAAGTAATAAATGATTTATGCGCTCTAGTACCTACAGAGAATGGTCCACATATGTCTGTGTGGATAAATTCAAGTAACCATATACTTTTTATGGAACCTTTCTTATTTGTTTTGGTCATCATTACCTTGACAAATTGAACACATTTTTCAAATCAGAAAAGTTAAGTTTGGGGAGTACTCTATCTTTCACGAGCATGTTCGTTCTTTCTCGTGAGATATGATCTAATCTTTGACGCCATAATTTAAAAGATGACTCCATATCTCTTTTCCTTTTATTTCTCATTAAGTAGTCTTCTATGTTATAAGACAGCAAGGATTTTGAAAATTTATGATCTAAAGACAACTTATAAGATCTTCATCCAATACACCACAACCCACAGTACAGGAATTAAAACTTCAAGTACATCTACCATGTCCAAAAGTAAATACATATCCATCCATATCTAATTTTGGAACACATATTAAGTTTCTAGTAATAGTTGGTACATATAAGGTTTTAGGAAAATTTAAAATGAAGCCCGCTTCAAGAACTAAAGAAAAAGTCCCCACTCCTTCCACCTCAGCTACTAAACCATTTCCCACTTTAAGCGTCTGCTTGTTTCTTGTCAGCTTTCTTATTGTACGAAATCACAGTAAAGAATTAGAGATGTGTGCAGTGGAACTAGTGTCAAACCACTATGTATTATAGGGACATTAACATTAATGATTCATAAATCATATGGTTTAAGGCAATACCTTTCTTTGCTAACCATTCCTTGAACTCTAGACAATCCGTTTGAGTGTGCCCTTTATTATGGTAGAAACAACATTTAGGGGTGCCTTTGAATGTGCTAGTACTTGCTCCAAGGGTAGAAAACTTATTGGGTTTAGACTTATTTTCCATTTCACCTTTGCCTTTAAATGAGCCCTTCTTCTTCTTGGAGTCAGTAATGGTTAGATGAACAACATCACGCTTCTCTAGTTTTAAACGTTCTTCTTCTTGAGCGCGCATGGCTATCAATTCGCTCATTTTTCATTTATCCTTTTGAGTGTTATAGTTACTCTTGAAGAGATGAAACTGAGAAGGGAGAGATGTCCTAATGAAGTGAACTAAAAATCCTACACTGATTTCCATGTCTAGAGATTTCAATTGATTAGCCATGTCATTCCTCATCATGATATGCTCACTCACACCACCAACCCCATTGTACTTGGTTGTTAACATTCAAAGGATTAGGATACTAGCATTGGTTTTTGAAGTACCCTTGAATTGTTTTTCAACCAAGTTCAAGTTCAAGTAATCCTTAGCATTATTAGAATCTGGGATGGCTCCATGAATGGTTGGAGATATGAATTTCTTAATTATCATGAGTGGTACATTCTATTAGAACGTTCCCAATTATCATAAGTTTTGTTTTGTTCTACCATGTAATCATCGTAAGAGGAGGGGGAGCATTATGTCTTAAGGAATAATCAAGATCCATAAATCTCAAGGTTAACTTAACTTTTTCTACCCAATTACTAAAGTTATTTTCATTTAAACGTTCGATTCCGTGCAAATAACTAGAACGTGCTTGTATGGTAGATGATGATGCATGTAAAGAATAAATAATATGCTCAGTCATACGCTATACAAAACATAATTGGGATACAAACTTAAAATACATAGGATAAGAAATAAAAACCTATTACTAACAGTCTACCACCAAATAATAGGTATGAATACACATCATGCTCACAATCAACATCTCATTGGTTCAGTTAACAATTGAACTTAAAATGTTGAATTATGAAATTTCGTAAACTTACTTGTCACAAAACACTATTAGGTAAGATGTAATAAATGTGTTTATTTCCATCATCTAGATTATTAACACATTACCGTTGGGTTCATGAATTAATAACTTAAACAATAAACGTTACACGACTTAATAATAATGCTTATGTTGATTTGAACAGCTTCCCCTTGGTTAGGCCATTCAAATCATTAAACCTTATGTCATTGAATATACAAGATAATCAAATGAATAAATGAATCTAATTTTATACGGTAGCAGTAGATCATATTAATTCATTTGTTTTGGGGTTCACGAACATAATTTCACATATATAACAAGTATTCACAGGAAATCATACAAAATCATATTTCCTATATGATACTTTAATCAAAATCATAGTGCAATTCCTAAGCATCATGCATTATATTTTATCATATCATCATCATATAAATCATATTTAGAGTCTGCACAATTATTTGATCAGATGATTCTCTATTCTTACTAACCAAGTTCATGAATTGACAAAACTAAAGCATATGTTTATTATTTCATCGATTGCTATGAATACTTAAAAAAATTCATTCGGAAGTATGATTATATAGTTTGACTTAATAATGGGGCCATTAAATCATCGATTGATGAAACGGTGGTATCTTATTAATGGATTTTCATGCAGAGTTGAATAAATAAAAGTATTCACTAGTTCAAAGACCAAGAAATCAAAATTATACAATGAATTGATTTGTGTAAATGATTCTTCAAATACCCGAAAACATAGAATATCCAAAATAATGATTTGAAATCTACATTAAATTGATTTGAGTTGTTTCGGATCATAGTAAATCGTTTTATTCCGTTTCGTTCATCAAACATGCATTTTAAGCAATTCAAACTTTCATCTTATCAAACATGCATTTTAAGCAATTCAAACTTTCATCTTTCCTTCTGATTTAGTAAATCAATATCAAAAGGTTCAAAATTTATTTTTATTAGATTTTAAACCTCTCTGATACTACATGTAGAATTGAATTCTACATATTATATCATTCATACAAGTCACATATCAATCAATATAGTAAATTAAATAGAATTTACTTGAAGAATAGGGTTCCATCTTCTGATTATGAGATGATGACAAACTCATGATGATTAATCCGATTAAGAGTCTTGTTTGTCTTCAATTGATGGATTGAAATTGTTATTGTTTTAGAGTTTCTTCTCATTCCCTGAAGTGAGTAAACAAGAAAAAAGAAAAATTGATAATTTGACAAGCAGACTCATAAATCTTTTAACCACCAATATTTACATATTAGCCCCTTAGTATATCAACTTCCAATTATATATCCCAAGTATTAGAATCAAACATATAACTCAAATAAATGTCAAATGATCAAAGGGCCCATAAATATTTCTAACAAAGATTCATTTAATTGACGAAAATCCCTTACTTAAATGAAACCGGATCTTAAGAAATAATGATTAATACTTGCTGAAACATTTCGTACCTTGCGGAGAAAATCTATGTTTTTTTTTTGTCAACCACACATTGTGTAGCCCAATCCAATATTAATTTCATCGAGGTCCAATTTTGACACTGTGTGATCACAACTGTCATCATGTTACACATGGACAGTTAATTACCAGAGAAAGAAAATTTTATTTTGCGATAACATGATGCCATGGTTTTCATTATAGTAAAATATTTTGTCATTTTTTTAAATAGAGATAAGTATTCTATGTTTAGGCTTTAGCGAATGAATTTCAAATTTTAACTTTTTTCAAACAAGTAAAATAACACATTAACTTGTTAGTTGATGTATGACATGTGAATCTTCATTTTCTAGTTACCTTCAAGTCAATGGTTTTTTGCTAATAAATAATCTCTAATTAACATTTGTTATCAAGTAATATTTTTTTATTCTATTTACTCCTTTGAGGCGTGTTAGACACATCGAAAACATCATTAAACACCCCTCCGTCATTCGCCATTGCCATCCACATTCCACCCTCCATAATTTTCCATCACTGTCAAGAACAAACACTTACCTAAACTCATAAAACACATAAAAGTTGATGACTAGATTATTATAAAATTGACAATACATCAACTATGTTTTTTACATAGAAAAAGAAAGCACCATGACCGAAAGATATTGTGACACATCAATATATCATAAATGTCCACAAAACTTTATTGACCACTCCTTATCTATGTAGCTAAAACTTAAAAAAAAAAAAAAATCTAAAGATCCATTTTAATAATGGGCTCAGTGGGTTGGGTCAGCCCATGAAAGGGCACATATAAGACTATACAATATAAATATAAAAACCCTGGAGTATAGGGTGTCAAATTTGAAAAGATGGCTTTGTTGAATGCCTTTTGCTTGTAGATAGTCTTATAAACTAATGGTTTAGACGTACGTGTATTAAACGAATTGAAATAAAAACTATATAATAGATTATATATACATAATCTAATATATGTTATTGATAGCATACCAATAAAATTATCATATATAACAAAAAATATTTAAATTATAAGCAATAATATAAAAAGCAGATTTTATCATTCATAAATACCCATAAAACTTTTCATATACTTTTTTAAAGTATTTTAGTTTTACAAATATTAGTTACGAATTAAATTACATTTTAACAAAGTTTCAGTAAAGTATTTTTAATAGTGTGTTATTTATTTCTCAAAAGAAATTATCATGATTAATATAATATTAAATGAGAGTTATTAAGTAAATATTTTTAAAGACAAAATTTTTTACCAAAAATTATAAATTTATTGTGGTGTTGACATGTAGATAATCATAGGTGGAGCATAGTTGAAAATAATGTGTGCATGCTATAATATAAACATGTGAGTGATAGCTATTTTATTTTTTTATAGTAGGTAGTTTTTTTCTCCCTCTCCTTCTCCTTCTTCACAAAATGGCATGAATATAAAATTTATACATAAATATATTTATTAAATTAGTGTTTTTCGTTTTCTTTTTTTTTTTTGTAATTTTATTGTTTCTCTCATATTCTCATTAACTACTTTATAAGATTTTTTATTTCTTTTTTTATTCTTTTATAGATGAATTGTTTAAAATCTTATAAATGTTTTTTTTTATCTTATCTTTCTTTGGTTTTCAAGAAATACTTTGTTTTCTTTCAAAATGTTTTATAAAAAAATATTTTTAAAATATCTAATCATGGTCCTTAAATAATTTATTTAAAAGAAACGTACACAACTACTTCTATTACTTCTTATACTCCCCCCTAAAACTTGTTATATTTTACCCCGGAAAAAAAATAGTTAAAATTTTTTTTCTATTTCATTTTAAAATAAGTTTCAAAAACAATTTTTTATAACGATATTAAAATATGTTTAGAAAATTAAAAAACTCTATAAAAATTTAATATAACAGTATCTAAAGTAAAAAAAAAAAAAAACTTTTCAAAATATCTTTTAAAATTGAAAATAGACCTAAACGAACCAATTCAACTAATTAAATTGTTTGAACTGTTTTATTGGGTTCGATTATCCAATTAAACCTGTTAAACCGTTTATTATTCCGTTTATACGGATAAACGAACGAAATAAGCAACATTTGTGTAACCATTAACCGAAGTGAAAACCAAATTTACGATATGTTTTGATTTTTATATTACCGATGTGATTTGATTTTTGGTTACAATCTGTGTTTGGCTTTTTTTAAACACTCGTACCCACTACAAATAAAATAATAAAAATACAAAAAAATATAAAAACTAAAAGTAATAAAAAAATATGTAAAATTTAAAAACAAATTAGTTTAACATGTTAAGGGGTGTTATAGTATATAAAAGAAAAACATTAAATCAAAAAATTAATAATCATTACAAGTTGAGGGGAGGAGCATAACAAATAAGAATAATTTAGATGGGGGGTATGTATAGCTTCACCTAGGGTTATAAATGAATCGAGCCGAGCCCAAGCTCGACTCGGCTTGTTTTGGTTTTAGAAAGCTCGAGCTCGGATCGTTTGTAGTTTTATTTATATAGCTCGAGCTTGGCTCGATTATTGATATTTTATTAAAATTATTTTATATTTATATATAATCATACTTTTTATGTATAAACATAACATATATTATTTAATTATTTTTTGTCATAATAATATTTATAATAATATGATTTATGTAAGTATAAATGTATATTTAATATACAGAAATAGGTTATTAGGAGATAATTCAAATAGTTTCTTCTAATTAGAAGAAACTAACTAGTTTCACCTGGGTCTAGAGAAACTAGGTAGTTTTGTCTGACCTAATGTGACGGGCGAAATTACGATCATGTTTCATTTTATATAGCATCTTGTAGTTTTTTGAATAGGTTATACAATTTGAACTTGTATGAGTCTAGAATGAGTATTGTATTGCACTATTGATAATGAATGAGAAAAATATGTTATTATATGATTGTGTGTAGGTTATTTAAATAAAGATCACATTTATCACAAGTTTCATTCTTCCGTAAGTGGTTTTGTGAAGCACCTATAGAACAAGTAACAACCTTTGGTTGCTCAAATGGTTGGTTTCTTATTTTAATTTGTAAAGATCACTGTTTGAATACTTGAAAATATGATCTTCACTGTCTAAAACATGTTTAATAAACTTAATTTTGTATTTAATTTATAAAAATCCTGATTTTAATACTTCGAAATATTATCTTCAATATCAATAAAAGGTTTAACAAATTTGTTTTGTAATCAATCTTCAAAGCATCATAATAAGAAACAGATGGATTGTTATGTTTAAAATAAAACTTTTAAAAACACCACAATTTTCTATATTAAAAAAAGAATTATTTTTTTCAAATAGAGATTTCTTCACATTCATCATTGTCACTATCCTAATCTACTTTGTCTGCATAAGAATAAGAAGTAGTTATGTTAACATTGCTCACACACTTAATCTCAGGGTCAACTGTATGTGACACTAATTTTCCTTTTATCAGAAGAACTACATTCCTAACCACCCCTTCCATAAATCATATTAGGCTTGTTTTCTATTTCAATAGTGGTTAATGGTAAAGTTGAAAATTACTTATTGAATGGTGGTGGTGTATTCTTATATCCCAAACCCTCCTTTGCCCATGAAGTTTAGCATTAATAATATCCTCAACTACATTACTAGCTTTTCGATACTCATTTTTGTCAAAGAAAGTTCATTTATAGTGTAGTAAGTTCCTCATTTCTCTTTTAAACCTCCTTATAAACACATTACTTATCACTCAAAAAAAAACATTTAATGTTGAAATAAATACTTTTTTAGCATCAATTTTGAATTTGTAAACTTTTTCAGTCTTAGAAAATCAGAGTTAAAATTTTATAACTTATTTACTTCTTTAATCAAATCCTTATCGTGCTTTGTATGTTGATCAACTTTTTCAATACATAAAGATGAACAAAGATGGTCAGATACCATAGAGGTAGAGCTTGAAACTTCAGCCATGAAAGCATGTTGAACTTCATATCCAACGCTTGTAGCTTATCTACCTAGTCATATCCAACAGTCTATTGGCTAACCAACGCCCTAAACGTATATGTTGAAGACTATTTACTTGCTTCACCTTCCTTCTTTTCTTTATCAACCTTCAGCATGGTGCACTCATGAACAAACAATAACCTTATTCATTTTAATTGTAGCGATTAATCTTTCACTTGTCAAACTACATTTTTCTTGTCTAAATTTTCACCAGACATCTTCTCTAGTCATCTTGATGAAATTTTTATCTCTGAAAAAGGCCATGGCCATATAACACAGTGATATCTATTCTTCTACATCCTCAGGATTGATCTAACTAAGATTATCATACATGAGATTAGCAAGTGTGAGGTTTTTAGCCATGAATGCATTATAGCTATTAAATAAATTAAATAAGTGTGTTAAATTTAAATCAAATGTCATCTTTACATATATTAAATATTAAATTTATTATATAGTAGTATAGATTTTCATTCATTCATAAGTTTTATTCAAAAGGATAAATATGTATTTTATTTTTAAAGAAAATTGCATAAATAATTCTTGTGGTTTGATAAGATTGTACATTTGGTCTCAAAATTTGAAAATTATGAAATTAATTTAAACTTTTATGTAATCATTGTAAGTTTAGTCCCTAATTTTTAAAATTCACAATTTTAGTATAAAATTTTACGTGTTGCATGTTTGGTTCGTAAACTTCAATTTTAAAGGTATGTTCAAACCTTAAGAAATACATAAAAATTAAATGAATTTAACGTCTTGGATCAAATATGCAACAATAAAATAAAAATTTAGACTAACTTCAAAAATGTTAAAATTTAATTATCAAACATATAATTTGATTAAAGCAAATTAACACACTCACCATTATACAATTATCTCTATTTCTTACAATGCACTGAAATAAGGGTCGTTTGAGACTATTTATACCATTAACGTACTATTTATACAAACTATTCAAAGCTTAAAAAAGGTTCGCGAAGAGAACTCAAATGTTCTTCCATTAACGTACTTTTTCCGATCAAGATTCACGAAACCCTCATATTCTTGATCCTTGAAGAAGAGGCATCTGCTGATTATTGAGTTGAATTCATCAACGATGTGGTTGAACAAAGATTCAACGCCAAGAGGATTCCCGTTCGCCACACCTCAGCCGGAGAAGAAGCGGAGTTGTTCTTCAAGTGCCTATTCATCTCCGCCGTATGCCAATCGCCCACGACCCCTGCCGTTGTCTGAGAAGAAATGGCCCTCTAAAACCTCTAATAATCTCTTCCATGTTATCCACAAAGTTCCCGCCGGTGATTCCCCATATGTCAGAGCCAAACATGTTCAGGTCTCATCGATTTTAGTTATTCTTTTATGGGTTCTTTATCATTCATCTCCGACGATCGGATTTTGTAGTTAAATCCCAAATTGAAATGGTTTTCACTGAAAGAATCGAAGAAACTTGTTTTTGTGTTGAGTTTCAATCAAGTTCGTCGTGATGTTATAGTTGTAATGTGTAATATTTTACGAGTTAAGAAGCTGTGTTTAAAATTATCCTTTAAGGGTTTTTGAATTGGTGTTGAATGGTAGTCAATTTTACCTGAAAAACAGACCATTTTGATAGGTTTGTACATGATCATAAGTGGGCGATCTTTAAAGTTCTTCATTCTGTAAAGAAACAAATTGCAGTTTTAATGATCATCAAGTGTTTGTTAAAATGCCCTAGTGAGAGATTTTGAACTATTGTTTGTAATCTTTTCTTACAGTTGATAGACAACAATCCAAGCAAAGCGGTATCACTGTTTTGGGCTGCCATAAATTCTGGTGATCGAGTTGATAGCGCTTTGAAAGATATGGCTGTTGTAATGAAACAACTGAACAGATCCGATGAGGCAATCGAAGCCATCAAATCTTTTCGACATCTATGCCCATCTGACTCACAAGAGTCCCTTGACAACATTCTGCTTGAATTATACAAGGTAAGTCATGTCTTGCTAAACTCATTTCGTTTAAAATGTTGAACGATATATATTAATATTTGCATTCGTTAACAGAGATCAGGACGAGTTGAAGAGCAAATTGAGTTGCTTCAGTCAAAACTCAAGCATATCGAGGAAAATACATCGATAGATGGAAGCCAAACAAAGATTGCAAGATCACAAGGGAAAAAAATTCAAATCACAGTGGGGCAAGAGTACTCAAGGTAGAAAGATTTTTATAAACTCTATCTCCTGTTTGTAGCTATATTCATTAGTCATAATCTCATTTGTTTCGGGTCGAATCTGTTGCAATAAGCAGATTGTTAGGGAACTTGGCATGGGCTTACTTGCAGCAAGACTATTATAAAGTAGCTGAAGAAATCTATAGGTAGGTTTGATGTATATGAACAAAATGATATTTATTATAATAAAACTTCTGTTGATGTGAAAGTTGAATCTTTATGGTGCAGAAAAGCACTTTCTTTGGAACCAGATAAGAACAAGAGGTGTAATCTTGCAATTTGTTTGATGTATATGAACAAAATGACAGAAGCCAAGTTTCTACTGAGTACGGTCAAAGAGTCAAATAGAACGCGCGACATGGATGAAGAATCATATGCGAAGTCTTATGAGCGCGCAATGCAGGTAATGGATGAATTCGAAATGGAGGAAAGGTGTCACACAGGGAATTTGTTATCTTTCTCATCTTTTCTTTGTAGAAACAAAGAAAGTGATACCACTGAGAAGTTCTCAAAACAGCGCAGCGATTCAGACCCCGGATTTAAGAGGTCACATGTTTCTCCATCATCTGTCTACAGCACGCCACGGGCCCCATTCACTCAGCCTAGAAGACGAGAGTGGGAAAAAGCAGATACGGGCGGAGGGTGCCTTAGGAAACTACATTTTGAGAAACCTGCAGATGTTAAGGTTGAACCATCAGGAAAGAGTAGTGAAATGGCGGTGATACCATCGAGTGAAGAGCGAAAGAACAAGAAAAGTTGGGCCGATATGGTGGAAGAAGATGAACAGATTATGCTTGAATCTAGTGAGAGCTGTTGCTATGGTGATGAGAATGAGGACTGCAACACAATGAATGGGTATCAAACTCAACCTGGGACTGCCACATGTAATAGAAATCAAATGGTGAAGAGATCTTTGACTTTTGACATGAGTCAAAGTTGTGATGAAGATTGAAACTGCTTGTTTCAGGTCTTTAGAAAGCCTAGGGACTGTGCAATCACTTCATTGATGGGTGTTTTTTTGTGTGGTAATCTAAGGCGTCTTAGAGCGTATTGTCATGTATGATAGATAATCGACGAAAGTATACGTTTGTGTCACAAATGTATAGAACCACTAACTCATTCTTCCGTCTCTAATATAGTGACTTTTTCAACGGCTCTTATACACAAAATGCCTAGAACTTCTAGTGGGTGTGTCGGATCTGGCTTTACCATATCACATGAGCAACAAAATCTTGGACTAGATCGAACAACTGAAAAGATTATATGCATTAAAAGTATACTTCAACCAACATTTAAACATTTAAAATATTATCGTTTTAGTTAATTTTGTTGGATTTCTCTCATATTTAAACACTAACAATTAGGAAAGACAAACAATAGCCTCAAGAGCCAATCACATTATGCCATTTTGCACTTTTCAAACGTATATTTTTTACTTGTGCTAAATTTTACTATACTTTAAAATTAAATAAGTTAATATACCACCTAATAATTGAACATGTTGCTAGGGTATTAGTTATTGTGTTACCCGCTTTGAACTGCGTATGTTCGATCCATAGTCATAATCTTCCACTCTTTTTCCTTTGTTTTTAAGAATCTACAACTATTCTCCTATACTCTCTTTTTATTTATTTGAATTTATTTTTCTTAAATTTCCACTTGCTAGTTTTATTACTTTTGAGAAATTAGTCCTATATTAATTGGTATTGAAATGAATAGTTATAATATTAATAAAATAAAAATAATAATACTATTAACAATAGTATATTTATTCATTGAGTTATATAATAATAATTATTATATAATAATGAAAATTTTAAATTAAATAATATTATATTTGATTATTAAAATTTAAACCTTACGGATCAACTTTGACATGCCATTTTGACGTCTTTAAGTTTTTAAAGTTTCGGGTTTACCCCGTTACAATTTTCACTTAAAAAGCTAATTTCTTACATTAGTATTTTTAGGTGCGAGTTAGATCAAATATAAAATGTTTTCATGCATCTGTTTATATATGCTTTGAGATTATCTACGTTTGAGTCGGTTCAAATATAAACTTTTTCTACTATACGCTTCAATGTATGTTTTGTTCGAAAATGTGTCGGGATGATTGTGATTGTGTGCTTTTTTTATGTGACTTGGTCTACATTTCGATATAATTTTGCTTGGGTATAAGTATAATATGTTTTAATTTAACGGTGTAAGTTCGAGTTACTTTACGATTTGACGTGAATTTAGTCCAGAAACAAGTCGGGTCGATTTTTTGTCTATACTTTATCATGTCGCGTACGATACCGCCGCAACGCGCGGCCGGTAAACTAGTAGTCATTAAATTATACTCTCATTGTTTTGTGTTTCTTAATTGTGATTTCTATCGGGTGCTATTATTTGCATCTTACTCTATAACATTCTACTCCAAAAGCATTAAAAACTAAACAAATCATTCATAGATTACGACCCAACCATTAAATACCTTGTAATCATTTATCAAATATTACCCGAGTATTAAAAGTTATTAATATTATAACGTTGTTTTTTAGATGTTTGATAAACGTTTTGTTTTTAAACTTTTAAAAATGTTTATATGCATATATTTTAAAATTATTAAAATAATTTAAAATTTAAATTTGAAAAAAACGTTTTATTGTAAATTGCATACATATTTTGGATAACGTCAAGTTATTACATAATTATTGGTTAGTCATTTTTGATAGTGTTAATTTATTAGAAACGTTTTAACTCGTCTTAAAATATGAAATAATTAAAAGTTAACAATTTTTTCCTCCATGTTATTAGAACGCAAGTTATATAATATCAACTAACTTTAGTAACCCGCGTGTTAAATGTTTTGAATAAATAAAATACTACATATAATAAAATTCTATTTAATTATAAAACAAAATTTTAATATAAGATATAATTAAAATTACATATAAATAAGAATTATAAAAAAATTGAAATTACGTATACAAAAATTTTACATGACATTTTTGCTTAAAACGGTTTGTTTTGAAATAAATATTTATTTAACTTTAGAAAAAGTAAAAGAAATTTAAAAACATAAATTTAAAAAATCTATATCATCGTTTTATTACCTATAGTTATTACTTACACATAATTTAAATCATATTTTTTTTAAATATTATTTTATATTAAATAAAATTTTATTAATGTAATAAGCAGTAACGATATACTTTAACACACATCAAAAGTTGTGAAGTTCATTCAAAGGGACAAAGCACACGTTTCCTCCAACTCAGCTTCAGTCATGTACACGTGTCCCTTCAAACTCACAATCTCAATCGGTGACACCTACCTCTTATCCTCCACCATTCCCACAACCCCACCGTCCCTCAGAAGAATACCGTCGGAACATCGCCGGAGAAATGACCGATCGATACTTTCAGAACTTCATGTCCGATTATGTAGATGAAAAAGCATCAGTACCAGGAGTTGATGAACAAAAGGATCAAGATTCTTTGATAAAGCTCCTTTCTTTACCCTACCCCACCCTCTCTGAAAAACTCAAACGAGCAGCATTGGATCTCAAAGAAACTGCATTCATCTCTCTCGATATCTTTCTCTAATTTCATAAGTATTTGTGGGTGTCATTTGTATTCTGATTGATAATAATTGATGAACAATGGGTCACAGATAGTGGTGGAGACATGGGGATTCACGGGGCAAAAGGTCCAAGACCCTTCTCTATATACAGGCACTCTTGGGACTGCTCTCTTGCTTTTGAAATCTTATCAAGTTACCAACAACAAAAATGACCTTAATCTTTGTTCTGAGATCATTAAAGCCTGTGACTTTGCGCCTTCTAACCCCAGGTTCTTTCATCTTGATCTGCTACTGTTGATGTTTCAATAGCAATGTGTGATGTTGTTGGAGAGATTTGAGTTTCAGGGTTGTGAGTTTTTTGTTGGGACGTGTGGGTGTTTGTGCTCTAGGTGCTGTTGTGGCTAATCACCAAGGCAATGAGCAGATGGTTGATTACTATTTGACCCAATTCAAAAAGGTAATTAAACATTTAAACCCACAATGTGTTCAATGTTCATGTGTGTATGTATCTATATCTATATATGTGTATATAACCTTTATGATCATATGTGAGTAGATCAATGTAAGTAAAGATGTTCAAAGTGAAATGATTGGCGGGAAAGCTGGATACTTATGGGCATGTCTTTATGTTAACAAGAATTTGGGTTATGAAACGATTTCGTCTGCACACACTGTAAGGAATAAGGATTGGATTATATTGTACTGTAGCTTTGATTTATGTTACAGATATCAGTTAAACATTAAACCACCTTTATGAATGAATCTTAACAGAGGGCGATTGTGGAGGAGATCATTGAAAGTGGAAGGAAACTAGGATCGAAAGAAAGATGCCCGCTGATGTTCGAGTCGAATGGCGAACGGTACTGGGGTGTGGCGCATGGGTTAGCCGGGATCATGCGTGTTCTCATGCATTTTGATCTTAAACCGGATGAACGTGCCGATGTGAAGAAAACGCTCGAATACATGATTCTCAATCGCTTTCCGAGTGGGAATTACCCGCGCGATGAAGATATGAGAAGTGATGAGCTTGTGTATTGGTGCCATGGTGCACCTGGAGTAGCCCTCACACTAGTAAAAGCAGCTGAGGTAATGCCTATTCTGTTTTTGTTCATATATCTTTTCGGTTTAAGGTTTAAAAGTGGTGACAATTTTGATGCAACTCCATACCAAATCGAAATAGTTGGGTTTTAGGTTGTCAGATTTCAAGTGTTTAAGCCGTTTAGATAAACGGACTACACACTATATTAAGGTGAGGTTAAGGTTCACGACTTTAACATAAATATACAGGTTATGACATAATTATGGCTCAAATCATATCTTATAACTAAAGATTTAAAGTTTGCAACTTTTTAAATATGTAGTTCATATTCTTTAACCCCGAATCAACTAACCACCTGAACAACAAAACAACAAAAGTAACTGTATAAAACATTAAAGCTTTCAAATACTCGAAGATCTTACCTCATTGCAACAGCTACAAGTGGTGATTGGAAAAGCTACCACCGGAAGTGGCGGCATAAAGATTGGAGAAGGTTTAAAATTTAATTGGATGTATGTCAAATATTGGGTTCAAAACTTAGGCGGGCCTATGTCTAGTATTAGGTTTAAAACTTAAAAGATTAACATATAGAAATTAAGGGTGGCAGGTAGGGGTGCAAACTTAGGAGAGCTCGAGCTCGAGCTCGGCTCGTTTCGAGCTTTATTTTTAAAGCTCGAGCTCGGCTCGACAATATTTTTTCAAGATCGAGCTTCAAGATCGGGCTCGGATCGGGCTCGGCTCGTTTATTTATATAAATATTATTTTTAATATTTTTATATTTAATTTATATATATATATATATATATATATATATATATATATATTTATAGTTATATAATTTATGTAGAACATTATTCATATATTTAATTATTTTTTTTATCATAAATTTACATATAATAGATATTATTTATATAATATATTAAATAGGTTAAATAAAAATATATAAATAAAAAACTCGTTTAGGCTCGCGAGCCGGCTCAATCTCGATACGTGAAGCTCGGGCTCGGGCTCAATAATTAAATGAGCTTTTTTCCAAGCTCGAGCTCGGCTCGGGCTCGATAAAGCTTGGCTCGTTTCGAGCTTTTTATCGATCCGATCTCGAGTAGCTCACAAGCGGCTCGGCTCGTTTGCACCCCTAGTGGGAAGGATGTTTGCAAATTTTAGAGGGCAGTTGGAATTTTCAAGTATATATAACACTAAATTTATTATTATTATTATTTTTAAATGGTGTGGGTTGTTCCCACACTAACCTAACACATTTCAAGTATATATAACACTAAATTTATTATTATTATTATTATTATTATTTTAGAGGGCAGTTGGAATTTTCAGTTGCCGCTTTTATCATCTCCGTCATTGATAATGAGCTTTAATAATTTAGATAAATATCCGCTTTGTATTTGCATGGTATTATTAGGTCTTTGAAGACAAAGAGATGATAAAAGCTGCAATTGATGCCGCCCAAGTGGTGTGGCGACGTGGCTTGCTAAAAAAGGTTGGGATTTGCCATGGGATCAGCGGGAATGCCTACGTGTTCCTTTCTATATACCGAATGACGGGTCACGTGGAGTATTTACACAAAGCGAAGGCGTTCGCATGTTTCTTGCTCGACAGGGGGCACAAGCTGATATCTGAAGGGCAGATGCATGGTGGAGACACTCCTTACTCTTTGTTTGAAGGGGTTGGGGGGATGGCTTATCTGTTTCTGGACATGACTGACCCTGTTAATGCAAGGTTCCCAGCCTTTGAACTATAAATATCCTCTACACTAGACTAGTTTTAGTTTTAATCTTTTAGTTGGTTTACATATGTTTTATGTCATCCTAATATACCCTAGACTAGTTTTAGTTTTAATCTTTTAGTTGGTTTACATGTGTTTTATGCCATCCTAATTTTCTCATGTAACGTATGTATATTAGTAAGTATATTAGTAGTGCGGTTTGGCTTAAAAGGGGAGCCTTATTATTTCATTAGATTTGTGATTTTTTTTTTTCGTTGTTTTATTTAAATCTTAAAGATAATTGCATAAATGCTCTCTCGAGAAGATTGCATGATTGGTTCATAAACTTTGAATATTGCAAAGTTATTTTAAATTTTATATGAGCAACATTGTACTTTGGGTATCTAAAATTGGGTATCTAAAATTAAATTTAAAAGTTAGTTCAAGAGTTAAAATTAAATTTAAAGTTAGTTCGAATTTCAAATTCAAATTTGTTGAACTTTATAAAAATAAATGAATTTTAATGTCATGGATTAAAATGTAATAATTACATAAAAATTTAGACTATCTTTTAATTTTTAAAGTTTGGGAACCAAACGTGTACTTTAGTTAAACCACAAGAACCAAGAACCAGTTATCTAATTCTCAAAATCTTAGATTTGATATTAAGATTTGATCCCTAATCTCAAAAACTAGCAAACCATCTGTTATTCATCTTGTCTTAAGATGTTAACTTTTGTTAACATTTATATAAATATTGACAAAGGTTTTTTTTTTTATTATTATTATTTGAATGTGTACCCAGAAAAGTATCTTTAAGAAACTAATATAGTAATTATAAAGTGTTTTTCCGACTTGAATTGGACTGGGCCACCGGTCAAATCCAACCCATATTCATTTTGTAACCAAAAAAACTTGCCGATGGCCCGGTACCACCGGGAACCGAGTAGAACGAGATTTTTGATAATATTTTAATTTTATACTTTTTAATAGTTTTATCTTAAAAGGTTCAACATATGGTTCGAAAGAACTAAAGAGTTAAACATAAGATTATTATCAAGCTTTATATACTTAAAATAGTTATTTTAAGTTATGTATATAACTATATGCACACACATATGTAATAATAATAATTTTATCCGGTTGTTAAATTCGATCGAAGAACTTTTATTTATTTTTTTTCATTTATTTTTCTGTTTTTTTAAACCATCATCTTTCATGTATAAGTGGTCAACAAAAGCAACCACCTAGCTTTTCTTCATCTCTAGCAGCAAAGATTAGCAGCACTGTAGCGAAGAGACTGAAATATCTTCATAAATCAAATTTGAATGATTCCCTAAAGTTAATAGGGCAATACCTAATTTAGAAATCAAGTCGTAAGCAATTCTAATATTAAAAATCTGTAAGAAATTCTAACTTTAAAAATTTGATCTAGTTCAAACAACATTACTGATTTTTACATCAAATTAATTGACAACAGTTTGATTTGTAAGTCAAGTTAGAATCAAACAACAATCAACGGTGTGCTTTGCTTTCACATGAGTTCTAATGGTTGGTTTGCTTGCTGTAAATGGACGAGGATCACAGTGAAGAGCCTAAGGGTTTTTTTGAATCGTTGGTTGGTGGCGAGCACGAAATGGGTTTTTGAAAGGGCACATGTTAGAAATGGCGATGGAGAAGTCGATATATGATGGCTATGGCGTATTCGTAGTCATATGGAGATGTCAAAAACGTTACACCCCCCTTTTTTTCTTTTCTTTTCTTTTATCTTTTAAAAAACTAAAATGTTAATTATTCTTTCTTCTACTTTGGCAAATATTTTTAATAGTAAATTAATATTTTGGCCTCTTGGGTTAGGCCACTTAACCATATCAACCCCAAAAATGAATCTTTTGACATATCAAGCTTTAACGTTTCGTTTCTTAACTCTTTGACCCCTGACACTAACTCTGTTAATTTTTTCCTATTAAGTGGAAGAACATTTTGGTTATTTTCACCTAAAGGACTGTTTATGTAAACTTTAAAACTTTAGTGTTATCTATGCATATTTTTAAATAACCATTCTACCCATGTTAATAATAATCAATAATTAATTCATCATCATCGTCATCATCAAACACCGGCCATCACAACACCGCCAGCCACCATCACACGTTGCAGGAACCACAACCTGACCCATCATCACCTTTCACTTGACAGAAAAAAGTTAAAGAGTTAGTGTCAGGGGCCAAAAGAGTTAAGAAACAAAACGTTAGGTGTTGATATGTCAAAAGATTAATTTTTGGGCAGATAGGGTTAAATGGCTCTAACCGAGGAGCCAAAACAGTAATTTACTCTATTTTTAAAGGACACCAATTAGATAAATAACTTTTTCACAAACAAAATTTTGGATAATGATGTGTTGGTGTTAGGTATGAGTTTTATATGTTTAAAACATTGTTTTTAACCTAATTTTGATATACAATATAATTACGTGTTTGAAATATAGGTTAAATGAAGCATAATGAACATTATTTGAGAAGGATACAAAGGATAGCAAGACTACGGCTTGAAAGGTGCTGAAAACGAAAAAAATTATGAAAAAATCAGGGAGGCCGTAAGCTACGGCTTTAGGCCGTAACTTACGGCCCTGAGTTCGTCTGCGAACACTGTAAGACTGGGGGTTTGGCCGTCTGGTTGAAGGTAAGCCGTAACCTATTTACGGTCTAACGGATACTTTGGGGATTGTTTCAAATTTCAAAACCTATTTAATCCCTAAGAACGAATTTTTGGATGAAATTCAGCCTTTAGAAACACCTCTAATCATTCCAAATCATCCACATACAACATCCAATCAATTATTAAAGATTCAAGCATGTCGGTTAGTGGCTAATTCGTTCGTAAATCACTTTCGGTCGTAAATCACTTCCGAGAGGAGAATTCTTATAAGTGAAGCACTAGATTTAACTTGAACTGATATTTTGGATTATGTTCTTTTGACACAAGAATATAATTGTACGTTTGTTTAAAGTTAAAAGACTAGTTTATGTTTAAGTGTTTGTGTACTTTCATTCGTATTCGGTTTTCTTGCATCGTGAGCAGTTTGTCATGTATGTGAATTCTTTGCATAAATGATTTGGTAATTGTATGAACGAGTGAATCTTAAAAGTTTGTTTCATAACTATCACTTTTATCAAACGATGTTGCAAAATCCTGTTTATGTGATTCCAAATCAATTTTTATAAGACCAAGTGTGAATATTTGAACTTGAATCTTGAAAGTGGTTGTCTCTTTTTCATAAGTTTTAAAACCCATTATCAAGTTTGTTGCTTTCTTAATTATTTCATTCAATTTACCTTTCCATTTAAATAAAAATCCAGAAATATTTGTTCTTTTTTAGTATTAACTTGTCCATAACAGCTATAGGTAGTTAAGTCTTTAATATTAACTTACTTTTAATCCAATCACAACAACAGGATCAGATAACAATTAAGTTGTAAAAATTAAAAGAATGGTTCAAATTTGAAAAAACAAAAATACCCCTTTAGTTAACGTGTAAGTTTAATAAAAGTTAGAGTCTTGACCTAAGAAAATGAAGATTAGTTAGCAATCATGTCTGCAATTAAAGATCAAGGACCAAAATCAAAATTTAGCTAAAACCACAACGACCAACCGTAAAATTTACTCTTTTTTAAAATAAAATAATAATGCAACATGGAAGTATAAAGTAAGAATTTTCCTTTCTTAATGTTGTTTTTAACATCAAATTGAAGGTTCAGGTCGGGCTTGATGTACGGATGCCACTTTCAAGGAGAGGGCTGAAGGTTGCAGCCGGAAATTAAGTGGCAAGTTGGTAATTCTAGTGTTATCAAGTTAATAGAATAGGTCAATGTTGATTTGTGTTGGTTATTCTAGTGTCATATAGCTAATAGAATATGACCAAAACTGGTTTTAAGTTCTTATTGAGGTAGTATTTATGTTTACAATTACTTTATTATTAAATTGTCACACCCCAACCGACGGCGGAATATGTCGGGTTGTGTAGATTGTCCATAACACGTAACACTATTAAAGTGATAATTTATTTAATCAATTCAATTATATAAGTCTTACAAAGAAACCATAAATTATACGAACAAATATAACATAAAATAAAATAAAGTTTGATTTATTAACTAGGTCCACAAACATCCTAAGTGTCATTTTGTTGTAAGTATCTCAAGCGGCATTTTCTACGACATGTATAAAATAAAGGTCAACTAGAAAGTTGGTGAGTAACATAAGTTTTGTTACTATCCTAGATTTAAAACACGATTCAAGAGTCAAAGTATGAATTCAAGCAAGTATGATTAAACCAAATGCATTGATCAAACTTTTGTTGACAAGTGTCCCTAACCAATGGGTTAGACTAAGAATTTTGGCTTCGATACCCAAATGCCGTCTACAACGGCCCGTTTGGGCGGGTGTCAAACCAATAGCTCTATCATCATTACCTTAGGCTTTAGAAAGTTAATGATCACATCCTAGCAAGTAAGTAAGCAAGATTGACAACCACATGAAAGATTAATCCAGTAAGTTTATCACAAAAGCATAGAATACACACAAGAGTTAATTGAATCGTATGATTTGCAAGAAAGATTTAGAATTGAATATGTATACATGTCACATCCCAAAAACATAAAAGAAAAAAGGATTATGAATACTCACGTTGAGTTCTTGAGTATGAGTTGGATTTATGACTTGATTAATAGGAATGGTGAAGCCCTAAATTAGCATGATTATATGTATTAGAACTTATGTTTAAGGTTATGGGTGTTAACCATAGTAATAAAGAAATCAAATGCATAAGAAAAGAATAGTTGTTGCAATGTTAAAATAGATTTGGACAGATTCATTGTTATAGTCTCATATGATTATTAAAAATATCAAACCTTAAGTAAAAATTCTTAAAATCTCTAGTCTACTATTTTAGGATGTTATGAACAACTTTTATTTAGAAAAGTGTTTCAAATTCGGATCAGAAGCTGACTAAAACAGCAGTGTAAAACGGAAGGTGCAAATATGCGCACTTACTTTGTAGAAGCTGTTACGGAGTCGTCCGATAAAATTAGAAGTCGTGTGAATTATGGTTGGAAAGATAATTCGATGAACTTGTTTAGGGAATCTGATTTTGATACTTTTTGTTTTAGTATGACGAAGTTATAGTTGTTTGAAGTTGTAATAGATTCTGTCCAAAATCAACGGTAGCACTTACTTGAACCTTTAAGGGTTTTAAAAATAATAAGCGCGTATAATAAATTTTTATTGATTGTATAGATGATAATAGAAGGTTATGATTGAATAAAACCATGAGAAGTTTTATTATAAAGTTGTTTAGAACTAATTAGAAATTAAGAGAGTAATAAGAACATTAAAATTAAGAATTCGGTTGTTACCTTGAGAATAACGAATGGATTTGAAACTTTTAAAGGCTTCAATGGAGAGTTGGGGTTGAAAGTTTCTTGAGGTTGTATAGAGGGTGAAAAATTTTTTTTTTGTAAGTTAAGAAGAGTTGGTGCAAGAAAATTGGTGATACAAGGGTTGGTATTTATAGGTAGGAAAATGAGGGTTATAAATGGAGAAATTTTATGAGTATAATTAAGATTGAGGTTATAAATGAAGAGTTTTTATGAGTATAATTAAGATTGAAGAATTATGGATGAGTTATAAATAAGTCAAAGGTGAGTAAGTTTTGGTCTTTTAAATTTTCTAAAAAAATGGAATGTTCATAAAATTAATTTTACAAAAAGTTTGTATTAAAGTTGTAAAATTAGAGATTTTTTTGAATCATTTTAAGAACTTTAAAATAGTTAATATTTTTTTATAAGAGTATAATAATTATAAACTTTTATAAAAATATTATGATTAATAATCTTTATAAAACTAAGGATGGAAATCCATAAGAGTTTTTTTTTATTATACATGTGCATAAAATATACATGGTGTATTTTTATACTAATTTAAGAACTTTAGTAATAAAATGAATTCTAAAATTTCATAAATATATAAAAACCTTATGATATTATTAATTTAGGCTTCCAATCACCATTATCAAGTCATATGAATATTGTTCATGTAAACATTAAGGCATACGTTGTCACGATAATGACACAAGTAAAATTATATGTCAAAGATTAGTCTTACTAACGAATTAAGTTATATGAAGTTATCAAGTATAATAGTATGTATGATAAAACAAATAATATAACATAGAACTTCAAATGTTTTATTGCATAAACAATAAATGAAAATGGATCGACAAATATGGATAGGTGCCGAGGGTCACATAAATGACACAGCAAATGAATAATAATCTAGGATAGTTCTGAAATTTTGTACGCTACGTGTTCGTCTTATGTGATGCCAATATCATGATTCAAGTCTCTATGGACACGTGTTGAACCTTAAGCTTTTTCCTACACATCTTCTTCTACATATTTATTCTCTCACTAAGCTTGCCACCGCAATGTCAAACCATCGGCAAGGTTGGAAGAGTTGGCGTCCTCTGCGTGATCTTCCTCTTTCTAATAGGGTATGTTTTCAATTTGTTGTTTATGCTAGTGATTTTGGCTTCTAGGGTTTTGACTTTGGCTTAGGCTTTTCCAATCATAGATTGATCAAGTTCTGTGTTTCTCTTTTGTCTAAGAAGAACGAGATGGGAAATCGGATGGGGGATTTGATGATCAGTCAAGCTTTGGTTAAATGCCTTAATTTTATGTTAATGGATGATTTATATCGTTTTGGTTTGCTGAAGAAGAAAGTATTTTTGAATTGATGTTCCTGAAGAGGAAAGTATTTTGAATTGATGTTCTTGAAAATTGGTCTGAATTGATTTGACAGTCAAGAACATCAATTCAAACTAACTATACACTGTTGACTCTTGATTTTTTTTGTAACATTAAAGCCATTAAAATCTTTGGACCTATTTAAACTACATGTATCCATAAAATCAACCACAAGTGTAAGTTAAAGAAGTTGCAATGATGAATAAACAAAAGTGATTTGGGGATTTGTTGTTTGATGATTTGTTTATTGAAAACTACCATTTGATTTGGTTTCATACTTGCAAGAAAAAGATGGGTTTTGTTCTTTTCTTGCATGACTAAAACTTTAAGTAACTAAAACTTTAAGTAACTAAAGTAGTTTATCAATTTAACAAATTATCTATTCTTTTCACCGATAGCCTACTTGATAAGTTAGGAGTCACTAAAATGTATTCTTTGTTTTGCAAGAGAGTTGCTTCATCTAATAGTAAGCTTCCACACAAGAAATATTCATCTTCCAGATTCATATTTTGATTTTTGAATTCATCGGTTAAAATAGATTATACGGACAAAAGGAAACAAGAACATGCATGATAAGATCATGAGGCTGAATGACTCTTGAATAATGTGACAATAAAAGCAAATTCTAAATCGAAAAGTGGTACTTGATTGTTTGATAGTGCCATAGAAGTTGTTATTATGTGATATGTGTTTCAAAGTTTGTAATCTTTATGTCAAATGCAAATATCCATAAATATCCAGATTTCAAACAAATGTAAAGTGATGTTGAGAGAAGAAAATGTAAAGTGATGGTGTGTATATTTCTGAAGTTCTAGATTTTTTAAATTCTGTGTTTGATTAGGATTATGAAAATTTTCATTCTTTCATATATTTCCATGAAATTTTTTGCTTTTATTTAGGTGTATTAAAATTTATATAGAGAGAGAAATATTGAATCATATGCCCTTAAGACATGTTTGAAAAAAGTAAAACTTGATTGTTTACAAAGTGATATATTTCAAACAAAGATTGCTTATGAATTTCTTACAAGGCATTGATTTGTCTCTTCTCATTTATTGAGAGTTGATTGAGTTTCTTTGATGCATTCATGAGTATGAAACGATAAAGAATAGTATTGTTTTGGTGTATGACTTCGATGAATAGGTGCTCCTATTAATTAATTAGCCATAAACCTAATGTTAAGGCTTGAATATTTACGTATGAAATTTTTTTATAAAATTAATAGAATTCATGATTTCAGCCGCAACGCGCGGTGGGAATCCATCTAGTAATTATAGTTTACCAGCTAAAGTAGCAATTGACGTCTAGCAGGGAGAAAGGTGTCTAGTAGGGAGAAAGGCATAGGGCAGCTATTTAGGGTTTAGGAATTCTAAGATGAGAGCTCTGATAATATAATAGAATATGATTTAGTTTTACCTTACTCATTAACATAATACTTGTAATTACATATTTACACTTTACCACCGTAAGTTATTTAAACATATATAATGTTACAACTTAAACAAAAGGTACCTAGTCTAATGCAAGCTATTTAGAAGATTGTATTTACCTAGTGACCAAATATGAGAGCATAATCAAACATCAAACAAGTCATAAAGTGTGAAGTTCACACTTGCTTTGAGAAATGTTACGGTTTCATGGATAAAGGGACCACCGGACAATGCGAATTAAATATTGACACTAGGTATAGATTACAGATTAGTGTAGTTAATGAGTATAAGTAGATGAGTGTGTAAAAATAAACTAGACCATGAGGGTCTGGATTGTTGCTGAGGTTGAGCTGTCAACTTAGCATGGAGCAACCAAAAGTGGAGTGATGAGAAGTTTCTTGAAACTGAAAGCTTGATGTAACTTTAAGTTTGGTAGAAACTCGCAAAGCAATTCAATGGAAACTTGAAGAACAATTTGGTAGAAATATAAAGTTCGGTAGAAAGTGGAGTTGATGCCCAAATCAGTATATGATTCTTCATTCTGAACTCAAACAACAAAGGAAATGATTTTGTATACGCTTTGATTACTTTGAAATTCGATTGAATAAAAATGAATGATCGGTGGCTCTATTTATACATCGTTGAAGAACAGTCGTAGTAGAACTTGATAGATGGGTAGTTAGGGACTAATTTTATATAATTATATATTTTTAAGACCCATTATATATGTTAAACGAACTCATGTTTAAAGTTTAAAAGTTTCAAGAGATCATGCACTATCATATATATTTTAATTGAACTTGAGACTAATGAGTAATTAAAATTATTTATCTCAAATATATAACACATTAAATAGAATAAATATTATCCGAAACTGGAATTAAATGTTTTGAATAGGGTTGTTCACGAGCCGAATCGATCCAATGCAAGCTCGAAATTGGCTCGAATATAAACTGAGCCAGCTCGGCTCAGTTCATTTTGGCTTGGTTTTAATTTTATAAATACAACTCAAAAATCAAGTTGGCTCGGTTCATTTTGGCTCGGTTTTAATTTTATAAATAAAAATAAAAAATCAAATGCAAAATAAATTCAAAATATTACATAACTTATAACCGGTTTATATCAAGTTTCACAAAATATAAATTAGTTTAAAGAATATAAGTTCAACTTAAGCAAAATACAAATAACTTTATAATTATCTAAATCGAATGAACAAAACCCATGACATCACATAACAACTAGTAGTCCGCTTTTAGTAAATAAATTAAATGTATGTTTTTGAATAATTCTTTCTAATATATGAAAATATAGAAACAATACATGAAACGATCCAATACAAGCATTATATTTTAATACTTTGACATAAAATTACTTAAAACAATATAGTATATTCTTAACAAAGTAAATACAATGATATATGTAATATACATAAAAAATATATATTACAAGTAAAATAATTCGAGCCATACCGAGGCGAGCTAATAAGCGAGCTAAACCGAGCCGGCGCGGCTCATCACAAACTGAACCGACTCGACTCATCACTAACCTAGCCAAGTTCAGCTCGTTTCATACCGAGCCGTCTCGGTTCAGTACAGTTTAAAACCGAGTCATTTCGAGCGAGATTTTTCCGAACGAGTTTCAAGCCACGAGTTATTTGGACGGCCAAGAATAAATTGTAAAAACCACATGAGGTTATTTAATTGTTTAAGTTTTAAGGCAACAACATCTTTTACTGGTTTCTGTTTTTGATTTTCAAATCAGGTGGAGATCACAAAAGAGGCCAAAACATCATGTGAATTGCATCACCGAATGATCTCTGTAATCATTAGGATGCGCCATCCAAAGCTCCAACAGGTTCTTAGCGATCCTCTTAAGTCGATCTTCAAGTCGTAGTCCTACTTGAGCAGCCAACCAATTTAAGTATTCAAACTGTTTTAAAAAAATTAATGTTGAAGTTAGAAAATGTAGTTTGTTTGACCATCATGTAAAAAATAAAATAAATATTCCTAAGATATGTGTGGTGGCAAGATTAATCTAAAATGAAAAACTGAAATCTTAGTGAATGAGTGTGGTGCTTCGGGATTCCATTTTCATCCATTTTTTGATAGTGTTTGTAAACTTCAGTCAGCATCTCTTCTTTTGAGGGCAACGATATCTTCCCGGACAATGCAAGTGCTACCCACTTCGATTGGAGCTCAAGCGTTGGAAACATAACGCCGTGATCTTCATAATGATAGTAGAAACAACAACAAAATAACATAAGGTTATATTAGATAAATGGGAAAAAACAGTCTAATTAAAGAATGATATACGACATGTTAGTCCAACAAACGCAAGTTTAGGTGCAAGTTGCGGGAGAAACACATGTTTGTATAGTGGTCCAACACGATTATCCTCAACATGTACCATGTTGCTTGTTCCTAGAAAGGGGAAATGAAACTTATACCTAATGATTACCAAATCAAAACAAGAGTTTAGTAATTAGTTTTGCAAAAAAACTAGAAATTAAAAAAAAGCAGGAATGAGCGGTTAGTTCATACCCGGTGCAGTGTAAGATAACATCTGCGACAATAGAATCACCATCTTGGAGCACGACTGTCCCATCATCGAAAACACGGTTGATCTGTTAAAGATGTCAAATACATTAACCGTTACATAAGGAAGAATCAAATTAATACACAAAATCTTGGTTTTAACTTAAGATGCAACTCAAATCGAACCTTCATATGTTGCCACATATTTTCATATCCATCCAATATTGAGACCTTGACATTTGAAGATCTTGAAGAAAGATGGACTTGTTTGGCAGTGGTCATGATTTCTCGAGATATGTCTATTGCACTAGGCCCGCTCCCGATCACGACCACAATCTATCATTTTGTTAGAACTAAGCTATGTAAATCAAATCAATCAACATTGTTCCCAATAAAAATAAATAAGCTTTAATTGACTTTCGACCCATCAAATGATAACCCGATATATTAATGAAAACTAAACAAAAGCTAGGTGGAGATACTAACTTGATCTTGGTATGGTTCAGGAACACGATAGTTGAGACTGTGTACTTGTTTTCGTGACCACTCCTCGATACCTGACTCAGTTTAAGCCAAACATAATTATTAGTCATCATCATATAAAATTTAGAGAGTAAAATGGCATACAACATGATTGACTAAGCTTCTTCTTTAGACAGAGTCCAGGTAGGGGCCAGATTGTTTTATGATCTAATGAACACAACTTTAACCTACATTTTGTGTGGAAGATTGTTTCTAACGACTTAAACCCTATGATATCATGGTCACAAAAAATCTTAACAGTTTCTCTAAGACATACCCTCATTAAATTTAAAGATTAATATATTAAATTAAAATATGCAAAGTAGCTAGACTGCATAGGATTGATGGAATTGATGAAACAAAATTATATTTACCTTGTGCTTAAATCATTTTAGGATATAAACTAAGGTTAATGAATTACTTAAGATGTCAATCCAAACTTAACACAACATGAAATGAAATTTTGTTTTTTTTTAAAATGTGTTGGATCATATGAGGCTGATACAACCAAAACAACACTTAGAATATATTGAAGTACAATTGAAGTGGCCTTCGAAAGACAAAGCTGCTTTTCCGAAGACAAGTCAAATATCTTTCGAAAGCTTAAGTATGAAGAACTTCCGAAGGTAAAACTCAGTCCTCCGAGACTAAGTAGTTTTCCTTCCGAAGTATAAACACTTAGAAAATTCAAGGCAAAGTCTTCCGAAAGATAAAGTCATGAAGACCTGCAGAAGACTCGGAAGAAGTTGTTTCTTCCGAAGCATAAATGGCCTCGGAAGAACTTATTCTTCTGAAGCCATTTAGCTTCGGAAAAACTATGAACTAGTAGACATAAGTATGATCGGTCTGACATCCTCTGCCATCTCTGATATACTACATGGCGCTTTCCCACGTCATATAGTTGATCATACTTTAATCCACCGTTCACCCCTTATCAATTAGTACAATTACCATCCTTAGTAGTTGACAAAAGGTAAGTCATGGACCTATCATGACTACCTAATCTAGGATAGTATTTTATGTTAGATACTTTACTTCTATCAATGTAGTATTTGTCTAGTTGTAAATTACAGCTGGTTATACAAGTATAACCAGCTGTAGGTAGTAGTATATATAGTTTCTCATTGTAACTCATCAAATATGCTTGTAAGAGTCTTGTAATACTGAGTTGAGAAGTAATATATACAAGTATCTTAAAAATGATTCTTGTGTTCATTAACTTATTATATTATTTGTCAACTTAGTTAGTTATTCTACTTCATCAACCGAGTGAGATTTAGTGAGTTTGTGAGATAAACCTGTGTTGTGAGATCAACATCGATCCTGCAATTGGTATCAGAGCTCCTTAGGGTCTTGATTATAAGATCTAACCATCCCAAATCACCCGCGTTTCATCACCCTTACTTCACTCAAATGGCTTTTAACCAAAAATTTTCTGAGTCTGAGATGAGAACCATGACCAAGGCTGTAGTTATCACTTCTAATAATTTTAAAGCTTAGTGCAAACGTATTGAAGGCTTTATCAAGTATCAAGACAGCCGAATGTGAGGATCAGTTATTCATGGTCCCTACAAGCCAAAGGTGGAATCCCGAGCTGGTAATGGTGCCACGATTGAGAAAGCTATTGAAGACTACTCTGTAGAATACTTCAAGAAGATGGACATCGACTACAAAGCTATGACTGTGTTGCTTATAGCTATACCAAACTCCATAATGGTAGGCTTCAGCAATGCGAGACTTCCAAAGATCTGTTTGATGCCTAGACTTTATGTACTCTAGTTCTGCTGATTCTAAAGAGTACAAGAAAGATGTGCTAAAGTAGAAATTTGAAAACTTCACTCACATTGTCACATGGACTTGATCACTTCTCTTCAGTCTATAGGAGTGGTTCTTGAGAAAAGAGACATAGTTAGAAAAATTCATGAGCACACTTCCTCATGAATGGACTTTCTATTGTGTATCAATCAAAAGAACGAAGAATCTCAACACTCACACCATGGCTGAACTTTATGGAATTCTTGATGGATACAATATGGAGATGGAAAATCAGAAAGGCCATCAGATGAACAGAAACTCAAACCTTCCTTTCAGCAATGCTCTACATGCCGCTAAAGATTCAAGAACTCCCCAGCCCCAGTTGTACCTGAACTACCCTCAACAGTCGTCATCCTCTTCTAGGACCTACATTACATTTCCTATGACACATAGGTCTCAACAGACTCAACAAAATACTTTCCAGGATAGTTGTGCTTTTGTTTCAGGGAATGAACACTTTGGAGATTTTCAATTCTGCTTTGATGATCTCGAGTGTTTTAGCCTAGATGATGTGAAATACATGGACATTGTCCAGTAGATGGCTCTCCTAACCTTCAGAGCAAAGAAGTTCTTCAAGAGAACTGGAAGGCAATTCTCTCAGAACCCAACCAACAGCAAATTTAGGTTTGACAAGTCAAAGGCCAAGTGTTACAACTGCAACCAACTTGGTCACTTTGCAAGGGAATGCAAGGCTCCTAGATCTAATCCTGAAACAGCTCAAGCCTCCTAACATCTTGCTACCCCAAATGCTGCAGCCAAACCAACTGAACAACAAACTGCAGCTATGGCTCAAGAAGTTGACTGGAGCTTCATGGTGCAAGATGTCACTCCTGCTCAAGCTCTTATGGCTGGAACTAAAGACAGTAAGGTATATGAACATCTTTGTACTCCATCATGTATTGCTAAGGTTAAATTATATTAGGACTACAACATGGAAATTAAATCTGATATTGAGTCCTTAAACATATTAAAATCTGACTTTAAGAGAGCAGAATCTGACTACATACTCAAAATTAAAGAGTTAGAGAAAACTGTATCCTCTTTAAAACATGAACATTCAAACTACAGGGCTTAAATAAAAGATTGAATCTCCAAGTTGACTGAGGCTCAAGCCCAGCTAGTAATAGCTGAGGCTAAAGCAAAGAAGTATGCCATTGAAGAGCATAACTTCAATACCATCATTGCATCATCCTCACACTCAAAGGTGTGTTATCAAAACAAAAGTGGATTGGGAACTAATGAAATTGCTCCACCACACTCTTATGTGTCTGTTAGACAGCCAAGATGTGGTACAGATGAGTAAGAGGTTCCAACTACTGATCCACTACTCAATGAGCAGAAAAGTGATGCAACAATGGTAACCACCACAGGAAAGGATAAGATAGAAAATCTCATCCACACCGCTGATGATCAACCCCTAACTACCAAAGCCAGAAAGAATAACATCAGGGCAGCAAGAAAAACTGCCAAGAAGGTGGCTGAGTCAAAGTTGAAAATAGACACAAGGCAAAAGTGTGTATTCATCTCAGCTAGATTCCAAGTGATAGTCAGGAAAATAGTGTAACAACAGCACTCCTATCCAGCTGAAGGATCGAAAACTTAAGGGGAAGACTGTCAAAGAAGAAAAGAAATGCAAGAAACAATAGCCCTCATGCCCCATAAAAAATAACATTGAATGCATAATCTGTGGTCTGCATAATCATATGGCTAAAGATTGTTACTACAATCCAGCAAGCACAGATTATGCAATCAATGTTAAGAAAAAAGGAGTCAAGGAAGGTTTCACATTTGGACCTTATTATATGGTGCAAGTGTTAAGGAAAGGAAAGCTTGTTTTCGAAGACAAGTTGCTTTCGGAAAAAACTAATTCTTTCAAAGGGAAAATAGCTTCGGAAGACAAGCCCAAGAACAAACAAAGGAATAAAAAGAATCCTTTAAAACCTTTCGAAAAAAAGACTGCTTTGAAAGAAAAGGTGGTGACAACTTCTTTTGAAAAGAAAGAAGCCTTGAAAACAAGTCATGGTGCTTAAGCCTCCACAGGCTCATCTACGCTGATCAACCGTAGGATGGAATGGAAGACCAGAAAAGATGCTGCAGCCCAAACCTCTTCAAAAACCATAGTTGAACCCCCATGCATATATTTTGGTTCAATTATCTCATCTACATTGGAAGAACCCAGGACCAACAAGGCTTGGGCTTCCAATTGTAACTAATCATCTCACCTTATGTGCAGGGACATCCACTTGACAAGAAAAGAAATGTTTGGATGGTGGACAGTGGATGCTCCAGGCACATGATAGGGAGCAGATCTCTTCTATAACAATTTGAACATTTTGATGGAGGTTTTGTTCAATTTGGAGATGAAGTAGGAGGATACATCTCTGGTAGAGGTAGTGTATCCAATAGTAAGTTAAAAGTTGACAAAGTAAACTTTGTCAAATAACTTGAACACAATCTCTTTAGTGTTTTTCAATTCTGGGATCAAAAGCACCAAATGCTTTTCATAGAACATGAGTGCATTATCCTCAAACCCGGGATGACAATTCCTCAGTAATTGGTGCTTCTTAGATCTCCCAGGAGAGGGGATATGTACAAGCTGGATATGAACAATGCTTCCTCACTCGATGAAGTATCATGCTTTCTTTCCAAAGCTAATGCTGATAAGTAAACTCTTTGGCATAAAAGAATGTGCTATGTTAATTTTAAAACCATGAACAAATTCGTTAAAAAATAACTTGGTAAGTGGTGTGCCTAAAAAGGAATTTTTCTGTAAAGATAACTATATTGCTTGTCTTAAAGGGAAGCAACACAAAGTATCTCACAAATCCAAAGTGGTTAACTCCATTACCACCCTATTACACTTATGGCACATGAATCTATTTGGTCTCACAAGTATAATGAACATTGGAAGGAAATCATATTGTCTTGTGATTGTTGATAATTTTACAAGATTCACATGGGTATTCTTTTTAAGAACTAAAGATGAAACAACTGAAACTGTAAAATCTTTTATTCTTAAAATTGAAAATCAAATTGATCACAAGGTAAAAATCATTAGAAGTGATCAAGGGACTGAGTTTAAAAATCAAGTTCTGACTCATTCTGTATCTCAAAAAGGATTGCCAAACAATATAGTGCTCCTAGAACTCCTTAACAAAATGGTGTTACTAAAAGGATGAACATGACACTTATTGAGGCTGCAAGAACCATATTAGTTGATTCAAAGCTACCTCTAACTTTCTGGGCAGAGGCAGTCAGCACTGCATACTATGTGTAGAACAGGGTTCTTATTGTTAAGCCTCATGGAAAAACCCCTTATGAGCTATGGAACAAGAGGCCACCATTTATTGGCTTTCTTAGGTCCTTTAGCAGCAGGTGTACCATACTTAACACAAAAGACAATTTAGCAAAATTTGCTGAGAAGTCAAATGATGTTATCGTTGTTGGATATTCCTAAAACTCTATTGCTTATAGAGTATATAACATCAAAAATCAACAATTTGAAGAATCATCCAACATTGTTGTAAATGAGCACACTCCGCGTGTTAAACTAAACGGTCCTGATCATATTTTTGACTTAGAATTGTTTTCAAACTATTCTAAACCATCTTGCGAGAATGTTTTAGCTGGAACAGGAACTCAAAGTGACTACTATGATGATCAACTGTTTGAGTTACCCAGACCTATTCCAACTTCTCCAAAGAAGTCATGTAGATCAAGCTCCCACTACTGGAAATCCTGAAAGCTTGAACATATAAGGAAACAATGGAGCTTCAACAAGTTGTCAGCCATCTGAGCCTCAAAACTCATCCGCTGACAACTCCAACATTCAACACCAAGCTGATGAAAATAGTAATCTGGAGGAACAGGCAACTGTTGATGCTGTTTCATAGCAAAATACCATTGGTACAGTCACACATTCATTCAATCAGTCCTCATTGAATGAGTGTAAGACATCAGCTGGAAATGGTGTTCAAAATTCTGAGCAAAACTTCTCCAACCTGGATATATCTATGCAACTAGATGTAATTCCTAGACTCAGGATACACAACACTCATACAGCTGAGAACATCATTGGGGATGCCTTAGAAGCTGTGAGAACAAAAAATCAGACCCACAATGGAATGTCTACTTGTACTCATGCTTTCTCTCTCAAATGGAACCCAAGAAGGTGGAAGAAGCCCTCGAGAACAACAATTGGGTTGAAGCAATGCAAGAGAAATTACTTCAGTTCAAAAGGCAAAAGGTATGGAACCTATGTCCATTACCACCTTGCCAAGTCCCCATTGGTACTAAGTAGGTTATCAGAAACAAAAAAGACGACAGAGGTTTGATTATCAAGAACAAAGCAAGACTTGTGGTTCAAGGATACACATAGGAGGAAGGCATAGATTTCACTGATGTCTTTGCATCTGTTGCAAGACTTGAGGCGATGTGAATTTTCCTTGCTTTTGTCGCATCTAAGAAATTCACAGTCTATCAAGTTGATGTCAAATGTGCATTTTTGTACGGGGATATCGATAGAGAAGTCTATATGTGTCAGCCACCTGGATTTGAAGACCCACAACACCCTAACTATGTATGCAAACTGGATAAAGCTCTTTATAGACTACACCAGGCATCTAGGCTGTGGTATGAGACACTGTCTTAGTTTCTTCTAAACAATGGCTATATCAGAGGCACCATAGACAAGACTTTATTCATAAGGAAGTTTGGGAAGGACATGTTGCTTATACAAGTCTATGTTGATGATATCATATTTGGTTCTTCAAATGACCAACTATGCAAAGACTTTGAAAACATCATGAGAAAGAAGTTTGAGAAGAGTTTCATGGGAAAGATGGATTTCTTCCTTGGGGTTCAAGTGAAGCAGATGGAAGATGGGTTTTTCATAAATCAATATAAGTATGTCATGGAAATCTTAGCAAGATTTAAGATGAAAGATTGTGAATCAGCCAAAACACCTATACCCAGAAATCACAATCTTTGTCCTGATTCTAAGAGGGAGGATACTAATCAACATCAGTACAGGGCAATTATTGGATCTCGGATGTATCTCACTGCAAGCATACCTGATATCATGTTTGCAACTTGCATCTGTGCAAGATATCAGGCTGCTCCTAAGGTGTCTCACCTAATTGCTATTAAGAGAATTCTAAGATATCTCAAAAGAGCTCCTAAACTGGGTCTTTGGTATCATAGGAATAAGGATTTCAATCTCTATGGTTATACTGACAGTGATTATTATGGCTGCAACATCAATAAGAAATCCACATCAAGTGGAAGGATCATCTCCTGGTAATGCAAGAAGCAATCAAGTGTCTCTACATCAACTGCTGAAGCTGAATACATTGCTGCTACAATCTGCTGTGCTCAACTGCTATGGATTCAAAATCAGATGTTACACTATGGTTTCAAGTTCATGGAGACTCCTATACACATAGACCATAAGAGTTCAATTTCTAGCACAGAAAATCCAGTCAAGCACTCCAAGACAAAGAATATTGACATTAGCAACCAGTTCATTCGAAATATTGATGAGAAAAACTTAATCAAACTAGTCAAAGTCAATTCAAATGAGCAATATGCTGACTTGTTCACCAAAGCTTTTGATTAACAAAGATTTAAGTACTTAATCACAGCTATTGGGATGATTAACATTGACTAGTTAATCTCTTTTGAAAAGCTTTTTAAAGTATGTCTTGTCTATGTTGTTTTTATACAATCTAAGCCATGTTACAAAAGGTTTTTCATCAAAATCTCCAAGTATGAGATCTTCCGAAGAGAAATTTACCCTCGGAAGTGATCTTTATCTATCTTCCGAAGGCAAATTCCTCTGTACAAATATTTTCTTCCAAGGACAAATCTCACTTCCGAAGCTTACTAACTTCATTACTCAGAAGAACATTTTACTCTCGGAAGAAAACTTGTCTTTGAGACATGGTTTGACCTCGGAAGTAAAATTGGCCTCGGAAGACAATACTGAGAAACACAAGCGTTTTCTCTCGGAAGCAACTTTACTTTTGGAACAAAGATTTAACTATGTAACGGAAATATTCGGGCCCCACTCTGTAAAAAGTAAGATTTTATTGATGATAGTCATAATATTTTAAATGGTCTATCTTACCGCCCTTGTCTAATCGAAACCTAGACTGTCCTCTCATCTTATCGGTTTGATATTTTAACCCCATTTAAAAACTTCTGACTCTCTTTATTTAATTTCTTTACCTTTGCAAAAGCCCCAAATTTTCATTATCCTCTTTTCCATTCACTCTCAAATCCTTCAATAAAACAGTACTCTCAGAACAATGGTCTTGAATCCCCAACACAATCAGGTCGCAATCCTTGATGCTTTAAGGGATGCCGATTTTGCCCCCATCATCTAATTTCTATCACAATCCACATACTTTATTGCCCTCTCTATTAACCCAACCATCTACTCAAATCACATGGCCGAATTTTAGGCCAATGGTCAAAGCAAAATGCTCAACGATGATAGGGTCATCAGATCAAGGATCTGCAGGCAGGAAATTATCATCGGTGAAACCACCATCAGGGAGCATCTGGAACTCCACGATTAAGGAGCCCCATTGAATTTCCTAAGTCTGACTTGGAAGATACCTACATCCAAATGGGATATGGCGGAGATGTGAGCAAGTCTACGGTCTACAAATTTAACTTCTCCTTTAACTTGGAAGAAACCTACATCAAATCCCATATGATCTGGGCTGCCTCATCCATAGACTGGTAAAAAGCCTACGTTTCAACTACTCAAGATTCGTGTTGAACAATTTAAGAGGAAATCTCATTAGGGATCCATTCTATATGTTCTCCGATTCATTCAGCACATAATCAACTATGAGCTGGACCTAGGCAAACTGCAATATAAAGACATTCTACCAGTCCCTCTCATGAAGCCTGGCATCTTCAAAACACTGAAGAAGGTGTCTACCAACTTCACTGGAAGGTTCACTAATCTTCCTCCAGGTATGCTTGAGCCAACGGCTCCTGGTGACATCCCTGCAGACCTAGCAGGTGATGAACCCACACCAGCCTCCACCACTATAATGCCAATCACTTCTTCCCACCCAATCAAAATCACATACAAAAGATGCCCCAAACGAACCCTTGATTAATCTACTGTGATTGAAAAAGTCGCCTCTGTTCAATCCAAAAAGGCTAGAGTGGAACTCAGGGCTTCCACTCAGCAAGAGGTCCAACCATCCTGCTCATTTGACCTCAATATCAGTATTGAGTCTCCTCAGTCTCAACCTGATGAGTCCACAACCCAAACCTTAAGCCCTCAGGATGAGTCCCAACAATTACCTGAGCAGCCTAAAAGGGACAACCACATCATTGGCTCAACTGCTATCGCAGAGGAGCCGTTAGATGTTGACCAAAGTCCCGGGTCATTAGATATAACCTCTGTATCCTTTCTTGACCTTTTAACCTGACCTGATGAGGATATCATGTTTCATCAAGGCCATGATGTTGATCCACTTCACCACTCTCTAGATCAACTGAGCCCCAGGAAACCTCTGATATCTAGCCCACATCAGTTAGCCCGTGACGTCAAGGTCACAAATCAACCTTAATAGTTGCTTTATGACATGCTCTTATAAAATTTGAAGAGAGTAAATTAAATTAAAATATGCAAAGTAGCTAGACTGCTTAGGATTTATGGAATTCGTGAAAATAGATTATATTTACCTTGTGGTTAGATTATTTTAGTATATAAACTCAGTTCATGAATTACTTTAAGATTGACATGTTAAAAGTTGAGTTGAGTCAGTACCAGCTTAACACAACATGATATAAGGATATATAATATGAAAGATGTACAAATATAATAGGATGCTCTTACTTGTACAAATACAATAGGAAAGATGTATACTGTATATAATAAAATCTAGTGTAAGGTATAACATTACGTAACATGATATATATAAATAATATGCTGTAATTAAAACATATATAATTATGAATATGCATAATATAACTAAATAATAAAATAGTTATGAAAATGATAGTTTGTGCTTCGGATCTTTAAGGCTATAGTTTCAAATCCGACTTAAAAGGGCTTTCTATAATAGTAGGTTTTCTCATTAATGTTGTTTATGGGTGAGTCAGTCCTGGAGCATCAAATCAGTACGGTCGGCTCACTCAAGTATTGAGGATAGTTTCAAACATTGTTAAGAAAAAAGTAAAATATTTAAGCAAATCGTTTAGAACTCTATATTGTTAGGGTTTGAAGAATTTCAATATGTTCTTTTGTCATAACCCTAAACTAAACTGTTTGATATGGTTTGAAAATTTTCAAACGAACCAAACAAAAGTTAAGAAAAAACCAAATGTAGCAGTTAGCAGAGTCACTCCTTTTTAAAGCGAACAGGAAACACCTCTCAATTTTAACATAGGATACCCATGTATCTAAAATAATGCCTCACTTGGTGAATAATGATGTAAAATAATAAAAAGTGAGAAGATTTATACACAAGCTGTGCTACGGGTTCTACATGCAAATATGATAATGTGTATATAATTATATTGTTATCAAAAGAAATTTAAAAAAATACTTTGGATCACTTTCTACTGGCATTTTTATAACATACCAGGAATGTCATGGGCAAATCGTGGTTGATTATGGTGACCATTACAAACCACCACCGCATCAAACACCCCTTCAACCTGAGCCTCCATCGTCCTCCACTCCAACACAAATGCACCATCACCCCTCGGCTCAACTCGAACCACCTCCGACTCGAACCTAATCACCTCACTCACTCCAAACTCCTTACCAAAATCTTGCAAAAACTTTAAAACCTCTTGATACCTTGGGAACATCCTGGGATCGCCATATGATCTGTCTTCGAATGAGAAATCGGAGAACCCCATCAGAGACCGAGGAAGATTAGTCCGGAGAGATGAGTAGAGGCTGCTGTGAGCCACGGACCTGTTGGGGTCAACTTGGGTTCGGTGATCGTACACCCAGGTTCCACCTATTTGATCCGACTTTTTGAAGACGGTGACTCGATGGTTCTCTCGGAGAAGCTCGCGGGCGGTCACCAGGCCCGCGATGCCGGCTCCGATGACCGCTACATTCAAAGAATCCGTCGTCGTGTTGCAGCTTGCTGGTGTTGGTAGATGGGCAAAAGTGTTGCTGTTGGTTGAAGCTTATAGCTCTTTAAGGTTTGTTCATATTTGACCAACAAATTAATAATACACGTAGTTGCTAGATTAGTAGCATGTGTTATATATGGATTTTTAAAAAGAAATAATAAAATACAAAAAATAGAGTTTTTTCTCAAAATGGTATACATAGAAAATTTATTTACCAAAATAGTGTTTTTTATAAAATATTTACTAAAATAATGTAGTTTTAAAATTTTATTGTTTCACACTCCTATTATTATTTGTTACATAAAAATAATTTTATTAATTGTTATTTAATACTTCTATGGATAATGTCTCTAAATTTTTAAAAGTATTTTTATTTAGATTAATTTTTTTTCATTTTTCCAGAAATACTTTCGAAGTTCTTTCTAAAATATAAGAATGTTTTATAAGACTTTTACTTATTATATTATTAAAACATAATTGTTTTTTTAATTTCATTTAACATTTTCTACTCGAGATGTAATTTTTTATTTTAGTTTCTTTTATTTTTTTACAGATTTTATAGTAATCTTTTCGATAAATTTTCTTTTTTTATCATGTAACATTTTCGTTTTGTATTTTTAACATTATCTTTTTCTCTATTACAACCGTGATTTACTACTATCACTACATAAAAAAATGCTAGCACTACATTAATTAGCAATTCTCTATGGTAAAACCAAAAAAAAATAATATCGTTTTTAATTTCGGTAAACTACCGTGGCAAGTGGTTGAAGATCTCAAAGAACAAAAAGAATGGCTATTACATTCAGGCCTCAATAAATCAACAAAAACAAATGGAAACTTATCTATTTTCAATAAATCAGCTACAGTTGTTTTATGCGATACTTTGAGATTTATGAATGCAATTTAGTTTCATTCTAATAGTTATTTATATATGTTGTCTTGCGATCCTTCTTTCAAATAAAAGTAGATATTTAAATTTGAAAACAAGATAAGTGGTTTAGAAAACTAAGAAAAACAACACAAAATTTCCCGTATTTTGATGAAAGATTAAAATCGGTAAAGAAGTTATATATTTGATAGGGGTAAAATGATGATAAGATCAATTTTTATTTAAATTAGACAAATATGATATTTAAGTTTTGATTGGGTATATATATGATATTTATAAATTTATAAGGGTATATAAGAAGTTTTTCAAATATTTGAACATCTTTTCTAAAGTAATCAATAGGAATAGGAGTGAGAATAGAAAAAGTTTTAAAACTACACTCTTTTTGGTAAATATTTTACCAACTACACTATTTTGGTAAATAAGTTTCTTATATACACCATTTTGATTAAAAACTCACAAAAAATATATTGATAGTATGACATAATTCTAAATTTAGAAAACAAACATCCGCAAAATTACAAATAACATATCAACATCAATTGGTTATTAAATAAAAACATATCAAAAGTAATTATATTATATTTCAAGAAGCTTATTAAAAAACAATGACAAATCAAAGCATATCCAATGTTGTTGTGACCGGACCGAACAGGCCGGTTGGACCGGTCGAACCGGGAACCGGTGCTGCCGGAGGTCCGGTTATGTCTGTTAGAACCGATTTTGAAATAACCGGCCGGTTCCAATGGTCCACGGCCGAACCGCGTGGCCGGAAACCGCGGCCGGACCGGAAAAACAAAAAAAATGAAGAAGAAACAAGCTGTGAGCTACGATGAGACCAGATCTAAGGTTGTTGGTGTCTCAAATGGTGGTGAGTGACTGTGGGTGTTAGCAGCAACAGCTCTCTAACCGATGGCCGGCGGTGATGGTAGATATTGGTGACCCAAGATAGCGGATCTGATGAGACAAGATCCAGCTCAATGAACATTCTTCTAGAGAGGAGAGATCATGGAAGGTTGTTATAAACTCCGTACGAATAGAGAATAGAATTTCTTCATTTTTGAGATTGAGTGGTGGTGTGTTTAACTTGTAACATAAATTTTAAAAGCAAACAAAAACCTATAAAGTAATTACTGGTAGCATAGAGTGAAAAGATGCTCATATGCATGAATGTAGAGTAAGCATGTGATGTAGACTAATCACATAACCAATTTTTTTATTTAAACAAATAAACATAATTAAATAACTCACTTTTTAAACAATCTATTTTATTATTTAAAACATGTATTTCATACTCTGTCACACACACATATATATACATGATATGAATGTTATTTTTTTTATTTGTTTTCATAATTTTTAATGTTATTAATTGTATTATATTTTTTTATAATTTTAGATTAAACATAAAGTTATCCCGTTTTAAATACGGTTGAACCGGTTGGACCGGTCTAACACTCTAACCAGTGAACCTTTATGACGACCGGTTCAGTAACCGGTCCGGTTTTCAAAACATTGAGCATATCAACACCAATTAGTTATTAAATTAAAGCATAATTGTTACATTAAAAAAACAATTACTCTGTTATTATTTATGACGGAAAATAAATAGTTTAGTTTTGAATTTAAAATTAAACCAACTAAAAGTTTTAAGTATTTTCATTTTTAATCCTAACTTTTGGTTATTTGATTTTGATCATTAAAGTTTAAGATTTTATAGTTTGGTCATCAAAATATTTACAATATAACTTTATTTTACCGAGTTTGACCATTAGAATTTAATATTTTATATTTTGGCTGTTGATTTATTTTTATGACTTTGATACTAAATTTATAATCTTAGAGTTTGGTCACTAAATTATTTTTTTTAACTTTAGCCACTAAACTTAAAAAATATAAGATCTTAAAGATTAGCTACTAAACTATTTATAATGGAATTTTATTTTTCCAAGTTTAGCCAATAAAATTTAATACTTTTGAGTTTTGCCGTCAAACTTTGATTCTATGATTTTTGAATCGCCGGACAGATAACGAACAAAGTAACGTAGCATTGCGTGTGAAAAAATTGACTGGACTCCCACCAAATAACACGTGACTTCGGCCATTAAAGTTAGGATCTTAAAGTTTGGCTTTCTATTTATATTTTTTACTTTGACCACTCAACTTTAGGATCTTAGAGTATGGAATCTAAGCTATTTATAGTAAAGTTCTTATTTTGAGTTTGGCCACTAAAGTTTGGTATATTTAAGTTTTGCTATCAAACTTTGATTGTATGATTTCTGATAAAACAGATAGATAAAGACCAAAGTGACACAGCGTTGCGTGTTAGAAATTGACCAGACTCTCGTCGCATGGCGCAAAGAGTATAAAACTAATTAGTTATTAAATAAGTAAAAATATGCATTCTCTCGTACGCTATATCAACATCAATCAATTATAATATTGTATTTCTAGAAGCTTATCACTTTCTCTTGCTATTTAAATGTTAAGCTTATCACTTTCTCTTGCTATTTAAACGTTGATTTCGACATTGAATGTTACAAGACGATTTTAAGGCTAAAATCTTTTTTACATTTATCCATAGACAGGCCAATCATTTTGATGCACAAAATGAAGCACATGTACGGGGCTCTTTGCCTTATTTATGCAAGCAAATGCAGCGGCAAAAGTTTGAATTTTTTATGGTAGGGTTTTAAAAAGTTTTGGTGTTCTTTTCGCATATCTATCAAGAAGATATGTGTTTCAGGTCGAGTCTTTTTGCATGTCACTAAAATATTTTAAATTTTAATTGTGATTTTAGTTTTGCTTGAATGATTTAAGAGATCATTTTTTGAAATATTTCAAGGCTTTAGAAGTAGATTTTCAGATATAACATTTAATATATATGCATTGTATATGATTAAATAGAACATGAATATTATTGACACCTTATTTATAAATCAACAGCAGATCCTACACACACCTCGTAGTATGCAATGTATAAGCACACCTCTATGCATTAAAAATTAACCAGAATAGAGAAGCTAACAACAAAACACTAAAGTAGGTATATGATAGGATTCAACTTAATTTAGGGTTAGAAAGATAAAAGGAAAGAGGGATTGTGTGTATGAAGATGAGAATTCAGATTAATAGTAAGATTTTGTATGTAAAAATGGAAGAGAATGCTTGATTAAACGATAAGGGATTACAAGAGAGAGAAACATTTTAGGGTTAGACCCTCACCCCTTTATTAATACCAACTTACCCCTCATATTGAACTCTAGCCATTTTTCACTTTACCTCTTCTCGAATAAACAATTAACTCTTTTGGACCCACATGATTTGTATCATTGCCCCCCCCCCCTCCCTCAAAAAATAGTCTTGTCCCCAAGACTAAAATCTGGAAACTCAATTTTAACCCAATTAGCATATTCCGATGTTGCGTCGTCAACTGTTTGGCCTTGCCACTCCACTAACCACTGTTCCACCGAATCAAAACCAACATGAAAGACGCGAGTTGACAAAATAGTATGAGGAACAAGGTGAGGAGCATCTGTCATGTCTAATTTCGGAGGTAAAACCGTGTCACTTGGACCCGAAACCGCGTTCTTCAAGAGAGACACGTGGAAAACTGGGTGGATTTTTGAAGTTGTAGGTAACAAGTTGTACGCCTCTTGGCTCACTTTTTCTACTATCTTGAATGGCCGAAAAAATTTCGTAGCTAGTTTCCGGTGATTTCGGCGAGTAACCGATGGCTAACGGTAAGGTTTCAGCTTCACATACATCCATTCTCCCACCAAAAACATCCCTTCGTTTCTTGTCTTCGTGAAGTTTCATTGGTCCTTGCGCATCGAATAGGTGGATTTTAAGTTGTTTAATAGCTTTGTCCCGGTCTTGAATTTCCTGAGCCACCGACTCCACCCTTATCTCCAGGAATAAATTGGAACACTAAAGGAGGTCGCCTCCCATACACGGCTTCGAACGGAGTGATACCCGTAGAAGCATGGAAGGTAGAGTTGTACCAACAGAGGTCGCCGTTACCAACGCTTGCTTAAGTTGTTCAAAAGCAGTTTGAGTAGTGGGAGTCCAAGGAAACGCATCCTTCTTTGTGGGATCAGTTAATGGACGGGCAATGCTAGCTTACTTTTTTACGAATTTATTATAGTATCCTGCCAGGCCCAAAAACCCACGAAGAGCCTTTAAGGTGGTGGGGGGCCGGTCAACCACCGCTACTACCCTTGATGGATCCATTAAGACCCCATGATCACTAATTACATGACCCAAATAATCGATCGACCGTTGACCAAAATTGCACTTTTCCTGGTTGGCTTTGAATCGATGAAGAAGTAGAATTTGAAATATTGTGGTCAAGTTCACAATATGAGCATCCCTAGTGGAACTGTGAACAAGGATGTCTTAAAAAAATGACTACCTTATGTCTTAATAATGGTCGAAAAGGATCATTCATCACTGCTTGAAATGTGGCCGGAGCATTTATTAATCCAAAAGGCATGACAAGGTACTAGTAATGCCTATCATGAGTATGAAAAGAAGTATTGGCAATGCTATCACGATGAATTTTGATCTGATTATACCCCGATTTCAAGTCCAACTCTGAGAAAAAATTGGAACCGTGTAAATCGTCAATAAGCTCATCCACTACCGGAATGGGATATTTATCGGGAAACATGGCGCTGTTAAGAGCACAATAATCAACACATATGCACCACGAATTGTCCTTCTTACGAACCAAGATAACCGGACTAGAGAGAGCGCTCGTGCTGGGTCGAATCATTCCCATTTGTAACAAGTCCTGAACTTACCGTTAAATCTTGGTTTTTTGAACATAGGGGTAACGATACACACAAATGGGATCAAGATGTGATAGTTGAATAACGTGTCATGAGATCATGTCGTAGGAAGGGAACAGGGCGGTTGAAAAATCTCTTGGAATTGATGTAATATAGAGGCAAGAGTAGACTGTTAAGGATCAGTGAGCAACACACAGCAAAGGGTGACACCTCTAAAAGAAGAGAATCACCAGATAACCATGAGTGTAGAGTTGATAAGAGGAGTGGAGGTTGGTCCCTGTAACTGAATCGAAACTGAAAACGCATCCACGAATGCTGCCAATCACGCACAACCTCCCCCAAAGATTTTAGCCATTCCAAACACAAAATGAAGTCTAAAGAACCCATGTTAAAAACCAAAGCATCAAAAGAAAATGAATACGATCCAATTAAAATCAGAAGAGCCACACACCTTTCATATACGAAAACAAAGTGTCCATCTCCTAATTTGATTTTCATACCCTTGAATTTCGAAGATGACAAGCCTAATGCAGTAACCAATCTACGGGAAATAAAGTTATGCGAAGCTCCACTGTCAACGAGTATAAAAACTGGAAAGCCCAATAGATGACCCTCTAATTTCACGGTGGAGGTCAACTCCTGAGCAGCCAATATACCCGTGACTTCTAAGGCATTGCAATTCCCCTTCGTAAAGTCAGACGCCAGATCTGGAGAGATAGAATACTCCACTTGCAACACATAATAGGCACCCTCCGAAGAGTCATCCTCATCATCCCCTAACAACAACACCCTTCACTTACCTTTCGGACATTTATGGGAAGGTTCGTACCGTTGACAGCAACGAAAACAGAGTCCTTTTCTCTGCCAAACGGTTGAACTCCATTAGGATTCTCGTAACAAAATTGGCCCAACACCGACTGACCCGAATCTGGACGCAGCAACAATTCTACCTCATTTACCAAATGCATACATCTAAATGAGATTGGGGACGATAAAGATGCACCCATTTTCAAACATCGTCCTTCAACCATGCTACAAAATAACCTATCGATTGGGATTCAAGTAAACGACAAACGAGAGAAAGAAGATATTCAAAATCATTTATATAATCAAAAATAGAATCTGCCTGTTTAATTATGGCCAACTGTTCATATGGGCTTTGAATTTCCAAACCACTGAATCTTTGAAGAAGTTCCGATTGAAAATCCGACCACGATATCGTAGGGCGAACTTGAGTGATGATCGTGAACCAATGTTGAGCAACTCCAATCATACTCAAACGAGCTAAATTGCAAACAAGCATCATCCGATGTATGATTCAAATCAAAATATCACTCCTCTTTCTGAATCCACCCCTGAGGGTCAAACCTAGAGAATTCAGGAAGCTTGACCTTGTTAACTGCCCATGGAAGAGACAATGAGGAGTTGGAGTTATCATAAGGTCCGAATTTAGACCAAGCACCCGAGTAGAGGAAACTTCCTCCCGAAACCCCTAAACCGGAAGAATCATCAACACCTTTCTTATCCTGTTTTGCCATCCATGCTAACACCACCTTCCGAAATTCGCTAGACTCCCCCTTTTTCCACCACCAACGTTTGTAACGAACTACGAATGTCAGCAATATCAGATTGCTACTGTTTAATGTGAGCATCCTGGGCAACAAAGCAAGAATTTATACGAGTCTCCATGAAAAAAGGAAATGAAAAACAAGCAAACAGCAGGTCAAGAGCAAGTCAGACCAATGATGGGATTTCAACTCAATTTAGGGTTAGAAAGATAAAAGGAAAGAGGGATTGTGTGTATGAAGATGAGAATTCAGATTAATAATGAGATTTTGTATGTAAAAATGGAAAAGAATGCTTGATTGAATGATAAGAGATTACAAGAGAGAGAGAGAAACATTTCAAGGTTATACCCTCACTCCTTGCGTGACGCAAGAGCCACTAACTACTAACAAAAAACCTACCTTCTCACTACCCATTCCCCTTTATTAATACTACCTTAGGTCCTTACCCCTCATATTGAATGCCTATGGAATAAACAATTAACTCTTTTGGACCCACATGGTTCGTATCAGTATACCTCCTTCGCTATTACATAAGTATAACAACATGTTCAAAGATCTTAAACAAAATTTAAAGTATATTTTTGAAAACCCTAAGCTGCACTTAATTTTAGTCGGACCTAATCGTTTCATAGGTAAAATTATTGGGTACTTTACTTCATATACAACATAACTTTCATTCTATCTTTTATTATGAAATATGTAGTTCAATGTTATGAGTCAGAAAGTACAATTTCAACACCCTTAAGAATTAGGATTGTGTGCATCATCGACTATCTCAAATCTCACGTTAAGTGATTTAGGGTGGAGGGGACACTCATGCCATGAACCCTCTTCCACCCCCCTTTCTCAACACCATGATGCCCACCGATAGAATTATCACATGTCTTACCACAACACACACCAACACCATGGCACAAAAAAAAAAAAAGTATTAAAAAAACATTAATTTCCACATTTACTAGTAAATTAAAAAGTTACAAAATAAATAACTTAAAAATAGAAATAAATTATACTAATAAACTAATCTTCATAGTCTGAAAGCGTGATATCCATACTCCGTCCTGTGTTCCATGAGATTAAATCTAAGTTTAAAATGTGTGTTCTCATCATGACGCAACCTAAACATATTTTGAAACATATTGCCTTTGTATTTTGGTTCATCTCCAAATTAATTGTTCATAAGAATGTTATTAGCCACAACACAATTACGTTTCAAAATCCGTTTTTTTCAAACTTTCAGCCTCATCGACATGTTCGGCTAGAAGACTAAAATATTCCAACCCATCGGTTTCAGAATTATCCGAAGATGAAGAATGAATATTAAATTGACGGGATATTTTCGTATAGTATGAATGTAATAGAATTATAAGAAATAAGTATTTGAGAGATTTAGTATTAGAGCTGTAAAAATTAGGTGTTAATTTGATATTTATAGGGATTTTTTATTAATGCAAAGAGCCGTTTAGGGGGAGGGGCAACACCCAATGGCTACATAATGTTCAAAAAATGGGTGTGTATCACGGCAAGAACTCGCGGCGTGGGCAGACCCTGCAACCATACACCATCAATCATGAGGAACTGTGGAGACAAAGAGGAAAAGGCGTACCAGAGTTTGTAATTCAACTTTTTCTCCCACACTAGCTTCACCTCCCTCCATTGCTGCCGACTAAGGCCTCTTCATTAATGTTGGCTCTAATGTGACCCTTTATACTCATCATCACCTTCCTATGAAACACACAAGCATACTTTAACCTTAATTTTGAATCAAAAAATTATAAACCTAGAAATTCACTAGGTCTCTTCATATTTTCTTCATTTAAAATTATCATAGGTCCGCAGGTAGCTACTGGAATTATCGATCCCTGATTTCTGCTCAAATTACACATCTATATGAAATGAACATTTATGAATTAGGGGCCCCAAGCCCTAGCTTGGGTTCACTTTAATTTTGAATCAAAAAATTATACACCTAGAAATTCACTAGGTATCTTCATATTTTCTTCATTGAAAATTATCATAGGTCCGCAAGTAGCTACTGGAATTCTCGATCCCTGATTTCAGCCCAAATTACACATCTATATGAAATGAACATTTATGAATTAGGGGCCTCAAGCCCTAGCTTGGGTTCACTCTTCTCTTAGGCCGACCCTGCATGTATCAAATGGTTGAAGGAATATAATTGGGTTATTATACTCTGATATATGAAAAACATACCAAACGAGCATGATAGTTATGGCTATTTTGTTAATTATGAGTTAGAAAAATATGTGATTCTAAAGTTATTTTGAAAGTCATTTGTTCATTTTAGAATCACTTCAACCTGGTTTTGTGGTAAGGCGTTAGAATTCTTCAAAGGAGACCTAGGTTTGACATTCATCATAAACATATTGGGAGATCAAGCTACGACATTGATTAGCAAACGTCGATTGTGGGACATAGATAACAGCAAACCATCAGTCAATTGTCTCTTGATGTCCTTGGGCAAGGGTGCTATCAGGCATTACGAGTTCGAAAATAGTCGTGCTTTAATTTGTTCATTTTGGAATGCCATATGAAAGTATTGCTAGCATGACTAAGTTTGACTTACATAGGTTTTTATTGATTTTTGAGAAGAATCTTTTTGGCTCACACTCCTCCATATAAGAAAGATCAAGAAGTTCAAAGCAAGAGCAAATGATAAATTTAAATTGTTTAGTTCAAACCTTAGATGAAGGAAAGATAGGTGAATATATGACATGTATGATCATATTGTCATATTCCGACTTCTCTATTTGTAAACTTTGAGTTTAAATTAGTCTTAAATAAAATCCAAAATAAAAGAAAATTTTCTCAAGTATTGAATCGAAAGTTTCTTCAAAACCTATTAAGGTAGTTCATAAGCCTGTGAATATTTGACCACTACTCTTTCCAGAACTTTGGTTAACGAGAGAGTCTATTTTACAAATGTCAATTGACAGGAGTGTTCATCAGTTTGGTTTTAAAGTTATTAGCTTATTCAATTCAGTTATTTGATTTAGGTTTTTGTTAAACTAAAGAAGAAAATCAAACTAAATAAGCATTCTTTTCGGTTTTTTGGTTCAGAACCGAGTCCGACCAAATTAATTTCTTAGCCGATTCCGGTTTCTGTTTAACATGAAGTTGTGAAGTTTAATGTACAAGAAAATTTAACTTATGATGAAAGGGTACATGCAAATTATATTGCTAAACTTCATGAAGTTTAACAATAAGTCATGTAGTTTAACATGGAAGTTAACTTCCAGAACGATATAGAATCAAAATTATGCAACATAAACTTTGTGCAGTTTAACATAAAGCGATTAAGTTTAAGGTGAACTTTAGCATGAAGTTTAACCTGTGGAGAATGAGAAAACCACAATCTAAAATGGAAAATGGAAATTAACATATAAGTTTATCATCGAAGAACTTGGAAGATGAATTTACGGATGGAGATATTTTGGGTCAATGAACTAATTGAGAAGTACTAATGAACTCGGATTAGACATTCGAGAGAACTAGGATTTGACTTTGAAGTTTAACATTATACTTGTTAACATTAATCCATTTGATTGGGGATTGTCTTGATTATGATCTTCCAGCATTCACTCCCCTAATCAAGATAATCCTTAAACCTTGTTCTTGTTCATCTTGGAGTCCTTCTTCTCCCTTCTTCATTTGGTATTAACTTGAAAATTCTAAATATTCCCAATTCCTTATTTGTGTTCTTGGGCGAACCTTCATCCTTAGAACCCGTCTTTCTTTCCTTGAAAAGAAACCTGGTTTTTTTAACCTTTCTAGGTTTTGATCAAAATTATCTAGATGTTGAAAGTCAAATCTACCACACTGTTAATCAATCTCGCCTTTTGTTAATGACAATCAATCTCACTTCTCTTCTATTGACAAGTCAAACCTACTTTTCTACTACGGATCCCGATCAATCATACTTTCCTTCTAATGAAATTTAAACCCTTGACTAAATTTCTAAACCTTTGTTTTCTTCCTTGTATTAAACTTTTACTTTGATTACACAACACATATAGTAGTCATCTTCTTTTTTTCCTTTGAAAATATATTTGCAATTCCTTTAATATATTTTTTGTTCCTGAAAGATGTTCCTACCTTATCTTCTCTCTTCGAAAACACATGCACAAATTACCTTTTTTTGTTGATTTTTCTAAAGTCAAAATTAACAAACAAATTCCTTTGTATCGTCCCTCAAATCATCCAAACACAACAAATCGATTTTGTAGCCTTTTCAATTTGTTGAATCTACTAATGAAATCGCTTTGGATCTGTCTCTCTGATGATGAAATGCTTGATCGATTTGATTATAGTTTTCTTCTTCAATTGACAAAAACGAACAGGTTCAGGAAAAACAAAACTTTGATCGAGCTGTTTTCTTGATTCTTGAAATGATTTTCAGAATCAGTTCTGAGAAAATGTTTAAGGGATCGATTGAACACTCGATTTTGTGTTTTTTGTTTCAATTTCACTAGCCGGATCATGGTTGGAGTTTCTGTTTCGCTAAAGTATGATCGGTTTCTTAAGAAACAGTTTCTGGCTTTGATCAATGGATCCTTTCTTTAAAGTTGATGATGGCAATCAAGTTTGAAAAAATAATTGATCTTATTGCTGTTGATTTGATTCCAATTTTTTTGTCTGATCTTGATGCATGAAACAATGACTAATTCAATGGATGTGTTCTTTACAGGAATTCTTGAAATGACGGAGACTGCACTTTATAATCCTCTTCAACCAACAATCTTAACACTGCTTTGATACCATGTTGAGGCCACTCGATCGAGAATCAATCATGGATGAACAAATCAAACTGAGTGTGCACAAAGATGTGAAGCTAATTTGTGGAAATAAGGTTAAACACCATAAAACAATTCATACATAAACAATGAAATTCCACACTACAAATGAAAATTTTTAGTATTTATACCAATACGATTACGGTTACAAACTAACATAACTAACCCTAAAGCTCATGCTAATTGCGATCAATTTAACATTCTTAATTTTGACTTTTACACTAATTAACATTTACCCATTTGATATAGGATTTTCTTGATTATGATCTTCCAACATAAATTAAGTTAGCGTGATGTGGCAAATTTGTGAACTTGTTAAGCGTATTGCGATTGTAACATAAATGTGGTTAAGTTCAAGAAGGATACGTATTAAGTTGCCACCACTTAGTTATAGAGATCGAAAAAATATAGAATACATTTAGATATTGATATCGACTTTCTTTGATCAGTATTGGTCTCATTCTTCAAGGTAACAACATGTTACCGTCATTCGTTATAACCTATAATAACAAAAGTTACCATATTTTGAATACGACTCTGTTCTTAACAATATTTATACCGGATCCAACAATAAAAATAAATAAATTAATAAAAATAAACAGAAATTATTTAAAAAAAAAGCAAACAAAAGTTTTTATAGAAAAACTAAACTAGTAAATAATTTAGAGTTAATTACATTGTTGGTACATGTGCTATGCCTTTATTGCAATATTGGTCTCACTTTATAGAAAATTACATGTTTGGTCCTAATTTTTTTAATAAATGTTGAGTAATCAACACAAGAAAAACGAATCAAGAACACAATCAAACTAAGAACAATCAAGACTATGATCAAACGAATTGATTTACTTAAACTCCCACTCACAATATCACAAGATACACACTGAATTGGAATATATCTCAGGAACCTAACTCTATCTCATTTCCCCCTTTTATACAAGCATTACAACGATTGCTAACAAACAATTAACACTCTCAACCTCTAACTATCTGCAGAACACAAGTCTCACAAAATTCTAGATCAGAAGCTTGAACCCCACTAATTGTTCCTTGCTTGGTTAGCTCAAGCAAGCCTTGTTGACTGATATGTCCCAGCATTTGATGCCAGATTTGAGCAGAGTTAAGACTATTACCAACGGCTATATGTAGTTCTCCCTCAACGACCTCTCCATCTAATACATATGTGTAATTCCCCTTTCTAGTCCCTAAAAACAATACTAATGAGCCCTTGCAGGACCGTTTGAAGGGTGAGCAACTCAGTTTTCACAATGAGTAGAGACTTAGAACACTTAACAGATCAAATAGGGAACTGGCAGGTTAATATGATACTAGAATAACACAAGTAAACAAGAGACAGAAAGCTCAAGAACAAGATAATTGGTTTTCAAGGAAGACGTATATTGCTCTCAAGTTATATTACAAGTGTTACAAAAGCATTCGAATAAAATACAAGAACCTGAGATACTTTATACTACCTCCTACATTCGGCCATACTTTGAAAGCCAGCTGGAATCACTAATCTAGACAACAAGATCAATGAAAAGTCAAAAGGCAGATTGCCTTTTGACATGTGACTATGACATGCCATAGCTCACATCCTATTGTAATACAAAAAGGATAAAAGTACATAAAGTAGAAAGTTACAGACTCAAGACCTTAATCTATAGTTTCCTAAAGCATGGACCTTTTCACCAACTTATGTAAAGTTGGTGAGCCTGCAAAGTGGCAGCGGAAAGTTGGTCAGCTTTTCTGAAAAGTTGTTGATCACAGAGAGCATGTCTTCTCTGTCTTCGGAAGAAATCAGTCTTCTAACTTTGAGGCTTCGGAAGACTTTGTCTTCTAAGCTTCGGAAGATTTCATATTTGGCTTCAGAAGAATTGGTCTTTTGCCTTCGGAAGATTTTACACTTGCGTAATTTTCTTGAAGAGTGTAAAACTTCCGAAGTAACTTCTACCATGCACAAGGTGCATGCATGCAGGAGACACCCTGACTGTTTTGAGTGCATCAGCCTCTTGTATAATCCTTACAAACTCCCCCTAGGATGATGCTACCAATACAAAGAAGTTCTTCAGCAGTTGACAGTCCTTATCAGAATCAACAACATTCCTTTCTTCATCAGGATCTGGATACTTCAGACTCTCATAGAACCTTCTCATGTCAAAGAGATCATGCAGAGGTAGATCAAGTATGTCCTGCCAAAGATAGACATCTTGACCATCTTGATCTCTGAATACATACCATCTGTCTGGATTTGTAGCAAAAGTCCAGGACAGAATGGGTCTTCCTGATGCAAGAGGCTCAACATGAATTAGAGTTGATTGGTCAGCCTTTTGTTGCACATCCTCAGGATGTTTTGACTCATCCTGAGGTGCTGAGGTGGATGCCTTGGACTTCTTCTTCTTTTTTTTGTCCCTTCTGATGGCCATCCTCTTCCTCACTCTATACTTCAACTGAGGAGCTTGGCATGCAGCACCAGATTGACTTTGTGTGCTTTCCTCAGTTGGGTCCTTGCTCCTCATTTGATCAGTAGGAGGGGACTTAGAACCCTGCTGTGGGTCAGAAGATGAAGTTGGCTCAGTTGTAGCATCAGGTCCAGGCTGTGTTGTCTCTTCAACCTTAACCTCAACTTCAGGTGCAGCTGGACTTGGTGGAGAATGCAAGTCCACAAGCTCACCTTCTTTGATCTTCTGCTTGATCCTCCTGATGTGCTCATCCATTGTGGATAGAGACATAGGACCAAGTCTCCTTCCAGAGAACCCATACAGCTTCAAGAAGCTTACCATCTTCAGTCTGTCAGCAGACTTCTTCTTTTGGGCTCTGATGGTGGCTCTTGCTATAGTAGCTTCCTCTCTCATCTTTTTTTTAACTGCTTTTCTTTGAGTTTAAGCCTCTTTATCAAGCTATTTTAGGTACTCAAACTCAATGTATTCAAATGAGAGGGGATTGAGGGCTGCTGCCTGATAGAGTCCTGTGGCACTTAGATAAGCAATCATCTTTTGTCTTTCTTGTTCCATACTTATCTGAGTTTTTTCCTCTTCAACAGCCATAGACTCTTTCTCAGGACTTTCATGAACTGGAGAGAGGACACAAGCTCTTTGTTGTCTTTTTCTTTTTCTTTCTTCTTTTATTTTGAGGAGCAGTTCTGCTGCCTCAGCCTCCTTCCTTTCTTTGCGCAGCTCCCTATCTGCCGGTTCATCTAGTTCTGCCAAGGGGAGAGAAATGATTTCATCAATGTTGTAGTTCCTAAGTCCAAGATAATTCAATCTGGCTGCCCTTAACTCATCATTCTGAGTATCAGGCCTACAGGCAGCCCTGATTGTAGCTTGCATGAAGCTTGGGACTTCTCCTGATCTTTCTCCCCTGGCCTTCCTCTTTCTTTCTCTCTTCTCCTCCTCAATCTCCTCAGGAGTCATCTTCCTTTTCCTTTTGTCAATTGTGGGCCTGTATGACTCAGGGTGGAGAGAGCTTTGGCCTGCACATGGATGTGATGAGCTTGATCTCTGGCAAGAGAGAGGTTGTGAGACACCTTCACCAGCAGGTGTGTCACTGAAGGTACTGGGTGTAGAGGGTGAGCCTGTCTTAAGGTTCACAGGTTCTTCTGCTGGGCCTTCAACTGAGGTTTACCCTTTGAAGCTAATCTTAGGGTCTGCCTCAATATCCAGTTGACCAACAGATTTCCCTGCTAGCCTCTGTCTATATAAAATTGCTCTTTGTCTGAATTCCCTCATGACCCATTCTTGAATCACCTCTGCTGGTCTGCCAGCCTGTCTGTTTTGGCTTGGATTGATGAAGGGCAGACTAACCAAGTTCATAACATCATAAAAACTCAGGGTCTGAAAGTTGAAGAGTTCCTGCTGCCCCTGAGCCCTTGATAGCACCATGCCATTCTTGAAGAGTCATACCACCATCACATTATTGGATTTTTAGCTAGATGGGATGGTGCAGGCATGGACATTTGAATTCCTTCCTCAAATAATTATTGAAGTAAGGCCTCCACATCAGTGTGAGCCTGAGGAAGTTGTTGAGCCTTGACAACTGCAAGTGAGGGTGGTGAATCCTTATTGTCCATACTCATGACAGAACTCCCAGGTTCTGTGGTTGTAGGGACTTTCTCCCCCTTTTTGGTAGCATCACCCACTTGCATAGGTGAGCTGGAGGTCAAGTCTACTACTTCCATAGGTTCTTATGGACCTGGTTGAGCTTGTCTTAATGGTCTCTCAGCTAGCTTGCCCTTGAGATCGGTGATCTCAAGTTGCTGGTCATTGATCTTCTTTTGAAAGGCAGTCACTTGAGATTCCAAGTGACTAACCTTATAGACCAAAGACGTGCATATGTTTTCTAGTAGTTGCACCTTTAGTTTCAGACACCCCTCATCCTCAAAAAAAGAATCATGGGGGGGTGAGAGAGGTGGACTGATGTCTTCTCCCTCATCACCAGCATAGAGTTCTTGGCTATTGGATTTCCTCTGCTCACTAACAACTTCAGATGAAGTGTCAATGGGCTGAGTTGCCATGGTTGAGGTCTTAATGATGTAATCACTAGCAGTAGTGAGAGCCTCTTCCATATGGATTTCCTGAACTTGTTCAGGGAGATCCACCTCAGTTTGGGTTGGATGATTTGGGCTAGATATGGGGGTGGCAGGAACACTCATCTCTCCTTGAGTAGGGGTGAAGAAGAGAGACTCATTGTACTCACTGAATCCCATATCTTCATTATCATAGAATTCAAGGTTTGGGATTGGTTGGTTGAGATCTAGAGGCTGGGGATGGTAATTGTCCCCTGAAGGTTGATCACTAAAGTTTTAAGACTCTGAGTGAAGGCTTGAGGCTGCTTGGGTTATGAGCTCATCAAACTGAGCATGAGGAACCTCAGCACTGATAGTATGAGAGATGGGAGTGGTTTGCTCCTCAAGAGAACTGGGAGCTCTAGTGTTCACTTCTTCTTGCATGGGTGATGATATGGGGGCTTGCACAAGCTCAGTAGCTTGAGCAGGAGTTTGTTTGGATTTTCTGTGGTAGGTGGGGATGATTTTTGGCTGTTTAGGTGGTTGAGAGGTAGAAGGTGTGGGTTCAACACTAGCTTGTGTTGCTAGGTTGTCACCTTGAGCAATGAGCTGTAACATTTTTGGGACAAGGGCTATTTCTACCCCAAAGAAGCCTATAGTTGGCTTCTTTATTAAAGATGCCGGGCTTCATCAGTCCCAATTTAAGAATATTACTTGTCCCCCTCAACTGTGAGCCCAGTTCACAGTTAAGAATATGTTGAACATATCTATGGAACATATAATACTCTAAGGAGTCCAAATTTGCAAGTAAATTTGTATAAATATGTTGAGAATACCCGAATCGGACCCCCTGAACCATTCCATGGATTATGAAGGAGAGATCTTCAGGCATCTGGTCCCAACCCCCATGCTTGTTGGATAAGCTGTGGATGACCACATGAAGTAGGTACTTCCACTGGGATGAGACCTTCCCTTTCTTGAAGATCTTGACAGAGAAATCCCCCTCATACCCCATCTGCTTAAAGGAATGATTTACTGCTTCCTTTGGAAAGGACATCTCACCTTCTTCATCATTCAGCTGAAGATGAGGGTTGTTGATGGCTGGAGTGATAAAGATTGTCCTCCCATGCACTGTGGCAGACAGTGCCTTGTCCCCATCCATAATGACCTCTTGGCAGGTCTTCCAGAATTCTAACAACTGATCCTCATAGAGAGGAGGATCAATGGTAAGGGAGGTGAGATAGTTTGTCAAAGAAAGAAAACAATAGATCTCTGAGAAACTTGGATCTTTCTCAGAGTCCAACAGAGCAACTTGATTGCGTTGCCTGTGGAGTTGCATGGAGAAATCTGGGCTGCTTCTGCGGTTAAGATTGGCCATTTTAAGGAGTTTCGTCAAGAAGAAAGGTAAGAACAAAGGCGGTTTCTGGGTGAATTTAGGTTAGAAAGGTGTTGCAGATGATAAGAGAAAAGTGAAAGAGAGGGAAACCATTGGGTATATATATGAAATGGATTTGAGACAAAGTTAATGTGAAAGGATAAACTTTGAAATCCGGATGTCGGTCCCACCTCTGAAAAAGCGCCCAAAAGTAGTTTTCTTGGAAGTCGAAATCTTCCGAAGGTATTTGGCTTCGAAAGTTTTGATAAAAGCTTCCGAAACCAATTTGGCTTCGGAAGATATTTCTAAGCGTTTCGAAAATTTTGCTTCGGAAGAAAAATACTTAGAGAATTCTTCTCTGCTCAGAGTTAAGTACTTTCGAAAGGAAATTTTTGAGTATTCTAAGTATTCTAAGAATTTAAATTGCTCAGAGTTAATCATCCCAATATCTTAGTATTTTAAATTGCTCAGAGTTAAGTATTTCGGAAGAAAAAACCAATTTGGCTTCGGAAGATATTTCTAAGCCAAATTTTCTTTAAGTATTTCGAAAGGAAAAATACTTAGTATTTTAAATTGCTCAGAGTTAATCATCCCAATATCTGATACAAGATACTTAAATCTTTGCTCATCAAAAGCTTTGGTGAACAGATCAGCATATTGTTCATTTGTGTGAACTTTGACTAGTTTGATTAACCATTTTTCAAAATTATCTCTAATTAAATGATACCTGTTGTTGATATGCTTGGTCCTTGAGTGCTGCACAGGATTCTCTGTAATGGAGATAGCACTATTGTTGTCTATATGGATGGGAGTCTCTTTGAAGTTGAATCCATAGTCTAGCATCTGATTCTGAATCCAAAGCACTTGAGCACAGCAGCTTGCAGCAGCAATGTATTCAGCTTCAGCAGTTGATGTAGATACACAAGATTGTTTCTTGCATTCCCATGAGACTATCCTTCCACCAAGAAATTAACATGCCCCTGATGTAGACTTTGCAGTCATATTGCAGCCACCATAGTCACTATCTGTATATGCATACAGATTGAAGTCAGAATTCTTTGGATACCAAAGGCCAAGTGATGGAGCACCTTTGAGGTATCTTAAAATTCTCTTGACAGTAACCAGATGTGACATCCTGGGATTTGCTTGATATCTAGCATAGATACATGTGGCAAACATGATATCAGGCCTGCTGGTAGTAAGGTACATGAGAGACCCAATCGTAGCTCTGTAGAGATGCTCATCCACACACTCCCCCTTAAGGTCAGGTCTAAGGGAGTGATTTCTAGCTATGGGAGTCTTTGCAACCTTGCAGTCAGTCATGCTGAATCTTGTAAGTATGTCCTGAACATACTTTGACTGACTTATGAAGAAGCCATTGTCAACCTGCTTCACTTGAATTCCTAGAAAAAAATTGAGTTCCCCCATGGCACTCATTTCAAATCTATTCTTCATCAGCTTCTCAAAGTCTTTGTAGAGCCTTGGATTGGTTGACCCAAAGATAATGTCATCTACATATACTTGAACCAGCATCAAGTCATTTCCTGTTCCTTTAATGAAGAGAGTTCCATCTATAGTACCTCTTCTGTAACCATGCTGACATAGGTACTGAGATAGTGTCTCATACCACTTCCTTGGAGCTTGGTGCAACCCATATAGAGCTTTATCAAGCTTGCAGACATAATCAGGATGATCAGGATCTGCAAAACCAGGTGGTTGTTTGACATACACCTCTTCATCAATCACCCCATATAAGAAAGCACACTTGACATCAAGTTGGTAGACCTTAAAATTCTTGGATGCAGCAAAGGCTAGGAATATCCTAATAGCTTCAAGTCTTACTACTGGAGCAAAAACATCAGTGTAATTAATTCCTTCTTCCTGAGTATACCCTTGAACAACTAGTCTTGCCTTGTTCTTGATGACAAGTCCTCTATCATCTTTCTTGTTCCTAAACACCCATTTGGTTCGTATAGTAGTCTTCCCAGGAGGAAGAGGACATAGGTTCCAAACCTTCTGTCTTTTGAATTGAACCAGTTCCTCTTGCATTGCTTCAACCCAGCTTCCATTTTTTAGAGCCTCCTCAACTTTCTTTGGCTCTACTTGGGATAGAAAAGAAGAGTAGAGACAAACATTTTTGTCATGGGTTTGTCCTCTTGTTCTTACTCCTTGGTCAACTTCACCATTGATGCTTGTGGTAGGGTGAGACTTGTGGATCCTTAGTTGAGGGATCATAGCGAGTTGGTTGGAGAGATCCAAATTTGAGAAATTTTGATCAGGCAAAGCAGATTCACCCACCACATCAGCACACTTATCAAGAGAAACTTGATCCAATGAGTGTATGACATCAATGATGTTGTCTTCCATGGAGTCAGCATCAAGAAATTCTTGATCACTGTCACCATTTCCACTTTCTTCTACATTTGGAACTCCTTCCCTTTGGTTCTGTGCCTCGGAGCTAGAATTTGAAGGCACATCAGATGTATCAGTAGGATTTATCAGTGTTGTGCTGATTGGAGCTCCATTTGCAGAATTAGTTACCATTGGAGCTTCAGTAATTGACTTGAAGGTCTTCTCAGCTCAAATCTTGGATCAGGATCTTCTTTTGATGAGCTACCTGTAGATCCTGAAACATTCTCACAAGACTTGTTAAAACAGTTAGTAACTAAATCAAGATCAAACAGCCAATCAGGACCAGAACGTCTCACACAAGGAGTGTGTTCATTGAAAGTCACATTGGCTGACTCATCAATAATTTTGGTTCTAAGATTGTACACTCTATAAGCCTTAGCTTGAGAAGAGTATCCAATGAAGTATCCATCATCTGATTTATCATCAAATTTAGCTATCTGATATTTGGTATTCAAGATGGTGCAAGAACATCCAAAAGATCTAAGAAAACCAATGAAAGGTCTCCTTTTGTGCCACAGTTCATAAGCAGTCTTACCATGAGTCTTAACTACTAAAACTCTGTTCTGCACATAGCAAGCAGTGTTTACTGCTTCTGCCCAGAAGGTGATAGGCAGTTTAGAGTCAGACAACATAGTTCTTGCAGCTTTAATTAGTGTCCTGTTTCTCCTCTCAGCAACACCATTTTCCTGAGGAGTCCTGGCAGCACTATATTGCCTTGAAATACCCTTTTCATCACAAAATGTATGAAGGATTTGGTTCTTAAATTCAGTTCCTTGATCACATCTTATGATATGGACCTTGTGATCAGATTGATTCTCAATCTTTAGAATGAAATTCTTTAATATCTCAGGAGTCTCATCCTTAGTTCTAAGAAAGAAGACCCAAGTGAATCTAGTGAAATCATTTGTGATCATTAAACAGTATGAGGTCCTTCCTAAACTCATTACACTGGTGGGGCCAAAAAGATCCATATGTAACAAGTGTAGGGGAGTAATGATGGAGTTTCTTTCCTTTGGCTTGTGAGACACTTTATGCTGCTTCCCTTTCAGGCATGCAACACAATGGTCATCACTTGTAAACTCTTTTTTTGGCATTCCAGTTAGCAAATCATTTTAATTAATTTGTTCATGTTTTTAAAGTTTACGTGGCACATTCTTTTATACCAGAGAAAAGACTCATCACTATTTGCTTTAAACAGAAAGCAGGACACTTCTCCAGAGGGAGAAGTTTCATGCAAATCCATCTTGTACATGTTTCCTTTCCTGGGGGCTCTAAGCAGAATGTGCTCTTGAGGAATGACCACCCCGGGCTTGAGAACAATGCACTCATGCTCAGTAAAGAGCATGTTATGCTTTTGATCACAAAATTGGGATACACTCAGTATATTGTATCCAAGCTCCTTGGCAAAGTTTACCTTTTCAATGCAGAGCTTACCATTTGTGACCATGCCCTTCCTGTGATGTAACCTCCTGCATCTCCTCCAAAAGCAACAGGCCCTCCATCAATCTTTTCAAAATTTTAAAGTAGAGAGCCATTGCCTGTCATGTACCTGGAACAGTCACTGTCAATAATCCACACATTCCTGTTGGTCTTTAGCTATTCCTGCACAAGAAGAGATAATTAGTTACACTTGGAAATCCAAGCCTTGCTGGTCTTGGGCTCAGTAATATCAACAGATTACAATGCAACAGTAATTGATCCTATGCTCAAGCTTTGAGGATCAGCAGCTGTTGTTGATGAAGAACCTTCAGTCACATGGTCTTTCTTTGACTTCCACACCACCTTTGGAAGCTTAGACTTGACTTTCAACACTTTGGAAGTTTTGATAACTTCAAAAGTTTTGGAGACTGGACCTTCGGAAGATCTTGCTTTCACTGTAGTAGACTTCAGTACTTCGAAAGCATTCCTTCTTCCAAGACCAATTTTTCTTCCGAAGGCAAGTTTTCACTTGTCTTCTTCTTCACTTTGTAACTTTCGAGAGGAAAAGCTTTTCCTTCAGAAGTTGGCTTCTTCTTAATTTTTTCAGAAGATTTCTTTTTGATCATGTGGAAAGTACTTTTGGGATTGTAGATGCAATCCTTGGCTAAATGAGAAGTACTGCCACACATGACACAGTCAAACTGCATTCTTCTGGAAGCCTTCTTTTGAGAGCAGGACTGATCTTGATCACTCTCCACTTCCTTCTTCTTCTTCACAGATGAAGTAGCAAGTCTTTTAGGGAGAGACTTGCTGCTGGATGTGGATGGTTTCAGATTGTGCAGCAGTGGTGCATAACAAATTAGCCTTCTTCTTGTTGTTATTGGGTTGAGGTTGACAGCAACTAGAACCCCTGGTACTAGAATTCATAGTTGAGTCTTCAGCTTTTACCACCTTAAATCCTACAGAAATGAATACTTGTTTCTGCTTAGAATCAAAAGTGGCCTTGATCTCCTGAGCTTTCTTGGACTTTCTATTTGCTCTTCTGATCAAGTTTTTCCTCTTGGACTTTGATAACCCAACTGAATTCCTCTCCTCAGGAGAATAGTGACCCTTCTTAGAATGATCTTCTTCACTCTTTTCAGATCCATCCTTCACTATATCCTCTTCATCCTCTTCATTCATAGGGTCTATGAGGGGAAGCTCATCTTAACAAGTTCCACACCTTGGAGATCTTACAGATAGTAAGGAGTGTGGAGGAGCTATCTAAGTAGATCCTTGTCACTGCTTATTCTAATAACACACTTTGGAATGTAGAGATGAGGATATCATGTTCTTGAAGGTCTCTTCTTCAAGAACACATTTTTCTGCCCTGGCTTTGCTGATCACAAGCTCAGCCTGGCATTCAGTTAACTTAGTTATGAGATCTTTAATCTGAGTCCTGTAGTTGGTGTGTTCATGATTGAGAGTTGAATTGGTTTTCTCTAAATCCTCTATTTTTAGTTTATATCCATTTTCAGCTCTTTTAAAATCAAATTTTAAGATATTTAATGACTCAAGATCAGACCTCATTTCTAAGTTATAGGACCTATATCTATTTACTTTATCAATAAATTCACGAGTGCAAAGATGTTCCAATACCTTGGCTTCATCATGATCAGCTATTAGTGCTTGATTTGGAGATGTATCTTCAACTTGAAAGCTCCAGTCAAAGCCTCCTTCTTTAACAGCAACTGCAGCTTGCTGCTTTGGCTTTTCATTCTGGTTCACTCCTTCAGTGTAGTTTGGTCTGGCTTGTGCTTGGCCACCATTTGTCCTAGGTGCCTTGCACACCCTGGCAAAGTGTCCCATTTGATTGCAGTTGAAACACTTCACCTTGCTTTTGTCCAGTCCAAACTTTCCACTGGCTGCATTGCTAGAAAACTTCCTCCCTGTCCGCTTGTAGAACTTCTTGGCTCTATGAGTGAGAAGAGCCATCTGCTGGACTATCTCCATGTACTCCAGGTCATCTGGATGGATACAGTCCAGGTCTTCAAGGGTGAAAAGAAAGCTACCTGAACTTTCATCAGTAGACACAAAAGCATGAGAAGAACTTGTCTCTTGGAATGGACTTCCTTGAATGTAGCTCTCCCTTGGTGTCTCAGGAAAGGTGATGAAAGGACCCTTTTGTGAGTTTTTAGGGTAGCAGATAAGATGACGTTGTGGTTCTCTGCAATCCCTTTCAACCACATGAAGGGCTGAACCCTGCTGATTGCTGGAGTTACCCGATGGATTTTGCATGTTCATCTCCATCTGGTAGCTACTGAGGATACCATACAACTTAGTAAGAGTAAGAGTTTTCAGGTTCTTAGTTCTCTTGATGACAACACAGTAGTGAGTCCACTGTCTGGGAAGAGAGGACATGAACTTTCTCACAATATCCCTGTTCTCAAGAGTTACTCTAACATCCATTTGAGTATCCACAATCTCAACATACCTGAAGTACTGCTGAGTCATGGTTTCACATGTCTTGTAGGTGAAATTCTCAAACTGCTACTTCAGGAGGTCCTTTTTGTTCTCATTGGCTTCAGAGGACCCTTCATACATGATCTTTAGTGCATCCCATAACTGCTTGGCAGTTTTGTACTTCTTGAAGCCCCTGTAGATAGAGTTGGGAAGCGCAGTTTGGAGGGCAGTCATGGCCTTCTGATCGATATCTATCTTCTTTCTATCTTTTTCAGAATAGTCGGCCACCTCCTTTGGGATCATGCCACCTCCAGCCGCGGCTGAAGAGGTGCATGGAATGTAAGGTCTAGAGACAACAGATTCCCACATCCTGGAGTCTTGAGACTTGATGAAGCCTTCCATTCTTTGACACCAAGTATCAAAGTCTTCAGGAGTGATCAGTGGGGACTTTGTCATTATGCCAGTTTCCATATCAGCCTTTGAAAGAGCTGCCATTTGAGTTGTTAAGTTTTTTGTGAAGAACTGAGAGATCTAAGATGGTGAGATCTTACAATCAAGAGCCTGAAATGATCTGATACCAATTACAGGACCGTTTGAAGGGTGAGCAACTCAGTTTTAATAATGAGAAGAGACTTAGAACACTTAACAGATCAAATAGGGAACTGGCAGGTTAATATGATACTAGAATAACACAAGTAAACAAGAGACAGAAAGCTCAAGAACAAGATAATTGGTTTTCAAGGAAGATGTATATTGCTCTCAAGTTCTATTACAAGTGTTACAAAAGCATTCGAATAAAATACAAGAACCTGAGATATTTTATACTACCTCCTACAGCCGGCCATACTTTGAAAGCCAGCTGGAATCACTAATCTAGACAACAAGATCAATGAAAAGTCAAAAGACAGATTGTCTTTTGAAATGTGACTATGACATGCCATACTTATATCCTATTGTAATACAAAAAGGATAAAAGTACAAAAAGTAGAAAGTTACAGACTCAAGACCTTAATCTACAGTTTTCTAAAGCATGGACCTTTTCACCGACTTATGTAAAGTTGGTGAGCCTGTAGAGTGGCAGCGGAAAGTTGGTCAGCTTTTTTGAAAAGTTGTTGATCACAGAGAGCATTTCTTCTCTGTCTTCGGAAGAAATCAGTCTTCTAACTTTGAGGCTTCGGAAGACTTTGTCTTCTAAGCTTCAGAAGACTTCATCTTTGGCTTCGAAAGAATTGGTCTTTTGCCTTCGGAAGATTTTACACTTGTGTAATTTTCTTGAAGAGTGTAAAACTTCCGAAGTAACTTCTACCATGCACAAGGTGCATGCATGCAGGAGACACCCTGACTATTTTGAGTGCATCAGCCTCTTGTATAATCCTTACAGCCCTTTATAACTCTGGCCTTCCCATCTTTCAGATTCACATGAAAACCTGCTCTTTCAAAAGTTCCCATGGACACTAAACTTCGCTTCCCATGGACACTAAAATTCGCTTCAAATCAGGCACATACCTTACACCTTGAAGCTTTAATTCAGTGCCATTGTTTAGCTTGAAAACAACTTCTCCAACTCCAAGAATCTTGCAGGCTCTATCATCTCCAAACTTTACTGTACCTAGATCTTAACCTTGATACTCACTAAACACCTCTTTCATGGGTGTCGTATGAAAAGAACACCCAGAATCCAAGATCCACTCTATACTTTATTCTTTTTCAATGATTACAAGAACATCAGCACTCTCATACCCGTCTGACACATCACCGGATTGAGTGTAGTTGCTAGTGTTCTTTGACCCACTGGATTCACCTTTTCTTTTCTTCCACTTCGGGCAATCTTTCCTCATGTTTGTCAGAACTACATACAAAGCACTTTCTCCTAAACTTCGATTTTGATCTAGTTCTTTCTTTATTCTTGAAACCTCTTTGTTCTGTTCTTCCTCTCACAAACAATCCTTCACCCGATTCTTCCCTGAAGTCTCCTCTTTTCTTTAGTTCTTTTGAGTTCATGGCGGCTAAGACTTCTTCCATTGATAAGCTTTCTCTGCCGTACATAAATGTATCTAAGAAGTTCTCATAGGACTGAGGCAACGAAGCAAGGAATATGATCGCTTGATCTTCATCCTCGAGAGTCACATTAATATTCTCAAGATCTAGTACTAGTTTATTAAAATTATCCGTGTGATCTTCCAGTGTCTTCCCTGAAGCCATATGAAAGGTATACAACCTCTTCTTCAAATACAGACGATTTGCTAATGATTTTGTCATATACAGGCTTTCTAACTTCGACAAGATCCATGCAGCCGTGGTTTCTTTTGACACCTCTCTCAGAACTCTATCACCCAAACATAGAATGATAGCACTATGTGATTTCTGCATAATATCTTTCTTTTCCTTGTCAGTGAGTGTCACAGGAAGACTTGCTTCTCCAGCGAAGGCATCCACTACTCCATGGTGGAATAGCAGAGCACGCATCTTCAATCTCCATAGACCGAAATCGTTCTTGCCATCAAAATTCTCAAGATCGAACTTAGTTGACACCATTGTTCTCTTTGATTTTGACCCTTTTTCTTAAAGAAATCGAGCACAAGGCCCTGATACCAATTGTTGAGTAATCAACACAAGCAAAATGAATCAAGAACACAATCAAACTAAGAACAATCAAAACTACGATTAAACGAATTGATTTACTTAAACTCACACTCACAATATCACAAGATACACACATAATTGGAATATATCTCAGTAACCTAACTCTATCTCATTTCCCCCTTTTATACAAGCTTTACAACGATTGTTAACAAACAATTAACACTCTCAACGTCTAACTATCCGTAATTACAACTACACCCCTTATACTTTGTAACTACTAAAGAATCTTTAATTCGACTTTACATTTCAACAATAAACAATAGTATGTATGGTCCCTACATTGGATGATGGTCTATTTTGGGCATTAAATCTCCTCACGTGGTATTCATGTTAAGGTATAATCGTCATTTCAAGTTGGCATGCATATTTAACATATATTTATCATATATTATGTGGTATTCATGTTAAGGTATAATGGTCTTTCCTTGTTCCTATTTCATTATAGGGGTTGGTTCACGAGTACAACCTTTGTAACTTCATGGTATACCCATGGATTGGCTAGTTCCTATTTGGAAGGCTGCAATTTCTTAACTACCGTAGTTTCTACTCCTACTAATAGTTTAGCGCATTCTTTGTTATTACTATGGGACCTAAAGCACAAGGAGATTTTACTCAATGGTTTCAATTAGGCGTTCTATGGACTTTTGTTGCTCTCCGCGGCGCTTTCGGACTGATAGGTTTCATGTTATGTCAATTCGAACTTGCTCGATCAGTTCAATTGCAACCTTATAATGCATCACATTCTCTGGTTCAATTTTTGTTTTTGTTTATGTATTCTAGATTTATCCACTAGGTCAGTCTGGTTGGTTCTTTGTGCCTAATTTTGGTGTAGCAACTATACTTTGATTTATCCTCTTTTTTCAAGGATTTCATAACTGGACATTGATATATACATATACATATATATATATATATATATGTTTGCTTCTATCATGAAAGACTGGATTCTTCATTAATAATTTAGTTGATTTGCTATCAACCATGATGGTTAAATTTTTTTCTTTCCGGCCTATATCACTAAGTAGTCTTTTTAAGCATAGTTAATGACATGTTGTAGTGGCTACTATGAATTCATATTCACAAGATAATAGTGCTATAGTTACTTTGTTTTGTGTGCACCAACTAATAGATGAGTTTCCGAAGCATAATATAGTTCATGCTGTTCCTTTGCCTCCTTTAGTTTTGACACCATAACTGCTATCATTACTTTAGAGTAGTTTGTATCCTCCAATTTTTAGATATGTAATTCCAAAGTACTTCCTTCATTTAACATAACAAAGGATGTGTTTAATAGCTTGTAAATGTTGTTCTCTTGGCTCTTGCATAAAACGACTTAATAATCCAACAGAGAAAGTTAAATATGTTCTTTTGTGTTAAAGGTATCTTAAACAACCAATTCATGCTTTTATACTCTGTTGTGTTAACCAACTTTCCTCTTCTGGTCTTTTTCACTTTGGTCCAACTTCTTGAAGATGTTTATTTGTATAACCTGACTATTCAATGGAAATTTCAACCCATGTATATATGACCTCTATCCCAAGATAGTAGGCAAGTAGTCCGAGGTCGCTTATTTCAAATTTCTTCGTTGCCATTGCCATGGCTATTGTGATGGTGATTGCCGTTACTATTGTTGTTATATTATAAATGAACAAAATTTAAATGTTCATTTGGATGTCTCACTTTTTAATAATCAATTGATCCAAAACTTTGTTGTTTAACAATATTTGATATATAAGCATCAAATATTATATTTTTGTCTATGAAATGGGATGTTACATGTTGCATCATTAAGCATATGAAACTTATATATCAAATATTATTAAATGTCGTTTAATGGTCGCGGATGCAACCACTCGTGTCATGGATCTAGAATTAGGATTTGATTCATCAATTTTCATACGCGTGTTTAAAAACAAAGCGGATGTAGATGTCAAAGTAAAATATGAACATACAGTTTTTGTTAGTTCAAGTAGTGAAATACCAAGAAAAATGAACTAAAATTAAAATTAAAAATCAATGGGAAACCCGAACCATGAAGAAGCAAGCTGTTGAGATCACCACGAATGCCAAACAGGAGCATGTTGGGTTGCTCCCTAGAGTTGCAAACTTGTTAGCAGCTTCATGCAAATCTCTTTGACGTGATCCTAATTCCATTTTACAAAAAGTACATGATGATATTTTTATAATTATAGACCTAAGATAAAGTGCTAGTAAGTAAATTACACCATAAATACAACTCTCGCAAAAGCTATTCTCACAACTAGAAGTAGATCCATTTCCTTGACCATGACTTCAATGTCAAATAGTAGACCTGATGATAAGTCAATTTTTGGGGCCATTGTATAAAATATTTCGATTTAAATCAAACACTTCTCGTGTACACTATACAATGGACTACTTATTGATAAAATGATTTGATACGTTTATTAGCCTTGGAATCTTGGATTTATATATATGTATCGCGAATTGCTTCTTAAATCAACATCAAGTAAATTGTAACACCAACTCATCTCTAAAATCATTAGGGTGTGCCACCCAATGCTCCAAATGGTCCTTAATGATCTTCTTAAGTCTATCTTCAAATGGTAGTCCTACTTGAGCAGCTAACCAATCAACATATTCAAACTGTTATCAAAACCATTAATGTTGAAGTCAGAAAATGTAGATTGTTTAACCATCGTGTCAAAAAGAAATAATGTCAAGAATAATCTGAGACAGCAAAACCTGAAATCCTAGTGAATGAGTGTAGTGCTTGGGGATTCCATTTTCATCCATTTCTTGATAGTGTTTGTAAACATCAGCCAACATTTCTTCTTTTGAGGGCAACAATATCTTCCCAGACAATGCAAGTGCTACCCACTTTGATTGGAGCTCAATAATTCGAAAGATAGCGCCATGAACTTCACAATGATAGTAGAAAGAACAACAAAATAACATAAGGTTATAGTAGATAAATGGAAAAAACAGTCTAATTAAAGAATAATATACAACATGTTAGTCCAACAAACGCGAGTCTAGGTGCAAGTTGCGGGAGAAACACATGTTTGTATAGTGGTCCAACACGATTATCGTCAACATGTACCATGTTGCTTGTTCCAAGAAAGGGGAAATGAAACTTATACCTAATGATTATCAAATCAAAACAAGAGTTTAGTAATTAGTTTTGCAAAAAAAAAAAAAAAAAAAAAAAAAAAAAAAAAAAACTAGAAATTAAAAAAACGAGAGTGAGTAGTTAGTTCATACCCAGTGCAGTGTAAAATAACATCCGCGACAACAAAATCACCATCTTGGAACACGACTCTTCCATCATCAAAAACACGTTTAATCTGTCAAAAGATGTCAAATATTTTAAATGTTAGATTAGAAAAAATCAAAGGCACATAATCTTGCATATAACTTAAGTTTCAACTCATATCTTACATTCATATGTTGCCACATATTTTCATATCCATCCAATCTTGAGACCTTGACGTTTAAAGATCTTGAAGAAAGATGAACTTCTTTGGCGGTGGCCGCGATTTCTCGAGATATGTCAATTGCGCTGGGCCCGCTCCCGATCACGACCACGATCTGTCATTTTGTTAAAACTAATATACTTTAGAGGTTTCAAAATGGGCTATGAACTGGTTGATTAACTATCAAAACAAGTAAACAGATTATTTTCGTTTTGGTTCTGGTTAACCAACACATGACCCATTCATTTATAATAAAAAAAATTATTAAAAAAAGCCATGTAAATTAAAATATCAACATGTTTCATATAAAACATGTAAACATATTATTTTGCTGTGTGTAGGTTTGGTGAATATTTTTTTAATGATTGGAGTCGTCGTTAAAAAATAATAATAACCTCTATATACTAATCAAAACAAAACAAAAGCTTTGACAAGATACTAACTTGATCATGGTATGGTTCGGGAACACGATATGTGTGACTATGTAGTTGTTTTCGCGACCACTCCTTGATACCTGACTCCATTTATGCCAAACATTAAGCATTAGCATTCACTGTATAAAATTTAGAGTAAAATGGCGTACATTGTGTTGACCAAGTTCTCGTTTTAGACATGGTCCAGGTAGGATTTGGATTGCTTTGCGAAGTAATGTACTCAACTTTAAATTACACTTTGAGTATCAGACTTTTTGTCAATGCTTAAACTCATGATCTCAAGATTATAAAACAGTAACCTTAATAGTTGATTTAAGACACATTCTTATATAATTTGAATAGCAACTGAGTCAATCCAAACTAACACAACATGCAATTATTCTAATATGTAAACTGCTAATGAGTTAGTTGAGATTTACGGGTTCAAAGCTTAGTTAATCCAATCTTAACACAACATAAAATTAATTTTTTTTCTAGAAAGAACCCTAAATACTCCTATCTACACCTACCAACTATACTTTACCCAAAATAAAACTTTAGACATCCACACATGAGGCTTGGGCTTGTACCATATGGGATAGCCCCACAGTGATAACATGAAATTCATTTAGTAAACAAGCATGAATCAAATTTTAGACAAGTAAATTAGAGCATTCCAAACTCATTCCTCATCTTTCATCCACATCCTTAAATTTTAGAAAAAATCAACATTCACTCAATCTTGTCATCTATTCCTATACCCTATCCTCATATTTTTAAGACAAAACAACTTCCAAACTTAAATATAGGACTCACTATTCATCTCATATATCTTTTCTTAATATTTTTTTTATAAATGTATGTAAGCGAAAGAAAGAAAAATAATATTAAAAAGTATAAGTAAGCATCATATAATTGAGATAGGAATATATATTGGTAATGAAATGTACATGAGAGGTTTTAAAAAATATTGGTAAACTTCAGAAAATAGTGGTTTTTTTTTTTTTTTTTTTTTTTTTTTTTTTTTGTAAGTTATACGAATAAGGATGCTCTTACTTTTACAAATATGATATAATTAAAATCTAGTGTAGGGTATCACGTTACTTTACATGCTACAAGTAATATGCTGTATATAAAACATATATAATTATGAATATGCATAATATAACTAAGTAATTGAAGAGTTATAGGGGTGGTGGTTTGTGCTAGAGATCTTTAAGATCATAGGTCATAAAAAAGAAAAAAATCCAATCGTATTGTTTTGGAGGGTGTTTTAATTTTAAATCTCATAGTAAACACCCTTAAATTTTGACATAAGGTATCCATGTATCTAAATCAATATCCCACTATAAAAGTAAGTCTGGATGAATAATATAATAATGTAAAATAAGAACTAGATTTATACCTACGTTCCATTGCGGGTAAGAGACGTAAATACTGCGGGGTGACGTTCGGTTTCAATTAATTGTTCATTAAAATTAATCATGTGAAAAAAATTCAAAAATGAAAAAAAAAACTAAGTAAACCCATTTAAAAGAAAAAAAAAAAAAAAAAAAAAAACAAAGCATGAAAATTCTATAACCCTAAACTAGAAAAACGAAAAGAAAGAAAGAGATAAAGTCAAAAAGACATACATATATAAATAGAAAGGAAAAGAAATAAAAAGGAGGGGAAGGGAGGGTGAAGTAAGACACTATCTTCAACACGTGTTTTTTATACATCAAGAGCGGTCACGTGGACATTTATCAAGTTCTTCACTATTGGAGATGTGCTTTTTTGAGACGATTATTCTTTCTCATGAACTCCCAAAAATGAGTTAATGTAGCGTCTGATGTACTATATACATGAATATATGTAAAAGAGAAAGTAAATGAATGGCAAAAAGTAAAAATATGATGGTGATATGATAATATTCTTAGGTTTTTTAATTATACAGATTTTTTAAGATTATAAGAAATGAATGTTTTCCCAACATGTTAGCAAACTAGCTCGTTTTTTATTTCTTTTTTTATTATTATTATTATTTTTGTTTTTAAGCCTTGGTAATACTCTAAGACCCAAACATTGATGGGCTTGAACCTAACATCTGAAATAATTAAAGCAGATGAAGTATTTGATTTATTTTGCTTTTTATTTTACCTTGACCTATAATAAGATGCAAGAATATAGATATAAATAAATAAAAAAAAGTAGATCACGACATCCACAATGTAATGATAATGACAAAAGAACGTTTGATTACGTAACCTACTATAGTCACCTTTCAGGGGAAAAAAAAAAAAAAGAAAAGAAAAAAAAATCGTAGTCGTTTTGAAGTTTGAACTCTTTCAAATATGAGAGCTGTAAAATATAATTAGATTATTACTAAAACCAAAAATAACGAGTTTTAAATGTGCTTTAAAGGGATATTGAAAATCATCAATCATTACACATGTTTTTAGTTAAAAATATAATGCTTAGTTAACCTTGATATGATGTAAAATGACTCTTGAAAAGCATTAAAAGAAATTGAATGCAAAGTTTTGAAAGCCGTCCAACGTCATAAAATGAAATATGGCACTTTTAGAACATACCAGGAATGTCATGGGCAAATCGTGGTTGAGTATGGTGCCCATTACACACCACAACTGCATCAAACACCCCTTCAACCTCACCCTCCATCGTCTTCCACTCCACCACAAATCCACCATCACCCCTCGGCTCAACTCGAACCACCTCCGACTCGAACCGAATCACCTCACTCTCAATCACCCCAAACTCCTTACCAAAATCTTGCAGAAACTTTAAAACCTCTTGATGCCGTGGGAACATCCTGGGATCGCCGTATGATCTGTCTTCGAGTGAGAAATCGGAGAGCCCCATCAGCGGCCGAGGAAGATTGGTCCGGAGAGATGAGTAGAGGCTGCTGTGAACCACGGTCCTGTTTGGGTCAACTTGGGTTCGGTGATCGTAAACCCACGTTCCACCTATTTGATCCGACTTTTCCAAGACAGTGACTCTGTGGTTCTCTCGGAGAAGCTCGCGGGCCGTAGCTAGGCCCGAGATGCCGGCTCCGATGACCGCTACGTTTAAAGAATCGGTCATGGTGGATGGTTAGTTAATCGGCAGCTTGCTAGTGTTGGATGTTGGTGAAAACTAATAACTTATACCAACATAAGCTCTTTCAGATCTATCAATTTTGACCAATAATTTAATGCTTACTAGGACACCTGTATTTTTCTATAGTTTTCTATCTTTCTAATTTAATATAATAGTAGCTAAATAAACTTTTTTTAGCATCATATTTTTTTATAAAATTGTTTCGTTTTGATTTTCTGTTGAATGATTACATTAATTGATAATAATATTATTTATTTTTTAGATTAAAAATGGTTTTTAATAAATTAAAAAAATAATTTTTGTATTTATATTATTTCTAAAAAAATATATTTTTATAAATTAAGATTTTTTTTCAAAACATCAAACTTTTTTAAAAATACAAAATATTTTAAAATTAATATTTTTAAAAATTAAAATCTTTATAAATAAAAAATAATTAAAATTATGAGTTATAATAAGAAAATTTGTAAAATTAATATTATTTCATATTTTATTTATTTAATACGTGTAATATATAAGTTTACTAAAGTTAATGTATCTATATATAAGTAAGACATAATGAATATTACCAACTCCTAATTTAATACAATATGTGATTATGGTATTATTTACAGCACGACACATTTTACTTTCTTATTACTTTTAGAAATTTACATTTCTTGTAGCCGTATAAAAAAAGGAGTTAGTTATTGAATAAAAACATATCATGAATAATAACTCTTGCTATTTAAATGTTGATTTCCACATTGAATGATAGAAGAAAGTTTTTTAATACTAAAAGTCTTTTTACAAGTATTAAATGGTTGAAGGCTCGTAAATTGAGTTATCATCGATCCACTGAATATTAGAAACATATACTAAATAAACATTACAGTCATGAATATTTGGTTAATTATAAGTTAGTTAAATAAGTGATTTTAAACTTATTATAAAAGTCATTTGTTCGTTTTCAAACCACTCTAACGTGACGTAGTGGTTACTTGTAAGGTGTTAGGATTCCTCAAAAGGAACTCAAGTTTGATCCTTGCCTCGTCTGCATATAATACTAAAATAGTAACTTGGGATTACACTTGACATATTTATAGGCCCTCTAAGTTTATTTTTTTCGCATTTCTATTATCATAAATAATTACTTAAATTAAGAAAGATTAGATAATTTTAATTTCTTTTTAGATTAAAAATTGTTTTTTAATAAATTAAGAAAAATATCTTTTTATTAATGTTATTTCTAGAAAAAAATTTTTATAAAATAAGCATTTTTTCTAAAACATTAAACCTTTTTTAAAATATGAAATATTTTAAAATTGGTGTATTTAGCAAGAAAACTTTTTATAAACTAAAAATAATTAAAATTAAGAGTTATAATAAGAACTTTTTAAATGACATTTTTAACACGGTTTGTTTTGAAAAAAATATTTAATTTATTTAAGGAAATTTTTTTTAAAAAAGTGATGTCATCATTATATTACTTATAGTTGTTACTCATACATAATTTTAATCATATCTTATTTTAAAATATGATTTTATACTTCATAAATTTCTATTATATTTAATATTATATTTTTTTCAATCCGTATAATACACGGGTTTAATAAAGTTAGTATTAAATAATTAACATCCACAACTAATTAGAGATATTATGAGCATTCATAACCCGATCTGACCGATTCAATACTATATCTTTATATTCGATTACAGGGTCAAAACAATTTGAAATTGATCTTATTATTGCACATATATTTTCAGTGTATATTATTAGAATCTCAATTTCTTCATACTAATATCATCATACCCACCCAATATTTAGCTCACGACCTGTCAATGAGTTGTTCAAAATTATCTCATACTCGATCATTTTTTCAAAAGTATCGATTTTCAATCTTTTTATAATTTTGTATCACTTTTATAATTTGTATATGTTGCGTTCTCTCTTCGACCTTCAATTTATAGGGTTTTCATTCCTAATTGCAATGATTTTCGTTAATTTATATAAATTTTGTTGCTTTTAGTTGGTGTTTGTGATTCATGACAACTAAAAGAAGTTTGAGTATTTTCACGGAATTCTCATAAATTTAAGATGCGATTCTTTCTTTCATAAGTCTTTTTAGTGATGGAATTTGAAAATTAAGTTCATTGATGATTGTGAATGGTAACAGATAAAATATTATAACCATATCATTAAGTTCTTTGTATATTTGGTAAAAGTGGAAGGTACGTACCATCATAAAAAACATGAAATTAACTATGGTGTCTGCCAATGCAATATCGAAGAAACAAACAACTCATATTTTGACCAATAATTTAATGCTTACCAAAATTTGTTAAACTTATATTAGGAAACTCATATTTTTCTATTGCTCTTTATTATTCTACTTTAATATATGAATAGCTAAAGGGACACGTTATAGTATCTCATTTAGTCTCAATTTTTTCATTTTATTTTTCATATTAAATGATTATAATAATTACAAATAATTTTATATATTTATTTTAGATTAAAAATAGTTTTTTTAAAAAAGTTAAAAAAGAATATTTTCATTAATGTTAAATATAAAGAAACAAATTTTTATAGAATAAGAAATTTTTCTAAAATATCAAACTTTTTCAAAAATACAAAATATTCTAAAATTGATGTTATTAATAAGTAAAATATTTATAAATAATTTTTACAAATAAAATTTTTTAAAATGGTTTGTTGAATATGTTATTTAACAATAAAAATTTTGTTTTATTTAATATTTTATTTATTCAAATCGTGTAATATACAAGTTATTAAAGTTAGTGTATCTATATGTAAGTATAGAAAGAGATAATGAATATAACAAACCCCTAATTTAATACCATATCATATGTGATTATGGTATTTATTTACCGCATGACTTGTTTTACATTATTATTACTTTTAGAAATTTACGTTTCTTGTGTAAATGTTTAGCGGTATAAAAACAAGCAGTTAGTTATTGAATAAAAAATATCATGAATAATAATTCGTGCCATTTAAATGTTGATTTCGACATTGAATGATAGAAGAAAGTTTTTAAATGTTAAAAGTCTTTTTACAAGTACTAAATGGTTGAAGGCTCGTAAATAGAGTTATCATCATTCCTCTGAATACGAGAAACAAATACTAAATAAACATGACACTCATGATTGTTTTGTTAATTATAAGTTAGTTAAATAAATGATTCTAAACTTATATATAAAAGTCATATGCTCGTTTTTGAACCACTCAAATGTGACGTAGTGGTAACTGGAAAGTTCTTAGGATTCACCTCATATAAACATATAGGAAGACCAGTCCATGGTGATGAACACAGAATGCTAGTCACGACACGTGCGTAACGGGATTTTAGATCAGATATAGTAGTAAAAGCATAAGTTGATTGTGTTCTAATGTTCTCGGGCGATGGTGCCTTAGGCCGTTAATGAGTCTAGGAATAGTTGTTTTTTTATTTGTTCATATTAGACTACCATATGAAAGCAACACGCATGACTAAGTTTGGATTTACATAGCTGTTTATTGATTTTTGAGAAGAATCTTTTGACTCACACAACCCCGTATAAGAAAGATATAAGAGCAAGACGAAAAGGACAAATTTAAATTAGTTAGTTCATGCCTTAGGTAAAGGAAAGATTGGTGAATATATATGACGCTATGTTAGTAACCCGTGTATTACACGTGTTCAATAAATAAAATACTAAATAATTAGAAATAAAAATTTACGAAGTATAAAACTATGTTTTAAGATAAAATATGATTATAATTGCATATGAATAGCTACTTTAAGTAAATAAATAATAATATATTTTTCTTGACCTTTTATTTTATAAAAAAATATGAGTGTTAAATATTTTGTTTTAAGAAAAATGAATTTATTTTAAAATTTTTTTGTTGTATTCTATATTTCATAAAACTTTTGTTTTTAAAAAGTGTATTTTTAATAAAAAAATAAGTTTTAATTTATTAAATTATATAATTCTTAATATTAAAATGGTATGATTAATATCATTAGTATTTAATATTATTAATAACAATAAAAAGAAATTAAAAAGTTAGTATGATAAAATGTACAATTGTATCAAGTCTTATTTTAAAATTTTTTATTATATATAGATATATAGATAAATATATAAGCTATAAATGAATTTATTAAACGGATTATATTTAGTAATAAATACGAATATCTACTGTACAATAGTTTAGTATAAGATACGATTAAAATTATATATACGTAATAGTTCAATAAATAAAGCAATTATACTATTTTTTAACTCACTTATGTAAATAGTTTTATTTTTAAACTTTTTTTAAGATTTTTTATAAAAAATTTATTGTTTATAAAAATCTTGTTTATTAAAAACTTGGTTTTCTAATTATTCTGATTGTTTTAATAAAACTGCTTTAAAAAAATTTCTTATTTTTTATACCGTTTTTACAAAGATATGATTTTTAATTTACTTAATTAAGTTTCTTTAAAAACGTAGCTTGATTTTAAAAAATATAGATGAGAGAGAAATGTATCAATTAATATAATTGATTTTTATTAAGAGAAATAAATTAGTTTGAGTGCTTAAATTACTATAATAACCTTTTGAATGGAAAATAAAGTGAGAATGTTCAAAAAATGAGAAGTGTGATAAATGTTGTTTAAAAGAATGACAAGTGGCAAAAAAAAAAACTTGTTTTGTTATAATCTATAGATGTATGATCATTATAGTTAGATCCGGACTTCTCTATTTGTAAACTCCATTTTAAGTATCTATATATAATACAAAAATAATAAATTGGGGGGACACTTGTTATATTTGTAGAACCCCTAAGTTTGTTTTTTCCGCCTTTTTTTTTTATCAAATAATTATCTAAATTAATAAAGAATAAATAATTTTATTTCTTTTTTAGATTATAAATACTATTTTAATAAATTAGAAAAAATATCTTTTTATTAATGTTATTTTCACATTATTTCTCACTAAAATTTTTCTACTTCTCTTCTATTAAATAATTATATTAATTACTAATAATATTATTTTATTTTATTTAGATTAAAAATAGTTTTTAATAAATAAAGAAAGATGTTTTTATTAATTTTATTTTTAGAGAAATAAATTTTTTAGCATAACAACTTTTTTCAAAACATTAAAATTTTTTAAAATTACAAAATATTTTAAAATTTGTATTTTTAAAAAGAAAAATTTGTATAAACTAAAAATAATTAAAATTCGGAGCTATATAAGGACATTTTAAAAATACATTTTTAAAACTGTGTTTTTTGAAACAAAATAATTTTTTTTTTGAAACAAAAACAGTTTAAAAACAAAAAATATAAAGAGTTGATATCATTATTTTATTACTTATAGTACTAACTCATACATAATTTTAATCATATCAAAATATCGTTTAATAATTAATAAATTTTTTATTGTATTCAATATTTTATTTTTTCAAATCGTAATACACGGGTTTACTAAAGATAATTATATATAATCCAAATGAGAAGAAAAATCTCTAAGGTAGTTAATACTACTCTGAATTTTCACAACAACACTTTTCAGAACTTTGGTTAATGAGAGATTGTTTGACAAATGTCAGCCAAAAGGGGTATTCTCGGTTTGGCTTTAAGGTTATTCAGGTTATTCGGTTCGTCAACGGTAGCCGAAAACGAACCAAATAAGAATTCGTGTTGGTTCTCGGTTTTGAACCAAGTCTAACCAAATTGATTTCTGGGCCCGATTCTGGTTTCTGTTTAACATGAAGTTATAAAGTTTGACATGAAGTTTAATATGAAAATTTAACTTATGATGAAAAAGACAATAAAAATTATATTGCCTAAATTTTGTGAAGTTTGACAATAAGTCCTGAAGTTTTACATGGAAATTTAGCTTCCATAATGAGATAGAAAAAAAAAAAAATACTGCCTAGACTTTGGTGAAGTCTAACATAAAGTGATGAAGGTTCACGTGAACTTTAACATGAAGTAACCTTTGAAGAAAGATAACCAAATTTTTAAATGGAAATTGACATACAAGTTTAACATCGATTAACATGGAAATATGAATTTATAGATCTACATGTTTTAGGTCAATGAACTAGTTCACAAGTACTAACGTCGTATCACACATTTGTTAATTCATTACGTGTATTTTGACGGTAACATTAGCGTGGTTAAATTACATATAAGTTACGTATTAAGTTGCGGCGGCTTGGTTTTAAAGATCGAAACATTGAAGGAATACGATTATATAACGATATCGATGTTCTTTGATCGATATTAGTCTCATTTTTCACAGTACTAGCATGATACTGTTAGTCGTGATAACCTATAATACCGAAAAATACCATATTTTGTATACAATTTTATTTTTAACAAAATTTATAACGTATGCAAAGAAACAAAAAATTAAACAAAGGGAACAAACTAGTTAAAAAAAGTTACTGAAGAAATATCAAACTAGTAAATATATTAGAGTTAATTACATGGTTGGTCTTTGTAATAAGTCGATATTATAGTATTTGTCCCAACTTTTGAAAAGTTACATGTTCGAACCTAACTGTCGAACAAACTATAACACTCATGGTCTCTACATTGGATGACCGTCTCTTTTGGGCGTTAAATCCCCTTATGTGGTATCCATGTGAGGATATAATGGTCATTCCGAGTTGGCTAATATATATAACTAGGTTTAGTAAACCCGCGTGTTACACGTGTTAATAAAAAATATTAAATAAAATAAAAATTTTATTAATTATTAAAAGATATTTTTAAATAAGATATTATTAAAATTATATATGAGTGAGGACTATAAGTAATAAAATATTAATATCAGCTTTTTAAATTTTTGTTTCTAAACAGTATTTGTTTTTTCATAAAAAAATTTGTTTCAAAAGAAACAATTTTAAAAATATATATTTTTAAAATTTTATTATATAGCTCCAAATTTTAATTATTTTTAGTTTATAAAAATTTTTCTTTTTAAAAATATAAATTTTTAAATATTTTCTATTTTTAAAAAAGTTTAATGTTTTAAAAAAATTTATTATGTCATAAAAATTTATTTCTCTAAAAATAACATTAATAAAAAGATCTTTTTTTTAATTTATTAAAAAACTATTTTTAATCTAAATAAATAAAATTATAATTTTTATCAATTAATGTAATTATTTAATAGTAGAGAAGTAGAAAAAATTTAATGATAAAGAATGTGAAAATAATATTAATAAAAAGAAATCTTTTCTAATTTATTAAAAAATTATTTATAATCTAAAAAGAAATAAAATTATTTAATCTTTATTAATTTAGGTAATTATTTAAGAGTAGAAAGAGACGGAAAAACAAACTTAGAGGGTCTAGGAATGTGACAAGTGTCCTACCAAGTTACTATTTTTGTATTATATATAGATTGATACCGCACAACTCGTTCCCTCATTCTCTCTTAACAACTCTTTTTGTTCTCTCTCAAAGATCATCAATGGTGATCAATGCTTGTGGAAGGCTTACTATTGTATGCAAAACAAGGACTGATTAAAACAAGAGATAATGTTACTACGCTTGTTTTGTACACGTATTGGTTTGCTTATCGCATGATTTCACAAGATATTGAAGTTTATGATTGTTGTTGGTTTTGTTGTTTAAGTTGTTCTTTTGTTTACATGACGGACCTTGTAGACTCTTTATTGGGTGGGTTGACCCCTTCATGTTCCTCGTGCATTGGACATGGTACCTTGTCCTCTAAGGTTTAAGAATAAACTTTATAGTGAGATTAAGGAATTAAGGAACTAAGAGCTCAAATAAGAAAGGACTCATTGACAACACTGGTGTTATACTATAAAATTGAACATTTGGGACAGTAAAAATAGTCGAAAAGGGGTCGCTAAGGCCTTGTTGGTACTGTTTTGCTACCAATATCGTTGGTTGGTTATACCCTCGATGGGGAGGCCTCGTATGATCTAAGAAGTGCTAATTCAGTTCGATACCTCATTCCCGAACAATTCTTGAGACCAAAAAGTTCTTGTGATTGATTTTGTGACCATAATATTCATCGCAAAATTAGCGAAAAAGATTACGACTGAATGTATTTTGCAACCTAATTTGCAACCTATTTTTTTGGTGACCAACTTTGCAACCAAATCTCAAGTGATTAAGATTGTGAATGAGATCGTGAAGAAACTTTTTGTTGGTAATTTTAGTGTTATCAATGAGTATTTTAGTGTATTGGATTAATTTGTTGATCGAGGAAATAATGTTAGAGATTAAATGAGTCAGGTGTCGCGGGAGTGCGGACTCGATTTAGTTTTGATATTATTTTGACTTTGTAATTATATTGAGTTTTGTTATTTGAAATATTCAATTGTACTTAAGTACTTTAATATGTTGCAAAATATATTATTAAACGTGGACCTTAAAATTATTATGGAAAATTGGGCTTATATTAAATCTTTTGAACTATAGTCATAAAAAGAAAGGAAAACGACGGAAAGGGGTTACCTTTCTTTTTCTTTTGCGACTTATCTCGATCAAAAGAAAGGAAAAAAGGGGAATGCCTAATTTTCTCTCTTGATATGAACACAGTGAATACGGTTACAAGAAAGGGATTCTCATGGTTTCAACAAAATCTAACTCCATCAAAATCTCTGTCTAATTCGATAAATCAATCGCGAGTAACCTGCGAAATATGTTTATCTGATAGTGTTTTTATGATTCAGAGATTGATCCAAGTTTGGTTATTTGAAGATTTCATTCAAGTTCAAGAATTCGTCAAGTGTTAGGTTTGTTTATTTGGTTAGTTTTCGCGTTCTTATTATGTTTGATTTCTTGTTCAAGACCCACAAATTTCTACAAGGATAAACCTATTTTGATTATTTCTTGATTTGGATAATGATTTGTGGGTTCTTATATTTTCTTGTCTGACTGGGTTCAACAAATAAACAAAGATTTTGGGATTAAGTGTTGATTTGTAAAGCCATTGTTTATATTCGTTGAGTTCAAATCGTCTTTCTTATGTTTAATTGTAACTTGGATTGATGATGTGGACTATGGTTAGCATCTTAGAATTAATGTTTCTGTGGTTCGATAAATATTAAACTAATTTGTTTTATTTGGATTTTTTGTTTTTTCTTGTTACTGTAATTCAAGGAGAGAAGAATAATTAGTTTGTGTTTGGGAGTTGGTTATTGGTTGTTGGGTAAAATTGAAAGGGAATAATAGATTTCAACTTTGATGTTATTTAGTCATATTGGAAAAAGTTGAATTACGTTTGGTCACTTATTTTGATTTGCAAGGATTTGTTGTTGTTTTCAAATCGTAATGGTGTGTTTGGGTCAATTAGGTAGTCAACAATTAGCATTTTCCAAAAAGAGTCAATTTTGGTTTAATATAAAACCTTCTATTCGTGAATTTGTGGTGGTTATTTTGGAATTTAGTTAAGATTGCAGTGTCTAGCAAGATTGCAATTTTCTGGTTATTTTGTGATGGCTATATTGAAATTTAATCAAGATTCCAAATAGGGTCAATGGCTGGTTATTTTATTTGAAATAAAAAATTGAAGTGAGTAATTTCATGGTGAACAGAAAAGTTAAATTTTAATAAGTTAGAAAAGTTTAAGAGATATAAAAAGAAGCTTAACCATGAAAATAATCAATTCAAAACGATGCCAAAATTGTCTTGTTGGAGATGTGTAAAGTTAGGACATCTCAAGAAAGATTGTCGAGTGAAGCTTGCGGGTAGAAACAAATCTAATGTGGTGAGTCCAATTGGGTCAAAAGACCTGAATGCTCCACAAGGTACACGCTTTCTAATTCAACTTGAATTTTAACAAAACCTATGACTTTTGTAGTTGATTCAACGATTTATTCAGGACATGTTAATTAAAAAAAATGAATTTGATTCAAAGAACCAAAATATATTATATATTTTGAATAATAAACAAATAAAAGGTAATGTTTGAATCAAATAAAAAAAAAATAAAGATGTTTATTCACATAATCCAATGAGTGTTCGCCCATGGTTCAGGTTACAACCAGTCCATTGACCGTTTATAAGTCTGGAAATACCAATTTGGGCTGTGAAATAAATGGAACCCGATCTTTGGTTTTGGTTTTGGATCAAAAGATCCAATGGTTCATAAAAATACTTCGGTTAAGAATTATGTATTAGTTATTTCTGAATCCTTTTATATACAGGATGGTATACTTGTATGGTGAGTAGACTTAGATGCTATGAGTCAATTTTTGCCAGGATCTAAATTGGTTTAAAAATTTAAACCAGTTGAAGATGGATTTATACTAAGGATGTAAAATATAGTAACTGAGCTTATCAAAGGATTTAGAAACTTTAGACTTGTATTTGCATCTAGAAAATAATTATTACTAGATTATGTGTATGTTCCAAGTATTCAAAAAAATTTATTAATGTCCCGTTTGGTGTTGAATCTGTTTGTATGGTGTCATCATTTTCTAGCAACGTTGATTCTGTTTCTAACATGATATGCTAGATTAGGTCATGTGAATTATTTTAGAATGAAAGACATGTCTAAGATGAGTTTAATACTGGCATTTGATATGAATCATAATAAATGTCGTACTTGTGAATTAACTAAGATTAGAAGGAAAATGTTTATGTTAAGAGGAATTCTAAGGTATTAGAACTCATTCATTCAAACTTAATAAGAAATATGGGGGAGGTAGATGTACTCCTTAGGATAAGGATAAGGAGTAGCAATGGTATTTCTATAACACAACCTCTGTACATTGACAAAGCATTGAAGAAATTCAAGCTGTAAACATATTGTTTAAATACCTGAAAAGATCCATGAACTATGGTTTGTATTATTTAGGTTTTCCTTCAGTTATAGAAGAATATTTTAAAGAAAGTTTAGGTAATTAAGTGAATGTGTATTCTCTATTGAGGAAGTTTGCATCACTTGACAATGGAATGCGAGTTTGTAGTGTTAACTCTAGCTGCAGCTTGTGAGGATGCTAAATGACTAAGAAAATTTGATCTTTGAGATTCCATTGTGGTTAAAACTGATATCACCAATCAATCAATATTATAATGCTCGCTAAGAATTATAGTCAGTTGTATAATGGAAAGTCTAGATAGTTTTGTATTATACAGAGCATGATTTATGAGCTAATCATGCATGGTGTGATGTCTGATGAATTATTAAGATCTAAGTATATTTTGACTGATTATCTAACTGAGAAGTTAGGAAGAGATCTCGTAAAAAAATCAGTCATAGGGATAGGCATAAAGTCCAATTTTAATAACTTATGTCAAGACGTCCAATTCCCATCTAATACAACGTTAGATGCTGAATTCAATGTGTTAAGCTTGTCATAAAGATGTTGGAACACATAAATCCGTGGGATATTTTCATTTATGTATACCTTTGTGTTTCTGTGATGGTGGTTAAGTTAATCATGAATATCACTAAAATGGGGGAGGATTGTTGGTAATTTTAATGTTATCAATGAGTATTTTAGTGTATTCGATTAATTTGTTGATCGAGGAAACAATGTTAGACATTATACGAGTCAGGTGTCGCGGGAGTGCGGACTTCATTTAGTTCTGATATTATTTTGACTTTACAATTATATTGAGTTTTGTTATTTGAAATATTCAATTGTACTTTAATATGTTGCAAAATATAGTATTAAACGTGGGCCTTAAAATTATTATCGAAAATTGGGCATATTAATTCTTTTGAGCTATAGTCATAAAAAGAAAGGAAAACGACGGAAAGGGGTTACATTTCTTTTTCTTTTGCGACTTATCTCGATGAAAAGAAAGAAGAAAAAGGGGGAACGCCTAATTTTCTCTCTTGTTATGAACACAGTGAATACGGTTACAAGAAAGGGATTCTCATGGTTTCAACAAAATCTAACTCCATCAAAATCTCTATCTAATCCGATAAATCAATCTCGTGTAACCCGCGAAATAGGTTTATCTGACAGTGTTTTCACAATTCAGAGATTGATCCAAGTTTGGTTATTTAAAGATTTCATTCAAGTTCAAGAATTCGTCAAGTGTCAGGTTTGTTTATTTGGTTAGTTTTCGCGTTCTTATTATGTTTGATTTCTTATTCAAAACTCACAAATTTCTACACTTTTTGCGATGGATTTTGCGAGTAAACTGTTAGCATCAAGAATGCGACCGAAACTCATTGCGACCAAATCTGTGATTGAACTCCTAACGATCGAAGTTGCCACTGAACCTTTTCAAGATAGATTGTGTGACCAAAATAATCAGCGACTAAATTTATAATTTAGCTTTTGCGTCCAATTTAGTAACTGAGTTTCATTTCAAGCTTGCAACAAGATTTGCAACCAATGTTTTGGTTGCCAAAAATATATATAATTAGAAATGGCTCCGGTTTTCACTACTTATAGAGTTCAGTACTTGAAATCAAATAATATAATTCCCAAAATTGCATCAATTCGAAACATATCCAAGTATTCCACACCAAATATGATCAAAATTTCAGAAGACATGTATCTTAAGAAATATTCAAATATAAACATCAAAACAAACTTCTAAATTGATCAATGTCTACAAAAATCATATGCTTAACTAGTTTGAATATCTTTTTGGTATGCTCTATAATAGGAATTCAGCTTGTTACTTCATTTTGTCATTTGCAACTCTAATTTTCTATGTTTACTCCATCATTGCTAGTTTCTCAACCCTTTATTTTTCTTTCTCTAGTCTTTTGGTTTTTTTCTCTTGCTATAGTTATGCTATTTTCTTATTTAGTTGTTTTACCGGTAAATAATATATCAGAAAATTAATATATTAAAACCACACAACATATTCATCTATTGTTAACTTATTCACATAGAGTACTAAGTTGTTTCTTTCTTTGATAACACGAAAGCTTGTTTTGTATTAGGACCAGTCCAATAAAAATATTGTTATGTTTTCATCAATTATTTTACATAGTCTTTTGATCAACAAAAGTAGTATTAGAATATTAGGATTATTAGGTCATAGTAACCCAACTACAAATTTGATTATTTGGATTAGTAGAGTATTCATTGACTTGACAAATCTATAAGAAATTAAATAGATGATTTCAACAAGGAATTTTTTTTCAATTTAGGTGCTAAATGGTTACCTTAAATTTACATATAACTAAAATGTAGTAAAATAAATAACCTTGACTTTTATCTTTGAACTCTAATCTAATAAGTATAATGTGATGAATTGAAGGGAGGAGGGAATCCTAGTTGTTGGCCACCCGAGCATGTAAACAAGGAAATTAATTAGTTTTAATTCAGGGATCACTAACGATAGAGTAAATTATAAATTGTGCCATTTATTAATACATGAAATTATACCCTATATCTTTTAGTTTTAATAATTACAACGTGTGCCATTTTTTTAAAAAACTTTGCACACCTATTGTCCTTTATACTAACTCTTATTCAAATTAAAAGTTAAGTCAAGTATGTGCCAAAAATATGATGCGCATTTATGTACTTTGACAATATGTACTTAATAACAAATAGAGTAATTGAGACTTTGATATAGCATATAACTCCTATGCTCCTATTTTCATAGAAAAAGGCAGGAAGGAACAAACCCTAAATCTAAAATAAAAAACGTAAAATGAAGCAGAGAAATCCCAACTCAAAGCCTAAAGCGAGAATATCATTCCGATGTAAGGGTGTATGCTACAGTTAGAACAACGACAACACCTACAATCAGTAATGCTGATTTGTGCCATCATTAAATCTAACGTCTCCTTGTCCTCCGGATTCAGTTAAATAGAAGAACAATCTAACATCATTAAATCCATTGTTGTACTCATCCCAAATCGGATTCAATCGAATTAAAATACAATTTGATAGTTTTGTCATTCAAAGTTCATAGACTACGTACCCAAATAAGTGTAGCAAAAAAATTACGTGGATTTTTTAGGAGTTCTTTTAGTTTCATAATGTACTATGGTTGTTTTATTTTCGTGGAGTTTATCTAATGTTATTGCTATTTCATGTAATGTATTGGGAAAATGAGTCCAATTATGAACAGTGTTGATTTTGCATATAAGTTTACTTTATATTCATGTGCCAAAGATGTTTAAAACTAACACAACTATGAATATTGGTTCATAATATGCCAATACATATTGGTTTATTATTTATAGTTATAATTCAACTAAAAATGGTCAAAATAGTTTTGCATAATGGTTAATTGTTGCATAATTATCCAAATGATTCTATGCATACATGAGGGTGACAAGAATAAAGCAATGTAAAAATATTTTTGATTCATTATTGGCATGTCATAGTCATAATTGCCCCTCATGTGATGGACACTCTACTTGACTTAATTATGAATTTGATGGAGATTAGTGTAAAGCACAATAGGTATGCAAACATTTTAAAAAAAAAACATTTCATGTAATTATTAAAACTAAAGGAGATAACATATAATTATATATATATTAATAAAGGACATAATTTGTAATTTACTCTTAAAAGATACGAATTATTAATAGGACACAAAAGAAGGGTGATCTTACTTTCAGGGCAAGACTTTTAAATTTCCATCAAAGAAGGTGTTAAAGATGATTAAGGCTCTACTCGTTATTATCAATGCCTACCTTATTTCCCCTAATTCACAAGTTTAGCCAATAAATGAGTTTGAGAATAAGTTACAACTAATTAATTTGAGAGATAATTAGCAGTTGTTCATGTTGCACATCCCTAAGAAATCTTTGTAGGCTTTACCTCTCTATTGTTGTTTATTATTTTGGGTAGTAGATGAGAAGACAATAGTAATAGCTTGTATTATGGCTTGTGATAAACAAATTTAACAATGCTAAAATTATATAAATGAGATACAGAACATAATATTATATATTATAGTTACCTTTTTTTGTCAGAAATGAAAGTAAAATTTTCATATTATGGAAGATCAAAATCATATTGAATACATTATAAAAACCAGATCCATGATAATTCTTATTCTCAACCTCCACAATAATATAAGCCAAGGGATGAATTCCATTGTTAGGGTTCAAACAAACTGCATTTAAAACTTGACTAGGGTATGGTCATTTCATGAATGTTCCAGCTCACCCTAGTAGCTTTCTTTCACATGCCTTAAAACTCTTATTTAATGCACTAAAACAGATATAAAGTCTTTTGAAAACTCTTGTTTCTATATTTGGGTTACATTCTATCTTAACAATGGCCTTCACTGTTATAGTCCTTGAGTCTTGAATATTGTTCTCTGTATCCTAGAATTGTTTAGAAGGCTTTAACTTTACTGTGAAAAATTTCATTCTTGACACACCAAATTTATACCTCCTAACTAGCTCATCTTTTGTGGTTTTGATTGATATTTTTGGATTTGACTCCACCTGGTTCACCACCTATTCTTTCTTGCTTATAAAATCTGCAGTGAAGTGATGGATTATTCTAGATTGTAATTGGTTGTGGTTAGAATTGTATGTTTTGCATATCAAAGTATCTTCATTAGTGCTTTGTCAAGCAATGTAAAAAACCCAAGGACAATCCAATGTGCAAAGTTTGGACTTTCTCATCTTTTGTGTCTTTTTATTGGCCTCACTTTTAAGGGTCGAACCCTTTGAAGATTTTTTAAGATCTATCCCACATGCATCCGTTATATGGCCTTGTTTTCGAGCACTTTCATTTGCTTTTCCTGGCCCAATTTTATTGTACTTTGGGACACATCCTTCATAAACAACCTTGTTCCTAACCTTATCATTTCTAAAAAGATTTACTCCTTACGAGTTGTATGGCATACCTTTTAATCATATCATTCACTTACCTTGCAGTACCAAAATATACAAATCAAATGAAACAACAATTACACAAATCATTAGGTGAAATTATTACAAATCATTAGATGAAAATTATCTATCCTTTTCTTTCTTAATTCCCTCAACTTATTACTCCTTCTTCTTTCTAAATCATCCATGGATGAGTCTACTAAACAGCCAATGATTCATAGCTTAGATTCTCACCACCTTACAACTCATTACTATCATCACCCTCATGGTTTCCTACACCATGAACAATATAGTTTTCACCCATGCTATGGTTTCTTGACCCCCAAAATTCTACCCCAAAATCAACATAATCTTGAAAGTCCCTCATATCCACTTTCACCTCATTCAAATTATTTTCTTTATCAACAAGGTAGTCACTGTCTTCTACATGAGTGTTATTATTCCTAAATTCTTGAGAAAAGTCAAAATTCTCAAACCCATAATAGTCACACCCCAACCGATGGTGGAATCATAGAGGCGGACCAAGGTGAATCGATTTCTCAGAGCACATGGTATTAAAAGTTTTAAAATAAAATTAAATGCAAATTTTATTAGCTTTAACTAGTCATACATTGCATTAAAATCAAACATAAACTCAAATAAACATAAAAATTGACTTTTATTTGTTTAGGTCCAGAATCCTAGATGTAAACTTTGCAAGTAATTCAACTAAGTTGCATTTCCTAAAACTATATGAAAAATAATATCTCAGCAAAAGAATTAGTTGGTGAGTAATCACAGGTTTGAATATTATATCAAATTAATTGGTTGAAACGATTCAATTCTCATAGCAATGTCTAGACTTATAACACAATAGTGTAACATAAAAGACAAACAAAACACAGTCAAACCTAATGACTAAATTGAATCGGTCGCAGGTGAAGCCTTATGATTATGTATTAATCCGGTTTCAATCACACTCGATTAATCAAACAGGCGGGTTTGTTAAACCAATAAATCTATTATTATTTCCATGATTTGTATAAATTAATGATTGGGCTAACATAAAATTTATTTAATTATGAACAAATAATTACAAGTAATAACATAGAATGATACTTTCATAATATAATGATGGTGGTAGGGTTCATAAAAAAGCTTGGATGTACAAGAGTCATAGGTGATGTTCAAGAGTCATGGGTGATGTCCTAAAGAATATATAAAACAATAACCTAGTGTCAAAACTCACTATTAGAAGTTAAGACGTTTATGGTTGTTAAAAGGCAAAAGCTAGATTGAAAAAGATTATTGCACTAATTTTAGATACTTGATAGAATGTTTGATACCCTTTTGAGCAGGTTTTAAAAGTATCAAACGACTTCAAAAAATTATATAAATTCACAGTTTACTAGTTCAAAGTCTCCTGGATAACTTTTGTTCACAAAAGATTTTATGAAAAGACCATAAAATAGGTCAAAACATTAGCACAAGACAGAAGCTGCTAAAATACACACTTATCTCGTGAAGGCTGTTGTGGAGTCGTCTGATAAAGTTTGAAGATGTATATATACTAACTTTAAAAATTTAATTCCATGAACTTAATTGTGGAGTCTGGTTTGATCCAATCTAGTTTTTTATGACAAAGTTATGGTTGATTGAAGTAAGACTATATTCTGCCCAAATTCTAATAAGGCACTTATGTTCACTTTTAAAATTATTAAAACATGAAATGGTTTAGTGTAAGTCTTAATATGTCAATATATAGTATACTAGCGTCCATCTGAGTGATAAAGAATGTTCCAAGACTTTAGCAAAGCTATCGTTTAGAGAATCAATCTTTTGGAATAACCGAATGCGATGGCATAACGGTCAATGTGCAAATGAAATTATTTGTTTATGTTAGTGTACTGTTAGCTTGATATAGTTATATTAGTAATTGTTAGATGGTTAATGAATATTGGAGTGTTAGAGTTAATGATCAGATGATTATGACTAAAATAAACAGAGATTTAGTAGAACAAATAAGAAAAGTAAGAACATGAATTCTTAAGAACAAAAGGTTGCAAGACTGTTGAAGGGGGTCAATACAATCAGTCTCATAATCAGTCTCATACCTTGTGTTGCTTCCCTTTCAGGCATGCAATATAATGGTCATCACTTGTAAACTCTTTCTTTGGCATTACAGTTACCAAATCATTTTTAATTAATTCATTCATGTTTTTAAAGTTTACATGGCACATTCTTTTATGCCAGAGGAAAGACTCATCATTATTTGATTTAGATAGAAAGCAAGACACTTCTCCTGAAAGAGATGTTTCCTGCAAGTCCATCTTGTACATGTTCCCTCTCTTGGGGGCTCTGAGCAATATATGCTCCTGAGGAATGACCACCCCAGGTTTGAGAACAATGCATTCATGCTCAGTAAACAGCATGTTGTGTCTTTGATCACAAAATTGGGATACACTCAATAAATTGTATCCAAGCTTTTTAACAAAATTTACCTTCTCAATGTTGAGCTTGCCATTTGTGACTTTGCCCCTTCCAGTAATGTAATCTCCTACATCTCCTCCAAAAGCAACTGGCCCTCCATCAATTTTCTTAAAATTTTGGAGTAAAGAGCCATTGCCTGTCATGTGTCTGGAACAGCCACTTCCTGTTGGTCTTTAGCTGTACCTGCATAAAAAAGATAATTAGTTACATTTGGAAACCCAAGCCTTGCTGGTCTTGGGCTTATTAATATTAGTTGAAGACAATGCAATAGTAATAGATCCTATATTTAAACTTTTTGGACCATCAACTGTTGTTGATGAAAAACTTTCAGTCACAGGGTCTTTCTTTGTCTTCCTCACCACCTTTGAAAGTTTAGACTTGACCTTCAACACTTTGGAAGTTTTAGCAACTTCAGAAGTTTTGGATACTGGACCTTCCGAAGATCTTGCTATCACTGCAGCAGGCTTCAGTACTTCGGAAGCATTCCTTTCTTCCGAGACCAACTTTTCTTCCAAAGGTAAGTTTTCACTTGTCTTCTTTTTCATTTTGGAGCTTCCGAAAGGAAGAGATTTTCCTTCAGAAGCTGGCTTTTTCTTAATCTTCTTAAAAGTTTTCTACTTGATCATGTGGACAGTGCTTTTAGTGCAATCCTTAGCCAGATGAGAAGTACTGCCACACATGATACAATCCATTTGCTTTCTTCTGAGAGTCTTCCTCTGGGAGTAAGACTGATCTTGATCACTTTCTATTTCCATCTTCATCTTCATAGATGAAGTAGTAAGCCTTTTAGGGTGTGACTTGATGTTGGATTTGGATGGTTTAGGTTGTGTAGCAGTAGTACACGGCTGATCAGCCGTCTTCTTATTGCTGGGATGAGTTTGACAAGAACTAGAATCCCTGGTACTAGGATTCATAGTTGAGTCTTTAGTCTTCACCATTTCAAATCCTGTAGAGATGAACACTTGTTTCTACTTAGAGTTGAAAGTGGCCTTGATCTCTTGAGCCCTCTTGGACTTTCTCTTGGCTTTTCTGATCAGGTTCTTTCTTTTGGACTTAGACATCCCAACTGCTTTTCTCTCCTCTGGAGAATGGTGAACCTTTTTAGGATGATCTTCTTCACTCTTCTCAGATCCATCCTTTACTAACTCCTCTTCATCTTCTTCACTCATAGGGTCTATGAGGGGAAGCCACTAAGAATACCATATAACTCTGTAAGAGTAAGTGTCTTAAGGTTCTCAGTCCTCTTGATAACAACACAGGAATGGGTCCATTGTCTAGGAAGAGAGGACGTGAACTTCCTCACAATGTCCTCGTATTCAAGACTTACTCCAACATCCATTAGAGTGTCCATAATCTCAACATACCTAAAGTAATTTTAAGTCATGGTTTTACCTATTTTGTAGGTGAAACTCTCAAACTGCTGCTTCAAGATTTCTTTTTTGTTCTCCTTTGCTTCAGAGGACCCCCTATAAATGAGCTTCAGTGCATCCCATAACTGCTTAGCAATTTTACACTTCTTGAAGCCCCTGTATATGGAGTTTGGAAGAGAAGTTTAGAGGGTAGTCATGGCTTTCGGATCGATATCAATACTCTTTCTATCTTCTTCAAAATAGTCAGCTACCTCTTTTGGTATCATGTCACATCCAGCAACAGCGAGGTGCATGGAATGTAAGGTCCAGAGACAACAAATTCCCACATCCTGGAGTCTTGTGACTTAATGAAGCCTTCCATTTTTTGACACCAAGTATCAAAGTCTTTAGGAGTGATCAGTGGGAACTTTGTCATAGTACCAGTTTCCATATCAGCCATTGTGAGAGATGCCATTTGAGATGTTCAGTGTTTTGTGAAACTGAGAGATCTAAGATGGTGAGATCTTACGATCAAAAGCTTGAAAAGCTCTGATACCAATTGTAGGATCGTTGAAGGGGGTCAATACAATCAGTCTCATAATGTGCATGCATGCAGGAAGCACCTTGAGTGTTTTGGGTGCATTAGCCTTTTCTATAATCCTTGCAAAGGTGAATCAAGTAATTGATGGACTCGTACATTATTTGTATTTTTTACGTCCATCATACAACAATATAGTGTATGTTTGAATGATAGGATCTTTCTTTAAACAAAATAATGTAAACTAAAACAACATAAAAGAAATACATAATATAAAAGCAATACAAGAATACCTTAGCATTAACGAGTTCTTGAAATTACGTGTAAAAGATTTGCTCAAAACAAAAAGATAAAAGAAAGGTTTATGCAGGATCGGAGTTGGTATCTCAACACAAGTTTTATCTCTCAAAATCACTTGGTCTCACTCGGATAGATGAAGCAGAATCTCTTGACTAAGTTGATAATAATATACTAAGTTAATGAACACAAAAATGGTTTTCAAGATACTTGTATATATTACTTCTCAACTCAATGTTACAAGACTCTTACAAGCATTCACCCTCAATTGGAGAGTTACAATGAGAAATAAGATATACTACTATCTACAGCCGGTTATACTTGAAAAACCAGCTGGAAATTACAACTAGACAAATACTACATTGATAGAAGTAATGTGTCTAAGATAAACTAATATCCTAGATTAGGTAGTCATGACAGGTCCATGATTTACCTTTTGTTACTAACCAAAGTTGGTAATTGTACTAACTGGTAATAGGTGAAAGTGGATTAAAGTATGGTCAACAACATGGGCGTGGGATAGCGCCTTGCAGTATATGAGAGTTGGCAACGAGTGTTAGTCGGACCATACTTATGTCCACTCGTTCATAGTTGATTCTTTCGAAGCTAAATGGCTACGGAAAAATAAGATCTTCCAAAGCCATTTTATGCTTCGGAAGAAACAACTTCTTCCGAGTCTTCTACAAGTCTACATGAAGTTTTTCATACTTGTGCTTCGGAAGATCTTCAACTTGACTTTGGAAGAGCAGCTTTGTCTTCGGAAGACTTCTTTAGTTGTACTTCAAAATCTTCTACATATGATCCAGCCTCATATCATCCACATATCATCCACGTATGATCCAACAAACTCCCCCTGGGCTGATGCTACCAAAACTTCACTTCCTTCTACTTCTAAAAGTCTTCAACACCAGGGAGAGCAGATATTTATCTGTTTCCTTGTTCTTCCCTGATATGGTGGTGAGAAGCTTGTACAAGTCATTCGTATATAGAAGATGTGGTATGTTGCTCTGAATGACGTGTACCCTATGCTGTGGCCCTCTTAAGAGAGTTAGTTGATGGGAATTGTAGTCATACTCCCATCTAACTATAGGATCTGAAGAAGGGCCTTCAACCATCAATAGGAATGTTTTTCCTTTTGCAGTTGCACCCACTTCTTCTTCTTTTGCTCTTATCTTCAACTCTTCTTCAATCTTTGCTTTCTTTGTGAGCTCAGCAAGATGAAGGCTGCTTAGATGGTTTCTGATGTGAGCAGCCACTTAAGAGTTGGAGGGGTTGGAGAATGGTTTTTCTTGCTAACTCAGCGATATCAAATCTGCTAGAGTGTAGTAGAGATGATGTGTCAAGTCTGTTGACTTCACCATTCTCCCTTTCCACAGCAAAGCTGTGAGAAGGTTCATCAAACCTCCACTGGACAATTTGCTTCCGAGGATTGAGGGCTTGTTTGAAAGTTTCTCCCCTTTCCTTGTGTCTAGCATAGTCACCAATCTTCTTCTCAACTTCTTTTCTTCTTCCTTGAGAGTGTCAGAGTTGATTGCTAGAAGTTGAAGAGCTTGGTCCAATGTTCCCCAAGGCAGATCAAGAAATTCATCTCGTGTGAGGGAACATGAAGAGCCATCAATGAACTTCAATGTAATTAACTCTTCTTTACAAGAGATTTTCTTCAAGGTTGTGCAGTTGGTGAGCTTTCTCTTCATCTCCTTGTATTCTTCTAAGGTCAAAGGCTTGGATGGTTCAGAGTATGGCTTGATTAATAGTTGGGTTTTGGGTTGTGTTTTGGTTCAGGATGGGTAATGGTGGTGGTTGTTGAGAGGCAACGGATGAGGGTGTAGGTAAGGCTGATGGTGTGGGTTCAGGGGTCTGAGATTCAGTAGTAGGTTCACTTTTGTTGGGGAATGGAAAAAGTGTGGATTCAGGTTTTGTTGGTTGTGGTTTGGGTGTTGGTTTGAATACCATCCTCTGTACACCTTGAAGCCATATGAAGGGCTGAACTCTATTGATTGCTGGAGTTACCAGATGGATTTAGCATGTTCATCTCCATCTCGTAGCCACTAAGAATACCATACAACTCTGTAAGAGTAAGAGTCTTAAGGTTCTCAGTTCTCTTGATAACAACACAGTAATGGGTCCATTGTCTAGGAAGAGAGGACGTGAACAATATTATGATACTAAGGAACACAAGCAAAATAATGAGACAGAACTAAGAATAACTGAGTTTGGTTTTCAAGGAATAAGTATATTGCTTTCAAGTTCTTTTACAAGTGTCACAAAGCATAAGGAAAGATACAAGGGCCTGAGATACTTTATACTACATCCTACAACCGGCCATACTTTAAAGGCCAGTTGGAACACTAATCTAGACAGCAAGATCAATGTAAAGTCAAAAGGCAGATTGCCTTTTGACTAGTGACTATGACCTGCAATAGCTCACATCCTAATATATTAAAAAAGGATAAAAGTACATAATGTAGAAAGTTACAGAATCAAAACCATAATATACAGTTTCCTAATGCATTGTCCTTTTCACTAACTTGTGTAAGTTGGTGAGTCATCAAAGTGGCAGCGAAAAGTTGGTCAGCTTTCTGAAAAAGTAGATCAGAGAAAACATGTCTTCTCTGTCCTCGGAAGAAATCAGTCTTCTGTCTTGATGGCTCGACGACTTTTTCTTCTAAGCTTCGAAAGACTTCATCTTTGGCTTCAGAAGATTTGGTCTTTGGCTTCGGAAGATTTTACACTTAGAATAATCTTTTGTGTAAAGAGTAGAGCTTCCGAAGCAACTTCTACTATGTACAAGGTGCATACATGCATGAAGCACTTTGATTGTTTTGGGCGCATCAGGCTTTCTATAAACCTTACAAACTCCCCCTAGGCTGTTGCTACCAAAACAGAGAAGTTCTTCTATAGTTGACAGTCCTTATTAGGATCAAGAGCATTTCTTTCTTCATCATTTGGTCAGGATCCTTCAGACTCTCATAATACCTTTTCATGTCGAAGAGATCATGGGGTAGATCAAGCAATACCTGCCAGAGATAGACATCTTGACCACCTTGATCTTTGATGGCATACCATCTATCTGGATTAGTAGCAAAGCACCAGTACAAGATGGGTATTCCCAATGCAAGAGGCTCCACTTGAATTAGTGTTAGCTTAGCAGCCTCTTGTTGTACTTCTTAAGGATGTTCTGATTCATCTTGAGGTGCAGAGGTGGATACCTTGTACTTCTTTTTCTTTTTCTTGTCCCTTTTAATAGCCATCCTTTTCCTCTTTCTGTATTTTAACTAAGGAGAGTGGCCTGCAGCACCAGATGTGTGACACCCTACATATTTCCTACATCGGCCGTGGACAGGAGAGATTCTTGGTTCATAAGTAATGTTCGGTCTCTAATATCACCAACGCGTTTTGGGCGTATTGGCTGTGGATGAGAAGGAGAACTCCACAGTTAAGCGTGCTCAGGTGGGAGCAATCCAAGGATGAGTGACCTCCGTGGGAAGTTTTCACCCGAGCAACCAAAAGCAAATCCGTGAGCTCCCTCGTGGGCAAAGCGGACAATATTGGTGGTACGAGAGGCCGGGTGTTACAGAATGGTATCAGAGCCACTCCTATGCCCGTCGCGATGGTGGGACAAACCTCACCGGGGACGGTGAGGGTGTTCTCGGGTTCATCGAGGACGATGAGTCCAAAGGGGGGGGGGGGGGGTGATTGTGACACCCTACATATTTCCCACATCGGCCGTGGACAGGAGAGATTCTTGGTTCATAAGTAATGTCCGGTCTCGAATATCACCAACGCGTTTTGGGTGTATTGGCTGTGGATGAGAAGGAGAACTCCACAGTTAAACGTGGTCAGGTGGGAGCAATCCAAGGATGGGTGACCTCCCTGGGAAGTTTTCACCCGAGCAACCAAAAGCAAATCCGTGAGCTCCCTCGTGGGCAAAGCGGACAATATTGGTGGTACGAGAGGCCGGGTATTACAAGATAAGCTCTCTTTGTTCTCCTCAGTTGGGTCCTTTTCCTCCAGTTGTTCAGAAGAAGGAGGTTTAGAACCCTGCTGTGGGCCAGAAGTTGAAGTTGGCTTAGATGCAGCTTTAGGATCAGGTTGTGTTGTCTCTTGTGGTTCAACCTTCACCTCAACTTCAGGTACAACTTGACTTAGTGGAGAATGCAAGTCAACCAGCTGACCTTCCGTTATCTTCTGCTTGATCCTTCTAATATGCTTATCCATTATGGATAGAGACATAGGACCAAGTGTCCTTACGGAGAACCCATATAGCTTCAAGAAGCTTACCATCGTTAGCCTGTTAGCAGATTTCTTTTCTTGTACTCTGATGGTGGCTCTTGACATAGCAGCCTCTTCTCTCATTTTCCTCTTAACAGCTTTTCTTTGGGTTTGAACTTCTTTTTCCAGCTGTTTGAGGTATTCAAACACAATATACTCATGTGAGAGAGGGTTGAGAGCTATTGCCTGATAGAGACATGTGGCACTCAGATAGGCTATCATCTTCTATCTTTCTTATTCTCTACCTATCTGAGTTTGTTCCTGTTGTACAGCTACAGTCTCTTTCTCAAGAATTTCTTGAACTTGAGAGAGGGTATGAGCATTGTATAATTTCTTTTTTTTTCTTTATTCTTTGATCTTGAGGAGCAACTCTGCAGTCTCAACCTCCTTCCTCTTTTTAGACAACTCAGTATCTGCCAATTCATTCAACTCTGCCAAGGGAAGAGAGATGATTTCATCTATATAGTAGTTCCTTAATCCTAGATAATTCAATCTGGCTGCCCTTAACTCAATCTCCTATGGAGTCATTTTCCTTTTCTCTTTGTCAATTGTAGGCCTGTATGACTCAGGGTGGAGAGAGCTTTGGCCTTCTGAAGATTGTGCTGATCTTGAGCTCTAGCCAGGAAGAGGTTGTGATACACCTTCACCAGCAGGTGTTTCACTGAGGGTACTGGGTGTTGAGGATGAGCTTGTCTCAACGTTCACAAGGACCACTACGTGGCCTTCAACCAAGGTTTCCCCTCCGAAGCTAATCTTACGGTCTGCCTCAGTATCCAGTTGACTAACAGTTTTCCCTGCTAGCCTCTGTCTATATTGTTTTGATTTTTTTTTGAACTCCTGCAGCACCCATTGTTGAATTGACTCAGCTAATCTGCCATCCTGTCTGTTTTGGCTTGGGCTGACAAATGGCAGATCAACCAAGTTAATACTCTCATGGAATCTCAGGGTCTGAAAATTGAAGAGCTCCTACTGCCCTTGAGATCTTGAGAGCACCAATGCCATTCTTGCATTGTCATACCACCATCCCACTATTGGATTTTCAGTAGGGTAGGATGGGGCAGACATGGCCATTGGAATTCCTTCGTCAAAAAGTTGTTGTATCATGGCCTCCACATCAGTGTAAACTTGAGGAAGTTGTTGAGTCTGGACAACTGCAAGTGAGGGTGGTGAGTTCTTATTGTCCATACTCTGGACAGAACTCCCAGGTTCTGTGGTTGCATGCACTTTCTCCTCTTTTTTGGTAGCATCACCCACTTGCATAGGTGAGCTTGAGGTTAAGTCCACCACTTTCACAGGTTCTTGTGGACTTGGTTGAGTTGGTCTAAATGGTCTCTCAGCTATCTTGCCCTTGAGATTGGTGATCTCAAGTTGTTGGTCATTGACCCTTCTTTGTAAGGCAGTCACTTGAGATTCCAAGTGACTAACCTTGGAAACTAAAGAGGTGCAGGTTTGTAGAAGTTGTTGCACCTTTAGTTGCAGACTCCCCTCATCTTCAGATGAAGAATTATGGGGGAATGAGAGAATTGGACCAAGGTCTTCTTCCTCACCACCAGCATATTGTTCTTGGCTGCTGGATTTCCTCTGCTCACTAACAACTTCAGTTGAAGTGCCAGTGGGCTGAGTTGCCATGGTTGAGGTCTTAATGATGTAATCACTAGCAGTAGTGAGAGCCTTTTCCATATGGACCTCCTGAACAGATTCAGGGAGATCCACCTTAGTTGAAGGTGGATGATGTGGGCTAGACATGGGAGAAGCAGAGGTACTCATCTCTCCTTGAGCAAGTGTGGAGAAGAGAGACTCATGGTACTCACTGAATCCCATGTCTTCATCATCATAGAAATCTAGGTTGGGGATTGGTTGGTTGAGATCAAGAGGCTAGGGATGGTAACTTTCCCCTGAAGGTTGTTCACTAGAGTTTTGAGACTCTAAGTGAAGGCTTGAGGCAGTTGGGCTTATGAGCTCATCAGGCTGAGCATGAGGAAATTCAGCACTGATTATGGGTAAGACGGGAGTGGTTTACTACTCAGGAGAAGTGGGAGCTCTAGTATCCACTTCCTCCTGTATGGTAGGTGATATAGGGGCCTGCACAAGCTGAATAGCTTGTGTAGAGGTTCGTTTGGATTTTCTTTGGTAGGAGATGATTATTTGAGGCTGAGAGGGTTGTTAAGAAGTAAAAGGTGTGGGTTCAACACTAGCTGGTGTTGCTAGGCTGTCACCTTGAGCATTGAGCTCTAACATTTTTGGGACAAGGGCTGTTTCTACCCCTGAGAAACCCACAGTTGGTTTTCTCATAATTTTGAAGATGCTGGGATTCATCTGTCCCAATTTAATAATTTTAGCTGTTCCCCTCAACTGTTAGCCCAGTTCACAGTTGAGAATGTGCATTAGATATCTAGGGAACATGTAATATTCTAAGTAGTATAAGTTTGCAAGCAGATTAGTATACATAAATTATGAGTACCTCAACTTGACCCCCTCATCCATTCCATGAACTATGAAGGAGAGATCCTCAGGAATCTAGTCCCATCCTCCATGTTTGTTTGATAGACTGTGAATGACCACATGGAGGAGGTATTTTCATTGAGAAGAGACCTTCCCTTTTCTGAAGGTTCTGACAGTGAAATATCCCTCATAGCCCATCTGCTCAAAAGAGTGGTTGACTGCAGATTTGGGGAAGGACAAATCACCTTCTGCATCATCCAGCTGAAGATGAGTGTTTATGATGGCCAGAGTGATGAAGATTGTCCTCCCCTGCACTATGGCAGACAGTGCCTTCTCCCTATCCATGGTGGCCTCTTGACAGGTCCGCAAGAAGCCCAAAAGATGATCTTCATAGAGAGGAGGATCAATGCTGAGGGAGGTGAAGTAGTTTATCAAAGAAAGAAAGTGACAAACCTTTGAGAAACTTGGATCTTTCTCAGAGTTTAGTAGGGCAACCTGATTGTGTCGCCTGTGAAGTTGCATGGAAAAATCTGGCTGGTTTTTGTGATCGAGGTTGGCCATTTAGGAGAGTTTCTGTGTGAAGGAAGGTAAGAACAAATTAAAGGCATTTTATGAGTGAATTTAGGTTAGAGAGGATTTGCAGATGAAGAGAAAAGTGAAAGATGGGGAACCGTTGAGTATATATATGAAATGAATTTGAGAAAGTTAATACGAAATGATAAACTTGGAAATCCGGATGTTGGTCCCAGCTCTGAAAAAGCGTCCAAAAAGGTAGTTTTCTTCAAAGTCGAAAATCTTCTGAAGGTATTTTGGCTTCGAAAGTTTTGATAAAAGCTTCCGAAGCCAATTTGGCTTCGGAAGATATTTCTAAGAGTTTTGAAAATTTTGTTTTGGAAGGAAAATACTTAAAGAATTTTCACTTCTGAGACATACTTTGGTTTCGGAAGATATGAAAACTTCCGAGAAATAATTACTTTCGGAAGAAAATTGTTCTTCAAAAGCATATAAGTACTTATAAGTGAATTTAGCTTCGGAAGCTTTTATAGATTTTGTTCCGAAGGTAATTTCTCATAAGTTGTTATTTTGTGTTGAAGACATGATGTTCTTCCGATTGTAACTTGATATCTTCCGAAAGAAAAGATGTTCAAAATTTTAAAAAATCTAAGAAATATAATTTAAAAGACTTTTCTTCCAAGGTAAACAAGTGATTATGAAGGTGATAAAATAGACAAGTTAGGACACACAGATTTTAGAAATAATATTGAGTTTAAGTTTAAGAAAAGCTACTCAAAGTTAATCATCCCAATAGCTGATATAAGATATTTAAATCTCTGTTCATCAAAAGTTTTGATGAACAAATCAGCATATTGTTCATCTGTGTTAACTTTGACTTATTTGATTAAGCCTATTTCAAAGTTATCTCTAATCAAATGATACCTGATGTTGATGTGTTTTGTCCTTGAGTGCTGCACAAGATTCTCTGTAATAGAGATAGCACTATTGTTGTCTATATGGATTGGAGTCTCCTTGAAGTTGAATCCATAGTCTAGCATCTGATTCTGAATCCAAAGCACTTGAGCACAACAGCTAGCAGCAGCAATGTATTCAGCTTCAGCAGTTGATGCAGATACATAGGATTGTTTCTTGCATTGCCATGAGACTATTCTTCCACCAAGAAATTGACATTCCCTGGATGTGGATTTTGCAGTAATGTTGCAACCACCATAGTCACTATCTATACAACATACAGATTAAAGTTAGAATTCTTTGGGTACGAAATGCTTAGTGATGGAGCACCTCTGAGATATCTTAAAATTCTCTTGATAGCAACTAGGTTTGACATCTTGGGGTTGGCTTGATATCCAGCACAAATGCATGTGGCAAACATGATATCAGGCCTGCTGGCTATGAGGTACATAAGAGACCCAATCATAGCCTTGTATAGATGTTCATCCACACACTCCCCTTTAAGGTCAGGTCAAAGGGAGTGGTTTCTTGCTATGGGTGTCTTTGCAACCTTACATTTAGTCATGCTGAATCTTGTAAGTATGTCTTGTACATACTTTGACTGACTTATGAAGATGCCACTGTCAACTTGCTTCACTTGAATTCCTAGAAAGAAATTGAGTTCCCCCATGGCACTTATTTCAAATCTATTCTTCATCAGCTTCTCAGAGTCTTTGTAAAGCCTTGGATTAGTTGACCCGAACATAATGTCATCTACCTATACTTGAACCAGCATTAAGTCATTTCATGTTCCTTTGATGAAAAGAGTTCCATCGATAGTACCCCTTCTGTAACCATGCTGACATAGGTACTGATATAGAGTCTCATACCACTTTCTTGGAGCTTGGTGCAGCCCATAAAGTGCTTTATCAAGCTTGCAGACATAATCAAGATGATCTGGGTGTGCAAATCCAGGTGGTTGTTTGACATACACTTTTTCATTAATCACCCCATACAAGAATGCACAGTTGACATCAAGTTGATAAATCTTGAAGTTCTTGGATACAGCAAAAGCTAGGAATATCCTAATAGCTTCAAGTCTTGCTACTGGAGCAAAAACATCAGCGTAGTCGATCCCTTCTCCTTGAGTGTACCCTTAAACAACTAGTCTAGCCTTGTTCTTGATGACAAGTCCTCTATCATCTTTCGTGTTTCTAAAGATCCACTTGGTTCCTATGGTAGTCTTCCCTGAAGGAAGAGGACATAAGTTCCAAACCTTTTGCCTTTTGAATTGAAGCAACTCCTCTTGCATAGCTTCAATCAAACTTCCATCCTTTAAAGCCTCTTCAACTTTCTTTGGCTCTATCTGGGATAAGAAACAAGAGTAGAGACAAACATTTTTGTCATGGGTTTGCACTCTTGTTCTTACCCCCTTTTCAACATCTCCAATGATGTTTGTGGTGGGGTGTGACTTGTGGATCCTGAGTTGAGGGATCACAGCAAGTTGATTTGAGAGATCTAAATTTGAAAAACTTAGATCAGGTAGTGAAGAGTCACCCACCACATTAGCACATTTATCAAGAGAGGCTTGATCCAATTAGTGTGAAACATTATTGATGTTGTTTTCCATGGAGTGATTGTCTGCATCAAAAAATTTTTGAACACTGACACCACTACCACTTTCTTCTACATTTGAAGCTCCTTATATTGAGTTTTGTGCCTCTGAGCTGGAATTTGAATGCCCATCAGACGTATCAGCTGAATTCATCAAGGTTGTGCTGATAGGAACTCCATCTACAGAATTTGTTATCACTGGAGCTGAAGTAGTATGAGTCGAAGGTCTTCTCTGCTCAAATCTTGGGTCAGGATCTCCTGTTGATAAGTTACCTATAGATCCTGAAACATTCTCACAAGACTTGTTAAAACAGTTGGTAAATAAATCAAGATCAAACAACCAATCTGGACCAGAACCTCTCACACAAGGAGTGTGCTCATTCAAGGTCACATTGGCTGATTCCTCAATGATTTTAGTTCTGAAATTGTATACTCTATAAGCCTTAGCTTGGGAAGTGTATCCAATAAAGTATCTATCATCTGATTTCTTAGCAAATTTGGCTACTTGATATTTGGTATACAAGATTGTTCAAGGACATCCAAATGATCTAAGGAAACCGATGAAAGGTCTCTTTTTGTGCCACAGTTCATAAGGGGTCTTACCATGAGTCTTATCCACTAAAACTCTGTTTTACACATAGCAAGCAGTGTTCACTACTTCTGCCCAGAATGTGATGGGCTGTTTAGAGTCAAACAACATGGTTCTTGCAGCTTCAAGTAATGTCTTGTTTCTCCTCTCAGCAACACCATTTTGCTAAGTAGTCTTGGGAGCACTATATTGTCTTGTAATACCTTTTTCTTCACAAAATGTATCAAGGATTTGGTTCTTGAATTTAGTTCCTTGATCACATCTTATGATCTTGACCTTGTGATCAAATTGATTCTCAATTCTTAAAATGAAATTCTTCAAGATCTCAAGAGTCTCATCCTTAGTTCTAAGGAAAAAGACTCAAGTGAATCTTGTAAAATCATCTGTGATCACTAAATAGTATGAGGTCCTTCCAAAACCTATTACACTGATGGGGCCAAAAATATCCATATGTAACAAGTGTAGGGGAGTAGTGATTGAGTTTCTTTCCTTTGGCTTGTGATATACCTTGTGCTGCTTTCCCTTCAGGCATGCAACACAGTGATCATCACTTGTAAACAAGTTCTTTGGCATTCTAGTTACCAAATTATTCTTAATTAATTTATTCATGTTTTTAAAGTTTACATGGCACATTCTTTTATGCAAGAGGAAAAACTCATCACTATTTGCTTTAGATAGAAAGCAAGAAACTTCTCCTAAAAGAGATGTTTTCTACAAGTCCATCTTGTACATGTTCCCTTTCCTGGGGCCTTCGAGCAAGATATGCTCCTGAGAAATGATCACCCCAGGCTTGAGAACAATGCACTCATGCTCAGTGAAAAGCATGTTGTGTCTTTGATCACAAAATTGGAATACACTCAGTAAATTGTATCCAAGCTCTTTAACAAAATTTACCTTCTCAATGCTGAGCTTACCATTTATGACACTGCCCCTTCCAGTAATGTAACCTCCAGCATCTCGTGCAAAAGCAACTGGCCCTCCATTAATTTTCTCAAAATTTTGGAGTAAAGAGCCATTGCTTGTCATATGCCAGGAAAAGCCACTATCAATGATCCATACATTCCTATTGGTCTTTAGCTATTCGTGTACAAGGAGAGATAGTTAGTTACATTTGGAAACACAAGCCTTGTTGGTCTTGGGCTTATCAACATGAGTTGAAGGCAATACAACAGTAATTGATTCTATGTTCAAGCTTTGTGGACCATCAGCTGTTGTTGATGAAGAACTTTCAGTCACATGGTCTTTCTTTGTCTTCCACACCATCTTCGGAAGCTTAGACTTGTCCTTCAACACTTTGGAAGTTTTGACAACTTCAAAAGTTTTGGAGACTGGACCTTCGGATGATCTTGCTACCACTGCAGCAGGCTTTAGTACTTCGGAAGCATTTCTTTCTTCTGAGACCAACTTTTCTTCCAAAGGAAAGTTTTCACTTGTCTTCTTCTTCACATTGGAGCTTCCAAAAGGAAAAGATTTTCCTTCTAAAGCTGGCTTCTTTTTGATCTTCTTAGAAGTTTTCTTCCTGACCATATGGACAGTACTGTTAGGATTATAGATACAATCTTTAGCAAGATGGGAAGTACTGCCACACATGATGTAGTCCATTTGCTTTCTTCTCAGAATCTTCTTTTGAGAGGATGGCTGAACTTGATCACTTTCCATTTCTATCTTCATCTTCACTGATGATATAGCAAGCCTTTTAGGGTGAGACATGCTGTTGGATTCGGATGGTTCAGGCTGTGTAGCAGTGGTACATAGCTGATCAGCCTTCTTCTTGTTGCTGGGATGATTTTGACAAGATCTAGAACCCTTGGTATTAGAGTTCATAGTCGAGTATTCAGTCTTCACTACTTCAAATCCTGTAGAGACAAACACTTGTTTCTGTTTAGAATTGATGGTGGCCTTGATCTCTTGAGCCTTCTTTGACTTTCTCTTGGCTTTTCTGATCAAGTTCTTTCTCTTGGACTTGGTCATCCCAAATGCTTTTCTCTCCTCAAGAGAATAGTGACCCTTCTTAGGATGATCTTCTTCACTCTTCTCAGAGTCATCCATCACTATTTCCTCATCCTCCTCTTCACTCATGGGGTCTATGAGGGGAAGCTCATCTTCACAAGTTCCACACCTTGGAGATCTTACAGGCAATAGAGAGTGTGGAGGAGCTATCTCAGCAGATCCCAGCCCCTGCTTATTCTGATAACAAACTTCTACATGCAAAGATGAGGATATTATGTTCTTGAAGGTCTGTTTTTCAAGAACACATTTTTCTACCCTGGATTTGCTGATCACAAGCTCAGCCTAGCATTTAGTTAACTTAGTGATGAGATCTTTGATCTGAGTCCTGTAGTTGGTATGTTAATGTTTAAGAGTAGAAATGGTTTTCTCTAAATATTCTATTTTAAGTTTGTACCCATTTTCAGCTCTTTTGAAATCTGATTTTAAGATGTTTAAAGACTCAAGATTAGACCTTATCTTTAAGTTGTAGGACCTAAATCTGTCAACTTTAGCAATACATTCAGGAGTACGAAGATGTTCCAATACCTTGGCTTCTTCATGATCTGCCATCAGTGCTTGGGTTGGAGATCCATCTTCAATCTAAAAGGTCCAGTCAAAGCCTCCTTCTTTAACAGTAACTGCAGCTTGCTGCTGCCTCCTTCTTCAACAGCAACTGCAGCTTGCTGCTGCTTTGGCTTCTCATTCTAGGGGCTCAATCAGTGTAGTTTGGTCTAGTATGTGCTTGGCCACCATTAGTTCTAGGTGCCTTGCACTTTCTAGAAAAATGTCCCATTTGGTTACAGTTGTAACACTTCACTTTACTTTTGTCCAGCCCAAACTTACCACTAGCTACATTGCTAGGAAATTTGCTCCCTGTCCTCTTGTAGAACTTCTTGGCTCTGTGAGTGAGAAGAGCTATCTGCTAGACTATTTCTATATACTCGAGATCATCTAGATGGATACAATCCAGGTCTTCAAGGGTGAAGAGAAAGTTGCTTGAACTTTCATCAGCAGACATAAAGGCTTGAGAAGAACTTTTCTCTTGGAATGGGCTTCCTTGGATGTAGCTCTCCCTTGGTGTCTCCGGGAAGGTGATGAAAGGACCCTTTTGTGCGGTGTCAAGGTAGCAGATGAGATGATGCCGAGGTTCTCTTCAATCCCTTTTAACCACATGAAGGGCTGAGTTCTGTTGATTGCTGGAGTTACCAGATGGATTTTGCATCTTCATCTCCAACTGATAGCCACTAAGAATACCATACAACTCTGTAAGAATAAGAGTCTTAAGTTTCTTAGTTCTCTTGATAACAACACAATAATGTGTCCATTGTCTAGGAAGAGAGAACATGAACTTCCTTATAATGTCCTTGTTTTCAAGATCTACTCCCACATCCATTAGAGTATCCACAATCTCAACATACCTGAAGTATTGTTGAGTCATGGTTTCACCTGTTTTGTAGGTGAAGTTCTCAAACTGCTACTTCAAGAGGTCATTTTTGTTTTCTTTTGCTTTAGTGGACCCCTCATACATGAGCTTTGGTGCATCCCATAGCTGCTTAGCAGTTTTGCACTTCTTGAAGCCCTTGTATATGGAGTTTGAAAGAGCAGTTTGGAGGGCGGTCATGGCTCTCTGATCTATATCAATCTTCTTCCTGTCTTCTTCGGAATAGTCAGCTACCTATTTTGGTATCTTGCAACCTCTAGCAGCAGCTGAAGAGGTGCATGGTATATAAGGTTTAGAGACAACAGACTCCCACATCCTAGAGTCTTGAGACTTGATGAAACCTTTTTTTATTGGCACCAAGTATCAAAATCTTCAGGAGTGATGAGTGGGGACTTTGTCATGGTACCAGTTCCCATATCAGCCTTTGTGAGAGCTTTCATTTGAGATGTTAAGTGTTTCGTGAAACTGAGAGATCTAAGATGGTGAGATCTTACAATCAAGAGCCTGAAAAGCTCTCATACCAATTGCAGGACCGTTGAATGGGTCAATACAATCAATCTCATAATAAGGAGAGAGTTAGAACACTTAGCAGATCAAATAGGGAACTAGAACAATATTATGATACTAACGAACACAAGCAAAACAATGAGACAGAACTAAGAACAACTGAGTATGGTTTTCAAGGAATAAGTATATTGGTCTCAAGTTCTTTTATAAGTGTTACAAAGCATAAGGGAAGATACAAGGACCTGAGATACTTTATATTACATCCTACAGCCGGCTATACTTTGAAGGCCAGCTGGAAACACTAATCTAGACAACAAGATCAATGTAAAGTCAAAAGACAGATTTTGACTAGTGACTATGACATGCCATAGCTCACATCCTAATATATTATAAAAAGGATAAAAGTACATAAAGTGGAAAGTTACAGACTCAAGACCATAATCTATAGTTTCCTAAAGCATGGACCTTTTCACCAACTTATGCAAGTTGGTGAGTCTTTAGAGTGTCAGAGGAAAGTTGGTCAGCTTTTTGATAAGGCAGATTAGAGAAAACATGTCTTCTCTGTCTTCGGAAGAAATCAGTCTTCTATCTTTATGGCTTCGGATGACTTTGTCTTCTAAGCTTCGGAAGACTTCATCTTTGGCTTCGGAAGATTTGGCCTTTGGTTTCCGAAGATTTTACACTTAGAATATTTTCTTTGCAGTGTGTAAAACTTACGAAGTAACTTCCACTATTCACAATGTGCATGCATGCAGGAAGCACCTTGAGTGTTTTGGGTGCATCAGCCTTTTCTATAATCGTTACAGTTATTTTATTTCAAAATTTAATTCAAGACATTTTATGTTATTACTTGCAATTATGTGTGAATAGTTAGATAAACTAGATGATAAAACAATCATTTACTCATTCAATCATGGTAACAATAATAGATCTATTATTTTAACAAACTCATCCGTATGAATATTCTAGTGTTGATTGGAACCAAATTCATTCAATCAATTATAAGGCTTCGTTTGCGAATCAGATCAATTTAATCATTTGGTTTAATTGTGTTTGGTTTGTATTTTTTGTTACAGTATTGTATTTATAAGTCTTGACATTGCCATATGAATTGAATTGCTTTTCAATCATTTTAATCAATCTATATATGTATTCAAACCTATGTTTACTCACCGGCTAATTCGTTAGTTGACTCTTTACCTTTTCACATGATTTCAGTAATACATATTAGTGGACTTCTATGCACATTTAGGGCTTGGAGCAAAGCTGTGTAGAGATGATGTGTCAAGTCTGCTAGAGTGTAGCAGAGATGATGTGTCAAGTCTGCTCACTTCACCATTCTCCCTTTCCACAGCAAAGCTGTGAGAAGGTTCATCAAACCTCCACTGGACAATTTGCTTCCAAGGATTGAAGGCTTGTTTGATAGTTTCTCCCCTCTCCTTGTGTCCAACATAGTCACCAATCTTCTTCTCAATTTCTTTTCTTCTTCCTTGAGAGTGTCAGAGTTGATTGCTAGACGTTGAAGGGCTTGGTCCATTGTTCCCCTAGACAGATCAAGAAATTCATCTCCTGTGAGGGAACATGAAGAGCCGTCAATGAACTTCAGTGTAATTGACTCTTCTTTACAAGAGATTTCGCTCAAGGTTGTGCTGTTGGTGAGCTTTCTCTTGATCTCCTTGTATTCTTTTAAGGTCAGAGGCTTGGATGGTTGAGGTATGGCTTAGGTAATGGTTGGGTTCTGGGTTGTGTTTTGGTTTTAAGGATGGGTAATGGTGGTGGTTGTTTAGAGGCAATGGATGAGGGTGTATGTAAGGCTGATGGTGTGGGTTTAGGGGTGTGAGGTTAAGTAGTAGGTTTAGTTTTGTTGGGGAATGGAAAAGGTGTGGATTTAGGTTTTGTTGGTTGTGGTTTGGGTGTTGGTTTGAATACCATCATCTGTACATCTTGAGCTTGAGTTACCTCCTTCCTTCTTCCTAAGAGAATGTCAGCTTTGATTTCACTGACATGTCGCTGCAGGGTCATCTCTGACATGGGACCTACTTGCCTGCATGTGAATTCGTGGGCCCTGAGGTAAGCTTTAATCCAGGCTTTATCTCCCACTTTCTTGGCAGCCATAAGTTGGGCCTCCTCCTCTCTCTTCTTCTTCAACTTTTCCCTTGAAGCCTTCTTCCTCTCCTTGTTGATTTGATCTTGTTCTTTGTGACTAAGAAACAAGATCGTGTCATTTTCATGGGGAGTCAGCTCCTCCTGAGAATAGCCCCTTGAGCATAGGAAGGCTATCCTTTCCAACCTCTCCCTTTGCTCAACCTCTTCTTTCTTTCTCCTCCTCTCTTCCTCTATGGCCAACCTTGCTGCGTTTTCTTCTTCCTTTTGCAGCAGGGTTGCCGTTTCCAACTACATAAGCTCATCAAGTAGGAGTAGAAGCATTTCTTCATTATCCACTCCCTGGCTAATGAGCCTGTCTATCACCTCCACTCTCCACATATTTTTGATAGACTCTTGAGCTGCTGCTGCTGCTTTGCTTCTTGCAGCCAGTCGTTTCCCAGTGTCAAGTCTACCTTTCTTCTTTAGCTTCTCTAGCCTTTCCTCCTCAAGAAGCTCTTCAGCAGTCATCTTTATTTTTCCTTTAGGATCTGATGAAGATTCAGCATTTGGGGATTCTGGCTTAGGTGATTCAGGTTGGGGAAAGAGGGGTTGAACTTGTGGTGCTTGTTGTGTTTGAGAGAGAGGGGTTTTGAAGAAGTCCTCACTGTTTATCTCAGAAGCTAAGTCAAAAATGACCTCTGTGATGAGCAGATTATCGGAGAAAGAAAACAGTTCAACTATTCCTTCTGCAGCTTGAATTTCTGCTTCGGAAGAGATTGGAATTGCACTACCTGTCCCAACTGAGTCAGTTGCTGGGCCATAAGTCCTTATTTCCCCTTTGAAGTTAATCTCAGGTTTAATAGGGACCTTAGGTTGACCAACTTCTTTCTTAGAAGTAGGTGGTGCACTCAACCTTGGAAGCTCTTCAGCTCCAAAGTATGCAATTGCAACATCAGGGGAGGGTTGTTCAAGGGAGGAGCTTATAAAAAATTTGGTTCAAAATCTGTTGAGATCAATAACCATCCTTGGGTCCACTTGAATTGTAATGGGAGGTGGCTGATGGAATATGGGTGAAGAGTGTTGTTGTGTGGGGTAAAATGAAGAGATAGCAAGGTTGGGTTCCTCATGTCTTTGTTTCTATACATTCTCCCCCTTTTTGGTAGCATCATCTTGAGAAATAGATGAGCTAGAGGAAGAACTTAAAGAAACCTGAGTACATGCCTACATACATCGCAATCTGTTTCTCAGCTACTTGAGCCTTGAGATTTTCAATCACAAGTTGCTGAGTGGCAGACCTATCCTCTAAAGTCTTAACCTTTGATTCTAGGTTTAAGAATTTAGATAGCAGTTCCCTGATGGTAAGTTGCAGACTTCCCTTATCTTTTTTTGAAGAATCATAAGGAGATGAGATAACATACCTAGTATGTTCATCATCATCTCCAGATGTGGTTTCTTCGCACCCTGGTTTCCATTACATGCTGATGTCTCTTTCAAAGGCATCAAGTGGAAATGTTGCCATAGCCTCAGTCTCATTGATTTTACCATTATCCTGAGAGTCTAATGAGACACTTTCAGTAGTGGCAGCTGAGTCTACATGAGTCCCCTGCTCACCTCAGTTTGGTCCAACCGATGTGAACTAGAAATCAGATATTCCCTTGGGCTCAGTTGATATCGAGCGTGGTGTAGTAGATCAACATCATGGCCCTGATGAAACATGAGATCTTCATCAGATCTGGTTCATAGGTCAATAAAGGACACAGAGGTTATTCCTAATGACCCGGGACCTTGGTCAGCACCTAATGGCATTGAGCTAGTGATGTGATTGTCCCTTTTTGGCTGCTTAGGAGAGTGTTGAGACCCATCCTAAGGGCTTTCAGCTTGGGTTGTGGGCTCATCAGGTTGAGACTGAGAAGGCTCAACACTGATATTGAGGTCAATAGTGGAGGATGGTGGGACCTCTAGCTGAGTGGGAGCCCTGAGTTCCATTCTAGCCTTTTTGGTTGAAACAGATTAAACAATCAGAGTATATTGAACAAGGGTTCATTTGGAGCGTCTTGTATAGGTGAATCTGATTGGTGGGAAGAAGTGATTTATATTATAGTAGTGATGTCTAGTGTGGGTTCATCACCTGCTAGGTTTACAGAGATGTCACCAGTAGCCGTTGGCTCAAGCATACTTGGAAGAAGACCAGTAAATATTCCGGTGAAGTTGGTGGACACCTTCTTCAAAGTTTTGAAGATCCCCCGGCCTCAAGTGCATGACAAGAAGGGTATCTTCACATTAAAGCTGATCTTGGTCCAACTCACAGTTGATAATGTGTTAAATAAACCTGGGATACATGTAAAATCAATCCCTGTTGAGGTTACCTCTGAGGTTATTCAACACAAATCGTATGGGATTTCATCCCAACCCCCTGATTTGTTGGAGAGACAGTGGAGAATGATATGCAACAAGAACTTCCAGTTGTAGGAAAAGTTGAACTTGTATACGGTTGACTTGATCACATCACCATCGTAGCCCATCGGAGTGTAAGTGTCCTCCAAATCAGACTTGGAGAATTCAGTAAAAGCGCCTTCATCATGAAGCTCCAGATGATCCCTCATGGTTCTTTCACTGATAACAAGATCTTGCCCGCAGATTCTTGATCTGATGACCCTTTCTCCATTAAACATGTCGCTTTGACCATTGGCCCAGAATTCAGCCATGTGGTTCAAGTAAATAGTAGTGTAAGACCGTTGAAGGGTCAATACAATCAGTATCACAATGAGGAGAGAGTTAGAACACTTAACAGATCAAATAGGAACTGTAACAATATTATGATACTAAGGAACACAAGCAAAACAATGAGAGAGAACTAAGAACAACTGAGTATGGTTTTCAAGGAATAAGTAGATTGCTTTCAAGTTCTTTACAAGTGTTACAAAGCATAAGGAAAGATACAAGGACCTGAGATACTTTATACTACATCCTACAACCGGCCATAATTTGAAGGTCGGCTGGAAATACTAATCTAGAAAACAAGATCAATATAAAGTCAAAAGGTAGATTGCCTTTTGACTAGTGACTATGACATGCCATAGCTCACATCCTAATATATTATGAAAAAGATAAAAGTACATAAAGTAGAAAGTTACAGACTCAGAACCAAAATCTACAGTTTGCAAAAGCATGGAACTTTTCACCAAGTTATGCAAGTTGGTGGGTATTCAGAGTGGCAGCGGAAAGGTGGTCAGCTTTCTAAAAAAGTAGATCAGAGAAAGCATGTCTTCTCTGTTCTCGGAAGAAATCAATCGTCTGTCTTGATGGCTTCGGAAGTCTTTGTTTTCTAAGCTTCGGAAGACTTAATCTTTGGCTTCAGAAGATTTGGTCTTTGGCTTTGGAAGATTTTACACTTAGAATAATCTTCTGTGTAGAGTGTAAAACTTCCGAAGCAACTTCTACTATGTACAAGGTGCATGCATGCAGGAAGCACTTTGACTGTTTTGAGCCCATTAGCCTTTCTATAAACCTTACAAGTAGGGTTGACAGTGAGGGCGATAAGATATGTTGATTGAGTCAGAATTTGGATGATTGGGGAAAAGTCGGCATGCTTAGAAGAATCAAGGATTGCGACCTAGTTATGTTGAGGATTCAAGGCCATTGTTTGTGAAAGTACTGTGGGATTGAAGAAATTTAAGAGAGACTGTAGAAGAAGATACTGGAAATTTAGGGCTTTTGTGAAGGTAAATAAATTAAAAAAAGAAAGTCAGAAGTTTTTAAATGGGAAAGAGATCAAACAGATAAGGTAAAAAGACAGCTTATGTTTGATTTGACAGTGGCAGTAAGTTAAAGGATCACTTAAAATATTTCGACAATCATTAATAAAATTTTACTTTTTACAGAGTGGGGCTCAAAGATTTCCATTACACAGTAAAGTTTTCTTCCAAGAGTAAATTTGCTTTCGAGAGAAAACTGTTAGGTCTCTCAGTATTGTATTCCGAAGCCACCTTTACTTCCGAAGGCAAACCGTGTCACAGGGACAAATTTGCTTCCGAGAGTAAGAAGGTCTTCCGAAAGAAGGAGTTTTATAAGTTTCGGAAGTAAATATGATCTATGATCAAGTTTTATTTAGAGGCTCAAAACTCTTCGGAAGAGAATACTTATGCATAGCACTTTGCCTTCGGAATATCTATAAAGATATCTTCCGAGGGTAAATTTCTCTTCGGGATAATTTATACTTAGAATTTTCGAAGACAACCTTTTGTAACAGGGCTACAAAAGGGCTTAGATTGTATAAAGACAACATAAACAAAACATGATTTAAAAGGTTTTCAAAAGAGATGAACTAGTCAATGTTTATCATCACAATAGCTGTGCTTAAATACTTAAATCATTGTTGATCAAAAGCTTTGGTGAACAAGTCGGCATATTGTTCATTTAAATCAACTTTGACTAGTTTGATTAAGTGTTTCTCATGAATATCTTGAATGAAATGGTACCTGATGTCAATGTGCTTTGTCTTGGAGTGCTTGATCGGATTTTCTCTTATAGAAATTGCACTCTTGTTGTCTATGTGGACAGGAGTCTCTATGAAGTTGAAACCATAGTCTAACATCTAATTTTAAATCCATAGCAGCTGAGCACAACAACTTACAGCAGCAATGCATTCAGCTTCAGAAGTTGATGTAGAGACACATGATTGCTTCTTGCATTGCCGGGAGATGATCCTTCCACCAAGAAATTGACATCCTTCTGATGTTGATTTCTTGTTGATGTTGTAGCCACCATAATCACTGTAAGTGTAATCGTAGAGATTGAAGTCTTTATACCTAGGATACTAGAGACCCAACTTGGGAGCTCCTTTGAGGTATCTAAAAATTCTCTTTGCAACTGTTAGGTGAGACACCTTTGGAACAGCCTGATATCTTGCATAGTTGCAAGTTGTAAACATGATATCAGGTCTACCTGCTGTGAGATACATCAGGTATCCTATAACTGCCTTGTACTAATGCTGATTAGTATCCTCCCCCTTAGAGTTAGAACAAAGATTGTGATTTCTCGGTATAGGTGTCTTGGCTGGCTTACAATTTTTCATCTCCAATCTCCCTAAGATATCCTTGACATACTTAGATTGGTTTATGAAGAACCCTTCTTCCATTTGCTTCACTTGAATTCCAAGAAAGAAATCCATATTTCCCATGGAACTCATTTCAAACTTCTTCTTCATAATGCTTTCAAAGTCTTTGCATATTTGGTCATTTGAGGAACCAAATATGATGTCATCAACATAGACTTGAACAAGCAAAATGTCCTTTCCAGACTTCTTTATGAATAATATTTTGTCTATTATGCCTCTTGTATAGCCATGCTTTAAAAGAATTTGAGATAGTGTCTCATACCACAGCCTAGGTGCCTAGTGCAGCCCATAAAGAGCTTTATCTAATTTGCACGCATAGTTGGGGTGATGTGGGTCTTCAAATCATGGTGGCTGACACACGTAGACATCTCTATCAATATCCCCATACAAAAATGCACATTTGACATCAAGTTGGTAAACTGTGAAGTTCTTGGATGATGCATAAGCAAAGAAGATTCTCACAGCCTCAAGTCTTGCAAAAGATGCAAAAACATTAGTGTAATATATCCTTAACTCGTGTGTGTATCCTTAAACTCCTAATCTTGCCTTGTTCTTAATGGTTAAACCTCTATCATCTGTTTTGTTTCTGAACACCCACTTAGTGACAATGCGGACTTGACCAAGTGATAGTGGACATACGTTCCATACCTTTTGTCTCTTGAATTGAAGCAACTCCTCTTGCCTTGATTCAACCAATTGTTGTCCTTTAGAGCTTCTTCTACCATCTTTGGTTCCATTTGAGAAAGAAAGCATGAGTACAGGCAAACATTCCTGTTGTGAGTTTGTCCTCTTGTTCTCACACCTTCTGAGACATCCCCAATGATGTTTTTAGCTGGATGAGTGTTGTGGATTCTTAGCCTGGGAATCACATCTAGTTGCATAGATAGATCCAAGTTGGAGAAATTTTGCTTAGGATTTTGAGTATCATTTCCAGCTGTTGTCTCGCACTCATTCAATGAGCACTGATTGAAAGAATGTGTGACAGTATCAGTGATATTTTGCTGTGAAGAAACCTCAATAGTTGCCTGTTCCTCCATATTATTGTCTTCATTAGCTTGGTGTTAAGTGATGGAGTTGTCAGCTGATGAGTTTTGATGCTCAGTTTGCTGACAACTTGTTGAAGCTCGACTGTTTCCTGTGATGTTCAAGCTTTCAGGAGATCCAGTAGTGTGAGCTTGATCTTCATGATTTCTTGGAGAACTTGGAATAGGTCTGGGTAACTCAAACAGTTGATCATCATGTGAGTCATTTTGAGTTCCTTTTCGAACTGAAACATTCTCACAAGATGGTTTAGAATAGTTTGGAAACAATTCTAAGTTGAATATATAATAAGGGCCATTCCCCTTAACACAAGAAGTATGCTCATTTACAACAATTTTAGATGATTCCTCAAATTGTTGATTTTTGATGTTATATACTCTATAAGCAATAGAGTTTTAAGAATATCCTACAAAGATAGCATCATCTGACCTTTTAGCAAATTTTGCCAAATTGTCCTTTGTGTTAAGTATGGTACACCTGCTGCCAAAGGACCTAAAAAGCCAATGACAATGGCCTCTTGTTTCGTTGCTCATAAGGGGTTTTTCCATTGGGCTTAACAATAAGAACTCTGTTCTGCACATAGCATGTAGTGCTGACTGCCTCTACCAAGAAAGTTAGAGGCAGCTTTGAATCAGCTAACATAGTTCTTGCAACCTCAATAAGTGTCCTATTCCTCCTCTCAGCAACACCATTTTATAGACGAGTTCTAGGAGCACTATATTGTTTAGCATTCCCTTTTGAGTTACAGAATGAGTCAAGAGCTTGATTCTTAAACCCAGTCCCTTGATCACTTCTGATAATTTTTACCTTATGATTAATTTGATTTTTTATTTTAAGAATAAAAGATTTTAAAGTTTTAGCTGTTTCATCTTTAGTCCTTAAAAAGAATACCCATGTAAATCTTGTAAAATCATCAACAATCACAAGGCAGTATGATTTCCTTCCAATGCTCATTATACTTGTGGGACCAAATAGATCCATGTGCAACAAGTGTAATGGAGTGGTGATAGAGTTAACTTCTTTGGATTTGTGAGATACCTTGTGTTGCTTTCCTTTCAGACAAGCAACACAGTTATCTTTACTAGAAAAATTTATTTTTAGGCACACCATGTAGCAAGTTATTTTTAACCAATTTATTCATGGTTTTAAAATTAACATGACACATAATTTTATGACCTAGAGTTGACTCATCACCATTAGCTTTGGAAAGAAAGAATGATACTCCAACCAGTGGGGAAGCATTGTTCATATCATGCTTGTACATATCCCCTTTCCTGAGAGATCTAATAAGCACCAATTCCTTAGGAATTGTCATCCCGGGCTTGAGGATAATGCACTCATGTTTTGTGAAAAGCATCTGATGAAACACTTAAAAGATTGTGTTCAAGCTGTTTGACAAAGTCTACTTTGTCAGCTTTCAACTTACCATTGGATACACTACCTCTACCAGAAATGTATCCTCCGGCTTCTCCTCCAAACTAAATAGGATCTCCATCAAAGTGTTCAAACTATTGAACGAAAGATCTGTTCCCTATCATGTGCCTGGAGCATCCACTGTCCACAATCCAAACATTTCCATTTTTGTCATGTATATGTTCCTGCACATAAGGTGAAATGATTAGTTACTATTGGAAACCCAAGCCTTATTGGTCTTGGGCTCTTCCAATGTAGATGAGATAATTGAACCAAAATGTATGCATGGGGGTTCAATTATGTTTTGTGAAGAAGAGGTTTGGGCTTCAGCATCTTTTCTGATATTCCATTCCATCCCATGGTTAATCTGTATAGATGAGCCAGTGGAGGCTTGAGCAGCATTACTTGCTTCCGACGCTTCTTTTTTATTGGAAGAAGTTGTCACCACCTTTTCTTCTGAAGCAGTCTTCTTCTGGGAAGGTTTTAAAAGATTTCTTTTGTTTCTTTGTTTTCTCTTAGGCTTGTCTTCCGAAGCTAATTTCCTTTCGAAAAAATGTGTTTCTTCCGAAAGCAACTTGGCTTCAAAAATAAGCTTTCCTTTTCTTGACACTTGAACCATATGGTAAGGTCCAAATGTGAAACCATCCTTAACTCCTTCTTTCTTAACATTGTTTGCATAATGTGTGCTTGCTGGATTGTATAAACAATCTTTAGCAATGTGGTTATGCAGACCACACATTATGCACTCAATTTTATTCTTGGTGGGGCATGGGGACTGTTGTTTCTTGCACTTCTTTTCATCTTCAACAATCTTACCCTTTAATGTCTAATCCTTTATTTGGATAGGAGTGCTGGTACTACACTTCTTTCCTGAATCAAAACCTCCAATCACTTGGAATCCAGCTGAGATGAATATTCCCTTTTGCTTTGGGTCTATCTTCAACTTTGACTCAGCCACCTTCTTGGCAGTTTTTCTTGCTGCTTTGATTTTATTCTCTCTTTCTTTAGTGGTGAGAGGTTGATCATGAGCAGTGTGAATGAGGTTTTCTACCTTATCCTTCCCTGTGGTGGTAACCTTTGTAGCATCATTCTTCTGCTCATTGGGTTGTGGGTCAATAGTTGGAACCTCTTGCTCATCAGTACCACATCTTGGCTGTCTAATAGACACGTAAGAGTGTGGTGGAGCAATGTCATACTTCTTTGCTTTAGCCTCCGCTATTACTAACTTTGTTTTGAAAACACACCTTTGAGTGGGAGGATGATGCAATGATGGTGTTGAATTTATGCTTTTCAATGGCATACTTCTTTGCTTTAGCCTCCGCTATTACTAGCTGGGCTTGAGCCTCAGTTAACTTGGAGATTAAATCCTTTGTTTGAACCCTGTAGTTTGAGTGTTCATGTTTCAAAGAGGATACAGTTTTCTCTAAATCTTCAATTTTGAGTTTGTAGTCAGATTCTGATCTGTTAAAATCAGATTTTAATATATTTAAGGATTCAATATCTGATTTAACTTCCATATTATAGTCCTGATACAGTTTAACCTTAGCAATACAAGCTAGAGTACAGAGATGTTCATATACCTTATTGTCTTCAGTTCCAGCCATGAGAGCTTGATTAGGAGTGACATCTTGCACCATAAAGCTCCAATCAACTTCTTGAGCAACAGCTGCAGTTCGTTGTTCAGTTGACTTCGTAGTAGATTTTGGAGTAGCAGGATGTTGGGAGGCTTGAGGTGCTCCAGGAATGGATTTAGGAGCCTTACATTCCCTTGCAAAGTGACCAAGTTAATTGCAGTTGTTACACTTGGCCTTTGTTTTGTTAAACCCAAATTTGCTGTTAGTTGGGTTCTGATGGAATTGCCTTCCAGTTCTCTTAAAGAACTTCTTTGCCCTGTTGGTTAAAAGAGCAATCTGTTGGACAATGTCCATATATTCCACATCATCTAGGCAAAAACATTCCAGATCATCAAAACATAATTGAAAATCTCCAGAGTGCTCATTTCCCCAAACAAAAGCACAACCATCCTAGAAAGGATTATGCTGAGCTTGTTGAGACTTGGGTGTCTCAGGAAATATGATGTAGGGTCCTGAAGAGGATGATGGTTATTGGGGGTAGTTCAGATACAACTGGGGCTGGGGAATTCTTGAACCTTCAGCAGCATGTAGAGCATTGCTAACCGGAAGGTTTGAGCTTCTATTCATCTGATGGCCTTTATGAGTTTTCATCTCCATATGGTATCCATCAAGGATTCCATATAGTTAAGTCATTATAAGAGTGTTAAGATTCTCAGTTCTCTTGATTTAGACATAGTAAAAGCTCCATTTATGAGGAAGTGCACTCATGAACTTTCTTACAATGTCTCTCTTCTCTAGAGTTACTCCCAATAGACTGAAGAGAAGTGATCAAGTCCATGTACCTGAAGTATTGCTGACTTAGGGTCTCACCAGCAATATGTGTGAAGTTCTCAAATTACTACTTCAGTACTTCTTTCTTGGACTCTTTGGAATTAGTAGAACCAGAGTACCTCAATGTCAAAGCATCAAATAGATCTTTAGAAGTCTCACAGTGCTGAAAGCCTACCATTATGGAGTTTGGTATGGCTGTAAGCAGCATAGTCATGGGTTTGTAGTCAATGTCCATTTTCTTGAAGTCTTCAACAGAGTATTTTTCAACAGCTTTCTCAATCATGGAACCATTACTAGCCAGGGATGCCACCTTTGGCTTGTAAGGACCATGAGTGACTGAACTCCACATTTGACTATCTTGGTATTTGATAAAACCTTCTATATGTTCGCACTAGGCTCTAAAATTATCAGGTTTGATAATCGGAGCCTTGGTCATGATTCCCATCTCAAACTCAAAAGATTTCTGGTTAAGAGCCATTTGAGTCAAGTGAGTGAGAGTGATGAAGCAAGGATGATTTGGGATGGTTAGATCTCACAATCAAAAGCCTAAAAAGCTCTGATACCAATTACAGGATCATAGTTGGTCTCTTAACACAAGTTTCATCTCTCAAACTCACTTGGTCTCACTCGGATAAATGAAGCAAAATCTCTTGACTAAGTTGATAATAATTTACCAAGTTAATGAACACAAGAATGGTTTTCAAGATACTTGTATATATTACTTCTCAACTCAATGTTACAAGACTCTTACAAGCATTCACCCTCATTTGGAGAGTTACAATGAGAAACTATATATACTACTATCTACAGCTAGTTATACTTGGAAAACCAGCTGGAAATTACAACTAGACAAATAGTACATTGCTAGAAGTAAGGTGTTTAAGATAAACTAATATCCTAGATTAGGTAGTCATGACAAGTCCATGACTTACCTTTTGTTACTAACCAAAGTTGGTAATTGTACTAACTGATAAAAGGTGAACAGTGGATTAAAGTATGGTCAACTATATGGGCGTGGGAAAGCGCCATGCAATATATCAGAGTTGGCAGCGAGTGTGAGTCAGACCATACTTATGTCCACTGGTTCATAGTTGATTCTTCCGATGCTAAATGGCTTCGAAAGTATAAGTTCTTCCGAAGCCATTTTATGCTTTGGAATAAACAACTTCTTCCAAGTCTTCTGCAAGTCTTCATGAGTTTATCCTTCGAAAGACTTTGCCTTTGATCTTCTAAGTGCTTATACTTCGGAAGGAGAACTACTTAGTCTCGGAAGACTGAGTTCTACCTTCGGAAGTTCTTCATACTTGGGCTTCGGAATATCTTCAACTTGTATTCGAAAGAGCAGGTTTGTCTTTGCAATACTTCTTTAGTTGTACTTCAACAGTTTATGAATAAGATTTTTAAAGAATGAGCAAATGAAAAATGAGGCCTAAAACTGGCTTTTATAGTTAAATTTAGGAGGGGGTTATGAATGATATTAATGGTGACAAGTCTTTCGGATGAGAGTTATGATTGAAATTCGACAAAAAAAAAAATATAATATAATAAATAAATTAATTAAAGAATGATTATAATTTTTACCCTAAATTTATCAAAACCCTAATTTTAATAATTTATCAAATAATTAGTTTATAAAACTTTATAAATCTTGTAAACTTTGTAATTTAATTATTTATTTTAATTAAATAATAACAAATATCCTAGTTAATGATAAAACTTTATAAATTTATATGAAATTATTTTATATATGATAAACCCTATAAACCGAATAAAGGATTTAGTAAAGTGTTAAACATAATAATCAATAAAAAATAATTAAATAATAATATTTTTATCACATGAATGGCCCAAATGGGTTCGAGTTGACAATACAAACAAGTTAAATATTACAATAACAAGAGACAAATGATGCCGCATTTGCATTTGACCTCTTGCTTACATAGGCACCTCATTCAAATATGTAGGTCTATAAACAAACTAAATTTTCAACAAGCAGTTCATGAACACTGTTTGACGGAAAGTTCGTTTATGTTCGTTCGTATAGTAAATGAATAAAATGCGTATAAGAAATTTTTTTGTTATTTTAGTTAAAGGAATGAACATGAAGACTAATTGAGTTCGTTCATTTATATTCGTGAACATTCGATATTGTGTTACTTTATGTTTGTTATTGTCCATTCGTGAACATCCGATAAGGCGTTTATTTATGTTTGTTAATGTGTTCGTTTATATTCATAATTATTTTGTTAGTTGTGTTTATGATCATTATGTCAAGTATTTTTACATATTTATGTTAAGTACTTATTTATTTTGGGTGGATTTTGTGTAGTGTTTAAGATGAATATGCACATTTGATTCTTATAAATATATGAACATTTATATTCATTGACTTTTGTTTGTGTTCATTTATATTCATGAACATTTGTTTGTGTTCGTTTGTCTTTGTTAGTATTCGATTGTGTTCGGTAAATGTTCATGAACAGTTCATGAAAATGCTCATTTTCTAAATAAACGAACACAAACACGAAATCTTGTTTGGTAAGTGTTCGTGCACACTTCGTGAACAAGTTCATTTTCTTAATGAACGACAAGAATAAGACCTTGTTTGTGTTTGTTTGGTTTGTTTGCAGCCATACAAACGTATGCCCTTATTAACTTGTTCTACCTCATTAACAACTACATCCTTATTAACATCTTCATTTACACCACCACCCTAATTTACATCTAAGCCCTCTTTATCTTGTACATCTGCATTCACATCTCCACCCTAATTAACACCTCCACTCTTATTAACTTCACAGCTCTCATTCATGTCTACAACGTGATTGGCACTTTCATTCACATCACCATCCTCATTCATATCTAGCTTTGGTTGCCACCCTCATTCACATCATTAACATCTAAAATATAATTCATATCTACACCCACATGTACACTGTCACACTCCAACTGATAGCGGAATTATTGGGGCAGACGAAATATGAATCGATTTTTCATAGCACATGGAATTAAATAAGTTGAAATACTATTAAACATCATTTTCATTGAATAAGACTAATGAGACAATACATTACAATCATATTTAAACATAAGTAAACATAATGAATTTTATAGAAGTCCAAGCCCTAAATGTGCATATAGAAGTCCACTAATATGTATTACTGAAATCATGTGAAAAAGTAACGAGTCAACTAACGAATTAGCCGGTGAGTAAACATAGGTTTGAATACATATATAGATTGATTAAAATGATTGAAAAGCAATTCAATTCATATGGAAATGCCAAGACTTATAAATACAATACTGTAACATAAAATACAAACCAAACACAATTAAACCAAAATGATTAAATTGATCTGATTCGCAAACGAAGCCTTATAATTGATTGAATAAATTTGGTTCCAATCAACACTAGAATATTCATACAGGATGAGTTTGTTAAACCAATAGATCGATTATTGTTACCATGATTGAATGAGTAAATGTTTGTTTTATCATCTAGTTTATCTAACTACGAACACATAATTGCAAGTAATGACATAACATGTCTTGAATTGAATTTTGAAATAAAATAATTGTAAGGATTATAGAAAAGGCTGATGCACCCAAAACACTCAAGGTGCTTACTGCATGCATGCACATTGTCATGGTGGAAGTTACTTCGGAAGTTTTACACTTTGCAAAAAAAATATTCTAAGTGTAAAATCTTCTGAAACCAAATGCCAAATCTTCCGAAGCCAAAGATGAAGTCTTCAGAAGCTTAGAAGACAAAGTCTTCTGAAGCCATAAACATAGAAGACAGATTTCTTCCGAAGACAGAGAAGACATGTTTTCTCTGATATGCCTTTTAAGAAAACTGACCAACTTTCCGCTGACACTCTAAAGACTCACCAACTTGCATAAGTTGGTGAATAGGTCCAAACTTTAAGAAAATGTAGATTATGGTCTTGAGTTTGTAACTTTTCACTTTATGTACTTTTATCCTTCTTGTAATATATTACGATATGAGCTATGACATGTCATAGTCACTAGTCTGAAGGCAATCTGCCTTTTGACTTTACATGATCTTGTTGTCTAGAATAGTGTTTTCAGCTAGCCTTTAAAGTATGGCCGGCTGTATGATGTAGTATAAAGTATCTCAGGTCCTTGTATTTTATTTCCATGCTTTGTAACACTTGTAAAAGAACTTGAGAGCAATATACGTAATACTTGAAAACCATTCTTAGTTGTTGTTCTTAGTATGTCTCATTGTTTGCTTGTGTTCCCTAGTATCATACAAATGTTCCAGTTACCTATTTGATCTCTTAAGTGTTCTAAGTCTCTCCTCATTGTGAGACTGATTGTATTGACCCCTTCATCGGTCCTACAATTGGTATCAGAGCTCTCCAGGCTCTTGATTTTAAGATCTCTCCATCTTAGATCTCTCAGTTTCACAAAACACTTAACAACTCAAATGGCAGCTCTCACAAAGGTTGATATGGAAACTCGTATCATGACAAAGTCCCCACTGATCACTTCTGAAGACTTTGATACTTGGTGTTAAAGAATGGAAAGCTTCATCAAGTCTCAAGACTCTAAGATGTGGGAATCTGTTGTCTCCGGACCTTACATTCCATGCACCTCTTAAGATGCTGCTGGAGGTGGCATGATGCCGATAGAGGTAGCTGAATTTTCTAAAGAAGATAAAAAGAAGATTAATATAGATCAGAAAGCCATGACTGCCCTCCAAACGGATCTTGCAAACTCCATATACAGGGGCTTCAAGAAGTGTAAAACTGCTAAGCAGCTATGGGATGCACTGAATCTCATGTATGAGGGGTCCTCTAAAGCTAAAAAGAACAAAAAGGACCTCTTGAAGCAGCAGTTTGAGAATTTCGCCTACAAAACAGGTGAAACCATGACTCAATAATACTTCAGGTATGTTGAGATTGTGGACACTCTAATGGATGTTGGAGTAAATCTTGAACACAGGGACATTATAAGGAAGTTCATGTCCTCTCTTCCTAGAAAATGAACACATTACTATGTTGTTATCAAGAGAACTGAGAACCTTAAGACTCTTACTCTTACAGAGTTGTATTGTATTTTTAGTGGCTACCAAATGGAGATGAACATGCAAAATCCATCTGCTAACTCCAGCAATCAACAGAGTTCAGCCCTTCATGTGGTTGAAAGTAATTGTAGAGAACCATAGCATCATCTCATCTGCTACCCCGCCAACTCACAAAAGGGTCCTTTCATCACCTTCCCAGAGACACCAATGGAGAGCTACATCCAAGGAAGTCAATTCCAAGAGACAAGCTCTTCTCAAGCTTTTATGTCTGCCGATGAAAGTTCAGGCAACTTTCTCTTCACCCTTGAAGACCTGTATCCATCCAGATGATCTAGAGTATATGAAAATAGTGTAGTAGATGGCTCTTTTCACTCATAGAGCCAAGAAGTTCTACAAGCAGGGAGGAGGTTTCCTAGCAATGCAGCCAGTGGAAAGTTTGGACTAGACAAAAGCAAAATAAAGTGTTACAACTGTAACCAAATGAGACACTTTGCTAGAGAGTGTAAGGCACCTAGAACATATGGTGGCCAAGCACAAACCAGACCAAACTACACTGATGGAGGCCCCAGAATAAGAAGCCAATGCAGCAAGATGCAGTTGCTATTGAAAAAGGAGGCTTTGACTAGAGCTTACAGGTTGAAGATTCATCTCCAAAACAAGCACTGATGGTAGATCATGATGAAGCCAAGGTATTGGGTATAAACTTAAAATATAAGATTTAGAAAAAGCTATTTCCACTCTTAAACATGAACATACCAACTAAAGGACTCAGATCAAAGATCTCATCAAAGATCCCATCCAAATAGAACAGCAAGTCACACCCTAAAAGGCTTACTACTTCATCTGTGAAGATGAAGATGGAAATGGAAAGTGATCAAGATCAGTCTTGCTCTCAATAAAAACCTCTAAGAAGAAAGCAAATGGATTGTATCATTTGTGGCAGTACTTCTCATCTGGCTAAGGATTGCACTTACAATCCTAAGAGCACTATCAATATGATCAAGAAGAAAACTTCTGAGAAGATCAAAAAGAAGCCAGGTTTTGAAGAAAAATCTTTTTCTTTTGGAAGTTCCAAAATGAAGAAGAAGACAAGTGAAAACTTGCCTTCGGAAGAAAAATTGGTCTCGGAAGAAAGGAACGCTTCCGAAGTACTGAAGCCTACTGCAGTGATAGCAAGATCTTCCGAAGGTCCAGTCTCCAAAACATCCGAAGTTGTCAAAACTCCGAAAGTGTTAAAGGTTAAGTCTAAGCTTCCAAAGGTGGTGTGGAAGACAAAGAAAGACAATGTGACTGAAAGTTCTTTTTCAACAACAGCTGTTGGTCCACAAAGCTTGAACATATGATCAATTACTGTTGCATTGTCTTCAATTAATGTTAATGAGCCGAAGACTAGTAAGGCTTAGGTTTCCAAATGTAACTAACTATCTCTTTTTGTGCAGGAACAGCTAAAGACCAATAGGAATGTATGGATCATTGATAGTGGTTGTTTCAGGCACATGACAGGCAATGGCTCTTTACTCCAATCTTTTGAGAAAATTGATGGAGGACTAGTTGCTTTTGGAGGAGATACTTGAGGTTACATTACTGGAAGTGGCAGGGTCATAAATGGTAAGCTCAGCATTGAGAAGGTAAACTTTGTTAAAGAGTTTGGATACAATTTACTGAGTGTATCCCAATTTTTGATCAAAGACACAACATGCTTTTCACTGAGCATGAGTGCATTGTTCTCAAGCCCGTGGTGGTCATTCCTCAGGAGCATATCCTGCTCAGAGCCCCCAGGAAAGGGAATATGTAAAAGATGGACTTGCAAGAAACATCTCCTTTAGGAGAAGTTTCTTGCTTTCTATCTAAAGCAAATAGTGATGAGTCTTTCCTCTGTCATGAAAGAATGTGCCATGTAAACTTAAAAAACATGAATAAATTAATTAAGAATGATTTCGTACCTGGAATGCCAAAGAAAGAGTGTACAAGTGATGATCATTGTGTTGCATGCCTGAAAGGGAAGCAACACAAGGTATCTCACAAGCCAAGGGAATGAAACTCTATCAGCACTCCCCTACACTTGTTACATATGGATCTTTTTGGCCCCACCAGTGTAATGAGTTTAGGAAGGACCTTATATTGTTTAGTGATCACAGATGATTTTACAAGATTCACTTGGGTCTTTTTTCTAAGAACTAAGGATGAGACTCCTGAGATCTTGAACAATTTCATTCTGAAAATTGAGAATCAATCTGATCACAAGGTCAAAATCATATGATGTGATCAAGGAACTGAATTCAAGAACCAAATCCTTGATACATTCTGTGATGAAAAGGGTATTACAATACAATACAGTGCTCACAAGACTCCTCAGCATAATGGTGTTGCTGACAGGAGAAACAGGACACTAGTGGAAGCTGCAAGAACCATGTTGTCTACCTCTAAACTGCCTATCACCTTCTGGGCAGAAGTAGTGAACACTATTTGCTATGTGCAGAACAGAGTTTTAGTGGTTAAGACTCATGGTAAGACTCCTTATGAACTGTGGCACAAAAGGAGACCTTTCATTGGTTTCCTCAGATCATTTGGATGTCCTTGCACAATTTTGAATACCAAATATCAAATAGCCAAATTTGCTAAGAAATCAGATGATAGATACTTTATTGGATACTCTTCCCAAGCTAAGGCTTATAGAGTATACAATCTCAAAACTAGAGTAGTTGAGGAGTCAGCCAATGTGACTTTCAATGAACACACTCCTTGTGTGAGAGGTCCTGGTCCGGATTAGTTGTTTGATCTTGATTAGTTACCAACTGTTTGAACAAGTCTTGTGGATCTACAGGTACTTTATCAACAGAAGATCCTCACCCAAGATTTGAGCTGAGAAGACCTTCAAATCAAACCGCTTCAGCTCCAGTGGTAACAAATTCTAAAGATGGAGTTCCTATCAGCACAACCATGACGAATTCCTATTAGCACAACCATGACGAATCCGGTTGATACATCTGAGGTGCCTTTAAATTCCAGCTTAGAAGCACAAAACTCAAAAGAAGGAGCTTCAAATGTAGGAGAAAGTGGTAATGATGACAGTGATCAATAATTTCTTGATGCTGACAATCACTCCATGAAAGACAACATTAATGATGTCACACACTCATTGGATCAAGCTTCTCTTGATGATGTGGCGGGAGATTTTTTACTACCTGATCAAAATTTTGCAAATTTAGATCTCGGAAATCAACTTGCTGTGATCCCTCAACTCAGGATCCACAAGTCACATCCCACCACAAACATCATTGGAGATGTTGACATGGGGGTAAGAACAAGAGGACAAACCCATGACAAAAATGTTTGTCTCTACTCTTGTTTCCTATCCCAGATAAAACCAAAGAAAGTTGAGGAAACTCTAAAGGATGGAAGTTGGGTTGAAGCTATGCAAGAGGAGCTGCTTCAATTCAAGAGGCAAAAAGTTTGGAACTTCTATCCTCTTCCTTCAGGGAAGACTACCATAGGAACCAAGTGGGTGTTTAGAAACAAGAAAGATGATAGAGGACTTGTTATCAAGAACAAGGCAAGACTAGTTGTTCAAGGGTACACTCAAGTAGAAGGGATTGATTAAACTGATGTTTTTGCTCCAGTAGCAAGACTTGAAGCTGTTAGGATATTCCTAGCTTTTGCTACATCCAAGAACTTCAAGGTCTACCAACTTGATGTCAAGTGTGCTTTCTTATATGGGGTGATTGATGAAGAAGTATATGTCAAACAATCACCTGGCTTTGCAGACCCAGATCATCCTGATTATGTCTACAAGCTTGATAAAGCTCTCTATGGGATGCACCCAGCTCCAAAGAAGTGGTATGAGACTTTATCTCAGTACCTATGTCAGCATGGTTACAGAAGGGTTACTACAGATGGAAATCTTTTCATCAAAGGAACAGGAAATGACTTAATGCTGGTTCCAGTCTATGTAGATGATATCATCTTTGGGTCAATTAATCCAAAGCTCTGCAAAGTCTATGAGAAGCTGATGAAGAATATATATGAAATGAGTGCGATGGGCAAACTGAATTTTTTTCTAGGAATTCAAGTGAAGCAGGTTGACAATGGCACCTTCATAAGTCAGTCAAATTATGTACATGACATACTTACAAGATTCAGTATGACTGATTCTAAGGTTGCAAAGACACCCTTAGCAAGAAACCACTCCCTTGGACCTGACCTTAAGGGGGAGTGTGTGGATGAACATCTTTACAGGGCTATGATTGGGTCTCTAATGTACCTCATAGCCAGCAGGCCTGATATTATGTTTGCCACATTCATTTGCGTCAGATATCAAGCCAATCCCAAGATGTCACACCTGGTTGCTGTCAAGAGAATTCTAAGATATCTCGAAGGTGCTCCATCACTAGGCCTTTGGTACCCAAAGAATTCTTACTTCAATCTGTATGCCTATACAGATAGTGACTATGGTGGCTACAACATGACTGCAAAATCTAAATCAGGGGAATGTCAATTTCTTGGGGGAAGGATAGTCTCATGGCAATGCAAGAAAAAATCCTATGTATCTGCATCAACTGCAAAAGCTGAATACATTGTTGCTGCTAGCTGCTGTGCTCAAGTGTTTTGGATTCAAAATCAGATGCTAGACTATGGATTCAACTTCAAGGAGACTCCCATCCACATAGACAAGAATAGTGTTATCTGCATTAAAGAAAATCATGTGCAGCACTCAAGGACAAAACACATCAACATCAGGTATCATTTAATTAGAGATAATTTTGAAAACGGATTATTCAAACTTGACAAAGTTAACACAAATGAACAATATGTTGATTTGTTCACCAAAGCTTTTGATGAACAGAGATTTAAGTATCTTATATCAGCTATTGGGATGATTAACTTTGAATAGCTTTTTCTTAAACTTAAACTCAATATTATTTCTAAAATCTGTATGTCCTAAGTCGTCTACTTTATCACCTTCATAAGCCTTTGATTATCTTGGAAAAAGAGTCTTGTAAAATATATTTCTTAGATTTTTTAAAACTTTGTACATCTTTCTTTTCAGAAGATATCAGGTTACCTTCGGTAGAACATTATGTCTTTAAAACTATATTACTTATGATAATTTACCTTCGGAAGAAATTTTTGAAATATCTTCCGAAATTTAATTTACTCATAAGTGCTTACTCATAAGTGCTTATATACTCTTGAAGAAAATTTTCTTCCGAAAGTAATTATGTCTCAGAAGATTTATTCTATTAAAGAATAAAATTTCAAGTCTTGATCTCTTCCGAAACCAAAGCATGTCTCAGAAGTAAAAATTCTCTAAGTATTTTCCTTCCGAAGCAAAATTTTCAAAACTTTTAGAAATATCTTTCGAAGGCAAATTGGCTTTAGAAGCTTTTATCAAAACTTACGAACCCAAATTACCTTCGGAAGATTTTCGACTTCCAAGAAAACTACCTTTTTGGGCAATTTTTCAGAGGTGTGCCGACATCCAGATTTCAAAGTTTATCCTTCGCATTAACTTTGTCTCAAATCCGTTTTATATATATACCCAACGGTTCCCCCTTGTTAACTTTTTTCTTCATCTGCAAATTCTCACTAACCTAAATTCACCCACAAACCGCCCTTGCTCTTGTCTTCCTTCACGCTGAATCTCTCTCAAATGGCCAACCTAGATCGCAGAAACCAACTTCATTTCTCCATGCACCTTCACAGGCAACACAATCAGCTTGCTCTGTTGAACTATGAGAAAGATCCTGGTTTCTCAAAGGGTTTGCTGCTTTCTTACTCTGTCTAACTACTTCATCTCCCTCACCATTGATCCTCCTCTCTATGAGGATCAACTATTGGACTTCTAGAGGACCTGCCAAGAGGTCACCATGGATGGGGAGAAGGCATTGTCTGCCATAGTGCACAGGAGAACAATCTTCATCACTCAAGCCATCATAAATTCAAATCTTCAGCTGGATGATGCAGAAGGTGACTTGTCCTTTCCTAAATCTACTATCAACCAATACTTTGTGCAGATGGGTTATGAGGGAGACTTTTCTGTTAGAACCTTCGGCAAAGGGAAGGTCTCTTCTCCGTGGAAGTACCGCCTCCATGTTATCATACACAGCTTATCTAACAAGCATGGAGGATGGGACCAGATTCCTGAAGATCTCTCCTTCATAGTTCATGGACTGCTTCAGGGGGGTCAAGTTTAGGTATTCACACTTTGTATACCTAAATCTGCTTGCTAACTTGGACTCCCTAGAATACTACATGTTTTCTAGATATGTCTAGCACATTCTCAACTGTGAACTGGGCTCACAGTTGAGGGGAATAGGTAAGATTCTTAAATTGGGACAGATGAAGCCCGACATCTTTAAAATCATGAGAAAACCAATTGTGGGATTCTCTGAGTAGAAACAGCCTTTGTCCCCAAAATGTTAGAGCTTATTTCTCAAGGTGTCAACCTAGCAGCACCAGCTAGTGTTGAACCCACACCTGCTATCTCCCAGCAACCCCCTCAACCTAAAATAACCCTCACCTACTCAAAAAAATACAAATGAACCTCTGCTCAAGCTATTCAGCTTGTGCAGGTCCTATATCGCCACCAATGCAAGAGGGAGTGCACTCTGAGCTCCCACTTCTCTTGAGGAGCAAACCACTCCCATCTCTCACATTATCAGTGTTGAGGTTCCTCATGCTCAGCCTGATGAGCTCATTACCCAAATAGACTTAAGCCTTCACTCAGAGTCTCAAAACTCTAGTGAATAACCTTCAGGGGACAGTTACCATCCCAGCCTCTTTATCTCAACCAACCAACCCCTAACCTAGAATACTATAATGATGAGGACTTGGGATTCAGTGAGTACCATGAGTCTCTCCTCTCCACACTTGATCAAGAAGAGATTAGTGCTCCTGCCACTCCCATGTCCAACCCCATCATTCACCCTGTACTAAGGAGGATCTCCCTGTACAAGTTTAGGAGGTCCATATGCAAGAGGCTCTCATTATTGCTAGTGATTACATACTTAACACCTCAACCGTGGCAACTCAGGCCATTGACACTTCACCTGAAGTTGTCAGTGAGCAGAGGAAATCCAGCAGCCAAGAACACTATGCTGGTGATGAGGAAGAAGACCTTGGTCCAATTCTCTCATCCCCTCATGATTCTTCATCTGAATATGAGGGGAGTCTGCAACTAAAGGTGCAACAACTTGAACATATATGCACCTCTTTAGTTTCTAAGGTTAGTCACTTGGAATATCAAGTGACTGCCTTACAGAAGATGGTCAATGACCGGTAACTTAAAATCACCGATCTCAAGGCAAGTTAGCTGAGAGACCAACTAGACAAACTCAACCAGGTCCACAAGAACCAGTGGAAGTAGTAGATTTGACCTCCAGCACACCTATGCAAGTGGGTCATGCTACCAAAAAGGGAGAGAAAGTCTCTACAACCACAGAACCTGGGAGTTTTGTCCTGAGTATGGACAATGAGGACTCACTACCCTCACTTGTAGTTGTCCAGACTCAACAACTTCCTCAGGCTCACACTGATATGGCGGCCATAATTCAACAAGTATTTGAGGAAGGAATTCCAATGGTCATGTCTGCCCTATTCCATCCAGCTAAAAATCTAATAGTGGGATGGTGATATAACTGTACAAGAATCACATTGGTGCTCTCAAGATCTCAGGGGCAGCAGGAGCTTTTTAACTTTCAGACCTTGAGATTCCATGAGAGTATTAACTTGGTTGATCTGCCACTTGTCAACCTAAGCCAAAACAGACAGGCTGGCAGATTAGCTGAGGTAATTCAAGAATGGGTGCTGCAGGAGTTAAGAAGTGGAGCAAAAATATATAGACACAGGCTAGCAGGGAAAACTATCGGTCAACTGGTTACTGAGGCAGACCCTAAGACTAGGTTCGAAGGGGAAACTTTGGTTGAAGGCCCAGCAGTGGACCTTGTGAACCTTAAGAGAGGCTCAACCTCAACACCCAGTACCTTAAGTGAAACATATGCAGGTGAAGGTGTATCACAACCTCTCTCTGGCCAGAGCTCAAGCTTAGCACAATCATTAGAAAGCCAAAGCTCTCTTCACCCTAAGTCATACAGGCCAACAATTGACAAAGGGAAAAGGAAAATGACTCCTAAGGAGATTGAGGAGGAGAAGAGAGAGAGGAAGAGGAAGGCCAGGGGAGAGAAATCTAGAGAGATCCCAAGCTTTATGCAAGCTGCAATTAGAGCTGCTCACATGCCTAACACTCAGGATGATGAGTTAAGAGCAGCCAGATTGAACTATCTGGGATTACGAAAATACAGTATAGATGAAATCATATCTCTTCCTTTGGCAAAATTAAATGAACTAGCAGACAAAGAGCGGTACAAAGAGAGGAAGGAGCCTGAGGCTGCTAAAACAAGAGCCACCATCAGAGCACAAGAAAAGAAGTCTGCAGAGAAGCTAAAGATGGTGGGGGAAGCTGTATGGGTTATTCGGAATGAGACTTGGTCCTATGTCTCTATCCATAATGGAGTCTGAAGGATCCTGATCAAATGATGAAGAAAGGAATGTTCCTGATCCTGATAAGGACTATCAAGTACTGAATATCATCTCTGTTTTGGTAGCATCAGCCTAGGGGGAGTTTGTAAGGATTATAGAAAAGGCTGATGCGCACAAAACACTCAAGGTGCTTCTTGCATGCATGCACATTGTGCATAGTGGAAGCTACTTCGGAAGTTATACACTCTGCAAAGGCCAAATCTTCCGAAGCCAAAGGTGAAGTATTCTCAAGCTTAGAAGACAAAGTTTTTCGAAGCCATAAAGATAGAAGACTGATTTTGATATAGTCTAAACTAAATATATTTTATATAAGTATTTCCTACACTTTTAAATGAGTTAATATATGATATGTTAAACATCAAAAGTTAATTTTATGCATAAAAGGTTATATAGAATATATTAAATATTAACCATATCTAAAACGTAGGTTAGTATTTCTAATTGGATTAATTGAATTTATATTATATTGAAGTTCATATACGATATTTTTGAGATTCTTTGCAGGCCACGTAAAGGTGAACAAATAAATTAGTCAAAGGCCCTCCTAATGAGTTAGGAGCCTACAAAGAGAAATACGAGAGACAGTATGGGGATAAAAAGGACACATCGAGAAAAAAAAAAAGAAAAGAAGAGAGTAACCCTAACTCTAATCACTAAGAAACGACGGCAGAAAAGTAGACACACACAGGAATTCTTGGAAGAGGTGGAAGGAAGCAAAAGTTCAAGATTTTGGAATTGTTAGTGCCAAGGGTTGAGAATTAGCATTCGGTTTGAATTGTTATACTTTTTTTTCTTTTGTTCCAATTTGACTTTTGTTTCTATTTAATCTTGAATGATGAATATTTTCAGATCTGATTTTATATTGTTTATGATTAATTTTGGCTAAACTCTTGATCTACCTAGGTTTGGTTGAAAACGAAAATGTTTTGATTAAAGACTCGGTTTTGATTTCGTATATTTGTTTATTAATCTTAGAACTTGATTTTTTTTATTAAATATGAACATGTGTATTGTCTTATGCTTAAAAGTTATTGCCATGCTAGTGTAACTTTCATCTCTATTGATTGCGTGATATTTAGATTAGATTTTGCACGTTAAAATTAACTACTTTGTGTTATTAATTTTAAGCTTTGATTAGAGATAATCTTGGAAGTATTGGCTGTGATTTAAAAGTATTTTCAATATGCAACCTTGTCTAAAACCTAGGGGTGATAGATATTGCTTAAAACCGCCTACTCATTGTTTGTTAGGTTTAAATTTCGCGAGAGCGTGTTTTGCCTTTCATTCGTGGTGTTAGTGTTTTAGGGTATTTAATTAGATATAATTGAGTTGTCCTTTGTCTTAGGGTTGGAAAATATAATCTTAAAGACATTGTGGTCGAAAACCTAGGGGCGATCTTCCATTAGACATTTTAATAAACCTATCTGGTGCTTCACACGTGTCTTTGGTTTTCTTATTGTGTAGCAACATACCTAGTTAACCCTAGATTCGTATTTTTGGAGATAGTTATACGAGTCATTGCCTTTGTGTTATTACATGTTAGTTGGATACCTACCTAGGTAGTTATTTCACATATTTGATCGTCTTCAAGTTTCCAAGTTTGAATTTTTAATTTGTTTATTCCAATCGTCGTGTTTAGATTAATTAAATTTAGTTAAACTATTTATTTTGTTTTTAAACAATTTTTTAAAATAATTAAATTTATTAGGTTAGAAGTCGATAGAGGTTTAGTAACGAAAGCCGCCAAACATGTCTCTAGGGTTCGATATCCGGACTTACCTAAATTTTACTATTTCGGGACCGGTACACTTGCCGTTTGTGTGAAGTTAAGTTGGGAATTTCTATTTTAAAACTAATTTGTGGAAAAAGGTTTTCTTAATAAAATAATATATATATTTTCACACATCAAGTTTTTGGCGCCGTTGCCGGTGACACTATTTTGGCGATTTTGAGAACGACCCGAGTCGGGGATCTAATCATTTGCTTTCTAGTTTAGATTTATTTATTTTATAATTTAGTTTAATTTGCCTTAGTTGTTAATTGTGCCTTTAGTTAGTATTTTATCTTTTGTGCCTTAGTTAAATAAATTTCCTTTTATTTGTAATTTTCTTCTAGCCTATGCGCCACACCCGTTCTGCCGTACCACTAGAGTTTCAACCACTTTACTATCCAGAGCGCGCGTTTGATCGACATTCGAACGAGTCTGACACGGAGCTTGAGACCGAGGAAGATTCTTACGATACGGAATCTACTAGCGCTACAGAATCTACAATGGCCGACGAACAAAAACCAGTGAGGAGAGTGATTGCCGACTATGCCAAGCCCACTGCTGCCGGAGCTAGGTCTAGTATTGCACGTCCACCTGTCACTACAAACAATTGGCAAATCCCTCCTCAAATCATTTCCATGGTCACAAACACTGTTTAGTTTCATGGGTTGCCTGCTGAAGACCCTAATTCTCATCTGGCTCGCTTCGCGAGGATCTGTGACACCTTTCAGGTGAACGGTGTTTCCGAGGACGCATGCAAGTTGCGCCTCATTCCATTCTCTCTCACTGACCGTGCACATAGCTGGCTTGAGTCCCTGCCCACAGGATCCATTACCACATGGGCTTATATGCAAGACAAGTTCTTGTGTAAATACTTTCCCCCTTCGAAGACCGCTCATCTAAGAAGTATGATTCATTCATTTCAGCAAAAGTCGGGAGAGACTTTCTATGAGACCTGGGAACATTTCAAGGAGCTAGTGCATAAGTGTCCACATCACGGTTTGGAGGATTGGGCATTGATTAAGAAGTTCTACAATGGAGTTACCCCTGCGACAAGGAACATGCAGGATACTACTGCCTGTGGTAATCTGATGACCACCAAGACTATTGAAGAGTGCAACACCATGTTTGAGGACCTAGCCATGAGTAGTTACGAGTATCCTGACTCCCGTGCCCGTGTTGCTGCTTAGCAAGGAGTGCACCAGGTTGATTTTAGCACTGCTTTAGCTACCCAGGTTGAGGCATTGACTAAGATGGTAGCAGATCTACAGAAGAAGAAGGAGTAGGCCTGTGAGATTTGTCGGGGTGGTCATGATATGATTGATTGTCTCATTTCAGCTGATAGTTTTCAGGAACATGTTGACTTTGTCAGCAATCCCAACTGGATGCAAGGAAATACCTTTGGTAGTTCCTATAGTCCTGGTTGGAGGAATCAGCAGAACTGGAGGAGTGGGAACCCACCGGGTTTTCAACCGCGTACTCAGAGTTTATTTCAGAATCAGAGTTCGAGTAGTGGTCCGACTAGTGGCATAGGTCAGGGGGAGAAGAAGCCCACCCTTGAGGAGATGATGATGCAGCAGTCACAGATGTTGACTCAGTTCATGGCGAGGGATGACACGAGGTATGAGGAAGCGCAGGCAAGAGATCAGGCATATCAGGTTAGGTTTCAAGAGAATGAGGCCATGATCAAGAATCAAGGAGCGTTATTACAGAATATAGAAAGGACTGTAGGCCATTTATCGGACTTGTTTTAGGAAAGGCAACCTGGAGGCCTACCTAGTAATGTAGTGAAGAATCCAAATACGCATGTGAAAGCTGTGACAACAAGGAGTGGTAAGTCGTATGGTGTAGTTGAGCCTCCGGTAGTGATTGAAGAAGAGGTCGATGAGGAGATAGAGATGGAGGCTCCAGCTGGCAAGGTGCAACAGAGGCTACGCCCAGCAAGTACAGCACAGCCAGAGGAGTTGATGGAGAAGGTTGCTGAGAAGAAGAAAGCGAAGGAGCCATTAGTCCACTTTGACAGACTTCTATAACCAGGATGGTTGACTCAGCATCGGTCTGAGGAGCAGTATGGAAAGTTCCTTGAGATGTTTAAACAGCTCAAGGTGAACTTACCTTTTGTAGAGGCATTACAACATATGCCTAAGTATGCTAAGTTTCTGAAAGATCTGCTAACAAATAAAAAGAAGTTGGAACAGATCTCGACTGTAAGGTTGAGTGAGGAGTGTTCGGCTGCTGTGCAGAACAAACTACCACAAAAGATGACTGATCCGGGTAGTTTTACTATTCCATGTATCATAGGTGGTTTGTCTGTGAGCAATGCATTGGCAGATTTAGGGGCTAGCATCAACTTGATGCCATATTCTGTATTCGCTACGCTAGACCTAGGCGAGACAGCACTGACACGCATGAGCATCAGTTTGGCGGATAGGGCGGTGAAGTATCCACGAGGGATTGTAGAGAATATGCTTGTTAAGGTGGATAAGTTCATTTTTCCCGTTGATTTTGTGATCTTAGATATGGATGAGGACGAGAAGGTCCCATTGATCTTAGGACGACCTTTTCTGGCTACTGCGAGGGCATTGGTCGATGTCCTTGATGGCAAGCTAACCTTACGAGTTGCTGATGAGACAATTACCTTTGATGTGAACAAATCCATGAAGAACACACATGATCAGGATGCACCTTGTACTTCGTAGATACCATTTGGACACAGGTGACTACGAGTTTTCGGAAGTTTATCAGAACAGATCAGACAGACTCACAGATCCTCGTTAGGGAGAACCAGGAAATCAAGTTGACCGCTTTTGCCTTTGAGCATGACTCGATAGATCGTGAAAGTCTGCCTCTCAAGGAGGCTAACGTGTATGAGGTGATTACGAGAGAGGAACCCATAGAGAAGCCATCGGTTGAGACTCCCCATCCTTAGAGCTTAAGGAATTGCCATCTCACCTGGAGTATGCATTTCTGGATGAGGGATCTCAATTACCTGTCATAATTTCTGTTGGATTGACAAAGGATGAGAAGAAGAGACTGGTAGATGTGTTGAAGGCACACAAACAGGCGATTGCATGGAAGCTGATGGATATCAAGGGTATCAACCCTTCATTTTGCACGCATAAGATACTCATGGAAGATGAGTATAAGCCTATTAGACAGAGTAAGAGGAGGTTAAATCCTAACATGCAAGAAGTAGTTAAGAAAGAAGTAATTAAGTTGTTAGATGCAGGATTAATCTACCCTATCTCTGACTCGAAGTGGGTGAGTCCCGTGCACGTTGTCCCTAAGAAAGGGGGGATGACAGTGGTGACTAATGAGAAGAATGAGTTGATTCCGACGAGGACAGTCACAGGGTGGCGAGTTTGTATTGACTATCGCAAACTGAATGACGCCATGAGTAAGGACCATTTCCCGCTTCCCTTTATCGATCAGATGTTGGTGCGTTTGTCAGGGCAACAGTTTTACTGTTTCCTTCATGGCTTTTCAGGTGATTTCCAGATCCCTATCGCCCCGGAGGATCAGGAAAAGACGACCTTTACATGCCCGTATGGCACCTTTGCGTATCGCCGTATGCCGTTTGGGTTATGTAACGCTCCAGGTACTTTTCAGCAGTATATGGTAGCTATATTTTAGGACATGATCGAGGACTCCATGGAGGTTTTCATGGATGACTTTTCTATGTTTGGGAGTTCCTTTGATTCATGTTTGAAGCGTTTGGAGAGGCTGGTAGCTCGATGTGAGGAGACCAACCTCATGCTGAACTGGGAGAAGTGTCACTTCATGGTTAAGGAGGACATCGTTTTAGGGCACAAGATTTCACACGCGGGGCTTGAATTTGATAAGGCGAAGATCGAGACTATTAGCAAGCTTTCGCTACCCACATCGGTGAAATCTATTAGGAGTTTCTTAGGCCACGCTGGTTTTTATCGCCGTTTCATTAGAGATTTCTCTAAGATTGCAAGGCTGATGACGTAACTTTTAGAGGAAGATGTGCCTTTTGTGTTTTCTAAGGAGTGTAAGAGAGCTCATGAGCTTTTGAAAGAGAAGTTGGTGAATGCTCCGATTATGGTTGCCCCGGATTGGAGTTTACCTTTTGAGTTAATGTACGACGCGAGTGACTATGCGATAGGAGCGGTCTAAGGTCAGCGGAGGGACAAACATTTCCACCCTATTTATTACGTGAGTAAGACGCTCAATGATGAACAGGAGCATTACACCATGATGGAGAAGGAGTCGTTAGAAGTAGTCTTTGCGTTTGATAAGTTTAGATCTTACCTCGTCCTTTCTAAGACTATTGTTTACATCGATCATGCTACACTTAAGTATTTGTTTAGTAAGCAGAATGCTAAGCCACGATTAAAACGATGGATTTTGCTGCTTCAGGAGTTTGACATTGAGATTAGGGATAAGAAAGGAGCGGAGAACGTAGCAGCAGATCATTTGTCACGTTTAGAGAACTCCGGGCGTGAGGAAATTAGGGAGGACATGATAGATGACAACTTTCCACATGAGACACTGATGTTTGTGAAAGCACATGAAGAGGGTTTTCCATGGTTTGCAGATTTGGCTAATTACTTAGCGATCGGGGTTTTGATGACAGGCATGACACATCAGCAGAAGAAGAAATTCTTTGCTGATGTTAAGCATTGCATTCGGGATGACCCTTACCTTTTTCGCATTGGAGCAGATCAGATTGTACGTAGGTGCGTACACGGTGATGAGGTAAGGAGGATTTTGACACATTGCCACTCAGGACCAACAGGTGGCCATTATGGAGCGAGTTTGAAAGCGAAAAAGGTATTTGACACTGGGTTTTATTCGTCGATGATTTTTAAGGACGCGCATGAGTTTGTGAGGAGTTGTGACGCGTGTCCGAGAGTAGGAAATATCTCATCCCGGAATGAGATGCCACAGACTGCCATTCAGGCATGTGAGATTTTTGATTTGTGGGGCATCGATTTCATGGGCCCGTTTTCGCCATCTCGCAGGAACAAGTACATCCTAGTTGCCGTAGACTACAAGCCTTACCCACGAATGATGCTAGGGTTGTAGTGAGATTCATTAAGCAGTTGTTTTCGCGCTTTGGCACCCCCAAAGCCTTGATTAGTGATCGAGGGACCCACTTTTGCAATGTACAAATGGAGAAAGCCTTGCAACGCTATGGAGTCACCCATCGGCTTACAACGGCTTATCATCCACAGACTGGGCAAGTTGAGGTAAGTAATCGGGGTAACAAATGGATTCTTGAGAAAACAGTCGGATCAAATTACAAGGATTAGTCCGATAAATTAGATGAAAAACTCTTGGCTTTTCGCACGGCGCCAACTGGTTCTACACCGTTCAAGATGATTTATGGGAAAGAGTGTCATCTGCCAGTGGAGTTGGAGCATCGTGCATACTGGGCATTGAGGACTATGAATTTAGATATGTTTGCGGCTGGAGCTAATCGATTTCACCAGTTGCACGAGTTGGAGGAATTGAGAGATCATGCGTACGGACATTCGGCACGATACAAGGAACGTACGAAAGAATTACATGATCGCTACCTGAAAGGTAATAAAGAATTCAAGTGTGGGGATCAGGTGTTGCTATACAATTCACGATTGAAATTGTTTCCGGGAAAATTGAAATATCGATGGTCGGGACCATACACTGTACGCCAAGTGTCTCCATACGGAACAATTGAAATCGAGGAAAAGGACGGGGAGAAGTTTAAGGTAAATGGCCATCGTTTGAAGCATTACATTAGTGGGCCAGTGATTGAGAACGAGGATGAAGTGGTTGACCTCGCCCCCATAGGAACCTGATTGAGAGGTTCGAGTTAGGCTGACGACTCGTAAATAAACCAAGCGCTTCCGGGAGGCAACCCGAGGGTTTGTTTTTATTTTTTTCTACATTTTGGTTTACTTTTTATTTACAATTCTTCATACCGGATGTTTCTGCGTTTGTCTTTGATTTCAGGTTATTGCTCGAAGCTGAATGATTATATTCTTGAGATTCTTAGTCAAGTTAAAGTATGAGGATGACACATTCTGTATCAACAGACCTTCTGTCATTGCACATTACATATCAGGGGAGTTTTAGTTTTCCCATTTCTTGCACTTTTATTATTTTAATTGCTTATATTTATTGGTTTGAACATTAGGTACAATGTTCGATTTAAGTGTGGGGATGGAGTAGTTGGCAAAACTGAAACAATTTGGGTTGATAATATATATATTAATTGATAAATCCCTGAAATTCAAAAAAAAAAAAAAAAAAAAAAAAAGAAAAAGGCACTAAGTACAACTCATCCATGCATATAAAACACGACTTGCACGAATCATGATGTGATGCCGATTAGCGCTAACTAGTTAAACTTAGAGCATGATTAACTTTTTAAGTCACATGATTAAGTTAACTTAACAAGCGGTTTTCAAAATAAAGTGGTATAGGCGTCTAATTAAGTGAGGTAAATAGAGAGATAATAAACGTGTAATTGTCCATAACTTATACCCTGACTACCTCCGTTTTCATGTGAGATTGGGCCTTTAATACTTGATTATTTGCATTTCATATGCATTTCTTTGTTTGAGCGTTTATATCACACGATCACGTATATTTTAGAAATTGTTTAGGTTATACGCATCTAGACCATGAACTTTGAACTTGCACAGAAGTGATAGAGGCATCTAGGATTTAGCCTTGTGTTTAGCGTGTAACTATCCTACCTTGAAATTAGCCACTAGTTAGCCATGTTGAGCCGTTCATTTATCATTTTTTTTTTGTTTATACCCATGCTAAACCTAGTTTTTTTTTTCAGTTAAGTCCTTTGATGTTAACCCGTGTGTTTAGAAAATCCGACTAAGTTAGTGTTTAAATAGTATGATTCATTTGTTATGTTTGATTAGCTAGTCGTCTTAGTTCCTAAATTTGGCTGAGAACGTGTCATTATGTTCGATCGAAAAAGAAAAAAAAAAGAAAGAAAGAAAAAAAAAAGAGAGAGAAAAAAAATTAGAAAAAAAAGAATAAAAGAGAGTGAAAAAAAAATTTGACATGAAAAGAAAATGTCTATTAGTAGTTAGTTTGGTCCTTTGTTTTGTTTATCATTTGCGTATTATATTCGTGTTAGGCTAGCGAAGTCGGATTTCTCTAACACCTTAGCCTTGTTTTTTCCCTTGTTTATTCATACCTTTCATCATAGCCAAGTTACAACCCATGTTAAGACCTACTTGATTTGTGCAAAGTTCAATGTTAGTTAGTGTAGATTTGATACATTTACAAGCTTATGATAATGTCGTGTCGTGATAATAATGAGAGTACCACAGATATAAACTAGTACCTTTTATACTAGTCCACTAAACAAACCGAGAGCAGATAACATTGTGAGAAGTTGTGGATTATTGTGTGTTTAAAGTCTTTAAATGAACCGAGCTTATTTAGTACACCTATTCTTCAAAACAATGATCATGGTTGCTTGTTAAGTTGTAATTCTATTGATTGTGACTAGATTGTTGATTATGTCTTTAAGGGAAACGAGTTGCGTTAATTTGGTTTTACATTTATGTATTTAAACTTGTCGATATTAGATATGTAGTTTGATGAGTTTTGATTAGGGACAAGCGAAGTTTAAGTGTGGGATATTTGATATAGTCTAAATTAAATATATTTTATATAAGTATTTCCTACACTTTTAAATGAGTTCATATATGATATGTTAAACATCAAAAGTTAATTTTATGGATAAAAGGTTATATAGAATATATTAAATATTAACCATATCTAATACGTAGGTTAGTATTTCTAATTGGATTAATTGAATTTATATTATATTGAAGTTCATATATGATATTTTTGAGATTCTTTGCACGCCACGTGAAGGTGAACAAATAAATTAGTCAAAGGCCCACCTAATGAGTTAGTAGCCCACAAAGAGAAATACGAGAGACAGTATGGGGATAAAAAGGAGGACACATCGAGAAAAAAAAGAAAAGAAGAGAGTAACCCTAACTCTAATCACTAAGAAACGACGGCAGAAAAGTAGACACACACAGGAATTCTTGGAAGAGGTGGAAGGAAGCAAAAGTTCAAGATTTTGGAATTGTTAGTGCCAAGGGTTGAGAATTAGCATTCGGTTTGAATTGTTATATTTTTTTTTCTTTTGTTCCAATTCGACTTTTGTTTCTATTTAATCTTGAATAATGAATATTTTCAGATTTGATTTTATATTGTTTATGATTAATTTTGGCTAAACTCTTGATCTACCTAGGTTTGGTTGAAAACTAATATGTTTTGATTAAAGACTCGGTTTTGATTTCGTATATTTGTTTATTAATCTTAGAACTTGAATTTTTTTATTAAATATGAACATGTGTATTATCTTATGCTTAAAAGTTATTGCCATGCTAGCGTAACTTTGATCTCTATTGATTGCGTGATATTTAGATTAGATTTTGCACGTTAAAATTAACTACTTTGTGTTTTAAGCTTTGATTGCAAAAATTCTTTATCTACAAATCTGAAAAAGAAATTTAAACAATAATTAATGTATGTTCTGAATGTTTATGATAGTAATGTGTTAGTTAATGATTGTTTGAATGTTAGAACATATTATGTTTAATTATGGCAAGCATTATCCTTCTTAATGCACTTGTTGAGTCCAACAATACTGCCTCTAAGGATTATGTTGCCATCTCTTTTAATGTTTGCTGGTTTAATGTTTTGTTTGTTAGTAACAATGTGTTTGTTTGTGTTTGATATGAATGATTGAAAAACATTACTTGTTTGGTTCATAGTTGATCATACCAAGTGACTGAACCAGAAATTCAAATCTTGTTGAATCAAATGGTTTTGTAAAAAGGTAAGCCAATTGATTGTTTGTATGAACTTTGATCAACTTTATTAGTTCTATTTCTAAATAATCTCTTAGAAAGTGATATCTGATGTCTATGTGTTTGGTTTTAGAATATTGAACAGGATTGTCAGTGATAAACATGGCAGCAGAATTGTCTATGTGTATGGGTGTTTTGAGAAAATTGAAGCCATAAGCAAGCATTTGGTTTTGAATCCAAAGCACTTGAGAACAACATACAGAAGCAAGTATATATTCTATTTCAGCTGTTGACACAGACACATTTGTTTTTTCTTGCACTGTAAGGAGATCAATCTTGATCCAAGAAACTAAAAAACTCCTGTTGTGGATTTTCTATTTTGATTGCATCCACCAACACATAGCTGCTTCTACATTCTGTTCTCAAGTGCTTTGGATTCAAAACCAAATGCTTGATTATGGTTTTAATTTTCTCAAAACACCCATACACATAGACAATTCCCTCTGCCATGTTTATCATTGACAATCCTGTTCAACATTCTAAAACCAAACACATATACATCAAATATCACTTTTTGAGAGATTGTGTAGAAAACGGATTGATAAAGTTGATCAAAGTTCATATAGACAATCAATTGGCTGACCTTTCTACCAAACCATTTGATTCAACAAGATTTGAATTTCTGGTTCAGTCACTTGGTATGATCAACTATGAAGCAAACAAGTGATGTTTTTCAAAAATTAACATCAAACAAGCTTGATTTTGTTAAAGTACACATATGATATCAAACATAAACTCTTTCAAAACCAAGTTATCAAACACACATTCAGGTTTTCCAAATACCAAACAAGGTTGAATCATACAAGACATCACCTGAGATATGATAGTACACTAGTTTAATTCTTCACTTGAGTCCTTTTCCACTCATAAAGACTGACCATACTTTGTTTGATGTGTGGATAAGCTTAGCATGGGACACATAACATCACATACAACAGTGAAGAGCTAAAAACTCATGATTGTGTGGTAAGCAAACACACATCTTGGTTTATGGTAAGTATTGGTCTATCCAATATAAATTGCTTGTAAAGTAACTGCTTTACACCAAGTGAAACAGTTTATAAATTGCTCAATCATACAAGTCTTTCCTTTCTTATGATTATCATAGACCTGGAGTACACTCAGTCATTCTTTGTTATGCTGAGCATAGACCTGAATGACCTAAATTGTGATCCCAAAAGATTCCGTAATGGAACACATCCTTTTTGGATGAACAATCAATAAAGTCTTTTAGACTACATTCCTAGTGAATGAATCAAAAGAATCCCAAAGTGGAGCACCTTCTAAAGTGAAGAGAAAAAAATCCCAATATGGATCAAACGAAATAAAAATCGGAGACTCAACCTTGATACCATCCAAGCCCGACCCAGAATAACCTTAACCTCAACAAGGATCAAATTGAGCATTTATACTCCTACGTAACTACGTCAAAAGTACTGCAAGTGCTTTCGAGTATATTTTGATTAGGATTGATATTTACATACAAATGGGTGTGGGGTACATATATATCATATCAATACACCCAAACCATGATAAATCGCTCACTGTTTCAATCAATCATTAATACCACGCATGAGTTTAAGTGGAAAACAATATCTACAATCAACGTTGTATTAGTCTATGTCTATTCTCAAAATCATCCAAACAACTCAGTGAGAAATTATGACTAGTATAATCTCATGTCATATACAAATGATTCCAGTCACAAGCATTCAATACATACATTCTGTGTTAGATGATGTTCTATCACTCTAACAAAAGATATCATACAAACAATTATTTTGAACTTTGCAAAATTTCCATAACCAATTCAAATTTTTGTCATCTTGTAAAATATGCAAAAATTTAGGGGGAGAAAAATGAACATGGAAATATCAAAGTCAGCAAAACATGTTCATAATCAGACAAAATTTTTTTATAAAGACTTGTCAAGCAAGCACTCAAATATAGCAGTTTGACACATATACATACGCACTTCATTGCACAATATTACTTGTGAGTGATATTTTAACATCCATATATTGATATTGTTAAAATTTCAAAATTTTAACATAAATTTTAAACGAACATGTTGACTCAAACAAGTGTCAACAAACAAATTTTACTTCAGAAGAAAACACTTCAAAACAAACAAAAGTTTAAATTTTAGACAACTATTGTCACAGCGGACATACAAACATACATGCGTTGTAGCCATAGTAACCATCAACATTCAATGAACACACAAGTGTTCCCAACGCATGATGTGAATAAGACATCCGCTGTGAATATAGTACCATTATACAACGCATGACAATGTAGTCATCCGTTGTGAGAGTGTTGAAATCATTCAAAAATCACAAAGCGTATGAACAAATGTTCATCAGCTTTGGAAACAGTGATCAGCCACAACGCATGACAAAGTAGTCATGCGTTATGAACATAGTCAAACAAGTCAAAGGATCCACAACGTATGACCAACTGGTCATCCGTTGTATACTCAGTCAAATAGTCAAAGGGTTAACAATGTACAGTTTAAGATTGTACAGCGGATTCACTGTTCACACTGCGCATGTATAACTCACAGCGGACAGCTTAAAATAAAATTTTAAGTTTACTATTTATACAATAGACATACAAATTGTATGCAAAGTGGACGTACACTTTGTTCGTTGTATATATAGTTCCATACTTGTGACTTCTCATTCATCAAGAGTAAGAGAGAGAAAAATCAAAAATTCTAAACGTTAAAAATTCCTCTAAACCCTTTAAACCCCTCTTCGATTCTAAACCTAAAATCTATTTGATTTCTCTTCTGATTTACAATCAAATTGGTACAACAACATGTTTCTAATCATCAAACATCCATTAAAACATCTTGTTATGTGATTCTGATTCAAACATTGTTTGACCTAAGTTGAAATTTGGAACGAAATCAAAACATGAATCTGTTGATGTTTTAAACAAAATCAAACACAGAATATGTGTTATATAACCTTAGTCGAATGTGTATTGACTATTGATTTGATGTAACTTGATTAAGTGCTCATCAAGTTTATGAACAGTCATAATGTTCATGCCAAAATCAGTCAAAATTGATTTTTGATCTTCAAAATTGTTTAACACTTAAATTTGTTATAACTTGTCAAACATTTTCAAAAATCAGTTGCACACATACATAATCAGTTGATTTGGCATACATTCATCACAACATTAAATGCACAAGCATTCAATGTGCATTCATTGAAAGATTTGACTTTAACAGTCAAACTTAAATCTTCAAGTTGAGTTATTAAGAAATGAAATCAGTGTATAATATGACATAAACAGCTCATTGTGATAACACAATCACAATACAAAATAATTTGGATCAAAACAAATTGAATCAAACAAGATCTACATGATCAAAATTGACCAAATTTTGACTTTTAAGAAGTCAAATTGATTTATCTTTTAATGTCAATCAAATATACACTTAAACATATCACAAGTGATAAGCATACATATGACACCATTCCTTAACAATCTCAACAACTCAGTGAACACTTGATCAACATTTCATCATTTCAAACATCATACATCATTATCACACAAGTTACTAACATATTTTTCTTCTTTATTACAGATATGGCAAATCTAGTATTTGTTAGAGATCATAATCTTTGTGCATTTCTTGACCCTAATTCACCTAAGGCTGAAAACTAAAGAAATATCATTCAAGCCATTAGACAGACAAGGCTGGGTCATGCTACGACAGCAAGACCAGAAATATTTGAAGATCACATTGCCCAATTCCGGACTCATGCTCATCTGGAGCAAGCTCAAGGTCAACAAGTAGCTGTGTCTACAATACATGATTATCAAATCACTATTTCAGAAGAAGTGATTAGAAGAGTACTTTAGTTGGGTGATGAAGAAGCCCAAGGCCCAATAGAATTTGATGAGAACTATGTTCTCCATGTCTTTAGACAAATTTGTTATACTGGTACAATTGAGAGAAAACAAATCAAGAAGTCATACATGTGTGCACAATTTAGATTCCTCATGCATACATACCAAAAGACCATGACTAATAGAAAGACAGGTTGGGATGCTACTTCTTTAAGAAGTTCCTATGCTATTGCAAGTATCATAGCAAGGAGAACATTCAACTTTGCAGCTCAAATCCTCAATGGAATGATCTACAACTTAATAAATTTGAGGAACAAGTTTCACATGTATCCAAGATTCCTACAGATGATCATTGGTGATCTTTTGCCAAACATACCAAGTGAGGGTGCTACATTCCAACCAGTTCATTTTAATGAACATGTATGTCCAAGAATCAAATCAAGCCTCTATCATGGAGCTGAAGTGCCAGTACCTCCCCAAATGATCAATCATGAAATCCCTATTCCTGATGTCTTCTTAAGGATTCCAGGACAAGGAGAACCAAACATGTTGTTTCAAAACATTATTCATCAACAGCCAATCATTTAACCTGCACCCATCATACAAGAAGAATAACAAGCTGCTCCTATTCAAGAACAAATCAATGAGCAAGAACAAGCACAAGAAGAAACACAAGAACAAGAACATCTTCATTTTGAACATCACATGCCTTTTCCATTACAAAGCCCAAACCTTTCTAATCAACAAACATTATCATCTCTATTGAAAGATATCAATGCTTCACTAGAATAACAAGCAACTAAACAAGAAGAAGTTGGCACATCATCACAACATGAGCAAGATCAAGCAGAACCAAGAGCTCATGATGAGCAAATACAAGGTGAAGAACAAATAAGTGAAATTCCAACTAAGGAAGACATTAAGTACTCAAAAGCGTTTCTATTCACTGAGTAAGCTAATTGAAAGGTCAAACAATAGAGCTAAAAGATTAAAAGAAAAGCTCAAGAGCAAAGATAAAGAGATAGAAAAGCTCAAAGCAGATCAAAAAGCTCAGAAGTTGATTGTTCAATTTCTTGAACAACAACTTGAACAATCAAAAGATGAAGTTAAGATGAAAGTCCAACAGCTTGACAGTGGAAGGCTGGACATAGCATATCTGACTTAACAGAGAGATGATAAAGAAAAATAAAAATTGATGAACCGAAAAGAATAATATCTGAGAAAGGTGAAAAGATAAAGAGGCCAAACAGAGAGTTGTTGTATGCAGACACTCACTTGAATGAGGAAGAACATTTAAAAGGTCAAGAACAAGACCTGAGTGATGAGTTTGTGGATCAGATAATGTCTCAAGCTGAAGAAATCAGCATAGGGAAATCTAAAAAGACTATCATCATCCCTAAGGAGACTTATTATATGAATCAACTTTTTAGTGAGGCTAATCCATTTGTAAACATTCACTACTCACCTATCCTTAGACTGCATTTTCATACTCCTCACAATCAAACTACTAAAACTAGCATTGTTCTTGTCAATCCATTGTCAGAAAAACAAAAAAAGCTGATTAGACAGTGTGCACAGTCATTGAATGTGCAAACTGATTCATTCAAGCATCATCATCATTTTTGAAACCCCTCAAAACATACTCAAGAAAGAGAAAAAGGCAGTACTTGGCTGTCCTAGTTAAAGAAAAAGAACAGGTGGTTGAACAAGATGAACAAAAATCTCCTCCTCTTAAACTTTTAAAACTCAAATCAGAACCAGTTGAAGAAAAGGAAATCAAACAGAAAGAATCAGAAGCCACTGTTCTAGAAGAAGGTGAAATAGATCAAACACAAGATCAGCAATCAGAGCCCATTATCATTTTTAGTGATTCTGATGAAGAAGATAAAGAAAGGGATAAAACTGAAATGCAACACATTCAAGACTTATTCCCTGATGATCCAGAAACGTTAATAGGAATTGAGCTAGCAACAAGAGGCTTTCCCTATGATACATTCGAGAATCTTAATCTGTCTGAGGTTAAAGAGTTGCTCAAAGACTTTCAAGAAGTAATGAAAAATGAGTTAGAGCAAACATACAAGAGATACAAAGAGATCAAGGATCAACAAGAGTTTCAGAAAAATCTGCCTAAAGATCCTCAACTAGAGAAAATGACCTACTCCCAGGTTAAAAGTTGGTTGAGTCACACAAGAGTACCATACAGGTCATATGCAGGAAGATCTATTTCTGAAATGAAAGAAATGGCTAAAGAGATATACCAGAACATGCTTGCAAATGCACTAAAGCCACGGATCACTAGACCATATCCTGCATCTTCTCTATCAACATATCATCAAGCTCCACCTTAGCTTCATCCTATAGAAGAACCAAGACAATTCATGCCTCACAGGGTATGGCCTGAAGGCAATGAGGTGAGGGAGATGATAAATGAAAACACAAATTTTGTTAAGTTGTATGACAGAATAACACTCAGTGCTTCTACAAATGAAAGAAAGATAATTGCATGGAAATATGATGAAGTATGGGATGTTGTGCTAATTAAAAGAATATGGCCTTGTCCAGTACTTATCATTAATATCCCAACTGAGATCTCTGAGCTATGAAGATAGATTGGACCTAATGCAATTGAGGATGGTCAATCACACCAATAATCCCAAGGGAGTAGACTTCTTTCATATTCTCAAATCATACATGAACAGACAATATCATGAACTTAAAAGAAAAGCAGATAGAGAAGATAAGCTTCATATTAAAAAACTTAGAAGAGAACAAAAAGCTTCAGGAATACAAACAGAACAAGATGATGAAAACATTGACTCAGAATTGCTAGAAAGGGTTAGTTACCCTATGAGGCCATCTGATCTGAAATTGATTAATGAAGAAGATTGATGGTAATCAATACAATCATCCAATCATCAAATGGTATTATGATAAAGCACATTTTGAAGTTGTGTTGGAATGAAAGCTTGAAGGGAAAGAAATAGCTGGCATAAGACTATTTGATCCTATTAAGATCAAGCTGCTACATCCATCATATGCTTCATTGTTAAAGATAAAGACATTCCCTACTATAGAAGATGTGCTATGCAAGGGAGATTGCTGTTATTTTATTCATATGTTAAGAATATTAGGCATAGTTTATGTGAATGCAGCTCTTAAACAAAGACTGGAAACCAAACAACAACCATTAACACATATTGAAGGGATAATAGGCATGAGAATATCATAAAACAACAATCTTGAGATACTTAAGGGCAATCATGTTGTAACCACTCTGGTTAGCAACATTGATGTGCAAAGCCTAGACCAATCAACACTGGAACAGCTGGTTCATTTAATAATAGAGAGCAAATATGAAAACCAGAAAAGTGTTGTTAACTCTTTTGTTGAGCATATAGTCAACTGCAGAAATACACCAAGGATCACTCTACTAACAGATCAAGTGAAACAAGCTAAAAAGGATCAAGCAATTGAGAAAGATGTTGAAGAATCCTTGAAGACTACTTCTGAAGTTCAAAGGATTGTAGAAGAAGCTGGTCCATCTCATTCATAAAGGTTTCTAATATAGACACAGACAAAAATAAACAAACATGTGTTACATATTTTCAAAACCCCTCCAAATACTTAGAGCTCGATGACGGTTTTTTGTATAGAACTAAAAGAATTGAAGATTGAGAGAAAGTTAAAGAAGATAGAGAATTAAGAATTAAAAAAATTAAATAACTAAGAAACTAATATTTTCCGGATCCTAATAAACAAACCACATAAAAGTTTGAAACCGAAGCTTTTATCTTTGAGCTGTACAAAAGAGTCTTTTCTTTGAAACCTTTTTTTTTAAACGTGGTATTTTGAGAAGATATATTTTGGAATGTTTTTAGACCCCTTTAAACTTAAAACCCCTCCAAGTATATTTTTCCAACCGCCACTAAAGACAACTTTTCTACTAGTGCACAACTATGCTCGGGTAAAAGTGTGTGATCTTAATAACAGGCTCTCCACCGAGCTACACAATTAATGTTGTAGACGCATGATTGATCCTCTGCTGAGTTGTTTTTTTATGTTTACTTTAAAGACAATAACACATTTCTTTTCAATTTTTGTTCTCTTGCATGCCTCTTTCTCCCTATTCTTCTTTTCCTTTCACCATCTCAGGTACCCATTCTCTATTTTTCTTCTTTTGTTTTTCTTTTAACGTTCACAATAACCTTCATTTGTTCTCACCTCTTGTTTTCTTTTATCGATTTCTATAATTAATGAAAGAGATATATGAAAGCTAAGTTTGATAATTAGATGAAGAAATATTAGTTTGATGTGAGCAATGACCATTGGTTTTGGTTTTTTGATTTAAACTAATGATACATAATATAATGCACTAATAATACACTACTACACAAAACTAGCGAATGGGTTCTGTGCTTGATTCCTCTTAGCGAAGGGGTTTGTTTAGTATTACTAAACTTTGGGACATCAATTGTGCATTTAAGGTAGTTTTATTTGGCAAAATCAAAATTTTCTAGCTTTGTATTAGAACTTGTTTATGCAACTTGAGTGAGAGAGAGAGAGAGGGGGAGGGGGGGGGGGGGGGGGGGGGGGGGGGGGGGGGGGGGGGGGGGGGGGGGGGGGGGGGAGAAGTGATTGGCAATGGTTCAAAAGAGTGCAGAAGGTTTATTTTTTCTTTAACAGGAATGATATATGTGCCATTTCTATAACTTCTATTTTCCACTTTGTTTTCATAGTTTTGAGTTCCTCTACACCATGTGTTTTATTTGATGATTTTATTCTAAACTTTGTTATGTTTTTCCGTTTAAAATTATTTGGATAGAGAATCTTGAATCAATGATTGTTGGATCAATTGACTCATAAATCCTCTTGACACCACTTGTCTGGATTGAGTTAGAAAATTTCATTGATTGTAATGGAATCTTAAGAAGCACAATACTAATAAATCAAGAACACTAAGAAATACTCAAGAGTTGTTCAACATCTATTAGTTCAGGTCGCAATCACATACCAAAAACCCAACTAAGGCCACTATTCCACTAAACCTTGGACATTTTCACTACTTGCTAAATACTAATACTAATTCTAATTAAAAACTTGTTACATACTTTAAACCAAACATGACTCAAATACTAGACGCGTGACCCATAACTTGACCCAACTTGACTCACTTGTATAGTGTAGTGGCATATATGCTAGTTGAGACAATTTGGAGGTTAGATAAGTTAGTCACACCTCCACTTGTACTAGCTCAATTACGCACTCTCATTAGGGTTTGTATATATAGGAATGAAATGTATTGTACTATATTGAGTTAGTGATGATACTAGATTTCGTATGAGAGTCTGTGTCAGCCAGCTGATTTCTCTCTCGAGCTCTCTTCTTCTTTGGTCAAATTTTCAGCCAATTCATCTTCCGTGTTTTCTTCTTGATTTCTTAAACTATATCTGTTTTATAATGAAAACCATGGCAGTTACAAGGAATCATAACCAGTCCATCAGATTTATCAAAACCAAATAAGAATCTAATGTCTCATTAGATAAATATTACAACATTTGTCATAAATAAAACCTATGAACAAGATTTCTTAGCATGGAAACATCATATTCTTAACATATTATATTATAGACCATTGATCTATTTCAATTTCTCAATAAAAACTTACGGAATTCAGTAGTTGGTTCACCAAATTGGAAGACTTGGAAAGGAACAAATGCATATGTTACATTTTTTTATCGCAAGTATTGCTCCTCCATTTGCACGTATTGCAATTAGAAGTTAAATTGCTTTGTGTCATTTAGTTCATTGATAAATCCATGAGAATCAGGCTCTACACGAGTGTAGGGTAAGGATACGCACTTTAGATCCCAAAGCAATTCAGCCTCTTCTTGGACCCTACACAAAGAAAGAATTAAGACAAGCGTAGGGTATGCCCAATAAATACTTACACAATGGTTGGATTGTGCCATGTTAATGAAGGCTTATTCTATTTGCATAGTAGCGGGTTCGGGGATTTTTTTCAATGGAGTCGTTATTTTTAAATGCTCCAATTATATAGAAATATATATAAAAGTTATTGGGTTTGTTTGTGTTGGATCATGTTGATCATATAATAATAATAAGATAGAATAACAAAAAAACATCATCATATGAATGTAAAATGAACATAATATAAAAACGATAGTTTTACAAATTGATATAAACATCTTATAGTCGTTCCCTATGAATTTTCATTTTTTAAAAAATGTTGCATTACATTTTTTGTAGAAGCTTATTAAAATAACTCTTTCAATATAATAAATGCAAGAATCGTTCATGTATTAACCACCCATCCGATTACGCAACTCCGTCATCACATGCTTTATTGAGAAAAGATTTCTTCAAAACACAAACCAATTGATTATATACAATCCCTTAAGTGATAAGTCTTGAGTCTTGTCTTTCGATCGCCTAATCGTCTCTTCTAACTCTTTAGTTTTGATTGCAATTTGCAAGTCTATTTTTTAGGTTTGTTTTTGGAGTGAGCTAATTTTACTTAATTAATTCATAGGTTTTATGAGTATTTAACGGGAGTGAGCTTGTTTAGTTATTTAATTAATTAACTCATAGATTTTTTTATTTTTAAGTTTTGGGTTTATATGTAATTTTTTATAACTAATGGAGTCACCTATAATGGAGTCACTTGAAAAACTTGTATATACCTCTTCATATACGCGTGAAAATTCACTGTTGTCTTGTGACTCCGGGCCGTCCAAGCTAAGTCCGCCTATGTATCTGTATGTTCTCTCTCGCCAAGCACAACTACGCACTTAATTTCACTTCCTAAAATATATAATACTATTGAGTATTAATGAATTTCACAATACGGGATAGAAACAATGGCCTATTCACTTACGCCCGTCGATGAACCGATATGAAAAGTCGGCACTCATTTTACAACTGTTAAAGGGATTAAATCTAGAACTTGATATGTTTATACTCAACATCACGAATAGTGATTTTCGAAGAACTTTTACCAACTCAATTGTAAAGTACTTACCTATGAGACCAGACGATCACAACATTTTTTGGTTCGTTAGTTGAAAACTTAAGCGTCGTTTGGTCTATTGAATGTTTTCAAAGGGAATTGAAAATGGAATTTGAATTGAAATTGTAATGTTTTTTTTTTTGTTTTTTTTTCATATTTTCTATCATGTTTGGTTGGTAAATATTAGAAAAATATTAGAATGTTAATAAATGAGGACAAAATTACTATTATTTTACCCACCCTTGCCAATTGTTTACTTCCCCAACATCTCCATTGTTACGCTTGAAGCTTCAATCCATCAAAACTCCAAAATTGTTGTTCATTTGGTAATCTTACACCAAATCGTTGTTCACCTACATCATCTTCTATACCAAAGTAGGTTTTAGGGTGTGACGACATTTTGATCGAGCCTCAATCTGATCATCTTCATTCCACGCCTGCACCAAAACTTCAATGTTAATTTTCTACACCAAAATCGATGTTATCAGTGAGTTTTTATTTTATATTTTGTTTATGATTTGATTTTGATTTTAATTTGGATTATATGTTGATTTCACATATTATTTTGGTCAACATTTTTGTGTGAGGTCATCAATTTGGATTTTGATGTTTAGATGATCAAAAATGGTTAGGTTCGTTCAAAATTTGGGTTTTACATTTTTGATGAACTGAATTTCATATATGTTTGGTTCATATGGATTTTGGGTTTTGATGATCTTATACTTTTAACTAGAAATTTTAATTGTGTTTTTGGGATTTTTATGGTGTTAGGTTATTTTGGTATACTTTAGACATTTCATAGAAATGTTTACAATTCCATATAAGTAGGACGGAATTTGAATTCAATTGAGTAAAGAAAAAATTTGAATTCTAATTTTATCATGTGCCAACCAAACATGATTTTTCTAGATACTTTCAAAATCCGATTTTGATTTCCGTGAATTCTGTGAACCAAACACAACCTTAGTGACTCTACTTATGAATTTGAATAGTGATGAGAATGGTGCTTCAAAGGTCCTAAACTATTAGATTTGCCACCACTAGTAGAAAAATGGGTTTTAGTAGCGGTTATAATTATTCTTTAAGGCTGTTTCAAACAGTTTAAAAATAGGACTTCAATTTTTATAAGAGCATTGATATAACTTCTACAAATGGATGTACTTTTATAGGTAAATTCTAATGATCTCATTATGGTTTTACATATCACGCTCCAAAAGAACAATAAATTTATTTTATAATTTTTTCATGATACGCAAAAAGGCTCCGAATACTTGTTACATCTGGATAGTATATATAGATGTTTTTCCTTTGTATTTCATTATATGTGTTCATTTTGTAAAATTTCTCTCAAGATGAGAGAGCAGGTAGTTGTGTGATAGGCTGCTCCAGGGGTGCTCACCTCGAGTGGATCGAGCTTAAACGACATAAACTTCTTTGGTATTATAGTCATCTGATTAATAATATTCGTTTGAGTTCATATAAAGTTCATTGTTATTATACACGCACACATCCGTCTTAAATTTGATTATCCAGTGAAAAAATATGTGGATTTGATCGATATGAGGACTTTACAGTCTTCTTTTTTTGTTATTTTTGGTTGCTGCAAGCTCTCTTGATCATTTTTGTTTCTTAGTCTTTCTTGCCTTTTTAGCTTTGACGTCAAGTTCATTTTAATCCTTCAATTTCATTTTTTTTATTTCTTTAAGCTATCTTATGCTCAACAATTTACTAAAGCCATCCTGTTTCTTGGATGGTTCATCTGTTAATATCTTCTAGCTTCATAAGGAAGTCTTTAAGTGTAAGATCTTGATTCCTTATCTAGTGGCAACTTACACATATTTGTCTTAGCTCATAATGTGTATGTGAGCTTAGATCAATCTTTCTCCATTGGAATTTATAATTATGGATTTTAATAGCTTCTTCAAGATGTATTTGAACATATGGCATGGATCTTTCTTATTGGTGTATTGAGGTGCTTACACATTAGTTTCTACCATGCAATTTATTATTACATGTGCTTTGTAGTGGATTTCTCTATTTCTTACATGAAAGTGATACTGAAGTACATGTGTTATACTCATCTGTTGTTGGTAGATGAATAGCTTATGTAAGCTTTCTTTGTTAGCTTCACAAATGTGATAGGCTTGATCATTGTGCTTGACTTGTAAACTTTTCAACAGCTCTAATGCATTTCTTTAATTCAAGTGGCACATTCTTTTCACTTTTAATTATATCATCTTTTGAGATATCAAAATCTTAAACTTTAACATTCTCATCCACACCGAAAGAAGGATCAACAGTTACAAATGGTTTAAGATAAATGTATACAAGTGGTGTTTCAACAGTCATATACCGCAAACCTATTTTAGATTGATACAACTTTTGGGAGTTCTCAACGAAAGCAAGTAAATTTCTCAGATTTTTCTAGTTGAACATTGTATTTGTCTACATAGGATTTGCTATTGCTAGATCATCCTATACAGACTTCAATCTCAATAGAAGATTATCAAGATTGGTTTACAAATTTGTTTGCACATGTTTAAAAAAATGAAACAATTTTCCATAGATCTATTGATCTATTGTTTCTGATCTTTGTTAAACTTTTGAAAGTCAGATTTTAAAATGTTAACTGATTCAACTTCATTTAACATTCATAGAATATTATTTATATACATGTTTAACTTAGCAATGTATTCAAGAGTGCAACAAGGTTCAAGAGTTACCTGAGATGAATGTTCTAAGCTTCTTGCCATAAGAGCATTCTTGATATGTGTGAAATCTTCGATCTAAAATCTCTAGTCAATGTTCTCCTCATATATTTCTATTGCAAAAGTGTGTTTTGCCAAAAGGAAGGTTTGTAACTAGATTGAGGTTTGAAATTAGAAGAGTTTAGGGGAGGAGGATTGGACTTTGCTATTTTGCAATTTATGGTAAAATGATCCATTAGGTTATAGTTATAACGCTTCAGCTTGCTTTTATCTCATGCAAAACCAAATCTCTCAACCTTTGGGACTTCTTTCTTGTTCTTTATTGAAATTGCATAGCCCTAAAACAGATCATGGATATTTTATAGTTGATATCAACTTCTTCTAGATCATCATGATGAATACATTGAAGAACTTCTTTTAAAAGTTGAAAGAAGTTTGGTTATTTAGAGACAAAAGTTGTATTGGTATAGGTTGAGGTATGAGATGAGCAAGATGAAAATGGTGATGAGCTTCAACTTCTGAATGGTAATACGGAGGGACCTTGGCAGTTGATGATTTAGGGCACGTGATCACTTGTATTTGATGATTCACAATCGAAGTTCGACGATGAAATAATTAAGATTGGTTGAATTCATGGATAGAGACATGAGAGCTAAGGATATTGATGAATTGGATCTACAAATGGATCTACCAAGCGCTTCTTCATTAGCATATATTTCCATTAGAGAAGCAGTTAGCATGCGATAAAGATCCTTTAGCTGTAGAGTCCTAAGTGCAAGGATTATTCAAGAGGCTGATGCACTCAAAACAGTCAGTGTGTCTCCTGCATGCATGCACCTTGTGCATGGTAGAAGTTACTTCGAAAGTTTTACACTCTACAAGAAAATTACACAAGTGTAAAATCTTCCGAAGCCACAAGACCAATTCTTCCGAAACCAAAGATGAAGTCTTTCGAAGCTTAGAAGACAAAGTCTTCCGAAGCCTCAAAGTTAGAAGACTGATTTCTTTCGAATACAGAGAAGACATGCTCTCTGTGATCAACAACTTTTCAGAAAAGCTGACCAACTTTTCGCTGCCACTCTGCAGGCTCACCAACTTTACATAAGTTGGTGAAAAAGTTCGTGCTTTAGGAAGCTGTGGATTAAGGTCTTGAGTCTGTAACTTTCTACTTTATGTACTTTTATCCTTTTTGTATTATAATAGGATGTGAGCTATGGCATGTCATAGTCACATGTCAAAAGGCAATCTACCTTTTGACTTTTGATTGATCTTGTTGTCTAGATTAGTGATTCCAGCTAACTTTCAAAGTATGGCCGGCTGTCGGAGGTAGTATAAAGTATCTCAGGCTCTTGTATTTTTATGTATGCTTCATAACGCTTGTAATAGAACTTCAGAGCAATATACATCTTCCTTGAAAACCAATTATCTTGTTTTTGAGCTTTCCGTCTCTTGTGTTATTCTAGTATCATATTAACCTGCCAGTTCCCTATTTGATCTGTTAAGTGTTCTAAGTCTCTCCTCATTGTGAAAACTGAGTTGCTCACCCTTCAAACGGTCCTGCACTAAGATTCTGGGTCCTTATGATAACATTAGTATAGAGTGTCCAAGCTTTTGGAATAGATCTCATGAATTTCTTAATGACATCATTCTTGTCAATGGTGATTTCAGCTTCTTGCATGGCATCCAGCAACTTAAAATATCTAAGATATGTTGCAGTTATTGTTTATTGCATGGCATCCATCAATTAAAAATATATAATATATGTTGCAGTAATTGCTTGATAAGGAAGACAAAAATAAATGCTCAAATTTCTTCTTTAGAACATATATTTTGTTCTATTTCAGCTCTCCGATTCTTTCATATGTTGACTTCAAAGCATTCCACAAAGTCTTGGTTGTTTTATGCTTATTTAACCCATGGATGATACATTTTTGGATACACATTTTCATTAGCCATAATGCTTTAGCATCAACCTCCATTTTCTTCATATCTTAATTAGAATAGTTGGTGGTATCTTTAGTAATCATGCCACCTCTTTCGCTAGAAGCATTAACCAGTAGAACATATGGTGCATTCACAAAGGAGCTTCATAGTTTTTATTATAGGTTCCTTAGGAAACCTCGATTATAATCTTTCACGTATCAAACATATTCGATGAGAAATGGGAGGCTTAGTCTAAGTAGCATTTTCTACACAAAAAAAATCCTAATCTCTCTTCTCTTTACCTCTCGCCCCCTCCCTAGGACACCGACCACCATCGTCGCCATCAGTGCTACTATCACCCCTATACCACTACAGTTGTGCTACCATTATTGATACAATTAGTGTTTACCAGCCAAACAACTTTTTTAATCGAAGGAATTTGATTGTGGAAGGTTTCATGTTTCACCAAATATAGCGACTAGATTTGTTGATAGTCGTATTCTCAATTGGTTTGTTGTCTTATTCTTGAGAGGTATGATTCTAAACCTAACTATGGTTGTTTTGTTCTTTACACTTATGACGGACAATATTGATTTTGACCTAGTTCTTCATATCTTAATTAGAATACTTGGTGGTATCTTCTAGAATCATGCCACCGCTTTCGCTAGAAGCTTTAACCAGTAGAACATATGGTCCATTCACAAACGAGCTTCATAGTTTTCTTATGGGTTCCTTAGGAAACCTCCGTTATAATCTTTCGCGTATCAAACACATTTGATGAGAACATGGGAGGCTTAGTCTGAGTACCATTTTCTACACAAAAAAAAAATCCTAATCTCTCTTCTCTTTACCTCTCGCCCCTTTCCTAGGCCACCGACCACCATCATCACCATCAGCGCTTCTAGCACCCCTATACCACTACAGTTGTGCTACCATTATTGATACGATTAGTGTTTACTGGTCAGACAACTTTTTTAATTGAAGGAATTTGATTGTGGAAGGATTCATGTTTCAACAAGTCTAGCGACTAGATTTGTTGATAGTGGTATTCTCGATTGGTTTGTTGTCTTATTCTTGAGAGGTATAATTCTAAACCTAACTATGATTGTTTTGTTCTTTAGACTTATGAGGGACAATCTTGGTTTTGACCTAGAATGGCTCATACAAATATATTTTGTTGGACCCTGAAAGGATTATACATGCCAATTTAAGAGCTGGTTGAATGATGTTCTTTTGAAAACTCCCACAAGTCCAAGAAGATATGCGGGTGAACAAATAGAAGAATCAAGCCAAGTATCGGCTATCCACATTAGTGTATGTGGATGACCAAAGAACAAATGCTGACAAGTATTTGTTCATCCGCATTTCCAAATGCGGATAGTTAGAACAAATACGGCCAAGTATTTGTTCATCCGCATTAACCAATGCGGATGTTCAAAGACAAATGCTTAAGTTCATCCGCATTTTCCAATGGTGATGAACATACTTAATGCTGAAGACCAACAGAAGAAATGCTGATGAAGATCAAGGCATCCGCATTAGTTAATGCGGATGAACAACTACAAATGCTGATTACTTTTTGTACTTAAACTAGTATTCTGATGTATAGTTGTCAGGGTAGATTAGTCATTTTGTACAGGCAGAATGTCAGCCTATAAATAGAATAGAATACCCTACTTTTGTAAGTTTTTGATTGTAAGTTTTCTTAGTACTCAAGTTTTGAGGTTTTAATATTTTGAAGTCACTGTATTGAAAACCATAGCACCCACTGTAACTTGTTTTACTACAATCAATATATAAAGTATTTATGAGTATTTTCAGCATTTAATGTTCTTTGATTCTGTATTTCCGCTACTTAATCATTGACTCAATCATAATATTCGATCCTAGTTGAAGTCACATCAACTGGGAATTCCATTCTCGGATCCTGTCATATTTCATTGCGATTTTGAAATATGTTTTGAAACCCATGTATGAAACCAAACATTTTTATGGGCTCACGAAACAAAATGTTTAAAAAACTTATATTATTTTTATATATATAAATACCATGACTGTCTTAAATTTTTATCAATTAAATTAACAAAGATTGTTACTCCCACACATTGTGTACATTCATCAAGAAAAATTCTAATATGTTTTATGTTACTTAGAAATATCTCAACTGACATGAAGATCTTTGAATATATTTAAAACTAGGTTGGTTCTGCACGCGCGTTGCGTGGGGAAAACCATGATGTGTTTTAATTAACGTGCAGTAATGAAAAAATTGATCAAATTCCTATGCAAATCATACATTCGATAATATCATACAGACACATCAAACATATATGCTACTAGTTTGTACATGACCATTCAATGTAAACATTAAGAATTTTAAATGACATGTAAATCCATTATGAATCCAACATAATCCAAACCCACATGCTGATGAAGTTTTTATAAAAGGCGGACTTCTTTTTGGAAGGTAACCACTAATCATGTCTTAATTTATACCAATTTTTGAACACTTGTTGATAACTTAATGAAACAACGGGGGACATAATTTGCCATTAAAAGGTGAAAATTGGAAACATAGGATAGCGCTTTACACCGAAGACATTTGACGTTGTTAAGTGACATAACAAAAGTGCATGAAACATATATTCATTTGAAGTGTTACATAAACCCATTTTACAAAGCCCATACACTAATGAAACCATATTGCATTTGTACCTAAAGTATTTTTTACTTGCAAAAACGCTGTATGTGGCAAAAATTGATCCGCATACATAGGTGATGGATCAACTAATTTTAGATTTTACCAGCTTAGACACATAATAATCAGCGTTTAAGAATTATACTTTCTTAAACTAACCTTTTTTCCTTTGTTGTTGTAAAATTATCTTTGAATAATAAACAATAGAGCATTCTTAAGTTGCAATGTTTAATGCTAAGCTACAAAACTTAAGGAAAAAGGTCAAACGGTAAAACATTATGTAAGGTTATAGAAAGGTTGATGCACCCAAAACAATCTAAGTGCTTCCTGCATGCATGCACTTAGTATATAGTAGAAGTTGCTTCGGAAGTTTTACACTCTGCACAGAAGATTATTCTAAGTTTAAAATCTTCCGAAGCCAAAGACCAAATCTTCCGAACCAAAAGATAAAGTCTTCCGAAGCTTAAACGATAAAGTCTTTTGAAGCCATCAACATAGAAGACAGATTTCTTCCGAGGACAGAGAAGACATGCTTTCTCTGATCTACTTTTTCAGAAAGCTGACCAACTTTTCGCTGCCACTCTGAAGACCCACCAACTTGCATAAGTTGGTGAAAAGCTCCATGCTTTTGCAAACTGTAGATTATGGTTCTGAGTCTATAACTTTCTACTTTATGTACTTCTATCCTTTTTGTAATATATTAGGATGTGAGCTATGGCATGTCATAGTCACTAGTCAAAAGGCAATCTGCCTTTTGACTTTGCATTGATCTTGTTGTCTAGATTAGTGTTTCCAGCTCGCCTTCAAAGTATGGCCGGTTGTAGGATGTACGATAAAGTATCTCATTTCCTTGTATCTTTCCTTATGCTTTGTGTCACTTGTAAAAGAACTTGAAAGTAATATACTTATTCCTTGAAAACCATACTCAGTTGTTCTTAGTTCTTTCTCATTGTTACAGTTCCCTATTTGATCTGTTAAGTGTTCTAACTCTCTCCTTATTATGAGACAGATTGTATTGACCCCTTCAACGGTCCTACACTACTATTTACTCGAACCACATGGCCGAATTCTGGGCCAATGGTCAAAGCGACATGCTTAATGGAGAAAGGGTTTTCAGATCAACAATCTGTGGGCAAGATCTTGTTATCAGGGAAAGAACCATGAGGGAGCATCTGGAGCTTCATGATGAAGGCGCCCCTACTGAATTCCCCAAGTCTGATTTGGAGGACACTTACACTCAGATGGGCTACGGTGGTGATGTGAGTAAGTCAACCGTATACAATTTCAACTTTTCCTACAACTAGAAGTTCTTGTTGCATATCACTCTCCACTGTCTCTCCAACAAATCAGGGGGTTGGGATCAAATCCCATACGATTTGGGCTGCCTAGTCCACGGGTTGGTCAAAGGCCTTCGATTCAATTACTCAAGGTTTGTGCTGAATAACCTTAGAGGTAATCTTAACAGGGATCCATTTTACATGTATCCCAGGTTTATTCAACATATTATCAACTGTGAGCTAGACCAGGATCAGCTTCAATGTGAAGATACCCTTCTTGTCGGGGATCTTCAAAACTTTAAAGAAGGTGTCCACCAACTTCACCGGAATATTTACTGGTCTTCTTCCAAGCATGCTTCAGCCAACGGCTCCTAGTGACATCTCTATAGACCCACCAGGTGATGAACCCACACCAGACATCACCACTATAATGCAAATCACTTCTTCCCACCCAATCAGATTCACCTATACAAGACGCCCCAAACGAACCCTTGTTCAATATACTCTGATTGTTCAATCTGTTCCAACCAATAAGGCTAGAGTGGAACTTAGGGATCCCACTAAGCCAGAGGTCCCACCATTCTCAGTTATTGTTCTTAATTCTATTTCATTGTTTCGCTTGTGTTCCTCAGTATCATACCAATGTTCTAGTTCTCTATTTGATTTGTTAAGTGTTCTAACTCTCTCCTCATTGTGAGGCTGATCGTATTGACTCCTTCAACGGTCCTACAATTGGTATCAGATAATTTCAGGCTATTGATTGTAAGCTCTCACCATCTTAGATCTCTCAGTTTCACAAAACATTTAACATCTCAAATGGCAGCTCTCACAAAGGCTGATATGGAAACTGGTACCATGACAAAGTCCCCACTGATCATTCCTGAAGATTTTGATACTTAGTGTCAAAGAATGGGAGGATTCATCAAGTCACAAGACTCCAGAATGTGAGAATCTATTGTCTGTGGACCATACATACCATGAACCTCTTCAACTGTTGCTGGAGGTAGCATGATACCCAAAGAGCTAGTTGACTATTTTGAAGAAGACAGGAAGAAGATTGATATAGATCAGAAAGCCATGACTTTCCTCCAAACTGCTCTTCCTAACTCTATATACAGGGGCTTTAAGAAGTGTAAAACTGCTAAGCAGCTATGGGATGCACTGAAGCTCATGTATGAGGGTTTCCTCTGAAGCAAAAGAGAACAAAAAGGACCTCTTGAAGCAGCATTTTAAGAATTTTACCTACAAAAAGGGTGAAACCATGACTCAACAATACTTCAGGTATGTATGAGGGTTTCCTCTGAAGCAAAAGAGAACAAAAAGGACCTCTTGAAGCAGCATTTTAAGAATTTTACCTACAAAAAAGGTGAAACCATGACTCAACAATAATTCAGGTATGTTGAGATTGTGGATACTCTAATGGATGTTGGAGTAAGTTTTGAAAACAGGGACATTGTAAGGAAGTTCATGTCCTCTCTTCATAGACAATGGACACACTACTGTTTTGTTATCAAGAGGACTGAGAACCTTAATACTCTTACTCTTACAGAGTTGTATGGTATTCTTAGTGGCTACCAGATGGAGATGAATAGAGTTTAGCCCTTCGTGTGGTTGAAAGGAATTGCAAAGAACCACAGCATCATCTCATCTACTACCTTGACAACTCACAAAAGGGTCCTTTCATTACCTTCCCAAAAACACCAAAGGAGAGCTACATCTAAGAAAGCTCATTCCAAAAGACAAGTTCTTCTCAAGCTTTTATGTCGACTGATGAAAGTTCAGGCAATTTTCTCTTCACCCTTGAAGACCTGCACTTTATCCATCCAGATGATCTGTAGTATATGGAAATAGTCCAGCAGATGGCTCTCCTTACTCACTGAGCCAAGAAGTTCTACAAGAGGACAGGGAGGAAGTTTCCTAGTAATGCAACCAGTGGTAAGTTTGGACTGGACAAAAGTAAAGTGAAGTGTTACAACTATAACCAAATGGGATAGTTTGCTAGAGAGTGTAAGGCACTTACAACAAATGGTGGCCAAGCACAAACCAGACCAAACTACACTGATGGAACCCCCCAGAATGAAAAGCCAAAGCTGCAAGCTACAGTTGCTGTTGAAGAAGGAGGCTTTGACAGGAGCTTTCAGGTTGAAGATGCATCTCTAAACCAAGCACTGATGGTAGATCATGATGCAGCCAAGGTATTGGAACATCTTTGTACTCCTGAATGTATTGCTAAAGTTAACAGATATAGGTTCTACAACATAGAAATGGGATCTGATCATGAGTGTTTAGAGCATTCACAGCCCGTTCTTCATAAATCTGTGAGTGTGTACTCTATATTATAGAGAATGGTTATTAGTGGTTGTGAGTGGAGGATAGAGAACATGTTACTGTTCATCTCTATATATTTGATAAAACACGCAAGGCTAGCTCTCATTCATATATTATATGCTTGAAAACATTGGTCTTTAGGGGACCTTGTGATTCGTCTCACGTCCTATCTACACACGTGCTTGCATTATTCATCTCTATTAATTTTTTTATATATGTTGAAAGTGTTTGTGAGTGGAGGAGAGAGAAAATGTAATAATGAAAGTATAAAAAAATATTATTTTATTGAAAAGGAGAGAGAAAAGTAGTGATTTTTAGTGTAATTATAGAGATGGAGATGGAGGGTGAGTTGTGAATGCTCTTAAACATCTTAAAATCTGATTTCAAAAGATATGAAAATGTGTACAAACTTAAAATAGAAGATTTAGAGAAAACCATTTCCATTCTTATACATGAACATACCAACTACAGGACTTAGATCAAAGATCTCATCACTAAGTTAACTGAATGCTAGGCTTAGCTTGTGATCAGCAAAGCCAGGGCAAAAAAATGTGTTCTTGAAGAAGAAACTTTCAAGAACATAATATCCTCATCCTTGCATGCCAAAGTTTGTTATCAGAATAAGCAGGTACTGGGATCTACTGAGATAGCTCCTCCACACTCTTTATTGTCTGTAAGATCTTTAAGGTGTGGAACTTGTGAAGATATGCTTCCCCTCGTAGACCCCATAAGTGAAGAGGATGATGAGTAGATAGTGAGGATGGATCTGAGAAGAGTGAAAAAAATCATCCTAAGAAGGGTCACTATTCTACTGAGGAGAGAAATGCAGTTGGGATGAGCAAGTCCAAGAGAAATAACTTGATCAGAAAAGCCAAAAGAAAGTGAAAGAAGGCCCAAAAGATCAAGGCCACTTTCAACTCCAAGCAGAAAAAGTATTTGTCTCTACATGATTTGATGTGGTAAAGACTGAAGACTCAACTATGAACTTTAGTACCAGGGGTTCTAGTTCTAGACAAAATAATCCCAGCAACAAGAAGAAGACTAATCAACTACGTATCACTGCTATACAACTTGAACCATCCAAATCCAACAGCAAGTCTCACCCTAAAAGGCATGCCTCATCATCTGAGAAGATGAAGATGGAAATGGAAAGTGATCAGGTTCAGTCCTCCTCCCAAAAAAAGAGTCTCAGAAGGAAGCAATTAGATTGCATCATGTGTGGCAGTAACTCTCATCTTGCTAAAGATTGTACCTACAATCCTAAGACTACTGTCCATATGATCAAGAAGAAAACTTCTGAGAAGATCAAGAAGAAGAAGCTAGCTTCAGAAGGAAAATCTCTTCCTTTCGAAAGCTCCAATGTGAAGAAAAAGACAAGTGAAAACTTGCGTTTGGAAGAAAATTTGGTCTCGGAAGAGAGGAAAATTTGGTCTCCAAAGGTCCAGTCTCCAAAACTTCAGAAGTATTGAAGGTCAAGTCTAAGCTTCCAAAGGTGGTGTGGAAGACAAAGAAAGACCATGTAACTAAAAGTTCTTCATCAACAACAGCTGATGGTCCACAAAGCTTGGACATAGGATCCATTACTGTTGCATTGTCTTCAACTCATGTTGATAAGCCCAAGACCAGCAAGGCTTGGGTTTCCATATGTAACTAACTGTCTCTTTTTGTGCAAGAACAGCTAAAGACCAATAGGAATGTATGGATCATTGATAGTGGCTTTTCCAGACACATGACAAGCAATAGTTTTTTACTCCAAAATTTTGAGGAAATTGATGGAGTACCACTTGCTTTTGGAGGAGATACTGGAGGTTGTATTACTGGAAGGGGCAGGGTCACAAATGGTAAGCTCAGCATTGAGAAGGAAAATTTTGTTAAAGAGCTTGGATACAATTTACTTAGTGTATCCCAATTTTGTGATCAAGACATAACATGCTTTTCATTGAGCATGAGTGTATTGTTCTCAAGCCCGGAGTGGTCAATCATCAAGAGCTTATCCTGCTCAGAGCCCCAGGAAAGGGAACATGTACAAGATGAACTTGCAGGAAACATCTCCTTCAGGAGAAGTTTCTTTCTTTCTGTCTAAAGCAAATAGTGATGAGTCTTTCCTCTAGCATAGAAGAATGTGGCATGTAAACTTTAAAAACATGAATAAGTTAATTAAGAATGATTTGGTAACTTGAATGACAAAGAAAGAGTTTACAAGTGATTATCATTGTGTTGCATGCCTGAAAGGGAAGCAACACAAGGTATCTCACAAGCTAAAGAAGAGAAATTCATCACTACTCCCCTACACATGTTACCTATGGATCTTTTTCGCCCCACCAGTGTAATGAGTTTAGGAAGGACCTCATATTGTTTAGTAATCACAGATGATTTTACAAGATTCACTTGGGTCTTTTTCCTTAAAACTAAGGATGAGACTCCTTGAATTTTGAAAAATTTCATTCTGAAAATAGAGAATCAATCTGATCACAAGGAAAAGATCAGAAGATGTGATCAAGGAACTGAATTCATGAACCAAATCCTTGATACATTCTATGATGAAAAGCGTATTACAAGACAATATAGTGCTCCAAGGACTCCTAAGCAAAATGGTGTTGCTGAGAGGAGAAACAGACACTAATTGAAGCTGCAAAAACCATGTTGTCTGACTCTAAACTACCCATCACCTTTTGGGTAGAAGCAGTGAACATTGCTTGCTATGTGTAGAACAGAGTTTTTGTGGTTATAACTCATGGTAAGACTCCTTATGAACTATGGCATAAAAGGAGACCTTTCATTGGTTTTTTTAGATCATTTGGATGTCCTTACACAATCTTGAATATAAAAGATCAAGTAGCTAAATTTGCTGAGAAATCAGATTGTGGATACTTCATTGGATACTCTTCCCAAGCTAAGGCTTATAGAGTATACAATCTCAGAACTAGAATAGTTGAGGAGTCAGCCAATGTGACCTTCAAAGAACACACTCATTGTGTGAGAGGTTCTGGTCCAGATTGGCTGTTTGATCTTGATTTAGTTACCAACTGTTTTAACAAGTCTTGTGAGAATGTTTCATGATCTACAGATATCTTATCAATAGGAGATCCTGACCCCAGATTTGAGCTGAGAAGACCTTCACCTCACACTATTTCATCTCCAGTTGTAACAAATTCTGCACATGAAGTTCCTATCAGCACAACCATGACAAATCTAGCTGATACATCTGAGGTGCATTCAAATTCCATCTCAGAGGCACAAAACTCAAGAAAAGGAGCTTAAAATGTAGGAAGAAGTGGCAGTGGTGATAGTGATCAAGAATTTCTTGATGCTGACAATCACTCCATGAAAGACAGCATCAATGATGACACATACTCATTGGATCAAGTCTCTCTTGATAAGTGTGCTGAGGCGGTGGGAGATTCTTCACTGCCTGATCAAAACTTTTCAAATTTAGATCTCTCCAATCAACTTGCCGTGATCCCTCAACTTAGGATCCACAAGTCACACCCCACCACAAACATCATTGGAGATGTTGACAAGGGGGTAAGAACAAGAGGGCAAACCCATGACAAAAATGTTTGTCTCTACTTTTATTTCCTATCCCAAATAGAGCAAAAGAAAGTTGAAGAGGCTTTAAAGGATGGAAGTTGGGTTGAAGCTATACAAGAGGAGCTACTTCAATTCAAGAGGCAAAAGGTTTGGAACTTATGTCCTCTTCCTTCAGGGAAGACTACCATAGGAACCAAGTGGGTCTTTAGGAACAAGAAAGATGATCGAGGACTTGTCATCAAGAACAAGGCTAGACTAGTTGTTCAAGGGTACACTCAAGAAGAAAGAATTGACTACACTGACATTTTTGCTCTAGTAGCAAGACCTGAAGAGCTCACAAGCCCAACAGCCTTAAGCCTTCACTCAGAGTCTCAAAACTCTAGTGAACAACCTTCAGCAGAAAGTTACCAACCCCAGCCTCTTGATCTCAACTAACCAATCCCCAACTTAGAATTCTATGATGACGAAGACATGGGATTCAGTGAGTATCAAGAGTCTCTCTTCTCCACACTTCCTCAAGGAGAGATGAGTACCTCTGCTTCTTCCAAGTCTAGCCCACATCATCCACCCTCAACTGAGGTGGATCTCCCTGAATATGTTCAGGAGGTCCATAAGAAAAAGACTCTCACTATTGCTAGTGATTACATCCTTAAGATCTCAACCATGGCAACTCAGCCCATTGACACTTCACCTGGTGATTAGGAAGAAGACCTTGGTCCAATTCTCTCATCCTCCCATGATTTTTCATCTAAAAATAAGTGGAGTCTGAAACTAAAGGTGCAGAAACTTCTACAAACCTACACCTATTTAGTCTCCAAGGTCAGTCACTTGGAATTCCAAGTGACTACCTTACAGAAGAGGGTCAATGAACAGCAACTTGAGATCACCAATCTCAAGGGCAAGCTAGCTGAGAGACCAATAATACAAACTCAACCAGGTCCACATGAACGTGTGGAAGTGGTGGACTTAACCTCTAGCTCACCTATGCAAGTGGGTGATGCTACCAAAAAGGGGGAGAAAATCCATACAACCACAGAACCTGTGAGTTCTGTCCAGAGTATGGACAATTAGGACTCACCAACCTCACTTGTAGTTGTTCGGACTCAACAACTTCCTCAGGCTCACACTGATGTGAAACCCATGATATAACAACTTTTTGAGGAAAGAATTCCAATGGCCATGTCTACACCATCCCACCCTGCTGAAAATCCAATAGTGGGATGGTGGTATGACAGTACAAGAATGGCATTGGTGCTCTCAAGATCTCAGGGGCAGCAGGAGCTTTTCAACTTTCAGACATTGAGATTCCATGAGAGTATTAACTTGGTTGATCTGTCACTTGTCAACCCAAGCCAAAACAGACAAGCTGGGAGATTAGCTAAGGGAATTCAAGAATGGGTGCTGTAGGAGTTCAGACATAAAGCACAACTATATAGGCAGAGACTAGCAGGGAAAACTATTGGTCAACTGGATACTAAGGCAGACCCTAAGATTAGCTACGAAGGGAAAACCTTGGTTGAAGGCCTAGTAGTGGAACTTGTGAACCTTGAGACAGGCTCATCCTCAGCACCCAGTACCCTAAGTGAAACACCCACTAGTGAAGGTGTATCATAACCTCTTCCTGGCCAGAGCTCAAGTTCAGCACAATCTTCAAAAGGGTCAAAGCTCTCTCGTCATACATCTACAATTGACAAATGGAAAAGGAAAATGACTCTTGAGGAGATTGAGGAGGAAAAAAGGGAGAGGAAGAGGAAGGCTAGGGGAGAGAGAACAGGAGAGATCCCAAGCTTCATGCAAGCTGTAATCAGGGCTGCCCACAAGCCTGCTACTCAAGATGATGAGTTAAGGGCAGCCAGATTGAATTATCTAGGATTAAGGAACTATAATATAGATGAAATCATCTCTCTTCCCTTGATAGAGTTAAATGAACTGGTAGACATTGAGTTGTCTAAAAAGAGAAAGGAAGCTAAGGCTACAAAGTTGCTCCTCAAGATAAAAGAAGAAAGAAAAAGAAAGAAATCATACAAAGCTCCTACCTTCTCTCCAGTTGAAGAAAGTCTCGAGAAAGAGACTGTGGCTGTACTACAGGAACAAACTCAGATTGGTAGAGAACAAGAAACATAGAAGATGATAGTCTATTTGAGTGCCACAGGTCTCTATCAGGCAGCAGCTCTCAACCCACTCTCATAAAAGTATATTGAGTTTGAGACAACTCAACCTGATCCTGAAGCTACATCTAAGCCAACTTCATCTCTTCACCCACAGTAGGGTTCTGATCCTTCTTCTTCTGAACAACTAAAGGAAAAGGACCCAATTGAGAAGAACAAGGAAAGCTCATTCGGTGCTGCAGGCCACTCTCCTCAGTTAAATACAGAAAGAGGAAAAGGATGGCCATGAGAAGGGAAAAGAAGAAGAAGAAAAAGTCCAAGGCATCCACCTCTGCACCTCAGGACGAATCAGAACATCCTGAGGAAGTGCAACAAGAGGCTGCTCACCCAACTTCAATTCAAGCAAAGCCTCTTGCATCAATAAGACCCATCTTGTCTTGGACCTTTGCTACTAATCCAGACAGATGGTATGTCATAAGAGATCAAGGTGGTCAAGATGTCTATATCTTGCAGGACATGCTTGATCTACCCCTGCATGATCTCTTTGACATGAGAACATATTATGAAAGTCTGAAGGATCCTTACCAAATGATGAAGAAAGGAATGCTCTTGATCCTAATAAGGACTGTCAACTGCTGAAGAACTTCTCTGATTTGGTAGCATCAGCCTAAGGGGAGTTAGTAAGGTTATAAAAAGGCTGATGCACCCAAAACAATCTAAGTGCTTCCTGCATTCATGCACTTAGTACATAGTAGAAGTTGCTTCGGAAGTTTACACTCTGCACAGAAGATTATTCTAAGTGTAAAATCTTCCGAAGCCAAAGACCAAATCTTTCAAAGCCAAATATGAAGTCTTTCGAAGCTTAGAAGACAAAGTCTTCCTAAGCCATCAAGAGAGAAGATAGATTCTTCCAAGAACAGAGAAAACATGCTTTCTCTTATCTACTTTTTCAGAAAGCTGACCAACTTTTCGCTGCCACTCTGAAGACTCACAAACTTGCATAAGTTGGTGAAAATTTCCATGCTTTTGTGAACTGTAGATTATGGTTCTGAGTCTGTACTTAATGTACTTTTATCTTTTTTGTAATATATTAGGATGTGAGCTATGGCATGACATAGTCACTAGTCAAAAGGCAATCTATCTTTTGACGTTACATTGATCTTGTTGTCTAGATTAGTGTTTCCGGCTGACATTCAAAGTATAGCCGGCTGTAGGATGTAATATAAAGTATCTCAGGCACTTGTATTTTATAGGTATGCTTTGAAACACTTGTAAAAGAACTTGAGAGCAATATACTTATTCCTTGAAAACCATTCTCAGTTATTGTTCTTAATTCTGTTTCATTGTTTTGCTTGTGTTCCTTAGTATCATACCAAAGTTCCAGTTTTCTATTTGATCTGTTAAGTGTTCTAACTATCTCCTCATTATGAGACTGATTGTATTGACACCTTCAACGGTCCTACACATTATTTAGCTATAGAGATTACTGCTAAGTTGTATTTAAAAGGATTAAAAAACGGGCTTGGTTGCAGCATAAGTCTTCACTCATATAAAAGTCAACACATAATGTGTGTAGGAAGATCATGAATTTGTACAATATTTTCTACAATGACTTTAGCTTTTCACTAAAGTACAAATCTAAGCTAGGAATATGATAAATCAAATAAATTTGTTTTCTAAACATGCAGAATTTTCATAATATAATTATTGGTACTCATAGTGAAGTTTCAATTGTAGTTTATGGTAAAGTATACATTGACAGCCAAAAATCACATATGTCTTTTATGGTTTTATACCCATTATTTCATAATTTAAATCTTACGCTTTAACAATAGAGGAATATCAAACTTCACATTTGAAAAGCCAACGAAAAAGCGAGCATAAATGTTGAGAAAAAAATATCATAAAAAAGATACATATTTTTGTTTTAAACTCAAGTATTAACATTACACAAAAAGAATTAAGGCAAACTATATAAAAAGAACCAATCTTTCCATCTTTCATAAACATTTGTAAATTGTAATGCATCTTAGCATAAGACCCCTGCATAAGGGAAAGACATAAAAATCATCAAAATATATGTTCGAAGCATCATACAATCTTAGCTACTATTTATTCTCATGTCCTTTTAATAGAAGGTAATAAGTCCACTATCTTTCAAATTAGATTACCTCTAATGGATTCAATACTATATAATAGCTCTTGGACCTCATACCATAGCAATTCAACTCATCAAGATAATATTTTGGAACCATATAAATGCATCAGGATTATAAACAAATTGAAACTAAAAGGTCAGGACTAAAATTTAGCCCACCTTTCCACACACCACTGCTCGCATAACACCCCTTTTAAACCCAACCAACCCAAACATTAAAATGATACTCAAAATCGGTGGCCTTTGAATAGAATGTAAAAAGTCAATAATGTAATTAACTGACAAGAATGATCGAGTGTGTTGTGTGTGTTTGAGATGAAGGAAGAACGTGGTGGTTACCTACAGCCAGTCGCTGTTGCGTGGACTTTAATTTCCGACCCAAACAGTGTAGTTGACGTTGCATGTGGAAAGGAATTGATAGTGTCTTGTTTGATGGATTCCCCCGATGACATCCCCATCATCGTGGCCTATTGGAGATAAACAAAGAAGAGTCAATCTCAAGGGCCAACCCCGAAACCCTATAAATGCCCACCGCTCGGTCACCGCATAACCACCATCGTCAATGTGGAAATGATGGAAACAAAAGAAACCCTAGAAACAACTTTTAGTCGACCACTGTATAACCCCATCGCTGAGGAGTAAACTTTCAAGATCCAACTTAATTAGTTTACTCCAACAACTTGTACTATGCTGCTTAATTAGTTGTACAAAAAATATAACTGTTCCTCTACACCTCAATTAATATTAAGGTAAATTCTAATCATTATCTTAGGATGTAATCAAGAAATACAAGCTTTAAAATGATGGGAATTCCCAAGTTTTTTAAGCAAGTTCAAAACATGAAGCGAAAGTCTATGATTAAAACCATAATTACAGTAATTAGGCTAAAGCCCATCTAATCACTTTAAGCCATTAGGATTACAAGGAAACTGAAATGATTTTTTATACCCAAATTTTTTTTCTAAACAGCTTATTGGATCATTGACGAGTCACTTTCCCACCCGATCATCTCCATCACTAAAGCACGAAGTTTAAGAACACCCTCAGGAGGAAACTCGCATTAAATGAGAAAACACTTTGGCCTACCTAAAACCCCTCACTATTTTTGTCACTAATAGAATTCCAACCCAAAACCTTCAACTATTTTCATGATATCTTTAGGTATCTCATCTTAAACACTTGAGATAAGGATCATTGGTGTTTCAGCCCAATTGCTTAAACTTTTTAAATATAACCCTTAATATTTACATTTATTAGTTTTAAATAATTTTTCATAATAATTATTTATTATCAATAAATTAATTTTGATAATAATCATTTGTTGTTTGTTTATAACTAGACTAGATGGTTTACCCGCGCGTTGCGACGGGATTATGTAAGTGTGCATTTGTCTCCTACAATATGTTAATTGATCTAAATTTAAGTTGCAACCTCATTGGTTCAAACGGGCACCATATAAAAAATTCAATCTGCAATCTTTTTCTCTAAAAATTTGACCCAAACAAACCAGAAACAACATGCAATTATTGACGTAGTGAGATCATTGTTTACAAAATACTAACTACTATCTAACTCGTTACAAAAAGGAAACAAAAATCTGACTTGTCTTCAAAAAAGTAGATTTCTCTATGAAATTGGGTTCAAAAGATGAAATATTTGAGAGTTTAAAAAAAACTTAAAAATTTGGGTTGTCATGGAAAATTGCAACATTTTCTTTTTTCTTTTTAGAATCACACACACAATGGTCGCAACCGTCAAAGACAACTATAATAAATCAAAATACCTTGAATTTGGACACTACATAATGAACCCTTAAACCTTCAATAATCACCACTAGCTTGAACTTTCAAACCTTCAAAATTGTTATCAGAAATCAACAAAATTCTTCAAATCAGGCAAAATCAAGGTTTGTCTGAATTCGGGTAAGATTGAACAAACAAAGAAATCAGCAGCTTAGAAAAAACCAACAAAGAACCAAAAATGTGATCGTAACTCTAATTATATAGACTCTAATAAAGCAAGATTTTTGAAGCCACATGACATTATCTTAAACCATCAATTTGACTTGTGGCACACTTTTACATCATCTTTATTTTCAATTCCCGCTTAAAACTTGACAATATTGCAATTTATTTTAATTTAATATATTAAATACTTAACATACTAATAGACATTTTACTTAACATACTGATAGACATTTTACTTAAATATATTACTATACTCACATACTGATTTAAATTAAAATTTATAGTCTTCATTTAATCATTCATATTATTGTAGGACTGTTTAAGGGGTCAATACAATCAGTCTCACAATGAGGAGAGACTTAGAACACTTAACAGATTAAATAGAGAACTGGAACCTTTTATATGATACTAAGGAACACTAGCAAAACTATGAGACAAAACTAAGAGCTACAACTCAAAATGGTTTTCAAGGACCTGAGATACTTTATACTACATCCTACAGCCGGCCTTGCTTTGAAGGCCAGCTGGAAACACTAATCTAGACAACAACATCAATGTAAAGTCAAAAGGCAGATTGCCTTTTGACTAGTGACTATGACATGCCATAGCTCACATCCTAATATAATACAAAAAGGATAAAAGTACATAAAGTGGAAAGTTACCGACACAAGACCATAATCTACAGTTTACTAATGCATGGACCTTTTCACCAACTTATGCAAGTTGGTGAGTTTTCAGAGTGGCAGCGGAAAGTTGGTCAGCTTTCTGAAAAAGTTGATCAGAGAAAGCATGTCTTCTCTATCTTCGAAAGAAATTAGTCTTCTATCTTCATGGCTTCGGAAGACTTTGTCTTCTAAGCTTCGTAAGACTTCATCTTTGGCTTCGGAAGATTTGGTCTTTGGCTTCAGAAGATTTTACACTTAGAGTATTTTCTTTGCAGTGTGTAAAACTTCCGAAGTAACTTCCACCATGCACAAAGTGCATGCATGCACGAAAAATCTTAAGTGTTTTGGGTGCATCAGCCTTTTCTATAATCCTTGCAAACTCTCCCTAGGCTGATGCTACCAAAACAAAGAAGTTTTTTAGTAGTTGACAGTCCTCATCAGGATCAGGAGCATTTCTTTCTTCATCATTTGATTAGGATACTTCAGACTCTCTTCTCATATCAAAAAGATCATGCAGAGGTATATCAAGCATCTCTTGCCAGATATAGACATCTTGACTACCTTGATCTCTGATGACATACCATCTGTCTGGATTATCAGCAAATGACCAATACAGGATGGGTCTTCCTGATGCAAGAGGCTCTACTTGGATTATAGTTGATTGAGCAGCCTCTTGTTGCACTTTCTCAGTATGTTCTGATTCATCCTGAGGTACTGAGGTGGATTCCTTGGACTTCTTTTTCTTCTTCTTGTCCCTTCTGATGGCTATCATTTTCCACTTTCGGTATTTCAACTGAGGAGAGTGGCCTGCAGTACTAGTTGTGCTTTCTTTAATCTCCTCATTTGAGTCTTTTCCCCCCATTTGTTTAGAAGAAGGGGGATGAGAACCCTGTTGTGGGTCAAAAGATGGAGTTGGCTTGAATGTAGCTTCAGGATCTGGTTGTGTTGTCTCTTGTGGTTCAACCTTCACCTCAACTTCCAGTTCAGTTTGACTTGGTGAAGAATACAAGTCAACCAGCTGACCTTCCTTTATCTTTTGCTTGATCCTTCTAATATGCTCATCCATTGTGGATAGAGACGTAGGACCAAGTCTCCTTCCAGAGAAACCATACAGCTTCCAGAAGCTCACCATCTTTAGTCTGTCAGCAGACTTCTTTTCTTGTGCTCTAATGGTGGCTCTTGTTTTAGCAGCCTCTTCTCTCATTTTCCTCTTAACAGCTTTCCTTTGAGTTTGAGCTTCTTCATCAAGCTGTTTATGATTCTCAAACTCAATGTACTCATATGAGAGAGGGTTGGGAGCTGCTGCTTGATAGAGACCTGTGGCACTCAGATAGGCTATCATCTTCTTTCTTTCTTGTTCTCTGTATATCTGAGTTTGTTCCTGTTGTACGCCACAGACTCCTTCTCAGGGCTTTCTTGAACCGGAGAGAGGGCAGGAGCTTTATGAAGTTTCTTTCTTTTTCTTTCTTTCTTGATTTTGAGGAGCAATTCTACAGCCTCAGCCTCATTCCTTTCTTTGTACAGCTTTTTGTCTGCCAGTTCATCTAATTCTACCAAAAGGAGAGAGATGATTTCATCTATATTGTAATTTCTTAATCCCATATAGTTTAATCTGTCTGCTCTTAACTCATCATCCTGAGTGTTAGGCCTGTGAGCAGCCCTGATTAAAGCTTGCATAAAGCTTGGGATCTCTCTAGATTTCTCTCTCCTAGCATTCCTCTTCCTCTCTTTCTTCTCCTCCTCAATCTCCTCAAGAGTCATTTTACTTTTCCCTTTGTCAATTGTTGGCCAGTATGACTCAGGGTGGAGAGAACTTTAGCCTTCTAATGGTTGTACTGAGCTTGAGCTCTGACCAGAGAGAGGTTGTGACACACCTTCACCTGCAGGTGTTTCACTGAGGGTACTAGGTGTTGAGGGTGAGCCTGTCTCAAGGTTCCATGTTCTACTACTGGGCCTTCAGCTGAGGTTTCCCCTTCGAAGCCAATCTTAGGGTCTGTCTCAATATACAGTTGATCAACAGTCTTTCCTGCTTGCCTCTGTCTGTATAATTGTGCTCTTTTTTTTGAATTCCTGCAGCACCCAATCTTGGATTGCCTCAGCTAATCTTCCAGCCTGTCTGTTTTGGCTTGGTTTGACAAGTGGCAGATAAACTAAGTTAATACTCTCATGGAATATCAGGGTCTGAAAGTTGAAGAGCTCCTGCTGCCCCTTGGATCTTGAGAGCACCAATGCCATTCTTGAACAGTCATACCACCATCCCACTATTGGATTTTTAGCAGGGTAGGATGGGGTAGACATGGCCATTGGAATTCCTTCCTCAAATAACTATTGAATTATGGCCTCCACGTCAATGTGAGCCTTAGGAAGTTGTTGAGTCTAGACAACTGCAAGTGAGTATGGTGAGTGCTTATTGTCCACACTCTGAACAAAACTCCCAGGTTCTGTGGTTGTAGAGACTTTCTCCCCCTTTGTGGTAGCATCACCTGCTTGCATAGGTGAGTTTGAGGTCAAATCCACTACTTCCACAGGTTCTTGTGGACCTGGTTGAGTTTGTCTTATTGGTCTCTCAGTTAACTTTCCATTGATATAGGTGATCTCAAGTTGCGGGTCATTGACCTTTTTTTGTAAAATAGTCACTTCAGATTCCAAGTGACTGACCTTGGAGACTAAATAGGTGCATAGTTGTTCAAGTTGTTGCACCTTTAGTTTCAGACTCCCCTCATCTTCAGAAGAAGAATCACGGGGGGATGAGAGAATTGGACTAAAGTCTTCTTCCTCATCACCAGCATGGTGTTCTTGGTTGCTGGATTTCCTCTGCTTACTAACAGCTTAAGTTGAAGTGTCAATGGGCTGAGTTGCCATGGTTGAGGTCTTAAGGATGTAATCACTAGCAATAATGAGAGCCTCTTCCATATGGACCTCCTGAACTTGTTTAGGGTGATCCACCTCAGTATGGGTTGGATGATGTGGGCTGGACTTGGGAGTGGCAGGAGCACTCATCTCTCCTTAAGCAAGTGTGAAGAAGAGAGACTCGTGGTACTCATTGAATCCTATGTCCTCATCATCATAGAATTCATGGTTAGCGATTGGTTGGTTTAGATCAAGAGACTGGGGATGGTAACTGTCCCCGGAAGGTTGTTCACTAGAGTTTTGAGACTCTAAGTGAAGGCTTAAGGTTGTTTGGGTAATGAGCTCATCAGGCTGAGCATGAGAAACCTCAGCACTGATCATGTGAGAGATGGGAGTGGTTTGCTCCTCAAGGGAAGTGGGAGCTCCGGTGTCCACTTCCTCTAGAATGGGTGCTGATATAGGGGCCTGAACAAGCTGAACAGCTTGAGGAGGGGTTCGTTTGTATTTTCTTGAGTAGGTGAGTGTTATTTTTGGTTGAGAGGGTTGTTTGAAGATAGCAGGCGTGGGTTCAACACTAGCTGGTTCTGGTAGGTTGTCACCTTGAGCAATGAGCTCTGACATTTTGGGGACAAGGGTTGTTTCTACCTCAGAGACTCCCACAGTTGGTTTTCTCATTATTTTAAAGCTGCCAGGCTTCATCTGTCCCAGTTTAAGAATCCTACCTGTTCCCCTCAACTGTGAGCCCAGTTCACAGTTAAGAATGTGCTGGACATATTTCGGAAACATGTAGTATTCAAGGGAGTCCAAGTTAGCAAGCAGATTTAGGTATACAAAGTGTGAATACCTGAACTTGACCCCCTGAACCAGTCCATGAACTATAAAGGAGAGATCTTCAGGAATCTGGTCCCATCCTCCATACTTGTTGGATAAACTATGTATGATAACATGGAGGAGGTACTTCCACTGGGAAGAGACCTTCCCTTTCTTGAAGGTTCTGACTAAAAAATCTCCTTCATAGCCCATTTGCGCAAAAAATTGGTTAACAGCAGATTTTGGAAAGGACAAGTCACCTTCTACATCATCCAGCTAGAGATGAGAGTTGATGATGGCCGGAGTGACGAAGATTGTCCTCCCCTGCACTGTGGCAGACAATGCCCTCTCCCTATCCATGGTGACCTTTTGGCAAGTCCGCCAGAAGTCCAATAGATTATCCTCATAGAGAGGAGAATCAATGGTGAGGGAAGTGAAGTAGTTAGTCAGAGAAAGAAAGCGGCAAACTTCTGAGAAGCCAGGATCTTTCTCAGAGTTTATCAGAGCAACCTGATTGTGTTGCCTGTGAAGATGTATGGAGAAATCGGGTTAGTTTTTGTGGTTTAGGTTGGCCATTTGAGAGAGCTTCAGCATGAAGCAAGATAAGAGCAAGGCGCTTTAAGGGTGAATTTAAGTTAGAGCGAATTTGCAGATGAAGAGAGAAAAGTGAAAGAGGGGGAAACCGTTGGATATTTATATGAAATGGATTTGAGACAAAGTTAATGCGAAAGGATAAACTTTGAAATCCGGATGTCGGTCCTAACTCTGAAAAAGTGCCCAAAAGTAGTATTCTTGTAAGTCAAAAATATTCCTAAGGGAATTTGGCTTTGGAAGTTTTGATAAAAGCTTCCGAAGCCAATTTGGCTTTGGAAGATATTTCTAAAAGTTTTGAAAATTTTGCTTCAGAAGGAAAATACTTAGAGAATTTTCACTTCTGAGACATGATTTGGTTTCGGAAGAAATTAAGACTTGAGATTTTTATTCTTTGATAGAATAAAAACTTCCGTGACATAATTACTTTCAGAAGAAAATCGTTCTTCAAGAGCATATAAGTACTTATGAGTAAATTTAGATTTGGAAGATATTGTAAAAATTTCTTCCGGAGATAAATTATCATAAGTAGTTATTTGATGTCAAAGACATAATGTTCTTCCGAAGATAATTTAATATCTTCCGAAAAGAAATACGTTCAAAATATTCAAAAAATCCTAAGGAATATATTCTAAAAGACTCTTCTTTCAAGATAGTTAGGGGTTTACGAAGGTGATAAAATAGACAACTTAGTACACACAAATTTTAGAAATAATATTGAATTTAAGTTTAAGAAAAAGCTATTCAAAGTTAATCATCCCAATAGATGATATGAGATACTTAAATCTCTGTTCATCAAAAGCTTTGGTGAACAGATAAGCATATTGTTCATTTGTGTTAACTTTGACTAGTTTGATTAAGCCTTTTTCAAAATTATCTCTAATTAAATGATACCTGATGTTGATGTGTTTTGTCCTTGAGTGCTACACAGGATTCTCTGTAATAGAGATAGCACTATTGTTGTCTATGTGGATGGGAGTCTCTTTGAAGTTGAATCCATAGTCTAACATCTGATTCTGAATCCAATGCACTTGAGCACAGCAGTTAGCAGCAGTAATGTATTCAGCTTCTGTAGTTGATGTAGATACACAGGATTGTTTCTTGCAATGCCATAAGACTATCCTTCCACCAAAAAATTAACATCCCCCTGTTATAAATTTTGCAGTCATGTTGCAGACACCATAGTCACTATCTGTATAGGCATATAGATTGAAGTCAAATTCTTTGGATACCAAAGGCCTAGTGAAATCACCTTTGAGATATCTTAGAATTCTCTTGACAGCAACCAGGTGTGACATCCTGGGGTTGGCTTGATATCTGGCACAAATACATATGGCAAACATGATATCAGGCCTGATAAGAGACCCAATCATAGCTCTGTATAGATGTTCATTCACACACTCCCCCTTAATGTTAGGTCCAAGGGAGTGGTTTCTTGCTATGGGTGTCTTTGCAACCTTACAATTAGTCATGCTGAATCTTGTCAGTATGTCTTGGACATACTTTGACTGACTTATGAAGATGCTATTGTCAACCTGCTTCACTTGAATTCCTAGAAAGAAATTGAGTTCTCCCATGGGACTCATTTCAAATCTATTATTCATCAGCTTCTCAAAGTCTTTACAGAGCTTTGGATTAGTTGACCCAAAGATAATGTCAACTACATAAATTTGAATCAGCATTAAGTCATTTTTTGTTCATTTGATTAAAATAGTTCCATCTATAGTACCCCTTCTGTAACCATGCTGACGAAGGTACTGAGATAAAGTCTCATACCACTTCCTTGGAGCTTGGTGCAGCCCATAAAGAGCTTTATCAAGCTTGTAGACATAATCATGATGATCTGGTTTTGCAAAGCCAGGTGGTTGTTTGACATACACTTCTTCATCAATCACCCCATATAAGAAAGCATACTTGACATCAAGTTGGTGGACCTTGAAGTTCTTGGATGCAGCAAAAGCTAGGAATATCCTAACAGCTTCAAGTCTTGCTACTGGAGCAAAAACATCAGTGTAATCAATCCCTTCCTCTTGAGTATACCCTTGAATAACTAGTCTTGCCTTGTTTTTGATGACAAGTCCTCTATCATCCTTCTTGTTTCTAAACACCCACTTGGTTCCTATGGTAGTCTTCCTTGAAGGAAGAGGACATAAGTTCCAAACCTTTTGCCTTTTGAATTGAAGCAGCTCCTCCTGCATAGCTTCAACCCAACTTCCATACTTTAAAGCCTCTTCAACTTTCTTTGGCTTTACGTGGGATAGAAAACAAGAGTAGAGATAAACATTTTTGTCATGGGTTTTTCCTCTTGTTCTTATCCCCTTGTCAACATCTCTTATGATGTTTATGGTGGGGTGTGACTTGTGGTTCCTAAGTTAAGGGATCACAGCAAGTTGACTGGAGAGATCTAAATTTGAAAAATTTTGATCAGGCAGTGAAGATTCTCCCACCACATCAACACACTTATCAAGAGAAGCTTGTTCCAACGAGTGTGTGACATCATTGTTGTTGTCTTCCATGGAGTGATTGTCAACATCAAGAAATTCTTGATCACTGTCACCACTACCACTTCCTTCTACATTTAAAGCTCCTTCCTTTGAGTTGTGTGCCTCTGAGCTAGATTTTGAAGGCACCTCAGATGTATCAGCTGAATTTGTCATGGTGGTGCAGGTAGGAACTCCATTTGCAGAATTTGTTACCACTGGAGCTGAAGTAGTTTTATTTGAAGGTCTTCATAGCTCAAATCTTGGATTAAGATCTTCTGATGATAAAATACCTATGGATCCTAAAACATTCTCACAAGACTAGTTAAAATAGTTGGTAACTAAGTCAAGATCAAACAGCCAATCTGGGCCAGAACCTCTCACACTAGGAATGTGTTCATTGAAGGTCATATTGGCTGACTCCTCAACTACTCTGGTTCTAAGATTATATACTCTATAAGCCTTGGCTTGAGAAGAGTATCCAATAAAGTATCCGTCATCTGATTTCTCAGCAAGTTTGGCTATCTGATCTTTGGTATTTAAGATTATGCAATGACATCCAAATGACCTGAGGAAACCAATGAAAGGTCTTCTTTTGTGCCATAGTTCATAAGGAGTCTTACCATGAGTCTTAACCATTAAAACTCTATTCTGCACATAGCAAGTAGTGTTCACTGCTTCAGCCCGAAAGGTGATGGGCAGTTTAAAGTCAAACAACATGGTTATTGCAGCTTCAATTAGTGTCCTGATTCTCCTCTCAACAACACCATTTTGCTGAGGAGTCCTGGGAGCACTATATTGTCTTGAAATACCCTTTTCATCACAAAATGTATCAAGGATTTGGTTCTTAAATTTAGTTCCTTGATCACATCTTATGGTCTTGACCTTGTGATCAGATTGATTCTCAATCTTCAGAATGAAATTCTTTAAGATTTAAAGAGTCTCATCCTTAGTTTTAAGGAAAAAGACCCAAGTAAATCTAGTATAATCATCTGTGATTACTAAACAGTATGAGGTCCTTCCTAAACTCATTACACTGGTGGGACCAAAGAGATCCATATGTAACAAGTGTAAGGGAATAGTAATGGAGTTTCTTTCCTTTGGTTTGTGAGATACCTTGTACTGCTTCCCTTTCAGGCATGCAATACAATGATCATCATTTGTAAACTCTTTCTTTGGTATTCCAGTTACCAAATCATTCTTAATTAATTTATTCATATTTTTAAAGTTTACATGGCACTTTCTTTTATGCTAGAGAAAAGACTCATCACTATTTGCTTTAGACAGAAAGCAAGACACTTCTCTAGAAGAAGAAGTTTCATGCAAGTCCATCTTGTACATGTTCCCTTTCCTGGGGGCTCTGAGCAGAATGTGCTCTTGAGGAATGACCACCCCGGGCTTGAGAACAATGCACTCATGCTCAGTAAAGAGCATGTTATGCTTTTGATCACAAAATTGGGATATACTCAGTAGATTGTATCCAAGCTCCTCAACAAAATTTACCTTCTCAATGCTAAGCTTACCATTTGTGACCATGCCCCTTCCAGTAATGTAACCTCCTGCATCTCCTCCAAAAGCAATTGGCCCTCCATAAATTTTCTCAAAATTTTGGAGTAGAGAGCCATTGCCTGTCATGTGCCTGAAACAGCCACTATCAATGATCCATACATTCCTGTTGGTCTTTAGCTGTTCCTGCACAAAAGAGATAGTTAGTTACATTTAGAAACCCAAGCCTTGCTGGTTGCTTATCAATATTAGTTGAAGATAATGCAACAGTAATTGATCCTATGTTTAAGCTTTATCAAGCATCAACTATTGTTGATGAATAACTTTCAGTCACATGGTCTTTCTTTGTCTTCCAAACCACCTTTGAAAGTTTAGACTTTTAGTCACTTCGGAAGTTTTGGAGACTAGACCTTCGGAAGATCTTGCTATCACTGCAGCAGGCTTCAATACTTCGGAAGCATTCTTTTTTTCCGAGACCAATTTTTCTTCCGAAGGAAAGTTTTCATTTGTCTTCATCTTCATCATGGAACTTCCAAAAGGAAAGGATTTCCCTTAAGAAGCTGGCTTCTTTATGATCTTCCCAGAAGTTTTCCTCTTGATCATATGGATAGTGCTTTTAGGATTATAAATGCAATCCTTAGCAAGATGAGAAGAGCTGCCACACATGACACAATCCATTTGCTTACTTCTGAGAATCTACTTGTGGAGCAAGACTGATCTTGATCACTATGCATTTCCATCTTCATCTTCACATATGAAGTAGTAAGCCTTTTAGGGTGTGACTTGCTGTTGGATTTGGATGGTTCAGGTTGCGTAGCAGTGGTAGTTGCTGGGATGGGTTTGACAAGAATTAGAACCCCTGGTACTAGGATTCATAATTGAGTCTTCAGTCTTTACCACTTCAAATACTACAGAGATGAACACTTGTTTTTGCTTATAGTTGAAAGTGGCCTTGATCTCTTGAGCTTTCTTGGACTTTCTCTTGGCTCTTCTGATCAAGTTTTTTCTCTTGGACTTGGTCATCCCAACTGCCTTTCTCTCCTTTGGAGAATAGTGACCCTTCTTAGGATGATCTTCTTCACCCTTCTCAGATCCATCCCTCAGTATCTCCACTTCATCCTCTTCACTTATGGGGTCTATGACCGGAAGCTCATCTTCACAAGTTCCACACCTTAGAGATCTTACAGATAGTAAAGTGTGTGGAGGAGCTATCTCAGTAGATCCCAGTCCCTGCTTATTCTGATAACAAACTTTGGAATGCAAGGATAAGGATATCATGTTCTTTAAGGTCTCTTCTTCAAGAACATATTTTTCTGCCCGGGCTTTGCTGATCACAAGCTTAGCTTGGCGTTCAGTTAACTTAGTGATGAGATCTTTGATCTGAGTACGGTAGTTGGTATGTTCATGTTTAAGAGTAGAAACGGTTTTCTCTAAATCTTTTATTTTTAGTTTATACCCATTTTCAGCTCTTTTGAAATCAGATTTTAGGATGTTTAAAGACACAAGATCAGATCTCGTCTCTAACTTACAGGACCTAAATCTGTTAACTTTAGCAATTCATTAAACAGTATAGATATGTTCCAATACCTTGGCTTCATCATGATCTGCCATCAATGCTTGGTTTGGAGATGCATTTTCAACCTGAAAGCTCTAGTCAAAGCCTCCTTTTTCAACAGCAACTGCAGATTGCTGCTTTGGCTTCTCATTCTAGGTGACTCCTTCAATGTAGTTTGGTCTGTTAGCCACCATTTATTCTAGGTGCCTTACACTCTCTAGTAAAGTGTCCCATTTGTTTACAGTTGTAACACTTTTCTTTGCTCTTGTCCAGTCCAAACTTTCCACTGGCTGCATTGCTAGGAAACTTCCTCCCTGTCCTCTTGTAAAACTTCTTGGCTCTGTGAGTGAGAAGAGCCATCAGCTAGACTATTTCCATGTACTCCAGATCATCTGAATGGATACAGTCCAGGTCTTCAAGGGTGAAGAGAAATTTGCCTGAACTTTTATCAGCAGACACAAAAGTTTGAGAAGAGCTTGTCTCTTAGAATGAACTTTCTTGGATGTAGCTCTCCCTTGGTGTCTCTGGGAAGGTGATGAAAGGACCCTTTTGTGAGTTGTCAGGGTAGCAGATGAGATGATGTTGAGGTTCTCTGCAATCCCTTTCAACCACATGAAGGGCTGAGCTATGTTGATTGCTGGAGTTACCAGATGGATTTTGCATGTTCATCTCGATCTGATAGCCACTAAGAATACCATACAACTCTGTAAGATTAAGACTCTTAAGGTTATCAGTTCTCTTGATAACAACACAGTAATGGGTCCATTGTCTAGGAAGAGAGGACATAAACTTCCTCACAATGTCCATGTTTTCAAGACTTACTCCATAATCCATTAGAGTGTCCAGAATCTCAACATACCTAAAGTATTGTTGAGTCATGGTTTCATATGTTTTGTAGGTGAAATTCTCAAACTACTGCTTCAAAAGGTCCTTTTTGTTCTCTTTTGCTTCAGAAGACCGCTCATACATGAGCTTTAGTGCATCCCATAACTGCTTAGCAGTTTTACGCTTCTAGAAGCCCCTGTATATGGAGTTTGGAAGAGCAGTTTGGAGGGTAGTCATGGCTTTCTGGTCGATATCAATCTTCTTTCTATCTTCTTCAGAATAGTCAGCTACCTCTTTTGGTATCATGCCACCTCCAGTAGTAATTGAAGAGGTGCGTGGAATTTAAGGTCCAGAAACAACAGATTCCCACATCTTGGAGTCTTGTGACTTGATAAAGCATTCCATTCTTTGACACCAAGTATCAAAGTCTTCAGTAGTGATTAGTGTGGACTTTGTGATAGTACCAGTTTTCATATCAGCCTTTCTGAGAGCTGTCATTTGAGTTGTTACGTGTTTTGTGAAACTGAGAGATCTAAAATGGTGAGATCTTACAATCAAGAGCCTGGAATGCTCTAATACCAATTGCAGGACCGTTGAATGGGTCAATACAATCAGTCTCACAATGAGCAGAGACTTAGAACACTTTACAGATCAAATAGGGAACTAGAACCTTTTATATGATACTAAGGAACACTAGTAAAACTATGAGACAAAACTAAGAGCAACAACTTAGAATGACTTTCAAGAAATAAGTATATTGCTCTCAAAAAATTCCATTTAACCATATATTAATTCAAAAATTCCTTTTATGTCTTAAAAATTCCATTTAACCATATATTAATTCAAAATTACTTCCTAAAATAAACTCCTTTAATTTAGTGGATTTTTGTTTTATAAAAACTTTGACTCACTAAAATCGCTTTCAACTATATAATTAATTGATCCAATTATAATATACTAAATTTAGTAAACCCGTGTGATACACGGGTTAAATAAATAAAATAAAATTTTATTAATTATAAAAAGATATTTAAGATAAGACATTATTAAAAAATTTCTTATTATAAATAGAATGAAAATTTTATTTCATAACAAACTTTTAAAAAAAATATCATTTTTAAAAAACTTTTTGTTAGAACTTTCCATTTAATTAATTTTGGTATATAAAAATTTTACTTTTTTAAAAACACTAATTTTAAAATATTTCATATTTTTAAAAAAGTTTGATGTTTTAGAAAAATTACTTGTTTAATAAAAAAAATGTTTCTATAGAAATAGCATTCATAAAAAGATCTATTTCTTATTTAATTAAAAAATTATTTTAATCAAATAATAATTAAATAACATTATTAATAATTAATGTGATTATTTAATAAAAGAGAGAAGTGGGAAAAATTTGATGACATTAAATATGATGATTACATGTGTACTCATATTTACCATTTTATTAGAGTAGAAGGATTTATCAAATTATCAAAGTATCAAATATTTAAGGATTATATAGTATGTAATATTACTCCGATACGTGTAGTAAAAGAATCTTTCTTATTTTTAGAAAATGAGCAAATTTTAACTATTCGTGTTTATTACTAACTATAATTCGTTTAATAAATTTGTTTCTAAACTATCTATTTATCTATATATCTATCTATGAATAATAAAAAGAATTTAAAATAGGACTTCATACAATTATAAGTTTTATTATTCTAACTTTCTCATTTCTCTTTATTATTTTTATTATTATTATTATTAAATACTAATAATATTACTCATACCATTTCTAAATTAAAAATTATGTAATTTAATAAATTAAAACCTTCTTTATTAAAAACATATTTTTAAAAATAAAAGTTTTATAACATATAGAATACAACAAACTTTTTGTTAAATAAATTTATTTTTCTTAAAACAAAATATTTAAAACCGCATTTTTTTATAAAAGTTAAAGAAAAATATATTTTTCGTTATTTACTTAAAATAGTTATTTATATACAATTATAATCATATTTTATCTTTAAACATGGTTTTATAATTCATAAATTTTTATTACTAATTATTTAGTATTTTGTTTATTCAACCCGTGTAATACACGGGTGCTAACCTAATGACATATAGGACATAACTATTCTTGAATCGGAATCTTAGAGCATTAAGCCGAGTCTCTCTTTGCTTTCCTTATCGTGATAATTACCATCGTTGTCAACGTCAGAAGCCTCCTATCTGTCGGCCCTCCTCTGCTACACTTGACGAACTGGAGAACCCTGGCGATCGAAGGGGTGCGATGGTGGACAAGGTGAAACAGGGTGGTGTTTCAGTAGGGCGATGGTGGGCGATGAATGTCACCTATCTGCAACGCTCGATTAAGGCGACTGTGTTGCTGTGCAACTGTGTTGGTGGACAAAGGGAAGATCCATGGACAACGACGATAGCATTATTCAACAGATACAGTTCCTTTTGTCTAGGCTATTGTACATGCATTAACATTATGTACATCAAACATAAAGAAGTGTATGTTACTGTAGATCAAGTTGGATTTTGTATTAGTGTATAATTGGTCAAAGTAATATTTATTACAAATAAACATTTCTTCATATACAATTAGCATTAAAAGATTATTATAATCACATAATGATAATATATTCAATGTTTTAATAGTAAATTTTCGTTTTCCTTCCTGTGGTTTGGTCACATGACATTGTCATCCAAACAATTTTGTTTTGCATTTGGCTACCCATGGTTTTAAAATTTATCCATTTTATCCAAAAAAGTTAACTCTTTCAACTGAAATGTTAAATCATATACCATTAGAAGAGGTAATTATTTATTTTGCATGTAATGACAAAATTCTAATTTATGTTAACGTATTAGTGTTAAAATTTCATTCACATGTTATTGTTTCATTTACGGAACTTAAATCAAATATGTCATCTTCAAATATTTCATCATGACTGAATTACAAGATTATTGGATTTATTGGTGGGGAGGATAATAGACCTCGTTGCTGGTCGTAGTTGGGAACCCATTATGAAGGGTTGCATAATAGATACCATCCCTCTAGTCGCTATCTCCATTATATCTTGATTTAGTTCCTTTCTATTATTATTATGTAATTAAGGGATTTTGTATGTAGTTTAAATGATAATTTTGTTAATTTACGTGTTTAACAATTTAAACTAATGAAGTTAACTTTTTGGATGAAAATGATAATATTTTAAACCTTGGGGGGACGGATGCAAGAAAAAAATCTTTTTTTGATGAAAATGACAAAAGTTACTAAATCATAGGAAGAAAAACAACAATTCACTCGTATTATAATTCTAAATCTTCATTCTGATTTGTCATTACCATATATGTGTTATTGCATGGGTGACACTTAATAATCAACTTTGGTAATGGTATTATGATTATGAAATATGATAGATGGATGTTAAAACGACTTTCCTAAATGGACATCTTAAGGAAGATATCTTTATGGTTAAGCTAGACGGTTTTGTCATCCAAAGAATCCTAATAAAGTATGCAAGCTTAAAAAAATCAAAGATTTTGGTTTTCTTAAAAGTGAAGATAAAACGAATGTTTACATGATGATAAGTAGGAGCACAATCACATAAAAATTATTTTATGCAGGTGACATACTACTTTTTTATTCATGATTCCACTTATGTTTAACTTTTAACCCGTTGAGTCCACTCTTATATTATCAGGTAACTAACCTTAAATCACCCACCATCACTGATAACCACACTCGATGACCACCACCATTGATGACCACCACCACCATAGCTGACGATCACCACCACAGTCGGCAACCAACCAAACATGACCAATGTTAATTACTTCCAAAACCACCCTCAGTCATCGTCAAAACAAAGGGTGCAGAAAAGCCGAGCTGAGCCCGAGCTCGTGCAGGATCGAGCTCGGCTCGTTTTGACTTAAGAGAGCTCGAAGCTCGAGCCTGACTTGTTTCGAACTTTATTTCTAAAGCTCGAGATTAGCTCAGGCTCGTTTATGTTATTTTTTTATTATTTTATATTTAATTATTATATATGTAAAATATTGTATATATAACATTGTACATATTATTTAAATGTTTATATCATAATTTTCTATAAGATAAAATAATGTATATAAATATATGTAACATATTTAACATATTAAATATAAAACTATATAAGTAAAAAGCACGCGTAGTCTCGCGACCCAACTGAACTCGATATGTGAACTCAAGCTCGGGCTTGATAACTAAATGAGCTTTTTTTCATGCTCGAGCTAGACTTGGCCTCAATAAGCTCGGCTCATTTCAAGCATTTTATAAATCTGAGCTCGAGTAGTTCGCAAGCGGCTTGGCTCGTTTGCACCCGTAGCCAAAACCACCATCAATCACCACCACCATCACTTGAAGACCCTCCTTTAACACTAGCCCAAATCTATAGTGGCTTCAATTGTAGGGTTTTGGGGTTCACCGTCTTAATAGGAACAACAACCACTATCATCAAACACTGCCACAAAGAAAACCATTATTGTGCCATAGGAACACCCCTCTTCTTCTTTTGCATTTCATCATCGTCTACTAATAAAATCGAGATTACTCACAATGAACTGGAGGTGGAGGTGGTGTAGGGTAATAGCCGATGAATGCAAAGAGATGTGTTTAGTATGTTATTATATGTTTTCCATCATTGGTTTTAATAGAGTTTTAATAGGAGAACTCTCAGACCTAGTCATATTATTAATTAGTTAAGTTTGTTCATAATACAAATAATTACTATAAAGATTTAGTCAAAACTAGTAGCTAATTATCCCAAACAAGTAACAATAACAAAGAATGGATATCACCAACACTTAGGCACACAACCTATGTTCAGTTGCACATAAGACAACGAAGCATATCTAGGGACCAAACTCCATGACAACTCACAATGGTGGAAGGACAAGTTTGGATAAGGAGTTGAGTTAATGTACAATTAATCAGGTAATAATTAAATGTAGAAATTACACACTACAAATAACAGCAATAGATTGTATCACCAATATACAACTAAGATACACATAACAACTATCAAGTACTCACAAATGCATCCAATAATAGCGTAAGGAACCAAAAGTAAGTGTGCAAAAACAGAAAAAATATACTCGATAGAGGATACATGTCAAGAAATATAACAAGCAATTAAAAAGAAGGGAACCCGCATCTATAGTCCATATATTGACGCTAATGGTCAAGTGATTTCCTTATTTTAATACTCCCACAAAAGGTCAGTGGTGAAGGGACAGCTAAAAATAACATCAAATAAATTATGAGCGATCTTCAACGAAGAGCTCACAGGACATAAGCTGAATTAAATTAATCTTATTTAAATTTGAGCGATCTTCAAAAGGTCTGTTTGAATCAAATAAATTATGAGCGATCTTCAAAAGGTCTATTTGAATCCAAGTAGATCTAGTTAGAACTAAATTAATCTTATTTAAATTTGAGGTCAAGAATGGTTAATTAATGCAAAAGATACTTAGGGTTTTCCAAATAATGACGACGATAGTATGTTTCTTGGTATATGTTCAAAGAACAAATTGCCTTTAAACTACTGCTACTAAAACTTTACCAAGTAAAAACAATTCAATTATGTTTTCAAAACACGTTTTTGTTCTAGAAACAATGAATAAGAGCAATGAGGTTGTGGTACCGTATCAACAGGACTCAATTTCACCATTTATGTAAATCATAAACTCCTATCATCTCAAAACCCATAAAAACTCTTTGAACAAAACCAAAAAGAATATTAAAAAGATGGAGGAATCAAACATAGTGAATAAATTACTAACATGCAATGATGCATTGTGTATTTTGACCTAATACGACTTTTTTAATTAGAAGAATCCTAATGAAATTTGCCCAGAGAAATCTAAGAGACTAAAGCAGTCTCTATTGGTTTATAAATATCGTACAACAGCAACCCAAGTTGGGCCTTAGGCTCCATTTCCTCAACCCATTCAGAAAGTGAAAGTCTACTAACTTTCAGACCTAAATCGTATCACAACAATTAAAAATAAATAAATAACGTTGTAAAATACATTTCTAGTTGATTTTTATTTATGTATACACTTTAAACGATACTCTACTGAAAATAAAACAATCAATGTCGATGGATATGATGTTGGCTACCCCAATGCTTTTTGTATTATCATAAAATTGATGGTGTTTGATAGCTAAGTTTGACGGTGACTGACCAAAGAGAGACATGTGATTGGGTAGACCATGTTGAAGGGCATTCATGCGAGATCATTCATGCGTACCCTTCCACGTGTTGTCTATAATTAATAATACTATTTGTGAATATAAAAATCTACCTTATCTTTTTTTATTCATATTTTTATTCTTTCCATGTATAATATAAGAAAATTGTTTGCAAAGCATTAATAATACTATTTTGGAATATACGTCCGAAATAATACATTTTTCATCATCTTAAAATATAAAGATTAAGAGGTTTAGGTTAACGATTAACCTAAGCATAACTCGTATGTAATTTATATCAAACTTGGGTGGCTGGGGAAAGAAACTCGCACGCATATCAGTAGATCATTCACTTTGTTGTTAAATGGCCACACTAATAGTTTAATTACAAAAGAAAATAATGAGGAAGGAAAAATAAAAAAGGGAAAAATGTTTGGTCCAACCACGCCTTAGTTTGATAAGTATAAAAGATAAAATCAAAAAAGAATCACAAGGATGACAATAAAACTTTTTATAAGCTTCTTGATGGATAATAACACTTATCTTTAGTATTGAAATTTGTTGCAAATTTACATCGTTTTCAATATCTTATGCGATATAGGTATTAAATTTATTTATGATTTAATACATTAATTTCAATTTTGCTCTCTAAATTTCAAATAAGATTATCATTTTGCTTTAAAATATTAAAAATATTAATTTATCTTAAAAGTTTGATTATTTGTTTCAATTTTAGTATGCCCAAATGTTTTAATATTTTGGATTTAAGTTGAAACAAATAATAAAATTAAAACTAAAACAACTTATAAAACTTTTGAATATAAATTGATATTTTTAATGTTTTAAAAAAAATGATTATCTCTATCAAATCTAAGGGAGCAAAACCAAATTTAACTCTAACTTTTATTTTTTTATATTTTTTAGGATTATTGGATTTTAATAATCATAACTTTCATTTATTAACCGCGATTAATCTTAACTCAGGAAATGTTTATAGACACTCCCAACTTTAAGTTTATTTTCCTTCAACGATCCCTAACTAACTGAGAGTTAACACCGTTAGTTTTTCGATGACGTGGACTGTTTATATAGCCAAAACACTAACAGAAAGTTAAAATCAATCATCTGATCCGTCAATCTGAAACTTTTACACACTGAAACCCGTCAATCTCCACCTTCTGATCGTAACCACTTAACTTATTCGAAGTAGATTTCAGGTGACGTTGGAGGCTAGACACCGAAAAACGAACTTGATAGAGGCTGGGCGGCAATGTTGTTGAAAAATGTCTCAGGCCCCATTTCATAAAAAAAAAAAAAACTAACGGAGGTTAACTCTCAGTTAGTAAAAGATCGTTGGAGGAAATAAATTCAAAGTTGGAAGTATCTATAAACATTTTCTGAGTTGGGATTAATATCGGCCAATAAATAAAAGTTGGGATTATTAAAATCTAAAAACCATATTTTTAAATGACGTGGAAAATACATTAAAAACACTAGCAAGAAACTATACCTAAAAAACGTAATACAAGGCTACATGATTACGTAATAGAAAAAGGAGCACCATTTGGGCTAATCCACCATGAGGTTGCTTGCTATCGTCTTGATCCATGGAAAGGACAAAGTCTTGATATGCTTGATGGTTCTTCCACAATCGAGTGTTTTGTTTTCCGAACTTTATTGTAATGTACCCGTCACATTCATAACCTCTTAACTAACTAACCCTGAGGATGATCTAGTCTTTTTCTTCATTTTGTCAACACAAGTGATTTGCACCAAGCTCCAACGAAACTCCATATATGATTTTTACTAGTTTAAGTAACCCGTACGTTATAAAGGTTAAATAAATAAAATATTAAATTAAATAAAATTTTATTAATTATAAAACGATATTTTAAAATAAGATAAAATTAAAATTACGTATTAGTAAGGATATAAGTAATAAAACAATGATATTAACTTTTTAAACTTTTCGTTTAAAAAACATACACATTTGTTACAAAACAAACTATGTTAAAAAACTTTCATTATTATAACTTTTAATTTAATTATTCTTATCTATAAATATTTTAGTTTTTAAAAACACCATGTTTTAATTTTTTTTATTGTTTTATAAAAAATTATTTTTTTATAAATAACATTAATATAAAGAACTTTTCTTAAGTTAATTAAAAAGTATTTTTAGTCTATAAAAACTAAAAAATATTATGAGTAATTATAATAATTATTAAATAAAAGAGAGAGGCGGGAAAAATTTAGTGAGAAGAAATGTGGTGATGACAAGTGCCTCCATCATTTATCATTTTATTAGAGTAGAGAGATTATCATTATATAATAACTTTTCACACAACCTATTTTAACCGTAACTGCACTGTAAGATGATGCAATATACAACTTGTTAGATTTAGTGGTATCTTGGTTAAGTTCATTTATCAAAATAGTTTTGATAATTATTAATCAGAATAACAATAGTTAACGCAACGGAGTAAAATTAAATAACAAAATTGAACCCGACAAGAACTGGGTTACAAAAAATACAAATACATAATAATATTTAGCTACTAATAAGATATAATATACCTTGATGGTTAATAATTAACCGTTTGAGACACCGAGGGACAACGAATTAATTGCTAGAATTACGAACTATCTCGAACTTGGAACTCGGTTGCGGCTAGGTGAGGCGCAATTGAAACTTGACCTTGTTCGTGTGACATAACACCGTAGCGGCGACAAACGGTGCCGATGGTGGTTGTTCGGTGGAGGTTAGGTGCTCACGTTTCTTGCCGGCAAAGCAAAGCGATAATGTTTGGCCAAATTTTATGGATGAAAAGCAAAATGGAATCTAATGTTTTTCTTTTGCTTCTAGCGGTCGTGAGTGGGATTGCAAAAAGGGTGATCCCCTTTTTTAATTAATCCAAGGATATATACATATTTAGTTGATTAGGTTTTATAAACCTAATCAACTATTTAATTAGCATCAATCTATTTGCGGGCCTCGGGCCCGGTTAGATTAATATTAGCCCACTTTTAAACCGAAGCGCGCAGCTAACAACGATTAACGCTTAAATGTTTTAATTAAATTATTTATAACTTTTACAAGTTATTAAAACCGATTTAGTTCATAAATGCTAGTTAAATTACTCAAGTGGATTTTAAAATTCGTTACCCAAGTTGTAAATCTTACGGGCCATATCTCGGTTGGCAACATCAACTAATCGAACTCGTACATATAATCCCACAAACTCCCACTTGGACGGTATTCGATTGAATCTAACATAGATAGTAAGCGGCGCTCTAGTTGCACATGGCTGCCCCCAACAAGGTATAACACTTTAAAGTTATTAACCAAAACATTTTATTTTGGTAACATCTTACTACAACAAGACAATATACTTTTGTTATTCATGGTCATTTATCCTTTGTGTAAAAGACATCAATTGAGTCATTGAGACTATTTCTCATATGGAGCTCAATCATTATTGTTCTCGATCTAGATTCAAAATGGTCCAATCAAACACACAGTAAGTTGGGGTGAGGCCTCACACTTCACCAGTGTGAATCAACGAGGGCGTCACGATGTCTAACTGCTACATATAATGTAAGAGTACAGAATCCCTTATTGACTACATACAACTCCAACTAAACCTCAAAATTACTCCCAACCAAAACCATTATAACTGGCAGTTACACAACAGCAGTTGATAGTGATCAAAGAATAACCCATAGTAAACGGATCTTCTAGTATGCATCTCAAGTTAAAGGATACTTGTCACACCCCCGCTAGAAGCGAAAACACGAGGATGCGACGGACGGGATCGTCATAACACATTGGGGGTCTAAGAGAATCCCTAAATGAATTCTCCGTCAATGGATCATGACGTCACCCGACACAAAAGAACAAGGGTCAAGAACAATCAATACCATAACGTTATTCCATAAATACACAAATAATCCAGAAGTTCAAAATTAGAACAACCGTTACAAGATCAATCCAAAACATTTACAAGACCAACAATAATAACAAATAGTCCAAAACTAATGTCCTAATGTCTAATGCTCTTGAAGGAGCGGTCTCGTCTAAAGTCCACTACCCAAGTATCTAAGCACCGTTACCTAAAAAGACATGCTCTAAAAATTCAACATACGTTGGTGAGTTCACATGTTTAAATAACAAAGAGTTTGCCATGTATAACATGTACAAACGTTGTATGTGGATAAGAGTACATAGCAGTCATAGATATCAACACAAGTCTAAGTCAGTCCAAGTCCATTTACCAGGATTATATTCACCCAAGGGCAAGCGCAGGCCAAGTCAGTCTCGACTAGTATACCGACGACAAGGGTGGGGGTGTCAACCCGTTAGTACTAACAATACCTCTCCATGACGTTCAAATCACAATAACAAGCCCAAGTCCAAGTACACATTCATGAATGAACATCTAGACCCAACCCATGACCCAAATCATATACATTATCCCAAATTAGTCTAAAATACATGACATAGTCCAAAACCATGAGCATGCTTTTCCCCCAAGTAAAAAAATATTAAAAAGGTGTCGTGAAACTCACCTTGATAATAGCACAATCCAAAGTCCACAACAAGTATAGCAAGCACTAAAAGTACAAATCACAAAAGGATTACTAAAGACCAAAAAGACTGACCAATATGGATGCAATCCTTGTAGCCCAGTACTTAATGTCCATCAAGGTTCTATTTTATGAAAACATGATTTTCTAATAGAACAAGTCCAAAGTCCGGTTTAAACTTTAAGTCTCGTCCAGTTTAGGGTTTAAGTTGTCATTTTTAACTACTTTATAAATGTCCGTTGATGCACGTTAATTAGTCCATTCAAAATGAATTAAGAATATTATTATTTGTCCTTTTAAAAAGTCACTTAATCACTTTTAAGTATATGACTTCTCTTCATTTGTTTATTTAGTTTCAATCTTTATTTTTAAGTCTAACAAAAATAAAGGCAATCTGCCTTTTGACTTTACATTGATCTTGTTGTCTAGATTAGTGTTTCCAGCTGGCTTTTAAAGTATGGCCTACTGTAGGATGTAGTACAAAGTATCTCAGGTTCTTGTATTTTTAGGTATGCTTTGTATCACTTGTAATAGAACTTGAGAGCAATATACATCTTCCTTGAAAACCAATTATCTTGTTCTTAAGTTTTCTGTCTCCTACTTACTTATGTTTATCTTAGTATCGCCAATATAAAGTCCAGTTTCCTATTTGATCTGTTAAGTGTTCTAAGTCTCTCCTCATTGTGAAAAACTAACTTGCACCCTTCAAACGGTCCTGCAATTGGTATCAGAGCTTTCCAGGCTCTTGATTGTAAGATCTCAACATCTTAGATCTCTCAGTTTTTCACAAAATACTTAACAACTCAAATGGCAACTCTTTCAAAGGCTCGTATGGAAACTGGCACTATGACAAAGTCCCCACTAATCATTCCTGAAGACTTTGATACTTGGTGTCAAAGAATGAAAGGCTTCATCAATTCTCAAGACTCCAGGATGTGGGAATCTATTGTCTCTGGACCTTACATTCTATGCACCTCTTCAGCTGCTGCTGGAGGTGGCATGATCCTAAAAGAGGTGGCTGACTATTCTGAAGAAGCTAGAAAGAAGATAGATATCGATCAGAAGGCCATGACTGCGCTCCAAACTGCTCTTCCCAACTCTATCTACAGTGACTTCAAGAAGTGCAAAACTGCTAAGCAGTTATGGGATGCACTAAAGCTCATGTATGAGGGGTCCACTGAAGCAAAAGAGAACAAAAAGTACCTCTTGAAGCAGCAGTTTGAGAATTTCACCTACAAGACATGTGAAACCATGACTCAGTAATATTTCAGGTTTGTTAAGATTGAGGATACTCTAATGGATGTTGGAGTAACTCTTGAGAACAGGGACATTATGAGGAAGTTCATGTCCTCTCTTCCCAAACATTGGACCCATTACTGTGTTGTTATCAAGAGGACTAAGAATCTCAAGACTCTTACTCTTACAGAGTTGTATGGTATCCTCAGTGGCTACCAGATGGAGATGAACATGCAAAATCCATCTGGTAACTCCAGCAATCAACAGGGTTCAGCCCTTCATGTGGTTGAAAGGGATTGCAGAGAACCACAGCACCATCTTATCTGCTACCCTGGCAACTCACAAAAGGGTCCTTTCACCACCTTCTCTAAGACACTAAGTGAGAGCTACATCTAAGGAAGTACATTCCAAAAGACATGCTATTCCCATGCTTTTGTGTCTGCTGATAAGAGTTCAGGCAGCTTTCTCTTCACCCTTGAAGACCTGGACTGTATCCATCCAGATGATCTGGAGTACATGAAGATAGTCCGGCAGATGGCTCTTCTCACTCACAGAGCCAAGAAGTTCTACAAGCGGACAGGGAGGAAGTTTTCTAGCAATGCAGCTAGTGGAAAGTTTGGACTGAACAAAAGTAAGGTGAAGTGCTTTAACTGCAACCAAATGGGACACTTTGCCAGGAAGTGCAAGGCACCTAGAACAAATGGTAGCCAACCACAAACCAGACCAAACTACACTGAAGGATTCAACCAGAATAAGAAGCCAAAGCAGCAAGCTGCAGTTGCTGTTGAAAAAGGAGGCTTTTTCTGGAGCTTTCAAGTTGAAGATGCATCTCCAAACCAAGCACTGATGGCTAATCATGATGAAGCCAAGGTATTTGAACATCTTTGTACTCCTGAATGTATTGCTAAAGTTAATAGATACAGGTCCTATAACTTAGAAATGAGATCTAATCTTGAGTCCTTAAATATCTTAATATCTGATTTCAAAAGAGCTGAAAATGGATTTAAACTAAAAATAAAAGATTTAGAGAAACCATTTCAACTCTCAAACATGAACACACCAACTACAGGACTCAGATTAAAGATCTCATCACTAAGTTAATTGAATGCCAGGCTGAGCTTGTGATCAGCAAAGCCAGGACAGAAAAGTGTGTCCTTGAAGAAGAGACCTTCAAGAACATGATATCCTCATCTCTGCATGCCAAATTATGTTATCAGAATAAGCAGGGACTAGGATCTACTGAGATAGCTCCTCCACACTCCTTACTATTAGTAAGATCTCCAAGGTGTGAAACTTGTGAATATGAGCTTCCCCTCATAGACCCTATGAGTGAAGAGGATGAAGAGGAGATAGTGAAGGATGGATCTGAGAAGAGTGAAGAAGATCATCTTAAGAAGGGTCACTATTCTCCTGAGGAGAGGAATTCTGTTGGGTTGTCAAAGTCCAAGAGGAAGAACTTGATCAGAAGAGCAAAGAGAAAGTCCAAGAAAGCTCAAGAGATAAAGGCCACTTTCAACTCTAAGCAGAAACAAGTGTTCATCTCTGTAGGATTTGAAGTGGTAAAAGCTGAAGACTCAACTATGAATCCTAGTACTAGGGGTTCTAGTTCTTGTCAACCTCATCCCAACAACAACAAGAAGAAGGCTGATTTGTTGTGTACCAGTGCTGCACAATCTGAACCATCCACATCCGGCAGCAAGTCTCTCCCTAAAAGACTTGCTACTTCATCTGTGAAGAAGAAGAAGGAAGTGGAAAGTGATCAAGATCAGTCTTGCTCTCAAAAGAAGGCTTCTAGAAGAATGCAATTTGACTGTGTCATGTGTGGCAGTACTTCTCATTTAGCTAAGGATTGCAACTACAATCCTAAAAGCACTATCCACATGATCAAGAAGAAATCTTTTATAAAGATCAAGAAGAAGCCAACTTCTGAAGGAAAAGCTTTTCCTCTCGAAAGTTCCAAGGTGAAAAAGAAGACAAGTAAAAACTTGCCTTCGGAAGAAAAATTAGTCTCGGAAGAAAGGAATGCTTCCGAAGTACTGAAGCCTACTGTAGTGAAAGCAAGATCTTCAGAAGGTCTAGTCTCCAAAACTTTTGAAGTTTTCAAAACTTCTGAAGTGTTGAAGGTCAAGTCTAAGCTTCCAAAGGTGGTGTGGAAGACAAAGAAAGACCATATGACTGAAAGTTCTTCATCAACAACAGATGCTGATCCTCAAAGCTTGAACATAAGATCAAGTACTGTTGCATTGTCTTCTGTTGATATTACTGAGCCCAAGACCAGCAAGGCTTGGGTTTCCAAATGTAACTAATCATCTCTTTTTGTGCAAGAACAGCTAAAGACCAACAGGAATGTGTGGATCATTGGCAGTGGCTGTTCTAGGCACATGACAGGCAATGGCTCTCTTCTCCAAAATTTTGAAAAGATTGATGGAGGGCCTGTTGCTTTTGGAGGAGATGTAGGAGGTTACATTACAGGAAGGGGCATGGTCACAAATGGTAAGCTCTGTATTGAGAAGGTAAACTTTGTCAAGGAGCTTGGGTACAATCTACTGAGTGTATCCCAATTTTGTGATCAAAAGCATAACATGCTCTTTACTGAGCATGAGTGCATTGTTCTCAAGCCCAGGTGGTCATTCCTCAAAAACACATTCTACTCAGAGCCCCCAGGAAAGGGAACATGTACAAGATGGACTTGCATGAAACTTCTCCCTCTGGAGAAGTGTCTTGCTTTCTGCCTAAGCAAATAGTGAAGAGTCTTTTCTGTGGCATAAAAGAATGTGCCATGTAACTTTAAAACATGAATAAATTAATTAAGAATGATTTGGTAACTGAAATGACAAAGAAAGAGTCTACAAGTGATGACCATGGTGTTGCATGCCTGAAAGGGAAGCAGCATAAAATGTCTCACAAGCCAAAGGAAAGAAACTCCATCACTACTCCCCTACACTTGTTACATATGGATCTTTTTGGCCCCACCGGTGTAATGAGTCTAGGAAGGACCTCATATTGTTTAGTGATCACATATGATTTCACTAGATTCACTTGGGTCTTTTTCCTTAGAACTAAGGATGAGACTCCTGAGATATTGAAGAATTTCATTCTAAAGATTGAGAATCAATCTGATCACAAGGTCAATATCATAAGATGTGATCAAGGAACTGAATTTAAGAAAATCCTTGATACATTTTGTGATGAAAAAGGTATTTCAAGACAATATAGTGCTGCCATGACTCCTCAGCAAAATGGTGTTGCTGAGAGGAGAAACAGGACACTAATTGAAGCTGCAAGAACTATGTTGTTTGACTCTAAACTGCCTATCACCTTCTGGGCAGAAGCAGTAAACACTGCTTGCTATGTGCAGAACAGAGTTTTAGTAGTTAAGACTCATGGTAAGACTCCTTATGAACTATCGCACAAAAGGAGACCTTTTATTGGTTTCCTCAAATCATTTGGATGTCCTTGCACAATCTTGAATACCAGAGATCAGATAGCCAAATTTGATGCGATATCAGATGATGGATACTTCATTGGATACTCTTCTCAAGCTAAGGCTTATAGAGTGTACAATCTCAGAACCAAAATTGTTGATGAGTCAGCCAATGTGACTTTCAATGAACACACTCCTTGTGTGAGAGGTTCTGGTCTTGATTGGCTGTTTGATCTTGATTTAGTTACTAACTGTTTTAACAAGTCTTGTGAGAATGTTTCAAGATCTACAGGTAACCCATCAACAGAAGATCCTGATCCAAGATTTGAGCTCAGAAGACCTTCAAGTCAATCTACCTCAGCTCCAGTGGTAACTAATTCTGCAAATGGAACTCCTATCAGCATAATAATGACAAATTCTGCTAATACATCTGAAGTGCCTTCAAATTCCAGCTCAGAGGCACAGAACCAAATGGAAGGAGTTCCAAATGTAGAAGAAAGTGGAAATGATGACAGTGATCAAGAATTTCTTGATTCTGACTCCATGGAAGACAACATCATTGATGTCACACACTCATTGGATCAAGCTTCTCTTGATAGGTGTGCTGATGTGGTGGGTGAATCTGCTTTGCCTGATCAAAATTTTTCAAATTTGGATCTTTCCAACCAACTTGCTGTGATCGCTCAACTAAGGATCCACAAGTCTCACCCTACAACAAACATCATTGGTGAAGTTGACAAAGGGGTAAGAACAAGAGGACAAACCCATGACAAAAATGTTTGTCTCTACTCTTGTTTTCTATCACAAGTAGAGCCAAAGAAAGTTGAGGAGGCTCTGAAAGATGAAAGTTGGGTTGAAGCAATGCAGGAGGAACTGCTTCAATTCAAAAGACAGAAGGTTTGGAACCTATGTCCTCTTCCTCCTGGGAAGACTACTATAGGAACCAAATGGGTGTTCAGGAACAAGAAAGATGATAAAGGACTTGTCATCATAAACAAGGCAAGACTAATTGTTCAAGGATATACTCAGGAAGAAGGAATTGATTACACTAATGTCTTTGCTCCAGTAGCAAGACTTGAAGCTGTTAGAATATTCCTTGCCTTTGCTGCATCCAAGAATTTCAAGGTCTACCAACTTGATGTCAAGTGTGCCTTCTTATATGGGGTGATTGATGAAGAGGTATATGTCAAACAACCACCTGGTTTTGCAGATCCTGATCATCCTGATTATGTCTGCAAGCTTGATAAAGCTCTATATGGGTTGCACCAAGCTCAAAGGAAGTGGTATTAAACTCTATCTCAGTATCTATGTCAGTATGGTTACAGAAAGGGTACTATAGATGGAACTCTCTTCATCAAAGGAACAGGAAATGATTTGATACTAGTTCAAGTGTATGTAGATGACATTATCTTTGGGTCTACTAATCCAAGGCTCTGCAAAGACTTTGAGAAGCTGATGAAGAATAGATTTGAAATGAGTGCCATGGGGGAACTCAATTTCTTTCTAGGAATTCAAGTGAAGCAGGTTGACAATGGATCTTCATAAGTCAGTCAAAGTATGTTCAGGACATACTTACAAGATTCAGCATGACTGACTGCAAGGTTGCAAAGACTCCCATAGCAAGAAACCACTCCCTTGGACCTGACCTTAAGGGGGAGTGTCTAGATGAGCATCTCTACAGAGTTATGATTGGGTCTCTCATGTACCTTACTGCCAGCAGGCCTGATATCATGTTTGCCACATGTATCTGTGCTAGATATCAAGCCAACCCTAGGATGTCACACCTGGTTGCTGTCAAGAGAATTTTAAGATACCTCAAAGGTGCTCCATCACTTGGCCTTTGGTATCCAAAGAATTCTGACTTCAATCTGTATGCACATACAGATAGTGACTATGGTGGCTGCAATATGTCTGCAAAGTCTACATCAGGGGGATGTTAATTTCTTGGTGGAAGGATAGTCTCATGGCAGTGCAAAAAACAATCCTGTGTATCCGTATCAACTGCTGAAGCTGAATACATTGCTGCTGCAAGCTGCTGTGCTCAAGTGCTTTGGATTCAGAATCAGATGCTAGACTATGGATTCAACTTCAAAGAGACTCCCATCCACATAGACAACAATAGTGCAATCTCTATTACAGAGAATCCTGTGCAGCACTCAAGAACCAAGCATATCAACATCAGGTATCATTTAATTAGAGATAATTTTGAAAAAGGGTTAATCAAACTAGTCAAAGTTCACACAAATGATATGCTGATCTGTTCACCAAAGCTTTTGATAAACAGAGATTTAAGTATCTTATATCAGCTGTTGGGATGATCAACTTTGAGTAGCTTTTTCTTAAACTTAAATTCAATATTATTTCTAAAATCTATGTGTCCTTAGTTGTCTATTTTATCACCTTCATAAGCCCCTAACTAACTTGGAAGAAGATAGTTTTAGAAAATATTTCTTAGATTTTTGAGAATTTTGAACTTCTTTTTCTTCAGAAGAAACTAAGTTACTTTCGGAAGAAAATTATGTCTTTAATATCAACTAACTACATATGACAATTTACCTTCGGAAGAAATTTTCTGAATATCTTCCGAAGCCAAAATTTTTCTTAAGTACTTAAATGATATTAAGGGACAATTATCTTCCGAAAGTACTTATCTCTGAAAAGAGAAAAATACTCTAAGTATTTTTTCTTCCGAAGCAAAATTTTCAAAACTCTTAGAAATATCTTCCGACACCAAATTGGCCTCGGAAGCTTTTATCAAAAACTTCCGAAGTCAAATTACCTTCGGAAGATTTCGACTTTCAAGAAAACTACTTTTGGGTGCTTTTTCAGAGGTGGACCGACATCCGGATTTCAAAGTTTATCCTTTCGCATTAACTTTGTCTCAAATCCATTTCATATATATACCCAACAGTTTCCCCCTCTTTCACTTTTCTCTCATCATCTGCAACACTTTTCTAACCTAAATAATCTAGAAACCGACTTTGTTCTTACATTTCTTCTTGACAAAGCTCTCTCAAATGGCCAACCTTAACCGCAGAAACCAACCCAATTTCTCCATGCAACTCCACAGGCAACACAATCAGGTTGCTCTTCTGAACTCTAAGAAAGATCTTGCTTTATTAGAGATTTGCCGATTCCTTTCTTTGTCAAACTACTTCACCTCCCTCACCATTTATCCTCCTCTTTACGAGGATCAGTTGTTGGACTTCTGGCGGACCTACCAAGAGGTCACCATGGACGGGGAGAAGGCACTGTCTGCCATAGTGCAGGGGAGGACAATCTTCATCACTTCGGTCATCATCAACAACCATCTTCAGCTGGATGATGCAGAAGGTGATGTGTCCTTTTCCAAATCTGTTGTTAATCAGTCCTTTGCGCAGATGGGATATGAAGAAGACTTCTCAGTCAGAACCTTCAGGAAAGGGAAGGTCTCTTCCCAGTGGAAGTATCTCCTCCATGTCATCATACACAGCTTGTCCAAGAAGCATGGAGGATGGGACCAAATTCCTGAGGATCTGTCCTTCATAGTCCATGGACTGGTTTCAGGGGGTCAAGTTCAGGTATTCTCACTTTGTTTACCTTAATTTACTGTCAAACTTGGACTCCTTGGAGTATTACATGTTCCCTACATATGTCCAGCACATTCTCAACTATGAACTGGGCTCACAGTTGAGGGGAACAGGTAAAACTCTTAAATTGGGACAGATGAAGCCCGACATCTTTAAAATAATGAGAAAACCAACTATGGGATTCTCTGGGGTAGAAACAGCCCTTGTCCCAAAAATGTTAGAGCTCATTGCTCAAGGTGACAACCTAGCAGCACCAGCTAGTGTTGAACCCACACCTGCTGTTTCTCATCCAACCCATCAACCTACAATAAACATCACCTACTATAGAAAACACAAACGAATCCCTGCTCAAGCTATTCAGTCTGAGCAGGCCCCCATATCACCACCCACGCAAGAAGAATTGGACACTAGAGCACCCACTTCTCTTGAGGAGCAAACCACTCCCATCTCTCATACTATCAGTGCTGAGGTTCCTCATGCTCAGCCTGCTGAAACAGCCTTAAGCATTCACTCAGAGTCTCAAAACTCTAGTGATCAACCTTCAGGGGACAGTTACCATCCCCAGCCTCTAGATCTAAACCAACCAATCCCAAACCTCGAATTCTATGGTGATGAAGATATGGGATTCAGTGAGTACCATGAGTCTCTCTTCTCCACCCTTGTTCAAGGAGAGATGGGTGCTCCTGCCACCCCCATATCTAGCCCACATTATCCACCTTAAACTGAGGTGGATCTCCCTCAACAAGTTCAGGAGGTCCATATGGAAGAGGCTCTCACTACTGCTAGTGATTACATCTTTAAGACCTCAACCATGGCAACTCAGCCCATTAACACTTCACTTGAAGTTATCAGTAAGCAGAGGAAATCCAGCAGCCAAGAATACTATGCTGGTGATGAGGGAGAAGACATCAGTCCAACTCTCTCATCCCCCCATGATTTTTCATCTGAAGATAAGGGGAGTCTGAAACTAAAGCTACAAGAACTAGAAGACATGTGCACCTCTTTGGTCTCCAAGGTAAGTCACTTGGAATCTCAAGTTACTACCTTACAGAAGTTGGTAAATGATCAGCAACTTGAGATCACCGATCTCAAGGGCAAGCTAGCTGAGAGACCATTAAGACAAACTCAACCAGGTCCACAAGAACCTGTGGAAGTAGTGGATTTGACCTCCAGCTCACCTATGCAAGTGGGTGATGCTACCAAAAAGGGGGAGAAAGTCCCTACAACCACAGAACCTAGGAGTTCTGTCATGAGTATGGACAATGAGGACTCACCACCCTCACTTGCAGTTGTCCAGACTCAACAACTTCCTCAGACTCGCACTGATGTGGAGGCCCTACTTCAACAACTATTTGAGGAAGGTATTCCAATATCCATGCCAGCCCCATCCCATCTAGCTGAAAATCCAATTATGGGATGGTGGTATGATTCCTCAAGAATGGCATTGGTGCTATCAAAGGCTCAGGGGCAGCAGAAACTCTTCAACTTTCAGACCCTGAGTTTCATGACAGTATGAACTTGGTTAGCCTGCCTTTCATCAATCCAAGCCAAAACAGACAGGCTGGCAGGTTAGCTGAGGTTATCCAATAATGGGTTATGAGGGAATTCAGACAAAGAGTAATTTTATATAGACAGAGGCTATTAGGGAAAACTGTTCGTCAACTGGATATTGAGGCAGACCCTAAGATTAGCTTTGAAGGGGAAACCTCAGTTGAAGGCCCAACAGAAGAACCTGTGAACCTTGAGACAGGCTCACCCTCTACCCAGTACCCTTAGTGACACACCTACCGGTGAAGGTGTATCACAACCTCTCTCTGGCCAGAGCTCAAGCTCATCACAACCATCTGCAGGCCAAAGCTCTCTCCACCCTAAGTCATACAGGCCCACAATTGACAAAGGGAAAAGGAAAATGACTCCTGAGTAGATTGAGGAGGAGAAGAGAGAGAGGAAGAGGAAGGCCAGGGGAGAAAGATCAGGAGAAGTCTCAAGCTTCATGCAAGCTGCAATCAGGGCTGTCCATAGGCCTGATACTCAGAATGATGAGTTAAGGGCAGCCAGATTGAATTATCTAGGACTTAGGAACTACAACATTGATGAAATCATTTCTCTCCCCTTGGCAGAACTAGATGAACCGGTAGACAGGGAGCTGTATAAAGAGAGAAAAGATGATGAGTCAGCAGAACTGCTCTTCAAAATCAAAGAAGAGAGAAAAAGAAAAAGACAACAAAAAACTCCTGTCCTCTCTCAAGTTCATGAAAGTCCTGAGAAAGAGTCTGTTGCTGTTGAAGAAGAAGAAACTCAGATAAACAGGGAACAAGAAAGACAAAAGATGATTGCTTATCTGGGTGCCACAGGACTCTATCAGCCAGCAACCCTCAATCCTCTCTCATTTGAATACATTGAGTTTGAGTACCTAAAACAGCTTGATAAAGAGGCTCAAACTCAAAGAAAAGCAGTTAAAAGAAAAATGAGAGACGAAGCTGCTAAAACAAGAGCCACCATCAGAGCCCAAGAGAAGAAGTCTGCTGACAGACTAAAGATGGTAAGCTTCTTGAAGCTGTATGGGTTCTCTGGAAGGAGACTTAGTCCTATGTCTCTATCCACAATGGATGAGCACATCAGGAGGATCAAGCAGAAGATCAAAGAAGGTCAGCTTGTGGACTTGCATTCTCCACCAAGTCCAGCTGCACCTGAAGTTGAGGTGAAGGTTGAAGAGACAGCACAGCCTGAACTTGAAGCTACAACTAAGCCAACTTCATCTTCTGACCCACAGCAGGGTTCTAAGTCCTCGCTACTGATCAAGTGGGGAATAAGGACCCAACTGAGCAGAGCACAAAAAGTCAATCTGGTGCTGCAGGCCAAGCTCCTCAGTTGAAGTATAGAGTGAGGAAGAGGATGGCCATCAGAAGGGACAGAAGAAAGAAGAAGAAGTCCAAGGCATCCACCTCATCACCTCAGGATGAGTCAAAAAATCCTGAGGATGTGCAACAAGAGGATAACCAATCATCTCCAATTCAGGTTGAACCTCTTGCATCAGGAAGACCCATTCTATCCTTGACTTTTGCTGCAAATCTAGATAGATGGTATGTTGTCAGAGATCAAGGTGGTCAAGATGTCTATCTCTGGCAGGACATGCTTGATCTACTTCTGCATGATCTTTTTGACATGAGAAGGTTCTATAAGAGTCTGAAGGATTCAGATCAGCTGATGAAGAAGGGAATGCTCCTGATCCTAATGAGGACTATCAACTGCTGAAGAACTTCTTTCTTTTGGTAGCATCGGCCTAGGGGGAGTTTGTAAGGATTATAGAAGAGGCTGATGCTCTCAAAACAGTCAAGGTGTCTCCTGCATGCATGCACATTATGCATGGTAGAAGTTACTTCGGAAGTTTTACACTCTACAAGAAAATTACACAAGTGTAAAATCTTCCAAAGCCAAAAGTCCAATTCTTCCGAAGCCAAAGATGAAGTCTTCCGAAGCTTAGAAGACAAAGTCTTCCGAAGCTTAGAAGACAAAGTCTTTCGAAGCCTAAAAGATAGAAGACTGATTTCTTCCGAAGACAGAGAAGACATGCTCTCTGTGATCAACAACTTTTCAGAAAAGCTGGCCAACTTTTCGCTGCCACTCTGCAGGCTCACCAACTTTACACAAGTTGGTGAAAAGGTCCATGCTTTAGGAAGCTGTAAATTAAGGTCTTGAATCTGTAACTTTTATCCTTTTTGTATTACAATAGGATGTGAGCTATGACATGTCATAGTCACATGTCTAAAGGCAATCTGCCTTTTGACTTTACATTGATCTTGTTGTCTAAATTAGTGTTTTCCAGCTGGCTTTCAAAGTATGGCCGGCTGTAGGATGTAGTATAAAGTATCTCAGGTTCTTGTATTTTCTTTATGCTTTGTAACACTTGTAATAGAACTTGAGAGCAATATACATCTTCCTTCAAAACCAATTATCTTGTTCTTAAGCTTTCTGTCTCTTGTTTACTTATGTTTATCTCTATATCATCATAATCTGTCCAGTTCCCTATTTGATCTGTTAAGTGTTCTAAGTCTCTCCTCATTATGAAAAACTGACTTGCACCCTTCAAACGGTCCTACACAAACACGTCAATCAATTCAAGAGGCAAAATTAATGTTTTTAATAAGAGATTATGAACACAAGATGTTCATTAGGACCAGATCTCACAAGTTTTCAACCCAATATAATAGATCTAAGAACATATGAACATCAAAAACTAGACTTTTATCATTTTCGAAGAATCAACACCCGGAACGCCTAATTCTTCAAGATCTAATGCCCAAAACCAAGAATATAAGATTATTAGATGATGATTTTGTGATTAGATGATGAATATCATCAATAAAAATATGAAACAATAAACAAAATCATCAAACAAAGAGTTTTCTTACCGATAATGCGTAGTAGACCAATGTTTCAACAAGATAAGTACTTGAACAACAAAAATTGATCAAGAATGAAGAAGATGATGATGATTAACGATGAAGATGATGAAGAACACGAAGAAAAGATGGATGGTGGCTAGGGTTTCTAGAGAGAAAACTTGGATAATAAGTTTTCAAAATGAAAGAATAAGAAAATACAAAGGGAAGCCCTTCCCTTTTAAAGAATTCGGCCAAGGGAGGCCAAGGTGGGCCTCCCGGGCCCGTTGCTTGTCTCGTCCAATTATGTCTCGTCCCGATCCATGTATTGTCCAACTTTCGCGTTTTTAAATTGTATGTGTTATTACGATTCCTACGGACTATTATATGACATATAAATTATTTAATTTATATATTTTCAAATTAAATTATGTCTATTTAGTAGGCTTTAGGCAAAGCCCACATGTACGATTTTTGTTTGCGTTCTTATCGTAAGATTTATATTCTTACACTTTTAAGTCTTTAATCCAATGCCAAGCACGCAACCGTTATGATAAGACCAAATCGGTGAACATACATTATCACCATGCCCAAGGCCCACTAGAACATGTTAAGCCCACAACATAAAATTCTACAACGTAGCATGTCTATGCTCGTCTAATGTACTATACTCAAACCAAGCCCATATTAGGTCAACTTTCAAGTCAAAGATCACATTAAGACCAAGTCAAAGTCAAAAAGTCAAAGTCAAAAAGTTAAAGTCAAAAAGTCAAAGTCAAAAAGTCAAAGTCAATGGTGAATGCACCTATTTAGGTGACGGATGTCACAGTATCCCCCGGTTAAGAGAATTTCGTCCTGAAATTCAGCAAAAGTTTATCTACTGTGCCTTCTATAAATAGGTGAGGATACTTAGTCCTTAATTGACTTTTCGCACATCGATAAGGTTAAGGTACTCACTTTGAGTTCCAACTAACCTTTATAATGGGGATTCAACTACTTTTTAAAGTCCTAACTTCCTTATCCATAATCTCAACCAGTACTTTGACGAATCAAATTTTACCGTCCACTCTAATTTCTTCGTTCGACACATATATGGTCTTATCCGCAAGACACTCCTTGAGTTTTGATGCATGGAACGAGTCATGCACCCCTCTCAGTTCTTGCTGTAACTCAAACCGGTAATCCATTGACCAAATCCATTTGGTAGTCTTAATTGTAATTACCAATATATGTGCTAATTTGCTCTTTTTGCCAAAACAAACAACGCATTTCCAAGGCAACAGCTCGTATACTGCCCATAAAAAAACAAAGTCTTTTGAGATGGCTTTTTAGGTTTACAACCTATTTACAAATATCTTCAGTGTATGACTGTTTTCCATTACCAAATGTTAGATTACTGTTCGAATTCCGATTTCAAATTCAATGTATCATTAGTGTTTATATATAGGGTGTACCGCAGCTAACCCACCAGACTACTAACACCTTGATAGTGTACCGGTCACCAACTGTAACTAATAACGTCTAAGAGCATGTGCCTAAAGCAAGGCTTCCTTTAATTGTCAATGTAAATTTCTAACAATCTTGAGCTGCCTTTAGTTTTTCCTTAATCCAAAAGCCCTTATCATTCGTCTCTTGAATGATTTACGGTCCATTTATCTAAGTTTACCTGACTTCTTCCCATTACACCAGTGACCGACACTTACATCCGTTTAGTGCCTCGAACGGTGCTCCTATAAGACTCTCATTGCAGTTATTATTATAAGGAAATTCAACCAATGGTTGGTGAGTCTCCTAGCTACCTCCAAGTCAATGCTAAACACCTTAACATATCCTCCAATGTCCGAATAGGTCACTCAGTCATACCATCAGTATGATAGTGATAAGTCGCACTCATGTCCAGACGTGTACCCAACGCCTACTATGGTCTATGCCGAATCGTTGCATGAAACGACCGACATTAATAGAAATAATCGACATAGGTATTCCATTTCTATCAACAACTTCTCTAACATAAATCCTTGCCAACTTTTCCATCTCGTAGTCCTCACGAATATTTAGGAAATGGGAAGATTTGATCGTTTAATCCGTAGTAACCTAAATCAAATTGTGGTCACTACTAATCCTTATTAGCTCTGTAAGGCGGTCCACAATAATACTTTCAACTTTCATCGTAGAAACTCAGGCTATTACAACAACGATGCCCCATTTTAACCTTTGAACAAGTCAGAGATTTGCACACGTTATACACTATGTGCTCTTTCATTCCAGGCCACCAATACAAGTCCTTACGATCATGGCACCACTTGTTTGCACCAAGATGAATAATATACTAAAACTTGCGTGCTTCATCCAACAACAATGTCTGCACATTCCCCATAAATGAAACCTAAATTCGCTTAATAAAGTACAATCCTCCATCGTCTTTTTGTACAAATTGTTTGTCCAGACATCTCAAAGTCTCATCCTGCACATTCACTGCTCTCGTTGACTCAACTTGATAGCAATGATGTGGGTTTTGGTACCCAGATAAACCGTCATTCCCATTGTCTTAGAACATACAAGTTTGACTCTTTTTCCTTACGACTCAACACATCAGAACCAACACTTTAAGTTTCCGGTGCCATCAGTTTTTTTTTTTTTTTTTTTTGTCGTAGTCACTAAACAATTCATTTCAACGTCTCTGTCTCATGCTCAGTTCTTTTCGGTGAGAAATGTGTTGAAAGATCTTGTGGTCAGTATAGATGACACACTTGGAGAACCTAGCGTATAGTTTCTCTTTTTCAACAATTCAAGGATTGTCCCTATATGTTTCTCACGATCTTCCCTTTTTTCAAATAAATCAGAATGTATTCAATAAACACTATGACAAAATTATTCAGATATGGCATACACATCTGATTCATCACGTCCATAAGCACCGCAAGTGCCTTTGTTAGCCCCAAATGCAAACTATGAACTCTCATCCTCTATAACGAGTTCTGAATGCTTCCTTCGTTATGTCATCCTCATGTAGTCTAAGTTGGATTTCCAAACGAAGATCAATATTCACAAAGGTATATCGATACTTGAAGCTGATTGAATAAGTCATTAACCCTCGGCAAAGAATAACAGTGCTTGACCGTTAACTAATTCAACCTTTGCTAGTCCATGCACGTCCAATGGATCTATCCTTCTTCACACAAAGCACTAGTGTCCCATGGTGAGTGACTGAGTCATAAAAACCCTTATCTAACAACTTCAATTAGACCCATCTTCCATCTTCAAAGGTGCTAAGCGGTAAGGTGTCCTAGCAACATGTATTGGCGTTAGGCAGCAGGTCAATCTGAAAGTCAATCTGTTGTGAAGGAGACAATCATGCAAAATCCTCCACGAATACTTCTTAAAATTTTTGCACAACGAGTATGTCATCTAACCCTTATTCCTCCACCTTCATGCTCATGATTTGTATTTTGTCCTATTTTGATCTCTTTCCATGTACGTCAAGTGTCTCACCATTCTACAACGGCATGCGAGTAGTCTTCTCGCAGAAGAAAATCTCAGCCCTATTCCCTGATAACCAGTTAATTTCTACAACCATGTCGAAACTTCCAAGTCCAAATCATATAAGATATATTCTAAAGGCATGTTCCTCTAATAGCATGGAACAGTCCTAAAATATCTCACTAGTATTTACAAGACTACCATTAGTCCATTTCATAACACGTATCCTTATAATTGGGGTCAATTCTAACTTAGTTATAAAAGTCAAAGTCACTACGTCTGTTCCTATCAGGCATTATTAACACTAGTCCCAAATGCCTTTCTATGAATAGGGTTGCCACATTACCTTGCATTGGGTTAGCACAAGTTGCAGACCATATTTTGAATTGTTCCCTTGTTTTTGATCGACCATTTGATCTTGAATCCCATTTAACCTCACATATGCATTTCGAGGATGCTCCTGGCTTCCACACTCATAATATCAACATCGAACTCTTGCCAATTTGACCGCATTAATCGGCACAATTGGGTTCAACAACACCTTAAAGCCCTTGGCTAAGCGTTCCAATTGCTTGGAATTAAGATACGCATGATGTGGCGTCATAGTCGATGGTGCAGATTACACTACGGACAAGTGTCGGCATAGTCCTTCGTTGCGAGCATGGCAGCCACATATCCCTTCACGACCTTCTCCTTCTTGTCCACTTTAACTCCCGCTAGCTTACCTGACTCCTTAACATCCTTCCATGTCCCACTAGCTTTCTCCAAGACCCAATACGAACCATCTTATCAACCAAAGTACCTATCTTTAGTATTGCATTCTAAATGGTTAGGGGGTGCAGTAGCGCCCATCATTCCATGACTATGGAACCAGAGCCCTGATGTGCTCTCAACCCTTATTTGATTTATGTGTCATAATTATGGCAACAGCTTTACTAGCTTATGGAATTGGTAGGTATGGGCGTTAGACCACATCCTACCATTGCATGATTCCCAGACACAAGATCTAACTTTTCCGTCTAGTCCACAAGGTAGTACTCCTCTGTTACTAAACCTTTAAGCTAATTCAAAGTCATGGCCATTACAACTTCCATGCCTCGAACTAGGGTTTCGGCATTCTACTGTGTTAGTTCTTCACCCACCATGAACAGACAACACAGTTTACCTTTGGATTCTCAGCACAGATCTCGATGTCTACATCTGTTCCAATTTTCTCAATGCAACGGGTCAGGGCTATTACTCCAACTTTCTCGTGGTACTACTTTGGCTTGCACGTTATGAACTCCATGTATTTACAACTAATCCTACCTCTAGTACCATTTCCTTCTTCGTTATCAGTCCCACCATGTCCAACTCCAAACCGCTAAGATCATCACATAGCCCAGTTCAAGCACATCCTTGGTATATCGAAGATGTTTATATATAGGGTTCCTCGCAGCGTTCCAATCACACCAACGATATACTAAGAACGCCGCCTAAACTGGTTACATGACATCCACTTATTCCATCAAGCGTAATGCTATAACATCCAAATAGCCAATGCCTCAAGTCTTAAGATCTGCCCGAACAAAGCAACATATGTACAGGGGGTGTCACCTTTCTACTTCAACTCTTCAATGACCAAGTACATTTTGAACATTCAGTAAACTTGTAGGATCACAATAACAAAAGAGGGAACAACTTCTCATAGCTACTGGGCTAAAACATCACAATATGATTCCCATAAATGCTCAAGATCGATTTGTACTTATGAAAAGATAAACGAGATAGATGTTTCCACAACATTGATTATCATGAGAACAGGAACACCAATGTCCCATGTATAGAATGGAAGATTCGTACTAACTATGACGTTATCTCACGAAAGGGTTTGCTAGATTTCGCATGCACTGCAAATTGCAATTACGTGTGCACCCGTAATGGTAATTTGCATTGCATGGTCACCCCTAGCTCCTCTTATCGGAGTCAACACATCTTGCCAAGTACAGAGTGTTATCCATGATTGGAGAATTAAGGATATGGTCACTAACCAAAAGTTAAGTAACCAAAGTTGTACAGAGTAATCGATTAATAAAGCATTCACTTGGGTAAAGAATAGTCAAAGTAATCCATTTAGTATAGTCCGAAATCCAATAAACCAATCGTCCGACCGAAATCCAATAAACCAAGCGCATAACGAGAGGACGTCCTTACCTAATGCTTTCTCAAGGAATGCACAAATAATACAACAACCAAAATTCTCCAAATAAGAAGATCATAAATAACACATAAGGCAGGCTACATGGCACAACAGATAATGCACATAAAACATTCACATGTATAATTATGCACACATAATCCTGTTATGCATACTACATGTGGGTACTTAGGTTATAGTCTAGGTCGAACAATCCACCTAATTCTCTATTACCAATGGCTCTAATACCAATGTGTCACACCCCCGTTAGAAGAGGAAACACGAGGATGCGACGAATGGGATCGTCATAACACATTGGGGGTCTAAGAGAATCCCTAAATGAATTCTCCGTCAATGGATCATGACGTCACCCGACACAAAAAAACAAGTGTCAAGAACAATCAATACCATAATGTTATTCCATAAATGCACAAATAATCCAGAAGTTCAAAACTAGAACAACCGGTACAAGATCAATCCAAAACATTTACAAGACAAACAATAATAACAAATAGTCCAAAACTAATGTCCCAATGTCTAATGCTCTTGAAGGAGCGGTCTCGTCTAAAGTCCACTGCCCAAGTATCTAACCACCATTACCTGAAAAGATATGATCTAAAAAGTCAACATACGTTGGTGAGTTCACCGGTTTAAATAACAAAGAGTTTGCCATGTATAACATGTACAAACATTGTATGTGGATAAGAGAACATAGCAGTCATAGATATCAACACAAGTCTAAGTCAGTCCAAGTCCATTTACCAGGATTATATTCACCCAAGGGCAAGCCCAGGTCAAGTCAGTCTCGACTAATATAATGACGACAAGGGTGGGGGTGTCAACCCGTTAGTACTAACAATACCTCTCCATGACGTCCAACTCACAATAACAAGCCCAAGACCAAGTACACATTCAAGAATGAACATCTAGACTCAACCCATGACCCAAACCACATACATTGTCCCAAATTAGTCTAAAATACACGACATAGTCCAAAACCATGAGCATGCTCTTCCCCCAAGTAAAAAATATTAAAAAGGGGCCGTGAAACTCAACTTGATAATAGCACAATCCAAAGTTCACAACAAGTATAGCAAGCACTAAAAGTACAAATCACAAAAGGATTACTAAAGACCAAAAGACTGACCAATATGGGTGTAATCCTTGTAGCCGAGTACTTAGTGTCCATTAAGGTTCTATTTTATGAAAACATGATTTTTTGAAAGAACAAGTCCAAAGTTCGGATTAAACTTTAAGTCTCGTCATGTTTAGGGTTTAAGTTGTCGTTTTTAACTACTTTATAAATGTCCGTTGATGCACGTCAATTAGTCCATTCAAAATGAATTAAAGATATTATTATTTGTGCTTTTAAAAAGTCACTTAATCACTTTTAAGTATATGAATTGTCTTCATTTTTTTATTTAGTTTCAAATCTTTATTTTTAAGTCTAACAAAATATTTCAGCATGAAGAGCTGATTGCGCACCAGTTTTGTATAAACGAGTTGGAAGTCGAAACGGCAACGAATAGACGTGTGACCAGAACCATTTGAAAGATAAAACTTTAAAATAACTCTCAGAAACATAATTATCTCGATTGTATAAAGTATGAGAAAGATATGACTCGACGAACACGGACTAACCTGCTGTCCAGATTCGTCAGTTTTGACCTTTAGTTTTGTGTGTCACGTTTGGAGGAACAACGATGTCGAAATGACACGAGACTACTTGGGTTAGTTAGAGGACACATTGAAATTGTTTTTAGACGAACATTTTGACCCATTTCAGCTTAGAATGACCGAGTTATGACCTGTACAAAATATCTCATTTTTCTGACAGCAAACTATCTACTTTTTTTATCTTTTCCCTTTGCATCCCAAACCTCAATATTTGACTATTATTGACCCGAGACCTTAAAGAAAGTTTATGCTACGAACTAATTGACAAAAACTTGTATTAGACACTTTGATTATCACAAATTTTCAGTCACACAACAGTTAGTTTAGATTTTCATCTTCCGATTCACATTATTAGTTAATTGATTCATAGTTTTGTTTTCCAAACACGTCAATCAATTCAAGAGGCAAAATTAATGTTTTTAATAAGAGATTATGAACACAAAATGTTCATTAAGACAAGATCTCACAAGTTTTCAACCCAATATAATAGATCCAAGAACATATGAACATCAAAAACTATACTTTTACCATTTTCGAAGAATCAACACCCGGAACGCCTAATTCTTCACGATCTAATGCCCAAAACGAAGAATATGAGATTATTAGATGATGATTTTGTGATTAGATGATGAATATCATCAATAAAAATATGAAACAATGAACAAAATCATCAAACAACGAGTTTTATTACCGATAATACGTAGTAGACCAATGTTTCAACAAGATAAGTGCTTGAACAACAAAAATTGATCAAGAATGAAGAAGATGATGATGATTCATGATGAAGATGATGAAGAACATGAAGAAAAGATGGATGATGGCTAGGGTTTCTAGAGAGAAAACTTGAAAAATAAGTTTTCAAAATGGAAGAATAAAAAAATACAAAGGGAAGCCCTTCCCTTTTAAAGAATTCGGCCAAGGGAGGCCAAGGGTGGGCCTCCCGGGCCCGTTGCTTGTCTTGTCCAATTACGTCTCGTCTCGATCCGTGAGTCACCCAACTTTCACGTTTTTAAATTCTATTCGTTATAACGATTGCAACGGACTATTATATGTTATATAAATTATTTAATTTATATATTTTTAAATTAAATTACGTCTATTTAGTAGGCTTTAGGCAAATCCCAAATGTACGATTTTTGTTTGCTTTCTTATCGTAAGATTTATATTCTTACACTTTTAAGTCTTTAATCCAATGTCAAGCATGCAACCGTTATGCTAAGACCAAATCGGTGAACGTACATTGTCACCATGCACAAGGCCCACTAGAACATGTTAAGCCCACAACACAAAATTCTACAACTTAGCATGTGTATACTCGTCTAATGCACTATACTCAGATCAAGCCCACATTAGGTCAACTTTCAAGTCAAAGATCACATTAAGACCAAGTCAAAGTCAAAGAGTCAAAGTCAAAAAGTCAAAGTCAAAAAGTCAAAGTCAATGGTGAATGCACCTATTTAGGTGACGGATGTCACAATACTAAATGAGTATACCAATATCAAAGTATCTTATAATGAAGATGATTTGTGGCGAGTTACATCCAACGTCATTCATAATAAGGTCTGTGAATTTAGAAGTCAACTATTTGAGCCTAAAATTATAATTATTTCCACAAGTGTAATCGACTACGAATAATTTAGAATACAATATTTATGGATTAAACGTATTAAAATCGTACATAATTATAAGATTTATAATTGCATTTAAATTAGTAAATGAAAATAAATTCAAACATATAAATGTTAAATGTTCGTACATCCAAATACTAAATCAAAACATATCACTATCTAATCTAAGCCCAATCGCATCCCTAGAATGATCATGCTTGTCTTAAGTCATGGGCTTAGTGAAACGGGTTTGCTAGGTTTTGATGCGCGTCTATTTTGCTTATCACAATGTCTCCCTGTTTCACTATGTCCCGTATGTAGCGAAATTTTCCCTAAATGTGCTTGGCCCAGTGATAAGATTTGGGCTCTTTGGCTTGAGCAATAGCACTTATGTTATCACAAAATATTTCGATGGTTGTTGAATACTTGGAACCACATCGAGATCGGCTATGAACTTATTCATCTAATTAGCTTCCTTTGCAGCATATGATGCTACAATGTATTCTGATTCAGTAGTGGAATCTGTCACCACACTTTGCTTGGAACTTTTCCAAGAGATGGCTCCACCGTTGAGTGTGAATATAAAATGGTTAATTTGAAAACTAGCATCAGTGTAACACCTTACAGTGGGCTGTTCTTCAACTCCTCGAAATATTAAGAACATGTCTTTAGTTCTTCTTAAGTACTTCAAAATGTTCTTAACTACAGTCCAATGGGCAAACCCAAGGTTCTGCTGATGACGACTAGTAATGCTTAAAGCATACGAGATGTGAGGTCTAGTGCACAACATAGCATACATGATAGAACCAATAGCCCAAGCATATGGAACCTTTTCCATTCGCTTAATATCAATGTTCGTTGAAGGAGATAGCAATTTGTTCAACAGGGTACCTTTAGTCATAGGAAAACCTTATTTCTTGGAGTTTTCCATCTTAAAGTGTGTTATCATTTTGTCTATGTATGTGCTTTGACTAAGCCCTAGAAGCCGCTTAGATCTATCTCTATAGATCATGATTCCTACAATATACGCAGCTTCTCCAAGATCTTTCATTACGAAACAAGCTCTCAACCATTGTTTAACTTCGTTAAGCATAGGGATGTTGTTTCCAATGATCAGTATATCATCCACATACAATATGAGAAATGATATAATGCTCCCACTAGCCCTTCTGTAAACACAAGGCTCATCTTCACTTTTAGCAAAGCCAAATTCCACGATTCTCTAATCGAAATGAAGATTCCAGTTACGAGATGCCTGTTTAAGTCCATAAATAGACTTATTCAGTTTACACACCATATTTGGATATTTTGGATCAACAAAACCATCAGGCTGAACCATTTAGACATTTTCGGATAGATGCCCATTTAGAAAAACGGTTTTGACATCCATTTGTCATATCTCATAATCATAATACGCGGCTATGGAAGTAATATCCTAATTGATTTTACCATAGCAACGGGCAAGAAGGTTTCATAGTCAACACTTTGAGTTTGAGTGAAACCCTTCGTAACTAGCCGTGCTTTATAGGTGTGTACATTTCCATGCATGTCGGTTTTTCTCTTGAAAATCCACTAGCTCCCTACTACCCATAAACCGGGGGGTAGCTCAACCAAGTCCCAGACTTGATTGTCACGAATAGATTGCATCTCAGCGTTCATGGCATCTAGCCATTTTGCAGATTTCGTATCTGAGAAAGCACACTTGTAGTAGTAGGTTCATCACCAGAATCAGCTACTACCAAAACCTCAGGACCCTCCAGATTTCAAAGATATTTTTTAGGTTCTCTGCGAGTCCTGCTACTTCTAGGAAGGCTTGTGTTTATGTCTAAATTAGCAACAACTTCTTGTTGTATACACGGATCCACTTCATCAGCGTTTATTTGTGGTTCTCGAATTTCTTCAAGATCCACAATATTTCTTCCAGTTTCTGGATCAATAAACTCTTTCTCAAGAAAATGTGCCTTCCTTTTGATGGAAATCACTTTTGTATCATGACGATAAAAGTAATATCCGCTTCTATTATAGTATCCGACAAAAATAGCTTTTTCACCTCGAGGATCTAGCTTGTCATAAGACTCGCTGGTGACATAAGCATCACATTCTCATACTCTAAGGTAAGACAAATTGGTTTTAGACCCATGCCATATCTCATATGGGGTTTTGTTTACCTTTTTAGTCAGTGCCAGATTGACAAGGCGGGCGGCGGTCATAAGAACATAACTCCAAAAGGGGTGAGGTAAGATAGGTCTACACATCATCGATCTAACAATATTAACTAGGGTTCGATTTCTCCTCTCACTCACGCCATTAAATTGGAGTGTGCCAGGAGGAGTGAACTATAAAACGATTCCACGTTTTTTAGATGATTAGTGTACTCTTCGCTTAGGTATTCTCCACCTTGATCTGATCAAAGTACCTTGATAATCTTACCAAGTTGGTTTTATACTTCGTTTTGAAACTCTTTGAACTTTTCAAAAGTTTCATGTTTATGCTTCATAAGGTAGACATCAGCGTATCGACTATAATCGTCAATAAACGTAACAAAGTATCTTTCATGATTTTTAGACATGGTTCTGAAAGGACCACATACATCCGAATGTATAAGTGCTAAAAGATCCTTGATCCGTTCACCAACATGGGTGAAAGGATAATTTGTGAGTTTGTCAACTAAGCAAGATTCATATTCATCAAAGGATTCATGTTCTGTGGATTAAAGAATCCCTTTGGACTGAAGCCTTTTCACGCGGGCGTTGCTTATGTAGCCAAGTCTACAATGCCATAGAAATGTATCATTGATGCTATATTTAATACGCTTTGAAAGACTATATATGTTATTCTTTGTTTGAACATCAATCTCATAAATACCATTTCGAGTTTTAGCCTCAAAATAAAAGACATCATTCAAGTAGGCAGAAATAAAAGCATCATTAAAAACGTACTTGAATCCTTTTTTAAACAATAAAGAGACTGAAATAATGTTTCTAATCAAACTAGGAGAAAATAAATAATTATCTAAAGCAATTACATGGCCAAATGGACATAAAAGATTATAAGTTCCAGTTGCTAGAACTGGCACTCTTTTCCCATCACCAATGATGAGCTCCATGTCGTCTTGTTTCAGCTTCTTCCACTTTTCAGGCTCCTATAAGACATTAATGATGTGGTAACGACATCTAATATCAAATACCCATGTGTTGCTATAAACAGTAAAAAGTTCAATAACATAAATACGAATACCTGAAGAAGTACCTTCACCATTGGCCTTCTTCGCCCTTAGCTTGGCTAGATAGTCAAGCTAGTTACATTTCCAGTGCCCCATCTTATTGCATTCAAAGCAGTGACGCTCCTCGGGATGAGGTGCTGCTTTATTTTTAGTAGCAAGTTGTTTGTTGTTGGTGACAGGCTTGGTATCAACAACATTTTCTTTGCCTTTGCTGTTATAACCTCTCTTCTTAGGATTAAGCTTTTTAACACTAGTAGATCTGGTCATTAGTAGTTGCTTAGTCTTACCTGGTATATTTTGCTCAATAGTTTTGAGCATACCAAGGAGTTCAGCCACAGTTTTACCCATGCATTCATATTAAAGTTCATTACGAACTAGTCGTAAAAACTTGGGAGGAAGTTCAAAATGAAGTTCGCTGCCATTTCATCTTGTATGGGATAACCAAGTGTGACCATTTGGTCGATGTACCCTTTCATTTTAAGCACATGAGCACTAAGAAACGAGCCTTCTTGTATTTTGCAGGATATCAGCTGCTTCATGGTATCATAGCCTTCTTGTCGGGTTTGTTTCTGAAACATGCTTTTAAGTTGCTCAACCATGTCAAATGCAGCCATGTCCTCCATGTTCTTCTTAAGATCAAGGGACATGGTAGCTAGCATAAGATGGGCTAGCTCATCGGCATCCTACTTAAGTTTCTCCCAAGTTCTACGGGCAGCGATCGTATTATTTTCAGGCTCGTTGGAAACAGCGCTATCTAGAACATAGAGCTTTTTTGCCATCTTAAGAATAATTCTTAGATTGCGGTAGCATGCGTGAAAGTTGGTGTTATCAAGTTTCTATTTCTTAAGTATAGACTTTAGAATGAAGAAGTTATTGGTTTCTAAAGACATCTGTTTAAATTAGCAAAAATAAATTAATAAGTATTTTCGATGTATTATTTACTTATTTTTATTAATGACTCATTTGTAGTAATTTTGAATAAAGAATGAGAATCCGGCTTGGTTAGTTACTAAATGCAGCTGCGCCATGCAACATTAGTAAGTGATTAGGCAGACTAACAACGATTGTCAATTGTGAAAAATGCACAACTCTCGGGTATGAGGCCGCAATGACAACATTTGTTGATGCATTGATACATTTAGCCTAATCTATGCCCACTTTTCTTTCCAAACAGTTGTGGCACATAACAAGAGAGAAAAGTAATAGTCATCCTAAAACAGGTACGCGTGGAAGGGCCCGATGTGTCAACGAAACCCTTGCATCTCGAAAGAATAAACTACACATCAAGTGCGGTACTATGACTCCAAACACTAATGTTTCGCTTAATGTTCCAAGTGATCCTAATAGTAGGGTGGCATAGACTACTGATTTTTATTTATGGGATCCAATTTTATTGCTTCCCGAATAGGGTTAAACACAACGAATGATTAAGTCATATGTGTGTTGTAAAATCCAGTTTTACAATATTTAATTTGTGACAACAAGTGACGAACGATTTAATATCTCGGTACACTAGATTTTAATACCATATTAAAACTAGGTTTATCGCGAGATATATAATCAATTTTTAAGTTAATAATTTTAAATTATCAAGATTCAAGTTTTAAAATTTAAATTAATTTTAAATTTGAAAATTTATCTGTTTATCCTTTTAAAATAAGTTTATAATTTTAAATTATCAAGTTTTCAGTTTTGAAATTTAACCTAACTTTAAATTTGAAAACTTATCTAGTTATCTTTTAAAATATATAACCAATTTTAATTTAAAATTATCAAGTTTAAAGTTTTAAAATTTAAACTAATTTTAAATTTGAAAACTTAATTGATTATTTTTTTATAAAACAAACTATTTGATTTAATATTTTAACAATTGAAAAATAATAATTTTAATTAGTTTGATATTAGGTTGACATGTTATAACAATTATAAAATTAAAGTAACCACAATTGCAAAGTAAATATATAAATCTCATGGCTATGATTGTTTGATCTTGCTAGAGTCAAGTAGCAGGATCAAAACTAGGTCACGGGGTTTTCAAATATTACATTATTTATATAAAAGAATACATGACAAAAGAAAACCCTAATCTCCTACAACTTTAAGCCATCAAATGGTGAAAAATCATAAAACAAAAAATAAATGAAATCAAACCAAAACATAAACATTCAACCACATGGTATAGCCAGATTTACATATCAAACACAATCAAAATAAATCGAGCAATCTTTTGCTTAAAAAAATATTTAACCGAAATAAATAAGTTGCCTTAAATAATATAAACTAGTTATACCCGGGCACACGCGTTGCGCGTGTCCATTGTGATTAATGGACCGTTAATCATGTCTCAAATAATTCATTGTAATTGTATGTGCATCACAGACTAAACAGTAGGCTCGAAATCGAGTTCCCGTCAGGGCTACAAAATGCACACCAAGGTAACGGATATATATTTTCAAATAAAAACATGGCCAAATAAACACCAAAACAACAAACACTTTACAATAATAATAATCTAGCACCAACTTAGCTCAAAACCATGATTTGGTTGTGGCTGGATGCCATGAACGGTTACCAGCCATGACAACCAACACGCATCTTGCAATCCAATCATAGGCAAGATATCAAAACACCGAAACAATATACCCAAACACAGCTACTCTTAGATGAGCGACAGCTCGTCGTCATCAACACAACTCTAATCAACCAGACCACCATCAAAACCGGTACCACCGCCACCATCAACATCGCTAACCAAAATCAGTCTCAGATGAGGTAAACCTTATTGCCATAATCGACACCAAACTCAAGGTGGGGGCTAGCCACCGCCAGTGACAATGTAGAGGGGATGTCGGACAGAAACGGTTGCCCCATCACCACCATTGAAGCCGTGAACATCAACGACACCTAGAAGGAGAACCATTGTTTCCGGCGACAACCATCGCGGAGACTGACGACGGTGGGTGCTGACGACAACACAACAACGGAAACGACCGGCTCAACGTCGGAGTTGCTTCCACGACGGAGGTGGTGCGACTACTGGTGGTGTCCTCTTTCTTTCACTATAAAGAAAAAAAATTAGGATTTAACAAGAGGGGAGTAAGAAGCATGAGATGACATTAAAAAGTACTATTATAATTGTTTTACAGTAATAGAGAAAAAAGTAGTGGTGGCATATTACGTGTCTATGCTTCTTTCAATTTAGGTGTCCTGAAATGACAACCATAGATTTGTAAATCAACAGTTGAAGATCAAAAAATAATTGTTCAACCCCTTCTTCTTTAAATATAGGTATAATCTAGTTCTCATTGTCAAGCGCGTTGCGCGAGTAATGTCATAGATGGGCCTCTAGTCTTTAGCTCAAAGAAATTACAAACTTGGATCGAAACTTTAACAAAAGTTAGCACCGAAGTGAATGTTCATTAACTTTCTCTATTAAACACACTTGAAATTACTATTATATCCACATGGTTAACTAATTAAATAATGGTGTCTTTCATGTGTAAAAGTTTATAATAATAAACATTACTTGGCATGTTTATTTTGTTGTCATCTACTAGAGCGGGAGAGAGAATCATTTTCATCCTCTCCACCACCCCCATCTTCATTCCTCTTCCCCAAAGCCTCTGGTACCCACAACACCACCAACTTCATCTTCCTTATCAACAATCACCCACCACCACCATAATCTGAACCCACCTTTCACAACCATCGAAAACAACGCCAAGTACCACCATCACCTGAACCAACCGTCGGCACCAACCACAACCACCACTAACGACTGTCTAGAATAGCCACCAAGGCTGCCGGAACCCGAACTGTGAAACACCAAAAATTTGCGACACTTGACTAATCGGAGTTTGTAGGTTATCGATCCACCGTTGCCGGAGTCATGGCCCGCCGGTAGAGGATGTTGCAACATCTATCCACCACCGCCTATGAGCTCGTTTGGGCTGCACAGATGCGGCTTAAGCCGTCGTTGCCTAAACCCTTATGCGCCACTCACTTCCGTCTACTTTTCACACCCACCATAAAAAAATTTTATAAAACATAAACAATTATTATTTTCACTGTTCAATCAGACGTGCATTAATAATAGAGTAATTAGAAACTATAAACAATTTTAAAGTTGTGATTTGAAACCGTTTAAAAGACCGGATCTGGTTTCCTTGTTGTAAGCATGCCTCTGATACCACAACAAGTATCTTGGTTAGGTTCCTTTATCAAAACAGTTTTGATAATTATTGAATAATAATAGTTAACGCACCGAAGCAAAATTAAATACCAAAATCAAACCCGACAGGAACTGGGTTACAAACAATTCAAATACATAATAATATTTACCTACTGATGAGATATAATATACCTTTATGGTTAATAATTAACCGTTTGAGACACCGAGGTACAACGAATTAATTGCTAGAATTACGAATAATCTCGAACTTGGAACTCGGTTGCGGCTAGATGAGGCGCAATTAAAACTTGACCTTGTTCGCGTGACACAACACCGTAGCGGCAACAAACGGTGCCGGTGGTGGTTGTTCGGTGGTGGTTAGCTGCTCACGGTACTTTAAGGCAAAGCAAAGCGTCAATGTTTGGCCAGATTTTATGGATGAAAAGCTAAATGGAATCAAATGTTTTTATTTTGCTTCTAGCGGCTGTGGGTGGAATTGCAAAAAGGGTGATCCCCTTTTTCAATTAATCCAAGGATATATATATATATATTTAGTTGATTAGGTTTTTAAACCTAATCAACTATTTAATTAACATTAATCTATTTGCGGGGCCCGACCCGGTTAGATTAATATTAGCCCACTTTTAAACCAAAATCCGCTCCTAACAATGTTTAACACTTAAACGTTTTAAATAAATAATTTATAACTTTTATAAATTATTAAACCCGATTTAGTTCGTAAATGCCAGTTAATCTAATCAAGTGAATTTTAAAGTTCGTTACCCAAGATGTAACTCTTATAAGGCATAGCTCGTTTGGCAACGTCAACTAATCAAACCCGTACATATAATCCAACACAACTGTGTCTGGTTAATTTTTCTAACCAACAATCTACAATTTTATTTTGTCAATTTCTTTCTAACCGACCACACAGTACTAAACAAATTAGCTTCATCAACGGATGATTCCGTAGGTGATCCTTAGGTAAAGTGAGTTACCGAGGGAATTTCACAATAGCCTTTAGTTCGAGAAACAGGTATGGGTAATCTTATTTGTGACAGATTACTGATGGAATTTACCTAAGGGTCAATGACAACCATATTTATTGAAGTATCATGGACAACTTTTAAAAAATCTAAGTGATATTTTCCAGCTGACTACTAGTGGCATATCAGTGATGGAACATGTTCTAGCTATCCCATCATTAAGATTATGAAGTTAAACTTTATATGTTTCTAGCAAATAAATATAAACTGGAAACGTGAATATAAGTTACAATGAAGTTCAATACATCAAGTAAACCAAATAAAATTTTCATTGCAATATGAAATTTATACATCAAACAACGACACGTCAAGTATAAGATTGTATTCACTATTTGAAACAACTCAAATTTGTTAAAAAATAAATTAATTTATTTCTACTGATTTGTGCATGTGGAAACTCTATTATGATATGCTTTATTGAGTTATGTCATGTGTTGATGGATTACTTTGGTTACAAAAATCAACATCAAGTCGTCATAACTCTATTTAGTTGATTCTATTGATCCCTATATATGACTACACTATAGTGTTAAACTTTGATCGACTAAATCATCGGTTGTTGAGTTGTTACGGCTAGACAATTCCTAATTGAGGTGTAATAATACAATTTACTTCTGGTGACCATTCTATGTGAATAATATATAGTGTTGGGCTTTGATGAGTATGGATACTAAATTAGCCTTCGATAGAACCTTTAATATGTTGATTAGTTGCTTTGACTACTTAAACAATTTAAACTATATTTCCAAATATTATATAATAATACATTTTACGTTGGTCTGAATTGTGATTGGTTGATCTTTTATTTACACAACTGTGATTCATACTATACAACACTTTATGCAAGTTAGGTGGTAGCTTCTTGCACCTCCAGCGCTTAACCTTCCATCTGTCATTTATCATTTTGGTTTTTATAGTACAAGTCATGAAGCTTATGGCACAAACAAATAATGCATTGTTATTTAAGTTACAATTCTACCCTCAAGAACTTACACTTAAATGGTACTTACTATACTTTTTACATCCATTAACTTTATAGGTTTTTCAACCCAATCATATTATTCCACATGCCACATTTACATTAACAAATAATGCTTTGTCATTTAAGTTACAATTTCTACCCTCAATAACTTACCCTTAAAACTCTTTGTACTTACCTTAATCCAATAACTTTATAGCTTTTTCAACCCAATCATATTATGTCATATGTTACATTTACATTGTTTTTGTATTTTTTTTCATAAACTTTAAAATATGATGTTTCTTGAAATTATCAAAATATTGTTATGACGTATTTATTTTTATCCATGTTTAGTTGTAAATATCATTCCAAATGAAGTTTTGCAAGATAATATACAACTCATCAAACCACAACCAAAGATGTGATCCAAATGCAAACGCACAAGTTGCCGAAGCTGCTTCAAGGTTTCTTTTTTTTCTTTTTTTCTTTTTCTTTTTTTTTTTTTTTTTTTGCTTTCTTTTTGATCTTAATAATATGTTTTTCTTACTCCGGATTTATAGTTTTTACTTTCTTATTTTTATCCATATTTCGACATAAGCAGGGTATTCAATGCTCGGGGGATTTTAACGCTCCACCGCAGTGCGCATGTAATTTTACTAGTTACAAACAAATTACATTATATATGTACATATTACACATACTTTGATCCTTATGTGTGTTCACAAGTCCTAATGGCTAAATGTGACAAATAATGCAATAATAGGGAACCTACTCCTGATAAAGGCCTACCTTATGTTCATATTGAAATGCTCCCCATGCCAAAGTATGTAAATCTCAAGACCATTTATCTTCTAACAAACTCCTTCAAACCAAACTCGCTAACAATGATCTGTCATATTGACTACTTCCATAAATCACGACTAAAAAAAATGTCATACTTATTATGAATTATTACCATAGCAAGTGGATGAACTCTTTGTCAAACTTGTAGATAAGTTTACTATGCTACTTATCTACCAAAATAGTTTACCTTGTCTACCAAAATGATTGATCTTTGTAGTATAAATACCACCTCAATGTAGAGGAGAAGATGCACCTCTTGTATACACTTTCATAAGTTATACATTTCTCTTCTTCTTGCTCTTTCAATTCTCTTTAAAGTTCTTAAGGTTATAACACTAATCTTGTGAAAATTATTGTGATATCATAACACGTTATCAGCACGAGAGCTCTTAAACTCTAAACAAGAAGATCAATAAAGCTCAAAGTCATCCATTAATCAAGGTAAGGGCTTCATTAAGTAATAATATATAATATCTTATATTGAGAAGATAACTAATATAAATAAAGTAAGCATAAAGGAGATCTTATTATGGACTTGATAACCATGGGACTACTAACAAAATAACTTTTATTTATGCATCTAACTTTTGATTATGCAACTAACATTTTATTTTATGTCAACTAACTTTTACTTATACAACTAACATTTACTTATGCATCTAACTTTTACTTAATCTTTATTTATACAACTAACATTTCCTTTTATGTCAACTAACTTTATACAACTAACATTTTTTTTATTATGTTTACTAACATTTATTCGTACTAACGTCTTATTCTTATCCTAAATTGTCGTTCTTATTTATACAACTAATATTTCCGTTTTTGTAACATAATCTTACACTTATATATTTTATTTAAAAAAAAAAAATTATTGTCGATATATACACACACGAGAGTTATATAGCCGTTATAAACGGTTATATAGCCGTTGTAAACAATCACATAACCGTTACAAACGGTTATAATTTTAAACTATAAATTGACCACTATCAATCTATTTTCGTTTACAATAAACAGATCATCTCTTTTCTCAAGTTTATCCAAGACAATATTTCAAAGATGATACACCCGGTTTTAGTACTGGCAACCATAATGCTTATTTTAATTCTTATCCCCATTGCTGAACTACCACCCGAAGAATTTAAACTTTTCTTATTTCTGTATTTGTTTATAGCTCTACCGCTTTATTGTATCGCAATGTTTATTGATATATATGGATTCTAATAATTATCTTACTATTTTTTTAATTCTTGTTTAGAAACAAAATGTCGAACATTGCCAAAATAGAATTCCCGGCTCTTAATATCAATGGTGAAAACTATATGCCGTGGACGGCCCATGTAAAAAGACATCTTAAATCCATGGGTGTCTTAGAAACTATACAAGAGGGGAATGCTTGCTCCGAACAAGACAAAGCGAAAGCTGATGTCTTTTTACATAAGAATATTGATGAGATGTTACAGTTTGAATACTCAAATTGTGAAGATCCGTATATTTTATGGAAAGATTTACAAAGCAGATTTGATCACCAAAGAGAAGTTCTACTTCCCACTGCTAGAGATGAATGGAACAATCTTAGGTTCCAAGATTTTAAAAAGGTAAACGAGTACACCTCTGCTTTGTTCAGAATATGCTCGACCCTCAGATTCTGTGGGCAAAATGTAACCGAGGAAGATATGTTGGAGAAAACTTTCTCCACATTTCATGCATCAAATATAAACTTGCAACAACAATATAGGTTGCAAAAGTTTAAAAGATATTCTGATTTAAATTTATTTCTCCTCGTAGCAGAAAAAAATAATGAGCTTTTGATGAAAAATCATCAAGCTCGCCCCACGGGATCGTTAGCAATTCCAGAGATAAATGTTGCTACTAAAAACTCTGGAAGAAAATGGGGACGAGGTCGTGGTCGTGGTTCTTTTGATAAAAGTTACCCTAATAATCGCAACCATTCTTTTAAGGGTAATAATAATTACCGAGGTAACTTTTATAACCGTGGACGTGGTCGTGGCCGTGGATATGGCCGTGGTAGAAATCAAAGAACAGTCCATTACCACGCCCCACAAAATAACAATTCCAACCAGTACAAAGGGAATAAAGCTGGTAGGTCCGAAAATAATGGCACTTCCTGTTTTAGATGTGGTAGCACAAACCACTGGTCGAAGGCTTGTCGCACAGCTCCACATTTGTGTGAACTATACCAAGCCTCTATTAAAAGAAAAGAGAAGGAAGTGAACCATGTTGATAATTTTAATGATCTCAATGTTGAGTTGAACACTGCAGACTTTGACATAGAACTCTGAAACACATGTTGCTTAACCATAATAGTTATATGCAACAATTAAGTGTTTTTCTATCTTCAATTATGTATTTTTCTTCATGTAATGTTTTCTTTCGATTAAATAAAGTTCTTGTTAAAATATAACAATGTTGTCGTTATTCACTTATTATTTTTTTTTATATACTTTCAAGATTAAAATGAAAATCACCGGAGCGCAAGATCAAACAAATGAAGCAGATATATGTATAGCAGATAGTGGAGCCACGCACACTATACTTAGATCTAAGAAATATTTTTATGAACTTAAACCAACAAAAGGAATCGTTAATACAATATCAGGCCCTACAGACCTGATAGAAGGAGTGGGAAAAGCTAATTTAGCATTACCAAATGGTACAAAGCTTATAATAGAAAATGCTTTATTTTCCCCAAAATCAACAAGAAATCTGTTGAGTTTCAAAAACATATATCATAACGGATATGATACTCAGTCAAGGACTGTTGATAATGAAAAATATTTGCATATCATAAGCAAAGATCAGATATTAGAAAAACTGCCAATGCTTCAGTCTGGTTTACATTATACACACATTAATATGCCCCAGGCATATATGGCAGTTAAAGAAAAATTTTGTGATCCTGAAACACTTAACTTATGGCATGACAGATTAGGCCATCCAGGATCTACAATGATGAAAAGAATAATTGAAAACACTCATGGGCATCCATTGAAATATCAAAAGATCCCACAATCGAATAAAATTCCTTTATGTACATCTTGTTCTCTTGGAAAATTAATTACAAGGCCTTCGCCTGTGAAAATTGAAAAGGAATCATCTTTGTTTCCTGAAAGAATTCAAGGAGATATATGTGGGCCAATTCATCCACCATGTGGACCATTTAGATATTTTATGGTTTTAATAGACGCGTCAAGCAGATGGTCTCATGTCTCTTTGTTATCAACTCGTAATGTAGCATTTGCGAAATTTCTTGCACAAATTATCAAATTACGAGCACATTTTCCTGATTATACTATTAAAAGGGTGAGACTTGATAATGCTGGTGAATTCACATCACATGCTTTTAATGATTATTGCATGTCTGTAGGAATTAGTGTTGAACACCCTGTTGCTCATGTACATACACAAAATGGCTTAGCTGAGTCATTAATCAAACGTCTACAGCTAATAGCTAGACCATTAATAATGAGGACAAAACTCCCTGTGTCTATTTGGGGTCATGCAATTCTTCATGCTGAATCACTAATTCGTATGAGACCAAGTGCAAATCTTAAATACTCTCCGTTACAGCTTGTTTCTGGCAATGAGCCAAACATTTCCCACCTTAGAATTTTTGGGTGTGCTGTGTATGTCCCTATTGCACCACCACAACGCACAAAAATGGGTCCTCAAAGAAGGTTGGGAATATATGTTGGATATGAATCTGCTTCCATCATAAGATATCTTGAACCTTTAACGGGTGATGTATTTACAGCACGTTTTGCTGATTGTCACTTTAACGAGTCAGTCTTCCCGGCATTAGGGGAGAAAAGAAAAAACAAGAAAATGATGTCTCATGGTATGTTCCTTCATTATTGTATCTTGATCCAGTAACTAAACAACATGAGACAGAGGTCCAAAAGATAATACATCTGCAAGAAATTGCAAATCAATTACCTGATGCATTTACTGACACAAATAGAGTTACTAAATCTCATATACCAGCTGCTAATGCTTCAGCTCGAGTTGAGATTCCAAATAAGCAAATAGATAACACAACGACTCATGAATCTCAAAAACGTTTGAAACGAGGAAGGCCAGTCGGTTCCAAGGATAAAAATCCTCGAAAAAGAAAAACTCATGAAAAGGAAGTTGACCATAAAATGAATGATCTTGATGTAACGCTGAATACCAAAACCTCTCATGAGGAGGATTTGGATGAAAATAACAAAGAAATATCAATTAACTATGGTCGCACACATATCTTATGGAATCGAGATGAAATGGAAAGTATTGATGAAATATTTTCTTATTCCATAGCAAGTGACATCATGAGTGGAGATGATGATCCTGAACCAAAATCAGTTAGTGACTGTCAAAATAGACATGATTGGGATAAATGGAAAGGAGCTATGCAAGCTGAATTAGATTCACTAAACAAACGAAAGGTCTTTGGACCTATTGTTATTACTCCGATGGCTGTAAAGCCTGTAGGGTATAAATGGGTTTTTGTACGAAAACGAAATGAGAAAAATGAAGTTACAAGGTATAAAGCTAGACTTGTAGCTCAAGGTTTTTCACAAAGGCCAGGGATTGATTATGAGGAAACATACTCCCCTGTTATGGATGCGATAACCTTTAGATACTTAATCAGTTTAGCAGTCTCTAGAAATTTAGAGATGCGTCTTATGGATGTTGTCACAGCTTACTTGTATGGATCACTAGATAGTGACATCTATATGAAAATTCCTGAAGGTTTTAAATTCCCTGAAGCATTAAGCTCAAAGCCTAAGGAAATGTATTCCATCAAATTACAAAGATCCTTGTATGGACTCAAACAATCTGGAAGGATGTGGTACAATCGTTTGAGTGATTATTTGACAAGTAAAGGATACACAAATAACCTTATTTGTCCATGCGTCTTCATTAAGAAAACAACATCAGGATATGTGATCATAGCTGTGTATGTTGATGATCTAAATATAATTGGGACGCAAAAGGAAATTAATGAAACAATTGCTCTTTTAAAGAAAGAATTTGAGATGAAAGACCTTGGAAAAACCAAATATTGTCTTGGTTTGCAGATTGAGCATATGCATAATGGAATACTTATACATCAGTCAACTTATACTGAGAAACTTTTAAAACGTTTCAATATGGACAAGGCAAATCCTTTAAGCACACCGATGGTTGTTAGATCACTCAATGTTGATAATGATCCATTTCGTCCTTGCGAAGATAATGAAGAGGTTCTTGGTCCAGAGATACCATATCTCAGTGCAATTGGAGCTCTTATGTATCTTACTAACTGTACGAGACCTGACATTTCTTTTGCAGTTAATTTGTTAGCGAGATTTAGTTCAGCCCCTACTAAAAGGCACTGGAATGGGATTAAACATATTTTTCGATACCTTCGAGGTACTATTGATTTAGGATTGTTTTATCCTAATAATTCAAAAGAAGGGTTGGTTGGTTATGCAGATGCAGGTTATTTATCTGATCCCCATAAAGCAAAATCTCAAACTGGATACGTATTTAAGAATGGAGGAACTGCGATTTCATGGCGTTCTCAGAAACAAACACTCGTTGCGACATCCTCAAATTATGCTGAAGTCATTGCACTACATGAAGCTTCAAGAGAATGTGTATGGTTAAGATCTATGACACAACTTATATCAACTTCTTGTGGATTGGAGAAAGATGAAAATGCAACACCAATCTATGAAGATAATGCAGCTTGTGTCTCACAGATGAAAGAAGGGTATATCAAAAGTGACAGAACAAAACATATACCACCAAGATTCTTTTCATACACTCAAGATCTTATTAAAGATAAACAAGTCGAAATGAGATACGTTCAATCTAGTAACAATTCAGCTGATCTTTTCACAAAGGCACTTCCTAAAACAACTTTTAGAAAACATGTTTATGATATTGGCATGCGGCATGTACAAGCAATGTGATGATCTACAGAAGACAATTTGAGGGGGAGTTATAAGCTGCACTCTTTTTTCCTTAGCTAAGGTTTTTTCCCACTGGGTTTTTCTTTAGCAAGGTTTTTAACGAGGCAGTACTTAAACTCTTGAAGTTTGAAAAGTTTCATCCAAGGGGGAGTATTATGAATTATTACCATAGCAAGTGGATGAACTCTTTGTCCAACTTGTAGATAAGTTTACTATGCTACTTATCTACCAAAATAGTTTACCTTGTCTACCAAAATGATTGATCTTTGTAGTATAAATACCACCTCAATATAGAGGAGAAGATGCACCTCTTGTATACACTTTCATAAGTTATACATTTCTCTTCTTCTTGCTCTTTCAATTCTCTTTAAAGTTCTTAAGATTATAACACTAATCTTGTGAAAATTATTGTGATATCATAACAATACTTATATTATAATATAAGGATGGTGATATATTTAAAACTAAATGAAAATACTTTTAGTTTACTAGACATTGATTATTTCCATTTTAAGAAAGCTTGAGGCTGATATTTATAGATAGTTTTACCGATATACTATTCATCTCAAAGTGCCCACACCAAGAAATGACTAAAAAACCAAAGCAAAAATCTAATCCAAATCTTATCCTCAAAATTAGGTAAGGCATATCGGAAGGTATTCCATGGGTAATGAGTTCCTTTAAAGACAACGAATTATACAATTTCCTCCAAACATTTTGTTGGAATTTTGAACACTAAATAATTATATTTATGTATTTGTTATATAAATAATTATTTATTTATTGGTTTAAGTTCTCGTTTTGTAACGAACTATACCATGTCCAAACTGAAGCTGATGAATTAGTTATCGATGCTCGAAGTTGAGTGCTCGGAATGAAGAAAGTGAAACTTGGTGATTATAGTAGGAATTGTTGAAATTTCTTGCATAATACTAATAAAGTCATGTATTGATTAACATAGATGTTTTATGTTTTGACCAAGAATTTTAATAAATATTATGAATGTTTATTATGGTTTATAATTGACATTAAACATGTTATGAATGAAATAAGAGTTTTAATTTGGTCTCATAAAACATTTCATAAATCAAATGTAAGTTTTAGTTGTGAATCATAAAACTCACATTAATGCGAATTCTTTTGCATAAGTATATAAGAAATTTATGCTCTTTAGTGTCAACAAGTTTCATAGAAATTTAGAGATAAGCATTTTCTAAATTGTTCTTCCTACACCATCATCTTTAACTTTTATTCTATATAACATCATAATACATATTTTACACGGTGATCTATCGGGCACGAGACACTCTCCGGCAGTACATACTGCTTTGGCTGTTGTACCCTGGGAGACAGGCGCGTTGTCTTGAGTAGAGACGTAAAATCTGTTTTAAGGGACACGTGTCTAACACGATCCTCAGCCACAACCATCAATCTTTTGTTTGTTAATTGTTACAGTCAAGGGGTATAGTTGAAGATTCGAATTCAATGAATACTTATGTCAAGAATACTATATGAAGACTCGTTGCAGTATATACTAAAGACGGATGTTCGAATCAAGTTTGGTACATAAATATTGTTTATATTTATTTTTCTAGTCGTATTTGTAAACGATATTGTACTACAATATTTCCCATTGCTACCGATAGTATCGTTGGAATTACTATTTTTTAATATAAAAGTGAACCTATTTATTACACATTTTTGTCGGTATTCATCAAATTGACGTATTTCATTGGTAATCAGCTGGGTTTAACAATTTACCAATGGATTACCGAGTATGTTACATTTTGAAAACAAACTATAAAATGGCCGGTATGTGATTTTCTTATGTATAAAAGAAGGAACGTGTCCTTATATATAGCTAGAGAGGGGTTAGAATGTTTGTAGAACCACTTACAATTATAGAACCAAAAAACTATTGATTCACATAAATATAAATTTAAAATCATTAATTTACATATATGTAAATTAAGAATGATGATATTTTTTTTTTGTTTTTTATAATTTATTATTCATGTTTGATATAATGTAAATAGTTCAATTATCATCAAACTTAATTTACATTTATGTAAATCAATGGTATTTTAACTCTCGAGATAAAAAAAATGATTTTGTAATAATCTTGAACCATAAAAAAAGAGTCTAGAAGAATCAAATGTTACCTTACCCCAAAATAAATGAAAAGCTATCTACTTATCCTCTAGTAATCAACATAAATGTAAACCATCCACCTATCCTCTGATATGCCCCCCTCAAGCTGGAAGAAGGTATCTATGTACAGTTTGGATCTAAGATAAGCATACCGAGTAGATGAAAACCCCCTAAAAAGAAAAGATATCTTTGTTTTAAATTGACTCCAAACAAGCCGAAAGTTAAACAAAATAAATGTTATCCCTGTTTAAGTACTTGGCTATTTTGTATCCCATTCGCTCATTTGCCCATCTCTTTAATGTGCGTCATATTGGTTGGTTAAAAGTTGGACAAAACTAATTAAAACTAGACCAAACCAGGCCTAACGTTTTTCCCTTTTTTTAACTTAAATTTAATTCAAGAAAAATTTAATAGCCCGAGTTCTGACTTATTAAACTGATAGTCAAGACGGTTAGGTTTTAAAACAATAAATATTAAAGTTGAGGGACTTACCGTTACGGTTATATTTTCAAGAGGAAAATTGATTAAGAAAAATGATTAAGGCAGTTGCAATAAAATCATACGTAAATTACAAAAACAAATTTGTTTATATGATTCTAATTCTGGTTCCGGATTAATATTTTTTTCCCATTTGCCAACAGATAATAAAAACAAACCTGTGTTTTCATGTGATAGTTGATACAGTGTGAGATGATGATATCCAAAGACTTTTTAGTTCATTTAAACCACTCACTATTGCACATGCCAAAGTATGGAATCTTTGAACATTTAGATAGCATATTGGTCCTACCACCATTTGCTATTATTTATGCTACATTATTTATACAACTTTGCAAATTGTTACACGACGTAAATTAAAATAATAATAAAGTGGTTGCATATGGTTTAAAATGATTATATGTTCATTTGAAAGGATTAAGAAATGTATATGATGAAACAAATAGCTGTATAAGTGAATGATCAACTTGAAAAACGAAAAAATTTATACAAGTTATATGTTTCCTCTTCAGTTTGTGGAAATCATCATTAGATTTATTGTAATTTGATTGATTAGATAACCAATATGATTATAATATTCATCAAACAAATTGGAAAGTAATGAGGCATGTTTATTTGAGTTTATCATGATATTCAACATCAAACAAGTTAGGGATTCCAAGACGGCAACACCTTTAGGAGTGGGGTTTAAGGAGCGTCTGCCCCTGAAGGGGGGTGGAGTCCCTGGCTGGGATCGCAAAATTGTTTTTTTTTTTTTTTTTTGGAATTTGACATATGAAATCCGGACTGAAAAAAGACGCAATTTTTAGGTCATTTTGATTTTAAAATGAAAACTTTCGTTTGGCTATTTCATCCCCATCTCCTGGAAGTTGAATTGTAGGCATTTTGGTTGTAGACACTATCTAATTTTCTTCTTCTAGTTCACGAAAATGCACATAATATCATATTTAGATCTTGATCAAATTAGAGTTATATTTAATTGAGATATTTGAGTGAATCATCGACTAATTTTGATCTGAATGTGTCATTCACATCACTCAGATTATCCAGGTTTTGATTTCAATTTTCTCTATAATATTTAGGTATGAATGTCTTAGTTACAAGTGCCTCGGATCTAATTACACTTAACACTCCAACTTTTTTAATGATTTAATTGATCTTTAGTGGGTGAAACAAAGATATCTTGATTGGGAATGTATTGTTTGTATCACTAAAATACTTCTATATTAACACAAAGTATGTTCACAAGCTAGGTTAGCACAAACTTATGCTCGAGAGAACGATAACACGAACTAAAGGCATGTACCTAAAAAGAGGCGGAACATGTAAATTAAAAACCAAAGTTCATCCCGTTTCAATGGTGTGATGTTTTTTTCTTTCAGCTTAGTCGTATTGTTGAGGCGTATAAGAACAAAAGAGATGGTGAAACGTTCCATTGTCTTTAAGTTTTTTTTTGGACAATATGATATACAAACTCCATTCCCCCATCACTTTGGAAGATCTTTATCCTTAATTTACGAAAAACACATATGGAAAACTTCATAAAGGCTGTTAAAACCGAATACATACCTGATTTGTTCTGTAATGGATAGAATCAACTAAAATGGAAGTAATCATTACCAAAAAAAATACAAAATAAAGATAATTGTCCACAGAAGTTTTAGGCGCAGAGCCCAATAAATCATAATAGATTGACTAGTATGTGAAACTGGAGATCATTGCAGTTACTGAATGTCACCTTTGCATTAGCTAATAAGGAGAGGCATTATTGAAATTTTCTAGAAAGGTTGACATGTGAGAAGTGGCACCCAAATAAACATATGTATCAATCTGGGGCAGGAGAGTTAACGTGACATCAAGCATAAAAAGCTTGTGCTAAACAGGCATTCGAATAAATGGCTTGTGTGACATAAATGGCAAGACGAGTGTCGGCATTATGGTCATCTTTGCAATACAACTGACAATATGGTGACTGTACTCTAGAACACTTGCTGCTTGAAGCACCTCATCGAAAAGTATTTTTTGACCAGCCACGACCCCTAGTGTTGTTGTTGGATCGTTAGCATTGAGCAGAAAATGTAGGTTGTGGTGGAACTGATCCACGCAGGTATCGTAAAAAAAGCTCATGGCTCTCGCTTGAAAAATGACATCACGAAACACATGATTAGGCTTGGCAACCCTTGTTGTTGTAGAGAATATTTCAAATGGCATGTCGAGACCACACAAAACCAATGGATCGGATTTTGTCCATATCATCAACTAGTTGACGATTGCCAAGAGCTGATCACAAATATGAAATACCTATAATCTATGGTTGTATTTAGAGACAAATTAAGTATCTTTAATCTTTGGGTTAATGAATTTAAATACTTCCAACTATTAGATTTATGAAATAATTATTCATGACGAATTAGTTTAGAATTCCGAATTACTAATGGGAATTATTTATTTATTTTGCCATTGAGAATTATAAAATAAACAATTAGTTATAAATATATGATATCTATAAATAACTGTTAGTTAATTAATATTAATTATATAATTATTATATAATTAAAATAATTAAAGTTGTTAGTTATTTGTGATTATTAGATAATCAGAGGGGATTAAAAGTGTAATTTTATTAACCCTTATATGAAAACTAAGTTTTGTGAGTTGTTCACTTATCTTACGTCACTATCACAAGATAAAGTTATGTGTCTTTGATGCTCATGTTTGGGAAATAATTCAGATAGATATCGGATTTGCACGACAATTAGGGTTGTAGATTCTGTTTTGTGAGTTTGGATCTAGCGATCGGATTGTTACAAAGTGGTATCTTGGTTTTGTTGTGGTCTATAACATGTCGTGAAAGGTATAATATCTTACACATTCTATGGTTACGTTTCTTTAAATATTTGGTTTTTAACTAGGCTCCTAGTGGGTGGTTTTAAGGTTTTGACCTAGATCTGTCCATGTGTTTATTTCATTACGTATTTGAAATTGTTTTAATCCTATTCATGAATCCAAATTGTGGTATAAGAGCCACTTTTACAAACAATAATTCAACATTGATTGTATATTTGAAATTGTTTTAATCTAGGTTTTGACCTAGATCTGTCCATGTGTTTATTCCATTATGTATAGTTGCAATCATGAATCCTTTGCATTTGGTTGATTATTTGTGTTCTTTGAAAATCAAGCATAGACCTGTGGTTGTGTTTATATTTATGGTTTTTTGGTGCATGTTTTCAATTATCTTGATTTTTTGGCTGTATTGAAAGCCCGAGAGTAATAGAAAAGGTTATTTTCAATTTATTGTAAATTGTATTTGTAATTGATCGAGACAAGACAAGATGAAACTTGAAGATGAAGAAACCAAGATGACCGAGAGATCAATATGAAAATCTTAAAGCATGTGAGAGCTTTACAAAGACCAATTTGGTTTTGATATTGACTCTAACGAAATCAAACACGAAAGGCTTCATTTGCATATTTAATTTGTGGTTGTTTTATGACATTTATGGTAAATGTGGGTTTAACAATAAAACAATAAAATGACCAAAGCATTTCCAAAGAGTTCAAAAACAAACAACATAATAACATGACAAGATCTTGAAATAATGATTTTTATCAATCTCGTACAATTTTTTTAAATAATGTGGATATTTTAAATGTATATCTAGGGTTTTGAAAAAAAAAAAACAATAGATATTAACTATTTAAAGCCGAAGATCATTAATAAATGATTTAGTAACAAAACTGATTCTTGGTTTACTACACATTTAGTAATACATGTTATTAAAACTAAGCGTCTTGACGTATAAAAAGTTTTATCATTAAAAAATTTATTAAAAGTAAAATTTGAAGAGAATTAGGGTTTCGGGTTATGGTTCCATGGTTGACCGCCAACACGCCAGGTAACAGCCCGCTAAGGGTGTAGTGGACCGCCAAGATAAGACATAAAGGTTCACGAGGGATATTTCTTTGAAAAATGCAGATATCTTTTTATATTTGAAAGATGAGAATATTGCAATGGTAAGTCGGTAGCGAACCGCTAAGGCCCTAGATTAATAAATTTGATTAAAGAGCCAAAGATCCGAAATTCACCATGTTTACCACATCAAATTTAGTTCTCGTTCTCTCTCTAACCAACCTACTCTCTCTTTCTCTCTCTCTCCAACCAACCTGCTCTCTCTCTCTCTCTCTCTCCAACCAACCTGCTCTCTCTCTCTCTCTCTCCAACCAACCTGCTCTCTCTCTGTCTCTCTCCAAGGTTTGTGTCGTTTTAGAGGCTCGGTAAAGTGATCCAGGTTGCACTTGATCACCTTGATATGTTTTGCCTTGGATTTCATCTAGATACTCTCGACTTTAGTCTAAGATCGCTATGATTGAACGAAATGTGACGTTTGAAATACCATTTTAGTGTTAGATAGCTTGTTGGTGGATCTATGATCGTTTGAAGACGTTTGTGTGCTCTAGATCTACTGTGATAAGTCCTAGACCCTCACATCATGCATTGTAATAGATTTTGGGGTAAACCGAAGAATTTGGAAAGAACCAAACCGGTGATTAATTCATTAGCATGCACATTATAGTTGTGTCAGGAAAATCATATGAGATTTGCAAACCGATTCTAAGTTTGTAACGGATAATGGAATGACATGTCATAACCATGTAATTCAATGAGAGGTATGGCGGGATTAACTCCACTTGGTCTCCTGTTAGGGTATGTTCGTGGATCCTAGCCCCTTGACATGTGTCGTTTTGAGCTTTGGATTGAAAATTTCGATCAAGATTCATGAGAACTTTAGCTTGAGGTCACCAGCGTGAGTAGGAAAAGCTAAGGGGTTCCATGTTCGTGGTAATGATGACTTGACATGTATGTCAATGTGTTTCAGGGCTATATTATGCTCGTGGTACTCGCTGACTAGTGTGTGGATACTCTTAGAAAGTCGTCTAACTGTCTATTTTTTAATGTTTTTTATGCTATATCCGAGCTGGCAAAACATTTTGGTTAAAATGTATTGATGCGTTACTATAAGATAACTTGTCCCCTATGGGTTGGCATACCATAGGTTAGGTGCGTCCAGCATTGGTCATGGGCAAATCATAAGATGTGAGGATGGGCTTTAGACTGAGTCACCGATCACTTTAGGATGTATGTACGCTTAGTTGAAGCCATCTAAGTAGGAGGGGCCTCACTTTCAGGTATGGTGTGAGGATGGGATCTAGACTGAGACACCGATCACCAGTATTGTGATCCTTTGGGGTATGATCGAGCATCGTGAAGGGTTCCTCAGGGATGCTTGATCACCTCGTGTGTTGTGCCACGTCGGGATTCGATCGACCGATGCTCTTATAACCCTATCAACCATCATTGTAAAACCTGGAATAGCATATGTGTGATAGACACTTCCCTATATGTTATATTGTTAGTGACATTTCATTTGATAAACAGTTTACTTGCACACATCATTATAATGTTTAACTGTTTTAGTGTCATTACGTATGACCCACTAACAACGTTATTGTTGACGTTTTTTAGCTTGTAATGCAGGAGGGGGAGGTGTTAGGAGTCATTAGCTAGGTGTAGGAGACTTAGCGGATTTGATTGAATAATATGTTTATACAGAAAATAGTGACTGGATTAAAACTGACTAAGGTAGTATATGTAGTTTATATTTTGATTGTCTGTAATGGAAGGGATGCATAGATCATGTATGTATTATTAAAGTTTTAATTTAGTCTAGTATATGGTCTTGAAAGCTAAGTCTTTTGTTGTATATTGTTGTGCATTATGGTATAAAAGGTCGTGCCCATGGTTTGGGTGTGACAATAAGAGATCCCGAAGATTACTTCAGATTCTTTCTAACAGAATTTGTGACTAAAACAACAAACACCGATAAACCACAAGTCAAACCTATTATGCAGATTATTGTAGCAACAATTGCCAAGTGTCATGTGTGGAAAAGATTAGTTCTTTTTAGCTATTTTTTTACACCATTTGTTCACTATAGTCTATGAAACTTAAACCCTCAACTTCATGAGGATAAACATCTTACTAAACATCTTGATAACATTGTGATACTAACATGTTGGTTTGGGAAAGGTTACTTGCAAGACAATGTAGGTTTTAAAGCAAAAGTCATTCAAAAAAGAAAAGTTTATTAAAGTGAGCTTAAAAGTATCCGTGGAAGGTGTTAAGAGACTTATGGTTTTGATCTTTTGTTTAGATTTGTTTTTTCAAAAGTCAAGGCTTTTGTCATGTAAATGTGGGTTATTAGTTGTTTACTTTTTAAATAGTATTGACTATCAATTATTTTCGAACTTGTGGTTGATCAGGTAGGTATATGTAAAGATGTGCGGGAAGACTCATTTGATGGTTAGGGTTATTGATTAACGTCAAATTCTATTTTTTCAAGAAAGTTTGCAATGGTAATTCTACCAAAATCTAGTTTGATTAATCCTGGCATGTGCCGTGTATCCTTCGTGTATGCTTTCTCGTATTTTTGCTCTCAAAGACGAAGTAAACTCTTGCGGTCGATACATAAGTAGAGATCTTGATGAATTAAATGATATAATGCTTTTGATTCTTCACTCATAAGGGACACCATGCTTTTCTAAAACAAATATGTCAAAAGTAGAACATAAAATAGAAGAGAAAGTTTAGATTTAATCCAACACGCAAACAACCATACCATACAAATCATACATAGGGGCCAAACCTCACACACTAGACAAGTTTTACATATCAAATAAAAATAGAAAAAAAAAAGTAAAAAAAGAAAAGGCACGCTCACTCTCCCTTTGGAGAGGGGCTGCAAAAGTACCCTCAAGACAGCATTAAATTACAACATTACCACTTGACTTGCATAACCATACATAAAGCCAAACGGTACCCACCTCCCAACGGTTACTTTTTCCCATTTCTATCTCAGAGCAAAAAACACCAACTGTTAACGGATATATTGGTGTGATAAGGCTTTAGCCTAAAATTACCTTTCTAACCCTGGGATGAAAGGGCAATGTGGGATTTACATTCTTCTTATTTTAAGGTGCCATATTAAAAAAAAGGTAAGAAAACTTTTTTTTTTTTGTTTTTTTTTGTTTTTTTGTTTTTTTTGTTTTTCATTTAAAAAGATATAAACCATCTTATTAGCGATTTAGTTGTTATAAGTTAAGGAGAAAAGTTAAGACGGGAGGTATACGTGGCTTTGACCGCCCACTTGCTTGGAATTACATCTCTTGCCGACAAAGTTCTTCCAGTCGAGAGCGTGGTGAGTTTGACCGAGAATGGTCCTCTTAGCGGTCCTCTCACGATCACCCAATTTGCACCCCAAACATGACTCATCTCTAGCCATTCCGTGGATTTCGCCTGTTGATCACATACACATTCTTTATTTATCAAAACATGAATTTGTGACAAATTTATGCCCACATGTAATGACTTAACCCCCATTTTTGTTTGATCCCAAAATGATATTATTATTAACTTATATATTTTAAAGATATTTTTCTAAGGAGGGAAATGTTGGTTGGAAATAAGTGGAATAATATTTAATTTAAATTTTATAAATCAAACACAACTTGGGAAAGCATTTGGGCACAATGAACCGCCACTAACGACTTTAACTTCATTAAATCAAATATTCTTTTTCTGACTTAATGGATACACAACTATATTATTTAATTTGATGTTATATTATGGGCATTAAAAGTAGATAATATATTATTTATTTATTATAGTATATTAGTATGTGCAGTACGTATTCAGTTTTTTGTATTATAGTATTTCTAACGAGATCTAAAATAACCAAATAATTCATTTAACAACTTGTACCATATGCAGTAATGGCTGTACGTTAAGGTGCAAGGGTGCATCCGACATATTCGGATATCAACATGCTTCTTTTATGAAAGTGTGTGTTCAAAAAGCTGCTTAAAAAGTTGTTCTTTTGACCATTTTGCCCATCTTCACAAATCTCATTCTCCCCAACTCCTTTAATTTATTCTTTACTTGCTAGGGGTGTAAATAAATCAACTTTCAGCAAATCTAAACAGTTATAATTAATTAAGATCTATGTAAGTGAATTTAAACCAAACTCGGAATATAATATTACTAATTTGATAATACTTACAACTAATTATTAACCAGCCGTTAAAGAAAATTTATTTTTTGTACGATTCGAATGTTAAACTCGAGTACTACTTAAAAACCTTACTTCTTGTCACTAGGAGGCCCCTTACTACTTGTGCAATTTTAAGAACGAAATATTATTTTATACTTATCATTTAGACTATGCGAAAGAAGTAATATATAAATTTTACCTCTCTAATATGCATAGATCCAACATCACCATCCCCACCTTCAAACTCGACCAGAAGTGAAAGCCAATAATTCGTTGATCCTTCGTTTACATGAAACGCAACATTTCTACCTGGGTATTTACATGGAGTCCTGCAATTTAAAGACATAATGTCCCAGTTATAATTCAGTAATTCCAAAATTTATATAAAAAAAAACATTTATTAAATTTGCTTAGAAAAACTCTGAACTCTACCTGGTAACAAAAGTCAATAACATTAATTAAGGGCTGTTTCTGTCATTCATAAATAGTGCGTAAACGTTCAAAAACATTTATTGATAGATAGGAGGCTAATATGTAAATATGGTATACACGTAATAAAAAATTGAACACAAACCGACGAAAAAGAAAAGAAAATTAGAAGACCGTTAAATAACTAAAGCCGCAAAAGGGGCGCAAAATAATAATAATAATAATATGGCTTTTAACTTATTAAGTTATATAGACATTCAATTTTGTTATCAAGAAATTTATATTTTTGTATCTCTTTATTTATTTACTATTTACATTTACATAAAAAAAATAAAAAATAAATTAGGTGTATCAATATTACAGTATGTTTTTAATAATATACCGGCGGTAAACGATGTTAAGAACACCACGGTCACGAAGCTGGTTGTGATCACCGGCAACGGCCATCCGACCAAAAGCAGCACCACTGAGGTCAAAATGAGTGTTTCCGCCGGAGCAGTAGCCTCCGGGACACTCGTCGGTGATGATAACCGTCACCGCCCTTCGGGAACATATGGACTTGTCCAAACACTTGACCTTGTAACAAGCCCCACACCCTTCGCCCCCTTTGAACAGAATTGGGCTCACCGCTCCCACACGCGCCCTGAACGGCTTCACGTCCACCAGAGACCCGTACCCACACGCGCCGCCTACAAAAAACACTCAACAATTCAACAGCAACGTACAACTCATAAATGCATCCAACAGTAACGTACAACTCCAAAATGCACAAAATTAAGATGAGGATGTGAAAACATTACGTAAGTTAGACCTTTTGACTATCATTACAATATTATTTTTTAACTATTCAGTTTACCTTTTAACTATTAACTATTAAGTGGTAGTCACATTAATCATTAAAAAATAGTCTTTTATTTTCTCGTTAAAAAAACATAAATTGGTGAAATTACCGTTGCTGCCATCGCCTTCGGGGCTGCCGTACCAGGTGGCAGTGGCGGGAAGCCAATGTGAGTTGATAGAGTGCTTATGCGGGGCACCGGAGACCTCGGGACGGTGAAAGGCGAAAAGCCACAAGGCTACAAAAGATATTCGGGCAATGAGGCTGTAATAGCCACTCAAGTTGTGAGTTGTGAACACCATCGTCGGAGAAAAAGTGGGGTTTGGGGCGAAGTGCACGAGGAACGATAAACAAACAATGTGAAGAGAGAATGAGTTGGGTTCACAGAGTTAGGGTTCCACAGTGTCAGTTCAGTTGGGGTGGGTTTTCACGTTGCTATATAATGAGGAGAAAAAAGGCCACAAAGATAACACGGGGACGATACCCAAATGGGCTCTGATGGGAATTTCCCTTTGTGTCCTGGTTGATTTTGGGTATTTACGGTCGTGCCATTGCGTGGGTCCTAACGGCAGTTAAGGCGTCAAATCCGGACTGTTCGCTGTTGCTGGTGTCGGTCAGGACTCAGGACTTACGACCCGACCGGATCGGACCGGACCGGACCCTTTTTTATTTTTATTGGTTAAATGCTGATGACTTGTTTAGATGATTCTAAACTAAACTCTTTCTTTCTTTCTTTGCTTTACAGGGGTTTGTGATTACCTACTTTTTTACACTTTACAGCTTACTTTATATAACAATATAACATCTCCGCAATCAAAGAATATCTTTATCTCTGTTTCTTTAATCATTATTGTAAAATATTAACTAATAATTCTTGACGAGGCTTAATTTATATGAGAATGTTTTTACGAATAGTGATCTCATAATCTGTGATAAAGTCCAACAATTTACATACAATCAACAAAACTGGTTATGGTGTCGTACAATTACAAGAAGGAAAGTCTCCATCCAACCATCATTTTACATAAGAATTAGTAGCTTTTAAAAATAAAAATAGAGAGAGTGAGAGAGTGAGAGAGAAAGAGAGAGATTTGTGCATGATGGGTTTGTCATCGTCTCCTTTTGTTTATAGATACATAATGATGTATCTATGATGGTATGAGGTGATTTCAACTTTATTGAATAGTTTGTTACGTAAACGGTTGCTTTTTTATACATAAAATATGATTGAAATGTTAACGGTCCAGATTGATGAGAATTTTTTGTGTTTTTAAATTTGTAACATGTGTGAGTATTTGTGGGTTGTGCAACTCGATCCAAGTTCATTCATACTGGGCATGACTTCCGGAGCCCTATGTCTACATGTCTTGCTTGTTACGTTCACCTTTAATGTGCCGGACTTGGAATATTTTTGTATTACATTTTTGACATATTTTGATATTCAATTAAAAACCAAAAAGATAAAATTTTTCAAGTGAGAAATCTATATATATAAAGCACACCTTACTTGAAAAATGATATATATGCTCGAAAATTGGAAACTAAGATGCTTATGTCTAGTGTTATTTCATGTATATTTATGAAAAGCTAGCCAAAGGCCATACGTGTGTGTTATTCAATATGATTGTAATATTTATTCATTTTGGTATGTAATAATCAGTCATTTTTATTTCACCTATCTTGTTCATATTAAATGTAAAATAGATTAGTTTGCGTTTCTAATTTTCATAATGTAACAGAAGAAAGAAGACTTACAAGATGGAAGAACTTGGAGTTCAAAAAATGAAGGTCTTGAAGCAAATGGAAGTCGAGTTGAAGACATGAAAATTTATGTCCATCCAGGCCTTAGTGGTATTTTTGTTTTAGCTCACAAAACACCATAAATCAGTGGCTAATTAAGCTTTGCATATATTTAAATTTATTTGCTTGGTTATGATGTGGGGTGTTTAAACTAGCATTTAGATAGAGCTTGCTTGGTGCGCATTCCATTGGTGAAGAATATTCAAAATTGATCGTTGAAAAAGGTTAAAGGGATTGAATGGGATGTATCCCCTCAATTATATAGAATTGATTTGGTCAGTTTCAAATCAAACGACCTTAAGATCAATTTCGAGGGTTTCAAGTTTTGGTTTGTGAGTAACCGAATCATTTTGAATGCAATTATGCACAAATTTGATTTCATAAGGATCGTATAAGCGTTTCTTATGGATTAATTTGTATAAAATAGAGTTGAAACAGACATGGAATTTTGATTCGATTTTCAGTTTTGATTTATAATTCGAATTAAGACTCATTCAAGATTCGAAACTAGCTTGCGACAAAGGGTAACAGTTTGATTGAGTTAATAGTGATGGATTTAGAGGGTTTGGGGGTCGGCGGATACTCGTTGGAGGGGTGCCCGGAATAGTTTGAACGGGGGGAGGGGGTTGGGGATTTTTAGATTAAAAATACACTTAGGCCCTTGAACTTTTAAGGGTTTATTATTTTATGTAAAACGGGTTTTAATGAAATTTCAAAGAATTACATTTTAAATCTTAGACTTATAAAACCTTATTTAAACCTAACAAATTTTATAAATATTAAAATAAATCTTGTACTTTAATTATTAATTTAATTTAATAATTTAAGTTATAAATGAAAATAAAACTTTATGATTTTTATAAATCTTCTAATTCTTTGTGTTTTAATTATTATTTTTCTTAATACTGTTAACATTAAAATCTTATAAATTTATAAAATTTATTTTATAACTCATAAATTTTTTGATGAATTGAATAAATAAAATAATTAAAATGATAAAATAAATGAAATGACTAATTAATGAATTTGATTTTCGAACTTGACACAAATGGTTTCAAGTTTATATTACAAATTGGTTAAATCTTACAATCTCCCATAATTTAAGAAATTTTATCTCGAAATTTGATCACGAGGAAGCTGATGTAAAGAGATGGGGATACTTGAATTTCATTTGACCTTCATGTTCTCAAGTAAACTTTGGGTCACATTTAGACTCCTAACAAACTTTGACGATTGGTATTCGGCTAAGCTTGATTTGTTTGACTTCCCGATCCATGATCTCCATGAGTTTCTCGATTAAAATGCATAGATTCATTAACTTGAACTTCATCGAGTGGAATATGGAGATTTTTATTGGCAAGGCATTTCTTGAGATTTGAGACATGGAATGTTGGATGAACATTGCAGAGTTCTTGAGGCAGTTCAAGCTTGTAGGCCACTTTCCAATACGCTCGAGCACTTTGAATGGACTCACATAACAAGGTGATAGTTTCCCTTTCTTTTCAAAGCAAATCACTCCGTTCCAAGGCGATACCTTAAGAAGTATGATGTCACCCATTGTATTCCATGGATTTTCATCCTTTATCAACATAATACTTTTGACGATCGCTAGCAGTAAGCAAGTTATCATGGATCTTATGAAACTTGTCGGTGTATTCTTCAATCAATTTGGGACCGGTAATTTTTGCTTTACCAATCTTAGACCAACAGATGGGAGATGGACACTTGCGATCATACAAGGCCTCAAACGGTGCCATCTTAATGTTGGTATGATAATTGTTATTATAGGAAAATTTGAACAATGGTAGATGAGAGTCCTAAGAGCCACTGAAATTAATGATAAAGGCTCGAAGCATATCCTCAAGAGTCTGTATCATTCTTTCAGTTTGACTATCGATTTGAGGATAATAAGTTGTGGTGAGATTGAGTTGGGATTCCCAAAGATGATTGAAAGCTTTGCTAGAAAGAAGATATGAATCGACCATCACGATCGGAGGTGATGCTCAGAGGCACACCGTAACGATTGACTATTTCATTGATGTTGATACAAGTCAATCTCTCGACTAAATAATCCTAACGAATCGGTATGAAATGTGCCGATTTAGTCAATCGATCAACAATAATCGAAATACTATCATGACCACTCGAGATACGAGGCAATTTGGTGTGAAGTCCATGGATACGTTTTCCTACTTCCACATGTGAATCTCGGGTTGAACAAGTAATCCAAAGGGACGATGATTTTTCAGCTTTGACTTTTGAGTAGGTGACGTATTTATACCCATATAGGGCTATATCCCTTTTCATGCCGGGCCACCAATATTTAGTTCGAAGGTTCATAAACATTTTAATAGTACAAGGATGTAGAATAACGAGTCTTATGAGCCTCGTTCATGATGATGTTTCGAAGATTATCCCGATTAGGAATCCAAAGACGATCCAAGAAGTAAAACAGACCATCGGATTTGGTTTCCAATTGGAGTTTAGCATCATATGACATTTCATCATACATGTTGCCGTTGGTGATTGATTCATGTTGAGCTTCAAAAATTCAAAATTTTAGATCAGATTGAAATGTAACACTTTAAAGCATTACATAATTACGACTCAATGCATCGGCTAAGACATTCACTTTTCTAGGATGATAACGGATCTTGCAATCATAGTCGTTAAGTAATTCGACCCATAGTTGTTGCCTCATGTTTAGTTTTTTTTTATTGAAAATATGGTGGAGACTCTTATGATCAGTGAATAAAGAAAGATAGTGTCCTTAGATCTTGAGTCCAAAAACGACTGCATCCAATTCAAGATCATGAGTCGTGTAATTCTTTTCCTGGATTTTGAGATGCCTTGAGGCAGAAGCTATGACTTTGCCTCTTTGCATAAGAACACAACCAAAACCTTGCTATGAAGAATCGCAATGGATAACAAAATCATCGCTTTCATCAGGCAGGGTTAAGATTTGGGCATTACACAACTTTTTCTTAAAAATCTGAAAGGCTTTCTCTTGATCCACCCTCCACTTAAAAGCTTTATCCTTGTGAGTCAAATCAGTGAGAGGCACTACAATCTTTTAGAAATTAGGGATGAAACAACAACAGTAACCAGCTAGACCAAGCAATGAACGAATCTCAGTAGAGTTTTAGGTTCTTCTCAATTCTTCACTGCCTCAATCTTTGTAGGATCTACATGAATTCCTTTATCATTCATGATATGACCATGGAATTGAACTTCTTTAAGCAAGAATTCACATTTGGAGAATTTGGCATGAAGTTTCTCCTTTTTAAGAACTTCAAGAATCAAGCGAGGATGATGTTTATGATCGGTTTTGGATTATAAATAAATCAAGATATCATCAATGAAAACAATCACGAATATGTCCAAGTATGGTTTGCACACGCGGTTCATTAAATTCATGAACATCGCAGCTGCATTGGTCAAACCAAAGAGCATAACGAAGAATTCAGAACGACTATATCTAGTACGGAAAGTTGTTTTTGAAATGTCATCATCGTGTACTCGGAGCTGATCATAACCCGAACGAAGGTTGATCTTGGAGAAATACGAAGCTCCTTGAAGTTGATCAAAGAAATCATCGATCCTCAGTAAGGGATATCGGTTCTTGATACTAAGCTTGTTATGTTCCTGGTTGTTGATGCACATGCCAAAGGAACCATCCTTCTTCACTAATAAAACTGGAGCTCTCTAAGGTGAGCAACTAGGATGGATGAAACCTTTTTTAGAAAACTCTTAAAGTTGGATTTTCAGACGGTGCAAGACTATAGGGAGATTTTGCCACGTGTGTAGCACCACGCATAAGTTCAATGCAAAACTCGACTTGACGAATGGGTGGAAGACTGGGAAAAACTTCAAGAAATTCATGAATGATTGGAATATCTTCAATTTTATTCGATTTACCATCCGTTTTCATTATATGGGCTAAGAAAGTTATATAATGCTTGCGAAGGTACTTATGAGCTTTGGTACAAGACATGAGCTTAAGACCTTTAGGTAGATGTTTAAGGTTCCTCCAGATGTAAGGAGATTTGAATAAACTTGTCGAAAAAGACTATTTTGGCATAGTTCTTAGATAACCAATCCATGAATAAACTTGTCGAAAAAGACTATTTTGGCATAGTTCTTAGATAACCAATCCATGCCTACTATGGCATCAAAACTTTAAAGTTGCATCGATGTAAGGTCGATAGGAAAATCATACTTGCTAAGGTTGAAGGTACAGTTCGGGATTACAAATCAATTGTGATGGATCTTTCATCAACTATTTCTACTGTAAATGGTTTCCCTAACTTAGTTCGGGTACAAGAAAGTAAGGGCTCAAACTCAAAAGATACACAACTCTTATAGGCACCGGTATCCAATAAAATTGAAGCATATTGGTTATTGATTAAGAACGTACCATTCACCATGTTTTTATTATTTTGAGCTTGATGAGTGTTGATGTTAAAAGCATGCCCTTGAGCTATAGGAATTATGTTGACTAGTTGAGGGCATCGGTTACGGAAATGATTTGGATCACCGCATTGATAAAATGTATGTCCTTGAGTTATTATAAGAGGAGGTTGTTTAAAAGGTACATTGATCGGAGCTTTAGTGGTAGTCTTGCATATCTTAAAGGTATGGCAAAAACAACCATAGTTGGTGCATTGACGACACTATGCGGAAGTAGGATAATGATTTTTTTACACGCCACACTGTGGAGAAGTTCTAGTATAGGGTCTCTTTGTCGGGGCTTAATTTTTGGGAATGGGTTGATAAGTTGGTGCAACTTGATTAATTTAAAAAGCAGGGGTAACCATAACCAAGTTTTGAGACTTAGCCTTCCTTTTCTTGATCTTAGAAGATTCAGGCTTGTCCTCCTTGGTTTTTTCAATGAAAGCCTTCTCGGTTGACTTTTAACTACCCTTTTTGGTCAACGTTCCTGCTTTGGTATGTATGTTGGTTAAATGAGCAGCCAGATGGATAGTATGAATGTTTTACGAATAGTGATCTCGTGATTTGTGATAAAGTACAACAATTTACATGCAAGAAACAACACTGGTTATGGTGTCATAGAATTACAGGAAGCGAAGTCTCCATCTAATCATCATTATACGTGAGACTCGGTAGCTTTTAGAGATGAAAATAGAGAAAGTGAGAGAGAAAGATAGAGATTGGTGCATGATGGGTTTGTCATAATATCTTGTTATTTATAATACATGATGATGTATCTATGATGGTATGAGATAGTCGCTACTTTGGTAAATACTTTGTTACGTAAGTGGTTCCTTTCTTAGACATATAATATGATTGAAATGTTGACGGTCCAAATTGGTGAAAATTTTTTGTGTTTTTAGATTTATAGCATGTCTGAGTATTTGTGGGTTGTGCTACTCGATCCATGTTCATTCATATGGGGCAGGACTTTCGGGACCCTATGTCTATATGTCTCGCTTGTTACGTTCACTTTTAATATGTTGGACTTGGAATATTTTTGTATACCATTTTTGTCATATTTTGATATTTAACTAAAAACCAAAAATATAATATTTTTCAAGTAAGAATATATATATATGTATGTATATATATATATTAATCAGATTTGTTTGACTTTTTCAACACAAGATCCCACAAAAGTACAAACTTCTGATTTTTTTTATTCAAAAAAATCTTAGCCATTGATCTTAATACATTAAAGGTGAAGATTTGATTTATTGGTTTACACAATTTCTCTTGGTTTTTATTTGAACCCAACCCTCCCTATATATATATATATATGTATATATATATATATATATGTATATATATATATGTATATAAATATATATATATATATGTATATATATATATATATATATGTATATATATATATATATACACATACATACATACACCTAAGGTACTTAGTACAATAACAAATATACCAAAGGATTTAGTTGTAGAAACTATTTTCTACTATAGTTCAGCAAGGTACTTAGTACAATCCATCTTCTAGTAGCTGTTTTAATCACAATGATAACACTTGGCATCATTAGAAGGCTTCTTCTAAGTTGAAACGTCCTTGTCGTTGCCACGTTGCCCTTTTTGCCCTTTCCTTTGGGGTGAGGGTTTTTTTTTTTTAACTTGGCCGCGCTTGATCATCAACATAAAACCATTCTTACGCGATATGTTTATTTCAACTATTTTGACCATTATATATAACTCTAAGATGGACTTATTCTAGTCGTTCATATGTTTAAGATGAATTTGTCATATGACTTGGGCAATGACAAATCATGCCAAATCATATATTCCAACCGTACACGTGTTGTATCAAATTTGTTCCACGAGGGTCTAATTACACAGAGTAAATAAAATTTTTAAATCAAAAACTTTAAACAATAAAGTTTGTACCATTGATGAATCTTCCATAGATTAGACACGATGGTATCCGCAAACGCCCGCTATATAGTAAGCAAATCACAAAAACCCAACACTTGATACAATCCCGTCGAATTAGGCACAAACGAAGACCAACAATGGCAGGTGGTGGTGGTGACAGTTTGTGGTGGTGATGCTTAGGTGGCGAACAACGATAGGGTGACCGACGACAGAGGGTGGCCGGCGCCGGTTGGTCGACGAACGATGTAGTCGAAGGTGAAAGGGAGTGGTTGATAAGGTTTTGTAACTTAATTTACTATTAAGTTCTGATTAGCTTAAATTTGTATTTATAGTGAGTGATCTCCAAACAGGGACTACAATTTTGGATTTAGGTACACTGTTATTATTGACTTTTAGATTGTTAATATTCAATATGTCGCGTAGGGGTTGTGGTGCTCATAGGCATGTCGTGGCCTCCACCTTATCACCACATCCTACCTATAAAGGTGTTAAAAACAACTTAAAGAGTAAACTAGCAAATGTTCTAAAATAAATCTATAAAAATATGTATGTATTTAATATATTAGGATTTTATTTGAGGGAAAATTACACAAATAATCACTTTGACAAACTAACTTTTCAATAATAGCCATTGACTTAGAAATGTAAAAAATATTTAACAAATCCGATTATGACAAGTGTCCAAATATCTTTAGTTAGCCATACCAATGCACGTGGTATTGCTAGCGTATCGCCCAAAATAAAATAAAAAATAGAAAAAAAATTTGATATTGCCTTCCAGTGATACCCCATAGATATATATCGCTCATGTATCACCGGCCAGCAATACACATTCCCTCATGTATCGGCAGTCAAATAAAATAAAAAGCAATATCGTTGTCCTGACATAGTGATACACCACTTTATATGTATTGCTAGTCAAAAATTTTAGATTAAAAATATTTCTTGCCAACTGTTGTAAGAGTTATCTTAGAAGGTGATGCAAACCAAAGAGCTTTTAGCATGCATACTGAAGTACTAAGAAAGTTAATTCGGAAAATTTGATAAGAACACTAAGAAATTCTCTAAGTATCAAATCTTCTGAAGCCAAAGACCATTTCTTCCGAAGCCAAAGATGAAGTCTTTCGAAGTTTCAAGACAAAGTCTTCCGAAGCCAAGAGACTGATTTCTTCTGAACACAAAGAAGACATGCTTTCTGTGACATGCTTTTGACAAAAGCTTAACCACTTTTCGCTGCCATCTCTGAAGACTCACCAACTTATATAAGTTGGTGATATCTCCATACTTTTGTCAGCTGTAAATTAAGGTATTAGAGTCTGTAACTTTTTACTTTGTACATTTATCATTTTTGTAATAGATAAGTATGTGAGCTATGACATGTCATAGTCAGTAGTCAAAAGACAATCTGCATTTTTATTTTACATTGATCTTGTTGTCTACATTAATGTTCCAACTGGCCTTCAAAGTATGACCTGCTGTAGCATGTAGTATAAAGTATCTCAGATACCAGTTCTTAGGACTAAGCCTTGTAACAATTGTAAAATATTTGAGAGCAATATATATTATTTTTGAAAACTAATATCTTTGTTCTGCTTGTGTTCTTTATTTTTGTTCTATGTTTCATTTGCCGCTTTCCTATTTGATCTGTTAAATGTTATTTATTATCTCCAACCTTGTGAAACTGTTGTATTACCCTTAATCGGTACTGCAACTGTAAAATATTTACTCGTTGGTTAGCGTATCATTGTATATAAACTTTTTAAAATTCTAGTCACACTTCAAAAAAAAAAAAAATTAATTTTTGAACAAACATATAGCCAATTTAAATCCAAAATTTCTTCATTGATATCATTTTTTTTCTAATTTAACCACTTTTAAGAAAAACAAACAGTTTTTTAAATAAATTCTAGTAGCTTTTGCAAAAATATTTCATTTTATATTATAATAAACTTAAAAAAAAAGCTTTTGTAATAAAAAATGTCACCAGTGTTTATAAAAAAATAATCACCTTTAAATTACTAAAACAAAATTTTAAATCATTATTTTATTAAAAACAATTTCTGGATATATTTTCATAACAAAATTTTTTTAGATGCATTTAAAAATGGTCATTTGTATTAGTAATTTTAAGCAGTATTTTTATTTTTATAATAAAAAAACAACCACTACGGAATCGCCGGTGTATCTTAAGTGTATCTCCAACAAAAAGTTGAGCCGGTAATACCAAATTCTTACTATATTGCTAACGTATCTTCAGTTAAAAACTAAATTTGGCTTTTATTAAAATTGCCTCATGAGTAATACCATATGCATTTATATTGTAACGTGAAGATACGATCATTACATTATAAATTACACTAGTAGAACACGGTTTTTCAGAGCAGTGAACACAGATTTCTATTATATCAAATTTATCATATCATGTTTTGCAAATTATAATCTTTGCACAAGAATTATTTTCTTAAGAGGTAAAAAATGTTCTAGAAACCCTCAAAATTAATAAAACTCATATATCAATCTCTAGTTCTTTATCTAACTCTTCCTAGAAATAAATTTTTTATTCTATGAGATATTAACAATAGTAATTATCAATATTCAATTCGTAAATAAATTCTTAATAGTTATGTTTATCGTTGCGTATTTTGGTGAAGAAGAGATGGACCATTCCATATAAAAAGACAAGGCACAAGAGACGTTGTAAGTTTTGTTCTTTATTCGTTAAAGATTAAGTCATCATTCATTTTATATAACAAATATATTTTTATCATATAAAATTATGAACCATTATATTTACTTGATTGTAGATTTGTTGGGAAAAATATTTAAGCATTGTTTTTATAATAACAATATGTTATTAAACAATATCGATGGGCATTTGGTCAAATCATATCTGGATGTTTAAAAGGTGTTCCGTTTTTAACGGTTAAGGGTTTAAATTCTTTAGTTTTTGGAAAGAAAATAATATATATATATATATATATATATATATATATGTGAGTGTGTGTGTGTTTATGATATTTATTTACTTTTTCTTTATATGCATATGTAATCATATATATAAAAATAATATTTTCATTTAAAATTTCTGTTAAAACTATACATGTAATAGTTTCATTCTAAGTGGTTGATAAATAATTCTTTTTCAATATTTAATAATAATCTTTATTATCATAGATGTTACATTGGTTACTTGACTTAGATTAATAAAAGTAAAATATATATATTTACACTCTAAAAAATAATTTTAATACTTAAAATATTGAAGAAAAAGCATTCTTATGGTCCTAATGGCAAATTATAAAACAGTTCAAGATATGCAAAAGTCCAAATATTCATGACAAGTCATATTTCGTCCACTTGTGCACCAATTATATTTTCGTCTTAATAAGCTTTTGAGGCTAGCTATAATTAAGTAATTAATAATAAATAGTGTTTATCCGCGACGCGCGATGCGCGTCGAAAAACCAAGGTTTTTGTCGGGTGCTACTGAACATCGAAAATGACAGCTGAATCAATGCAACCAGAAATGACAGTTTGGCTCAGAACCGATGGTAGGTTGCGGCTGCAAACCATAAATGGTTGCCAAGCCAGGACAACCAAAACCAGTTTCGATGTATTATCACAGCCACAAAGTAACCGAGGTCAACAGTATATATTTCAAATGCCAACTAAAAAACCATGCCTTATATTCACTGAGTTGTTGCAATTGCAAATCCACAACGGACCATTTATTTTCACCAGAAGAAAATGAAGTTCTCTATTCATTTCCAATCTCTTTCAATATATACGATAATAATGTTTTGGCTCAGATTTGGTCACTATCAATGGCTGCAGTCCATCAAAAGATGGCTGCCACGCCAAGATAATGTGTTACGAACCATATATCATTGATAGCTTCAGTGTCATTAGGCAAAACCAAGTTCATGAAATCATTACAGCCACATCTCAGATGATCCTAGAGTCATCATCATTGACAACCAATATTTGCAGATCTAAATTTTAGACAAACACGAATATTCATCAGTGGAATCAAAGCTAGAACATGAAGGCCTAAAAAACCATCATCGACCAGTTAACAATCACATACCCAACATTACAATATAAGGCCAAGCATCATGCCGTGAGCAACAGATCATCGCCGTCGAGGCACCGAGGCAATGGTGGCTACTGTGCAAAAACAGAAATAAGAAAAACACAACAAGCACCACAGCCGGCGGTGCATTCGCCTCGACCGTCGCCACCTAGGGCACGGAAATCAAAGGCGGGCCGGGAACCCGTGCACTCAGCCGGTGGCGGCAGCGATTCGGGGGGGGGGGCAGAGGCGGCAATCTCATTACATCGACGCAGCCGTTGCCGAAATTCGGTCAAGCAAGAAACCCCCAAAGCCTCCACAAGACGATAACCGACCACCACTCACCAGAATCACCACATGCACCACACGCCGGCGTCGGATTTCATGTAAGACAAAAAGGTTACCACATACAACGGCCAGAAACGCTTTTATCACCTTCACAAAATGGGTAGAAACTCAGAACCCAGAACTCACAACAAACGACAGGGACAAGACGAAAGCCCACCGCGGGGGTGTAGACACCAGACCCCAACCCCATCTCTTTCTTTATCTGAAGAAAGTGAAAAAAGGATATATAGAGGTGGTGAAGGGAACAGGCATCACTGAGCATATCTTGAAGAAACCAAAATGAAGTGTGCAGATGTCATAGAAGAAAATGAGAAATGACAAGAACTTGAAGAGGTTACCACGTGTTTATGCTTTGAAATACCAATAATACCCCTAGAACACTATTCATCAACTTGCAAAATTAATATATCAATAATACCCCTAAAACACTATTCATCAACTTGCAAAATTAATATATAGGTAAATTATAAATTGAGTTGGTCAATAACTATTTTTACAAAAAATCCGTAATATTTGCTTTATTTTAAGAGTTGAATGGCCACGGGAAAGCGGAAATGAATGTGTGTGAAAGCAATTGATGATGCAACAAATAGTCAGTGTACTATGTCTTGTGCTTTGTGTCACTTAATGTTTGAGATGATCTTTTCTTCGTTTTTGACTTGTAGGATTCATGTTTAGTAAATCCATATAAATTAATCGATCAAATCAACATACGCTCTTAAGCCGCATTTTAGACTAGGTATTATGAGTTTTGAAGATGAAAACAAGTATTAGCAATTTAGCATTCACATTTATTTTCTTATAGTTATTTTTAAAGTAAATTACAAGAACCTTTATTTTTTTTACTAATTTTTTACTTTTTGATATTTATTTCTCTAATTACACTAAACATTTTTTTATGTATATTGTTTGTTTCATGTATGATCTTTTAGACACACGTGTAAAAAACTTTGAGTCGACATAATCCAAAAACAAATCGACGTATTCGAAAAAAAATGGTCAATAAAATGTTTATATCGACAAGTAACACATTAAAAATTATATATATTTTTTTAAAATTATTTTTCTTTAAAGCTAGTTTTATAAAAAATAATTGCCATAGCATATGATTTATATTATAATAAATTTAATAAATTCAACCTGCAACATAATACAAAATTATAATAAAACATATTAGTAATTTACAAATTGATTTATAACCATATCATTAACATTAGCATTAGTAAGTGTTTGAAAACACATATCCAAACACATAATTGTTTCAAATCATAGATGCAGGATAATATAAAATAAAAAAACAATTTAAAATACTTAACAATCTAAATTAAACTTATCATTTGTATGTGCAAGTTATGCAATTATGTAATTTGTGACTGTACTTAATGCATATAAATCTAAAAAATAGTTTGTTATAGACGTGAATTGGACATCAATTGCTTCCATTTCAATTATCCGGAGAATGCCTTAAATAGATATACATGCAATTATGTACTTTGTGACCGCACTTACTACAAATAAATATAAAAAATATTGTGTAATTATTTATTTTAAATCAGCTTATGCGTTTGCTAACACGTACTTTTTAGCACCTTAACGTTCCATTAGATACCGAAAATACCTTAACGACTTCCTTACTTTAACTCAAAATCAATTCGTCGTAAAACGCATGAATCACCCACTACTTATATTAAACAACAAAACTAGTTTTGTTATATAATTTGAACTAAAGCATCTAAAAAACTTCATGTGGCTTGGCTTGCAGTTCAAATTTTTATTTATTAAGTTTATTCTAGATATTTAAATCATATTATACAATAAGTTTTTATAAAACCAGTTTTATAAAAAGTGACGATAAAAACACACAAAATTTATTTGAGGTCTTACTTGTCAGTTTCAAGGTTTTATTGATGGTATTTTCCTAGTACGTCAATTCATTTTTTAATTATATATGCCACCTGAATGTTTTTTAATACATCTACCATCATATGATAACTAAATTATTTAACTTAACTATAAAAACTAACGATAGTTAGATTAAAGAATCAATGATGAAACAAAAATATACATAAAGTTTGCCTAGTGTAATTAATAAAAATAAAAATTAAAAATTGAAATTAATTATAAACATAAACGTCCTTTTAAGTAATTTACTCTTATTTTTATAATTTAATTAAGAGTAATTTACTCTCATTTACTATTTCAATCTTTGTATTCTTTTTTATTTTTTCTATTTATAATATTAATTACGTCTAAGTTAAAGTGGAGTGAACGGGTCAAAATAGAATTTTGAGTTAAATGCGTTTTACGTCCCTGAGTTTTCATAGAAATTGCCATTTGAATCCAAAAGTTTAAAAGGTTGCCATTTGCATCCAAAGGTTTTACAAAAATTGCCATTTGCATCCAAAGGTTTCACTAAAATTATCATTTGAATCCATTTGGCTACATCTAACTAACACAGTTAACTTTTTTCGTTAAGTTTCCAACATGAGAGTTATTTTAATAAAAAAAATTAGAAAATAAAACACCAACTCACGTGAGGGTTTTTATATGTTTAGCTTCTTTTAATAATTGCAGTTATGTTTGACTTTATAATATTCTTTTATTGTTTTATCTTATTAATGTATTTTGGTTTAGTAATCGTGTTACTTTTGTCAACACCACATTCATTCTCATAAAATTTTTTTCGCTTCTCTCTCTTATTAATTAATTACTAATAGAGTTATGTTTAATTTTACTGTTTGAGTTTTGTTAAAAATAACTATTTTCTTTCAAAATAATAAAAATATCAATTTTCCTCAAAAAATTTCATAAATTGTTTTAATTTTAATCCAAAAGTTTCATTAGTTTTTTTAATTTTATCCAAAATAATGAAAACTTTTGGAGTAAAATTGATACAAAATATGAAACTTTTGGAGGTAAATTAATATTTTTAATCTTTTGGAGGAAAATGGTTACTTTAGTTAAACCTTATGAAGTAAAATTGAAATTAACTCTTACTAATAATATTATTTATTATTTTTTTATTCAATAAAAGTTTTTTAATAAATTAAGAAAAGGATCTATTTATTAAACTTTTACAAAAAAAAATCTTTCTAAAATATCAAACTTTTTTTTTTAAAATATGAAATACTTTAAAATTAGTTTTTCAAAAAGTAAATTTTTTATAAATAAAAAATAATAAAAATTGGGAGTCATAGTAAGGAAATTTTTAAAAATGATATTTTTTTAAAAGTGGTTTGTTTTGAAACAAATTGTGTAATTTATTTTTAAAAAAATAAAAAAAAGTTTAAAAAATTGATATTATTGTTTTATTACTTATAATTCTTACTCATACATAACTTTAGTCATATATTATTTTAAAATAATATTTTTAATTAATAAATTTTTATTAATTTTAATATTTTATTTATTCAATCCGTACGATACACGGGTTTACTAAAGTTAGTTTTGAATGTAAACTAATCGGGATAAAATTCCTCTTTTGACATCAGTTGAACACAATAAAAAAAACAAATTTGACTAACTTTGCTAACTTTTTTTTAACGGCAAATGTGCGAACATTTTTCGTATAATAGATGTTATCTTAATGGGGCCTACCTATTTGTTTCCAAGCGGAAACCACACCACCAACCCCCTCAAGAGTAAACTCATTGCTGAGAAAACCTCCTACTCAACCATGAGCATTTTTGCTTAAAGTGAGACTTGAACCCATAACCTTCTAATATTTATATATCATGGATATCTAAACTTAACCAGTTCGGCCAAGAATCATTGGTCTAACTTTGCTAACTTACCGGCAATTAAGTAGCTAACATAAGTGAATAAATCAAATGAATATACACAGAAAAACACATGCCATAAGTTATGCAACTCACTTCAAAAAAACAAATTTTTTGAGATCTGAACACGTGAATCCACAAATTGATAATTATCTTAATTAAAAACTTTAGGTAGGCTATTAGATTGAGTCGAAAGCCTACCATAAAGGTTCCGATTAGAGCAAGAGCCCAAACGGGAAAAGCTTAAGGTATAACGTTTATTACTCTATAATAAATATGCAAGGCAAATGAATGATATATTGCAAGTAATGATGCTTTTGGTACAACTTCTTTGGGTGCAACTTCTACCTACATAGAATACTATTGTGTAATACTATGGCTTTGATCTTCACTGGTGTCCTATCATTTCTTACTCCACTCTCTATCTCATAGAAGAATTGTAGGTGCGGAAGCCACGGAGCCAAAAAAAGAGGGCAATCGGTCGCTGTCCCACCGTGCCAACCATCATCCACACAACATCACGCCGAAGCCGCACAAACATGCAATGCCTGATACGAATTTGTGTTCCGATGTTTCTCAAGCCCTAATCTTTGATGTGATTGAAGATTAGCATATGTGTTTTTTCTATCACAAAGATGTTTGCAATTGTGACAACTCGCGCTTTTCAAGTTAACACCGTTAACTTAATTGCTGTCATTAAATTACTTCCCGTTACCTACCTATTTTCCATCACTCGGTAAATACTAAATTTTCTTCTTGATAAATAAAAAATAATGATATTAGTATTATTATTAAAATTAACCATAACTTATTAAACAAATAATCTAATTTATTAAACTAATAATCAAATCCTTTAAAAAAACACAACGTTTTTGTTATACTCTCGGCTTTCTCTTTGCTTGGTTAGGTTAGTTTACTTTTGTTTTACTACGTTTTGGGTTTGGCTGTCTTGATTGATGTGCTTTGTGTTGGACTATGATTCTCAACTTCATTGATTTTGATGTGTTCTAGGGTTTCCTTGAGTTCATGGGTGTATGTGTGTGTTCATGGCGTATAGGGGTATCACATGGCTCGGCTGAAGGGTGGTATAGGCCTGGTATGGCTTGGGCTTCATAGGATTTCAATTGTGTGTTGAAGGAACGGTTGGGCTTCAAAAGAAATTATAATTTAAATTCTTATACGTCTAAGGAATAACAGTTAGAAATTTTTTTACTGAAGATAACTAGGCTTATATGAGTGATGAAATAGACAACATTAAAGACACACATTCTAGAAAATAATTCTGAAGTTTATTTACGAAAATCTACTCAAAGTTAATCATCCCAATAGCTGATATTATATACTTAAATCTCTATTTATCAAATGCCTTAGTGAACAAATAAGCATATTGTTCATTTGTGTTAACTTTGACCAGTTTTATCAAGCATTTCTCAAAATTATCTCTTATCAAATGATACCTGATATTGATATGTTTTGTCTTTGAGTGCTGCATAGAATTCTTTGTAATAGAGATAGCATTGTTGTTGCCTATTTGGATGGGAGTCTCCTTAAAGTTAAATCCATAGTTCAACATATGATTCTGAATACAAAGCATTTGAGCACAGCAGCTTGTAGTAGCAATGTATTCAGCTTCAGCAGTTGATGCAGACACACAGGATTGTTTTTTGCATTGTCATAAGACTATCCTTTCACCAAGGAACTGACATTCCCCTGATGTTGACTTTGTAGTCATGTTGTAGCCACCATAGTCACTATCTATATATGCGTACAGATTTAAGTCAGAACACTTTGATACCAAAGTCCTAGTTTGGGAACACCTTTGAGATATCTAAGCATCCTCTTGATAGTAACTAGGTGAGACATCTTGGGGTTGACTTGATATCTTGCACAAATGCATGTGGCAAAAAATGATATCAGTCCTACTCGGTACATTAGAGACTCAATCATTACCCTGTAGAGGTGTTCATCAACACACTCCCCCTCAAGGTTAGGATCTAGAGAGTGGTTTCTTGCTATGGGAGTCTTGGCAACCTTGCAATCAGTTAGATGAAATCTGGTCAGTATGTCTTGTACATACTTGGACTGGTTTATGAAAATATCATTATCCACCTGCTTCACTTGAATTCCTAGAAAGAAATTAAGTTCCCCTATGACACTTATTTCAAATCTTTTCTTCATCAGCTTCTCAAACTCATTGTAGAGACTTGGATTAGGTGACCCAAGGATGATGCAATCTACATAAACTTGAATCAGAATCAAGTCATTCCCTGTTCCTTTGAGAAAACTTGTATTTTCAATGGTACCTCACTTGAAACCATGTTGGACAAGGTACTATGATAATGTCTCATACCACTTCCTTGGACCTTGATGTAGCCCATAGAGAGCTTTGTCAAGCTTGCAGACATAATCAGGATGATCTGGATCTGCAAAGCCAGCTGGTTGTTTGACATACACTTCTTTTTTAATCACACCATATAGAAAAGCACATTTGACATCAAGTTGGTAGACTTTGAAATCCTTGGATGCAACAAAAGCTAGGAATATCCTAATAGGTTCTTGCTACTGGAGCAATGACATCAGTGTAGTCAGTCTCTTCTTTTTGAGTGTACCCTTGAACAACTAGTCTAGCCTTGTTTTTGAAGACAAGTCATCTATCATCCTTCTTGTTCCTAAAATCCCATTTGGTTTCTATAGTAGTTTTCCCATTAAGGAAGAAGACATAGGTTCCAAATCTTCTGTCTTTTGAATTGAAGCAGTTGCTCCTGCATTGCTTCAACCCAACTTTCATCCTTCAAAACCTCGTCAATCTTCTTAGGTTCTATCTGAGACAAGAAACAAGAGTGCAGACAAACATTTTTATCATGGGATTGTCCTCTTGTTCTTACTTTTGTTTCAACATCTCTAATGATGTTTGTGGTGGGGTGAGACTTGGGGATTCTTAGTTAAGGAATCATAGTAAGTTGATTTGTCAGATCTAAATTTAAGAAATTCAGATCTAGTGATTGAGGATCACCCTCCACATCAGCATACTTATCAAGGTTGACTTGATGCAATGAGTGTGTGACATCATTGATGTTATTTTTAGTGGAGAGGTCTTTAGTATCATGGAATTCTTGGTCAGAATCACCATCTCCACTTCCTCCTACATTGGAAGGTCTTTTATTTGAGTTTTGTGCTTCTGAGGTAGAATTTGTAGTCACCTTAGATGTATTAGCTGAATTTGTCATTATAGTGTTGATAGGATCTCCACCTGGGTTAGTTACCATTGGAGTTGAAGTAGTATTCTTGCTTGGTCTTCTCGGCTCAAATCTTGGGCCAGGATCTCCTGTTGATAAGTTACCTGTAGGTCCTAAAACATCTTCACAAGATTTGTTAAAACTGTTGATAGCTAAATCAAGATTAAATAGCCAATCAGGACCAGAATCCTTCACACTAGGTGTGTGTTCATTGAAAGTCACATTGGCTGACTTCTCAACTACTCTAGTTCTGAGATTGTATTCTCTGTAAGCCTTAGCTTGAGAAGAGTATCCAATGAAGTGTCCATTATCTAATTTCTCAGCAAATTTGGCTAGATGATCTTTGGTATTCAAGATGGTGCAAGAACAACCAAATGATCTATGGAAACCAATGAAAGGTCTCATTTTGTGCCACAGCTCATAAGGATTTTTACCATGAGTCTTGAGAACTAAAACTCTGTTCTGCACATAGCAGGCAATATTAACTGCTTCTGCCCAGAAGTTGATAGGCAATTTAAAATCAGACAGCATGGTTCTTGTAGCTTTAATAAGTGTCCTTTTTCTTCTCTCAGGAAAACCATTTTGCTGAGTAGTCCTGTGAGCACTGTATTGTATTGAAATACATTTTTCCTCACAAAATGAATCAAAGATATGATTTTTGAATTCTATTTCTTGATCAAATCTTATGTTCTTTATCTTGTGATCAGATTGATTCTTAATCTTCAGAATGAAAGACTTCAAGATTTTAGGAGTCTCATCATTAGTTCTAAGGAAGAAGACCCAAGTATATCTTGTGAAGTGATCTGTGATCACTACACAATATGAAGTTTTTACTAAACTCATTACACTTGTGGGGCCAAACAGATCAAGTGTAACAAGTGAAGGGGGTAATAATAGAGTTGATTTCCTTTGGCTTGTGAGACACTTTGTGCTGCTTTCCTTTTAGACATGCAACAAAATGGTCATCACGTGCAAACTCTTTCTTTGGCATTCCAGTTACCAAATCATCTTTAATTAATCTATTTATGTTTTTAAAGTTTACATGTCACATTCTTTTATGCCAGAGGAAAGACTCATCACTATTGGCTTTAGACAGAAAGTAGGAAACTTCTCCAGAATGGGAGATTTCTTGCAAATTCATCTTGTACATGTTCCCTTTCCTTGGGGCTCTAAGCAAAATATGCTCCTGAGAAATGACCACCCCAGGCTTGAGAACAATGCACTCATGTTCAGTGAAGAACATGTTATGCTTCTGGTCACAAAATTGAGATACACTCAGAAGATTGTACTCAAGCTTCTTGACAAAGTTTATTTTCTCAATACTGAGCTTGCCATTTGTGACCTTGCCCCTTCAAGTGATATAACCACCAGATTCTCCTACAAAAGCAACTAGTCCCCCATCAAACTTCTCAAAGTTTTGTAGCAAGGAGCCATTGCCTTTCATGTGCCTGGAACACCCATTGTCAATGATCCATGGATTCCTTTTGGTCTTGAACTGTTCTTTCATAGATTGAGATGGTTAGTTACATTTGGAGACCCAAGCCTTGCTTGTCTTGTGTTCATTAATATTAACAGAAGATAAATCAACAGTTATGGATCCTATGTTTAAGCTTTGGGGATCTTGAGCTGTTGATGATTTGGAAACTTCAGTCAGTTGGCCTTTCTTCATCTTCCATACCATCTTGGAGAGACTAGACTTGGCCTTTAATGCTTCGGAAGTTTTTATAACTTTGGAGTTTCACAGAGTGAACCTTCAGAAGTTTTTGCATCCATTGCAGACTTCAGTACTTCGGAAGCATTACTTTCTTTCGAGACCAAAATATCGTCCAAAGGCAATTGTCCGCTTATCTTTTGAGCCTTTGTTTTGGAGCTTCTGAGGGAAAAAGACTTTCCTGCTGAAGCTGTCTTCTTCTTCTTCATCTCAGAAGCGTTCATGGTTATAATGACAGTACTTTTAGAATTGTAGATTCAATCCTTAGAAAGATGAGAAGTACTGCCACACATGGTGCATGTAGTTGAGCTGTTTCTGAAAGACTTCTTCTGAGAGGGTGGTTAAGCTAGATCACTTTCCAATTCCTTCTTCATCTTTATAGATGATGCAGTAGGGTTCTTAGGGATAGGCTTGCTCTTGGAACTAGATGGTTCAGGCAGTGCAACAGTGGTGCACCTTTTATCAACCTTCCTTTTTTAACAATGATGGTTTGAACTTGAACTAGGACTACTGGTACTAGAATCCATAGTTAAGTTTGTAGTCTTCACCTCCTCAAACCCAGCAAATATGAATACTTGTTTCTACTTCAAGTCAAAGGTGGGCTTGATCTCCAGGGCTTTCTTGGCTTTTCTCTTTGCATTCCCGATCAAGTTTCTTTTGGCAGACTTGGCCATATTTGTCTTTTTGTTCTCTCCATGAGAATAGTGTCCCTTATTAGTTGGAACCTTCTTACTCAGTTTAGGTTCATCCTTCACCATCTCCTTTTCATGTTCATCATCTTCATCTTTCTCTTGAACTGGATCTTCTTGAGGGAGCTCATCTTCACTAGTTCTACACCTTGGCTGTCTTACAAATAATAGAATGTGTGGAGGAGCTATTTCACTATATCCCAATCCCTGCCTGTTTTGATAAGATACTTTGGTATGCAGATATGAAGATATGATTTTCTTGAAGGTTTCCTCTTCAAGAACACACTTTCTGCCCTGGCTTTGCTGATCACAAAATCAGCCTGACATTCATTTAACTTGGCAATGAGATCTTTGATTTGAGTCTTGTAATTTGTGCGCTCATGTTTAAGAGTAGAAATTGTTTTCTCTTAATCTTCTATTTTAAGTTTATAGTCATTATCTGCTCTTTTAAAATCAGTTTTTAAAATATTCAAAGACTCAAGATCAGATCTCACTTCCAAGTAGTAGGACCTATACATGCTGACTTTAGCAATGCACTCAGGTGTACAAAAATGTTCTGTTACCTCAGGTTCTTCATGGTCAGCCATCAAGGCATGGTTTGGAGAAGGATCTTCAACCTGGAAACTCCAATCAAAGCCTTCTTCTTCAATAGCTACCGTAGCCTGTTGCTTGGGCTTCTCAGCTTTGGGAGCTCCTTCAGTGTAGTTTGGTCTAGATTGTGCTTGGCCACCATTAGTCCTAGGTGCTTTGCACTCCCTAGCAAAGTGTCTCATTTGGTTACAGATGTAACATTTCAGTTTGCTTTTATCCAGACAAACTTACCACTGGATACATTGCTAGGAAACTTACTCTCTGTCCTCTTGTAGAACTTCTTAGCTCTATGAGTGAGAAGAGCCATTGGCTGTAGAATCTCCATATATTCAAAATCATCTGGATGAATGCAGTCCAAGTCTTTCAAAGAAAAGAGAAAGTTGCCTGAACTTTCATGAAAAGACACAAAGGCTTAAGAAGAGCTTGTCTCTTGGAATCGGCTTCCTTGGATGTAGCTCTCCCTTGATGTCTTTGGGAAGGTGATGAAAGGGCCCTTTTGTGAGTTATTAGGGTAGCTGAGAAGATGATGTTGAGGTTCTCTACTATCCCTTTTAACCACATGGAGGGCAGAACTCTTGTGGGTACTGGATGAGCTGTGAGATGGATTTTGCATGTTCATCTCCATCTGGTAACCACTTAGGATCATACAACTCAATAAGGATGAGAGTGAGAGGTTCTTAGTTCTCTTAATGGCCACACAATAGTGATTCCATTCTCTGGGAAAAAAGAAATGAACTTCCTCACAATATCCCTATTCTCCAGTTTCAAACCAGTATCCACCAGAGTGTCCATAATATCAACATATCTGAAATACTGCTGAGTCATGGTTTCACTAGTCTTGAAGGTAAAGTTCTCAAACTACTGCTTCATGAGGTCTTTCTTGTTCTCCTTGTCTTACTCCGACCCCTCATACATCAGCTTCAGTGCGTCCCAGAGTTGCTTGGCAGTCTTGCACTTCTTGAAGCCTATGTAGATAGAGTTGGGAAGAGTAGTTTGAAAAGCGGTCATGGCCTTCTGATCTACATCAATTCTCTTCCAGTCTTCATCAGAATAATCAGCCACGTCCTTTGGAATCATCTCACCAGCAGTAGTTGCTAAAGGTGTGCATGGAACATGAGGTTTAGAGACAATAGATCTTCACAACCTGCTGTCTTGAGACTTGATGAACCCTTCCATTCTTTGGCACCAAGTATCAAAGTCATCCGAAATGATCAGTGGAGACTTTGTCATTGTGCCAGTTTCTATATCAGCTTTGGAGAGAGCTGCCATTTGAGCAACTAAGTGCTTTATGAAACTGAGTAGATTTAAGATGGTAAGATCTTACAATCAAGAGTCTAGAAAGCTCTAATACGATCGATTGGGGAGGTCAATGTAATGGTTTTACAGGATGTTTAGAGACTGAACTTGGCTAAACACTTACAGGATCAAATAGGAACCAACTATTTGGAACTAAGAACTATAATGTAAAAGAACATAAGCAGATGGTTTTCAAGAATGTTGTATATTGCTCTCAAGTTCTATTACAAAGTTACAAAGTGATTCAACTTCTCATCAGAAATACTGAGATACTTTATACTACATCTTATAGCCGGCCGTACTTTTAAAGCTAGTTGGATACACTAATCTAGACAACATAATCAATGTAAGGTCAAAAAAGGTAGATTGCCTTTTGATCATGTGACTATGACCTGTCATAACTCACATGCTAATGTATTACAGAAAGGATAAAATGTACAAAGTAAAAAGTAACAAACAACAGACTATAATCTACAGTTTACTAAAGCATGGACCTTTACACCAACTTATGCAAGTTGGTGAGTCTTCAGAGTGACAGCGGAAATTTGGTCAGTTTTCTGAAAAAATAGATTAGAGAAAGCATGTCTTCTGTCTTCGAAAGAAATCAGTTTTCTGTCTTGTTGGCTTCGGAAGACTTAGTCTTCTAAGCTTCGAAAGGCTTCACCTTTGGTTTAGGAATACATTGGTCTTGGCTTCTGACGATTTTACACTTAGAATATTTCTCATGAGAGGAGTGCAAAAACTTTCGAATTAACTTCTGCAATACACATGCATGCAAGCAGGAAGCTCTTTGGCTACTTTAGTTGTATCAGCCTTTCAAGTATTCCTTACATGTGTGTTTTAGGGTTGGGGAATGGTTGTGTGTAAACCGATGAGTTTCTGGTTAGGGTGCATGTTTGTGCATAAATGTGTGTGTGTGTGTCAGCTGTGCATATGAATTGATGGTTGTTCGTGCGGCTATGGCATGCGTGGATGGGGGGTGTGGTTTTTGGGTGTACTCGGTTTGAACCGAGGGTGTTGTAGGTGGGTTGCGTTAAAACTAACTCAATTAAGGTTTGTGCTGGTGTATGTGTGATCGGTGATAGTTTGGCCGAGTGTGTGCAAGGGTATGTACGGGGTGAGTGTGTGTGTTTTAGGTGTTACCCGTTAGGGTTGTGTGGGTGTTGGCATGGGGGTTGGCTCTTGGTTGTGTTAGTGTACTCACGGGTGAGTGAGTTCTTTGGTTGTGCATGTATGGTGTGTGATCTTGGTTACATTGGTTGTATGCATATGTATATGTTTGAGCGTGCATGTATTAATATGTGCGTGTGAGTTAGGGTTTAGATTCATTGGGTTACATGGAGATGTTATGATGTATGTGCATGTGTATGGTCATGCATGCATGCATAAGTGTGGGTATTTTTAAGCCTGCTTGTGTTTCGGTGGAAAATGACACCTAACATGAAACCGAGTTGAGATCGTAAAACCGTGCAACCTAATATCCTAGTTGGGTTATAACCTACTAATCTATGTAAATTCAAATTGCCTTGAAATCTAAGCATTTTTTTCCCTTCATTTATCTGTTGCTGGGCATTTAAGGTGAGTTTACAGCCTTGTGACATCCGGTAATTTTCCGTTACTAAACTTCGTTAGTTCCGTTAGGTCTTGCATACACGTGTCATGAGCACATACTAGTTGTCATTGAACGTTGGTAACCTAATAATAATTAACAATGATTATTAGATAATAATTTAATTAATAATGTTGATTATTAATTCGTGGATAGTTGATTAATAAATTTTGAATATTATTTGTGAATTTTACTTGATAGCGTGACAACGTGTTATATTTAATTTATGTGTTTTGTTGCTAGTTGAAAATATATATGATTATTATTGTTGATTAAAAATGCTTGTGTTTTGTAGTTAAAGTTGTTAAAAAGTGCTAAAAAGGTTAAATTTTATAAAATGTAATAAAAGAGGGATTAAAGGGTAATTTTTAAATAAGTAAAGTTTAGCAAAAACCCAACCCTAGCCCCCTAACCCATTTGCGGTCATAAACCCCATCCCAAGCACCCATTCTTTGCAATTTCAAACCTTGAACACCAAGAACAAGTCGAGTTTGATTTAGTGCAAGCATTCTGACGTGTTAGCAAGTCTAATTCTTGACCATTACACAATTAAAGGTTAGATTTTAATTGGTTTTTCATGGTTTTTGATTCAAGAACAACCCTAGTTCAATCATCATGTTGAATGTCAAATTTGATGTTGTCGGATGATGTTAATTGGGAAATTTAGGTTCTTATGGAATATTACATGATGATGGGTTCTGTTAGGAATTATGGAACCATGATTGGGATTATAATAGATCATTGTTGTGTATGTTAGTTGGTATGAATCTTGTTGAGTAGTGTGATAGTGATCGTTACACACGCATGCGAATCTGAGGCCCCTACGTAGTAGGATTGGCAGGGTTTAGGATGTGAAGTTGTAAGTGGCTTCACATGGCATGTAGTCCATGATTAGACTCCATGTATGATTTATTACTTGTGATGTAACTATAATTGTACTGAGCATGATTCATTGGTTGAGATTCGTATGTATTGTATGATAATCTATGTTAGTATGATGATCTTGATAGAACTTACGATTGGGGTGTACGTGAATAACTTGTATGATAATCATGTGTATGAGTTGCTATACTTGATCAAACAAGATTTCAATTAACATGTCACCAACGGGTCAACTAAGTCAAATGAGTCTTGTTTTCTAGAACCCTTGGGTCAACGAATTTATTGAGCACTTAGAGTTGTTAAACTTTTGTGTACACGTACTTATGTACTTGCGTGTTCTAGGTAACCTATGACGGGTTGTCTTCCATTCATTATTAGCCCTTTTGTTATTGTTTGTTTGAGCACCAGGTGAGTTCAATGCCCCACTTTTATTTACTCTCTTTTTGGGGTAGAAAGCATACTTTGTTTAATATGTTTTACTATTATAACATGTGTTTAGTAAGACATAATATGATATACCATTGAAAGCCCTTACACTTTCGGATCGTTAATTAAGGAATCTAGCGGGAAATCTTGGGTAGTACTACTGGGTCTGACAAGGTCCACCCGTACGACTGTTTATGATGATTAAAAACTATTGAACTCACCAATCGTCGTGTTGACACTTTTAGTATGCTTTACTCAGGTCGTTACTAGCACCTGCCCATAGGAGCACACACGTGTCAAGCATGCTTTGTTCAAACACTATTTTACTTTTGATTTATTAATTACTCACGTACATTGGTTTGGGCGCGTATTTTGCGCAGTTTACATTTATTGCTTTGAGTTTGAAATATTTACAAAATGCTTCAGCAAGTGTTTTAAAGTTTTAAACTCTGAATTGTTTTAAATGTTGCATATAGTGTCGTTTTGAGTAACTAATAACTTGGATCTTGGTTTGTTCACTCGCCTCGCGGTAAAACCTCGCACGTGGATTTTGAGGGTGTGACAAGCCTCACTTTACTTGTACTCTTATTTGGGAAAGAGAAACATGTTTTACAAAAATATTTTTCTGTTTAGATCAGTAATACTTTATTAATACTTGTTTTCTAGCGTTGTAATATTTATAGTCGTCACTTTTGAACCGTTAGTTTAGGTATTTCAGCGAGGTAACTTCAAGTAGATCTACTAGGTTTGACAGACCCCACTCGTGCTAGTTGTGCTAGCATGATTGAATGTTAAATGGGTGTTTAATTGACCTAATTTCTATTGTTGTGGTCTGGTTACCACAACGGAGGCATACATTTACTTTGTTAGCTTCGATTGCGAATTTAAGACACTTAGTAATTTGTTATGTAGACTTGCTATGTACTTGATATGCTTTGTTTACTAGGTCTGTTTTCTGAATTATTACTATTTTGATATACCTTTGAACTCACCAACCCCATATTGACACCTTAGCATGATTCTCTCAGGTTCATATAGTTTTGCACTACTAGGAGCACCGCATCGACATTCATACATTCGATACTTTTAAAAGCTATTATTTGAATTTTTCTTCAATTAACTCTAAGTTAGGGTGCGTGTGTTTTGTTCATACCTTAATTATGGTTTTCATTTAAAAATACGCTTCTGCGTTGTTAGTTCTGAAACTTGTCTTTTGGGTAATGGTTTGAGTTTAACTAATAAAGTTTAATGATATGTTTTTATAAAAAATGTGTTGCTTGGAGTAACTATTGCCTCGGATCCTGATATGTCACACGCCTAACGGTAAAACCCCGTTTGTGGAAATTAAAGGTGTGACAGCAATGGATCATATTTTGATGATTTTACCATTGAAGTTGTTAGGGTTTTAGTCCTGGGAAATTAGAGTGATTGAAGCTGTTGGATTTTTTGTTAAGTTCTTTACATTAATCTATCGCTAGACTAGACCAAAGTGCTTGAACCAATGAGTTAAGGGTTACCGAGAGTATCAAATGCGTAATAACTGTAAGGCTAATTGCTTCGAAACTCACATTCCATATTAATTCGCTGCTTTATGGGTTAGAGTTTTCTCGTCGTTGTTTTGAAATTAGTAGTTGTAAAACTAAATTATTTTGTTCAATATTTGAATTTAAGGGGAACTAACATGAACCTCATTTTTTCATGAACAATTACACTAGTAAGAAGGTTGTGTAGATCTATTGAAGGTCAAATCTTACTTACTTTTCTTCTACTTCTTCACCTTATTTTTTTTATAAAAATTAAACTATAATAGTATAAGATTTTTATTAAATTTAAGAATTCTATACCAATTAGTATCAACTTGGTGTCCTAAAATAGGTTTATATACTTTTTAATTGGTCCAGAATAAATGGCGCGGAGGAAGTTTGGATGTACCAATCCACGATATGTTTTGAAAAATGCATGTTTTCAATGCATGGAGTAACAATATCTAGTTGTAATGTTCTACCATACGCTTTTGTATGTTTTGAAACTTTATCTTTGTCATATTTCGTATGCATCTTGGATATGAACATAATAGATTTCATTTAAAAAAATCATAAGTATTTAAACTTTATTGACTTCTAATGCTACTGTTATGTAATGTAGGCAGAAAACATGGATGCTAAATTTAATTTAAGAAAAAGAAAAAACAAACAACCTAATGAAATGAGAATTATGTCGATGATAATTTTAGTTATAGCTGCTAACTTAATAATCGGTCATCATATATGTTATTAACTTAATTCATTAACTTGAATGAAAGAATGCAACAGGTAACAAAATAAATTTACAGTATCAAAATAACTTAGTTTATATTGCTAGATTAATCATGAGGCTCTCTTAAGATTCTTGGAAGTAAAGTAAAAATGATCCATTTGAATTAAACTTATGTAAATAATAAGATTAGTCTTAATATGTCTCTCATTAACATTAGTCTTAAAAACTTGTTAGCGCCTATATCCAAACCTTTATATTAAAATGAAACCATAAATCATAAATCATAAATGAAAATCATAATCAAAGCATAAAAAGTTATATCAATCCAAAAAAGTTCATATAGTAAAAATTTAATTCATAACCATATACTTCTCCCGTCATATAAATCAAAATCCTTAATCAATCCATAAAATTATCAATTTGGGTTTGAACTTCTTGTACTTGACTCTCGTAAAGAATTTAACCATTTTGCACATTGTCGCAACTTGAGTCTGGTTTTTGACCACAAATTTAATTTATTTACTTATTTAAATATGTTAAAATATTATTGGTTAAATGGGTTTTATATGTGCTCAACTTATAACATTGTGTTGTAATTTTAACTTGCACTTTAGTTTTTTTCATCGCTTTTTCTGTTTTAATCATTTATATGTAAATTATTTATATAATTTTTAAAATTATGGACCCCTCAAAAAAATGGGTCTTGTGAGATCACATGCCTAGCACCCTCTCAAGGCCTCCCTTGATAAAATCCTCTAATGAAATACAACTTCAACACAATTCACATATTAACCCAAGGGTGAGCTTATTTAGAGCTCAGGGGTAGCCTGAGCAACACCTAAACTCTCGTTCCGAAGTGCAAAAAAAGTTTTTTTTTTAAGGTTGTATGTATCGAGATACCCTTGAGCAAAAATTAAGATACCCCATTAATTTAAAAAGTCTAAATTAATGTAAGATTAAAAGCCCAACCCTAAAAAAAGGTTTATACAACGTGTAATAAATTTTTAGACCAACCCAAATATTATAAAACGACCCCAAAAAATAAGTAACAAATGTAAAACAATTAGTTTGAATAACTAAGTCAGTTATCTTATTAAGTTATTATTTGATATATATTAATTATTAGAATATTATTGGATCAGGTTATGGACTAACAAGACTTTTCTACTGATCAAGAGATGACAAATGCGAAATCTATGTCAACTACCTTACTGTCAAACACACATATACTTTGAGTAATAATATATACACAAGAAGTTATTTCAAAGTATACACTTGATTAATTATTTCTGAGTACAAACTGTTATATTCAATAGATAAACAAGCGGGCTAACAAGCTTACCTCTATACTATACAAGTGTGATGTATTTATACTATAAAAGCTAAACACAAAGAATAAATCACTTTACATCTATTTCTGGTTTAGGAAATGTAACTACAATACACACATACAATCGTCATAAAAGAAGTTAACGCCTTCAGTACTATGTTGTCTTCAAAAGGTGAAACACAACAGCTACCAATGTATTTTGGTACAAATAGCCTTATCTACTGTTGTAGTTGATCACCAGCTCATTCATTTAAGTGCTGATAAGCAGTCAATCTGCTTTTCATCACTTTCAGTGCTGAGCGACAGCGGTTCAGCACTTGGCAGAATTCGGCGTTTGACAGCTTGATGCTGATCCGCAGTTGATAACCTTGTGCTGAAACTTTGAGTTTTTGGTGGCTTCATCCTTTTCATGACTCAACAATTATTGATTAGTAGATTGCTAGATTAGATTATTTGATTTATTTAGTTGATTATTTGTCAACACCAACATAGGTTAGATAGAAGGAATTATTTGAGGAGTCATAATTTCAATGCATGATGGGATCATGAATGCTTAGTGGGGTTACATGCAGAGCTTTTTCTTCTTTGTCTCCATTGGGTTTTACTTTAACTCTGTTCCCAATCATTATCTTTATAGTAGAAGCCATTGATCTATACTTGTCTGGCATGCCTTCATATTCCTTGATCACGATGAACAACTTTTGTAGGTTTTTAGAGTTGAGGTTCAGAACATCCAGCTTAGTCAGGAAAAAAGATTTGGACTTGTTTCTTCTTTTTTTCAATAAAGTACTTCTTAGATTTCAAATCATAAGCCCATTTGATGATGCTTGTATGGTTGTTCAAGCTTGTTCTAATTTCTTCTTATTTGATCGGTAGCTATCATGATGACTACTTCATCTTCTGATTGATCTGGTTGAGTTTGTGTTGGAGGTGTAGCTGCTTGAGGAGCTTATTGGACTGTTGTAGAGACATGCTCAGTGGTTTGAGCAGTTTAGATGGAGAGAGAAGATGATTGATGCTGAGTACTGAGTACACGATCGACAGATGGGGTAACTTTAATAGTTTTAAATTTCTTCATTTTTCTTTTTTGTTTTGAAACCTGCTTTGACTTTTCTAGATAAGACTTGTAAATTCATAGATAAGACTTGTAGATTCTCAACAACACCTTCTCTACTTCTCTTGCCTCAAAGATATTGCTTAAGTTCCTTAGTCTTAATTTCAAATCTATTGAAGCAGACAAGTTGATTTCTTGAGTAAGCTACCCTACCAGCCACTAATCTGGTGATGATTTATGTGTTTCTAATCATATTCTCACTCCACTATTGGTTCATACGCTGATAGTGGAGTTTCAAGTATTACTTCACCGGCCTTTGTTTTGACTAAGCAGTACATTTTGAAGTAGCATCTTGGACTTCTTATTTCTACATCCAAAGATTCTGAGGTACTCAGCAATTTGCTTTAAGATGTCAAGGAACAGATTAAGTATTTCATTTTTATGATCATAGTACATGATCTCACCATTTGCCCTCTTGACTTCAAACTTCTTCATTTGAGTTACATACCCATCACCCAAACCCTTTGCTCTTATATATTTGCAATACATATTTCTTTGCATTTTCAGCAATACTATTCTGTTTGGCACAATCTTCTTTTTGGTAAGGGCTAATTAGATGTGCTGATATGCTAATAATTGTATATATTTGCAATACATATTTCTTTGCATTTTCAGCAATTTTTGTTACTAAATTCATAATTTAAACACTAATTTGTGTTATACTTAAATTTTGCAGTTGTCGGATGAAGTGCGGTGATTTTTGTGAAGAAAATCCAAGATTTGAAAATTTTTAAAAGGAAAAATGCTTCTGATATGACCATATTGAAGTTGAATATGATCATATAAGCTGTCAAAATCCAAATAGCTCGTTTCTAAAGCGGAATATAGTCATATCACTTCAGATATAATCATATTTGAGTAGAAGACGGGTTTATAACCCGAATATAGCTCATTTCCAAAAGAACATTCATTTATTTCAAAACCTTTGTCTCCCTCTCACCCTTAGGTGACTTTAAGCATTTGTGAAGACTTTTTGAGAGATTTGAAGACAAGGATTGAAGATTTCACACTTTCAAGAAGAATCTAACATCACCCACCCCATTTCCACTCAAAATCAGTTAGAATTCGTCTAGATCTACTATGAGCTCTTTCATATTCTTGAGTTTGGGTGTGTGTTTTATAAGCCTCATGGGCTAAATTCTTATTATCACTTGTATTAGACGAAACTTAGCATGATTTAACAACTTGTGCATGAGTCTTGGTGTTGTTTTATGTTAATGTCATGATGACACTTGATTATTCTTCAATGATTATGTGTATTTGTTCTATTTTGATGAAATTTTCAACCTTGTGGGTGTTGTAAGCATATTATATTGGAAAACCTCATGTTCTTACAAAAAATACGCATGTGATTGCATTTTTTGTGTGTGATTTTGTGAAATTTGAATAGGAATGGTGAATGAAGGTTGGGAGTTTAGTAAAATTGGACAAATATGTATCCTTATGCTTATGTTTGAGAAAACCATGGTGTATGTCATGAATCTCTCTTGTCATTCGTTATCAATCGATGTTGTTATCGAGATTTGTTGTTCATGAGTTGAAGTGTAGTTATAGTTAGGCCTATTTTATGCAAGTTGAGCTGGTTTTCATGTGTTTATCATGATATCCTTTTTTATATTTGTGGAACTAGGTAACCCTAACAGGAGTTTAGTACATCTTTAACATTGACATAATTGTATCATTAGTTTCTCAAGGCATAACTTTAGGTGGCTATTGAGTGTTTATCGTTCTAGCTTTCTGAATGTTTATATGTCTTGTTGTCCTTGATGAGGGTTTAGGTTACTTATATATGTCATGTGTAAAAAATGGTCTCGCCTTGATTTTGTGCTAGTTGTTAATTCTATGCTAAGTGGAATTAAAGTCTAAGAGTTAAATTTAATATTGTGTGTATCTTCGTATTTGTTTCATCGCTTTATTAGTTTATTTTGTTAATTGATTTAGTTAGTTTCAATATGTATAAATCCAAGCTCAATTGATCGGTTAAATAGTGATAATGATTTAGTATTGGAAACCATTGCATCCATGGATCGATACTTTGTTCTTACCTCAAGTTATATTGCTATGCGATAGGTGCACTTGCCTATTATGTGTTTAGCTAGTCTAAAGTTAAGAAACACCTTCATTTGCCGCTTGTTGCTTGTCTCATGTCTAACTCTCTTTGCTTGTTTTCTCTCTGATATAGCTTTCTTTCTTCTTGCCAACTCTGTTGATTTCTCCATTTCAGCATGAGTTTAGCAATGCTTCATTCCATGACCTCATAAAAAATGAATCCTTTCAACTCAAGTATAGATTTCATCTTAGGATGCATTTTTTTCATCTCTTTTTATTTTTTCAGAGATGAGGCCACTAGTATAGATTTAGTAGTTGTGGAGATAGGAGCTTGTTGATCAGTAGTCTGCCCATATACCTCCAGTTTCACCTTCTTGAAAACTATAACTTTCCTTTTGGATGGAGTTGTTAGCTTGGTTCCACTGGTTTTTCCAACACTATTTATTCTTCTTCTTATAGATTTGGCTTCCTTTGCATTTTGACCTAGTGCAATTATGTTCTTCCTTACAGAAGATTCTTGAGATCTACAAGTCTTTAGCACAATTAGTTCATTTCCTAAGACTCATGTCCAACTTCTACTTCAGTAGTCATAGGTCTCTTACCTTTTTCAGAGGTAGAGATTGTTGTAAGTCTGACTACTGAAGATCTTGTATGTACACCTGATGCCTCACCAGCTGACTTGGGATCATCGATAGTTGTCTGAAATCTCTTAGCATCCTTGGCAACTTCTGGGCCTTTTGTTTCCACATTCACCTCGAAGCTAACTGGGGTTTTAGTTTGAACATCCGATTGACCAAATATCACCTTAGCTGATTTCTTATGTTCAGACTCAAGTGTATTCTTATATTTTTATGAAGTTGTCTTATTTCATCTTCAAGAGTCACTCCATGTCTTTCCATGTCATCTACCATGATTTGGGTCCCTCTTTTATAAACAATATTTTTTTCTAATGGTTCATCTTCTGAAGAAGTCTCTTGTGTGGCTGTTTTGGCAGTTGTATCAGCGGCTGATTTCTTTAGTTTTTCCGCTACTTTCGTAGCACTATTAGACGTGGAGCTTTTTCTTCTGTAGATGCCTTGGAAATGGCTTCAAGTTCGAGCACCAATTCTCTCTTTGATGATCCGTAATTACATCTTTTCCTCTTTAAAGAGAGAAGAAAGTACCGGATTTCCTCATTGCAGCCATCCTTCTTTTCTGAAGTTGAACTCTTTGGTTTAACCTCCTCTTAACTCTTCTAGATTCCATTTACTTCTCTTCTGAGATATCATAGCCATGTCTATCTAGAAGATCATTTAGTTTGGCTTTACCTTTATATATTGGCTTATGAATTTCATTCTGTCATGAAGAAAATGAAATTGGCTATGAATGATGTACAACTTGATCAACCATATTTAGAAGAGTGTCGTCAGCTTATTTCGGCTCATCTTCCCACTTTTTGCTAGCATCATCTAAGATTGTAGATAACACCGACTTAGTGGAGGTAGGCACATCTATAGATTCTTATAATGCTAATGAGACTTGGAGGCTAAGAATGATTGACTTGAAGCTTAATTGTTTCTTGCAGGGATTCAACTTGAAGTTTAAGGTCTATTGCGCTGGCTGTTGACTGCTGAAGAGTTGTGAGTTGTTGTTCTAGGGAAGTAACTCTTGTATCTTGGTCTTGGAGAGTCCTGATTTGAGCCTTAATCTCAAGGACCTTATCTACATATACATATCAGTCTACACTGTTTGTATTATATGGGAAACAGAAGACAGCGGGTAATGCTAAATGGTAGTTTGAAATCCTTATCTTGGGTAGAAGACATGTGAATGGGAATTTGAGGAGCTATGTCTAATAGCTCGTGATGTGAACCAAAACCTAATGAGACTTCTTCCTCAAACGTTGTCTTAATTATGTGGGTATCCTTTTTTGGTATCTCAATAGATTGTTGGGACTCTAATTGAGAGCTAATAAGGATGGTGTGGGTCTTCTCTAAAGAAGGAAGAGAAACCTTCTTCTTTAAGCCTTGTGTAGGTATGACTGACACCTTTAACTTAGCTGGGACCCGAGTTTCCAGCCTTGCCTTCTTTGATGGTGGTGATTTAGGGGCTTGCATCATCTTAGTAGATGATGTAAGGGTTGGCTTTGTTTTGGATAATTTAGGCTTTGAAGTAGCGGGTGTGGGATCAGAAGTGAAGGGTATAGCCATGCTGCCATACTGAGGCTCAATGACCTCTAAAATGTGTGCAAACAGGGGATTAACCTTCTTAGAAAAAGATTTACGAGTATCCTTGAACTTTAAAAAGATGGCTTGTTTTGAAGTTCCCAAGGCATGAATGTCTTATTCAAGTTTAAGTTTATCAACTAGTTCCTCATTTAAATTTAGTTGGATAAATCTGAGTACATAAGAAACTTCAATTTTTCAGCAGTAGTTACATTATTGCAAAGATTTTAAGAATGAATTCGGAGAAGTTGTAACTTTTTTATTTTACAAGCCCATGGATAGCCCATGCTAAATCCAATGAAAATTGATCGTATCCACCAGACTTGTTGGATAAACAATAAAGAAAGATATGAAGGATGATTCTCCAATTGTGATATACCATGGATTCGGAAAAGGTGAAGCAAATGTTAGGAAAATTCTATCTCCTTAAAAGTGACACTCACCACTTTTTTGGAGAAGATTCACTATTTTCTTCTTTTGAGGCGGCAAATGTTAGAAAAATTCTAATTGCTTCAAGCCTAGAAACAGGAGCAAAGATTTCATCATAATCATTCCTTTCTTCTTGTATGCACCCTTTTACCACAAGTCTTGATTTATTCTTCACAACAATCCCTGTATCATCCTTCTTCTTTTTTAAAATCCATTTGGTTCCTATTGTAGGGTTTCTATTAGAAAGTGCACATAGTTTCCAAACGTTCTGTCTTTCAATATGGAAAAGCTTCTCTTGCATAGCTTCCGCTCAACTGTTACCTCTTAATGCCTCATCCACTATCCTTTATTCTAGTTAAGAGAGAAAGCATGAGAATAAACAAATGTTTGCCTCATGAATTGTGCTTCTTGTCTTGAAACCAATATTTACATTGCCAAAATGACATTATCAACTAGATGCCCTTTATGAATCATAGTCTTGGGATCACTTGGAGTTGTAGAGATAGGTCCAAATTAAATTTTTCTTTCCAGAAGTTCGGCAGATGTATCCAGGAAAGTGACTAGATCTACTACCGAATTTACTCCTTCTTTCGTATTTGACACACTTGTCTCTTTATCAATAGACAGTCTAATACTATAATTATCATAAGACTCCTCATCTGATGAGTCATCATAAGCAAGTAATGATTGGTTTACATCATTTATGGTACTAGCATCTGCTTCTACTAAATGTGGTTGAACTATATCAGAAGTTGATCTATGGTGACTGAGATCATGAGGTAGATCAGCCTTGTAGTCTTCAGTATATGTAGCCGGCGTGTGTGCTGATATGTTAAGTGAGTCTCTAGAAATATTCTCAACCAAATGCTTAAAAGCATTTGTGAATCCATTAAGATCAAACATCCAACTTGGGGTATTTCTAAAATATTTAAGAAATTTTCATTAAATATGAATTTTCGGATTACTCAATAGTGTGGTCAACTTTTTTGTATACTCTGTAAGCTTTAGCTTTTGATAAGTGTCTACGAATAACTCATCTACTGATTTTTCAGCAAATTTGGATAGGTGATATTTGGTATTAGTAGAGTGCATGCACATCCAAATGGTCTTAAGGACCCTATAAATAGTCTTCTCTTATGCCATAATACATAAGAGGTTTTCCCATATGTTTTAACTATCAACACCCTATTATGAACAAAACATGCAGTGCTGACTGCTTCAGCCCAGAATGTTATAGGAAGTTTTCAATTAGACAACATGGTCCTTGCAGCTTCAATAAGTGTCTTATTTCTCATTTCAGTAACTCTGTTTTGCTAAGGAGTTTTAGGAGCACTATATTGTCTATCAGTACCTTTGGATTCCTAAAAGGAATAAGGAGTATGGTTTTTAAATTCTATTCCCTGATCACACATGATAATTTTAACCTTTGAATCAATTTGGTTCTCAATTTTAATAACAAAAGATTTTATAATTTTAGCCGTTTCATCTATTGTTTTTAGAATGAATACCCAAATGAATCTTGTAAATCCATCTATTATTACCAAGGAGTATGATTTTTTTTCCAAACTCTTTATATCTGTTGGACCAAAAAAATCCATGTGTAACAAACGTAAAGGAGTTGTTGCTGAATTCAACTCTTTGAACTTATGAGAAGTTTTGTGTTGCTTTCCTTTTGACAAACAATACAGTGATAAACACATGTAAACTTCTTATTCAGAACTCTAGTGACTAACCCATTTCAAACTAATTTATTCATGTTTTTTAGATTTACATGTGCTAGTATTCTATGCGAAAGGGAGCATTCATTATTTGAAGCTTTAGGAATGAAATGTGAAACATTTCCTGAAGGTGATGCAGTCTACATGTTAAACATGTACATATTTTCTTTCCTAGGGGCTCTTAAAAGTACTTTATCATTTGATATTACAAAAGTAGGAGATAGAAAAATACATTCATGCTCTGTGAAGAGAGTGTTATGCTTTTGATCATATAACTAAAACATACTCAACACATTGTATTTCAACTCTTTCAAATAATTCACCTTATCAAAGCCTTCCTTTTCGTTATTAACTATCCATTTGCCAGTAATGTATCCTCCTTTAGTATTACTTCTAAAGGCAAAAGATCCATCATCATATGGTCCAAGATTCAGCAAGTATGATTTGTCACCTGTCATGTGCCGAGAGCATCTACTATCCAAAATCCACAAGTTATCTTTGGTCTACGGATGTCCCATCACATGAATAAGTTGGTTAGTGATGAATGGGGACCCAAGCTTGTTTAGTCTTGGGTCTTTCGGATGTTAGCAAGTTTTCAACAATTTTAACTTCTGAAACCTTGACTTCAAGTTTTGGATCATATAAAGTTTAGTAACGTTCGGAAGATGTCTTTGGTCTCTAGACTTTCGTGTTGGCTTTGGTTTTGCTAGACTCTTTCACAACTTCTATTATTTGTTGACCTTTTAAAGCCTTTTGATATAGTGAAAATCTCTCAAAAGTCTTATTCTTATGCTTTGCTGCTGCTAATTTGTTTGGCAGATCAATCAGTGGTGTCGTGGTTTTCTTGAAATCAACACTTGACTTGGTTGTCTTCCCAATAGCCTTTTGAGTACCATTCCTTCCTTTTAATGGTTGATTAGTAACTGCAAACTCTATTGAGGAACTAAACTTGTTGGTGGAGTGAGTTAAGGGATTGAATGGACACTATTTTGCTAAATGACTGTCTTCCTCACATATTAGGCATATAGTCTTCATCTGCTTGCTAACTGTCTTGATCTCTTGCTTGAGTTCTTGTAGCTTCTTTTTTATCTCATCTTTCTTTCCTTTCTTTATCAGCTCATGATCAATGAAAACTTCAAGTGTCACCTTATTCTTTGAAGATTTCATCTTCTGACTTTCCTTAGTGCCACATATGATTTTTTTCAGCATGTAGGTCAATGTGAGTGGAAAAATCAAGCTTCTTCCTTGGGAACTTCTTGTTGTAACTATTTACTTCTACAAAAGTAGATTTTTAAACATATGGAATTGATCTTACTTGTGAAGTGTTTGAAGTTCCTGTACAACAGTTTCTGTTTTGTGTCTTCTTGTTGCATTTGTGCTTTCACTTAGAAAAGTGGTTTAACTCAGCTTCTCTTTCTGAATCACTTCCTTCTTTATACTATGCTAAGTTTATTTCCTCTTCTTATTTATTTCTTCTTTCACATCAACATCTCTTTCAATATCCTCCTTCTTTGCTTCCTCAACTTCTTTAGTAGTTAGTTTTGTATAGATTGGATAAGAAGACACTTGCTCCTTTATTTCCAAGTTATATTTTAGGGCATATGCTGAAGTGTATATAATTGGTGGTTCCATAACACTATATCCTAACCGTATCTTGGTTTGATATCACTTTTTGGAACTTTCAGTAAAGGCAAGCAATTTTTCAAACTTCTTAGTTTGAACATTGTATTTATTAGCATATGTTTTAGCTATAACTAAATCACATTATGCTAATTTTAATAAGCTCAATAGATCATCAATCTGGGTCTCGAAATTGGTTTGTTCATGGTTTAGTTCTTGAGCTTGATCAATTTTCTTAAAACTCATTTTAAGAATGTTGATTGATTCCACATCTTTCATGAGATCAGTTTGTGATTTTTGTACATGTTTACTACTACAATACACTTAGGTGTATAACAAGGTTTAGGAGTTACCTGAGGTGAAAAGGTTGAGCTTTCTATAATTAGTGCATTATTTGATGGGACTGATGTCTTCCAATGAAAAGCTCCAGACAATCACCTCTTCATTTGATGCTACAACTATTGTATTCCTCTGATTGCTAGAGGTAGAGGAGTGTTGAAAGTATGTAGATGGTTTGTAGTCTGATGAGCTTGTTATAGATAGGTTTGACTTAAGCGCTTCGCATTCTTTGGCAAGAAGTCCTAGCTGGTTACAGTTGAAACACTTTACCTTGCTTTTATTAAACCTGCATCTTTATCTTCTTTGCTTCAAAAACTTTCTTCTAGTTCACTCCTCTAAAACCTTTTAGCCCTAAAAAAGGTCATGGCTATCTGATAGTTTATGTCTATTTCTTTAAGATCATTTGAATGAATGCCTTCAAGATCTTCTTTAAAGAGTTGTAAGAAGTTGGTTTGCTCACCTACAAACACTAAGCTAGAGGAGTAATTTGTTGAGTAAGATCATGAGGTATGCTGATTTCATCTGCTGAATGATGGTGAAGACTGTGATTCAGCATTTGGAGATTCTAGATAGGTGATCACTCGTACATGGTGAGTCACCATTGGAACTTTGTAAGCTTGAGAATGAAAGGATTCTTGAGCATGTGCCATAAGTGCTGATTACTTTGAGGTGGTTGATGATCTGCCGGGTGAATTTTCATCAGTATCCATCTCCATTTGGTAGGCATTGAGTATGCCATATAACTCCTTAAGAGTTATTGTTTTCAGATTTTCAGTTCTTCTTATGGTCACAATGTAAACTGTCTATGTCTTCGGTAATGATCTCAAGAATTTCCTAAGAATGTTACTATCCTCCATCTTTACTCTAGCCTTATTTAGAGCGTATCAAAGATATGTTGCATTCATGGTTTCTCCTCTTATGAGACCAAAGTTTTCAAGCTTCTACTTTAAGACCTCTCTTTTGTTTTTCTTCATGTTTTCGGTTCCTTCTAATCTAGCCTTTAATTCTTCCCACAACTTTTGAGCAGTTGTGTACTTCTTAAAGCCCTGAATAATACTGTTTGAATGCTCATCCTGATTAACCACAATGCTTTAGAGTCTCCATCCATCTTCTTCAGATATTCATTTGAGTACTTTGTAGGATTTTTAGAAATCATGACTCAATCTTCACTCGTAGCTTGAACCATAGGGACATATGGACCACTAGGATTTAAAGCCATAGTCTCAGATCTTGATTTTTTAAAAAATCTTTCATTCTAATCTTTCAAGTATCATAATCATGAGATGTAAGCATAAAAGGTTTGGTATGGGTGCCATTCTCTAAATCATGCTTACTTAAGATGGCTATAGTAGTCATTTTGGGTAAAAAGGTTATGAAGTAGAGGTGTGTTTGAAAGTATGATCAAAAGAAAACAACTGATTTGTTGAAAGGTGAATTCAATCAAATCAAGAGCCTAATCTCTGATACGACTTGTTAGATCGGGTTATGGAATAATAAGATTTTTCTAGTGATCAACGGATGACAAATGCGAAATCTAAGTCAACTACCTTACTGTCAAACACACATATATTTTGAGTAATAATATAGACACAAGAAGTTTTTTCAAAGTTTTTTTATTTTGGAATTTTTCAAACTCAAGCTCGGCTTAAGAAACCTAGTTCATAATTTAATTATTTTTCTCAATGTTTTTTATATAATAACAATGATCTATATACATATATGTAATATATTAATTAAAAGTTATATAAAATGTTCATTTCAAGAGGGCCCAGATACGTGAAGCTCTGACTCAAGCTCGTTTATTAAATAGTAAATAGTATAAGCTCGAGTTTGTTTAAGATCGGTTCGATCCGGGATTTGACGAGCCGGTTCCGAATAACTCACGACATCGCTTGTTTCATTTACACCCCTACTGTTGAATGCTATTTGTTTTAATTTGATTATTTTGTCTTCTTGTTGTGTGATCTGTACCCAAATCGGACCGTTCCAAAAAGATTTAATAATTAGCAATAGAGGACCAACATTAAAACTTTCCGACTCCATTTAACAAATTTCTGGGTACGTCATAAAATAAAATATGAAACTTTATTCTAAAGAAGTTATTATTGGCAAAAAGATTTATAATTGAATTAATGTATCACCAAAAAAAAAAACATTCTTATTAATTAAATATACAGTAAAAAAAATTTCGGATATCCCTGATTTTTCGGGATACATCCGCCACTGTGTTAACCCATTTTTATATTATTTTAACATACTTGTGCACGTTACTAATACTTTAGGTAACAATGATAGAAGAAGAAAAAGGCAACATATGATTATTATTACCTTCTTACCTCTCCTTTCAAAATTTGCATCGTCCTAGCTTTAAATTACCCTGATCGATACTAGCTCTAGATTTCTTCCTATACTTCTTACCTATTAGTCTTGGAGTCTTTCTAGTTTAACTTATTTCTTTTATATAGTAAATTGTCGTTTTCTTCTTTTGTGCTTCGGTCACATTTGTTATATTCATCTAATATATATATATATATATATATATATATATATATATATATGTATGTATGTATGTATATATATATATATATTTGTATTTGACTCAGTAAGATTTAAAAAAACTGTTTTTTCATCCAAAAATGTTAACTTAATAAATTTAAAATATTAAGCATTTAAATTGACAAAATCTTAACTTTGTGACAACAGGATTGTTTGCGTAGTTGAGATCGTGAATCATGATATAGAGGAGAGGATGACTAGAGGCCATACTATCTATTATACAACTCATTCACAATGCTTTCCGACCACCTATAGAAATCATTTCATCCTCCTCCATCACCGATGAAACTGGCAATCTCATTATTTAGTCGATGATTAAAGGTTCGAATATAAAAAGATTAAAGGTTTAATGTAGGTCGTGAATGGAACAGTAGTAGATGAATAAACTTTAATTAGCAACACGTAAAAGGATTTTATTTTATATGAAAAATTATATATATAATCACCCTTTTAACAATAGATATTTAACATTTTAAATTAACAAACATTTTTTGTTGAAAACAACTACTTTTTAATACCCTAGGAAGCCAGATAAAAAAAAAGAAAAAAATCTATAGATAAATAAAAACGAATGTGAACAAAACACAAAAAGAAAAATGACAATATAATTGTTTCTATATAATTTAATGTTAACACGAATGATAATTATTGTAGACATACATCATCGATAGGATTGAATGACCACCAACTCCTCTGAATACACACAGGGGTGAGTTACTCTCTTCACACCACAAGCATGTGTGTGATTAATATTTATAAAATATACCAATATACTTTTAAGTATATTCAAATTATTAGTTTTTGCAGGCATTAAAAGAAAAATATAATTTTGTTCGGTCTTCTGATAATCCGGAAATACGGTACTAATCAAAATGTTGAGTGCTTGAGTTCACATAATAATTTATTAGTCTCTCATATAGTCATATGTATAAAATGACGACCTGATATTTTTTCCCACCACTAGTGCTAGTGCTGTAGTTATTCCCACTATGATATTAATTAATTTATACATATAGCCTTATGCAATACCCCCATATTTAATTGTACTTTTAGTTATAAATAAAGAAGAAATAACTAAGTCCAAATAATGAAGAATAATCACAGAAGGACATTACAACACATAGGAAATTAATGTAGCTCTTAGGTATTATTATAACTGTAACAAAGGAATGGGTTAACTTTTTTTTACAACTAAATATCATAATCGTATATAAAAGCCATGAATATTTTAAAAAAATGAGGGGAGTTTAAAAAAAGTAACAAAAGTGGCCATGCCAAAAAAATTACTTTAACAAACTTTTTCTCTACAATTTAATTTAAACCATTCATTAAAACAATTGATGGTTAAGATCATTTCTTACAATTTCTAAATGTATTAGTTGTTTGGTAATTGTGTCAAATATGTTAGGTAATTGTATTTAATTTATCAGTTTACTATGTCAAATAACAATATTTATTAGGTCATATATTTTTTTATCATTATGTTTTACATTTTAGATTATTTCATGTTATTTTTGTCATGAGGTTTTTCAATAATGTTATTTATCAACATATTTTTCAAAACTTATAGTGTTTAGTATAACATAATGACGAACAAAGAACACACTCAATCATTTTATTATTGTTTTTTTTATATATTATATATTTGTTGTTATCTTATTATTTTGTTTAACAATTAGTAGTATATAATGATGTTATTTAATAATGTGTTTTTCAAAACTTATAATGTTTAGTATTAACATAATGATGAACAACAACATAATTAAGTCATTTTATCTTTTTATATTATATATTATATAAACTTGTTATCATCTTATCAATATGTTTTACAAGTAAAAGTATACAATTATGTTATGTATTTAAAACTTCATAGTGTTTAGAATTACATAATAACGAGCAAAATACACAATAAGCCATTTTAGATTAAATTACAGAAAAGGTCCTTTATGTTTGCTACAAATTGCAGGATACGTCCTTTATGTTTAAAAGTGTTCGAATGCATCCTTTCTGTTTGTTTTTTGTTGCAGGTATAGTCGTTTATCGCTAACCAGGTTTAATTTTAGAGTTAAATTGCCGATATATTTGTCAATTCAATTTTATTTTCCGATCTAAATCTCTGGCGCCGGTACAACAAAATCATCCCGGTTCTTCTCTTTCTATAATCAGCAATTGGTTATGACACCAACATATCTTGTTCTTTAACTAAGCGAATTATGGTTTGCGATTTGGGTTTTAACAGTAATCACCTAAGCGAAACAAGAGGTTGATTCTTCGTCTTCCTTATACACTCCGAATCAATTTTGTTTTTGAATCAATTTGAATCTAAAATCAATTTGACTTTTTCTATGAATTTGCAGCTACAATCTAATTGAAAAACTGGGGAACGAAGAAACGATCAATTTCTTTTTCCTCTTCTAAAAATTCAGCCTATTTCAAATTAATGCCCATTTGAAGACAGTAATCGGGATCGATAAACACAAATCAAGGTTATATGAATACAATTAAAATAGTAACAATTTTATTCTTTATTCTAAAAATTCTATTGATATAAATGGTGGTGTCGGCGGTGGTATGTATACTCGTCGGAAATAATCATCATGACCCGCTCACCAAGAACAGGTTGTTTGGTTTGTTTTTCAAACAAATTCAAATCTAATCCTTATCACCTGCTCATCGTCATGACCAGTTTACCAAGTCCGGTTCACCATTCGGGTTTGGATGATTAGAGTGAATAGGAAATAATGATTAGAGTGAATAGGAAATAATGATTATAGTTAAGGATTTTGAAGGATCAGAGTGAAGGGATTGGTTTGAAGGCAAATGAAATTGAATTGATAAATATACCCTCACATGTTTGGCATATGAGTGCAAATAACTCTAAAAATAAACCTAGTTAGTGATAAATGACTTTTCCTGCAACAAAAAACAATCATAAAGGATGTATTCGGCAACTTTTAAACATAAAGGACGTAGCCTGCAATTTATAGCAAACATAAAGGACGTTCTCTGTAATTTACTCGCCATTTTATTATTGTGTTTTATGTTTTTTTTATCATTAGTTTTGTTTTTGTCATTGTTTTTAATACACTAGACTAGTTAGTTGGTCATTTATCATTGTGTTTTACATACTATAAATAAACAACAATGTTATTTCACCATTGTAATCTTTTAGATTTCATTATTTTAGAAAAACACTATACTATTTATAAAAAATAATAACTAAAAAAATATACAATTAACTACACTAAAAAACAATGATGAGCATAAATCAAATAAGTTTAATAACGTAATAAATTATTATTGATTTATATAACGATGGTGTATTTGTTTTATTGATAAAAAATGCTTGTTTTTACGGTTTACTTGTCTAAAATTAATGTCAAATGTAAAAGTTATATAAATATTTAAAAAAAAGAACAAGATAATAAACTGAAGCTCACCAAATAATATTTACAGCTGACTAAAGATCTTATTGTATAGATTTAGAGACCAAGTTGATTAAAATAATAAATAAAAAAAACAAAGTCAACAAAAAAAAGTTAAAAACACGACAAATAATAATCAAAATTAAGGCGAATGATATAATATCTCATAGTTCACTATAAATAAAACCACTAGTGTGTTATTAGTGTGTGTCTTTCTCTCAAATTGGATGTAATACCCTTTGATTAGAAACCCTTACTAATCTCACGTCATGATTCTCACTAATACTCTTGGATTTGAGTGTTTTGGTTGATTTTAATGTTCTTCGGTCAATCGAACAGTAAACTTTAACTCATTGGGAAATTATGTGATCAATTGTTAGTTTAATTTGAGTATACTAGTTTGATTACAAATCAAAGGTGTATCAATGATTTGCAAACCAATGAGTAGATCAATCAATAATCAAAATAGTAGATTTTGATTTAATTTTAAGAGTCGAGGCTTAGATACCAATTGATTGGGTGAAAATTACCGATGAATCAAATATGCAGATTGATTTCAGTGATGTATTGCAATGGAATTACAATAAATACAAATTAAACAACAAATAATGCCCATAAAATACTTTGTATATTGAATGAACTGTGATAAAAAAACAATAGTAGGTAGTAGGGTTCAAGCTTTACAAAAGAGAAATAAAATATTCTGTTTATAGGTCTTACATATGACTTGTATACTGACTAAATTACCATGACTATAATATTACATCAGAAAGTATAAGCCAAAAAGTACAAAATAAAATACGTATTTCTTTCTCATGCACCCATATTACTTTTGATTCATCCACATTAACGAACGTTGATGACTAAAAGCCTTGGATGCATTTCTTTCTTACTCAGCCATATTTTTTTCTTGTTCTTAAGTATTTGTTTGTTAATCCGCATTTGACATACGCGGATGAGAAATACTTAGTCGTGTTTTTTGTTTCATCCACATAAGACAAATGCGGATGACCAACAGTTGTCTTTTCTTCTTCATCCGCATTACGTTACGCGCGCACATATTTTTCAACACTTGCACAAATTTATCCAAGCAGAACAACTATCCAACGACCACTTGAATTGGTATGTATGATCTTTTTAGGGTCCAACAAAATTGATGGTTAAGACATTTTATACACTTTTAAGATTTAATACTTTTTTTATTTGAACCATTCCCCTTTAATATTTATTATCTAAATTCTTAACATAATATTGTAATTGTTGTTCAAAGAAAAAAAAAACATAATACTATAACTTACAATCCTTTGTTTTTTATTTCTAAAACCAAAAGACATTCTTTTAATAAAAATATGGTTTTTTGTTGTAAAACGAACAATTTAGAACATTATATATGTATACGATAGTAGAGAGTACAGAAAGAAATTGTAAGGAAAATGGGAACTAGGTGAAATGAAGAATTCTTATTTCATTTAGTGTGTTTTGTTAAAACACACACACACCCACCCATGCATGCCCATTACACACACACGCCCACCCGCCTGCACGCTTGGCCATAAGCACGCATGCATGCCCACACCCCCACTCGCCTGTCACACCCTCACAACTATGTTCAGAGTATTATCATGATGCGTGTGAACAAAGCAGGATCTTATTAATTAGTTACTCGAAATGACCTTTATATGAGCTTTCATAACAAGCCTTAGTGTTTTAGAATTCAAACATTATGGAAGCATAAGTTTAAGCATTCAAAACCATTTAGTATGAAAAGTTAGTATGCAAAATAAACACCTAAATACCAGAGTTTAAATGTAAAAGCATAAGTAATGTTATGAAAAATGTTTGCATGCTGTGTGACCCTTGATATGCTTTTATGTGCACCTGGAAGCTTAGCGACCTAAGAAAAACATATTACAGTCTTAACACAGGATTAGTGAGTTCATGAGTATGTAACAAAGCAAAATAGTTGAGTTTGTATAACATAAGTAATGTGTACTGAAATTTTCATAGCTAGTCTATAACATACGCATAACATAAATGTTTTTTGCGATCGAAGTTGACTGTGTTCATTTGTTTGCCTTTCGTCATGACAATGTGTTAGTCATTTACGAAAATGTTGCACCTACTTAACTTTCAGTCATATGAGTGAGGTTTATCATGCCTAGCAGTACTACCTATTATTTCCCACTAATTTTCTTAATTAAGTATCTGAAAGAGTAAGGAATTTTCAATGGTAAACCACATTATGTACATGCCATACACATATTATAAAAATAAACCGTTTGAAAGTATGATTCCTCTCCCAAAAGGAGTATGTAAAAGATCGGCAGTGAACTCACCTTATGCGTATGCAAGAGATAATGCAAACCAATGCTAGAATGAAAAACAACCCATCATAGGTTACCTAGAATATATGTGTACATAAGTATGTGCATAAGAGGTTGGTTTTAAAAAACCCTAAGTGTTTGATCAATCTCATTGATTTATGCATTTTAGAAATACTAACCCGAATTGACTCAGGTGACCCATTTGTTCCGTTGATGACATATTATGTGAAATCATCTTTATTTGTACTAAACAAATCAAATATTCATAAGTTAAATCCAAAACATCCACATATTGCAAATAACGAGTTCTAAACCCTAACATGACTGTCATACTACCTATTTTACTATCATGCAACCTAAGCACATATAGGGTTCCAACCACTCATCACATACCATGTGAAGTAACTTACTACTTCACATCCTAAACCCTACCAATACTACTAAATAGGGGTCTCAGATGCTCATGTGTGTATGTTATTCCCTATTACATTCAAAGTATACCCATCATAAGTTTATATCAGGTAAACCTAGTTACTAACATTATTCCAATTCAATACCACATTACATTAGTATCTAATTTACCTGTATCTGTGAACATCTAATTGCCAAAACATCACAATCACATTTCTATCAACATGATCTAACTAATACATTCCAATCCACCAATTATAACAACATATATCAGTATTTCCAATAACCATTCTAGCATAATCCTAACGTTCCATGCATGATCAAAAAAATTAAACTTTAAAATCGCATTAACAAAATTTTCTCATAAGGAGTATGAAATATAATAAATCATATTTCATTAAACTATTCAATAAATCACCAATCATATGATTAATCTAGTTTTCACTCATCATTAAAACATAACAAACGTCACTAGATCTCAAAATCTAGAGTTCTTGGGAATTAAAGTTTCTACTTTGGGTAAGTTATGAATAAGATGTTAAAACTATGATTTTCTTGCACACTGCACGTCAAACATTAATAATAACATCAAACTAACACAATTACAACATTTAATTCCATCAAATTTTGAGTTTAGATTGGCTAGATGAACTAGGGTTTGTTCATACTCATGATTCATGAAAAAGATAAGAAAAATGGTTGGTAATTCTTACCTTATATGCATTGTTGATCAATAAAGAAGTTTGCTAACATGTTGTAATGATCAAATTGAGCAAAAACCAAATGGATATGTGTGTGTGATAGTGGTTAATCACAAAGCAGAAGGGAGGGGGGGAGGGGTTTACGGCCCAAGTTGGGGAATAATGGGAATTTGGGTTTTTGATTTCTTTTTTATACTCGCAAACATTTTCCTTTCAAACCTTTCTATTTTTTATAATTTATAAAACTTGCTTTTAATTGTTTATAAATCCTTTTCTTAAAACTCTAAGTTTCATAACTATTAAATAGAATTATAATCAAACCACAAACTTCTTAATAATATCTAATACGAGTAATAATACACTAACACAACACGTTAATTTCACATAATAACATAATAATATCATGTAATTATTAATCAAATTAACATTGGTTAAGTCAATATTAACCATTTGAGATGTCACCAACGTTCAAAGACAACTTATGTGTGCTTACGTGACATGTATGCAAGATTTGACAGAACTAACGAAGTTTTGTTAATGGATAATTACCGGATGTCATGCCACCCGCCCGCCCGCCCGCACGCATGCACACAAGAGTGAGATCTAATACAAACACTAGTTTGTGTAAAAACCATGAGAAACATTACATTTGTGCCATGTGATTAATTGATGACTAGAATTGAGTAGTATTAGGAATTACATAAAATTTTGTATTTAACAACCCCTTGATTTCAGAAAAGATTAATTGAGGTTTTTCTAATATATCTCTAACAACATCGACAAAATAAAACTGATAATTCTTCCACTGGTTTGAAATCCACCATTTCGATTGCATCTTCTTCTTCAGTCATCTATACCTTGAGAAAAAAATCATGGAACCATCAATGGCTAATGTTGTTCAAGATTTTTAACAATCTAAAAGCAATCAAGACCAGCCTCAAAATAGCACCATGCAAGGTTTATTATTTTTTTATTCCTTGCTTTTATAACACTTGGATTAACAAGGATTTAAATATTTTTAGGTTTCAGTCTCATAACTAATATGAATATGTTGTTTGTGTTTTTGGTGTGTTATTTTTATGGCAAAGTAATGCGTTTGTTTTTATACATGTAAGTCAAAAGATTTAAAGTAACATCATTTTGATTTTTGTATGTTATGATGATGTTCTATACACACACACACATTTATGATATTAATTAACGCAACTTTTGTATTTGTTTATTTTTTAATTTCATTGTTATTATTTAAAATTGTTCTATTATTAGTTATAACCTCTAATATACCTTCGGGATGTGTATTTTTATTAATTTGACAGCTTTATATTTTTCAATAAGAAAGTTTAGTTTTATATTTTTTATATAGATATTCGTATCGTGCTATTTTTATTTACTTTGACATCACTCATTGTGCTATTTTTATTTACCTTTATATTTTTCAAGAAGCAAGTTTAGTTTTATATTTTTTATATAGATATTTGTATTGTGTTACTTATATTTACTTTGGCATCACTATATTTATTCATGATGTATTCTCATTATGTCAAAGGGAGATTAACAAAGCTTTTGTATTTGTTTGTTTTTTAAATTTAGTTTTTTTTATGAAAATTATACTATTATTAGTCATAAATTGTAATTTTATTTTCATATATGTTTATGTAGACATACGGGATGTGAAATATTTACTTAATTTTACTTCCCTTTATTTTTATGAGCCTTTTTTATTTTCATGTTCTTTTATATACATATTCGTATTGTGCTACTTTTATTTAATATGTCATCACTCGTTGTGCTACTTAAAATTGCTTGGTAAAACCCAAATTTTTATGAAATTGCTTTATCTTTATAATAAGTGCGACAAACATTTTATGTGCTAGTTATGTTTAGTCCATCATGACGGTATATTAACAATTGCAGATGAAAGTTTACTTTTTTAAATATATTCTTTGATTTTTGTCTTGAAGTATTTTGCTATAATTGAAGTAAAAAGTGATCCTATTTTCTTATCATGACGGTATATTAACAATTGCAGTTGAAAGTCTTTATTGATTAAAGCCTTTTAATGCTTGGTGCCTTCGGCTTTGATGATTGTGCATGTGTTTCAGAACTTTCGAACATGTTTCTCAAAGATTGTGGAAGAGACGGTGATAGTGATAGACTAGTTGATGTCAGAACATGGTCAAATTCGGCATCCTCAACGGGATTGAGAGATGCTGCATTATTATGACTGAACTTAAGTTGTACACTAGATTAAGAAATTATACAAAAGACATGCACAAAACCAAAAGTAAATGTCAAGAAACTTCTACAACATGCTCGTTATAAAGATGAAGAAAGCAATGAAGTTATTGAGTAACAAGACTCAAACTCGGGTAAATAAAATTAATGGGTGATTGATAGCCTCATAATTATTTGACCATGTTTGATTGAAAGTTACGGGTCAAAGTTGTAAATAGTTAAGTCTAGTTTAGTGTCTATTATTCAATTGTTAATAGTCAAGGGTCTTGTATGTAACATTTATAACATGGAAATGGTCTTCTAGGTCGAAGGGATGTGATGGTAGCAAAAGAATTGCATCAATTCACCCATGAGGCTACATGTGTATATGATGCATGTATTTAAACAAACAACTCAACAATGAATTATCTTGCAAATTCTATTAAAATCCTTATCGTTTATTGTTTGATCAATTGTATGTTCATAAGAGATCTTGGGCTATATAATGATTAGGAGTTAGTTTGCTTCCAATTATGCTATTTTATTTCTCTTGTGTGTTCAGTTTATCCCTATACTTTATCGAGAAATTAGAAATTAAAGAACCAATGCATATTCAAATAATACAAATAAACTTTAATCACTAGAAGTATCTGCTAATAAAAGAAAGTTCGTTAGATTCAACTTGAACCCGTAAATACAAATAATGGAAATTAAGAGTAGACCTAAATGAAGTTAAAGAAAAGATGAAAAAAAGATCTTATATGATATACCTTCTGCTTCCACGACTTCTTGAAATTTAATATTCTTACAAGATAACTAAATTTCTCTTAAATATTAAAATACATTAACTTCGTAAGCATGATTTTAGTTCATAAAAAATAAAGTGACATTGAAACATGAGTAATATATTACCTTTCACTATTCATTCTGCACACTTAAAATAGAGGAGCATTAAATGATTGTGAATAATTTGCACATTAATATCCTCTAGTGGACCACTCATTGTCCGCAAAATCCATATATCCTGCATATCAACACCATGTGGATTGCTCAGATTTGCACTGGACATTTCATTTATATATAAAGAGAGGCCGTTTCATGCAAAAAAGCAAAAATTCTTTAAGAATGTGTGGTAGACTCTCTTAAATGATAAGTATTTATTTGGTTAATAATAATTATGTCACATTAATTATATACGCTATATAGGGCACTTGTGTATTAGCAAATATTCACGGCAATTTCTGAAATATTTTTTGTTCTGTTTTAGGTTTTTCATAATTTTGTTAAAAAATTATACCTTGAAGTTAGGAGACACATTTATCATAGTTTGGATGCACAATTGTATTCATATATCTCAAACCTCATTAGGACAACAAATAAAACGTGAAAAATGAATGTAGCGTATGGGTTAGATCCAGAGTTCCATGAAGGGGACGTTGCCTCTATAATCTTCAAAAAGTTTATAACACATCCCTGTTTATAAAAGTATTTTAACTAAATGTTTTGAAGTTTATTAATTCTTTTCCCAACTAAACAGTTATTTAGATTTATAAACGATAAGTTATAGATATAAAATTCGCTGATCTATATATGAATTTATGGTTTTCATATAAATAATTTACCAAAACACACACAATATTTATGTAATAAAATGACCTAGACAGAACATAAATTACATAAAGAAACATTAGAAAAAGAATATGACACGAATGTACTAGTTATTATTTCTTGTTCAAAAATTCAATAAACAAATAAAAACAATTTGGTTTGATATGTTTGCAATAAAAGATGCGAATATATAGATAATATAATCTTTAGATATATTTACATATATATATAATATAATATAAAAAGGTTTAAAAATTTTGGGCTCCTTAGTAGATCAGGCTCTAGGCAGTTGCCAACCCTAGCCCGACCCCCCCCCCCCCCCGGTGCCGGCCCTAAGTGGTTGCCCCCCTCTTTGTGTCGCCCATGTTAATTCTTTCATCATCTCTCTTAAATCACATTGAACCACTTAGGGTTTTAACTCCCCTCCACCCAACCCCGAAACCGAATAATCTTTATTGTATGATTGTCTACGTAGAAACAAAATCCAATTTGACCACCATTGTTCCATCCTTATAAAATGGCTCTTATGCGTTCTTTTGAACTAAGAAGTGGAAGCCAACTATATAAAAAAAGTCACAAGCAAACAACATGAAGAAAAGGGAACAAGATTTTACATCAAGAAGCCATGAATTTGATGACTTTTGGCAATGTTACGTCTATATCTTCAAGATTTTTGCAAGTTCCTATAGATATCTTCTATCCTACGATGAACTAGGAATCAAAGAACACGCAATGTCACAACCTCATCAATACTGGAATCATAGGAGGGCTAAGAATGGTACATTATGAACACATGATATAAATAAAGAGAACATTAAATTAATATAAGTTGTTCGTGACATTAGTTTGGCCGATATTGTATTCGGGTGCGACATTTGAATTATTAAAATACATAGACTTAGCCAATTTTAAATAAAGAGAACATTAAATTAAAATAAATTGTTCATAACATTGGTTAAAATACTGTACAGATAATATAATAGGGTTGGTTTGAATACAGTACAGATAATAATAATTCAGATGGTTTCATAATTAGTCTGACTGATGAAAAGATCAATATATATGAAAATTGAACATCATAGTAGAATCAAGATATTAAAAAAATTCCTTATGGAATCAAGAAGCCTCAGAACATAAAAATTGGGCATTTGACACACCTCCACAACAAAAAAAAATGTTTCCACATTCAAGAAAGGATGAAAGTGGACCTAGCAGATCTTGTAAACCAATGATGAAAACGAGATATTGCAAGAATAAGGTTAACATGCCGACAAATGAAGAACTAAGAAAAAATTATGAAGAATTGGAGTGAAGATATCTAAACTTTAAGCCTAACCCATACACGACAATTCTAACCTTTAATATATGTGCAGGAAACGAATCCTCACATATCCCATGACATCATGACGGGTAGGAATCCTCCATCGTAGTACGATACCCAGACCTCCATCCCCAATCAATGGTTGAACATTTGGACTACTCTTACTAGGAAAATGATTTACTCAACGGCAAATATGAAGAAAGTAACGTGAGAAACAAGTTGGTGGGTAGTAAAGTTAAACGGATGGGGAAAAACATCATGTCACTATGTGCAGAGATTCAAACTATAAAGCTTATGGATGATTAGGATACTATAATGCAGAAAAATAATATTGTAATATATGTATTTTATCATCATGTGATGTGATATATCTTGAATAATAATAAAATGTATAGTATATCGTATTAATTGTATCAATATAATTCCTTCATTCTTGTAGAATGTCAAAGAATAACAAAAATCATCCATTGGTTTATACTTGAGGTAAAAGAAAAACTACAAATTAAAATGACAATCAAACACTTCAAAGAGAAGAAATTCAAAAGATGATTGCTAAAAGAATCAAGGATGTAGTTCCAACAATAATTATATCAATGTAAAGTAAGGAATCTCCAAGTCAAAATAAAGAACCACAAAAATAGGAAATATGGAAGAGGAAGGTCGCAGTTCAAGTGCTGAGAATTCGAAGAGAGAATCATCGAGAAAGAAGAAAAAACAGAACCTATCTTCATACCGAACATTTCAAGGCTGGAAACCTATAGAAGTTTCTAGAAACGAAGGAGCTATGGCAGCTATTCATAGACTAGAGAAGATAAAGGTTATGTTAACCATTAGCAAGTGTGATGAATCAGACATGCTTTTGTATGCTTCAAATTAATTCAAACATGAAGCCATAGAATTGTGGAATTCTACTATTCAAGCAAAGGGTCGATAGAGGACATATGATATGAGTTGGGAAGAACTCCGTGAGCTGGTTATGCAAATGTTCTATCAAATAAATATGAAAGAAATGATTACTAACAAGTTCTTGAACCATACCATGATAGGAACTAATCACAAAGGCTATACTTAAAAATTGTTTATTTTGCTCGATTAGTACCATATTTGATAACTCATGAATCAAACATGATCAATCATTACATTTGGGGACTTGTTATTGAGATTAGGGAGATGGTGAAGTCGGTAATGCCACAAACATTTGATTCTAGAGTTGAGTTAGCCTAATTAACAACAAATGGGATGGTTAGAACCCTGGAAAGAATGAAGAATATCAAAATCAGAGAAATAAAATAAGGAGGTTTACAAGAAGGGAAAATCACCAATGATGCAAGAATGTAGAATGTGTGGAAGATGGCATGTTGGAAAATGTAGCATGAATATGTATTCAAATAATTGTAAAATCTCAAGTCATTTGCAACACCCCAAAATATGCATGGTTTAAAAAGAAAATAAAGAAAGAAAACCTGTTTAATGTTTTAGATAAATATAGGGGCTAAAGATGGACAATTGTAAGCTCATCACTCTAAAACCCCTGTAAAAGGAGTGGTGACCGCCCATGCAAGCTTTCTTGTGAAAGAGAGGTTTCTAGAGAGAGAAAGTTGATTTCTACAGAAAGAAAGTTCACGAACTCAAGCAAGGTACCAACTATTACGTATAAAATGATAGATCTAGACTAGATCTATGGTTATTGGATGTTTATGCACCATTTTTTTAAATAATGTTCACACATTTGCTTGTGTATCTGTAGATCTCCATCCATACACCTTGTTAGGGATTCTCTCGAGTTCTATGTGAAAGGTGAGTTCTAGGTCCCCACCTTCTATGTTTTCCACTTATTTAGGGGATGATATGAATGCTTAAATGAATATATTTATAGTTATAATGTTTTGAAGTATAAAGTTGTCACCTTTATTTCTAGGGTTCATGTTTTATAAGTTTATGATAGTGTTCAAAGTCCATATAAGAATTCTAGATTTTATATCAAGTTCTAATGGTTTTCAAAGAAAGTAATAGTATAACTCTACATGATTCCCACCTCAACAGCAACAAAATAACCCACTTCTATTGGTACCGTTACCAATATTTCCCCATACTACCTATATTGACTGCTTTATAGCCTATATATAGTTAATGCATATGAATAGAAGCTATACCTGAGTATGTTTGCTAGCTGCATTTTACTTCTATTCGCATATGTTTACTCAGTCATATTCACTACTACCTACATTTGTGTACCTAGCAACATTCTTGGTTACCTGCGTTTGTTTACTCAACCGCATGCACTCCTACCCACATATGTTTACTCAACTTCATTCACTGCTACCCGCATTTGTTTACTTAGCCACATTCATGGTTACCCACATATGTTTACTTAGCCACATTCACTGTTACACGTATATGTTTACTCAATCGCACTCATTGCTACCCGCATGTGTTTACTCATCCGTATTTATTACTATTCGCACTTATTTACTTGCCCGCATTCAGTTTTACCCACATTTCCTAGTACCCGCATTAATCCATACCAAGTTCACCCGCATTGGCTAAGGGTCACTCGCATCGAATGACTTAAACACGCAGTCATTTATTTTGGTATTTCCTTTATGTTCATCTAATGTCTATGTGTTTCCCTTATGTTCACCTAATGTCTATGCCCAATCGAAACTCATGCATAGTTATGCCTACTGCTAATAATTAAAGTCAAATAGTTAGAAGAATTTCAATATGTTTTTCACTTTTCCCAAGTCTTTTCTTGTACAGTCATCAACTTGCTTTGCTTAGTGCACTACATGGTTTTATCAACATGCTTTGCGTAATGCACTACATGGTCTTATCAGCTTGATTTGCCTAGTGCACTACATGGTTTGTCATCTTGCTTTGTGCCTGTATTACCTTTCTTTGCTCAATTCATAGCATGGTTATGTTAGCTTACTACGTGCTGGTATTAACTTTCATTAATGAAAGCCATGGTTATTGTATATTACCCATGATGGTGTTCACTTGGTAGTGAGGATATGTTTTCCAAGTCATTGACATTTCAATAGGATTTTATGCTACTATATGATATGTTTTATTTTGGTTACTCATCAAAGGTTTCAAAGTACTAATGACCTAATTTAAGTGAAGAGCAAGGTTTTATTATATATTTCAATAGTAATGGGACCAATAGTGACAGCGGATACCAATATGGGGAACTTCATGCTTAGTAAGTGAAGAGCAATGTTTTTTATATATTTCAACCAACCATATATACTTAAATGGTTTCTACATTTAATCTTTATATTCTATGTGCTTTATCTGTGTGAGAATTAGATGTAAGATATGGACATCATGCTGGATACGATAAGCAATACTTGGAACATGATAAGTAAAATGAGTAGTTAATCACAAATGATTATATACTTGTCATGACCTAAACTATTACCTTGAATGATGGTGCTCTTCTGTATCTTAGAAAATGGTTGGTAGAAGTGGTCCTAGAGGTGGTTCACATGGAGATCATGCTAACGGTCCACCAGCCACTAGGTTGGTAGAAGGATGACCGTAATGATGACAACGCAAATTTGGAAATCAGTGATAAGGATGAATATGATAAAAAGCCTAAGAAGGGGTGTACATACATAGCTTTTAAAAGAAGTAACCCTATAGTGTGTGATGGGAAGAAGGATGCAATCTCCACTTATCAGCGGATAACGGAGAAGGAAGCAGTCATCGACATCAGTGAGTGTCGAGTTGATCAAGCCGTTAAGTTTGCGACTCACTCATTTCTATCTAAAGCATTATGCTAGTGAATGACTATAAACCAAACCAGGAAAAATGTGAAAAAGATGGGTTAGGAGGATTGAAGCAGGTGGTTATCATGAAATTTTCCTCACAGAACGAGATTGATAGGGTCGAAATTGAGTTTTTGGGGCTGAAGGCCGATGGAATGACTCATCGTGAATACACTGCCAAGTTTAAAGGCTCATTCGTGAGTTGGCTCGATTCGTCCCACATCTAGCGGGTACTAAGGAGAGGAGAAGCAAGTGCTATGTGCAATGGTTGCCATCAAAGGTTCATACATATGTTAAAGCCCACAAACCTTCGACATTCATATTAAGGGTGGAACTACTATCAATTGTTTATAATAATGTAGTTGATGAAGAATATTATGATCAATGAACCAAAAAGAAAGTGAATTAGAGCACCAAGAAAGTTGGTTAAGTCTAAAACTAGATAGTAGAAGAGGATAAAAGTGAAGGAGTCTGATGTATGCCGAATATGGTATTACACACCAGGCAATGTAGAGCCGGAACCATTTTTTGTTATCGTTGCGGACAATCTTGGTATTACAATCAGGATTGCAAACAAGGCCCAAGTGTTTTAACTATAGACAAATGGGTCACGAGAAAAGTGCTTATAGAAAACCAATGATGGTGTATGTTCTCTCTAGCAAAAACAATGATAAGAAGGTGATTGATAAGCCTAAGGCCAAGGCAAGGGCAAGATAAGGGTAATTCAAACGTTGTTCTAGGTACGCTCCCGATCAATAATGTTCTCGCTTTCGGTGTTATTTGTTTATTGTGATAGCAATAGTTTTATATCCACTACCTTTTATGCTATGTTGCAAAGTAGAGCTAAAAGAAAAGATAATGCCTTTGAAGTAGAAACTGCTATTGGGAGATGTACTAGGGTGACTGAGGTAGTTGATGATTGTTGTATAGAGCTCGAGGGTTATAGATTTCTTGTTAAGTTATTTATTATGGCATTAGGATGTTTTGACATAGTATTAGGAATGGATTGGTTTGCTGCTCATGAGGCCAACATCGTATGTCAAAAAATGATTCGTTTACTCGTATTTGAAGGTAGTCTTGTCTAAGTATGTGGTGATAAGGCTTGTTGCATACCAAAAATCATATCAATGATAAAGGCGAGGAAATTCTTGAAGCGTGGGTGTGATGCTTATATGGCATATGTGAAGGATGTTAGTGCATCAACGACAAGAATAAATGAAGTCCCTATGACGTGTCAATTTCCCGATGTATTCATCGGCGACATTATGAGCGTACCACTGGATCAAGAAATAGAATTCTAGATTGATTTTGTGCCTAGAGATCAACTTATGGCTAAAGCACCCTACCAAGTAGCTCCTTCAAAAATAAAGGAACTCATGACTCCACTGCAATATCTACTCGACAAAGGTTTTATTAAACCGAGCATTTTATCTTGGGGTGCACCCGTGCGATTTGTGAAAAGGAAGATAGGAGCACGCGAATGTACAACAACTACCTTGAAATTAAAAAAGCTCATAGTTAAGAATAAGAATCCCTACCCAGGATTGATAGCTCATTTGACCAGCTACATGGAGCAAGTTGCTTCTCACGAATCAACTTGAAGTCAATATAACATCAACTAAGGGTGAAAGAGCAAGACACACTAAAAACAATCTTTCGAACCCATTATGGGATTTATGAGTTCCTTATGATGTCTTCTGGACTGACGAATGCAATTGCTGCATTTATGGAACAAATAAATGTGGTATGTCATCCAATGTTGGTCAAATCAGTCATCATGTTTATTGAAGACATTCTTATCTACTCAAAGAAAGAAGGTGACCATGTTTGTCATATATGGGAGGTGTTGGAAACCATAAGACGGGAGACGCTATACACCAAATTCTCAAAGTACACCTTTTGGCTATGAGAGGTATAGTTTCTAGGTCATGTTATTAACTCAGATGGAATCTTGCTAGACCTAACAAGGATAGAAGTTGTTGCTTAATGAGACTCCCCAAAGGCAACCTCGAAAATCTAAAGCTTTCTTGGAATGGCAGGGTACCATCACAGGTTTATCCAGCACTTCTCAAAGATTACACCACCTTTGATGAAGCTAACATGGAAAAAGGTGAAGTTTGAATGGGAAAGACACATGAGGAAACGTCCCTAGAACAAAAGAAAAGATTGACTCAAGCACTTAGACCCGTAATCGGGGCTAGGATGTTTTTTGATGCAAAGAGGAAATGCAATAGCATATGCCTCCCGACAGTTGAAAACTCATGAAGATAACTACTCTACGCATGATTTGGAACTAGCCATAGTGGTGTTCGCACTCAAAATTATGCCTCCCGACAACGATGGTTGGAACTATTAAAGGATTACGACTACGGGATCTATTATCACTAGGGCAAAGCTCATGTGGTAGCCAATGCCTTGAGTCGTAAAGAAAAACATGAACTGATTAGGGTGAGATCTTATCGAATAATTATGACCCTAGATATTATTGATCAGATATGCTGTGTTCAAGAGAAAGGCTTGAAAGATGAGCATATTGTTGTAAAAAGAATGAAAGGAAAAGTCAAGATCCCGGAAGTGAAAAGTTATGGTGTTAGTACAAGAATCAAACGATTATGGATTCCTCGTTGTGGGGATCTCAGGATGAAAATACTGGATGTAGCTGATATGACTAGATGTTCAATTCCTTCAGGCACTACCAAGATGTATGAAGTCCTAAAAGAGAATTACTGATGGCCTGCAATAAGGAATGAAGTTGTTTAGTATGTGAGCAAGACTCTAACAAGCTTACAAGTTAAAGCTAAACATCAAAAGCCCTATTGGACTATTCTACCAATAGATACACCCAAATGGAAATATGTGCACATCATAATGGATTTTATAACCATGCTACTACGTACGTCCAAAGGTTATGATGCTATATAGGTGATTGTTGACCGGCTAACCAAGAGTGCACATTTCTTACCATACGATAAACCTTTACTTCAGAAAGGTTAGCCAAGCTGCTTATCAAAGAAATTATAGTTCGTCATGGGGTACCTGTCTCTATAGTCTCGGAAAGAGATACTCGAATCATGTCAAAGTTTTTGAAAAGATTTGATGATGCAATGGGTACTAGATTGCACATTAACACTGCTTATCGCCAGCAGACTGACAGACAACCAGAAGGAATGGTTCAGGCATTAGAAGACATGTTGTGGGCATGTATTATTGATTTTAGGGGTAACTAGCATGGCTATTTTCCAGTTGTAGAATTCTCATATAATAATAGTTACGATGCAAGCATTGAAATGCCTTCTTACGAGATGTTTTATGGAAAAATGGGTAGGGCACCTATACGTTGGGAGGATATCGATGAAAGAAAATTGGTTTGTCTGGAAGTGGTGGAAGCTATAATAGAAAAGCTTGCAAAGATCAAAGCTTTCATGAAAGCTGCCAAGGATAGACAAAAGTCTTTTATAGACAAGCGGCACAAACCAATTGAGTATTAGGGCCGTCCAAATAGCTCGCGGCTCGGAGCTCGCTCGAAAAAAGCTCGCTTGAAATGGCTCGGTTTTAAACTGAAGCGAACTAAGCTGGCTTGGAATAAAAACGAGCTAAACTTGGCTTGGTTCGTGACGAGCCGATTCGGTTCGGTTTAGCTCGTTTGTTAGCTCAGCTCGGTACAGCTAGGATTATTTTACATGTAATATATATAATTTTATGTATATAACATATATCATTTCATTTTTTCTTTTGTTAAGAATATACTATATATATATATATATATATAGCTATGTTTATGTCAAAATATTAAACTATAATGTTTGTAACAGATAGTTTTATGTGATATTTCTATATATTTGTGTACTATAATTAATTATTCAAGTGCTTTCATTTGATTTTGATGATGATGAAGTTATTTATATTTTGTTGAATTTGAATTTAGTTTTATAAATTAATTTATATTTTGTGAAATTTGATATAAATCGATTATAAGTTATGTAGTATGTTGAATTTATTTTGCAATAGATTTTTTTAATTATGTTTATGAAATAAAACCGAGCCAAAACGAACCGAGCCGAGCTCAAGCCCCGATTTTCAGCTCGGTTTTAAAACCGAACCGAGCCGAGCTGGCTCAGTTTAAATCCGAGCCGAGTTCAAGCTTGCCCCGGCTCGGCTCGGTTTGGCTCGTGAACAACCCTATTGAGTATAATGCTAGTGACATGGTTATGCTAAAAGTGTCACCATGCAAAGGAATCATACGTTTTCAAAAGCGGGGATCATTGAATCCAAGGAATATAGGACCTTTCAAGATTGTGGACAAAGTTGGATTGGTAGCTTATAGGCTGGAATTGCCAGACGAGCTTACTTCGATTCATCATACTTTTCATGTGTCACATCTACAAAAATGTCTAGCGGAATAAGATGCTCACATACCGAATGGTGATATCAAAGTAGATGAAGAATTTAACTATGTTAAGGAACCAACAGCCACACTAGATACCAAGCAAAAAAAAAGCTAAGGAACAAAGCAATAAAGTTAGTCATGGTTCAATGGAACCACCAAAACATATCCGAAGCAAGATGGGAACCCGAGGAGGAAATGAGACTGTTTTATATACGGATATTCAAGGAGTGATAGGTTTTAAGAACGAAACCTAAATAAGGGGGTAGACTTATAACACCTCAAAATATACACGGTTCAAAAGGAAAATAAAGAAAGGAAAAATGTTTGATGTTTTAAATATATATAAGGGCAAAAGATGGACAATTGTAAGCTCATCACTGTAAAAGCCCTAAAAAAAGGAGGGGTGACTACCCATGCAAGCTTTTTTGCGAAAATGATGCTGCTAGAGAAAGATTATTGATTTTCTAGAGAGAAAAGCTCAAGAACTCAAGCAAGGTACCAACTTTTAAGTATAGAATGATAGGTCTAGGGTAGATCTATCTGTATTGAGTGTTTATACACCATTTTATTAGATAAAATTGACACTTTACGTGTGTATGTATAGATCTCAATCCATTCTCCTTGTTAGCGTTTCTTTCGAGTTCTACGTGAAAGGTGAGTTGTAGATGCCCACTGGTGATTACGGATAGTATGTATATATATATATATATTAATAAATGTTTTTGCACAGATTAAGTTTTAAATGGTTTTTCCTAATATTAAAGTACACACATAAAAGGCAAGTATAACTATCGTGAGGTAATATAGTGTGGGTAAGAACCGAGTATCAATACGTTGGGCACACTAAGCCTACTCAACAACCCTTATAATTGACTATTAGTTTTAGGTTTTGATTTCAAAAAAGATATGCTAAATAAAATAATGATAAATAAAGATAGATAAAGGTTGAGACTTTTGGTGATTCTTTTAGTGTAGCAAGGCTATCATCCTAATTTAGATTACACTTATTTAATTGTGATGAATGTTGTGGTGTGATTAAATATACAAGTTAAAGTAGTTATGTTAATATTTATAAACATGGGACAACATGAACTTCTCATCTGCGAGCTCCGTAGCGACAAGGACACAAGCATCGAGTAACTTACAATGCTAATCCTCCAAGCCACTAGTAATGTTGGTAATACTTGTGTATACTTTCAACATACGATTTCTGAAAACATAACTTAATGTTAGAAAGAGAGTTGATCAAGTTTCTTTTTAACATACCATTAATTTTAAAAAACCATAGCAATTACTCTAGATTTCTTAGACTAATGCAAGGGAACCGCAAATGATCAGCATTTCTAGTTCTTTAGCCATGGATTTATTATGAAGACTAGTTTCGCGAATAAAAGTTAGTTCATATGTTTTTTAACCTTGTATGACTTTCACAATTACAAATCATAAGTTTATAACTTCCACACAAATGTAAATAAACCCATCAAAAGTTTACCCATTATTACCATAACATTAACATAACGTAAAACAAACCATTAGTTCATCACAAATTATATAAATTTTCACTAAATTAAGATGATAAATGAAGTTTAGCTCATAATAAACTTGAACATAACAACAAAGATAGAAGATAGTAATGAAATCATCGGTAAATTAAAACAATCAAATCGGTGAACCATTATGGATGGTAAAAAATGATCTCGAGCTTTTTCAAAGTGTTGAATGAACCTCCATAACCTTTTAAGGACTTTTAAAGGTTGGGTTCCCAAGAGAGATCACTAGCACTTCACCTCCTAAAATCTTTTTTCAATATTGCAAATGAGCTCCTATTTATAGACTTTCTTGAGTGTTTAAGCATGACCCCATTCCTAAAAGGCACGACCCGTGCTAGTACAATGCTTAAGAAAGTTGGTCGGCTCGTACGAGCAGAAGTTGTCGGGCAAGTCCCCGTGCTTGATAAGGCACAGCCTCGTGACTCATGGGGCACAGCCTCGTGACTACTTTGGGGAACTCATGTTAAGTTACACCTTATGCAAATAATCAAAGTCAAATAGTAAAAAGAATTTCAGTATGTTTTATCCTATTTCCAAGTCTTATCTTGTATAGTCGTCAACTTGCTTTGCTTAATGCACTACATGATTGTTTTGCTTAGTGCACTATATGGTTTTATCAGCTTGCTTTGCTTAGTGCATTGCATGGTTTTATTAGCTTGCTTGGCATAGTGCACTACATGGTTTGTCAACTTGCTTTTTGCTTGTATCAGATTGCTTTGCTTAGTACATAGCATATTTTTGTTAGCTTGATGTGTGCTTGTATTAGCTTGCTTTGATGAAAGACATGGTTATTATATCTTACCCATGATGATGTTCACTAGGTAGGTAGGATATATTTTTCAAGACATTGATATTTCAATAGGATTTTATGTTACTATATGATATGTTTTATTATGGTCACTTATCAAAGGTTTCAAAGTACTAATGACCTAATATTTAAATAAAACAAGAATTCACTCAGTAATGATGACTTTTACTATATCTGTTAGGTAAATTCAAGTGTAGATAATTGGCGGATGAATGGGCATGAAGTAGCTCTCGAACCTGCATCCAGTTTTAGAGTTTATTTATGTTATCTAAGTTTCAACAATAAACCATGTTATGTAATAAACTAGTGACTCTGACTTCAATGTTGCATGCATTTATGTTTCCACTACTTGCTTTAAGGAAATTTTTTAGTTGAAGAGTTATGATTATGTGTATGAAACCAACTATAGGATTGCCTTGAAATGTGGCCTTACATCCTATAACTAAGAATTGTTATAGAAAGAAGGGTATGACATGTTTCAATTTCAATGAACAAGGGCATTATCATTCTAAGTATCCATAGTTAAATAATATAGATATTGCCTTTCTCATGAATGCCAAATATGCAATTAAGATACCAGATGTTATTACCGATACACATCTTGTGAATAACATCAATGCTATGGTTTTATTTGATTATGGTGCAAATCAAAGCTTTATAGATAATAAATTCTATAAACAATTAAACGAGTCTTTAGCAAGATTAGATAAACCTTATAAAGTCAAAACAGCTAATAGTGATATTGTTACAATCATTGAATCATTAGATAATGTTAGGATCATTCTATCTGGTCATGCTATTCCAGTGAAACTTCTACTAATTAATTTAGCTAGTGTTGATGTAGTACTAGGCATGGATTGGTTAGCATTAAACCAAGCCCATATCTTATGTAATCAAAGACGATTAAACTCTACATACCTAATGGAGAGAAGATAATCATTTAAGGTGATAACCAATAAATCATGCTGGAAACATCTCAATGATAAAGGGAAATAAGTGCCTAAGGAAGGGATGCTTAGCATATCTAATATCTATATTGGATTAAAAGGTGAAAAATAAGATTTAAGATGTACCTATTGTAGTGGAATTTGTTGATGCATTTCTAGTTAAATTGCAAGGAAACCCACTTGATCTTGAAGTTGAATTTAGGATTAATCTAGTTCCTAGTACAACACCTAAAGCTAGAGCTCCATATAGATTAGCGCTGATTGAGACGAAGGAGTTATAACAACAACTTAATGAACTGTTGGAGAAAGGTCCATACACCTAAGTTCTTCAAATACGGGACCTCCGATTCTTTTGATTAAAGAGAAGGATGGATCCATGTGCATGTGCATTGATTATAAACATTTAAACAAAGTAAATATTAAGAATCGATATCCGTTACCAAGAATAGATGATTTATTTGATTAACTTCAAGGAGCGTGCTACTTTTCCAAAACTGATCTTAGATTTGTTTACCATCAACTCAATGTTTAAGAAGAAGATATCCCTAAAACTACTTTTAGAACAAGATATGGAATCGTAAACCCATGCAGCTTTTATGGATGTAATGATTCGTATACGTATACCCTATTTGGACAAATTTGTTGTAACACCTCAAAATTTCTAAAAAATTATTAGAAAAATGGAGTCTTCACTAAATTAAAGTAAAAGGATCAAAGATGCCAAAATTGGAATGTCAAACCCTAAAATCTTGCTATTTAAGAAAGGGGCGCCTCCCTTGCCCTCTACCCTATAAGAAAATTACCCTTGGTAGAGGTCTAGAGGGAGAAGCGAGATCTAGAGAGACAAAGTAAAGAAAGTGAAGCTAAAGGTATGTAAATTCATGTTTAAATGAATCTATGCATTAAGAAATGATTAGTTGATTATGTCATTATATAAATGTGTAGATTCAGGGTATAAAGCTCCCGAGAAATGTATTTTATTGCAATAATTAAAGAAGTGAGTTTCTAGCCCTTTCTTTTCTACGTTTGTACATGTTTTGGAGTTGATATGCATACCAATATGATTTCGTATAAATAGTATGATGATTTTCATTGAAATGATTATGTTTTTACACTGCTATGAATGATTCAGTAACAAAAGTTGATGAGCTTGAGCTGATTTGATATTTTCACTTAAGATACATGTTCATGCATGGGATGTTCTCACTTAGTATGGTTTTCTCTCTTAATGTTCTCACTTGTTTGTAGTTTTCGCTTGGTTAGATGACTTCTCACACAAGGTTCATGCTTGGTTAGATTTCTCCGCAAGCTAGATACATGCATGAATAAGTTCTTGTGTGGCTAGATGTTCTCATAATTATAAGTCCTTGCTTGTTAAGATGCTCGTTCATATATAGGTTCTTGCTTATAGATATATTAGTATGAAAGGATTTTTGCAGAACCTAGTTCTCACATGAGAAGGTTTTCACATAACATAGTTCTCTCTCGTTTAAGCTTTTAAGTGATGGGTTAACCTATTTGACTTGCATTGAAATATATTGATTTATGCTTAAGCGTACTTTACATGGTTTGAGTACCTATTATTATAAGTAAATTATTGTGTAATGAACATAAAAGATAACAAGAATAACAAGGGAAACGTAAGGAATGAATGAATTAATGTCTTGAAAGCATGACAAATGGAGGTTCACAACCATGATATTGTTAGCTAAACAATTGATGGCTTAGCTAGCTCAAAGGAACTCACAAGGGTCTGATCCTTTTCATTGACCAGAAATAAAAGGGGATCTTTGTCGCTTAATCTCAGGATTGTGACATGTTTCACGCATAATATTGGGAGTGTATTTATAAGCCTCGGCACCATTATTAGCTTCGTGCATAATATTGGGGTCCCATCACAAGACATTGATCCATTTCACTAAATGACACATCAACTATCGAATTACAAGAGGTGTCACATACGAGATTCTCATCTATTTTAAAAATCAAGGTGAACATGCAAATCAGCTTTAAAATATTTTGCTTGAATTATCAAGAAACGAGAAGTTTTAAGCTAAATTCTCAAAAATATGAGTTTTGGCTTAGAAAAGTATAATTTCTCGGGTATGTGATTAATGAAAATGGTATTCAAGTTGATCATTCCAAGATTGGCGCTATCTCCAAATCAGAAATTACGAAATCTTCATTAGAAGTGCGTACCTTTTTCGGATTGGTAGGATATTATCACTGATTTATACAAAATCCCTCTCAAATTGTGGTAAATGTTACATCGTTAAATCGTAAATCTCTAAAATACAAATGGTGATGAAAATAGAATGAACCTTTCAGGACTTTGAAAGAAAAATTGATAAACACATTGTTCTTGGCTTTTTAAGATGGTACTGATGACCTTAATATTTATTGCGATGCTTCACATGTCAATTTAGGATATGCGTTAATGCAAAGAACAAAATTTATTACTTATAGGTCTTGTCCGTTGAAGACACATGAGAAGAATTTTGCAACTCATGATTTAGAGTTAGGTTCCATAATCATTGCTTTAAAGATATGGAGTCACAATCTTTATGGGGCTAATTTAAGCATTTATACCAACGAAAAAAGTTTGAAATGTATCTTGGTTATAAAAAACTTAATGTGAGAAAAAGATGGATGGAAATTCTAAGCGACTTTGATTGTGAAATCTGTTACCATGAAGGAAAAGTAAATGTTGTGGTTGATGCTCTAACCTTTTAAGAAAAAGAAAGGCTAGAAAGTGTTCATGCTTTAAGGCTTAATCTTCTATTTGATTTAATGGATTAATTTATAAACACCTAGAAATTAGCTATTGAGGAAATTAACAAAGAAGAAAGGATGAAAGGAATGATTAACCAATTCGTGAAAAGAGAAGATAAGATATTAAGATTAAACAAATGAATTTGGGTACCAAGGTGATCTTAAAGAAAGAATATTAAAAGAAGCTCATAAACCAAAAATACACAATGCACTCAGGAAGTGATAAGATGTACAAAAATCTAAAACTTAACAACCAGAGGATAGGTATGAAAAAGGATGTAGCTCTCTATGTTGTTAAATGCTTAATTTGTTTACAAGTTAAAGTAGAACACCAGATGCCTTTGGGTTTGCAACAGCAACTTGAATTACCCATATGGAAATGGGAAATAATAGCAATTGATTTTATTATCAAGCTTTTTTGAACAAGTCAAGGAAATGATACTACTTGGGTAATTATTGATAAATTAACTAAATCTACTCATTGCATACCTATGAAAGAGACTTAGAGCATGGATGCATTAGAACCGCTATATGTAAATGAGATAGAAACATTACATAGTGTGCCACCATCCATTGTGCCAGACAGAGATAGTAGTTTCATATCTTATTTTTGGAAAAGTTTTCAGAGTTAGGAACTTAATTAAACCTTAGCACAGCCTATCATCCATAAATAGATGGGCAAAGAAAAAGAATAATTAAAATGTTGGAAGATATTTTACGGGAATGTGTGATATATTTTAACGATTCATTGGATGACCAACTACAATTGATGGAAAACTCATATAACAACAGTTATCACACAAGTATCCAAGTCGCGCCATTTGAAGATTTGTATGGTAGAAAAAGTAAAACACCTATGTGTTGGTCTGAAGTTAGAAAAAGTATAATTTATAGACCTAAAATAGTCCAAGAAATGACTAATAAAGTGAGAAAAAGATTAAAGATAGTGTAAAGTCTCCGGAAAAGCTATGTTGATCGAACACGTATACCGTTACAGATCAATGTTGGTGATAGAGTATTGTTGAAGGTATCGTTGTTGAAGGTGTCGAAAGAATTAAAAAGAAGGGTAAAATAAGTCTGTGTTATGTAGGACCCTTTAAAATCATGAAAAGAGTTGGACCGGAAGCTTATCATCTAGAATTACCGAAAGAAATGATCGAATGAGGTACATGATGTATTCCACGTATTGAGTTACAAAAATGAAAAGCAACCAAATCATTAGTTGTGCCATTACAAGACGTAGAAGTGAATGAAAATCAGAAATATATGGAACAGCCTCCTTAATTTGAAGATCAACAAAATAAAAGTTGAAAATGGAGAAAGTGGTGTTAGTAAAGGTCAAATGGAACTCCAAGCGTGGACCTGAATATACGTGAAATTAGAATCTGAAATGAAGAAGAAATACCCATAATTTTTCGAGTAAATATCGAGTACGAGATTTTTATAAAGGAGAGGATGTAAAAACCTTATAATTTTTTTAAATAAAAAAAATAAATATTTTTGGAAACTTTAAACCCGTTGCAGTTCGCATCGAAGGGGTGATGCGAGCCGCATCGAAGAAGGGTCAAGATGAGAGATGCATCCTTATTTGGATGCAGGCTGAAATGATATGGAAAAGGATCTCTGGATGAATGAAACGTGTCTCATGATAAGGAGTCAATAAATGGCACGTGGCTGATGTGACTAAGGATCTGATTTCAAAACATAGCTACGAGCCTGATAGAATCAGCTTGTGGATGCGGGCCGCATCATCCCAAAGGATCAGTATTAATGGGTACTAACACATGTCAACCACGCCTCTCATAAGGCGATGTGGCCTGCATCATCTTGGTGATGAGGGGCTCATCGACAACGAGAACACCCTATATCAAGGATGCTCAAGTGAGACTTCAAGATACACAAATCTCTGCTCCCTCTCTCTAATATCTCTCTAAGACAAACCCCCCCCCCCCCCTCTTATGTTAAACTCATGTTAGACTTATTCTAGGCAATCCCAAGGTTTTATCTAAGTAGTTTTTTGATTCAACACTAAATGGTTGATGCGATTAATACTTTCAAAATGAATAAATGAATTTGAATCTTTAAAAATGACATAAGTATGTTTGATTCAAAACTAAAAGGTTGATACGATTAACACTTTCAAAATGAATAAATGAAATTGAATCTTTAAAAATAACATAAGTATGTTAAACACGCTTTAATACGCAAAAGTGCTACCACGGGTAACATTAGACGAGAAGTGTATATATAGTTTGGTTAAATTATATCCTGAAAATAGGTGAAAATGCTATACTTGGCTGGTTTAGATACGATACCGATAATAATGATTAAGATGGTCCTATGACTATTCTGACTGACGAAGAGACTAGTATATATGAAGAGTGAACACCATAGTTAAAATAAAGTCCTAAATGTCTAGTTACCATAAAATTATGATTAAACAGTTTAACTAAATTCATGGCTAACTATTTTCATGTATAAAAAATTTAATCATCACTTTTACCATTTTACAAATTTTTCAAGTAAACATGACTAGACTAGCAAGGAATAGGTGCTAGAAAGATAATAAATGCTAGGCATAGACTATATCTTGTGGCTGTGTTTTGACACCATGTAACTATCTACATGTTGTACAAGATTTTGATAATCATTGTAGTTGACAATGATAATATAAATATGAGGATTTTTAAATCCTTATGAATATACGAAGTTTGAAATTTGAAGGATATGTTTTATGAAATATTTTTTTACACTACATAAAACTAGAATCGACAAATGAAAGCATGTGTACAAATGATTCATGCTCCTAGGGGTCCTTGAAACCGGTGTGTGACACTAGTCTAGTAATTTAAACTGAAGTGATAAATGCATCAAAACAATTTATCAAATAACCATGGTTTAGTTAGTTCTATGATTTTTAGTGATATCACGTTATCCCTTGGTTAAAAGAATTTTATTCTAAATTTTAGCCGATGAGATCTAGCTTAGATTCATTCCTGAATAGCTATGGATACTTTTGCTTCTTATGATCCTCATGTTCTTATTCGAATCCCAGGTCTTGAGTTCTAGCAAACTTTAATGGTGGGTATATGATTGCATTTTGGTTTCTTGACCTCACAGTCCATTATATTAACAGTTTCAACAAAGTAAAGTTTGTTGCCAACATGAACTTTATCAAAGGGATTCACTAGCGATTCGTCTACAAGGAACTTTTTTAAGTTTAACAAGTGAAACACATCTTGTACATTGCTATGTTCCTTGGGCAACTTCATTTTATAGGAAACTAGAGCAACATTTCTAGAATATCAAATGCTCCAACATAATGAGGAGAAAGTTTTCCTTTCTTACTAAATCTGACAACGTCCTTCCAAGGGGATAGCTTGAGTAAGAATTTGTCTCTAGTCTAGAATATTAGCGGTTTGTGTCAGTTCTTGGTGTAGATTTTCTAACGATCTCGAGTGGATTTTATTTGTTTTTTGATTTGAGATATCTTATTTGTCACTTCCAGATAAGTTCCAGATTTGGTTATCGCCAACTTCACTCTAACAAATGGGTGATCGGCACTTTTGACCATATACTGTGTCAGACGGTGCACAACAAATGCTAGTGTTGTAGTTATTGTTGCACGAGAAATCCACCAAGGGAAAATGTGATTCCCAGCTACCATCAAAGTCAATAAGAAATCTTCGGAACACATCTTGCCGTATTTAAATCATTCTTTTGGTCTGAGAGTGATATGCTTTACTAAAACTCAAGTATGGTTCCAAGAAACTTTTGCACGTATCGCCAAAACCTAGAGGTACACTAACTGTCTCAATCAAAGATAATTGAAATTGGTACTCCATGTCGGGCCAACATTTCAGTCACACACAGTTGTGCCAGTCTATCCATCTTGAAGTCTCTAGAATGGGAAGAAAGTAAGCAGATTTTATCAATCGATCCACAGTTACCCAAATCAAATCATGGCAGCTGGGAGTCCTAAATTCTTGGTGATTTGTCCCCACTTTCACTAAGAAATCTCTGGTTGCTCTCATAATCCTGAAGGTCATTGGTGATTATCCTTGACTGTTAAAGAAGTTAAACATTTGTCAACATGGGTAGCAATTTTTGTGACCCCCGTCACCTATCCACATTTGTACCCCGATCCATTATAATTTATTGTTTATGCACTAAAACATTTAGAATTCTATGTTATATTGTTTGTTTTATCATAAATACTATTATACATGATAACTCATAGTCTTATACATGCTACACACGAGTTTTTATAATAACTTAATTCGTTAGTATGACTAATCTTTGCTTTATAACTTTACTTGCGTCATTATCGTGACAGCGTATACCTTAATTGTTTCATGAACAATGTTCATATGACTTGACCGTGATGATTAGAAGCCTAAATTAGTAATATCATCAAGTTTGCATATATTTAGAAAATTCTAGAGATTATTTTATTATTAAAGTTCTTAAATTCTTACTAAAGTACACATGTGTTATTTTTATACACATGTATAATAAAACTAAACTTTTATGTACTTTCATCATTAGTTTTATAGATATTCATAATCGTGATAATTTTGTAAAAGTTTAAAATTATTATATTTTTATAAAAAAAAATACTAACTATTTTAAAGTCTTTAAAATCCTCCAAAAAAATCTCTAACTTTACAACTTTAATACAAACCTTTTATAATAATTAATTTTATAAACAATCTACCATTTTTGTAAAATTTAAAAGACAAAAACTCCCTCACCTTTGACTCATTTATGACTCATCCATAACCCCCCAATCTTAAATGTACTCATAAAACCTCCCCGGTTTATAACCCACATTTGCTTACCTACAAATACCAACCTATGTATCATCATTTTCTTGCACCAACTCGTCTTCTCAACTTACAAGAGAATTTTTCTTTACCCACCATACTATCTCAAGAAACTTTCAGCACCCTATTGAAGCCTTTAGAAGTTTCAAGTCCGTTCATTATTCTTAAGGAAGCAACCGTGTTCTTAATTTTAGTGTTCTTATTACTCTCTCAATATCTAAGTAATTCTAAGCAACTTTATAATCAAACTTATTATGGTTTTCTTCAACTATAACCCTCCTATTATCATATATACGCTCAACAAAGTTTATTATACACACTTATTATTTTCAAAACTCTAAAAGGTTCACGTAAGTGCTATCGTTGATTTTGGACAGAATATATTACAACTTCAAACGACCATAACTTAGGCATAATAGATCAAAAAGTACAAAACTCAGATTCCATGAACAAGTTCATCGTATTATATCTGACGACTCCGTAATAGCCTTTACAAAGTAAGTGCGTATATTTTCACATTTTGCTCTACATTGCTGTTTTGATTAGCTTACGCTCCGAATTTGAAAAATTTTTCTAAACAAAAGTTGTTCGTAACATCCTAAAATAGTGGACTGGAGATTTTAAGAATTTTTACTTAAGATTAGATATTTTTAATAATCATATGAAGTTGTAACAATGAACCTATTCAAATCTGTTTTAATATTGCAACAACTTTTATTTTCCTTTGCTTTTAATTTTTTTATTACTATGGTCAATACTCTTAACAGTAAACTTAAACATAAGTTTTACTATATATAATCATGCTAATTTAGGGCTTCACTATTCCTATTAATCAAGTCATAAGTCCCACTTATACTCAAGAACTAAATGTGAGTATTCATAGTCCCTTTTTTCTTTTATGTTTTCGGGATATGACATGACTACGTATTCAATTCTAAATCTTTCTTGCAAATCATACAATTCAATTAAGTCTTGTGTGTATTCTATGCTTTTGTGATAAACTTATTGGATTAATCTTTCATGTGGTGGTTAATCTTGCTTACTTGCTAGCATGTGATCATTAACTTTCTAAAGCCTAAGGTAACGATGATAACGGTATTGGTTTGAAACCCGCCCGAATGGGCCATTGTAGATGGCATTTGGGTATCGAAACCAATATGCTTAATCTAACTCTTTGGTTAGGGATACTTGTAAACAAAGGTCTGATCAATGCATTTAATTTAGTAATACTTGCTTGAATTCATACTTTGACTTTTGAATCATGTTTAAATATAGTATATGTAACAAAACTTATGTTTACTTGCCAACTTGCTAGTTGACATTTATTTTATACATGTCGCAGGGAATGCTGCTTGAGATACCTACAAGTTTATGACACTTAGGATGCTTATGGACTTAGTTAATAAATTAAATTTTAAGTTATGTTATGTTTGTTTGGAAAATTTATGGTTTCGTTGTAAGACTTATGTAAATGGGTTAATTAAATAAATTGTCACTTTAATAGTGTCATGTGTTATGTACAATCTACATGCCCCGACACATTCCGGCGCCGGTTGGGTGTGACAATTTCCTTCTTCATACCGGCCACGAGTACATTACCTTAAGTCCCCATACATTTTGTCAGCTTTACGGTGAACCAAATACATAGATTTATAGGTGATCAACAATTCCAACCAGTGTGCATTGAATGTTGATGTGGTAGTTTTCGTTGTAAGAAAACTCCACCAAGGGTAAATGTGAGTCCTAGCTACCATCAAACTCATTAAGACAGGTTTGGAGCACATCTTTGCACCTTTAAATTGTTCTTCTTGTCGGAGGATGATATGTTATGCTAAAACCAAGTCAGGTTCCAAGAAACATTTGCAAGGATCTTTAAAATGTAGAGGAAAACTATCTCACTCAGAGATAATTGAAATCAGTACTATATGTCCGGCAACATTTCAATCACAGGTAATTTTTTCCATCTATCTATCTCTAAGTCTTCTAATATGGTGAGAAAGTATGCAATTTTTTTCAACCGGTCTGGAATTACCCAAATCAAATCATGATCGCTAGATGTCTTATTTAGCTTAGAATGAAATTATGGTGATCGGTTGTCACTTTCACTGAGGAATCTTAGGTTATTGCACTAATCTCGAAGTTAGACATTTGCTAAAATAGGTAGTAATATCTTTCTTCATGACCACCAATAACATTGCTTTATGTCCATATACATCGTGTAAGCTTAAGGATGAACCGAATACTTGGATTTACGGGCTTTATTTAGAATAAGTTCTCTTAGTTCATTAAAGTCAGGCACCCACATTCTACTCTAAAAGTACAGTACTTCATCACATTTAGGTTCAAATTTTTGTTCGACTCCACACAAAATTTCCTTCAATTTATTGTCTCTTTCCAATATATCATATTGGGCTTGGAGCATTTAGGTTTTCAAGTCGATTTTCATTATCATTTCTAATGCACAAACTCAAAAGGGCTTTATCCTTTCTTTATACCCAATGGCATCGCTACAACATTAGGTTTCCCGGGTGGAACTTGATTTATAATTTTAGTCGTTTATTAGTTATCATTTTTTCCTCATGTTGAGTTCTTTTTAACAAGATATATGCTAAAAGATTTTATGGTCGGTGAAGATGGTGCACTTGGTACTTTAGAAGTAGTGCCTCTAGATTTTGAATCCAAACACCACGATTCCCAACTCGAGGTCATGAGAGGTATATTTTTTTTCATGCCCTTTAATTATTCTGACGCTTATGTGATGACTTTCTCATTTTACCTTAGCACACAACCAAGTTTCTGGTGTGATGCATCGTAATACACTAAAGATATTGGTTCTATCAAGTATGGTTCAGATTGGTGATTGCAAAGGTTCTGTTTTAAGAGCTAGAAGGCTTTCTTTTTTTAGGTCCCCATTTGAACTCTTGGTCTTTTTGGGTCACATCTGTCAAGGGTTTAGTGATTTTCGAAACGTTCATGATACATCGTTGGTAATAAAGAGCTAAGCACAGAAATTGTCTTATCTTGCTTAGGTGGACGTGAGTTTCTTTTTCAATCATTATGTGACAAAGAAAATGTATTTCTCATCTAAATCTCGCCTCTTGGAATTTCAACTTATATGTGATGAAGTTAAGTCACTTCCAAGATGAATGACTAACAAAACAACAGTGCATACTTTAATGCATCATAAATTGCATAGGTCTCTATTCAAGGCCCAAGAAATTATTTTATGGTCTAGCGATTAAGTCTTAATGCTAGAGATGTCTCAGATATTAATACCACCCAAAGTGTTAAGGGTTACTGATCCTTCAAATAAGAGTCTAATAAAATGGGTTGTACATATATTTGATAAATGACTGGATGCCAAATTGTCTATAATGGAAAAGTTCTCGTATTAAAAAAAAAGAAATAAAAACAAAAAAAAAAATAAAACCTAACGAAAAATATTGAACCACGCACGTGAAACGTAAAACATTAAAATTAATAACAAAGTCGATCTAGGACTCACACGTAGCGACGCGGTCGTTAAACAGGAAAAATAGGTGTAACGTTGAATCACACGCGCACGTTACTGCGTATTAACTCTCAAAATTTAGAACGAAATGTAAAATAAAAATTTTATAAAAGATGATAATAATAAAGGACTAAAGTTGAAAGTAAAAAATTATAAGGGTTAAATAGTAAAAACATAAATGTATTATGTTTAAAATAAAGATTTAAAAGAAAAAAATAAAACAAAAATATGCAACTTTTAATGCTTATTGTACAACCACTGATGCATCTTTAAGTTGATAATTAGTAATTAGTAATTAGTAATTAGTAATATTTCAAAGCTAGAAGGACACGTGCATACATAGATGTAACATGCTACAATAAATATGTAAAGACAATTATTAACATGGAAATTAGCTTCTTGTATGGATGAGATACTTGCAACATGAACGACCGAAACTAAATACGTTTGATCTAAAGTCGGTCCACAGCTTTCGGATGGTAAAAGTTAGAAACATGTATATGGCAGGGCCGGAATGTTAGGTGTGACTTGTGAGTGCTAAATTGTTAGGTATAAAGCAATGGCATCATATGTAGGTGATAAGGTGTAAAATAGCTAAGTTAAAATTATTTGATGGAAAGCAAAATATAATAAGATTTTAATTTTTGAATCTAATTTGGTTAATTTATTAATCAGACCATTCTCTAGAGTATATTATTACTGGGTTTTAAAATGTTTGTTGGTTTTTTCCTCTATTATGAAAGTCTCTTTCATTGATATGTTGTGATTCGAAAACCAATAAGTTGTAATCTTTGACGTATTGGAAAAAGCAGAAACTAACAACGACTTTTGAGAGATAAAGAAGAATATATTGTGAGGAAGGAAGACGATAACATTGATATAACATTAAAAGTGGTAAAATGTTTATATAATTTGTTAATGTGAATAAACTGTCAATGGCTTAGTTATATTACTAATTTTTGTGTTTCAATTTGTTTAATTTGTTTACATGTGTTAGACAGCCACGTAGTTAGTATTGCAACTGGAATTACTATTTTCTGTTTGATTCTTCCGTTTTCTTCTTTATAAAAGAGGGGCCCCTTGTTGAGCGGGGCTTTTTTTTAAAAAGGGAGAGTGAGGGTTTTCTAGGCCTTCTCCAACTATTAACTTTTCAAGCCCCACCTATTATGTTCTAAAAGATGGATGACGCTAATCAAAAATTCATTACTTACCCCATAAGTAGCAAGATCATTCATACGGTAATATCTTAAGGTTATTTCCATTCACCAGCTCCTCAATAACTTGAGCTGTTAAATTGTAGATGTTTCAATTAGGGCCTAGTGGGAAATTATGTCGTCAAAGTATCGATAGTGCATCAACAAGGGCTTGCTACTTAGCAGGATCGTCTACTTGTCCAACAAAGTTTCCCAAGGTTTGGACAAGTTGACTTAGTGAGAGAATAGTCTCCATCAAGAGTCAAATTATTATTGTAGTTTCACTTTTTAATTTGTTCGAAAAAAGCAGAGAGACTTGCTTGTTGGAAATTGTTGCTTGGTTTAACTAGAAAGAAATGAGAGTTTTAAGCATAAAGAAAACTTCTAAAGCTTTTTTTTTCTCTTATTTATGATATTTTCAAGTTGAATTAGAACATCACTCTTAAATGAAGCCTCTCTTACATCACAAGAGTTTCAAAAGGCTCTTAGCATGAGAAGAGGATTTTACTTCTTAGAAGGAGGTAAACTATCTAGATCTTTGTATGTATGGGTCTTTTTAATTGAAGATAGAAAAAAGACAGAGATGATGGCGGAGCGAGTTCAAGCTCCTTTTCCTCAAACACTAAGACTGAGATAGCATGGATCCTAAACGGCCTTAAGGTTGGTCTCTCAAAAAAAATACTGGATGAAAGTTATTTCGGTACTGAAATTAGTTATTGTTGAGTCTCAAGGTAGTCTAAGAGATAGAACTAGTTTTTTGGTTGTCTACTTGAATTATCTTTACACCATCTCTTTATAGTCTTGTGTAAGTTCCTGTTCCAATGAAGTAAGAGATCTCTTCAAGGACTATCGATTTGGCCGCTGCTATTGACCTCCAATCGAAGGGGGCAGATGGTTTAACCATAGTCGCTAGAACCCCTAACGGTGATTCCTACAAGAAGCACTTGTCTTTTATTGTCGGAGCTAGCTTGGCCGTAAAAGTGCAGTTTACCAAGTCAAGACAAGATCTTAACTCATATACCTTTGATATTATTAGCATTTCTAATTACATTTTGATAGGGTGTGCATGAGTCGGTTTTTTTTCTATTCGGTTTAGGCGTAAAAGCGAAATCAAAAACCGATATTTTGGTTTTTGGGTTTTCAAAACCGTTTGGTTTTGATTTTTCAGTTTGGTTTTCGGTTTTAATTTTTTGGTTTTTACTTCAATTTCGCTTCTCACTTAGGCTTTAGCTTTGAATCCGGTTTTTAAGTCGATACTTTGTTAATCTTTAAAAAAATTATATATTTTTATAAATTACTTGACATTTAATTAATATACATTCCATGAAATATAATAAAATATATACTATTATAAAACATTATTAATATAATATCATATGTAGGCATTTTCATTGGTTTTGGTTCGGATTTCTATTTTTGTTTGGTTCGGTTATGAATTCGATTGAATTTAGTCGTAATATGGTTCGATCCTGTTTTTCTAGTTTTTGTTTCCATCAAAACCAAAACCGAAACTAAATATTCGGTTTTTGAAATAACTTCAACCCGAACCATTGGTTTTTGTTTGGGTTCCGTTTTCCCGGTCCGGTTGCGTCAGTTATTTTGGTTATGATTCGGTTACTTTGATTTCATACACATCTTTACATTTTTTATAATTTGATGTTCCAATTTTTTTTATTCATTAATCTGTTTATGTACTTTTACTTCGTAAAAGTTATGATTGAATAAGTTCTAGGTACCGTTCGCACATGTGAATGTAGGTTTTGGTTCATGTAGGTGTGAATGACACATAAACATATTAATTGCACGTACAAAAAGTTAGTTCTATCTGCTTTTTTTATTGTACTCCTTACTTTACCCATAAACATCGGTGGGGTGACACATCACACATACCACATCACACAACATATCCATCAATCATATTATATCATATCATACTATATTATATCACACCACATCACATCATTTTAAGGGAAAGGGGGCAATCTAACCACACCATAAAATTTTTTTAATAAAATAAATTACTTCATATATACAAATAAATTACAAATTAAAATTGAAAAACTATTTTTTTTTAAAACATGAAATTTAAAATTGAAAGAGTAGTGTATATTAGTGAAAGAGAAAATGAGAAATATTTGAGAATATGTAAAAAATTTGAGTTATTAATTATTATTTACATTGTAAGAAAAAACTTTTAATGACATATAATCATTGGTGGGGGGTGGGGTGGGGGTGGGGTTGGGGGTGGCTAACGGTCTCATTTTATACCATTGAATAGTCACAAAGGAAAGGGTGAAGGGTGGTGTGGGTGGGCGCTTTGACGCCGTGAAATGAGCGTGTTTGTAGCGTGGGGGACCGACGGCGATGTTGTCCCATGATGTGCTCTAAATTATACATAAAAATCCTATTAAAAGCACATCAATTATTCATTAATATCTTCCTTTAAATGGTGAAAATATACTTAAACAAATTAAATTATGTTTTCAGGTGTTCAAAAGGGTAAGATGGAAAAAAAAAGCATATTTAACAACAATTTAAAGAAAACCAAGCTTTAAAGTCCAAGCATGGGGTCGTGCCTCATTAAGCACGCCCCCATGACTTGCCTTAAACACACCCATGTGCTTAAATTAACACACCCCGTGTTTGGACATCTAATAGTACAAAAAGTATTGTTCTCCAAAAGTAAACACTTGGTCGTGCCCGAGGAGGCACGGGGCCGTGCCTAATAGTTCCAGCACATACGAACCGATCAGCTTTCGTAAGCATTGTACTAGCACGAGGGCATGCCTTTTAGGCACCGGGTCATGCTTAAACACTTCAAAAAACCTATAAATAGAGGACTACGTCTATCATTTGAAAAGCTTTTTGGTGGGAGAGTTACTTTGTTAAATTCTCTCGAGAATCAAGTCTTGAAGACCATTTGGAGGCTCAGGAGGTGCATAAAACACTTGGAAGAAGCTCGGGATTGTCTAAACATCATACATTATGGATCACCGGTTTGATTGTTCCATTTCATCGATGATTTTATGTATATCTTCTATGTTACTTATTGTTATGTTCAAGCTCATTATGAGCTAAACTCTCTTTATCTTCCTAATTGGATGAAACTTATGTAATTTGTTGCAGGACCGGGATGGGAGAGCTTAATGCAACAGTTTCACGAGAGTTGGAGAGTTAATAGGCTAACACTTACAAGATCAAATAGGAAACCGGCTGTAGGAAACAAAAAACTAAAGGAAAGAACACAAAACAAAAACAAAGCAGTTGGCTTTCAAGGATGTTGTATATTGCTCTCAAGTGTTCAACCAATATTACAAGGGTTAGTCACTAATGACTGATACATTAGATACTTTATACTACAACCTACAGCGGACCATATTTTGATAACCAGCTACAACACTAATCTAGACAACAAGTTTAATGTAAAGTCAAAAGGAAGATTTCCACTAATCTAGACAACAAGTTTAATGTAAAGTCAAAAGGAAGATTTCCTTTTGACATGTGACTATGACATGTCATAGCTCACATCTTTATCTAATACTAAAAGATAAAATAGTATAAAGTTGGAAAGTTACAGACAAAGACTATAATCTAAAGTTTGACAAAAGTATGGAATTATCACCAACTTGTAAAAGTTGGTGAGTCATCAGAGCGTGTAGCGGAAAGTGGTTTAGCTTTGTTAGAAGTATTTAAGAGAAAGCATGTCCTCTTTGTCTTTGAAATAAATCTGTGCTTTGGTGTTGGAATACTTTGTCTTTGAAGCTTCGCAAGATTTCATTTTTTAGCTTCGTAAGAAATCGTCTTTGGCTTCGAAAGATTTGACACGTAAAGAATTTCTTAGTGACTATGTCAAATCTTCCGAAGTGACTTCCTTGTACTTTAGAATGCATGTTGAGAGATCTTTGGTGAGCATCATCCTTTAAGATAACTTCTACAAACTCCCCCTAGGCTGATGCTGCCAAAACTTTGGAGAAGCTTTGAGTCTTGATCTTAACTTGCTTACAGTCCTCATAAAAATCAAGAACATTCCTTTTCTTATCAGTTGATCCAGATTCTTCTGACTCTCAAAGTACATTTTCATGTCCAAGAGATCATGCAGAGGAAGAGTAAGCATGTTTGGCGGGAAGTATATGTTTTGACTTCCTTGATTTGAGGCATACCATGTGTCTGGATTTGTTGAGAATGTCCAAGACATAATGGGTCTCTAAGCAACAAAAGGCTCTACATGAAGTGTAGTTGGTTGAGCAGCCTCTTCTTGTTCACCCTTAGGATGTTCTGACTCATCCTAAGTTGCAGAGGTGGATGCCTTGGACTTTTTCTTCTTTCTCTTGTCCCTTTTGATGGCCATCCTTTTTCTCTTTCTAAATTTTAACTAAGCTAGGTGGTCTACATCACTAGATGTTCTTTCTGTATCCTCATCAGTTGGGTCCCTTTCCTCCACATGTTTAGAATGAGAAGGTTTAGGAGCCTACTGTGGGTCAGAAGATGGAGTTGGCTTGGATGTAGCTTTCGGGTCAGGTTGTGTTGTCTCTTGGGGTTCAACCTTCACCTCAACTTCAGGTGTAGGCTGACTTGGTGGATAATGCAATTCCACCGACTGACCTTCTTTGATCTTCTGCTTGATCATTCTAATATGCTCATCCATGGTTGATAGAGACATAGGACCAAGTCTCCTTCCTGAGAACCCATACAGGTTCAAGAAACTCACCATCTTCTATCTGTTAGCAGACTTCTTTTCCATTGCATTGATGGTGGCTCTTGATTTAGCAGCCTCCTATCTCATTTTTCTTTTTATAGCTTTCCTTTTGGTTTGAGCTTTTTCTTCCAGCTATTTGAGGTATTCAAATTCTATGTATTCAAATGAGAGAGGGTGAAGAGCTGTTGCCTAATAGAGACCTGTGGGACTCAGATAGGCTATCATTTTTTGTCTGTCTTGTTACTTGCCTATCTGAATTTGCTCTTCTTCCACAGTCACAGTCTATTTCATAGGACTTTCTTGAACTTGAGAGAGGCCAAGGGCTTTGTAAATTTTCTTTTTTTTTCTCTTTTCCTTTATTTTGAGGAGTAATTTTACAGCCTCAGCCTCATTCCTCTCTTTTGACAGCTTTATGTCAGCCAATTCATTTAACTCATCCAAGGGGAGAGAGATGATTTCATCAATGTTGTTGTTTCTTAACCTCAAGTAGTTCAATCTGGCCACCCTTAACTCATCATCTTGAGTATTTGGCCTGTGGGCAGCCCTGATTGTAGTTTGCATAAAGCTAGGGGTTTCTCCTATTTTCTCTCCCCTTGCCTTTCTCTCCTCCTCTCCCTTTTCTCCTCCTCAATCTCCTTAGTATTTATTTTCCTTTTCCCTTTGTCAATGGTTGGCCTATATGACTTAGGGTGGAGAGAGCTTTGGCCTTCAAATACTTGTACTGAGCTTAAGCTGTGGTTAGGGAGAGGCTGTGATACACAATCACCACCAGGTGTTTCACAAAGTCCACTACAGGGCCTTCAACCAAGGTTTTCCATTCGAAGCTAATCTTGGGGTCTGCCATAGTTTCTAGTTGGTCAACAGTTTTCCCTGCTAGACTCTATCTATGTAAGTTTGATCTTCTCTTGAATTCCTCCAGCACCCATTCTTGAATTCTCTCAGCTAATCTGTCACACTGCCTGTTTTTGCTTGTATTGACAAGAGGCATATCAACTATAGAGAAGCTCTTATAGAATCTCAGGGTCTAATGGTTGAATACTTCTTGCTACCTCTGAGACCTAGAGAGTACTAAGGCCTTTCTTGCAGCATCATACCACCATCCCACTAACGAGTTTTTAGTAGGGTAGGATAGGGCAGACATGCCCCTTGGAATTTCTTACTCAAATAGTTCTTGCAGAGGCCTTCACATTAGTGTGAGCCTGAGGAAGTTGTTGATTTTGGACAACTACAAGTGAGGAAGGTGAATCCTTATTGTCCATACTCTGGACAAAACTCTCAGGTTCTGTGGTTGCAGTGATTTTCTCCTCTTTTTTGGTAGCATTACCCACTTGCTAGCTGAGCTGGAGGTTAAGTCCACCACTTCCACAGGTTCTTATGAACCTAGTTGAGTTTATCTTGCAGGTCTCTCGGCTAACTTGCCCTTAAAATCGGTGATCTCAAGTTGCTGATCAAACACCTGCTTTTGAAGGGCTGTCCCCCGAGATTTCAGGTGACTCAACTTTGAAACTAAATATGTGCATAGGTTTGATAGTTTTTTCACCTTTAGTTGCAGCCTCCCTTTATTTTCAGATGAAGAATCATGGGGGGATGAGAGAACATGACCTGAGATTCAGGAGAAGTGTCAAGGGGCTGAGTTGACATGGTTGAGGTCTTAAGAATGTAATCACTTATAAAAGTGAGAGCCTCTTCAATATGGACTTTCTAAACTTGTTTATAAGAGTCCACCTCAGTAGTGGGTGAATGATGTGGGCTAGAAATAAGTGTTTCAGGAGCACTAATCTCTCTTTGAGTAGGGGAGGAGAAGAAAGACTCATGGTACTCACTGAAATTCAAATCCTCATCATTATAGAAAACAAGGTCGGGGAATGGTTGGTTTAGATCTAAAGGGTGGGAATGGTAACTTTCCCTAGAATGTTGTTTACTAGAGTTTTGAGACTCTGAGTGAAGGCTTTCAGCTTGGGTAGTGAGCTTATCAGGTTGAGCATGAGGAACACAGCACTAATCAAATAAGTAATGGGAGTGGTTTGCTCCTCAGGGAAAGTAGAAGCTAATATTTCCACTTCCTCCTGCATGGGTGAGTATATGAGAGCCTGCTCAAACTGAATAGACTGAGCAGGGGTTTGTTTGGATTTTCTTTTGTAGGTGATGGTGATTTGAGGCTGTGAGGGTGAAACAGAGGTTTCAGCTGTGGGTTCAACGCTGATTGGTGTTGTCAGGTTATCACCTAGAGTAGTGAGCTCTAACATTTTTGGGACTAGGGTTGTTTCTACCCCTGAGAAACCAACAGTGGTTTTCTTATGATTTTAAACATGTCGGGCTTCATCTGTCCCAGTTTAAGAGTGTTATCTGTTCCCCTCAACTGTGAGCCCATTTCACAGTTGAGAATGTGCTGGACATATCTAGTAAACATGTAATAATCCAGGGAGTCCAAGTTTGCAAGCAGATTTATACAAACAAAGTGACAATACCTGAACTTAACTACATGTACCATCCCATGGACTATGTAGGATAAGTACTCAGGGATTTGGTCCCATCCACCATGTTTGTTTGATAAACAATGGATAATAACATGTAGGAGGTACTTCCACCGGTAAGAGAACTTACCCTTTTTGAAGGTTCTGACTGTGTTGTCACCTTCATAGCCTATCTGTTTGAAATAATGGTTGAAAGATTATTTAGGGAAGGATGTTTCACCTTCAGCATCATCTAACCTCAGATGATTGTTGATAGAGGCTGGGGTGATGAAAACAGTCATCCCCTTTACTTGGGCTTTAAGTGCCTTCTCACCGTCCAAGATGAACTCTTGGCAGGTTTTCCAGAAGTCCAGCAGTTGATCTTCATAGAGTGGAGGGTGTATGGTAAGGGCGGTGAGGTATGAGGAGTGAGCAAGAAAGCGACAGACGTTTGAGAAACTAGGATCTTTCTCAAACGTTAACAAAGCAACAAGATTGTGTTGCATGTGAAGCTGCATGGCAAAGTTTGGTTGATTTCTCGGTTCAGGGTTGGCCATATTAGAAAGTTTAGTCTTGAAGGAAGTTAAGAACAGTAAGGGTTTTGGGAGATATTAGTGCTTGAGGATTTGCAGAGTAAGATGTAGTAAAAAGAGAGAGACCTGTTGGAAAAGTTATATATATGCTTCGATTTGAGACAAATTTATTGCAAGAGATAAAGTTTGAAGTTTGGATATGTCGGTCCCAACTCTGAAAAAGTGCCAAAAAATGTAGTTTTCTTGAAAGTAGAAAAATCTTCCGAATGTAATTTTTCTTTGAAAGTTTAGAAAAACTTCCGAAGCCAATTTTTGCTTCAGAAGATATTTCTTATATTTGCAAGAATTTGCTTCGGAAAAAATTTATTTAGAGTAAAATTGCTTTCAAGATACAGTTTGTTTTGAAAAGATGTTAAACTTCATAAGTTTTATTCAAAAATAAATCTTCTTAGACTAATTGCTTTCGAAAGAAATTTGTTTTTCAAGTCATATAAGTATGTAGAAGAAAATTTAAACTTCGGAAGATATACTTAAATTTCTTTCGAAGGTAAATTTCTTAGAAAATACTTATTAGATTTAAGACATAAATTTCTTTCGAAGTCAATATTAATGTCTTTCAAAAGAGACTATATTTCAAATTCCTAGAATTCTAAGGAATATCAATTTAAAAAATTTTCTTTCAAGATAACTAGTTTAGTCCCTAAGTGTTCAATGATGTTGTATATTTCTCTCAAGTGTTCAACTAAAGTTACAAGGGTTAGTCCCTAAGAACTGATACATGAGATACTTTATACTACAACCAACAGCTGGCAATACTTTGATAGCCAGCTGGAACACTAATCTAGACAACAAGATCAATGTAAAGTTAAAAGGCAGATTGTCTCACATCTTTATCTAATACTAAAAGATAAAATAGTACAAAGTTGAAAAGTTACAGACAAATATCATAATCTAAAGTTTGACAAAAGTATGGAAATATCACCAACTTGTAAAAGTTGGTGAGCATCAGAGCGCACAGCTGAAAGTGGTTCAGCTTTGTCAAAATTATGTTATAGAAAGCATGTCCTCTTTGTATTCGAAAGAAATCTATCACTTGTCTTTGGAAGACATTGTCTGTGAAGCTTCTAAAGACTTCATTTTTGGCTTCGGAAGAAATGGTCTTTGGCTTCAGAAGATTTGACGCTTGGAGAATTTCTTAGTGACTATGTCAAATCTTCCGAAGTGACTTCCTTGTACCTCAGAATGCATGCTAAGAGATCTTTGGTAAGCATCAGCCTTTAAGATAACTTTTACATTTCTAATGAACTAATTGTGCGATTTATGTTATGTTCATTTTATGGTAATCTTAGGTAAGCTTTTGATAGGTAGCATCTACATTTAAAGAGGAAGTTATAAACTTATGATTTATAATTGTGAATGTCATACAAGGTTGAAAAACATATGAACTAACTTTCATTCGCGAATCCGCTCTTCATAACAAATCTATGGCTACTAGAAATGGTTATTAGAAATCATATAACTTTAGATTTCTGATCATTTGCGGGTTTCATTTTATTAGTCTGAGAAATCTTTAGTAATTGTTATAGTTTTCTAAAATTAATGGTATGTTAAAAAGAAACTTGATCAACTCTCTTTCTAACATTAAGTTATATTTTCAGAAATCGTATGTTAAAAGATTACACTGGATCTACCTACATTACTAGTGGCTTTGATTGATCAATACTGTAAGTTACTCATGCTGGTGTCCTTGTCACTACGGAGCCGGCATATGAGAAATCCGCATTGGCTCACGTTTATAAACATTAATATAACTACTTAAACCTATATCTTTACTCACACCCTAACATTCATCACATTTACATAACTGTAATCTAATTAAGATGATAGCATTAATTTACTTTCCTAAAACCCAAAAAGTCTCAACCATAGTCATATGGTTCGCTTGTAGTGCCACGATTTCTGATCCGGATCGCCCATACCAAAACGCGATATGATTTTTTGTTCATATGATTTTTTGCTCGTCATTGTGTTTTTATTGCAGTTTATTGTGTCATTTTGTTAGTTATTATGTTTTTCTTAATAATATTGTGTTTTTCTAAGTGGTGAATTCTAAAAGAATATAATGATAAAATAATACTATTATATATTTTTAGTATGTTAAACACAATGATAAATTAACAATTAATTAATCTAATGCATTAAAAATAATAACAAAACAACACAAATTATACAAAACATAAAACAAAATATTAAAATAGTTGATTGTGTTTTTTTGCTTGTCATTGCATTATACTGAACACTATAATTTTAAAAAAACGCATGGATAAATAACATTATTGTGTATTTTTGTTTGTAAAATATGAGGATAAGATTGTAACAAGTTCATAATGACTAGTTGTGTTTTTTGTTCGTTATTATATTAACTTGAACACTATGAGTTTTTTTTTAAAACAAATTAATAAATAACATTATTGTGTACTTCTATTTGTAAAACTCAATGATAAGATGACAACAAGTTTCTATGATATACAAAAAACAATAATAAAATGACTCATTGTGTTTTTTGTTCGTCGTTGTGTTTTTTGCCCGTGATTGTGTTATCATGAACATTATAAGCTTTAAAAACACATTGATAAATAACATTATTGTAAAATACAATGATAAAAATAACATGAAATAATCCAATTACCTAATATATTAAACACAATGACCTGATATATTTAACATAATGACTAAAATATTAACTTTTTTAAAACACTAGAATAACGCAGGCCAAATTCAGAATCCTTCTTACGCTTTTTAGATTAAATATTTTTTTGTTATAACCGTAACCTAATACCTCCTTTGTTTTTTTTCTATTTTGAATATATTTTATCAGATCAATATTAGAAATAGTTTAGGTATATTGAAAATGGTTTACTACTCGAGAAAGAAGTATTTTCCTTGAGACCTATTTTCTAAATAATTAATTGCAGAGAAATCTAGTCACTACAATAAATCAAAGGGTTTACTACCTTGAATCAAACTAGAAATTTGGCAAAACTAGGTTAGAGGCATTATCCTATATGTTAAATTAGCAAGGCGATGAACAGTATGCGAGGGTATTTTCGGAATAAAGGAAGATATAGACAGCCTTTTCGAGGTTAGAGTGAGAGGAAGGAGGCACACATTTACGACGGTTGACTCAAAGGTGGAGATGGAAGTGGTGCCACACGCCGGCGGGAGATGAAGGTGCCAGCCATGTCTTTCGACCAGAAGCTCTCCGTTGAAGACGAAAGAGAAAGCTCAATCAGTATAGTCAATCATCTACGATCATCGGTGGTAGGGAATCAAGCAATCGTCGGGATTGACAGCGGTTTTGGGAGCGCCGGCGGAGGTTGTGTGAGGTCCGATGATGTTGCCTTAAGTGGAAATCACTTTGAAAGCTCGACTGAGCATTGCATGTCATGATCTATGGCATGTGTGGTGAACTCCTACTATCTGCTTACTCATGTTCTTACTCTTTCATGGTTCTGCAGAATCAAGGGGCTACGAAAAATTAGGGATTTTCATTTTTCAACAAATTTCATCCTAATAGATTTTGGTTTAGAGTTTCTAATAAAACCATAAATTTTTATAAGATTCTTTGTTGCTTTGAATTTAAATCATGTTTGGTCAATCCAGCTACTGGTAAGCTCTTATTACATCATCTAAGATGTTAAATGTTTTGCTTGAAGATTTATTTTTTGGGTATAAGGTGATTCATATGAAGGATTTTGGTCTATTATTGTTATGTTCTTTTTATGAACCAAATTTGGTCATTGTACAAACTAAAACTAATATGAAAATGTGGGCAAAGACAAGGATGAATCAGCTGGGTTTGGGGAATTGTTTATATTTGCAAGTAGCTTATGTTTTTTTTTTTCAGATGTCGTTCTTCCATTAGGGCTTCATTTCAATAATCGTCATTTTAAAACTATTTTCCTGCCTCCCCAACTTGATTACTTTGTAACCCCCATGTAAATAATTCAATTCTTATTCAGCTTGAGATCGTTTCTAAAATTAAGCTATTCTTTGAAGTTGATCAGTTTTTCTTATTAATTTTTTTTGTGTGATTGCGATAAGTTCTAATTGATGATTCAACCAATAAAACTGAAGAGGGGGTAACCATTTTCATTCTTTTAGCATTGTGTTCATTTTCTTATTTGTTTAGTGATATTCTATATCATTTTTGCATCATAAGTTGCATGATTGAAGTGTTTTCTGTGATATTATAATCTTTTTTGAGCTCTAGAATGAACAAACAATATTAAACAAAATTTTAAATGAATCAGTTTTCAAAACAACTTGCTAATTATGTATATGATTATATCAAATTTTATTTAGTCTGTATGTTATCCTACAGATAAGTTTTTTGTAACTTAAGTTTTAGAGTTACTACGTATTTCTGCTTTTAACTTTGATGGCATGTTTAGTTGTGTGAGATGAAGAAATAAATGGACATTCTTTGTTGTTATTGATCAAAACTGATATTCTACTTCATAAGGTTTATCAAGCCTACTACTTTATTTTCCCACATTTGATGGTATGTCATAGATTTATTCTCAATGACCTAATCATTATTGATAAAATTTATTGTCTGATGTTTTCTTTATCTGCAGTTGTCTGGCAAGGAATAGGGGCGAATTCTCGAGGTTCGTCTCTGTGGAAATTCCCTTAGTATGATTATTTTTGTGATTCTTTTATGTGATGTTCATTAATTTTTTGATGCTATTTTGTACATTAAGAAATGCATCATAGATTATCAATTCTTTTATTATATTATTATTATTATGGTTAACAAGAAATAGACCCATAGATGCAGTTTTGTTATAACTTAAAAATAACGTATTTCCTCCTTTAACTGTTATATAAAGCTAAGAATTCATTTTAGAAAGTAGGAGACTTGACCTTAGTTTTAAAGTTAGTTTCCTCCTTTAACTGTTATATAAAGCTAAGAATTTATTTTAGAAAGTAGGAGACTTGACCTCAGTTTTAAAGTTAACTTACAATATTTGACTGCTTAGTTGGGGGCTACGTAGATGCAAAATGAGCAATTATTAGAAGAAGTTCATGATTCTTTCTTAAATTAAAAAGTAGAGAAACTACGGTTCGAATTCGTGTGTGCAAATATAATGTATATTGCAGGAAGCTTATAGTTTGCATTTGATATGCCTTTATGTCCTGCAAAAGGTGTACCATAATAATTTACCTCATATGGTTTATGAACCTTGGAATTGATTCAGTTATTATAATAATTTACTTTCATGTTTTTTGCTTTTCCTATGGGTAAACACCAGTATATTTTGAAATAATTTAATAGAAGTAGGGAAGTTAAATTTTTCGAAGATATATTTTGTTGAAATTGATTTACCTAAACATCTACTTGGTTATTCACGGTAGTTTGGTATTGATTTAACTTTATTGTTTACCCGTGGCTTATGTTTGTACAAGCAGGTTTGATAATATGCTTCTCTATGTTGCGCAAAGGAAGGAATCAAACAATAAGCCATAAAGAGTATGTTTTTATTGCTTGCTTTGTTTGTATTTTGTCTAACTTGAAAATGCATATGCTTGTCTGCTTAGGTTACTGCTAAAATCGACTATGAAGGCTTTGTATCTGCTAATTGTTACTCTATTAAACACGATTACTACACATTCGACGTCAAATATAGATAGTATATTAAGCAATCTTCCTGTAGCAGCATTTAGCTTCTAGAGCATATCACGAGCTGAATTGATAACTATCACCTGTTAGCAAAAAATAATTGCTACATTGTTATTGAGATTTAGTTACTATAAATCTGATTTTTTTACGACTTTAAAAACCCGTCGCAACGATCGGGCAGTCTTTACTAGTTGCTATAATGATGAAAATAGGCAACACTAAGTGTATTTAAAATATTTAAGACTTAGAAAAATGATGAATATAATTTTTATTATTATTGAATAAAAACTCAATTTCAAACGTTTTTCCATATTCCACATATGTTTTGAATTTGAGGTGCATTTTGGAATTCTGTTATGTAATAATGAATTGAACAGGTTACCTTTCTTTAACATGGTTGTCCACTAATATCAAAGCATCTAAATCAAAGGGACTAAAGGGAAAGCAAACTTTCATAAAGATTTCATAATGCGATCTTCCCTTTTTAAAGTAGCTAGACAATAACCTTTCTACCTCCATGATTTGCGCTAATCCTGTGCTCTATGCCAAAGAGCCTTCACAAGTGTTGTATAAAACAAATAATATTATTAGATATAACAGTAGGCACCAACCTGTATTCAATTTGCGTCTCCTTCAAACTAAAATGGAGGCCACGAGTAGTGGCAATGTGGCACACCCAAGTGCTAGACATCGTTGCAATGTGACAACGGTAATAAAAAAAAAAAAAAAAAAAAAAAAAAAAAAAAAAAAAAAAAAAAAAAAAAAAGATGCGTTTTATAATCTTTAATACTTTTTTAATGTGTTATATACGTACCACATGCGACATTAAGCTAACCTGAGCAAGAATGAGATCTAGTGGAACCCATGAAAAACATACATTCATTCACCTTTCTTGGGACATCTACAATAGAAAATTTTTTGTTCAATTGGTTAGCATAAAGACATGAACACAACTAGCCCAGGTTTGACCAAACCAGCTTAGGCCGCCGGGTTTGGAGCTAGCGCACAGGTGAGATCACGTATGGCCACAGGATCACACTGCTAATATATGGGAACAACAACATTGTTTTTGTCACCATTTTATGCTTTGTATGAAAGAGAAAGGGAGTTGAAGCAAATGATTTGTACACACACCAACTGAACAAAAAATTAAGTGTAGCATGTTAAGAAGGCAAAGGATAATATAGTTTCTATGTGCATCTAGTGAAAGTGCCACAAGTCACATTTGCAGCATAAAACCTGGGTTTTTCACAGCATTTACAGTATTAGATCAATCATACTAGGAAAAACGAACATCTTTCATCTTTTGGTTTATTTGGGTGTGCTGCGATAGATCATAAACCAAGAGTTGTCTTTGCACCAAGCTCCCCACCTAATGTTCCCATGTAAGCACCTCATATCTTCACCTGCTATCCTGGAAACAGAAAATTCCCAACAAACAGAAGAACTACGAAGTCACCACCATCATAGATTACAGAAATGTCAGATAAGTTTATGTAGCTTTCAGTAATTCATCTAATTTGGCCCTGGTCAAAACGGGTAACTGTATAAAATGGCATCTCAACTTTCGTCAGATATCTAATTTTACGCCAAAAAGACAATCGAGGTATCAAAAATGGTTATTCAAGGTAATCACCTAAGAATTATCTGGTTCCATAAACAGGACCACCCACAACATAAGTGGCTTGATTTACATAATTCCTCAACAACGGGACTTCTTCAAGGGTATATTCGTCATCGCTGTCATATTGTCTTTCTTGATGTGGCCCGAGGCCTTTAAGAATGAGTGCCAAAATCGTACATAGCCCCTGCCATGCATACACGAGACCTCATTTTAGCTAAATCAACAATTAACAAATCAAATCAGATCCAATAAAATTTGATGTAGCAAGTGTGAAATGATGCGGTACAACTGAAAGAGATGTTAAACACTAATGTTGGATCAAAGATATTTCCATTCGGTGATAACTGTTACATATATAATATTCTTAAGAGGGCCACCAATCTCTCTAGGTGCAGCCTCTCTACCCTTCATGGTTTTACTGGGCATGTTTGTTTGTTAGAGGACCACTAAGTTTTGGGGTGGGAAAATAAATAGGTTTATATATATATATTTTTTTTGTACCCATGAGAACACGTCAAGGAAAACTCACAGGTTCCCCATAGCGGGACAAAAATAAGCACAACTTACGTTAGGCAGGTGGTCTTCAAGGGGTAAAGACAAGAACGCCGTAAATTTGGATTAAAACATGAGACGTCTCCTATACAGATCACCTATTGGATCAGGCACTTACGACTATGCCACCCGAAGGTTTAGGTTTTAATGTTTAGATACACAATTCTGTCTGTTTTTTTATATCTTACTATTAAGGGGAATAATCAGTCTCACAGAAGCTGCAACATTATTAAATCTAATGGCAAAACATAATTAGTTATGTACCCTTTTTCTATACATTTTGCAAAGTCTCTACTTTTTTTTCACACAAGAGTCATTATTATCGGTCACTTCATCTAACAATTTATGAAACATCATTTTCCTAAACATCTGCCTATTTTAAACAGAAAGGATAATACAATACCATGTACTCTCTCAAGCACACATACAAAGTACAAACATCCACTGGTACTTTAAATTGTTCATCATGGTTGTTGGTCATGACTGTAACCTAACTAAAAAAATGCTCATAAAGGCTTTATACAGTACATATGATTTTGTAAATTAATATGCATTAAAAAACAATAATAAAAATTTATGAGTCCAGACCACTAGTATTTTCCACGGTCAACCAACATTTGATTTTAAAATAAACTTATAAGTTGAAAACCCCAAAATTGTTTTGCATGATCAATTGATATCGTTCAATCTGGTTTTTTTAGGAACAATCAACATTGTTCCTTTACCATACATAACGTAGATGCACTACAAGATAAGAAATCATGTGTGAGTGCCAAAGCTATTTTATTTAATGGGGTTAAATAGTCCACAAGGATGAAATAAAATGTGTAGATTTGTGTGTTATAGAAGAAGACTGAGTTTGTGTGTGCGTGACAAACAAAGGGATACCTGAATAGAAACAATGGACAAGCCAACCCATTTGCATAAGTCAAAATTATCCTTGATAAAATCCTTGAACTCGTTGAAGTTTCCACTTGGGTCTTTTGGGAAGTCCTGATTATAATACATAAAACCAAAAAAATAAATATAAATTAAAATAAAATAAAAGAATACGAAGAAATGATTATAGAGCTTGAAGATTGACAAGAACCTCTTCCCAGTTGCGATTTAGAAATACGTCCAATGTAACCGCACCTTCCAGCATTAAGAGGAAAACGACAAACACCAAGTACTACATCCATGTTAAGTCCTCAATAATTTAAGAATTAAAGTCATATCAAAAGTCGCTTAAAGCAAATGATTATTACGTAATTTCACATTTATTTAGATCAAGGATACACAATAAAGGCAGCAACCATTTGCTGTCTCTGCAGCAATATGACCTGAACACGTGAACACACACAATGTTACACCAAGTCCAAGCATTGTGTATATGAACCTGCATAATTCAGTGAAAACAGTAAATAAATCTTACTTCCATTCAACAAAAAGTTCTAATAATGGAATCTATTTGCATATTCAATTTCATGTATTTATCGCCTTCATCAAATACTAAACATGGAATCTGTGGAACAAAAGTGACAATAATTGATGAAAATTGGTTCAGTTCGGTCCCACTGCATATCCTGCTGCATATATTGTGAAATGTGTCTAATTTATGCATGAATGCTTAAATCAGTTTTTGTACAAGTTATAATACCAGAAGTTGGAGATTTGAATTAATGATTATATCACAAAACTTTTAAAATGTATAAATCCCAACCACCAGTCTGGTGATCCCATAATGCACCATACATTAAAAGGTGTAAATTACATAAATGCTTAAATTTAACGACCATCACCTTTTTAAAGCAATAATTACTGTAATAAATCGAAAAAGTTGCATAACCACATAAAAAATCAATAATGCCAAAACAGAAAAAGTGATCACTTAGGTTAGTCAATAAAAACCAACATGCTTTTTCATTTTGCAAGAAAAAGACACTCAACCGAAATTTAGTACACTAAAGTCCGAGAACTCTTTCAAGTCTTTAAGCTACATGTATTTGTGAAACCGATGATAAACTTCGGCTAGTAACACGAGCAACAGGCTATGTAGATAGTTTGTTTGCTGATGTAGATGTCATGTCAGCATTTTAACACATTTGGAATCAAATTTTCACCCATTTAAGGGTACAACAAGTCAATATTTTCATTTCTTCATAAGTTTGTGCATTTAGAGAAGTTTAACAAGTGTAGTGATTTAAAATTTGTACAAAATCAATAACAGAATTATGTTGGTTTAGCATTAACCCTTCCTTTAATAGCTTTCAGCACTCGTATGCCTCAACCAAAAAGTATATTAATCAGATACCAAATCATTTCATCATGTTTCATACAGTCACATAACATAGGATTAAAGATAAAGAGGTTGTTGTATACCAAGGAACAGGATGATCAGAATCACCCATTTCATGATGCCATGCTCTAATCATCCAAATGGCATAAATGATCATCGCGATCCCGAACATTGCGATGAAAGAATTAACCAGCTTCAGCGACGATTGAATGCAACTCCGAACCATCCTCATTCTTTTCGATTTGATCAATCACAATTCAACAAATCCCAAATCCCAAACCCTCAGATTATAATTAGGGTTAGGATTTTGGGGGATAAATTGAGTAGGTGATGACAGCTATGTGAAGTTGAAGTAAATAAGCAATTGACTCCAATTGTAAATTTTGACTTCTACTTTATCCAAGTAAAACTAATAGCGTAACCAACTCTCTCTTTTATCGGCTTATTTGTTTTCAGCTCATTTTTACTCCACGTTTAAATTGTGGAGGTCTCTACTCTAGTGTTTCTCTACAAAAGAAATTGTTGCAACATTTCTTCTTAATTTAAGTTTAATTTTACTTTTTTTTTAAAATAATTACTTTTTTTAATTAAAAACATCAATTTATATTCTAAAGTTGTATAAATTATTTTAATTCTAATTCAAAAGTTTTATTAAGTGTTTTAATTTTATCTAAAATAATAAAACTTTTAAAATGCAATTGAAACAACATACTAAACTTTTGAAAGTAAATTGATATTTTTAATCTTTTGAATAAAAATAATTACTTTAGTTAAAACTTAATAAGTAAAACTGAAATTAAATATTTTTTCTTTATGAGCTCAAATAAAAATAGTCAAAATTGAATTTTAAATAAAACGACAAATGATAAATAAAGTCAACGAGAACAAATTGTATAATGAAGGTGAGGGGAAATATGTGTCAAAGTGATTTGTTTACCTTTTTTCTTTTTTAAATAATGACCAACATCTTATTAATAAAAGCACAACCATCAATTATAAGGACCTACCTTTTATCAACTTTCTTACATGAATGTCCTTTTTAATTAAAATCTCATTAGTTTGACAATATTATTCCACACGCCAATTACGAATTTTTTTATTAGGGATAGGTAAGTTTGAGATGAAATTACCATGAATGCCATCAATAACCTTTCTCCATAATCACTTAGTTTGAGAAGAAATTACCATGAATTTCCTTTTATTATGCTCTAGTTTGTAAGACCCTAACCATTGCTAGTATCTTCCAACAACCCTAGGTAATTTAGTTTTATCTTTTATTCCCTCCATAAAAAAATTTCTCTCTTATTTTTTCAAGTCATCTGTTTAATGATTCTGGTAAGACGATAGTAATCTTTTTATAAAGTATGTTGATATAAGGGGGTATTTGGTTTAGCTTTTTTAGCTTTTTTTTTTTTTTTTGTTAAAAAATAAACTTAACTTGGTGTTTGATTTAGCTTTTTAAGTTTACACTTATTAGCTTATATAAGCTAATTCGAAGAAGATTATTTGAAAATGGTTTTTCAGCTTATTTGAAAAAGCTTATTTGTGTAATGGTGTAAATTATTTGTTTGCCCTCAAACGGTGGTGGATTAATAATTATTGAAGAAAATTATTGATTTAACGTATAATTAATAAGAGACAAATGATGGATAATTAATAAGAGGCAACTTATTACATTAACAATTTAAGAACTTATTAACGCATAATTAATAAGAGGCAAATGGTGGATTTCGGAGAAGATGCAAGTTGGTTGATTAGTAATACACATAAAAGCTTTAATATGCCTATACACTGTAACAAGCCAACTTGTGCAGAAGTTGGTAATAATTAATGAAGCAAATTAAAAGAAGAAAAGATATATTAGAACTTATGCATGTCTTCGAGAAATATCATTGAACCAATTTTTGAATTATGGAAGGCTAGATGAGAGATATTACAACATATGTATGTCAATTGCAACTACAAGACACGAGTCAAGATCATGCTAGCATCTATGACAATTCATAATTATATTAGAAAAAAGAGTAAATTACTATTTTGACCCCTAGGGTTAGGGCTATTTAACCTTATTAGCCCAAAAAAAAATCTTTTAACATATAAGACTTTGAGGTTGCATGTTGTAACAATTTTGGCCCCTAATAATAATTCTGTTAGTTTATTCTGTTAAGTCTAAGGGTATTTTCATCTATTTACATCTCAGGGGTTATTTGTGTAAATTACAAAGTGAGTACTTATGTAATTACTCAAATTCACAAAACCAACCCCACCATATTCTTTTTTTTTTCTATTATTTATAATATTTTTATTTGTATATTTTAAAATGTTTTTAATATCATTTTTGTAAATTTTGTTTTTTTTTTTTTGTTATTTGAGTATTCTTTTTTATTTTAATAATTATTACTTAATTAATCACCATGTTAATATAAAAATAAATACGCCATTTATAAAGCTTTTGTTTTTTATAAACGGCATTCTAAAATAATTTGTTTTACAAATAAAAGTTTAAATCTTCCGCTTCAATACAAATTAAAAATTTTTATTTTTATTTTGGTTTTTTTTTTTGTTATTCTTATGTTTATTATCTAATAAAACACGTTATAAATATAAAAATAATTATGTTTTAATTAAAGCTTTTGAATTTTTATAAACGACTTTCCAGAATCATTCGTTTTTCAAACTTTTTTTATATTGCTCGTCCTTTTTAAAATCTACTGTTTCATTAAACAATACAAGTTTGAAATATTCTTTTTGTGATTTTGTTTTTATTATTATATCTATGATTTCATTATTCTTTTGTTTTTATAAACGTGTTTTCCAAACTCATTCGTTTTTTAACCTTTTTTCATATTGTTCGTCCTTTTTAAATATTTCATTCTATTATACGGTACAAGATATAAATTCTAACTTGATAAAAAAGTTAAGAATTTAAACAACTTAGAAACATAACCATTACAAAAATAACCATTAGAAATATAGTCATTTCAAACATATATTATATTGTATTACTTACTTATAGTCATTAGCAAAAAAAAAAATATTTAAAAAATAAATGATTTTAGAAATACATGGTAATTGAAAAACAAAAAATTTTAAGTAAATGAATGATATTAAAAAAAAACAATTTAAAAGATACGTTTATAAAAAACAAAATCTTTAAAAAAAGAAGTTAAGAAATGAACAGTTCTAAAGAAGAATTAATTTAAGAACGATTGTATAATTCAATGGAAGGTTTTTAAAGGATCAAAGTTTTAAAAATATTATAACTTGTATTGCATAATTTAATGAAAGATTTCTAACAAATGATTTTGAAAAATAAAATTAGAAAAAATGATAGAAAACCAAAATAACAATAAATTTTCTAAGTTGTATTGTATAATGAAACAAAATACATTAAAATGGTTGAAAGATATTTAAATTTTTTTTTTTGAAAAACTAATGATTCTAGAGAAGACGTATATGAAAAAACAAAAGATTTAAAAAGTCGTATCTTTTTATATAAAACACATTTTTAATTGTATATTTTTTAAATATATAATTAAAAACTTATTTAACTTCGAGTTGGTTTTTGTTAATTTAAATAATTACATAAATAGCCTTTCAATGTTAAAAAAAACTTTTTAACTTTCAAAACAATTCTTGAAGTAAGAAAAATCAAAATACCCTTGTAAATAACTGACAAAACTAACAGAGTTAGTGGTTGAATTCCAAAACTGTTATGAGATGCAAAATCAGGATCTGATATGTCAAAAGATTACTTTATGAACTAATAGGGTTAAATGGCCCTAACCCCATGAGCTAAAATAGTAATTTTCTCTAGAAGAAAAGATACATGTGATGAAGAATTTAACAAGGCGCAACAAGAATCTTACACTCCAAATAATAGTATTGATAATCGAGGATCTTGTGACATTAATGAAATAGATAAAGACACAAGCACACAGCGTAGAATAAGTGATTTATGCATGAGTGTAGTTAGAGATATGCTTGCAGGAGATCTAACCAGACTAAAATTAGTGTTTATTGAATATTAATGTATTATTATAGAATTTTTACGTCATTCTCGATATAAATTTATCCAAAAATGATAGTATAACTCATAAAAACAAAGTAGATACATATAAAATATAAGTTATGTGATAATATGAGAACTCTAAAAACCAATATGAGGCACACATTTTTGGTCACATGCAAATCACATGCCATTTTAATTTTTTTATTAACGTTCATAACTTTTTTTTTCACAACATTATTTTTTCAAAATAATTTCACCATAAAATTCAGTATTTTTTTATCTTTCCAACGCCTACTATATTGATATACTTATTTTTAAAAAATTGGCCATCTGTTATTTACACATATGTAAATCCTGTTATACACATGTGTAAATTCGGTTTTACACATGTGTAAAAAGAATTTCGAAAAAAAAACGAGGTTTTTTTTATTTTTAAAAGTTTTTTTTGTTTTTTTATTTTTTTATGAAAGAGGGAAACGAAAGAAACATTTTTTTGTATTTATTTTTTTCATTTTCATGTTATTTTTAGTTTTATAGTTTTTTGTATTATGTTTATGTTATTTATCATTTTGCTATTGAAAACTAGTGTCTCACATTAGTTACTAGAGTTTTTACAGGAAAAAAAAATTCTCATTTGATCTCTCCCCGTACTAACATAAGCTAAATAAAAAAAATTAACACAAACACTTAAAAAAGGTTTATCAACTTGTACAATATAAATTAATTCAAACAATTAAAAAAAATTATCAAATAATAAAAAAATAAGCTATAAACTATTATAAAATATAAATATAAACCAAAAAATAAAAGTCAACCAAACGTGTCTAAGTTTTCAAAATATGAGAAAGGGTATGGTTGCAAATTGTGAAAAGCATGGAAGGTGGATCCATGGAGCTGATGGAGCTCCAGCGAAAATCGAGCAGCTGGGCTAAAGTAGTCGATGAGATAGTGAAGCTGGAGAAGAAGATCTTCCCCAAACACGAATCACTCGCAAAGTCCTTCGATGATGAACTGAAGAAGAAGAACAGCGGTTTGCTCTACTTGCAGATTGACGGTGAAGTCGCTGGTTATCTCATGTATTCATGCCCTTCTTCACTCTGTGCCCTCGTCACTAAACTCGCAGGTTGATTCTTTCTGTTTCATTCATTCAATTTCATCACTCTAATTGCAGTTTTATCAACTTTTCGATACTCCCAATTGTTTTTAGGGTTAGGGTTTTCTTAAGGATTTTTAAGTTTTTGAAAGAGAGTAATAAGTGAATCTGCACTGCTTTGGATTTATTTTTGGGAGCCGTTGATAAGATCATGAAAGCTAGAGGTTGGAGTTTTGATCTGTTTACTAATGAATGATGAATGGGTCGTTTTGGGTTGTCTTTTATCTGAAAATGGTTCTTCTTAGCTGTAATGGCAATGGGTTAAAAGAGGGTTAAAAAGTCATCCAGTGTCTCTTTTTAATGCTTACAACCTCCTAGATTACTTTTATGTGAAGATATGGATTATAATTGTAGCAATATAGGTTTGTAATTTTATTTAACACATTAGAGTATTCACAGACTCACAGTGGAATCTTAAAAAATATGTGAGTGTGTTTGGTATATTCTATGGATAAAGATGGAGAATCCACTGTAAATGTTTTTACTTATGAATAGGATTCTAATGGACAATAAGTGTTTTTCTCGTACAAATGCGAACCAGTTTTGGCATATACCCGAGCCCACCCATCTTGCCACCTATAATACTAACTCATTAAGAAGAGGTGTTTGAGATCTAGATTTTTTTTTAATATATAAGGAGACATGCTGATTATAGTTCCTGCTTATGTAAAACCATCTATAACAAAGTTTTGAACTTTAACGCATGGTTTTGGTGGATGTAATTTTTATGCTGATACAACTTATAAAATGAACATCTAAAGTCACATAAATAAAGTTCGAGTTCTGATTTTTTCTTTCTGAATTTATTTTCAAGTAGTGAAGGAGAAGTATAGAAGACAAGGACATGGAGAGGCACTGATGAAAGCAGCTATAGAAAAATGTAGGAGTAAACGCATAAACCGTATATCACTTCACGTGGATCCCTTAAGAAGTTCTGCAGTCAATCTATATAAGAAACTTGGTTTTCAAATCGACACTCTGGTAAATGCTTATTATTCTTCAGATCGAGATGCATATAGAATGTTCATAGACTACGATATTGAGTAGCTGTAAAACTCAAAAGGTATTTATCCATACAAATTCTTGCAAGGTGAGGGCTTAAGTTTTGTAGTTAAAAATTCCTTAAATTTGGTACAACATATTTAAAAATCCCCGAACCTTTCACTTTCCTCCTTCTAGAAAACAGGCTTGACCTATTCCCTAGGGTGATCCTTCCTTAGATTGAACCTGAACACTTGATTGCATAAGGCCAGTAGGCATTTCAAGTTTCTAGACATTGCAATTGCATAAACTAATCATTGATGATTTATTTACATGAGCAGAAAAAGATTGGGAAAATGGAATATGCTGTTTCTGGATGGTTTGTAGCCAAACTATGTATAAATAGAAAATCCAATTTAATTCATAATAAGTTTTCTTTTTAATTATGTCACAAAACCTTTTCAAATACAGAATATGGTTAAAAACAGGGTTAAGTGCATAAACTAGCACAGCTTAATTTAAAGTAAGGATAGTGTGTGTGAAGATTGCTTAATTGATCAATATTGCAAATTATATAATAGACTATACAACTATGTGCATTTTTCTATTACAGCTTAATTTAAAGTAAGGATAGTGTATGTGAAGATTGCTTAATTGATCAATATTGCAAATTATATAATAGACTATACAACTATGTGCATTTTTCTATTATACTGCTCTTGATAAGTTTATTTTTATTTTTAAGGATCAGTCAAGTAGTTCATGTGCTCATGAGTTGGTAAGACCACTAACATATTGCTGTTGGCATGAACTATATGACCTGAAACATGTGATATACCAAATTTAGGCAAACACCTGCCAGATGACAAGATGTGTTTTACATTTTGCTGGTTGAATACATTTATGTAAGAAACTACCTATATATTGTCTTTATAAAATTTTGTCCCTTTTCATAGCAAGTCAAGGGAAAGAAATGGTTGTTAACAAAATTAATAAGATACAAAGTGTTGTCACCATACAAACACACGGGTATATAGTGGTTTGGATGAATGTTAATAAGTTTACATTACGTCTATTTCTTGGTCTTCAACTGAGAGTTGTTTTCACTATGATTTTCTCTAAAGCGGTAAAAATCAATGGCGTACAATCCTTTTTTTGAAGACGGTAGTGATCGTCACAAGTTCTCTCTAGTAATTTAGAGATCACCTCCTTCCACAATTATCACAACATAAGAGTATGAATGTATGAACTACTAACTATTACTTGATCTTCTCTTACTCTTTGATCATAACCGTTTGACTGCTGGGCTGTGGTTGAGTTTTTTCCCATCTCTTTTTAAACAACTACTATTCAATCCTTTCACTCACATCTCACAATACCAAACACGAAAACTCTACACATACTCTTAGTGATTATTCATACTACAATCAAAGTCAAACGGTTAATAGTTCAAGTAATAGATGACCACTTCTCCTTTTGATTCATCAAAAAAATCTTCAAAATCAATTTTATAAAAGGGTGTTGTTACATATACTCCTTTTATATTTATTTTCACTTGTTATGCTTCCTTTTTATTTTTCAAATAGATATAGTCTAAATCTTTTATTTTTTATTCCTTTAAAATTAACTTATTTAATTATATCTTGATCATATCTTTTATAATAACTTTTAAAATGCACGTCAATAAAATATATTAATTTTAATTATAACTTTTTTTTAAATTTTATTAAACACGTAAATTAAAAAAAAAGGCTAAATGTAAATAATTTTAGTGGGATTCAAACCTTTTCCATTTTAATATATATATATATATATATATATATATATATATATACACACACACATTTATATAGCTTTTTGAAAAGAAGTTGATATTCTTTTTATTTGTATAGAAAGGTTTATTGAAAAAACATATTCTTTTGATTTGTATAGAAAGTTTTTTTGAAAAACGTATTTTTATACTTTTAAAAATCATTTCTTTTTATTTTTATAAAAACATTTTTAATCAATAGTAATAATAAACAACACTGACCAAAAAAGAAACAAACAACTAGCATTTATAAATTGCATATACGTTTTAACAAGTATATATGCTTTTGAAAATTTTTTAGAAAAAATCTTTTCTATTTACCTTTTAAAAATTTGATTGTTTTACATGATGTATGGGAATTAAGCAGGGAGTTACAAGTAAGAGCAGATGGAAATATTTTTTTTAATTTTTAAAGGGGAATATGAAAAGTTTTAAAGTAATATTTTTAGGAGTGGGGTGTGACAAGTAAGAGAACGGATATATATAGCCCATCCATTTATAAAAACATTATTTTAAGAAATGTTCGATTATTTTGTAAAAAAATTAGTTGATTTAAGATTTGTTTGTTTTAAAGAAAACATCATTAGTTATTAAGGCATTTCTTGTATTATTTTTAGAGGGAAAAGTTTACAGTACAAAGTGATTAATTTGAGCGAAGTGTACGAAGTGATAACAACCATTGATTTAATAGATAAATGGTTTATACCCCCAACAAAACCTATTATATTGAAATAATAATTGTTGACGAGCAGATCAATTATTTTCATATATTATATGTTTTAACAATTATCATAATGTTTTATTAGTTATTGTTCATTTTTTAGATAAATGGTTTATATTTAATATGGAAAAATTACGCCAATAATGTCCCGGGAGGAATAAATTTAAAAATAACCTACAATTGTTGACTTTTTTCAATGTGTTTTCGTTTTTAAACGCATATAATTTTTTTATACATCAATATCTTTAAAAAAATACACCATAAGATCAAGTATTTTATCCTTTTTAATATGGGTATAGTATTGCTATAAAAAAAATAACATGTTTCAAAAACGTTTATGTGTTGTGCGTATAACCTACGTGATTATTAATTGCGTAATGACAAACATAACTTGCGTAATTATCATATAATTTGTGTAATTATTATATAACTTGCGTAATTATAAATATAACTTGTGTAATTATTTTTTATAACGTGAGTAATTTTACTTTGCATAAGAATAAATATAACTTGCGTAATAATATATATAACTTGTGTAATTATGAACCTTCTATGCGTAATTATAGCGCGAACGAAACTACCTCTCCGCCAAAAAACACGTGTCACGCCTAGTGATTTTATACGTTTCGCACAATAATTATACTTTTTATAGTAGCATTCTCCATTTCTAGTGTCCATATATTAAAATTGTTTGGTTTTATGAAAAGTTTTAAAGTGACTATGACATTTCTTGTATTATGTCAACACTAGATTTATTAACTCGTGTATTGCATGGGTATAATAGAATAAAATCTTAATGGAATGAAAATTTACTAATTATAAAACATATTTTAAGATAAGATTTCAACATTTTAAATTTTTATGCTTAAACTTTTTTGTTTTTTTTTTTTTTAAAAAACAAACATTTGTTTGAAAACATATTGTTTTAAAAATAAAATTTTTAAAAATATTCTTATTATAAATTCTTATTTTAATTATTTCGCTTTATAAAATAGATTAGTTTTTAAGAACCCCAATTTTAAAATATATTATACTTAAAAAAAGTTTGATGTTCTAAAAAAATTTTATTTTATAAAATTTTATTTCTTTAGTAATAAGATTACTAAAAAGATCTCTTTTTTGATGTATTCATAAAACTACTAGATTTACTCAACTCGTATATTACATGAGCTGAAAAAAAATTAATATTATAAAATTTTAATAATTATAAAACGATATTTTAAGATATGATATAACTGAAATTACGTATGAGTAAGGAGTATAGTAATAAAATAATAATATCATCTTTTTAAGCTTTTGTTTTTAAATTTTTTCCAAAAAAATAAACATTTTTTTTCTAAAACAAACCGTATAAAAATATCGTTTTAAAAAATATACTTACTATAACTCTTAATTTAAATTATATTTGGTTTATAATAAAATTTCCTTTCCAAAATCACCAGCTTTAAAAAATTTTGTATATTTTAAAAAGTGTGATGTTATAGAAAATTTTCTTATTTTATAAAAATATGTTTCTTTAGAAATAACATTAACAAAAGGAGCTTTTTTAATTAATTAAAAATCTATTTTTAATATAAGAAAGTGTTAAAAAGCATTATTAATAACTAAGATAGTTATCTAATAGGAGATAAAAACAAAAATATTTTGATAACAAAGAATGTGATGTTGTCATGTGTTCTTGCTAATTATTTTTTTATTATCAAAAATATTTTGATTATAAAGAATGTAATGTTGTCATGTGTTCTTGCTAATAACATCAAAAACCCTGCACCCCGAAACACAAACCTATACATGCGTAAATCAAATATCAAATGGATTCATTTACGAACAAATGCAAAACATAAATTGAAACTATATAGATTAGACATATAAGAATACAACTTCTTTGGCATGGCCATGAGTTCCATAGAGCCATTGTTGATATACTGGGGAGATTAGACAGGAATATGTAGTCGATTGCATCTACTTTTCTCTCTAGATCAGGCTAAATGAATGGCATCAAGTGGCGGCATTTTACGGATGTCGTGGATACACTTGTTCAAGTTCAACGCACAAGAAACTTTGCTACTTAGGTTGGTGGTGAAAATCCAATGTACTGAGATTAAAAGATGTAAATTACAAATATTAATGTTCAAGGCTAAATAGAATTCAATCACCTTGTAAAATAGAAATGCAATTCATCAAGTTACCCACTAGCGATGTCAAAAACCTTGTTGATAAAGATACAAGATTACCTTCAGCAATCCACCCGATGAAGAAAGCTTGACTTCTTGAGGGGATAAACTACTTTATACTTGATCTACCCATATACCTCAGGCCGGAACCCTAACTGCAATATATCACCATGGCCACGTGAGGTCGGCTTCTCAACCGCAATATAAACCCTAGAAAACTAACCTGCAAACAGAGGAAGCAACGTGAACCACGTATAAGTAAGACGAATGAAGACGTGCGCAAACACTGATATAGTGTACGAACAAAGACACCAGCAGATCTTGCGTGATATGGTGTTGAAAGTGTTTACCCTAACTCTGAAGAACAGGTGATGGTGAAGACGTGCGTATGGCAGAGAACCTCTCCACCACCTGTAATGTGTAGGTTTTTGCCAGTGGTACATTGTGCAAAGAGGGTAGTAAATCACTATTAACGTAAGTTTCAAATATAAATAGTTATAGTATACTAACATTTTATGTGTTACATGATATTGTTTAAAACCACTAGTAGTCATATGGTATTTTCTAAATTAGTCTACGTTTATTTCCTAGAATATGTACATATTTATTTAAATAAAAAATAAATATGTTTCCTTCTTTTTTTTTTTTCAAATAATAACTAATAATTGGTTTGATTTCCAAATTATCTATAATTTCATAATAAATATGAAATTTAATTTTAAAAACTCAAAGAAATTATTACAAGTTAATTACTAATAATGAGATTTCGTCAAAAATTTTGGTTTTCATTTATCTACATATTTTTTAATTTCATATTATTACATTTAATTTCATTTTAACTCCAAATCATATTAACAAATTAATAAAATTTCCAACTTTTCGGCAAATTAGAAATAATATCATAAATGTCATTTTTAAAAACGTGAAAGCTTTTATTTGATTTCTATAATTTTTAACAAATCAATTCTTACTTTTGTGGATTTCGAAGTTTAATTCCTATCTTGATAGGGCCAAGTCTCTCAATAAATTTATCACTACTCTTTTCCTCTTTCTATTTATAAATGAGGCATTTAGTTAACTTTGATTCATTTTAAGTTTTATACAACTTGATGGATTCATCAGATAACCATGTTATACAACCTTTATGTTAAAGTTTAAGACTTTATCATCAAGGTTCAGATAATACGAGTCTGAATACAACGAAGAAATCAAAAACCCAACAAAACCTATTATATTGAAATAATAATTGTTGACGAAGATTAATTATTTTCATATATTATATGTTTTAACAATTATCATAATGTTTTATTAGTTATTGTTCATTATTTATAAATAGCTCTAAGGGTACCCATATGCATGCATCTTGCTTGATAAATGGTTTAAATGTTTTGATAGGTTTGTGGAACAAGGGAGTGTTTTAAGATTAGTTGTCTTACTATCATTTAAAACATAAAATACTTGAATTATGTTAACTGTCTGCATAAGATTTGCATTTTTATAATACCAAAATTGTAAAATGCAATAAGAGTTTTAGATCGTTTCATAGACTTTTCCTTTTCAAACCCATTAAAGATAAAAGCATTAGAAAATAAAACAATCGGTATGTATTTTTTCCTTATATTTTGCCATAACCATCAACAAAAGTTAAAAACAAATATTACTGAGGGTTAATTTATACTTGAAACATCCCGTGTTAACAAATGATCGGTTATGCGTTGCATTACTCAAGGGTTCAAATTAAATAATGTTTGAAACTATTACTTTTTGATAAAAAAGAAAATGTATGTAATCATGCTTTGGTTCTTATTCTTTTACTCCGGAAGGAAAATTGTTTGGTTTGGGAGATGACACCAAGAACACTTCATCTTCTACTAACATCCACCACTCTCACAACGTCTCCTCCATTCACCAGAACCTTTCGAAACTATCACACCATTCACTCTTCTTCCATAACAATTTCGAGAGATTCGACATTTAAGCTTTGCTGCATCAAAAACGATAACAACCCCAAACCATCACAGGTGATTCATTTTCTCTTTACATCCCTAATTTATCACATATATATACCACTTAACTTGGTATGTTTCCATATTCCCATTAAAAGCTTTTAATTTCTGAATTTTATGCAATTTAGCATATACTATTACTAATTAGGGTATGTCTTTATGCTATATAGATTCAATACTTCATAATTGAATCTATTTCTTTTGGGTGTGGTTTACCTTAGTTTATACTTTATCAGGATTTTTCAGTCTTGAAAACAGACCTCCAATGTGACATTGGAAGCACATGGAGCACTCTGGCTTTTTATATCTTTAGTTTGCACATTCCTCTTAGCTTTGGAGGACTATCTGTTGCTGCAAAACTACTGCATCAACCTGATCTTGATCCCAACACTCAGGTGCTTCAACATTTGTAATTACAACACTTTCTATTATTGATAGTTTGAGTAAACACTTATCTTAAATTTACCTTTTTCGTTATGAAATTTCCCCGGGTGTGGTTATTGGGACACCCGCAATTATAAATCAACAAGATTTCTATATGGGTCCTATACTCCTATAGCCCTATACGCGTCGTACAGGGGGTCGAATAGCCCTATATGAGTCGTATAACCCTGCTGACAGCCCCTCAATTTTTCTCCGTATTTAGTGTCGAAATTTGCTATATGTATCATATAGGCCTATATGTGTCGTATAGGGCTATATGGGGCGTATAACCCTCTTACAGCCCCTGAATTTTACTCTTTTTTTCAATGTCGTCGACCTTATACGCCGCATATAGGACTATACTAGGCGTATAAGGGGGGTCGATTTATAAAAGGGTGTCTTATTATTAGGACCCCCCATCATTGACATCAATGATCGATAGCATTACTTCGTTATCCGACAGGCATTTTCGTTGCTTCTAATACAATCTTTAGAGCTCGTTTTGTTCCTGTCGCTGTTGAAATTCTCCAACAATAGTTTTAACATTGTTAGCTTGTTTGAAACAAGAGTGTTGCCCAATGAACGAAACTGGTTAGTCGCATCTGTGTTTGGTGTCGGTTTTCTCTTCGCATTGGTTTTCCTTACCTCGGTTGTAGCTGATAAGCTAGTCGGGCCGAAGGTTAGTTACATACTCTCATAACAGTCATTTTGCCCCGTTACCCAACCCATTCATTTTGTTGCTTTTACTCAAATGCATTATATCGTCTGTCATTGTGTAGGATGTTAACAACCCACTTTTGAAGGAAATTCTCTCGAGTGGGTCCTTCTCAGTCGCGGGGTTCGCTCTTGTTTACTGTCTCGTAACTCCACTTCTTGAAGAAACTGTTTATAGAGGGTTTTTGTTGACTAATCTTGCTTCAAGAATGAAATGGGAGAAAGCAGTTGTGGTAAGTTCTATTGTTTTTAGTGCAGCCCACTTATCTATTGACAACTTCTTGCAACTATTTGTTATTGGGGTTGTTCTTGGATGCTCTTATTGTTGGAGTGGGACATTAGTGTCCCCCTTTGTTATTCACTCACTGTATAATGCTCTAATTCTAGTTATCACCTTCACATCTTAATATTATTTGTTTCAGCCATGTGTTTTCCTCTTTTAGATTGGTGTTTTTTTCTTCATTTTCATTCCATTTTGCTAATTTGTTACAACAAAAAAATTATAAATGATGGGTAAGTTTCAAATCTACATTATTTTTTTGGTGCCTTGCAGCAAGAACAAATAGCTTTCATAGTGGTTCAAAAGGCATTTTTTAGGCTTTGTGGTTAATGTTAAGACATTTAATTAATGGTTAATGCCTTTTTGTAACTATCATAAAATCTTTTTTTTCTGCTATATATGTCAAGAAATTAGAAATCCAAATCTTATTTACTCAAGAATCAATGTTGTATGAACAACTAAACTGAAGAAATACAAGAATTAATCCTAATCACTCAAACCAAGATCAACAGCATTCAAATCTTAAAATGATAACTAAGAAAATAAGCTGAGGATAGTTCAGAAGATGAAGATGACAGTAAAGACAAAATCTAAGAAAGAAATACAACTACGATCATAGAAAGAGATGAAAGCAATTTGCAGTGTGGATGAGAGAATGAACTCAGAAGTATTGCCAGATCTTCATTCTTGATAAAATCATGAAGAAAGGTAGACATCACCAACACTTGTGCATCAGTCTTGTTTATATTAAATGACATGAACCCAAAATAGCCCTTATTCAATTATGTGGTGATCCAATAGCAACTCATGACTGGTGTGGGTCATGAGGCCTTCTTCTGCAACAGCCAGCTTTAGTCTTCAGCCTAACATGATAGCAATAGGCTCATCCAGCTCAATACAATTCATCAAGCCCAATATGTAAAATAGCACAAAAGCAAATTTATATGAATATAATATTTGACATTGAATTGGAATAATTCATATAATTCAACATCTCCCATCAATTCAATAGTCAACTACATTCAAAATCAAAACCACAACTTATTTCTTTCCGTAACACCAAGTTATCATTTAAAACTGTATATTTTTCAAGAACAACCATATAACTAGATTGTCAGCCATCTCTCTTATACTTTTAAGGAACACATGTGAACCAAATTGGCAAACAAACAACATAACAATCAGCAGCCAAGCTAAAAAAGCAAAAAAAAAAAACCACCATACAGGACAGAAATCAACATAATATCATAATAACCAGTAGAGAAATCAATACAATTTAAACAACAAATTTAATTGAGAGAGAATACTTAACATTTTAAGAACTCAATCAAATAAGAGAGATGTAAAGGCATAAAGGTGATATAAACAAGAATAGTGATTCAAATTAAACACAGATAGCATACTACTAAGAATCATTCATACCTTTCAGATTTTAATAGTCAATGAATTTTTTTGTTTTTGTTTTTTTTTTTTTAATTTCTAACACAACTCTCAAGTAAAATACATGAACAACAAAAGTTAAGACAAAAGCTTAATCCACGTATGAATACATGACAGGTATTACAACTGGTATTGATTAAAAAAATCTTTCATAGCTTGTGATTCTCACAAACGAAAAATAACAAGCACCACCTTCTACTTATATTTCAAAACAAGCAATCAAGACATAGTACAAGCTATTACAGCTTGTAATATAACAACTCTCTTAACCTAGTTATCACAAATATATTCTTAATCAAGCAATGAACTTTGAATTCACTATTGACAAAGAATAACCACTAATATCACCACATGGCCTACCATTACGGTTTCTGAAATCATCAGAGAAGAAACTAACAATCTAATTTTTCAATGACACATATGTATGATATGATTGTATAATAGATATTAGAATAAACCAATAGACAAATCAGAATGGCTTCCATTCTAATCATACAACGAATCACAAGATTTAATAACCAAATGAGAAGGACAAGTCAAAAAAACAAAATCACATTGATTTTAGAATTTGCAAAAGACAAATAGCATATATCACCAGACAAATAGCATACATCACCAGCCATATATCAATCTCCTACATCAGCAGGAAAGAAATAAACCAGAAGAGCAATTTCTGATTAAAAAATAGACAACAGAATCATATGATTCTACAAGACTATCAGAAACATATCTGATAAGAATAGGAAACACCATATGGGTTTAACTTTTAAAAACTCAGACGTGTATCTAAGATAAGACACGTGAAGAACCTAAAGACTAATTTTGACTTTGGCCAAAAAACTTTTACAACTTCACACATAAGATATAATCATAAGAATCAAAGACAAGTCTGGTAACAAAAAAAAACAGAAAGAATCATATGATTCTATAAAACTATCAGACACAAACCTGATAAGAAAGATAAAAGCCACACGACTTTTAAAACCTCAGTACCATGGCTGAAGACAAAACCTGTGAAGAGCATAAAGACTAATTTGACTTGATCAAAAACTTTTACAACTTTACAAGAATCATATAAGAAGAAAACTTGTAACGAACATGAAGACTAATTTGATTCAAGCAAAAAGTTTTACAACTTCACAATAAAATATTGAATCACAAGATTCAAGAGACCAATCTGACACTGATAAAGAAGGCAAGAGCAACATCAGACTAACATCAGACTGCAAAGACATAACCAGACAAGAGATCAGAATTTTACATAAACCACATGATTTCCAACCAAAAAAAACCTCAAACAAGGGAAAACATACAAGGCTTTTCAAATCAATTTCAAAAAATAATCTTGAAAATACAATTGAAACACACAGATAAGCAAATCAGAAAATAAACTTTCAGAATAACAACTGAGAAGTACAAGATCCTACAATCATGATAAAGCGACATGAAGACCAAACAATCAATCATAAAAAAAAAGAAAAAAAAAAAAAACAGAAAAGGACAGATTGCAACTCCAAACACAGTTTTCATATAAGCAAGTTTAAGAGACTGAAAACTCAATCACAAGAAGACAACCCTCTGTAATACCACAAAAACCTGACAAATTTTTTCTCTTTTTTTTTAAAGAAAACTTCGGCCATAAAATATGTCGCATTCTAAACACCATTTTTCGTTAAATGACAAAGCAAAAATGTATGTCAAACAATCCAAACTGTATATCAAATTTTAATTCACTACAGACGAACAACTTAATAATACTAGATGACTAATGTTAAAAAAAAACTTGATATGAACATATCTTTAACCCAAGTTTGGACAAACATTATGGAACAATTACTTTTTTTATTAGTATAAGATTGTGAAAGATATAATAAGATCATAGCAGTGAAGTTCAACTTCAAGACACATCCCCCTCAATCTTATACTAATCATTTCAAAATTTCAAACAAATTTTGATGGTATTAAATTCTCACCAAAACCATATAGCTCCACCATAGTTGACGTTAACAAACACAACATGAAGAAACTCTAAGATGAACCAAAAAAAATCTACACTTTTAAAACATTCACACAATGACAAATTCAAAGATTATAATAAACATTCATGTGATAACGTTTAAAAGCATGATTATAGATTTATACCAGCTACTCGAAGCACACACGACGAAAACTTGTGTAATGTGTATATATTTTTGACGACTTAATTAGTAAGAACCACATGGTGTGTTGTAAACACAACAAATAGTATCTTAATATAAATTCGAACTCCTTTCGAGTTATCTTATATCCTGTACTCATCCACCCGTGCGAAAGTTTGCTTTTCCTTCATCAATACATATAATAAGAATAACATATAAGCATAAAAACCATAGAGATTTGTCACAGAAAGAATTCTTCTATATATTTCACCTTTTGATAATTCCCTTTCTAGTTTATATTACTAATGAAAAGCAAACATATTGAAACCCCAACAAAGCATTTATATTGATTTATTTACAAAAAACATAGACCAAAGAAACTAGATACACAAGTAAGGGGCTGTTTGGCAATATCTGAATGATTAAGGGGCTGTTTGGCAATATCTGAATGATTAAGTGCTGAATCAATAAGAGGTTTGAACCATTAAGTGCTGAACCATTAAAAGGTCTGAACCATTAATAGCTAGTATATCGCTTAACTATTCAAAGGCAAATGTCTGACCAATTCAGATAAGAGTTCTTAACCATTCAGCATTAGTATAATGCTTAACCATTCAGAGGCAAATGTCTGAACCATTCAGACATTTGCTCGCGCAACAAACAGTCTGAACCATTAAGTGCTGAATCATTCAGAAATCTGAACCATTAAGAGGCTGTAAGAGCCTGCCAAACAGCCCCTAAGTGCTGAACCAATAAGAGGTCTGAATCATTAAGTGCTGAACCAATAAGAGGTCTGAACCATTAAGTGCTGAACCATTAAGAGTCTGAACCATTAAGAGCTAGTATATCGCTTAACTATTCAAAGGCAAAGTCTGACCAATTCAGATAAGAGGTCTTAACCATTCAGCATTAGACCTCTTAACCATTCAGTATTAGTATAATGCTTAACCATTCAGAGGCAAATGTCTGAACTATTCAGACATTTGCTCGCAAAACAAATAGTCTGAACCATTAAGTGCTGAACCATTCAGACATTTGAACCATTAAGAGGCTGATTAAGAGGGCTGCCAAATAGCCCCTAAGATGTATGCAACATAAAGCGACTGGTATGTCTCTCACCGATAGTCAACACTTCCCAGTCCAATCATGCTTAACCAGAAATACTATGTGATTGAAGTTAAAAGAATAAAAAAGGTTTAAAAGGACTTACAAGCTCTTGTAACAAAAAAGTTCAAGGAAACCACCAGTTTCAAAGAGATCCTCACAGGCCACAACATCCAGAAACCTCCTTTTTAATTGACAAGTTAATTCCAATGATTGAGTAGTCAAAAATCATGGTCCAAAAATAATTTCCAGATTGATTGATATAATCAATCAATTATGATTTAATGCTTGATTTAAGGAATTAGTATAATTTTCTTTTATTAGGAAGATTGTTTTTTCTTAGGTAGTAGAACTAGTTGGATAATGTACCAAAAATTATTATCTTTTCTTTTCTGTTTTGAATAACAATTGGGCTGCTCCATTTTCTTGTTTTTCTATTATCTCAGTTTGATCTTTGAGCCAATTTGTTCATAATTTCTAACAATCGGTATCAGAGCACAACCTGGAGATTATAGCAAACCAAGAAGGTGGAAAGGTTATTGCTGATTGAAGCAGAAAAACAAACTAGAAGCCACCAAGAAGCTGTGATGGCAGATTCAGTAAACCAAACAGCTGTTACAGTGAAAGAAACAACGTTATCATCATCTTACCTCTGCTCGATCTTAACCCAGACGAACTATACGTCTTGGGCTGTAAAGATGGAGTCATTCATGGATGCCCAAGGTATTTGGGAGGCCATTGAACCACTGTTGACGTCAAGATCAGGAAGAAGGCACGAGCCTTCATGATAGCAATCGGTTGGTAAAGGTTTCAAATTGGAGCTCCAAACCACGTTCTCCACCACTATTAATATTTATTATATTTTTAATGTTTTGTTTTCATTGTGACTATTTTTGTTTAGTCATGCTTTTGTTAGTTGTTCCCCATGTTTAGTAAGTTGTACAATAATTTCTAGTGTCCCTAGATTATAGGTCGTAGGTTAGTGGTAAACTTCTTTAAGTACGTCAGTTTTTGTATTATGGTGGTGGTGGTGAAATTATGAGTATTTTCTTGTATTGATTTATCTCTTGTGTGAGAGTTAGATTGATATTTGTCTATGCTTGTTCAACATTGGCAAGTTGGATGGTGTTCTTAGACACGATTGCTTAACCGGAGTGGTGTATCTGTATCTTCGGTTGATATCGCAGCCCTATCGTTTGTTTCGGTGGTGAATCTGTATCCGAAACGAGCCGTAGATCTATCCGTTCTTTTGATCGTTACGTTTGAACCGGTGTTCTCCGGGTGTACTCCTATCATTTGGTATCAGAGCTAAAGCTCGATCTATTTCGACTCGTTCCTTTCCTACAAATACAAAGCATTCAAGTCTACAATAAATTTCAACCATGGATTTTGAACCTCGATATGATGATGATGGATTTGTTCCCGATGAAAAGGAATGTCTATTTGTGAAGCGGGTTCTTTATGGGATTGTCGATCAAGAAGATGCATCCACAGTTAAGAATTCATGTTCAGGAAAAGATCCATCAAAAGCTACAGAAGACTATGATGATGAAGAAGTGCCTTTAGATGAGAGTGATGAAGATGATCTTTACGCAGAGCCGGGCGGCGAATTAAAATCCCAACAACTGGTTCTGACTCAGTTTGACAAGAAGATAACTCTGCACCTACAGTCTCTAATATCCTTTACCATCAAATCCTATTTGTTTGGTTAATTTACAGGTCAGCGTTGCATGGGTTAGAGGCCAACAAGAATGCTAGTCCGCTTGTTTTCAAAGTCACTAAAGAAACAGACATGAAGAGCGCCAAAGATCTTAACTCATTGAATGAAAAGAAGACTCCCTCAAAAGTTTCTATTGTCAAGTATGTAGTTGTCTATAGTTCCTACCACAACACACGTATCTCTTTGAAAATCACTGCTACAATACTGTTTAGTAACAAAGTTGTCGATTGGACTATATCCCTCAAGACTCTTTGTGGCAAAGTCGGTGTTCAGCTAGATATTCCGTTCGATCCCGGTGACTTGATTCGGGCTCATTTTCGAAAAACATTCTGGTTCTTCAATTTATTCCACACCGCTATTGCTTCAATCGTTCTCAAGTTTGAGGACAAACTTTTCCAAAGGAGGAGAGGATGATAGCAATCGGTTGGTAAAGGTTTCAAATTGGAGCTCCAAACCACGTTCTCCACCACTATTAATATTTATTATATTTTTAATGTTTTGTTTTCATTGTGACTATTTTTGTTTAGTCATGCTTTTGTTAGTTGTTCCCCATGTTTAGTAAGTTGTACAATAATTTCTAGTGTCCCTAGATTATAGGTCGTAGGTTAGTGGTAAACTTCTTTAAGTACGTCAGTTTTTGTATTATGGTGGTGGTGGTGAAATTATGAGTATTTTCTTGTATTGATTTATCTCTTGTGTGAGAGTTAGATTGATATTTGTCTATGCTAGTTCAACATTGGCAAGTTGGATGGTGTTCTTAGACACGATTGCTTAACCGGAGTGGTGTATCTGTATCTTCGGTTGATATCGCAGCCCTATCGTTTGTTTCGGTGGTGAATCTGTATCCGAAACTAGCCGTAGATCTATCCGTTCTTTTGATCGTTACGTTTGAACCGGTTCTCCGGGTGTACTCCTATCACTTCATCTTCCAGACATTGCTGGAAGATATTCTGCTACAGGTTGCTGAACACAAGGAGGCGAAAAGTGAGTGGGATGCCTTGAAAGCTCGCTATCTTGGAGCAGATAGAGTCCAGCAAGCACGGATTCAAACGTTGAACCATGAATTCGAACTATTGACTATGAAAGAGAGTGATAGTATAGATGATTTCGCTGGAAAGATTGGTGCCATTGTGTCCAAGTTTCGAACACTTGGAGCAACCATAGAGGAAAAGATTAGAGTGAAGAAGGTGCTTAACTCTGCACCAAACAGGTTTTTGTCGATTGTCACAACAATCGAGCAGTATTCAGACCTAGACAAGATACCGTTTGAAGAACTGGTTGGGCGACTCAAGGCTTACGAAGAGAGACTCATGCCGGCTGAATCAATCAAAGATTCAACAGGTCAATTGCTGCTGACAAAAACAGAATGGCAGAACAGACGGAAACAAGAGTCAAAACAGGAAATTTCTGGTTCAAACGACTCGTGCAGTCGTGGACATGGTCGGTGCAGAAATAGTTGCGGTCGAGGGGGGAGACAACTCCAGCAGTGATAGCAGGGGTGATCAAAATGAACAACGAGGCAGAAGTGACAAGAGGTTGATGAGGTGTTTCAATTGCAACAAAGTTGGACATTTTTCTGCTGAATGTCGAGTGCCAAGGAAACGAGAAGATGAAGCAAATTTGGTAAGAGAAGATGATGATTCTACTCTTTTAATGGCTAAATGTACACAGGAAATGGTGGTGCTTAATGAAGAAAAAGTATTCCCAAATGTTTATGCTGAAGATGATAGGAACGAAGGCATGTGGTACTTGGATAATGGTGCAAGCAACCACATGACTGGAAATTGGGAATATTTCTGTGAACTTGTTGAAAAAACAGTGGGAAAGGTGCGTTTTGGAGATGGATCAACTGTGGAGATAAAAGGAAAAGGTTCAATTCTTTTACAATGCAAGGAATGGAGATCAAAGACTAGTCACAAATGTCTACTTTATACCCAACTTATGTAACAATATACTAAGTTTGGGTCAATTTGATGAAGTAGGATGCAAAGTTGTGATAAAAGATGGAATCTTGTGGATGTATGAAAGATCGGGAGCTGCGTTGATGAAAGTGAAGAGGGCTGCAAACAAACTTTATAAAATAAAGCTGCACACTGTGCCATGAACATGTTTTCTGTCAAAATTGGACGACATGGCTTGGCTTTGGCATGCATGCCTTGGTCACCTTAACTTTGAAACATTGAGAAAGTTGACAAAAGGTGGAATGGTGGATGGGCTGCCTGTTATTGATCACAAATCAGAACTTTGTGAAGCATGTTTGGCGGGAAAACATCGCAGGTTTCCCTTCCCATCTCAATCAACTTATCAGGCTGAACAGCCTTTGGAATTGATACACGCAGATCTTTGCGAACCGATCACACCTTCCACATCATCTGGAAACAGTTATTTTTTGCTTCTTGTCGATGATTTTATTAGATTTATGTGGGTATATATTATCAAATCCAAAGACCAAGCTTACGAGGCATTTTCCAAGTTCAAAAGTGTTGCAGAATCTGAATTTGGATGTAAAGTTAAGGCTTTGAGAACAGATCGAGGAGGAGAATTTGTCTCCTCAAAATGTAACGAAGACAGGATTAGAAGGTACTTGACTGCTCCCTATACACCGCAACAAAACAGTGTAGTAGAGAGGAGAAATCAAACTGTTTTGGGAGTCAGAAGATCAATGATGAAAGCCATGAACTTGCCACAGTGGTTGTGGGGTGAAACTGTCAGACATGCAGTTTATATTTTGAACAGAACCCCCACAAAGGCTTTGGAAGATAAAACACCTTATGAAGCACTAAAGGGAGAAAGCCATGGTTAGATCATTTGAAGGTATTCGGATGCAAAGCTTATGTCAAAGTGCCTTCCATCAAGACAACAAAACTGGATGATAGAAGCGTACCGATGGTGTATCTTGGTTGTGAACCAGGTAGTAAAGCTCATCGTTTTTTTAATCCATTAACAAATAGGCTTTGTGTCGGTAGAGATGCTTATTTTGATAAAACAAAATCTTGGAGCTGGAATAAAGAAGAAGAAGACAAGGCTGATTTTTCTGTTGAACTTGAAGTTGAAGAAATGGGTGAAAACCCACTGTTAACAGGAACCAACCTGGTCAACTTTGACCAGGCTGAGAATGCTGCTGTTACAGACACCAGCCCAAGTCAAACAACTCATTCTAGGCAGAACACAGTTCTGCCCAGAATAGCAGTGCAGCAGATTCTTTCAACAGTCTGGTAAACCCAACAAAACAGTCTAGTTTTTAATGAGCTTAGTCCATCGAGTTCAACTCATGGGTCCGGTTCAGCAAGTTCAGATCATGGAAATTCAGAATATGACGATACACCTACACAAGGTTTTCGTCCTATCTCAAACGTTTATGACAGAACTCATTCTATTCAACAGGTTGAATTCGAACGAGTCCTGTTGGCGATCAACGAAGAACAAGTTACGTATGCTAAATTAGCAAAGGGAAGAAAAGAATGAAGGAAAGCTATGTTGGAAGAACTCTATGCAATCGAAAGAAACAAGACCTGGAAACTAGTTGATTTGTCAAAAGGCCACAAATCAATTAGTTTAAAGTGGCTCTTTAAAGCAAAGAATGATGCGGAAGGAAAAATCACTCGCTACAAAGCAAGACTCGTCGCTAGAGGGTATGTTCAAAAGCAAGGGATAGATTATGAAGATTCATTTGCACCGGTAGCTCGTATGGAAACAGTGCGACTGCTACTCGCTTTGGCAGCTCAATTTGGGTGGCAAGTTCATCAATTAGACATGAAGACTGCATTTCTCAATGGAGAATTGAAAAGGAGCAGGTGTACGTGGACCAGCCTTATGGATTCAAGATTCCCGAGTGTGAGCACATGGTGTATAAGCTCTCAAAGGCTTTATATGGGTTGCGTCAAGCTCCACGAGCTTGGAACACAAGGTTGGATGCTACTCTTAAAGATCTTGGTTTTAAAAGAAGTCAAAGAGAACACGCGGTTTACAAACACGTATACAAGAACGAAGTAATAATTGTTGGGAGTATACGTGGATGACTTAATAGTCACGTGTTCAAATGCAAAGAAAATTGAGAATTTCAAGAGAAAAATGGCTGAATATTTTGAAATGAGCAACCTTGTCCTGTTGACTTATTATTTGGGACTTATTATTTGGGAATCGAAGTAAGCCAAACAGATGGTGGAATATCTTTGAAGCAAGCTGGCTACGCGACAAAGATCCTGAAAAACTCGAAGATGTGGGATTGTAATCCCACAAAATCCCATGGAACCTGGTCTTAGATTGGTGAAAGATGATGATAGTGTTCTGGTCGACCCAACGGAATAACAAAGAATCATTGGAAGTCTTTGTTATCTGACTCATACACGGCCAGACCGGTGTTATGCAGTAGGTTTATGGAGACACCAAGAACAACACACATGCAGGCTGTAAAACACATTCTCGTTATGTGAAGGGAACAATTTATTTTGGCATTAAGTACATGAAGAATGGAGACACAAAACTGATCGGAATGATGGGAGAAGTACAACTGGAATGGTCTTTTCTATGGTGGTGGATCGATCGCTTGGTGCAGCAAAAAACAAAGCACGGTGGCTTTATCCTCCTGCAAGGTTGAATTTATGGCAGCAACAGCTGCCGCCTACCAAGCCATATGGCTGAAAGGGATGCTCGAAGATTTAACAAACCAGAAGTTAGAAGGAATAAAATTGTTAGTAGACAATCGTTCAGCCATTGAATTAATGAAAAATCCTGTGTTCCATGGCAGAAGCAAACACATTGACACGAAATACCATTTTATTTGTGAATGTGTTGAACATAATTTGTTTAAGGTCGAATTCATTAGTGGCAAAGAACAAGCAGCAGATATTCTGACAAAAGCTTTGCCGACTCAAGTTCATTGAAATGAGGGAAAAATTAGGGGTTGAAGAAATTGCAGCAGGTAGATTGGAATTAAGGGGGTGATTGACAAGTTAATTCCAATGATTGAGTAGTCAAAAATCATGGCCCAAAAATAATTTCCAGCATTGATTGATATAATCAAGCAATTATGATTTAATGCTTGATTTAAGGAATCAGTATAATTTTCTTTTATTAGGAAGATTGTTTTTTCTCCTATAAATAGGTAGTAGAACTATATGGAAAATGTACCAAAAATTATTATCTTTTCTTTTTTGTTTTGAATAACTATTGGGCTGACTGCTCCATCATTTTCTTGTTTTTTTGTATTCTTGGTTTGATCTTTGAGCCAATTTGTTCAGAATTTCTAACATTAATGAAGACCAAATACATGAAACAAAAATTAATGACAAAGCCTCCAATTTGGACTACTACCCACCAAGAATCCAAACACAACAGCAGAAACACCATCAAGATCCAATAACCGTGAATGTGTGTGGTCACCATCCAACTATCAGTGATGAAGCCTTAGGATTCCAAACCTTAGACGTCAAACCCATCAACATCCAAAGAAAGCAAGGCGTAGATGAACGAGATCCCAAAGGACTTCAAATCGAGTACAAAATCCCAAATGAAATATAGAACTTCCTTCAATCTGATAATTTTTAAATGATAATCGAAAACTCAAGATCTCTGTAGAGATTATGATGCAGATTGACGAACATGACTTTAAAATGATAACAAAAAGGTTTATCTTTTAGAACTAAAGTGCCTTAATCGAAAGCCCTAGAACTAGTTGGACGCACGTACCAAGCCAAAGACTCAAATTTTAGAAAAAAAAGTAAGAAAACTAGAACAAACACGGAAGAAGCCTAAGCGTAATGATAGAGATTTGATTGAATGGATCTTTCTTGAAAACAGAAGAACAAAACATTGAACTCAACCACCAATAAAAGACTCAAAGAACACACCTCAGATCATCAACATGACGATCTGAGATATCAACATCTAAACAAGAAGACACGAATAGATGGGATCGTCAACAAATCGAAACCCTAATATGGAGAAGACACAGAGTTAGCACAGGGAGAAGTGAGTTTTCTTTCTAAAGGAGAAAAGAAGGAACTAATCTTATCATCATAAAACTTCGAATCAACTAAGAACCCTAAAAATGATATACTACCCAGAATTTGATGAATCAATGAAAAAGCAACTAATCACGAGCCTTACAGATTTTGGATTTTTCACTTCAGATTACAAGTTTCTTGCAACTCCAGAAGAAGAGTACCGGCGAAAGCCAAACAGATCACCAAGACTTTGGGATTTGAACTGAAATCTGACTATGAAGACTTGCAAGATTAACCTCAAACCACCGAGAATTATAGAAAGGATGGCAAAACCTCAAGATCAGCTACACTAGAATGTCATAAAGCCCATTTAACTGAAGAAACCTGAGATGATGAAGCCGATTAAACCCTAGATGATGAACTAGGTCTTGATACCGTCAATAGGAAGCCCCAGAATGTATATACGAAAAACAAACCTAATCGAAGGGAAGACCAGAATCGATACCATGTTAAGAAAGAATCGATACCATGTTAAGAAATTAGAAATCCAAATCTTATTTACTCAAGAATCAATGTTGTATGAACAACTAAAATGAAGAAATACAAGAATTAATCATAATCACTCAAACTAAGATCAACAACATTCAAATCTTAAAATGATAACTAAGAAGAGAAGATGAAGATAGTTCAGAAGATGAAGACGATAGGAAAGACAAAATCTAAGAAAGAAATGCAACTACGATCATAGAGAGAGATGAAAGCAATTTGCAGTGTGGATGAGAGAATGAACTCAGAAGTATTGCCAAATCTTCATTCTTGATAAAATCATGAAGAAAGATAGACAATCACCAACACTTGTGCATCAGCCTTGTTTATATCAAGTGACATGAACCCAAAATAGCCCTTATTCAACTATGTGGTGATCCAATAGCAACTCATGAGCAACTCATGACTGGTGTGGGTCTTGAGGCATTCTTCTGCAATAGCGAGCTTTAGTCTTCAACCCAATATGATAGCAACAGGCTCATCTAGCTCACTACAACTCATCAAACCTAATATGCAAAATAAAACAAAAGCAACTTTATTGGAATATAATATTTGACATTGAATTGAAATAATTCATTTAATTCAACAGTATACAAAAGCGTTATTAAATGAGACAAGCATTTCCGTAACGAAACGAAAAATTGTATTCCTTTCCACCAACCATATGATAACATATTAACACATGAAAGACAAATAGCATATAGGGAGTGAGACACATGAGTAAAAAGAACCTAACGGATGTAATTATGAAAGGTTATATGTAAAACAAATGAGAAATATGCATTACTTGGATTGTAAATAAAACTTATTAAGATGTACACGGACATGTGCTTCATGTTCGTGATGTGTGTGCCTCACAGTGGGACCTCAAGCTTTTTCAAACCAAAGTAGTAAGAAGAATACAATATAATGCATAAAATTAGAAGATATAATATCAACCAAATTAAATTATTTGCCTTTGGAATGATTAAAAGTGGTGTAGATGTGAGGGTAATATGCACAAAGCAACGTGGTTGTGATGCGTCTTCAAGCAACGTGGTGGTAGCAATACTTCCTACAAATAGGAAACACGAAATATGGTGCAATTACGATTTACGTCAAATGGCTACCGGTCCGAACAAAGCTCGTTACAAGTTTTTCCTTAAGTTTTTCAAAAAATATGCAAATACAACTTTGAAAAACCACATTGCGCATAAATATTATAAGACTTTGAAAGGTGAACCGTTTCGAGGTCAAATTTCGATGACAAGCGAACAAAATGTTTGGGTTTATGACGTTGATGTGGTTCTTGAGCATATGACGTATTTTGTAATTCAAGCAAGCTTGACATTCAAACATTTCGACAACAAACGTCTGACTCGACTCATTCAACGAACTCTCTAACCATGTTATACCAATGTAAGTCGTGCTACTATTTGAAGGGATTGTTTAAAAATGTGGAAAAAAGCTGAAAATAAATTAATATTTTATTTTAAAAATTTACAAACAGGTGTTAACTTAACTAGTGATATTTAGTCGACTACTCACAGTTCACTAGACTCGTACATTTATGTCACCGCCCATTTGTGGTAAATGATAAAACGTACGATTACGATTGTATTGTTTGATTATCCACACCGGTGAAAATATTTTTTTTATCTTATTAACAAAGTTATTAAAATGTATAAATCAGAAAACAAAATTTTTTCTATATCTATTGATAATGCTTCCAATATACCGGCGATAGAATATCTAAAATTAAAATATAAACCAATTTATCATGGTGTGTTTTTTTTATAGTCGATGTGTTACTCATATCATAAACTTAGCCGTTCAAGATGGTTTAAAATTATCGAACCAACAAAAGATGCATTTAAAAATATGCTACGTGACATTTTTATTAGCAATCATAGACATAGTAAGCATTGCAAGTTTTTTAAAGACGCAAATTCCAAATGTTTTGATCTGAATTTGGACGTACCTACACGATGTAATTTGACTTGTAACATCTACGAAAAGGCTATTGAGTAACAAGAAAGCTTAATAGCTTTTCATATTTTGGTGATTCGTGAGAAGGCTTTGCCTTACCATCCATCGGATTGGGCTACTATTGAAGAAATAAGCAAAGTGCTTTATGTTTTTAAAACCGCAACTACTTGTCTTTTCGAAGTTAATTATCCGACGAGTCCATTAATACTTCATCAACTTTACTTAATGTATTCAAAATTTAATGACTTGGTGTTTAGGGGTAGCCACCAATGAAAGAAAAACTTAAAAAATATTTTAAAGAAATGCCTCTGGTTATTGCATGTGCCGCTACCTTAAACCCTTGCTTAAATATATCGGGGGTTGAAACTTTAATTGATAAAATTACTATTGATTTGGGTTTAGATGATAAAGACCCATTTTATGGTCAAAGTTTAAAAGTTAATTTTAACCAACATTTATCAAACACGTTTGATGTTTATTTAGCAAAATATGATGAAACATCAAACATTCATGAGTCAATGAGGCACGCGCCACATGCCGAAAGTTCAAATGATCCAATGTTTGCGTTATATAATACTTTAATAGATGAATGTAATAAACGTCAACGTGGTAACACTCATAGTAACTTGGTGGTATGGTGGGACGATCCTTTTATCCACCATGATTCCACAAGATTTTAAAAAATTAAACTTGTTGGATAGGTGGAAAGGAAAGGAGGATCAATTTCCCATCCTTTTCATCATTGCTCTGAGATTTACTAACCGTCCAAGCTTTCACGGTAGTTTTGGAATCCGCTTTTTTCGTAAGTGGTAGGATTATATCAATAAGACAAACTTGACTCACTCCCCAATCAGTTGAAATGTCAATTTGCTTGAAAGATTTTTTGAATGTCGCGGAAAGAATACAAGACAAATGCTCACTTGAAAGAGAATTGGAATATGAAGCTGAAATATACGAGTACAAAGCCGAGAGTGGATTGACACCCGGAATGACAGATGATAAAGTAGCATATGATGATTACCTTCGTAATAGCTCGGGTTCGGGGGCCGAAGAATAAAAGAAACAAAATACGCAACGAATGAACGTAAAAAAAACTAAATTTGATGTTTAGTTTTTAAAAACAAAAATAAGAACTTTAAATAGTTTGAATTGTATCTTTATTTTATATTTTATGTATTCTTTGATTTTTAAGAGTTAAATTGTTGAATAAATTTAATTTTAAGCCGTTTGTAATAATTTATGTTTTAATATTTAATTTTACAAATAAAAATATATAAATGAGTTTTATGATGAAAACAAATAATCATATTTAATTTTTCATCTATCACAAATCATAATTTTACTTTTGTTTAAAATTTTAATTAATTACTTTGGAAAAAGGAAAAAAAAATCGTACCGGTTTGGGCCCGAACCAGTTTTCAAACCGGCCCGGACCATATCTATAGGGTCGGCATTTTTGATCCCCCAAACCGGTTTAGGACCCGAACCGGTTTGGGCCTTAAACCAGTTACTGCAAAAGCGGTTCAAACCGGTCCAGTTTGGAAGCCAAACCGGTTTGGTACAAAAAACCGGTTTGTACACCTCTGCTCCTCCGTTTCGGTTCCACAGTATTCATGGCAATTCAGCTGTCATTCAACTTCCTCAACTCGTATTCTGATAGTTGTTATGGTCGCCTCGTGTTTATCCGTACGCGTTGTTAATGCCATAACTCTGTTTGCTAGGGTGTTGTGACTCATAGCTAATTCCTTGT